>CM060888.1:100300467-102700467 GCA_030762935.1 Hymenopus coronatus | reverse complement strand
TGCCTTTTCCCTTGCTATTTAAGCAAGTCGACGACAAAAGCCTTTTAAACATAATATAGATAAAAATATGAAAACTATTTTACTTAACGGAAGCATGCCATTAATATGTACAGTAATTTCAAACAATGTATTTCACAGCAAACGCGTGCTAGAACATTGTAATTAACATATCAAGCACATGATTTAATATATAGCACTCATATAAAATAAAGTTCATTTGGCAGCACTGTAGCTACACAACCGGCCGCATGTGCAAATGTTCTGCTGTTCTTTAACTATTCCTATAGGCAAAAACAGATCTTTCAACATCGCAAGATGTCATTGGCGTATACTTCATTCGCGCAATTTCTATATGAAGAGCATTCTTTCCCTGGATAACCCCACATGTACACTCAAAACAAAACTAAACGAATTGCTAGCAAAAATTGTTAATTCAAATGAATTGAAGAAAAAAAAAACTTAGGTTTTTAACTTTTTTAGGCTGAATAAGATTAGCCCTCAAACCGCTTGAAACATAAAAGTACTTTGAAGCTTTCAAATTTACAAGGAGAAAAATAGATTAAAACCTAAAACTCTGGTCCCTAGTTATTGCATAACCAATTTATTCCACGGATGATACGTCAATTACTCCGTCAGTAGTTACGAGAATTTTCGAGTTGCCTCCCTCGTGAGCACCGATACACGAGACTCACGTTGCTACTCTCGAGAGTAACGTGGCTTACGAGTAACGAGCCAGAGCGACACGGGTTTTGACCGGCTCTACTCCAAACGCTTAAACGTGGAAAAACCCTCGTCATAAACAGCACGGTTACAGAATACCAAATGCCGCCAAAGATGTCCAGTGGCCGTTATTTTTAATAATAAAAGTAATGGTAATAATCTTCTTAACCAGAAGGTTAGAGAATATCAATGATTGTCGAGATATCGTCAAGAAAAGTACAATTATTCTACAACGACCTCAAAGCCGAAGTTCTACACAGAATATTAAAATCAGCAAAACCGCAATAGATTATACGGAAGAAGCAAGATAGCGAAAGAAAACAAAATATACAAACAAATTGAGTGTAAAGAACTGTGCCTGCGTAACAGCAACATGACCAATGAACTCTATTTCATATTAGCAAATTATTATTATAAGGGGTGAGATAAGCTAATTTAATAGCTGTCTATACACAGATTTATGGAACTATTTCCTAAGAATAATCAATTTAAAAAATACTGTACTGCATCAAGCGGCGAGTTATTTCACGGGTGTCAGAATGCACTTCAATTTAATGGGCCCTTTCCAGGGTCGCCATGATTTGGGCATCGTAGAGTGTCGCTACGGATGTGATGCGCAGAATGTCCTGTCCTGCACTAGATTACAAAAGAGTTACTAAACACTGCGGCTGAATTACTTCGCACACAGCCACTCGTTTTTAACAACTGCCAAAGTAAGCTTGTATTTGAGTAGGGGTTCAACAATTGAACCTTTGTGTAATTTAATGAAGTTTTTACTTTCTCTGTGCAATTTTCATCGTAGATAAGAAGGTATTGTATTTCACTAAAAAATTCGGTCCGAAACTAGAGACTTCCTGAATAATATTTTTACTTTCTCTACACATGCTATGTACATAGTGTATAGAGAAGGTATTGTATTGCACCCAAAAATTCGATACCGAGATTTCACCGGAAATACATGTTTTGGGTCCCCCTGAATAAAAAAAAAAAGCATTTTTGGAAAAAGGCCCATGTGTGAGCGTGTGTGTGTGTGTGTGTGTGTGTGTGTGTGTGTGTGTGTGTGTGTGTGGACAGCATAGCTCAAAAACGAAAAGACCGTTAAATACCAAACTTGATGTTTATGCTTGGTATCTTCCAAGGATGCGATACGAAGATTTTCAAGAAACACCCCACCCCCAACTACCCTTTACATGGAGCTTTTTTCGAAAATTTTGATTTTCTCAAAAAAAGCTCTAACGATCTTTATTAAAATATCGTATATTAAAGATATTCACCTGACAAATAATATGTATATCTTGAATTTTCTGGGAATAGCCCCTGAAGACTATTTTATTCTTGATGAATTTTACGAAATTTTGCATAACTGCTAAACCGTAAGAAATGGACAAAAACTTACCATAAAAAAATGTAGAGCACATTAAAACACACAATTTATGTTATATAATTTTTTTTTCCAGGAGTTGATCGTTTTTGAGATATTCCTTGTTTTTTGGTTTCACCTTAGGAAATCTTGTACTTTTCTCATACAGGAATTTAACTCGTGCGCATACAAACAAAGGAACTTCAGTTACCTAGTAACAAGCTTTTGACTTCACTTTAACCTATGATACTCCCGTATTTCGCTTCTACTTACAGGGAAGCAAGTAATAAGACTATTTCTGCTAATTTTTTCTCGATTAGCATGAAGTAAATAGAAGAATAAGCTTTTTAGCAATAATTTGTTACAAAGATGTAGAGAAAGTCATGTGAATGGAACACATCAGATTTTTTTTTAAAAAAAGGTCCGCCTTTCTCTCTGCGTGTGAAGGGGCAGAAAGCGTAATTCAAAAACAAAAAAAGTCCATTAAATACCAAACTTGATATTCTAAGTTAAGCATCTTTTAAAAATAAGCATGATGAACACGAAGATTTTCAGAAAACCCCTCCATTATAACTACCGTCTACATGGTAACATTTTTACTAAAATAGCATGTGTTTTTAAGATATTTTATGGAAATGAAATATATACATTTCTTGAATTTTCTGGAAATATCCTCGGAGGACTTTGCATTCTGGGTGACTTTTATAAAACTGGTAAACCGTAAGGAATTCTAAAAAAAAATTACAATACAAAAATGTAGAACTTGTTAAAATACCTAATTTATATCATATGCATTTGGGGGTGGGGGATGCCACTGCTGAGTTCTTTAGGCATATGGTCAATAACGGTTCATTGGATCGAGCACCAAACATTTGATTTCATTGCTAAGGCTAACATCGTTTTAATAAATAACATTAATAATTAACTACCAATAACAAAAGTAATAAAATTACAATAGGCAAAAACCTTGATTAAAACTCTCATTATAAAAACGCCATATGCTGTGAAAAGGCAGACACTATGAAAATGGTAATAACAGGCAGTAATTAAATTAATACATTTTGTTCCAAATTAATATATTTTGTTCCAGTAAGCATGAAACTATTTATTTGCACAAAACTTACGATTCTAAACAAATGAATAAAATAGGCAAATGCCGACCTCTACACTTTTACCATATTCGAGCATGTTTATTTTAGGTCGCAGAACTCCTAGGTCTTATAGCGATCACATAAAGAGTTATACCTTATGTGCATGGAGAAGCGTTATTTTCAGAAATCTTCTTTTGAAAAATTATTTTGCTCTTTCGCTTAGAACTTAGCTATACGCACTATTACATAGTGTATAGAGAATGTATTGCACTCCACCAAAAATTTTGATACCGAGATTTCACCGAAAATATATGTTTTAGGGTCACCTGTATCAAAAAAAAAAGTATTTTCAGAAAATGGTCCGTGTGTGTGTGTACGTGTGCCCGTGTGTCTGTGAACACGATAACTCAAAAACGAAAATTCGGTAAAATACCAAACTTGTAATTTAAGTTTAGTATCTTCCAGGGATGCGACATGAAGATTTTGAGAAAAATCCTCCCACCCGAAACTACCCTTTACATGGAACTTTTATCGAAAATTTTGATTTTCTAAAAAATGGCTCTAACGATTTTGATTAAAATATCATATATTAAAGATATTTACCTGACAAATAAAATGTATATTTTGAATTTTCTGGGAATAGCCTCTAAAGACTACTTTATTCTGGATGAATTTTGCATAACTACTAAACCGTAAGAGATGGACAAAAACTTAACACATGAAAAATGTAGATCACGTTAAAACACACAATTTATGTTATACACATTTCTTTCGTGGAATTGATCGTTTTTGAGATATTCCTTGTTCTTGGTTTCAGCTTTGAAAAACATACTTTTCTCATACAGGAATTTGTCAACTCCTGTCCATACAAACCAAGGAACATCAGTCACATAGCAACCACCTTTTGGCTTTCCCTTTAACCTATGGTACTCCCTTATTTCGCTTCTACTTACAATAAAACAAGAAATAAGACTATTTCTGCTAAATTTTCTCGATTAGCATGAAATAAATAAAAGATAAGCCTATTAACAATAATGTGTTACAGAGATATAGAGAAAGTCATGTGAATGGAACACATCAGATTTTTTTTTGTTATGCAGCATGAGAAGGCAGTCTCCAAATATTCTGTTTAATTGACTGAGATTAATGTTTTATTCTACCATTCCAAAGAATTGTGAAGAGCCTTAGCTTTTCTCACTAAGTACTCTTAATTTAGAGTGTGAAAGTAGATCCTACCTTTTTCAGTAGAACAGATATTTTTTACAACAAAGACGAAAGTATATGGCCGAAATGCTACAGCTCCTGAACCAATACTCGCATACTAATGGTGCGAATTTCAGTGCAAAGCGTCACGGGCAGAAAAATTACCTGAAACCAACAAAGAAAATGAGTTAATAAAGAAAATAAATGAATACAAGAATCTGCATTTTTCACAAGTTCCAAAGAAGTTTAGATAAGACATATTTTCTTATTCCTGACACTGTATAAAACACTCACTAAACAAGATTAGTAACAAATACAGCAATTTCTTTATTAATGCAATTCGATTTGATTAAAACGTCTGTAAGCAAGGCTATCGATAAATACGATGATGAATATTACACCAGATACTTGTACATTATCTTAGCTTCAAGAACACGGGGCTCTTAACCTACAGTAAGAAGTGCATTAGCGATTTTGCAGTAGCTCTTATTTCGCTAGAAAGAACTGATGTGTGACATCAGATAATGTACTATTTTGTGCATATCCTTGCAACATTTCCGGTTTTAATAGGTTCTTTTTTACATATTATTATTATTATTATTATTATTATTAACAGGACCAATTTAATTCTGCTTGAGATGGAACAGGCCAATAGACCTAAGCCGTGATGATTTTTTATTTACTTTTATATTTATTTTTACCGTGTTTAACGCCCGTTCTTACTTCATTGAGCACCACAGACGGTGGATACTTACGATAAATGAAATAACACTTAGGAAAGAAATGTTCCAGACCTAGTTTAGGATATCGCCCTTATAACCTGGAGAGAAAAAAAGAATCCTCATTCAGGGAGGACGATACTAACGGACCTCCCACTTTGTCTATTATGTCGGTATACCCATTTATCCAGCCGCATGTAAATCTTACTATAAAATCGGTTCTCTCTATTTTAAGAAACCGCTGTTGGTATTTTCAACTGACTAAACATTGTTTTGCTCCTTTTTATTTAAATGCAAAACCCATATTCACACTGAAATCCAAACATTACCCCGAATTTGTGGAAATAAGCAGCTGTGGGCCTATGTATACAGAAATCAGTTCAGTAACCATTACACCAAAAAGTGTTATCTTATTGTTTAGTCTCTCTTATGGGCATAATCTTCCTCTAATTTCCCCAGCTCGAAAATAGTATAATTGCCACGTTGAAAGAAAACAGACATGGCTCAAAACATAGGAGAAACTTAATGAAACAAAACGCCTTGACTTCTATTATAAAAATCATCATCATCATCATGAACATTGAGAGATTTAGGATTTAGAAAATCCTGTACTCGGAAACTCAGAATAGGTGATACTGCTCCCGCCATCGCCTTCGTGGCGTCCTCTATCTCTTCTCCCTCGTGGGTTGTAGTCCCTGGCCATTTTAGGTAATCTGTGATCCACCATCCTGTCGACATGTTGCATCCAATTTTGTTGATAATTTTTAATGTCATCCACTATGTTTTCAACTTTTAATTTTTGCCTGATGTCAGTATTTCTTTTCTTATCAAGTCTTGTAAGTCCAAGAAGGGGCCGTAAAAAACGCATTTGAGCTGCTTCTAGCTGTTTCTGTTCTTTGCTGTTTAAAATCCATGTTTCGCGTCCAAATCGAAGTGCAGCTTTCGATGTAATATTGTGGATTTTCAATTTTGTATTCACTGACATCTGTTTGCCAAAATGTCGTTTAATTGTTCCATTTAATCTATTATATTTTTGAATTTTAATATATAAATCAGATTGGTATTCTGAAATTAAGTTTCCTAAATATCTAAAACTAGTAATTTGTTCAATTATTTTGCCGTTTAATTCAATTTTGGCTCTTATTAAATTTTTTCCACACATTGCCATGTTTTGGTTTTCTCAGTGTTAATATTCATTGAGTACTGCTTGGCTACATTATTTAATTTATAAGCCGCTCTCTGTAATTCATCTTCTGATGTGGCTTCTATAACTTGGTCATCAGCATATAAAATGGTTTGTACTGATTTATTCTGATGAAATTTTAGTCCATGTGTCGAAATTTGTTTCCAGTCTTCTATGATTTTGTTAATGTAAATATTGAACAATTATGGAGATAGTCCACAACCTTGTCTTACTCCTTTATTAATTATTATTGGATCTGTCATATTGTCATAATTATATTTAATCCGGATTTTTGAATTTGTATATAGACATTTGATAGCTCTTATTAATTTACATGGGATATCATAATCTAACAATGCCATAATTTATATCTATTTACACTATCATAGGCTTTTTTTATAATCAACAAATAGTATGAAAAGTGGTAAATTGAATTCTCTTCTTTTTTCTATGATCTGAGATAAAGTGAAAATTGCGTCCATACATCCTCTCCCCCGTCGAAAACCACGTTGTTCTTCCCCTAATATATCTTCAGAATATTCTTCTAACTTATGCTTAAGTATATTGGCATATAGTTTGGAAGCTGAACTAAGAAGAGAAATCCCTCTGTAATTTTTACAGTTTACTCTTGATCCCTGTTTATATAAGTTTATTATTAATCCGGTTTCCCAGTCCTTTGGTATTATGTTGGTTTTCCAAATGTCATCCAACAAAATTAAAATTTTTTCTTCTAAAATTTTGCCTCCATATTTTAAAAATTCCATACTTACATTGTCTAAACCTGGGCACTTTCTGTTTCTAGCTTTGAGTAATACTGAGTGTAATTCGTCTTCTGAAATTTGATCCATCTCTGAACCATCTTCCTGGGTCTCATAATCAAGATCAATCTCTGCATTTGCGTCACTTGTCTCTCTCCAGAGTGAAGAATAATGTTTTATCCAATCGTCTTTTGATATTTTATTTATTCTCAATTTATCATTTTCTACTAATTGTAATTGTTTGATTAACTTAAAACATTTCCTTTGTGGCCCTGTTATATCTCGTTCTAAGGATTTAACATATTTGTCCCAGTCTGATCTTCTAATTTCTCTAGTTAATTTTCTCACTTGGGCTCTAATTTTTTTATAATCTATGTAATCTTCTTCTGTTTTGGATTGCAACCACTTTTTGTGACACTGCTTCTTTCTTTCTATCAATGTTTTCAAATTATCATTCCATGTCCGGAGCCATTTTTTCTTCTTTTTTGTTTTATAGCCAAGACTTTCAAATGCTGCCTGAAATATTGCTGATTTGATATTCATCCAATCTGTTTCAATGTCATGTGTATTTTGTTTAAGTTTCTCTTTTAATCTGTTTTGGTATAATCTTCTAATACTTTCATCTTCAAGGAGATATGTTTTAAATTGTTTATTACTTCTTGTCCTTGGAATTGTCTGCTGTTTATATTTCTTGAAATTTATATATTGAAATGTGATTTGGAAATTACTTTGCACTAAATAATGATCACTATCTATTTCGGAGCCTATATAAACTCTAGTGTCCCTTATGTAGGGTTTGAGCTTTTCATTAATGATAACATAATCTAATAATGATCTAGTTCCTCTGGCTTCCCATGTATATTTATGTATGTCTTTGTGTCGAAAAAACGTGTTTGTTATTTTAAGATGATTATAACTACAAAAATCTATTAATGCTTGGCCATTACTATTTAAAATGGGCTCTCCTTCCGAACCAACACAACCATCGATTGGATGATTTCCCACTCGACCATTCAAATCTTCAGCCAAAATTAGACAATCCTTTGCGTTTATATTACCTACTATATTTTGAAGCTCATCATAGAAACAGGTTGTTTCTTCATCCGCGCCTTGAATAGGAGCATACACACCTATAACTATTAATATGATGTTCTTAATTTTCAGTTTTACTTTTATTATTCGTGAAGAGATCCATTGATAATCTACTATTTTGTGTTTCCATTGTTTTTTAATAAGTATGGCCACACCAGAGGCTGCTCGATGTTCAACTGGTACTCCTGAATAAATCATAACATATTTTCCTAAATCCCAATGAGCCTTTGCCTTTCTTTATTGTCTCTGTTATTATCCCGATGTCAATTTTCCTATTTGTAAGTTCGGTACACAGTTCCTCAGCCTTATGATTAATTCCACGTACATTCCATGTTCCAATATTCATATCCATTAACGATTCCATGTTGTCATGAGAAGTATCAGTTTGGCTATTCTTTAGTTTCTTTCGAGTAATTGTAAATTCACTGAAGGAGTTACCAACACCTTGCAGTATAGTCTAGTGGAGGGATTGCCTCCTTTTAGCCTCTAGACTGACTATAAAACATGGCATTTCCTCCACATTTGATGGAACGGTTATACCGCCATGGCTCGGTCTATAAAAATATAATAATTAAATGAGAGGATCTTCCTGATTTATAGTTATAGGACCATGATTCGCTTTAAGCCTGCGCGTGGGGAGGTATTTTTTTTTTTTTTTTTTTTTTTTTTTTTCCCCCGTTAGGAAGTTTCTACAGTACAACTATGATCCTATAAGCCAAAGTTAAAATGTTATTTCTCCAAAGTTTCTCAAAATAATAATTCTAAAAATTACGATGGCAGCAGGTTATCAAAATGGGATTTCAAAACTTTATATTATACCGCTTGCTTTATCTTCATTATTGCCAAGATTTATACCTTTTTCCCCTATTTATTTGCCGATTTTAACACATAAGGTCAAATCAGTGGTATTACCTTTGGAACAATTATTGCTCATCGGCAAATATGTTAAATTAAGTAAGTATCTCTGTGTTAGTTAACATTGGGTTTTACACCCACATATTTAGACTCTTATTTATGTGTCAATACTCTGAGGAGGATAGGGAATACTACTAGCTAAAGAAGAAGAATAAAAAATCTGCATCCTCCAACCAGGAATTGAACCGATACCTGTAGATTTGAAAGTTATTTACTAACCACTAGACCCAAAGATAGTCCATACTTTTTGAATGGAACAAAGTGCTCAACAAACAATGCCACAAAACTGAATATCTATACACTTTCTAAGTTTTCGGACTTGATCTCTCTCCCTTAATCAGGTTGGATTGGCAATCTAGGGAATCTCCGAACATAATACTAAGTTAATGGCCTAAAAGTGATAATAGTTTTTGTTGTGTAAAACAATTACCTTAAAGGTAATTTCATGTCAAATGAAAGCGGCACTACTCTACTCAGAAATTTATGGAATTTGACAAGGCTCTTCATTCTGGGTGAGTATGGATGGAGTTTTAAGAACAGGCTTACATCTCCAATATATGTTTATATAGGTATATAAACTTCAAAAATCGGGCCTAATTTCTATAAAATGAGTAATAGCTCCCTCATTTACTTTAATTGTGGTTCTCTAAGGTGCTATTTACAACAACAAAAAAACAACAAAAAAACTGAAAAAACATTCACAAGTGCAGCAGGTCCCAGTGATAAAAATTAGTTTGTGCCATCTTTTTATTCTTCCTCTTCAAGGATAGACTCTTAAAGTCTGTTCTGTCTCAAAGACTATCTTCCCATCGCAATCTTGGTCTTCCTATTGATCTTCTGCCTCGTGGGATATAAAGAAACGCACATTTTGTTATTCTATCTTGATCCATTCTTTCAATATGTCTGTACCATTGTTATTTCAAGCTGTCTATTGATTTTTAATTGGTGTCATTTCTGTGTTGTGTATGTGATCTCTAAAAGTACATCCCAGTATTCGTCTTAAAAGCCTAATTTCTATGGATTAGATTTTTCTTTTCTTTGCTCTATTTAAGGCCCAATTCTCACTGCCGTATGTTAGAAGTGGATCAGCTAAAATGTTGTAAAAGCTTAAAAGTGTCTCTTCATGTTTTATTTCTTAATATTCCAAGAATAGTTAACTCTATGGCACGACAGCTCACGGGGAACCTTGGCCTACCGCCCGGCCGCTGCGTCCCCCATCTCGGTCCACTACAGACGTCATGGATGGGGTGCAGTATTGGAGGGTGAGACGTGGTCAGCGCCTCGAGTCCCTCCCGGTCGGTTAATGCGGTCCTCATGACCTGGAGCCGCTACTTCTCCATCAAGTAGCTCCTCAATTGGCCCCCCAGGGACCTTACGAGGCTGAGTGCACCCCGGTCCAGGTCTCCCAGCGGGGAAAAAATCCCCACGCCGGTACTGGGGATCGAACCCAGGTCTCCCGCTTGGTAAGCAGCTGCGCTACCACCGCGCTAAGGAGACGACCCATATATTGAAATTTAGCTAATTTTTGCTCTAAATCATGATCATCATAGGAAATTGAACATCCTTAATAATTTCATTTATTAACTTGCTCAATTATACATCCATTTAATTCTATTTTTGTTCTAATCGGGTACTTTCCTTTAAAAGCCTTCATTTTGGATTTAGCTGTGGATATGTTCAAATTATAGTTTACTTTTTGCAATTTATATAAAGCTTTTTGTAAACCTTCTTTAGAATCTGAGAGAATAGCCCAGTAAATAAAACAGTATCTAAGTTAAAACAGCCTATTGTAAAATGTTTATCTAATTGTCTTCGCCATTCGATCTATGGCTGCATCAATATAAATATTAAATAAACCCCGCGACAGAGGGCACCCTTGTCTAACTCCTTGATTTACAATTTATTTTTTTCCTGATGAGTTATTTATACAAATTGATGTGTTTTTACATAGCATTTCTAAAGTTCTTGTTTAGTGTAATGGTATCCTTTCTTAATCGTGATTTCCCACACCTTTCTTCCCTGTACCATATCAAAAGTTTTAACGTAATCAATAAACATATTATGAGTTGGAAGATTAAATCCCCGTCTCTTTTGAATTCTCTGTTTCGGTATAAATACACAATTAGAAGAAGATCGGCGTTTCCGGAACCCATGTTATTATGTTCTTAATAAGCTATTTGTTAATATTTTTCACATATTTTACATGGAACATTCAGTAGTAATTATTGCAATTTATACGGTCTCTTTTTTTAAACATTGAATAAACTAGTGCCTCTTTCCATATCTGCGGGATCTGGGATACCATCCAACATATGTTTAGAATGTTTAAAAATCTTATTTTTATTTCCTGTGAAGCATATTTCAGTAATCCAGGACTCTTTTTGTTTTTACATGAATTCAAAGACATTTCTAGTTCTGCTATCCTTAAAGGGTCCATTGAGCTTTATATTATATTCTCAGCGTCATTCTTATTTGTATAGGATTTTTTTTTTTTTTTTTTTTTCCCTCAGCCTCATCATACCACAAGTTTTTGTAATGTTCTAGGCATGTCTTCTCTGATGTTATTTAGAGCTGCTGTATCCTTTTCGTCTTTATTAAGATGTTGCATTGCCTTATATGCCGTGCTTCAGTTTCCACATAATTTATGTTCTATTTTACTTATGTATACTTCTCGTATTTCTGCCAGCTCTCGTTCTGCACGTTCCGCACTTCCCTTTTTTGTTACGTCACTTATTCGTTTATATTCAATCTTGCCATTCATCCATTTCAAATAGACATATTTCTTATCCTTAACTAGCTTTTCAATTTCTTTGTTCCATATTTTCAAACCTTTGGTTTTTCTTTCATTGCGCATTCCCAATGCTTCCATCGCCGCTTTGTGAAAGTACTTCTTGCAGTTCATTCCATTCTGTTTCTACATTCAAACTCAGAGCGCGGTGATTTAATCTCTGACAGTATAGCCTCCGTACACTCGCCTTTAAATAACTTATCATTTTCACGAGGTTTACTACACCTCTTTACCCATTTTCTAATAATGTTAATCCTAAGACATCATGAAATGATCGGAATTTATATCAGGTTCTCGATAAACCCTTGTGTTCTGTACTTCTGCGTCAAGCTTTTGATTCACCAGCACATAATAATTTAAATCCCCTCGCTGCCCGTGTGTCATATTTTTATACTGATTCATAATGTATCAAAATACCATAGGGTTTAAGAAAAGTTATTCTTCTTAAAGGGCACTGTACAGGAATGCAATGCTATTAAAATTAAGCTGTGTTTAATGGAATCATTAACTTTAAGGATGTCAAGTGTATCCAGGATACAGTTTTATATTATGTTGTACACATCCCATTTAGATATATCATTTTTTTACCAAATATTAAATTAGGTGCAACAATTCAAAACTAATTACCAAAATATAGTCTTGTAATATGGAACATAAAAAGGTATCTGTAACGCACGTATTAATGCAACAAATGAGCATAAATAATATATTCTGATATTTATATTTAAAAATAATGGTTTGAAATGTTCCTTTTCAGTGGCATTTTCACCATCTTCATGAACACATTTCTGCTTAAAAATGACTATGATACCAGTTTCAAATCTTAACATCAGTAATAGTTTTTATATTTAGCTTAAAACTTCAGAGTTAATACAATATATGGAATGTAACATTTCATGAGCCTTGTTGTTTTATTATTAAATAAAGGCAGAATATTTTCTGTATGATTTCAGTTTACTTCTGCTGTTTTTAAGCTGCCTGTGTAATGGATGACAAAACATAATTGAGGTTTCAAACAGGATATTGAATACATATTCCAATAAAGTTGCTGGTCCTTGAGAGGAAACTAAACTTCACAGAAAATCAACTCCTTGATTGACCCTCTCCACAACTACATAAGTACACTCGAACTTATGTATATAGACGTATTAAAATCTACGGTGATCATTATACACTTCAGGAAAGCATCAGCAAGCACTTGTACTCAAGGGCTCAAAATGATAATTCATCAGGCGGAACAACTTTATTTCGGCTTTATTAGTTTCTTCGAGTATTAAAGGTGTATATGGGGCTGGTTCCGTAACTCAGTCGGTAGAGCACCTGTCTATTGTGCGAGAGGTCCCGAGTTCAATTCCCAGCTGAGGTTAGGGATTTTTCTCTAACCAGACTATTCTTTATCCTCCCCAGAATCTGCAAATATAATAAGAGTATAAATGTGTGAATGGTCTGATGACTAAAATTAAAAATACGTAGAAACCCAACGACATTAGTACGCGAATTAACACCATTGCCAATAGAGAAATACCGCCGATAGAACATGAAGTTAAAGGTGCGATATGCTATATACGTTCTTATTCGTATACGGCATGTTGTCTATGAAATGTCATTCTCTATTTGCTTAAATGTTTTGTTTTTCCATGAGCTAGTTACACTAGTTTAACGAATCTAATTCAAATGTATTCCAGTGGGAAATGCACTTCAAATCCTATACCGTTGTATGAAATAACAATATTAAAGAAATGGTCCTTTTTACACAGCTTTCCTATTAGTACAGTTGTTAAAAATACCTGCGTCATAAACAACTTCAATATACACGCGTATCAAAACGTCGCGTTAAGCTATCGGGGTCGCCCATGTATACTTTCGTCAGTATCGTTCGAAATGGGCAAGTAAAAGGAGCTTAGTTCTGGTTTCAAACAAGTAATTTATAACCTGGCATTTAGAGGGTATTCTCTCAGGAAAATAGGGCGAACGGAAAATAAATATCACTCTACCATGTATTATGTAGTCGATACATTTAAGGAACAAGGTTCTACAAAAAAGAAAAAAAAAAAAAAAAAAAGAAAACATAGCCCGACTGGGTAGTGTGGTGGTAGCGTGTCTACCTCACATTCAAAAGGTCGTGAGTGCGAATCTCGCTTAGGGTGAGTTACCTGAATAAGGTTTTTTTCGGGGTTTTCCCTTATCCTGAGAAGACGAATGTCGAGTAACTTTAAGCTCCATGGACCCCGAGATCATTTGAGCATCAGTTCACCAATTTTCATTCATCGTCCGATATGACCAACCACGTTAAAGGACGTTAAAGTACAAAAAAAGAAAAAGAAAACGTAAAGAAAATAACCTGAAAGCACAAGAGGAACATTTCATTGTAAACAGCATCCGAGAAAATCTAACATTAAATGTTTTTGAATTGCGACCTTTAGTAGAAAATGTATCTGGAAAGAAGATGCCTGACAAACTATTCGTCACGTCTTATAGAAGTATGGATATCAAGGTCGAATACCAAGGAAGCAGCCGTATGTAAGTGCAGCAAACAGGAAGAAATGAGTTGCATTTGCTAAAGAGCACATCCATAAGGTTCAGGACTTTCGGAAAGCGAGATGTGATGGACGACACTAAGATAAACCTCTCGGGGTCAGATGGGATAAACAGGCTGTGGAGAAAAGAAATTCAGACAATGATCCCAGAAATACTCTTCCTACAGTAAAACATAGTGGCGGTTCCATTATGATTTGGGCCCTATACCATTCAAATGGTGTTGGTAATGTACAATTTATTGGTCGAATTATGGATAAATATGTGTATTTTATGCATATGAAATGTACCAAACTGACACCCACACACACACCCACCCGCACACCACACCACACAGAGGCAGGCAGGCAGACACACACACACACACACACACACACACACACACACACACACACCTCAGAATCTAGATTTGAATTCTATGGAGCATTTGTAGAGAATTTTGAATAAGCAAGTCAGTAGAAGCAGAGTCAAGACTAAACCAGAGCTTCAACGTATTATGGAAGAAGAATGGAATAAAGTCAGCCAAGAAGAATGCAAGAACTTGGTTACTTGTATGAGGAGAGGGTGTGAGTCAGTTAATAAAGTCAAGGGGTACCCTACAAAGCATTAGACTTTCAAATGTATCTTTGTTTATAAATGATATTATTTCTAATATACGTATAGAAAAGTTGTACAAAATGGGCACGTTTCTTTTACAACTTTATTTTGTTCAGTTTGCAAATTCATAAGTTAATGTTTTTTTAATACAGCATTAGCTACAATTTTCACTTTGTAAAGAAATTGTATTAATTACATGGTGTCTTCTTAAAACTATTTCAGTTTTTCTTAGAACATTGAAGTGTACGGATAAGAATGTTCTATATATATACTGTATAAATGAAACAACAAACAAACAAAAAGTATATTCCTTTTTTTTTTTTTTTCTTTCAAGTATTCAATTCACACTTTATCTGATTTTATAGAGACACTGCAAGCTGACTTTTCTTAAACCTCTTAAACATTCTATAATTCCATTAGCGGAATTACAACACTAATAACCAAGGATAAAAACTATGCACAATTATCATTAAAATGAACACCATACTTTATCATTGCACTCAACAGAAAATTTACTTCTAACTACCTATAAGATGCCCGATCTATTAGCGTAATTTGTCGAAGGGAACAGGGTTCGATTCTCGTTACCAGCATGGGGATTTTCGCCCCGCTGGGAAGACTGTGCCAGTTCATCCTTTCCATCCCATGGAAGGGAAATGGTGACACCAATGCAGTATCTTCCTTGCCTCAACGGCAAGCTTGGGTTCTAGTCTCTCACATGATTTCATCCCGGATATGGACAGAGCATAATTTAGAGCTTTGAATTAATGAAATGAATGAATAAATGACACACAGAAAAGTAGACAACTTAGGAATGATTATTTTGAATGATAGATGCACATGACATACTTTTATTGTTGACTTAATTTTAGAGAGAAAGTCTTGTTAAAAGGAAAATGTTCCTAGTAACATCTGCATATTTGGGATGTACCTACTTATAAAATCCGTACTCTAGATGATGAGACAGCCCCAAATTTTGACTTAATTTTGTGTACCAATGTGATTTTGGCGTTTGCTTTTATACAATAATGTGAATGCTTGTAGATATTCTATACCAGTAGACGTTATTTGTCTTAATTGCCGATAAGCACGCTAGCTCAGCTGAGTGCTAACACGATTTCTATTGCTGTCGTGAACAGGTAGCAAGTAGGACGTGCATCGCATAACGTATTGCATCCATAGAAAACCAACATTCGTTTACCTAGCAGCTACCCCGATCGGGAACGGAAAACGCCCACTGTAACTTGACTACTCAACATAGGAGGTTTTCGGGAGGGATGTACAACTTGAGGTACAGATGGGGATGAACCTTGTAGACGGAGAGGATTTCCAGGTGAGCGGAAATCAGTGGACATCTTGACTGCCGCACACGCCCGTCAGGACGACGGTGGGGAGGGTCACGCGACAGACGTCTTGCAGGATGCTGTAGAGGCAAAAAGAAGCATTACATGCTCTAGGAGGAGAGTAAGAGAGAGGGGTCTAGCATCTAAAGATAGCCCAACTGGCACGTGCTGCTCCGAAGGGGATACTCGTGTCATATGGCAACTCGGTCTACCGTACGTGTTGCACCCGTCTTCCTAACCTCTTTATTACCTCATGTTCCGCAAGTGCTTTTAAATCCTAACAAAAATAAGAAACACTCCCTTTCTTTACTTTACATCCCCAATGGATGTTTGCCAACAACAGTATGTATAGGAATTGTGAGCTGCACCATTTCAATTACATCATCATGATTTTTCCCGTCTCTGTGTCAAGTTAAATTCCATTACAACAGATATTCCCGACATTTCTTCCGCCTATTATAATTGTAAGCTAACTCTGAAAAGCGGGGTTTAAGTTATATATTCAAAATATGAAATTAAAAATTACATTTCATCCTTTATGAAGCTATTCTTAAAGCACCTTACTTGAATTTCTACTTCAATTACATAAGTATTCTCCGGTAATAGTTTCAATACACTGTTTTGCTAATAGAGGTCAGGGTAAAAAGTCTAAAATATAACAGTGGCCTTGATATTGCCTACGCCATTATATGGGCTTAAGATACACTATCACTTAACGTTTTAAACAATATACAGGGTGTTTCAAAAATACGCAGCATAATTTCAGGTATGTATTTCCCACATGAAGACAATCAAAATAGTTCATTATAACGTGTGTCCGGAAATGCTTCATTTCCGAGTTATGGCCTTTACAACATTGAAAGTCCCACCTGTAGACAATCAAAATAGTTCGTGTCCGGAAATGCTTCATTTCCGAGTTATGGCCTTCACAACATTGGAATTCACTGGAACGTTTTTCTTTCCGCAGGTCTTTGCCGTCAAAGGAGACATTAGGAGGGCGCTCTGATAGTTCATTCTGAGGAAGGTTACATTCAGTGTTCTTCAGGCGTTAAGACTGCGACATGTATTCAAATCAAGAGCTGGCAGAGATACACTTCATGTACGGTAAGGCGGACGGCAATGCTGCGCTGGCTCGTCGTTTGTACCAGGAGAGGTACCCACAGCGACAATGTCCAGATCGGAAGACATTTGTACGTCTCCATTCCCGTCTGTGCGAGTATAGAACATTCACCTCTCCTGGTTTGTGAAGGGGACGACCAAGATCTACAACTCCAGAAGTGCAGGAGGAGATTCTGGAGGCTGTGGACAGGACTCCTTCTATCACCACACGACGGTTAGCGTTGCAAGTCAATGTTCCTCATACGACTGTCTGGAGACTGTTGAACGAGTATGAATTGTATCCTTATCATTTGCAACGTGTACAGGCCCTGTCACCAGCAGATTACCCTGCACGAGTTAGTTTCTGTCAGTGGTTCTTGCAGCAGTGTGGTGTAAATCCGAACTTTTCTGCCGTCGTATTATTTACAGATGAAGCACAGTTCACAAGAGATGGCATAACAAATTTCCACAATCAGCATGTATGGTCGCATGAAAACCCACGTGCAACTGTTGTATCTCATCACCAGGTGCGGTTCTCCCTCAACATGTGGGCCGGTATCATTGGTGATCGATTAGTTGGACCCCATGTACTTGTAAACAGACTTACGGGGCAGGCGTACACAAACTTCCTGGAAAACACCATACCTGACGTTTTCGAAGACACTCTACTGATCAATCATCAACACATTCACTTCTTGCATGATGGCGTTCCTGCACACTTCAGTCTTACGGCTCGCCGGTACTTGGATCGAAAGTTTCCTGATCGATGGATAGGTAGAGGTGGCCCAATTGCTTGGCCTCTACGCTCACCTGATCTGAACCCTCTCAATTTCTACTTGTGGGGCCATTTAAAATCATTGGTTTATTCGTCTCCGGTGCCGGATTTGGAATCCCTTCGGAAGCGAATTGTGGCAAGTTGTGAGGACATACGCAATACTCCTGGAGTTTGGGATCGTGTTCGCAGGTCAATGAGAATGAAGCATTTCCGGACACATGTTAAAATGAACTAATTTGATTGTCTACATGTGAGAAATACATTCCTGAAATTATGCCCCGTATTTTTTAAACACCTGTATATAGCTTAAAATATTGGAAAACATGCACACACAGGAAATCAGGTATAAATGAAGCCAAAAACCTTTTGATATAAATTGTTTTCCAAAATTAAGATTTCTTCAGGGGTTATTCCCACAAAATTCAACATATAGATTCTATTTGTCCTTTAAATATCTTTAATATCCGGAATTTTAATTAAAATCGTAAGTCATGTTTGATAAAATCAAAATTTTCGAAACCTTTTCCATGTACAGGGTAGTTTGGGGATGGGTGATTGTATCGCACCCTTGGAAGATGAACTCAATTATTAGTTTGGTGTTTAACCAACTTTTCGTTTTTGTGCTATCTGTTCACATATGGATCATTTCTAAGATGATTTTTTATACAGCAGACCTTAAAGCGTGTATTTCCAGTGAAATCCCGATATAGAATTTTGGGTGAAATGCAATACCTGCTCTACCTATGCACTGCGTTGAGAGTAAAAAGTTTTAAACTAAATTAAAAATCATATGAGTTTCATTCACATGGCTTTCTCTAACTGTTCTGCAAACAACTATTCTTACAAAAGATTATTCTTTTATCTACATATGCTAATAGAGCTAAACATTGACATAAATGGTATCATCGCGTGTTTCCTAGCAAGTAAGGGAAATAAGCAAACGTACTAGGCTAAAGCGATAGTCAAATCTTTAAAAACCTGGGTGCTATGTGAAACAATTGCAATCATTTCTCTTTGCATGTTCAGGAGCAAAATAGAGATGAAACAAAAAGACGACTTCCTATTTGAGAAGGTTTAAATAGTTTAAAACTGAAATCAAATACAAGGAATATCCTGGAAAGCTAACTCCACAAAATATTAAAAAGTATAGTATATAAATGGTGTGTTTTTAATAATGAGATTTTTTTTTGTGCAGTACATCTTTGTCTATATCTCACGTTATACAAAAGGGGTCATTTCCTGAAAATCTTTGCAATGCATCCTTGGAAGATACTGAACTTAAATCCAAGGTAAGTATTTAGCAGACTTTTCGTTCTAAGTTATGCTGTCCACAGACACACATGAACCTTTTTCTAATTTTTACTTAGGAGGTCTCAAAACATGTATTTTCGGTGAGATGTCAATATCGATTTGTTTTAGTGAAATACAATACCTTCTCTATCTACTGTGTACATTCACGAACTACAAAAAGTAAAAACTAAAACTGTGAAGAAGTGGCTGTGTATCCTCAGTGCGGATCGCGCAATGGACTTTTCAATCAAGTGTTATGCCATTAGGAACGGAATGCATAACCTTAGTGAGTATCCTACTCTTAGAACAAAAAAGCAAAGCCATTAGAGCAAAGCATTGTTGTTGCTCACAGCGAAGAGGTAACAAGTCACTACAGCAACGCAGTCAGCAACAGAAGCGGAAGTTAGAAAAGTGCCAAGGAGTCGTGCTTGCTGAGGTTGTTTCAAGACAAGCGGAACTTATTTATCCAGTTGTCACACTAACAGAAATCTTCCAACCGCATTGTGACTCATGGCTTTAATTACTACAGCGTCAATATATGAAATTAACAATGTGTAGCAGCAAGAACTATCCGTTGCAAAACAAAATTAGCACGACTTTTAAAAGTAAAACATAAATTAAAAGTAACATTGCATGTCGATTTTTAACGTTAATTCTATAAGGGCAAATTTTATTTAAGCCTGCTCTCTTGGCTAGAGAGAAAAAAAGTATAATTGTACGCCTATTATGCCTATTTTAGATATACTTTAAAGTGATAGTGCATATAGAATTTTGTACCTGAATTCTGCACTTCACTGCAAAGACCCTTTGGAATAAACTAGGTACATTTTGGCTTATGTTTTAGGGGAATTTTTGCTCTTCAAATTGGTACCACTTCTGAATACGGCAGTTTCCGTTGGTCCAAGAAATGTGATTACTCATTACAGTTATGCGAAGCTTAGTCCCTACTTTCCTTTTCTTTGAATGA
Source organism: Hymenopus coronatus (assembly GCA_030762935.1). Lineage (NCBI taxonomy): Eukaryota > Metazoa > Arthropoda > Insecta > Mantodea > Hymenopodidae > Hymenopus > Hymenopus coronatus. The sequence goes on along the minus strand of CM060888.1, from coordinate 102,680,033 downwards.
TATTAACTGATATAATTGACTCGTTTTCTCTGGAACATTTAGCAGCTGAATAAAATGTTGACATGATGTAGCGTCGCGGTAAGGTGTGCGACAGCAATCGGAAGTTCTCGGATTCGATTCCCGGTGACCGCCCACTCTAACCCATGGATTTTTCGTGGTTTACCTGGGGACGGCAGACGAATGCTGGGATGGCTTCTCATCTATCACGATTTCCTTTTCATCATTTCCCCTTCATCCGTTTCCTTCTCAACTTTCAGGCGTGCTTCTGGGTTCGTAATGTATAGTGGTGCGGGCAGATGGAAATCATACTTCCCTTGGACAATACATGACTGGCAGGTCGGCGGGTAATTTTATGGTCTTCTCTGGCAGCCCCAGCAATGGGACGGATCAGTGGACTTGGAAATGTTAGGTACTTCCGCGCACCTCTGGGGTACGTCTGTCGCGACATGTAGCCTCCTGTGATTCCCTCACTTTATCCCTTCCTCCTGGTGTGTGTTGTCCACAATATACCTGTGTAAGCCGCAGTGCGTGAGGTGACCCCCTTATTGTCTACCCTTTATGTTTTAAGGGATTCGACTACATCCTGTAAAAACGTCAGGCCGAAATGTTATATAGCTTCTAAGGTAATCGGTCATGCAGCTAAAAAGTTTGATATGGCAGAATAGGGTTTTAAATCTACCCTTAAGTGACAATACCTGGAGAAAATTACGATCGTCATTAAGGTGTATCAGCACACACGAGTCAGTTGAGAATCGACACCAATATTATAAAGAGAAAAGCTACTGGTAATTATTTCCTATTTAAAAGCGTTGTTCTTCCCGAAGTGCATGAGCTAAGCTATCTAATTTGGCTAAAAGCTTAAACAACATTCGCAAGGTCTTGGTACAAGAATACGAGCATGCTAGAGTCAAAGACACTTTTGAAGAAGGCTTTGACTTTTCGTTGAAAATGCATTAGAACGGAAAATGTTTATTGCTCTACAGACAATGCGCGAAACACAAAAGATGAGCCTATTTCATACCAAACACAATATAACAATGAAAATTGGATTCTGCTGTTAATGGTACGATATAGGTATGTTGTATTTTTTCCTTAATTGGTATTTTATTCTAACACTACGGACGCATGCTGGATGTAGCTTACAACATGATTAAATGCCATTCTCTGTTGAAAAGATTATTTCTCAACGTTAACACATGTGCCATTTAAAAGTGTTAAAACTTCTGGTCTAGAGTGGGAACATTTTTTTTATTCTTTCGTTTCGCAACCATTTCTTTGAAAATTGATGTCAGAAGTTACTATGTACACATATGAAAACTGTGGAATCTTTGCTATTAAATAACTACATCACTAGAGGGAAAGTACTACGGTTTACAGCTATATCTATTAAATTTCTCTAAAACTACTCATTCACAAAATATATTTATAGACAGACTATACGGCATTTTTAGAATTTGGAGGACAATCTGGGGCAAATTAAAAAATAAGAAATGCTACGACCTTCGGTGTTTCCTATCTATTCTCATCAGTATCAGGCAATTTTTTATCCTCGATTACATTATTACAAGGCTAAAAATCCCTTATTAACATTATATTACATAACTGAATCTTTAAAAACTGTTTTTCCTAAATAAAAAATAACCATTTAAAGATAAAGGTAAAAATATCCTTCATGCTTAATCAAGCTACAGTTATAAACGCAATGAGAAGAACTCATTACAAAGCTCTTTCAGATTATTTTACAGAAATTTCATAAAAATACCGGGGGAGCGGTGCAGCGTCAGAGAAGCTAACTTGTATTTAATACATAGAGTAGAAGTTTACTAGGCTTTGCATATTGGCTACAGCTTTATGAGATTTAAATTCATCCCGAACTTTTAGGCATCTGTTCTGAGGATTTCTTCAGGATAAATATCCTAATTCAAGCATGTAAGCGTCAATAGCAGAATATCCATGGTTAAAGGGTCCAGGCCTTGACATATTTTCAAATTTTATTTTTCCAAAATCGTCAACGGTCTCGCTTATTTCCTGTGAAAGGACAATATACTGACAATGAACCCTTCATTCGTTCGAAAACAGTGGTATACTTCTTAGAAATCGAAACGATTTTGACCTAAAATTACATTTATTTGTTAACGACCTTGTCAATTACCAGGATTACATCAGGGTCGCCGGTATGCCGGAATTTTATCGCGCAGGAGTTTCTTTACGAGCCAGTAAATATCCTGGCATAGGGTTATCGCTTTTAAGAACACTCAAAATCATCGATCTGGGCCGACTGAGTCACCCAGTCCGACATTTCGCCTAAAGGAGTGTTGAGAGCCGTTTTCGGGAGTTAATGTCTGAGCAGTCGGCCTTTTGGTCGAATTAGAAAAGGCGGCAATATCAGAGAAACCGAAAGGCTACCGCTTCAGAGAATGGCTCAATGTAGCGAATAGAAAACGCATTAGCACCAGGGGAGACTTGGCACATGTTGCCCCTGCCCATGATGAAATTTGTGGCCGGAAGTAGAGCATGTTGATTCATGCGACTTACGCCGTTGCACCTGGAGTTAATATCTTAGATGCAAAATAGATTGCACCAACATTCTTTCGACATGTGCAATGTTAGGAATTGTGCAGATTACAAGCAAGTGCAAAGAATTTGGATAATAATAATAATAATAATAATAATAATAAGAGAAAATTTAAAAATGCAGATAACAGAAAACGCCGGTACATTTCCTTTTATACATCAAATATATTTGGATGCACTCAGTCTACAAAATATGCTTACGAGGGCTGGTGTTTCAGCCGATACCTATGACCCATGCATTAAGTGCAGCAACTCCAAAATGCACCAGAATGTGCAACATACATTACAAAGGGAGCGGAATGAAGGGCAGAATGTAAGTGCAAGTACACGAGACAATCTTAAATGGCACAAATGTGTATCATCATGACACATCAATTGGCTGCGGCTGGCTTAGGATAAGAAATAATCCATGCTTCTTCGGCACACAACCCAAAATTTGGAATGCTCTTTTGGTGCACGAATATTCATACGATCTACACTAACATCTAAACCTCCCGGCTAACAAAACTTAATTTTGTATCAAACACAAATCACTAATATATAGTCTGAATCAGAATCAGTGGTACGTACTAACTTCTGCAACTTGAACACTTCAATTCTCACCATCCTCTATTTATGAGCAAAAAAAGTTAAGTATGAAAAGCATTGAATACCTATAAGATATTTACCGATAGCTGTAATGAGCTACTAACTCAGCACTGTACGGACTTATAGAGTAATTAAACAAATACTATATTAACCACAGACTTCTCATATCAAATGTTAAGAACCTTGATCAAAATATTACACGAGTACCAACTTCTACACATCTGGATTTGCATAGTGTTTCCCAAAAAATTGCAAAACAATAACTAATGCTAAAGATAGCAATTATCCTCTGAATTATGGGCCTATGGCATTGCCATGTACCTTATAAATGTAAATTATGTAAAGGAATTGACTAAAATTGACACCGTAACACAATGCTTTCCGCTCAGTATCATACAGAGTGGATTCTCGACTGAAATGTCGAAAGGATCATGTAATTCTTAAAAATTAATCGCAGTAGGCTTAGATACTGGGATGCCTTGGGTGTTTATACCACAGCGGAAAAAATATTAGAGCCTACTTCAACAGAAATGTATCAAGTTTAATTTCGTAAAAGAACTGCATGAGTCTGTGCTGACTGACACCATAGCCGTGGTCCGCTGGCTGACTTCTAACCAGGATTGATTCGGGTTCGATTTCCGGTCCCCGGTTCCGGGGGGTGGGAATTGTTCTTTACTAAGGATTATTCTCTACCCTCTAGAGATCTAGAAGTGTTGGGAGTGAGTGAATAGGCGAAAGAAAATTAAGATGACGGAAACCTACAGTAACCTAAAATAAAAAGGTCTAAGAGTAAAAGCTCTTGTCAAATCCCCCGATATGATCAAAGCAGTTAGAGGGGCTACAGAAGTGACCCCTCCCTTGAAAAAGTATGTGCAAAAGAATAACCACCCATACCCGTTCAAAAAATGTGTTCCATTCACATGATTTTTTGTACATCCCTATAATAAATTATTGTCATCAAGCTTATTCTTCTATTTACTTAATGCTAATCGAGAAAACAATTAGCAGAAATGCTCCTAGGACTTACTTCCTTGTAAGTAGAAGGGAAATAAGGGAGTATCATAGGCTAAATCTATAGTTAAATATTTTAAAACCTGGTTGCTATGTGATTGAAGTAGGTTTGTTTGTGTGGACAGGGGTTGACAAATTCCCGTATGAGAAAAACATTTTAAAGCTGAAACTAATAACAAGGAATATCTCAAAAATGGTCCACCTCACGAAAAAAAAAAAAAAAAAAAGTATGTTAAAACACACATGAATTGTGTGTTTTAACGAGAGCTAAATATTTTGCTAAGTAAGTTTTTGCCTATCTCTTACCGTTTACCAATTATGCAAAATTCTAAAAAAAAAAAAAAAAAAAAAAAAAATCCAGATTAAGCGTTTTCAGAGGCTATTCCCAGAAAACTGAAATTTTACATTTAATTTGGCATGTAAATATCTTAAATATAAGAGCTTTTAATCAAAATCGTTAGAGCCATTTTTGAGAAAATCAAAACTTTCGATCATTTGTCCATGTACAGGTTAGTTGGAGGTGGGGAATTTTCTTGAAACTCTTCGTGTCGCATCCTTGGAAGATACTGAACTTAAATGCGTTACAAAAATGTTATCACTAACAAAGTCAGTATGTGTGAATGTAAAATATCTGATTCTAAATTGCAGAAGTAACGATTAATTTATGCAGTTACAGCATGGCTTTCACAGATTACATTCAAAATGTTTCAACATGAATCAAAGCAAGTTTACCATGCACTAATGAGCGTATTGAATGAAGAAGGTTGTAAAACAGTAAAAACAATTAAATTATTGGGAATTGATAATCTTCGACAGAAAACTGACCTGGATCCCTCACGAAAAAGAACTGAAAAACTGCCGTTGTAGATAACTAAATTCAATATCTTCCAGGAACTGGGAAGGTGATTAAGCTGTGTTATGAGAACCTGGTTAGTTTAATACGTTCTGGTTCAGAAACTATCCCTAAAATGTTAAGATTAGATATATACCAAAGCTGTCAGGCTAACAGTATTTTGCTCTAACCCAGGTACAAACAATAAGTCACGCGAAAGTTATTTAACTCTTCGCGTTTCCTCAGCTTCTATTGATTGTTCAGTTGTCTATTCAAGGCACATCCAGAAAGCAAACTGTACTACTGCGTACACCATATTCAGAATACGTAGGTATTTTCAGAACATTAGAAATTATGGTCCCCTCACAATGAGAGGGATTATTCGCATTTTGCCTCCCTGGAAGCCAGAAAAACTTCTGATTAGTCCAACGTTACTCAAAATATTAAAAGTGTAACTACCAACATCGAGTACATTAGGTACAGTTCCATTAAAATCACCTAGGTTGGAAATTATAGTTTCCCATACGACATGAATACATATAATAAATGGAATTATTGATCCTATTGATGATACAATATTTCATGAAGTATGTGCATCAGGATAATTATTTACATGTGGACCAATGCTCTAATAAGCAATCCAAAGCATCTCATGTTTTGGTACATGTACCTCAAGATAATATAGATATTTTACATTAAAATATCCTAATTCCCATTTAATTATTATAAATCATAATTATAAATGCATCATGCAGCAATTTATAAAGATTGTTCCTAAAATAAACAAGGAAGTGGATAGGCTATAGCAACGTATTGGTGATATATATGTGTGTATCTATGTCAGTATTTTCTTAACATTTTTCTTTTGCTAACACTGAAACCAATTAGTGCATTCATAAAATTACGTACATACAGCAGATATAAAAGTATTATTATTATTATTATTAGCAACATTATTAATAGAAAATTGTTTCATCTTTTATTTTACTATAAATTCAAACCATTCTAACGCAATTTTGTGCAGAAATACTTTAAAACAAAAACAGTATATCTATATCGGTGTTTAATGGCACCAGACGTTTTAAGAATGCATTCAGAAGAAATTTACTTAGGCTTTCTTGTGCAATGAATAGTAGCATTAAGAATTTCTTAAGGCTCCCTATTAGCAGTGAGTAACATGGTCTCCTTTCAACCTTTGCATACACCTTTCCCCTTCCCCAAGTACTAGCAAATGGTTTGTTTTCTACCACATGCTTTTAAGTGCATTAAGAAACTACTTGGTGATAGCAAGTCGAGTACCATCACTGGGAGACATGGAAATGTTCCAGACAGCAAAAGCACCACGAAATGCGTCGAAGAGTTTCGAAACAAAGAAAGCAACCTTGGGCTTGCAATTAGTGAACACCGGAAAGAATTGAAAACACAAGCGCCGACTTTTGGAACTTCTCCATATTCCGTAGTTTACAAGGACTATCGTCTTCATAACATCAGGAATTTCGATAAATAATAGATACTTTTCAGAATGTTAACATCTTGCACAAATACATGTCCGTAATGACCGTCTAATTAGCTATCAGGGAATGCAGAAGATCGGTTTCCAACGGAATGGTTGAAATACTTGTATTTTAAGTTGCCCTTCCACCTACCATTTCAGGAGTGTTATGCAGTACTACCATGAGTTTATCGTCAGCTGTGAGATTAAAACGAATGTGGAGTGGAGGGAGGGAGAAAGGATACGCACACATCGACAATGATCTGATTATAAAGCAAAAACTGTAAATTTATGTTTAAAATTACTTGAAAACCGACGTAGCACAAAATATTTACACAAAATTTGTATTATATCTTTAAATATCTGGTATATACAAGAAATTTAAAAGGAACAAATGAATTGTGCATTGTATAGCATAATTTTTGAAATGATTAATGAAGGAGAGAGTTTAAAAGAATTACACTGAATCTAATTTTAATTAAAAGGTCATCCCAGATTCATAGATGTTTTATGTTCCCTGAATCTAAAACAAACATGTTTTCAAAGAGGTTTATATAGAATCTGTAGTATTCGAAAATGCTTATCAATAACAAATTTCGTGCTTAATAAAGGCAGCTCTTAATGATGCAAGGCGGGTTATAGGATTTTTGAGTTCTAAAAACGGCTCTTATGATTTTGAAATAATGAATAAAGCATACATCTGTAAATATCCTTTTCACTTCATTGTCAATAAACGTTATACAACTGCGAACCCTTGAGAAATAAACAAAAAACGTAACTGCAGGAAAAATGTAAATCCCGTTAGGCTATACATTTATCAACCAAAAAAGAAAAAAATGTGTTCCATTCACATGACTTTCTCTATATCTCTGTAAATTATTATTGTAATAAGCTTATATTTTATATATTTCATGCTAATTGAGAAAAATTAGTAGAAATAGTCTTATTTCTTGCTTTATTGTAAGTAGAAGCGAAATAAGCCAGTACCATAGGTTAAAGTGAAGGCCAAAAGCTGGTTGCTATGTACCTGATGTTCCTTTGTTTGTATGGACAGGAGTTGACAAATTCCTATATGAGAAAAGCATAAGTTTTTCAAAGCTGAAACCAAGAAAAAGAAATATCTCAAAAACGATCAACTCCACGAAAAAAATGTATATAACAAATTGTGTTTTTTAACGTGATTTACATTTTTTGTGTGTTAAGTTTTTGTCCATCTCTTACGGTTTAGTAGTTATGGAAAATTCATCCAGAATATAGTAAGTCTTCAGAGGCTATTACCAGAAAATTCAAAATATACATTTCATTTGTCAGGTAAACAACTTTAATATACGATATTTTAATCAAAATCGTTAGCCATTTTTTAGAAAATCAAAATTTTCGAAAAAAGTTCCATGTAAAGGGTAGTTTGGGGTGAGGGGATTTTTCTCAAAATCTTCGTGTCGCATCCCTGGAAGATACTAAACTTAAATACCAAGTTTGGTATTTTACCGAATTTTCGTTTTTGAGTTATCGTGTTCACAGATCACACGGACACACACACAGGGACCTTTTTCTGAAAATACTTTTTTTGGATACAGGGGACCCTAAAACATATATTTCCGGTGAAATCTCGGTATCGAATTTTTTGGTGGAGTGCAATACATTCTCTATACACTATGTACATAGTGAGCAAAGTAAAAAGGAAAAAACAAAACGATGTTTATGCAAATCAACTTTTCCGAAACATTTGCTGTGCGGCTGGATTTCAAGCAGTGAGGCTTAAAATGTAAAGTGACCATTCATTTATTTTTTGTGATGTTACGCAAAATGTGCACACTATATAGTAGCATATGCCAAATTAATTACAGACTAATAGATTACGGCTATCTCAGTTTGAAATTATTTACAGCGTATATATATAATACCTGTGAGGAAGTAGATAAGACAAATATGTTCAGCGAGAACATAAAAGGCGCTATGTGAATAATACTCATTAGATTTTTTGAACAAAAATGTGTCTATGTGCTGTTTAATTTAGCTATATAAGTATACAAGTAATTGTAAGTAATTTCGAATTATCTCTATTAGCACTTTTCAACAAGTTTCAAACTTCAACGCGCGAAGCATTTTCAAATGACTCGCTCAGCGGCTAGCAATGCGAAACCTGCAAATTACTCTGCTGATTGGAACCATTTTAATTCCCAACATTTTCCACCGTTTCCGATTTGCAAATTCTCAACAACAACAAAATGGTTTTGTTACGTTGCTTTAGGGTCTTAACTGCCCTTAAAACTATCAAGTCATACTTTATCAAAACATTATTGGAATACCTAAATCAAATTCTGTAATGAATTATATGAACGAGTCCCGATATGACAAAATATGTTCACCGATTTAATTCTCTTAGTATTATAATCATTATAATTAATCATAGCATGACAATAATAAAAAATAATAATAATTATAACCTTCAAAATGCGGACCCTATCTACTTGTGCAATTACGGTTGTATTACACCTACCGTATTCACACCAATTCATTCCACACATAATTATGTTTAAAATAATTTTAATTTCTGATAAAACATCCTCTAAAAGTAATATATACAGCTGTTGTTCGGTCTTGAATAAAAATGTAATACAGCATTCTAGTACGACCAATAGGTGCAGTCAAGTTTATAACCTGGTGAATCTAAATATGAACGTTTACATTGCTGAACTACTCCAGCACAGATAAATATCACCCACCATGTTTTGGATTCCACGGTGAGTCTTCTCTGCTCTGCATCATTCTGATAATTAGTTGTGCCCTTAGGTTTTTCCCACCTAAGAAATATATTCATTTCGCAAAGTGTGCAAACAAAAAATGCTTAGCAGGCAAAATCTTTTGGCATTTTCAATAAAAAAAAAGTTTAAAACTTGATTCAATTTGAAAATCTAAGCTAGTGTGAAAGAACAATTACACTGAACAATGAAAATGTTGCACAATGCCAGTTGATTCTTTGTGTTCCATCTGTCAAATGCAAAAATGAAGTCACAAATTTTCTGTAGCTCCCCCCCCCATTTTTTGTAATATTAAGTTTAATATGTTTTCATGTTTATTAAGGTGGGGTGCTAAACGCACTGATTAAAATAACTAATTTTATTTCATTGATCCAATAACTGACGTATTTCCTTTAGGCAATTGTCAATGACTTCAGGAATAACACGTATTCAAATATTAACTTGTCCTCATATGCAAAACTATGGCTTTCCCACCCATTTCAATGTTTAAACCAACAACAGATAAGGAAAATCTGTTGCACATAGATTGGCTGCCAGAGGATTAGAAGTTTTATGTAGGCTAGACCTTTATAATAAATGTTTTGAAATTGAAGTTTTTCTAAATGCGTGGAAAGTAGCAGCTGTTAAAGTAATACCTAAACATAATACGCCCAAAGGAAATCATAGTGCAAATACACTTCGTCCAATCAGTTTGATACCAGTAGTGGAGAAAACATTGGAAAAATTAACAATAAAGTAATGTTTCCGATTTATCATAACCATCTCCTTGGTGATAATAATGTTGGCTTTTTGCCAAAAAGATCAACTGAAGAAGCTATAATTATCGTAGTTGACTGGATTAGAGAAACGTTTAGACAGAAAAAAGGTTTTGCCATTTCTATGATATATCCGGAACTTTCAATAATGATTGGTGGCCAAAAATATTATTACAATTGCAAAGGATGAACTGCCATAAAATCTTTCCATGTTGATTAAAACTTACTTCACAAATAGACAGGCAATTCTAAAACTATGCGGTACAAAGGCAACACGAGCCATCACAAAGGGATGTCCTCAAGGATGAAGCTGCAGTCCCGGCTTTTGGATTATTCTTTATGATGAATCCTCAAACAGCATTTACCCATCAACTGCACTATGGTGGCGTATGCAGATGATATTGCTCTTCTCGTGCGATCCAATACAATAAGAAACTTAGTCATTACTGCAACTACAGCTCTAGATACGCTTTATCACTGGGGATGTAAAAACAAACTTACGTTTACTCCGACCACACAGTGGCTCTGATTGTTTCAAGACATGTCTTATATTCCATCTACACATGAACAAAAAAGTTATACAGATAGAAAACAAATTAACGTATCTTGGTATTATCTTGGGCAGCAAGCTTTCTTCTAATGTTCAGTTTGACTCTCTCCAAGTAAAAGTCAATTATTTGCTTCAGGTCTCTCCATTGCTACTAGGCCATCTTTGGGTTTTAATTCTACTATACTGAAAACTATTTATTACGGAGCTATTAAACCAATGCTGTTTTATTCTGTTTCAGTATTTTATGAAATACTATCTAAGAAATTGACCCAGAAGAAGATGTTACAAATTCAACGTGAATTTTCGTTAAAAATTCTCTAGGGCATATCGCACTGGCTCCACCAATGCGGCTTTAGTTCTGGTACGCACAGAACCCCTGTACTTAACTGGGAATTTCAAAGTTATGTTGTCAAACGTTAATAAAGGACGTCAAAATAGAATGTCCATTACCAGTTTTGAATTGGAACATTCAACCCGCTTTCTTTCCTCTGGACACCCAGCCTAAGAGATAAATCCAGTTGAGAAGTGTTCCTTGTATAAACATGATTTGCTCATCTATACAAGCGGATCACGTTGATTCAATAACAGCAACAAATAATTAGTTGGTTGCGCTTTTGTTATGGCTGCTGGTGATTCGGAAATTGCCTACAGACAATACAAACTTGCGTCAGCGTCCACAGCATTTCAAGCGGAATTTTTAGCATTAAAGAAAGCAATTGAATGGAGTGTAGATAATATACAGAATATTAATATTTTAAGCGATTCCCAAGCTGTGCTTGAAGCAATAAGTGATAAATATAATCTAAATCCTATTGCAGTCGATATCAGAAATACAGTACACGATTACAACAAACTTTTATGTTTATGCTGGGTACGTGGTAACACTGGAAATTTAGGCAATGAAAGAGCTGATGTACTTGCAAAAACAGCTTCTAAATTAGTTACAGAATGTGAATACACAGCATGCACAATATCGTTGGTAACGAACCCTTTAAAACAATATATGCTTAACAGTTGGAACTCAATATGGCAAGAAAGTATTAATGGTAATTTTACATAACAGTTGCTTTTTTCCGAAATTCAAGATACATTAGATATAAACCATTTTTAGCCTACACTTACAATGACACAATGCATGTCTGGACACAGAAAATTTGGATATTTTGAACGATTTAAAATAGTGAGCCAAAACAGTACCAGATCTGCCTGTTCAATGCAATACAGAATTACTCTTTGACTGTCCATTACACGAAAAAAAACTGCTCAGATTAATAATGAACTTAAGACTTCTGTAATAACTCTTTCACTCCACACTACACCATATTATTAGAAAACAGGGTTGCTATTCAGAATTTAAAATATTTGTCAATAATATATTTAATTCATTATAAATAATTACCTACATTTCCCCATATATCTAAGTTATTTTATAATGTATATAACTATGTTGCATTTCCAATGAATATGTTCCTATTTTTATTATGTCTATTTACATTAATGTTAATTCTTTTGTTGAGGCATTTATACTTAATATTTACTGTTATTAGGTATATAAAAGTACATATTGTTTACAACTATAGTCCTAATATACAATTGCAAAATAGGTACAACATTTTGGAAATTCAATAAATGAATATAGGTCCGGTTTCACATTTTAAGCTTAAGCCGAAGCTTTAGTAAGGTATGGATGCCATTTATGCCACGCTTACGCTTTGGTTTAAGCTTCGCAAGACTCACAGTAGGAAGACCGGGTTCGGCTTTACCGAGCTGAACTGTGCGGGTCCCGGTTCGATTTCCGGCTGGGGTGGAGAATTTTTCTTTAACCGGAATCATTCCCTACAGAGTCTGGAAGTATGTGAGAGTGAATGTGCGTGTGTTTGAAGAAGAAAAAAATGTTTAAAAACCCAATCTTCAAGAACTTAGTCAATGAGTTAAAAGCCCCGATACGACCATAGATGTTAAAAATATAAATGGAGCCCAAAACTGCAGTATAGTGTAATTGGTAATGCTTGCGCATCCATATCGAATCAATTCCCATCGTTTGTTTATAACGACCGATGTTCCTAAAACAAACTTATGTAGGTTAGCCAGCAGCATAAAGTTAAAATGCCCGGAAAGTCAGGTCAAAGAAGCGAGCGTCCTCCTACAAATTGTGAAATGCATAAGCATCTAATAAAGTGCACAAAAATTAATGTGGAATAAGAAAAGCCAAATGTGTGTGACAGCTCTGAATGTTGTGTGGCTTTTGAGATGCAGTAAAACGTCCAGCTGCAATTAGCATGCCTTCACTTGCACAGCATGGTCTCAATGTTGACGAAACGCTTTGTTAGTGAACAATAAAGCAATATCGCAGATGTGATGCCAATAATTTTGATTAAGTATATATTATTGGTATGAAGTATAAAATAAAGTTCTGTTCACTAGCCCGTTTTCTGTTTATTTCATTACACTTTACTTAAGCTTAAACTGTGAAACCAGGCCTTAATAAAAGACGCTAATCCTGTGTGCTCTTCAGTGTGAATTGACAATGTTAAGTAACAATGTGTTTCCTTATGGACTGTATATTGTAAAGAGGAACCTGTCTCGCAACTGTGCAAACGATAAACACAATTTATATTACGCATGTGGTGAGTTCACTTTAAAAGCGCAGAGGCGAAATTTGAATCTTAGAATTAAAATACCAGAATAAGTTTTGGGCAATGTAACACTATTAATTGGCTGGCTAAAGGATCTCGTCATATCCCTTTTGCAGTTCCTATGATACGGCAGGAACCTAACAAGCTACTACTTCTGTCTCACAAATATATCCTGAAAGTCGAAACAACTGTTAAATATCCGCCTTTAGAATCAACAATTCCACTTCTGCCTCATGGATCAGGCTTTCCTATGCCAACCCTACTAGATAACAGTAATGTGACGATTTTGAAAATGTTGATGACATTGGTGATTTAGAGTGACTCAGATTGGAAAGCGTTACTACAAAATAAACTCATTTCTATCACAGGGGGGTGAAAATAATTTGATTTGTGATCTTGGGATATCTAAAATCAAAGCAGAGTTACTTATTTTAAAATTGGTCGGCTGGCACCTCCTGCAGTACGGCACCAAAGTATAAGTTTTTTTTCATTCATCGTCAAAAGGAATTAGCGCATTTGTTTCTAAACAGAAGGACCTAGTCTGTAATAACGTTATTCTTTGATGGAGTGTCTGGGTGTTGAGCATAAACCTGAAGATTGGCGTTTGTTTACCGACCCCTCGAAAACAAGCTTGAAACGAATATTGCTACATAAGGAAAACAAGTTTCCATCAATTCTATAGACCACGTAGTTGGTATGAAGGAAAGTTATGTAAATGCCCATCTTTTTTTATCCACTATCCGGTATGATGACTATTCATGATAGATATATACAAATTTTAAAATTATATTATTTTACTTGGATTATTATTATTATTATTTTTTTTTTTTTTTTTTTTTTTTTTTTTTTTTTTTGCGCATATGGTAGACGCAATCATTATATTTAAAAATGACCAAACACAGTCATTCAATCCAAGACAGGCAAACGTTGTTCATCAACCGCTTTAAGTGCCTGACAAAATGATATTGCCTTAATACACATCAAACTAAGTTTGATAACGAATATTGTGAAAACAATGTATCGTGATGTTTCGAAAATTAAGTTCCCAGAGGCCAGTGCAGCGAATCTAAAAGACGAAATATTTGTTGCCACCAATTAGGGAACTTATGAAAGATTCACATAAATATGCAAGAACGAGCTATATGGTTCTCTTTCAAACGCACTGTCAAATTTTCTAGGAAACTACGGGTGTGAATGTTACAGAAACTTATTCATCAGTGAGCTGATTTCAGAACTAGAAAGTTATGAGATGTAATACGTCTTTGAAAATACACATGTTGAACTTCCATCTTCAGTCCTTCCCTGAGAACCTCGGCGAACATAGCGAGCGTTTCTCCCAAGTGGAAAGACGCTTGACAGGGAAAAAGGGTTCGAAATACGTTGGCAGTATGCTGTTGGAGACTCAAAGAGCCAAGTGCACTCGAAAATATACTGCATGTACATTTTAGGCATAGAAAAAATATTCTAGTTTGGGTGTTACATTTATTAAAAGGTATATTAACCGGATTTGTTATTCGGGCGATCACTCAAAAAGTGTGGTTGATGGCAAAGTTTTTTAAACAGATTTGAAATCAGCACAATAACTCAGTAAGAATCACCCATTACTTCTTTTAACACTAAAAAGAAAACCAAATTTTGTTGATTAGTGTTATTAGAGTGATGTCATAATTTATAATCGCTGTTTCACCACGTTCGCTAACTTTAAGCACAATGTTTATCCTTAGAATTTTCTCTTGATCCTGCAAGCAGTTCTCAGAAAGAACAAAATCAGCTCAATTAGCGCCATGTAGAGAGCGTAACGTTTTTATTCACATATTTACATTCAACGTGTACACTTGGACGGCCCGGGCTCGATCCCAAACGACCGCATGAGATTTAAGGTGGACAAAGTGGCGCAGGGCGGGTTTTTCTCCTGGTTCTCCGGTTTCACCGCCATCACATTCCACCGGGGCTCCACCTTCGTTCCATGTATCACTAGCGTCATCGCCTGCAGTGCCATAAGTAGTAAAAGTGGGCGTAAAGCACAAAAAAAAAAAAAAAAAAAAAAAAAGTGTACACCAGTGAAAAAGCAATAATCGCATATAAACAAATGGCACCAAAAGGGAACATTGCAAACTCCTATAGGCGTTTATGGTATCGGACATATAGCGCGAATACTGCTCAAAGTACTAGTCTGCTGGGTCGACGAGTCGTTCATCGCCCTCTCTTAACAGACAGAAAAAGACCTTGGAATTATATTACCTAGACTCAACGCTGGCACCGGTGTGCTGTCGCTAATTGAAACCTCGCGCGCCTAAGTACGTGAAGGGCAAATGTTTTTTTGTTTATGTTCAGTACACTTAAAAGGCTTTACAAGTGAAGTGGATTAAGGCTATTAGGGTTTAATAATTAACATGGTGCACATCTATCTATGCTGCATAACTGTACCAACCACCGGAAAAATGATTCCGAGATCACGTTCCATCGGTAAGAATAAATTGTAACGTTTGTGTTCTAAATTCATTCCGATTTATTCTCGTGGGTTTCCTCGGTCACTAAGCGAATGCTAATTTATTTTAGGTTCCTAATAGATACACCAGAATTATTAAGTAAGTCGTCAGCTGCTCCAAGACGTAACAAATTTGTGCCATCGAAATATCACATGCTCTACTCAGTGAATTTTGCGAAAAACTGTTTCCATGAGAATAAAGGCAAGATGATGCTAAACTCTGACACAGTTCCTGTAGTTCCCTTCTTATCTGACAAAGGTAACGACACCTATATTGTATGTGTTTTATTAGCATTAGAAGGCAATGCTAAAATATTAAATTCAATATTATAATTTGTCCTAAACAAAAAAAAAAACCTACCCGAAATATCGATTAAGTTAATTTGCCAAATCTGTAATTTCAGATTGAAACACAGCCCCACATGGTGTAAAAAGGAATTTTGCAAGTGTTAGAACATAAACAATATTAAGTAATAATCGGTTCTAAGTTTAGATTTGTTTATAAATTATTTCAGGAAGCACAGACCATATTCTCCTGTTGTGCGCATATCAATATACCTATCTTATCTATCTAACTCAAATATACCATAAACACTGATAGAAAATGTTTGCTTAACGTCTTGAATATAGTTTACTGAAGAGGAATACAGGTATCTAATTTCACGTTTATTTTATTTTTATACTGTACATACCATCTCTGAATATCCAGTATCGCATGTTTTTTTTTTTTTTCTGTTAAATCACTTTATTTATTTGTTTATTTTTATTTATGTACATACTGCCTTAGGTATTATTACTTTGCCCTTTTATAATGACTGCTTAAATTTGAGGTGTACATTCTCAGTATCGCATTCATATTTCCAGGTTCTTGGGGAATAAGAATAGCTTCATCAGCCTAGAATCGAACCCAGCATATTTTTTATTTTTAATTCAGCATTTTGACCACTTACTGCAGAGACACTCTTAACAAACCCTCTTTATAATTCTTGTTGACGACTTTGTGCATTGAAGTAAAAAGGAGAAAGTATACATGGAGTCACTATGAAGAAACTGAGAAAACGGAATTACAGCTGAATTATGCTTTCTGTGATGCTTACAGCCTGTTCGTAAAACACTTTAAATGTAGGTATGCGATATTCAAGTTCAATGGTTTTATTTACTTCTGTTTTGTTCAGTTGTGGGATGAAATTCCGTGTAGTCAATGAAGTGTTTTATTCAACTTCCAACGGGACATTCAAGGTCTAATCCTTGTACATAGATGCTGACGATCATAAAGAACTTTGTCGCAATTTTTTCCTGCTCAGGTATCCCTATGGTGTAATTATATCTGTTTTAAATGTCACTGTTTTCCCATTACAACCAATGTACTGCGCGGACCTAGGGGGTTTCTTGCCCTCCACCGCACTTCTTCATTTTACCACACTTATCTGGTCTGCGCAGCTAGACATGTAGGGGTTTGGTCTACAGCCTCCTGTGGTTTCCTCACTTCATCCTTTCCTCCTATGGGATGTTAGGCACAATAGGACTATGTAGGTCGCAGTGCCCCCGCTCCTTCATGTCACCTATACCTACAGCATTGCATCCTACCCAGTATAACGCTATCATTCGAGAACTCCAATGACCTCATAAAATGGTTTGGTATTATTTCTCATTTCTAGGTAATTTTCTACAGTAAATGTCATCAGAAGCATTGCTAAGTGCCGATGTTTACCTTAGATAATGCTTTCCCGGTAACGGTAACAAAGCGCTATCTGCTACTTTCTAGGAAGTTCAAACACCTCATAAGATTCCAATACAGCTGATACTATCTTGCATTTTCATTAGGAAACGGAGAAATCTGTTAGGCTTCAAAACTTCTGCGTGAGATGTTTACCGTCTCGCGCACAGACAATTTGGTATACGAACAAACTTATTGTAGAACAGTTTAGTAATCCCATATAACTATCCTTAAACGTATATTTTCTCTTCTATGCTTTACTGAATTAAACATAAAATATCTCTCTCTACAAGTGACTTTAAAAATATGTTAAATTCTATGTGTTTCTGTATCAATTCTGCATCATATACTATTACAAAAAGTTGATTCTTCTAACCATTTCGTCTAAGCGAGAAACAATTGCAGAATTGTTGTTGTTGGCTTTATATATTTATATGCATAGTAGTCTCTTGAGGTATAATGGGAATAAGGTAGACCTTAAGTTAAAGCGATAGTAAAATCTTTCGGAAGTCGATTGCTATGTGCATCATTGAGATTCCATTTTTTTTTTTGCATAATCAGGACAAAATGTGAATATGCCTTGCTAGTTGAAAAAAGTATTGGAAAATTTAAACCAAAAACAAGGAATATCTCGTAAATGGTTAACTGCACACACAAAATGTGTGTTTAAGGGAGAGCTACAATTTTGTGTAATAAAATTTTGCCCAAGATTTTACTAGCTATGCAAAATTTATTCAGAATAAAGAGGGTTTAAGAGGCCATTCCCATACAATTCAAGATAGGTATACATTTTTTCACGTAAAATCTTTACTGTATAGTATTTTAATCCAAATTTTAGAGCCATGTTTGAGAAAATCAAAAATTCGGAAAATTCTTTCATGTCTAGGGTGAGGGGATCTTCGTGTCGCATCCTTAGAAGATGCTGAACTTGTATACCAAGTTTACTATTTAACCGACTTTATTTTTGAGCTATGCTGTTTACATACGCACACATAGACACATGGATATTTTTCTAAACTGGTTTTTGTATTCAAGTATCCTCAAAACATGCATTTCTGCTGAAATCTCGGTATGACAATGTTGAATGAAATGCCATAACTTCTCTACTCACTATGTGCAACGTACGCGGTAGAGAAAGTAAAGTTAATCATATTTATGTCCGTTCATATAAAATAATGAATTTACAAAGTAAAGGCAATACAATTAGCAGAACCTCAGATAAATGCTCGTGTCAATACGAAACCATTACAGAAAGGCCCCAAATATTAAATTTAAATGTCTTGAAAACTATGAACGGACCTACAGATACTCCAATGTAGTTTATGATTTGTTTCGTAATCTGCTATCGAGATGATAATATTTAAGTTTAAAGAACCTTGAAAATTCAGTAATGATTTTAAGTTGTGATGTGACCCAAGAATACTGAAGCGACAACTCAACATAAACTAACGTATGACTAATAAGAGTGCAGTAGTTTCGTAGTAGCCTTTCTTTACCATCTGACTGAGTAAATTTCTGGAAGATATCTATTTCAGGATCTCCTTTCAGTAGCACTTATTTTGTTTCTATTTTGTTGAATTTCGAATAATGACACTGAATATTCCGACCCTGTAATTATCTGGCAACTAACAGAAACCCCAGAAAATTCGAATAGTGCACACGTTTCAAAGCTGCAACCACCTGGACTATTCAGTTCGATTGCAATTTTTTGTTCTTAATTAAGGCTGTCGTTTTCGAGCACTATACAACGAAAAACCTTTGTTACCGACGAATTGATTTTTGTTACTACAAACGACTTTATCATGGTAAAGTCTAAAACCTTGTGATTATAATATATAATGATGTTTTATTAATGGAACTTTCATGTTATCGGAGATTAGCAAAGACTTCGAACGTTGTGTCTTTTCTCCCTTTCTCCCTGCCGCACCTCAAGAGGAGATGGGAGTAGAACAAATTGAACAGGTAGTTAGTTAACTTTACATTAATCTTTGTATGATACACACGATTGTCTTTAGCCATTGTCAGTTGGATAAATATTCTATAAGTAATTCATTTACAATGCTAAATTTACATCTACCTACTTAATATTAGTCATCATAAGCACCTATTCAAAAAGTGTCTAGGAAATATCACGGTAAGACACATTTTGTACTACACATTAGACTATGTACGTATTAATAAAAGTAATTTAATGCAAGCAACGAGCTTTTGAATAAACAAGTCTGTATCTGAATGTTTCACTTATTAAACCTAAAACTTGGGAAATTTAGGTAATATTTCGAATAAATCATATACTACAAAAATATGACAAATCTTATACAGGGTATTATAAAATATTTAGTTTTTGCAATGCCTTTCTCAGATAGGAAAAATAAAACTTGTAATTTGTTTATTTTTTTTATTTAATTATTTTTGTAAAAGTCCCATGTTTAACACAGCAATATAGGATTAAAACTGATCTTATATTCAGAGTTTCCTGCTCTTTATCGGAGTCTAGAAAATGTTTTCCCCAAGTGGAGGAAAAGAAACGGTGTAAATCAGTCTCATGGTACCAGTTATAAAGCTGCCAATTTAAGATTGGTCATAAGAGTCAATGTGTGGATGCACTTAGGCGCTAAGTCTTTTTAAATTTATGGAAGAAGCGACAAATTTAGTTCAATTTGTGGCTTACAACATTTCTTGTCAATCCCGTAACTTTGTTTTGGGATGACTATTACAGAAATAACATCTGCAACTGATATAATTTTAAGACCAATATACGTGAAATAAATATTGATTTCCCAAATACATTTTTCAGATCGATGTATAGTTACGAATGAATGCACACGATTACAAAGATTATGCGTGTGTTATGAAATTAGGATATGCTCCTAACCGATATTTTAGGGAATAAACCCTATTCTTTTCGAACAGCAAAACTGTTTGCAACATTCCTCTTTGGCAGTCGTGATGTTTTATGACGATTACAGTACCTAGATTAATATAAGATGAAAATATCCAGAAGTCTAATAAGCAATTGAAATCTTGGATAGGTAGAGTTAGACTGAAAATTTCAGTGCCATAGCCGGAATTTGAACCATGGATCTCCCGGTGTCTAGCCGGTTACACCACTAACTACCATGGCGACATGCCGGCATAGCATTGAACTTCTCAACTGATCCACATGTTTCCCGGTAAACCACAAGGTGATCTCAAATTATTTTGATTTGAGTGGTTCAAACCCCGGCTATAGCATTGAATTTTTCAGTCTGACTCTACCTATCCAACTATTGTCCTGCACACGGCTTGAATAAAAAAACAATTAAATCCATACAAATTGACTAATCTATGAATCCTGGGACTTAAAGTACTTACACCATTGCAAGTCGCCACTGAGGTTGGGATCTCAAAATAATTTGAGGTTTACCGGGAAACATGTGAGTCAGTTGAGAAGTTGCCATGGTAGCTCAGTGGTAGAGCAACCGCCTAGAGACCAGGAGATACGCGGTTCAAATTCCGGCTATGGCATTGAATTTTTCAGTCTTACTTCACCTACCCAACTCCTGTCCTACACACGGAATGTGTGAAAAAAACAATTAAACCAACTGAAATCTTAATTTTTCTACAGTATTAATTACTATCATTTCAGTAGGACGAAATGGAGGGCGGCATTATCACCAAACAGGTCATACCGTCTCACTATTGCAAATCACATGTTTGTGTGCCAAAACAGTCTGTAGTTTTAACGTACTTTCATGAAATTTGAGGAACGGATAAAAACTTTTAATTTCCTTTTCTCCTGACTTTAATATACCACATGCGCATCATTAATGATCATTTTTTCTGCGAAAAGCTTAATTCCCATTCATTTGATTGATCTATCACGTACAATGCACATAGTAAGTAGAGAAGGTATTGTATTCCACCAAAAATTCGATTCTGAGATTTCAACAGAAATATATATTTTGGGGACCTCTGAATAACACAGCTTTTTAGAGAAAGGTTCTATGCATGTGAACCGTATAAAACGAGAAGTACGTTAACTAAAAAAAATTGACATTTAAATTAGGTATCTTAGAAGAATGCGACACGAAGTTTTGCAACTAAATCCCTCGCACAGCCAAACTACCCTTAATATAAAATATTTTTCGAACATTTTGATATTTTTAAAAAAAATTGCTAATGCTTTTGATTATAATAACCAATGCTTAAAATACTTTATGACAAACGAAATGTACCTACATCTTGAATTTTCTCGGTATGGCCTCTCAAGTCTTCTTGGTTTTGGGTAACCTTTGCACAAGTTGTAAATCGTAAGAAATTAAACAAAATATTACTATCTACACTGAAAAATGTATGTATCGTTAAAGCACGCAATTTATGTCAGATGTGGTTGAGTTAATAATTTCCGGAATATTCCTGGCTATTGCTGTATATTCATCATTCATTTTTATTTTATTATTATTATTATTATTATTATTATATACATATATTTTACTCCAGGCTATGCAATAGAGAACGGAAATTCAAAGTCATTCTAAAGCGACCAGCTTATAAAAGATTTGACTAACGCTTAAACCGTGTTTCCCTTCTACTTACCAGGGATTAAGTAATAATATCGTTTTTGGTCTAAACACGTTGAATGATTAACTGAAATGTCTATCACATTCAAACTAATCTATGAAACAGTAACAAATTTGTTTTGGAGACGTGACCAATAGCATTACACGATGGTAACACCAACGTTCCTTAGCAACCTCATCTATTTCGAAACACGGGTACTTTTGACCCGCCCTCATATTATAACCTAACATATAATGTAGATAGCTATTTCTGCGAATGTTTACCTTGATTAAAATGAAGTAAACAGAAAAATAAACGTTTGTGAGAAGAGCTTGTAGGTATACTCACTAATAGAGATAGAGAACACTTACGTGATTGTAACGCATCATATTTTCAGTTTTTCTTCCACGTATACCATAAGGAGGAATATTCTTTATTTATTAGTTTAACGTAGAGTCTTTAATGTATTAATAAAATTAAAGTGATAATATCACTAAGAGAAAAGTATATCATGAAAATATAATTGTTTTGGGGTAAAAATTCTGTTGTTGAATTAAAGCAGCTCAGATAATCTCTGTATTTCTATTAGAAGTTATTGCATAACACTCATAAATGCCATACCGAGATTTCACCGGAAATACACGTTTTCAGGACCTCTTGAGTAAAAAATAGCATTTTAGAATAAGGTTCGCGTATATCTATGTGTGTGTGTGAACAGTATAACCCCAAAAGCAAAAGTCGGTTAAATTAACTTAAGTTCTCTATCTTTCAAGGATATCTACGACACGAAGATTCTCAAGAAAACATCCCAAATTGTCTTTTACGTGGAAGATTTTTCGAAATTTTCGTTTTTCTCAAGAACGACTAACGATGAAGTTAATTCCATTACAAATAAAGGGTATAGCTTGAGCTTCCTGGGATTAGCCTCTGAAGTCCTCTTCATTCTGAATGACTTTACTTAAAATGATAAACCATAACAGAGAGGCAAAATATTTTGAAATTAGGTGGCGCAAGAACCTGAGTGTTCACCAGAGACAAGCACGTGTGAAAACAAAGGGTTTCTCCTTATTCGTTAGTAGCAACCCTGGCATAGTTTTCAGATAAGGGAGCAAAGGGCAGTTACTTACTGAAAATACTGCTTGACTCGAATGCCTGAAAGTTTCGATGGTGCTCTTTGAATGCTCTAACCACGAGTACCTTGTGCTTATTGCCCTAACCATTTTGTAATTATCTTAATAGTAAATGTTCAACAATTTACCGTAAATATCAACAAAGACTTGCTATTAAATGTAGAAATGTTATTAAAAGTCAAATACAGTAAAATAAACTTCTTGTCTCATTGCAAAATTATATTGGCGTTTAAGTTTATCTAGCATCCTTTGGTGATACTCAGTAGTATTCTTGCCTCTGTTGTCTATCTGTTCTTTGCTTCCATTCTCAAGTTCACTGACATTAATTGCCTCTAAAACTAAAGTACCGGCGGCGTGTGCATCCCACCTAATTTTCCCAGATATTTTCTTTCAGCCATTATATCTTATAATGAAGTTGTTTGTTGGAAGAATAAACAAATAATTTAAGGTATAGTTTTTCAGCGGGGTTTCGTAAGACAAGGGATCTCTTGAGTTAGTTAACCACTGTGTACCGTTCGGAATGTTTACGAAATACTATTAAAGCTTGGTGTTTTCCAAGCTACCTGAGTTATCTCTGATATCGTTAGCAGGTACTCGGCTTTGTTCCTGGGTAACTGCCTAATCCACACTGACCAAGTATTTTGTCGAGCAGCACTATTGGCGTTGTAAACTATATATGTTCGTATCACATAGGATCTGAGCAACAACGGACACAGATAAGCGTCTTTTCTCCTATACATATATTTGTTCCTCCAACCCGAATAGCTAATGGAGTTTACTGCAACAACGAATATGCATTATGTGGAAACAATGTCTTTATATATGCTGTTTAACATTTATTCTTAACGGCGACTTTTAACTTTGGAAAAAATGCTCATTGCAATGGGGATAAATTTAAAAAAATTCTTAACGCCCAACTGGGAATCTAATCCGGGAACCCTCGCACAGCAGGCAAGAACTCTGAGATATGAGGCCAATGGCTTTATATTGCAATTTCTAGAACTTGTTTCATACCTTTAGTTCGGCACTTAGATCCATTTACAAATCTTCATTACTCGATGGAACACATCAAAATTCTTATGTGTTCCATTCACATGACTTTCCTTACCTATTCTGTAACAAATCATTCTCACAAAAGGTATTCTTCCATATACTTCATGCTAATCAAAATTAAAACCAGCATAAATGGTGTCCTCATTTAGTTCCTTATAAGTAGGAGGAAAATAAGGAAATACACTAGGCTAAAGTGGTAGTCAAATCTTTTATAAGCTGGCTGCTATGTGATTGAAATTCGGTTCTCTTTGCATTGCCAGTACTATAACATAAGAAATAGGTACGAAAAATTCCCGTACGAACAAAATAGTTTAAGTAGGTATTTAAAATTGAACTCAACAAATAGAAAGCCTCGTACACGATTAACTGCATGAAAAAAATGTATATGTCATAAAGTGTTTGTTTTAACGAGATCTACATCTTTGTATAGTAACATTTTCTATCTCTTACGGTTTACCAGTTATGCAAAAGTCATCCAGAATGAAGAGGTCTTCAGAGGCTACTCCCAGATAGTTCAAGATAAACATTTTACGTGCCATGTAAATATCAGGTTAATATAAGGTGTATATCGTGTCATTTTTGAGAAAATCAAAAATTTCAAAAATGTTTCCATGTAGAAGGTAGTTCGGGATGGGGTTATTCTTGAAAATCTTCGTACCCATCCTTGGAGGATGCTGAACTTAATTTTCAACTTTGGTATTTAACCGACTTTTCGTTTTTGAACTATGCTATTCACACGGGCACACGCGCGCGCATGCACATCTTCTAAAACTACATTTTTTATACCATAAAATGTGAATTTCCGGTGAAATCTCGGTATAGAATTTGTGGATGGAATACAATACCTTCTATATTTAACCAGAGATACCTCTTTAAAAGTCGCAAAAGGAGGACCTACCGATCTCGATTTGTATTTAAGGGTTTAGGAAAGCACCTCCAATAAAATAGCAAATAAGTAGAATCAAATGCTAATGTGAACTCTTGTCAAAGTCCTATTACTAACTGCAGGCACTGAAGTATTCAGAAGCTTCCGGTAATTCCGAGACACGGAAAGGCCAACTAACTCCTTGCTCTGTGATACGACAATACTTTACACAATGCTTCAGGCCTATGACACCAAACAGTTATTTTACACTTTGGTAGCTCGGTGATATTGCGCTTATTATGCTGAAAAAAAAATCTGTTAATCTCCACCTTTAGTTGTAGTTTACAGTGACGTAACCAATTTATTAGGGTGATACACTGAAACTCTTCGCAAATTATAATTGATTTGAATCCTGGTGATATAATGATTATCTAGACGACCTTCATTGTGGCATGGTTGAATAGTACCTCGGTTTTCCATTTAAGCTGCCTACAGAGTATGATTATGTCGCCCTGGAGGTAATGAGGATGAAGCAGAAAATTAAAATTACGCACATCTTATAAAATAGGACTAATATTTGGGTAATTTGTACCGAAAACTGTATTTTGAACTAATTAGGTTAAACTATTAAAACGTCTTCTATCGGAAAATTCTGTCACTGTCAAGTTTGCTATTTTTCAAAATTTACTCAGGATATTTTAAAGGGCATATAGTTTTAAAGAAGTCCGCAAATCTTCCGCTCGGATCGTTCGTTTTCAATATTTTGATACTAAGTTTAGACCTATTAGAGGAGTTTAGGCGATCTTTGTGCAATAAATTAAGCTTGAAATTCTGCAACCTCAAGAATAAATGCTGTCACTTTCAATAGGTATAAGAATATATTAAGATCTTTAACCACGTCTTCGCTAATGAGTAAACCTTTTCTCTTTTACTCTGAAGCAGTTTAAATGAAGCGATAGCAAATTTAACATAGGTAGGCTCTCCTAAAAGGAAACTTTACTTTATTTACAATGTATTACATTTATGACAACATTTCTGCAGGCTAAGGAAAGGGACCTTTTAATACCGCCAGTGATTTAAATTAATAAAATACAACAACCCTGAAGTTAATAGTCTATCTTATTCAAATCTGTTAACAGTTTCTCGGATGATATTAGCGACAGCTTAAATGTCAATAATTACTCTAAAAACGTGGATCATGAGTAACCTTAAATATAAGCTAATCAAGAACAAAGTTCTCCTGGTAGAGAAACGGCCCCGAGAAAGGTTCCCGAATTGGCAATTAACGTCGGTGACTATCAGGGGCTGGACGTAAAAAGCTCTATAAATTTACTTTTTATTCTATCAAAGTTTCAAATTTACCCTTTTTATAGCTGAATGTCCTTTAATCTGGTTGGTCATATCGGACGATGCATGAAATCTGAGAAATTATGCTCAAATGATCTTCCATGAGCCTTAAGTTACTTGAGATTCGTCTTCTCAGAACAAGGGGGAAAACTCCGAGGGAAAAAAAAAAAAAACAACCAACCTTATGCGAGTAACTCACCCTTAGCGAGATTCAAACTCGCGGCCTCTTGATTGTGATTTTATAGTTTGTGATGCAGTTTTAAGACGATTGTTTTGTCGTGCGCAATTGCAACTTGTGTTATTACAAATTTCTGTTTGTTTTAAACACAGTAAACCTCGGATATTTCGTAGGTCCATTACGACTTATAGTTCAGACTGTAGGCAAAAGCAACGCTCTTTGTAGGTACACGTTTAAGAGCGAAATTTTGGAAATGTCCTTGGGTGAAGTCCATTAATCATTTACTGTTTGTCACATTTCGCTTATGTGAAAACCTTGTAAATGGGTTATGAAAATGTGAAAGTGGCGACTTAAAGACCATTTTACCTTCGGGATACGACTTCAGAAAGAGGTAAACAAACTACACCAATCGCCAGGTAGCTACAATATGTCTGCCTTATTAGTTTTTTCCTGACGGGAACAGATTGGGATGTACGAAAGCGGATTTTTCTTTACATACACTTTAGAAATATGCAGGATTAAACTAGAACTGAAACGGCGAATTGATGGCTCTTGAACATAGTGATTAAGCTATGAATGCTTTAATCCTATCATTTCCTACATTCTCCAATTAGTTTCCTTTGAAATGCCACACAAAGCTTTATAAGCATTATCCTGGTCTTCAAGAAGTGTATTTTCTTCATAATTTCTCTACCACTTTGCTATGGCAGATGAAGTAACTTTATATTCCGGCAAATATGGCGCACGTGTACGTGGGGAGGCGGTGAAGTCACATCATTTCCCAGCACAGTATAAACTCATCAGATAAGATGTAGATATCCAAGAAATCCCCCTATCCCAAACTAAACTACTCTTTAAATCAGTGGTTCCTATCTTTTCCGTTCTGTAGTTTTCTCGAATTTCAAATATATTTTCTTTTTCTTACTTCCGCCCCCCCCCCCTCAACGTTTAAAAATAGTGTATTTAGTTATAATTAAAGCAATTTATCTTCAAGTCTTGCTATTTATTTTAAAATCTTACATGATCTGAATTTAAACAGCCCTGAGCCACGTCGCTATTTTTAATATTATCAAATCTAAATTTAACAAAAATTACAATGTGTGTGGGGGGAAACAAAAAACATAAATTAAAGTGACAAAATAACCATACATATACAAATTGTCAATAATACTGATCTTTCAAATTCAAAATCGTAAAGAGATTTAAATAAATATGTAAACAATCACAATCTTCATCAAAAAAACAATAAAATAAAAATGGGGAACCGGGTAAACCCAATATACTTTGGTCAGTCCTTTGTGACGAAGAAACTAGGTTTCTCGTACGCCAGGTCTGTTTACGTTTTCCGGCACTCTGTAATAAACGTCGGTGAAACCACGCGACTTCCTTATTGTTCCCCCTTCCAATGTCTCCAAAGAATACAAATTCGAGCTTTTAAAAGCATCATGGCGTCATCGATTTAACATGCACATGTAAAACGACACATCTTTAAGGTATTCGGAGCTCTAGTACAGAAATAGTTGATTTCCTAACATATATCACTGAAAACATCTGCTCAGTTCACTACAAGTGGGAGTTTATGATAATTTTCGAACAGCCGGAACGGTATGTATCGCGAATCTACCTTTTCACACTTGCGAATTTTCATTTTCTCTACCATGTATATATAAGGAAGAGAAGGTATTGCAACACACACAAAAATTGTATATCGAGCTTTCAGGAAAACATGTATTTTGGAGCCCCTTAAATAAAAACATTAGAAAACAAACAAGTACCTTCCACAGATGCAACAGAAAAATTTTCACGAAAATGGCCCATCCTAAACCATACTTTATACGGGCCACTTCGAAACTTATTTTCTAAAAAATAGTCTAATGAATTTGATTAAAATACCACATATGTTTACAAGATATGTTAATCTTGAATTTTCATTCCGAAAAACTTTTCTGTAATTGATAAAAAGAAAGATATAGACAAATTTTACTACATAAAATAAGCAGATCTCTTCTTCCACAATTTTATTTTTATTATTATTGTTCTTATTGTTACTTATTATTATTATTATTATTTCATTAGTTTCGGTTGGATGAACGGCTTGCGTACGTAGGCGTGGGACCAGCAATCGGGTTGAACGACCCAGGCCCACGGGTGCAGCGTCATGGGATGAAGCATCAGTTTGTAAGACTAGCCTTTTAGAAGTGAGTACAGAAAGTCATGTGGATACACTAGATTTTGGAAAAAGGCTGCTGACACAACTCAAAAAAAGGCTGATTTGTTCCAATCACATGACTTTTTCTATATTGCTGTAACAAACTATTGTTAAAAACCATATTCTCCTATATATTTTATGATAATCGAGATGAACATTAGCAGAAATTGTTTTAATTACCTGCTTCCTTGTAAGTAAAACGAAAATAAGGAAATACACTACGCTAAAACTATAGTCCTATCTTTTAAAAGCCGGTTGCCATGTGGATGAAATCCGCTTCTATGCAGTTTACAGCTTTCTGTGTGAATTTTACATCTGAACAAATAATAAGGAATATCTCAGAAATAGTCAAATCAACGAGAAAAAAAAGGTATATGATATAAATTGTGTGTTTTAACGTGACCTACATTCTTTTGTGTAACAAGTTTTTGTCTATCTCCTACGGTTTACCAGTTACGCAAAATTCATTCAGAATAAATGTTTGGGAGGCTATTCCCACAAAATTCAAGATATACATTTTATTTGCCATATAACTATCTTTAATATATGGTATTTTAATCAAAATCGTTAGCCATCTTTTAGAAATGAAAAATTTCTAATTTTTTTTCACGTAAAAGGTAGTTTGGGGTGGGGGGATTTTTCTCAAAATCTTCGAGTCGCATCCCAAAGATATTACACTTAAATACCAAGTTTGGTAATTCACCGACTTTTCGTTTCACACACACAGGACCTTTTTCTGAAAATATGTTTGACACAGGGACCCTAAAACGTGTATTTCCGGTGAAATATCGGTATCAAATTTTTGGGTGGAATGCAATATCTTCTCTATACACTATGTACATAGTACGTGTAGAGAAAGTCGCCCTCCGTGGTGTAATGGTTACCATGCTGACTTCATATACCCAAGGTCGTGGGTTCAAACCCGGCGGAGGACGATGGATTTTTTCGGTTGTAAAAATCCTTAGCATGGCTTCCTTCGGAAGTGAGGTAAAGCCGTTGGTCCCGTGTCGTAGATTTACGGCACGTAAAAGAACCTCAAGCCTGATAAAGGGGTCTCTGAGCAAAATTAAGCGGTCTTTCACGCCCAATATAGAATGGGACGCTGAGAACCACAGCAGTTAAAGAGCGTCCATAAATATCACGCCATTTACATTTTTTTTTCGTGTAGAGAAAGTAATTAAAATTCAAAACCTAAAACTCCTTAAAGCAGTACATTTTTAAAAGTTTTATTTCATAAAAAATGACTAAATTAGATTAAAATACTAGGCATTGGCCATATTCACGGCAATTAAAATGCATATCTTGAATTTTGTGGGAACAACCTGAAGTCTCATACAAGGAATTTTGTACAATCTTTTATAACCGATATACGTTAAACGATAAACAAAAAAAGCACTACTTTTAAATCCGATTTAATCTTTTCACAGTTTATGAAATTAAATTAAAAGGGGTTTATAGCCCCATGTCCGACAGAATAAATGTAAGTTCAGTACCTGAATAAATTATCAAAATCGGCTGAGTGATTTTTAATATTATCCTACAAACCCAAAAAACAAACCAATCTCACATACACATTTTATATCTTTATTACCCAAAAAACAAACGAATCCCACATACAAATTTTATCGCTATCTCTTTCCGTTTCTTTGCTTCACCATTAGAAACAAAAGTAATTAACAAGTTCCTACTTGAGTATTGTGCAAGTTAAAAAACTGAAATGGATAAAAAGGAATATCTCGAAAATAGTTGACACTACAAAAATATGTAGGTATTTGTCATAAACTATCTACTTTAATGAGATCTACAGTTTTTGTGAACTAGGATTTTTCTCTCTCTTACGAGTCACAAGTCAAGCAAAAGTCATTCAAAATGAAGACGACCTCAAAGACTATTCCTATAAATTCAAGACAACACTTTGTCATGAAAATGTCGTAAACATCCTATATTTCAATCAATATCGTTAGAGCCATTTTACGTAAATAAAAACATTCAAAATTGTTTCTGTGTGAATGTCAGTTTGTAGTGAGCGAAATTTGAAAATCTTTATGTTAACATCCTTAGAAGATGCTGAACTTAAGATACTAAATTTGATAGATATTTAACAGAATTTTTGTTTGAGAGTTATGCACGCACGCAAACACAAAAACTGTCTCTGACGTTTAAAAATTACATTATTCAGGGACCTCAAAACGTGCATTTCAATGAAATATAGTTATCCAATTTTGGGCGGAATACAACACCATTATATGTATGCGTATATAAGTATATATATATATGTATATAAGTATATATATATATATTTATATTACTAATTACCGATAAAAAATTCTATAATGCAACCAAAACTGTGGAACAGACTGGGTACTTGGAGACTCTCCTATTTGTCATTGTTGGTGCAGTTGTGTGACAGAAGTATATTTGAGAAACTAATTTTTAGTTCTGGGAAATTTCTAACTCTCGATGGCAACGTCCAAATTAGAACAGCAGATGTCAAATGTTTACTTATTGCCTTCTTCTTAAAATGAGAATTGTTTTTATTATGTGCGTCTTACGATATCAAACTGTATTATTAAGGGTCTGCATATTTCAATTCAATATTTACTTTCACGTGAATCTGTTGTGCGGGAAGTCTGCTAGTAGTTCTGTATTATCTGTTGAAAAGAAGCGAGAAGAATACGTCAAAATTAGGGCTACCAAATATAAGTAATACGTTAAAAAATTCTGGATAAAAGATAAAGTTTATAAATGACTACAAGCCAGGAAAATAAATTATCGTATATTCACATACTGGATAGAAAAGAGATTTGCGGTGTGCAAAGAGAGTATATACTGATACTTTAATAATCTTCAAAATGTGCAGTCATTCCATCAATACCCAATTTTAATACATTTTAAAATGAATGTTTTAGTTAAAAAAATTCTTTTCGATCTATTTCAATCTTTGATTTGTGAATTAACATTTTACGATTTCTCTTAGTCCACATTAAGCCACGTTTCCGAGACTTACTGCAGGACAACGTGGGATGAACTCAGGAAGGCTCACGAGCACAGTCTGCTTAAATCAGAGCAAATCACATGAACTAATCCATAGAATTTGAGCAGGTACTGTTTTATGGCTATGTTTTAGTAACTTTTAATTTAAAAAGGGGGTAGTAAAGTAAAACAATTTCCTGTTATCACCCGCTATACACATTAAGAACCACAACAAGATCCTGATAATTTATTTTAATAAGCATATTAATTAGATTTCTGCAGTGATATAAATCCTGTTACTTACAACTAGGGCCGGATTTTGATGAAATGTCATTTTTGTTCTGAGTTGTCAGAGACTATGTTTATTAAGAATTAAGTTCATTTTGCAAGAAAGACGTAAAATCTATGAGTTTTTTATAGGTAATCAAAATGTATTTCCCATATTTTACAGGTTAGTCATTTTTTTAACATTTGCGTAGGGTTTTAAGTCATTTTTTTGTATTTATAGATCGCTATGCGGCGTTTTTGTATCTGTCTATTTAAAGATGAAGTAAAATGTAAATAACAATGACGTATTATTTATGGACGCTCTTTAACTACTCTGGTTCTCAGCGTCCCATTCCAAATTGGGGGGGGGCCGCTTAATTTTGCTCAGAGGTCTCTTAATCAGGCTTGAGGTTCTTTTACGTGCCGTAAATCAACGACACGAAACTAACGCCTTTACTTCCCTTCCGAAGGAAGGCATTCAAAAAATCCATCGTGCTCCGCCGGATTTGAACCCGCGACCTTAGGTATATTAAGTCAGCATAGTAACCATTACACCACGAAGGGCGACAAAAGATGAAGTAGTCATATAATGCAATGCACAAGTAATAAAATTATTCACGGCAGCCTTGTTCATCCTTGGAAATAGATATATTGGGGATTTACTGCGCTCTGAGGGCAGATAACGCTCCAACTTGTGTCACCGGCAGTCACAGTTAGAAAAGCATTTCTTCGGGTCAGAGTGCAGTGCGTGTTATCACTGCCGAAACAAACATCAACTACAGGTCATTTGAGACAATATGTGTCAGAATTCGGTGAAAACGTGTTCTCATCTAGTGGAAGCGTCTTATTTTGCAAATTATGCGAAATTAAAGTCGCTATAGATAAGCAGTTTACAACATATCGGCGAGAGAAACATTTACGAACCATCGAAAATGCAAAGACTTTTGAAAACTTGAAGATGACTATGGTGGTGTATTGGAATGCTGACTAATGTAGGCTTGCTTAATATTGTTTTTACTTACAGTTTATCTGCAGTAATAAGAGGCTACCATACTAAGAAAAAAATATTGTTTTGACAATACAAGTATTCACAAAATATCATTGGATCTAATATTAGTTTTTATGATACTTTAGAATTTTCATTTGGTCATTTTTTTTGCCGTTTTTAAGGTTATCAAGTTCGGGCCCCACTTACAACCTATTCCTTGTAGCGTACATATTATTTTGTGTTAATAAACATCCTGAAAGTAAACAATAAAGTAAAATTGTTAGAACCAGCTGAAAAGTCCAATGGTTCTCCCGCTTTCCGTGTGTATGCGTTATTCATTGAGCTGCTATGAAAATATGCCAGTAGAACATTAAATTCTCAAACAGTTTCGGATTTTTTTTTTTTTTTTTTTTTTTTTTTTAACCGGTTAAGCAACCGGCATTTCTCACTTCAGATATAATAACTTAACAGCGTTTTACTGACGCATTAGTGTCCGGGTAATCGTTTATACAAACTATTTGGTAATTTTATTATAATGGTGATATGCATTGTTATTTGTTAATTATTAAAATCATTATAATTAACAAAAAGTTTCATAATATCACCAATATAATAAAACAGGTAAAAGTGAGGTTTGAGTTACTCTTGCAAAATACATCAGTCATTTCTTAAAATGTTCAACGCATGTGACACTCAGATCTCATAAAAATTATAGCCATCTAACAACAGAAAAAAGTGGAGTTCTTCTTTTGGATTAACTTCATTGATAAATGCTTTCAAAACTTCCAGAAAGTCAGCTCTATAATCCAACCACAGTGTCAAACATGCTTTCACAGATGCGTCCTTTGTCAAGTTTAGATCTTTTCGAATCCGTGAAACGAAAACAGGGAGTAAAAAACAAATTTTTGCTCATTAATGCGGTACAGAATTGTAATGTTCTTTTACATAATTATAACACTATTATACACTATTTATACAGAATGGGAAGTGATTAAGTGCAAATAATTTGATATTTAATAGAACACAATGTGTATATCATAAGTGTATCTCATTTTGCCCGTTCACTAATAGTATTGTCATAAATGTAGCACATATTTCAGGGTCGAATGTAATTTGAACGGTCCTGAGCTACGTCTCTACCGTGTTTACATGTCTATAGTCGGGCAGAGCAAAGGACAAAGGAGTGTCAATCGTGTGACCTATTACGTAAACAACCGAACTCTAAGACGGAATACTAGCCATCCTAAAACATCGTGAACTTTTCTGCATGAACCTAACTTTAGAAAATAGTGAAAAAAAGTGTAAGTACTGGATCATCGCATCGCCCTCAAATGCCGATACAATTAATTGTACTTATTCACCTTCCATCCTGTATATTGTATATTATACATTCTGTCAAGAAAGTACCGGGAATTGATAATTTAAAAATTCTGTTCAAAAGGGGATTCGAAATTATTGTTGTTGCTAAGTTGATACAACTTTCCTCTATACCCACACGGAGTATGATCGTCATCTGTCATCTAGTTTGTATATAGTACGCCATTTTCTTAGTTCATCTCAAAGGTGATTTGCGATTTTACGATGGTTAGAAATATTGAACAAAGAATCTGTCTCAAATTTTGCATTGCAAATGGTATTTCGTGTGCCGAATCGCTGAAAACATTACAGAGGGCTTACGGTGAATCGACTTTATCAAAAACACGTGCATGTGAGTGGTACAGTGAATTCAAAAGTGGTCGAGATGTGGTGGAAGATTTGCCTCGCTCTGGTCGGCCATCAACGGTTTCAACTGAATTGAAGAAAATGGTGTCTGAAAATCGTCATTTAGGTCTGAAAGAGATTGCCGCTGAACTTTCTGTCTCACGAATCGATTCGTACCATTTTAAACGATTGTTTGGGCATGACACGCGTTGCAGCTCGGTTAGTTCCGAAATACTTCAATTTTCTACAACAAAAAAAAAACTCAATCGCGTAAGGATTGCTGAAGATATGCTAGAACGAGCCAGTTCCGACCCCACATTCATGAAACGCATAACTGGTGATGAGATGTGGGTTTACGAGTTTGACACTCAAACCAGTCAACAAGCTTCCGAATGGCGCCTTCCAACTGAACCGAAACCTAAAAGGACAGGTAACACTCGATCAAAACTGAAGGTCATGTTGACAGTTTTTTTTTCGATTATCGCGATATCGTGCACTCGGAGTTCTTGCCAGAAGGTCAGATGGTAAATAAAGACTATTATCTGAGCGTTATGCGGCGTTTGAGAGAACAAATACGGCGAGAAAGGCCAGATTTGTGGAGCGACAACTCTTGGATTCTGCATCACGATAACGCACCAGCTCACAAGGCTACTATTGTGAACGAATTTCTGGCCAAAAACTCAATAAATTTCATCGAACAATCATCGTATTCACCTGATCTGGCTCTTGCTGATTTCTTTCTCTTTCCAAAACTCAAGTTACCACATCGACAATTGACATCGATTCCTAAAAGTGCCTACAAAAATGTTTTGATGATTGGATTATTCGTTAGCACAAATGTATAATTTCATAATTATTATTATTATTATTATTATTATTATTATTATTATTAATAATAATAATAATAATATTTGCAGTTTAAAATCTGTTGTTTGAAGGATTTCTCTTAGTTTAAATGTTTACTTTTCCCCCTATTTAACCCTACAGTATGTTTGTTGACGAGTACTACACAACTAAAAGCCCGGACACTGCTTGATGAATCCAGATAAAACTTGTTTACCGCAGTACTCTCTATTTTGTTGAATTGATATGGTAATTTAAGTGTTCAGCAAGATCACATGCTAAAGTTTTGTTCACATGAAAGAAACACTGTCCAGAAATACTTAAGCTGATTTTCGAATACATCGTCCTTTTAAGGGAGCGTGTGCCTCCCTCGCACAGTACATTTTCTATCGCTCGCTACTTCCCTGCTTGTTTATCCCATTTTTCTTTTTATACGTTTCTACCCTGATTAGATTTGGAAAACAAATGACTGCATTATTTTTTTTTGTTTTGTTTTTATGATTTTTTTTCCCTGTGCAGTATTGGTAGCAACGGTAATATCCAGCATTGGAGTACATGGTTGGTTAGAAAAAGTGGCAGTATTCCGAACATATGCCAGGTAGTCTTTTTAAATATGACGCATTGTATATGTGCATATTTATGTAAAACCTTTAATAACACATGATTGATTTGTTGAAACCATCTAAATAAGGTTAATTACGTTGCAAACTTAAAACCACCTAACTCGCGCAACAAGCACAAATAAATCTCAAGAATGGTGAGCAGGAGACCTGCGTGGCGCCACAAGCCACATTCCTTTGTCTAGTTTCACAAACGTTTAAACGTCAAATTCCGTTATCTTACGAGAAACCTGTGAAGCAGGTAGTGTCCGGCACTTGGGCAAACTTTAAATGTTGCACCTAAAATTTTATCAGTAATTAGTATGCATAATCAGGAAATACTGCATTCAAATTCTACCTCTGAATAACGCTACTCTTTACTTTGTGTAATGTTTCTGACAGAACTAACAAACACCTTTCCTTTTTAATGTGTTTATATCTTTTGATGATTACGCAAAAATTAACGTAAATTTTAAAAACGGATGCTTAAGTTCCTGCCAAATCCAGTTGTGATCACAAAGAAACATTTTATTTCAAGTAAATGTTGGGAGAGAG
Organism: Hymenopus coronatus; assembly: GCA_030762935.1. Taxonomy (NCBI): domain Eukaryota; kingdom Metazoa; phylum Arthropoda; class Insecta; order Mantodea; family Hymenopodidae; genus Hymenopus; species Hymenopus coronatus. The sequence continues at coordinate 102,643,378 of CM060888.1, read as the reverse complement.
GATTAAGAGAAACGAAGAAAGCCATCAGAAGATGTTTATATACTTATATAGGTAGCACGCCTGAGCAGTAATCAGGAGGAGCAGAATTCGAGTTGTATAAGTAGAATTTTATGCCGAAAAGAAAAAGTCATGTGCCTAAGTTGGAAACGAGTAACGCCAAAATGTGTCCTCATGAGATAATGCCACTATAGGATAGATTAAATAGTGTACATCTGTTTGGCATAACCACAGTGCCTTCATTCATTGTGACGCTGGTCTAAATATATATTGGCGACTTCAAATGCTTCCTACAAAATGTCAAACTGAATTCCAGCAAATGCAATTCCTACTAAAATTTCTGACTTTTGAGCAGAAAAATGTTCGTTAACCTCAGATCTTTTGATCCCAAGTTCATTTGAGCACTTCTAAATCATGACTGCATTTTTCGTCTTCCCTATGAAGATGTTATTTGGGGGCAATATCTTAACAAAATAAACTGTTAGGAGCCGATATGATAGTTTTAAAACCCGACATTATGGAATAGAATTAACAATGTTGAATTTTTACATAAAGCAGCTTTAATTGCTCATTTTTCCTTTCAGTGAATCCTCGTCCGAATCCAAATGTACTGAATTGATAATGATGCTCCCCTGAAGCAAATGCCAAAAGTGAATTTTCTTCATGAACCAATTTGTTTGGAAAGTTTCTGCCCACTAACGGGATAAGGAATGAAAGCTTCCATCACAGCACCGAGCGACGTTGAGATGAAACGGGGCCAAAGCCCGAGGAGGGAAGGAGGGAGAGACGCCACGTACCAGGGACCGTGCACTGCTTGCTGGCGTGCAGACCCTTCTCAGCTTCGCGCGACGCTAGCGACGTACATTGGCTCCTCGTTCGCTACCTTTTAAGGCGCGATGGAGCGAGCGTCGGGCACTCCCCGCTCCCCCCTCCAAAGCTGCACCTCCTGACCAGCCCCCCGGTGCATGTACGTTCAGAAACAAAGGCTTCCGACACCTGGCCGTAACTTATTGCTTTTATGATCCGACGGCGCCTCTCGAGAGGGTGGACTACTGCACCTGCAAATATGGCCTTGAATCTTTCCTCTCCTTGGAGATCTGGTTGCCAGAATAGTTCCACTACATCTGTCTGCGAAGTCAGAGACATAAAATGAAAATGGAAAGTAAAAAAAGTTTTCTCGAGTTAACGCTGCCAGTATTTTTACAGTTTACAGTTTTCTGTTTATCGATGTTTATCCTTTGTAATTGCAAAGAGTATATATGAATTAGTTCATACTTTCATCGTCTATTCTACACTTATTTATTGATATTCGTTTAAACACTCCCAATTGCTTCCAGGAGCAAAATCCTTAGAGAAATTATATTTGCCTATACACTCCTGAACTGTTTTAATAGTAATTTTTTCTGAAGACCAGCAGCACAAACAGTTCATATAACTAAATTTCTTTCATTTTCTATGCACTTGTAAGATTCTCTCATTTCTATTTCCAAACACAAAATGTATTTATTACTTGCCAATATATTCTATTTGATGTTATAGAAAATGAATGTTGGAATAGTTTACACAAAAAACATAAGATATTTTTCATCTTTTGCGACAAAGTTACGAAAGCTTTTTTTTAAAAATGTTTCAATCGTACATTTCGTGGCTGTGAGTCAATCAAGAGTAATTAAAAACGGAAAAAAGTATCTATAGCGTAAGAATGAATATATTATTATACTATTAAATTAATACTGTCATCAAAACTTATAATCTTAATTGCTTGCGGGCAGATGGTTAATTTTGCCAAATGTAATTGCTGTTATGAATTTATCTCTCGAGACAGGATGTTTTCCCTATTTCGCGTTAATATGCTTACAGCTATAAGATTGCTAATATCATTCTTATGCCATATCATAAGACTGTAATGTCTTTTTGAATCCTTATACATTTTACGAGAACGGACCGTAAAGTAACGCACTATATATATATATATACACGCACACACACACATACACATTACAAAAAAATTTAAGTTAAAAAAAAACAAACAAAAAATCACAAATGAACTTAACACCTTTTACCTACTTTTTGACATAGTCATCAACTTTTTCAACACATTTTTCCCATCGTGATGACAGTTTCAATATGCTCTGCTCGTAGAAGTCCGTTTCCCTGGAGCATAATTATCTGCGGACTGCTGATTTCACTTCGCATCTATCGCAAAGCCGGTCAGGAATTTCTTTATGGGACCCAACAGATGAAAGTCGACGGTGCAAGGTTCGGACTGTATGGTGTATGCTGGAGCAGCTCCCAACCAAATTTGGTGATTTTCTGACTAACAGCAGCAGCAACATGGGGGCGGACATGATGTTTGACATCGTCATCATTAATGTTGTGGCGTTTGTCACGAAGGGCACGACGCAACTGTACCAAAATTTTAATGTAGACTGCAACATTCACAATGGTCCCGTGTTCAGTTAAGTCCACCCATAAAACGCCATGCATATCCCAGAGCACTGCCATAAGCAGATTGAGTCACTTTGCATTTTTTCTTTACTGGGGAACCAGCATGTTTCCATGCCATACTTACCTGCTTTGTTTCGGGCATGTAGTGGTATGCCCACGACTCCCTCCAGAACGTTACTTTTCGATCCGCCCTCGTATCTGAGAATTCGAAGAATTAATGCTACAGTTTAGTAAGACCTGCTTCAAAAACAATTAGATTAATTTTCTTCTCAAAATCTGTTTATACCCGAATTCGATGTTTATGCCCGCTTTCGCAGTCACGCAATTCTTATAAATTAGTTCTTACTTTGAATGATTTAAAATCTATGGAGAAAATGTTTCTCTTTGTGTACGTCATGAAGAAAAACAAACTGTGTACCACATATTCTTTAACTACCAATATTTGAAAGAAGACGAGACATTTTAGTTGGACATTTACACTTTTGTTAAAGATATGAGAAACATTTATTCAATTTTAGTTCGTCGTTTAGACTTTTGTTAATGAACATGTGAGAAATATTTCTTCATTTACAAAACCTATTACAAGGATTTTTTTTAAAATTTATTACACATATTTTTAGATATTTATAATGCATGATGGATAAATTTATTTTAGCTGTGTGATTTGTAACTATTGTGTGTTGAAATTTCTTTGCTTATTGTATATGTCATATTCCATATAATGTTCAGTTCACTTTATTCTTCGCCGTATTTTCAAGATAATATAACTTTTAGTTTCTTTTTAATTTGTAATATGTGTATTTTGCTGATCTATTTAAACTCATAACGCTAAAAACCTGGTAAAATATAGTTCTACATATATCTTATATAATAATAATATTAATAATAACAATAATTTCTATTTTTAGATATTATTATTATTATTATTATTCAACAAGGTTACTAGTAAATAACTTCTTCCTGTATCTAAAGTATTTATACTCTTCTCTTCTTTCTCCACGTTTCTCTTGCATCTAAATTCAACTCTTCCAAGCTCTCCTTCATACCATGTCTTGTACCGTCCATTCAGGCCTTTCTTATTCCGCCTCTTCCGATGGAATTCAACTTAAAATCGGTTTAGGTAATCTTTCTAGCATACTAAGAAGGTACGTGACCATATCATTATAGGTGCTTGTAACTCACAAAATCTAATAATGTACCAGGAACTTTCATCTTTTGTCTGATGTTTGCGTTTTGAATGTTTTCCAGTTTTTCCAGTGTGCTCTAATGGAGCACATAAAACAATCTATTTCAACGGAAAGTAGCTTTAACCCAATTCGTGTTTAACTGTAATTAATAATAATAATAATAATAGTAATAAAATAATATATTTAATTAACATTCTAAACTTTCTCGTCATTATTCTTATAATTACTTCTTTCTGATTGCATAGCAGTTATAGCTATGTAAAAATTAAATTATATTTTTCAGTAAAGTAAATTTAATAAACTATATAAATCTGGATACTAAGTCGATTTTGAAATCATTGTCTTTAAAAAAAAAAAAAGTGCAGTCATTTTATAAGTAATTTTTCAAACATTTTTAGGATATCACATTTGGATCCTGTGTCCCTTTCATGTCAGCTAGTATTTTAGGTTTCATTCTCTCCAAAGGTTCTCTGTCCTGGTGATTTTAGATTCCAGTGATTCAAAGTTGCATAATATTGTGTATACTTACATTAAAATGTGTAACAGAAGAAGAAAATAAAAGCATCTATAACAGTCACTTGCTCCGTATATTTCAGAAGAATCTTGTTAAGAATAATAAGCGGAGAAATTGTGCCCAATAAAATATACCGTATTTTTCGGACCAAAAGACGCAGTTTTTTCGTTATAAAATACTGTCTAAAGTTCAACCGCGTCTTATAGTCCAAAGTTCACATGTGAAAACCAACTAAATTTACTGGTAGTTTCATTAATACATGGATCATTAGCAAGGGAATATGAACCTTAAGGACTGTATATTGGCTACCTAATTAAGGTTCAACATAGCATAAAGCACCATTAGACTAATGAGCCATAATGACAAACATATCTAATGGCAGTTTTTCCCTATACCGGGTTAAAGAATGCTATAGCAAGGAAAATTTTCTCTCATAGACCCTTTCTTTTAAGTTCAGTTACCAGAAGCAAGGGCCCCGTTGTGAAAGAGACACTCAGTTGTAAATGTTTCTAAGCTCTCGTGTCTGTATACGATGCTGCCTAAACAGGAGAGATTCTACAGCGTTGCATTCAAATTAGAAGTTCTGCAATATGCAAAAGAGTTTGGTAATAGGGCAGGAGAAAGGCATTTTGAGCCCCAACAACGAGAAAATGAAAATTCAGATATGAATGAAAATGAAGTCTAACGGATACTTTTTGTTGTGCTTCAAAACAGAGTGAAATGTACGGGATACCTGCATTATGTAAGTAATAGAGAATAAAACCTTTATTATTTTTATTTATAAATTTCTTAACAAAATCATTTGCGTCATGTGGTCCGGAGCGTCTAATGGTCTGTATTATTTATATGGAGAAGGTTATGAACGAAAGAATGTCAATACGTTTAATGGTATCTAAAGAGGGAAGAACACAAGTAAACCCGAGGACGAGGTACTGTACTTTATCGGAGACGTTTCATATAATATCAGCATGACAAAACTACTTCTTATCCTTCCTTTCTCAATGGACGGTATTTAGTACAAACTGGAGTGCGCTACAGCAAAACGTCTATTAATCCTTTTTATTTCATTATCAATGTTCCTAGGGTGTTCATGCAAATGCCCTCGTTAGCATGGAAGTCATTTTAACATATAACGCTGGGGACTCCCTTTGCCAGCTACTTCGAGATAACCACGTTCAATTTTGCATAACTGCATGTTTTGCATAACGTTTATTTGTATAGTTATCTAGAAACATTACATCTAGGTATTAGAGCATATGTGTGAAAAAGTAAACTTCTTTTATATTTTTCTTTTTTACTTTCTATACTTCGTTCATTGTAATTATTGTAATAGGTAGAGAAGATATTGCATTCCAGCTGAAACAAATCATAGACCTTTTGATTTTACTGAAAGGGAATCTGAGTTGGTTTCGGGATTTAGTACTGAATATGGAAGAGGGGGTTTTGCATTGATTTTTAGTGAATATTTTAGTTTCTTATGTGTATGAATGTGTAATTCGATATTTCACTGGAAATACACATTTTAGGGTCACCTGAATCCAAAAAGAAAAAAATCTGATGTGTACCATTCACATGACTTTCTCCATATCCCTGCAACAAATAATTCTTAAAAAGCTTATATTCGTTTTTGAGTTATCGTGTTCACAGACACACGGACACACACACACACACACACACACATACACACGGACCTTTTTGTGAAAATGCTTTTTTTGGATATTGGGGTCCCTAAAACATATATTTCTGGTGAAATCTCGGTATCGAATTTTTGGGTGGAGTGCAATACTTTCTCTATATACTATGTACATAGTGCGTATGGAGAAAGTAAAAAAATGCATTTCTAGAAAAAGGTCCGCGCGCGTATGTGTATGGGATGAACAGCGTGAGTAAAATACGAAAAGTCTGTTAAACTGAACTTGATATTTAAGTTCAGTACTTTTTCAAGGATGATAAAATGATTTTAAATAAAAACTCCCAGCGCAAACTACTCTTTACATGTTCACAGACACACGGACACACACACACACACACGCGCGCGGACCTTTTTGTGAAAATGCTTTTTTTGGATATTGGGGTCCCTAAAACATATATTTCTGGTGAAATCTCGGTATCGAATTTTTGGGTGGAGTGCAATACTTTCTCTATATACTATGCACATATTGCGTATGGAGAAAGTAAAAAAATGCATTTCTAGAAAAAGGTCCGCGCGCGTATGTGTATGGGATGAACAGCGTGAGTAAAATACGAAAAGTCTGTTAAACTGAACTTGATATTTAAGTTCAGTACTTTATCAAGGATGATAAAATGATTTTAAATAAAAACTCCCAGCGCAAACTACTCTTTACATGGAAAAAGTTCCGAAAATTTTGATTTTTCAAAATTGGCTTAACGATTTTGATTAAAATACTCTATAATAAAGATACTTACACAACTAATAAAATGTATATCTACTGGGAAGTCTCTAAAGACCTCTTCATTCTGGTTGACTTTTACATAACTGGTAAACCATATGAAACAGAGAAAAAAATGCCTTACTACACAAAAAATGTAGATCTCGTAAAAAACATTTTTGTTGTGGAGCTCACCATTTTTGATCCTTGATTGTTATAGGTTTTAATTTTCCAATAGTTATATTTTCTAAAACGGGAAGTCGTTAATCAATGTTTCATCCTGGCCAAGCTAAGAGAACGGAATTCAATACCAACAGATAGTGAACAGCTTTTAAAATATTTGACTATCGCTTTAGCTTATTGTATTTCCTTATATCGTAATAAAACTATTTCTGCTAATGTTTATCTTGATAAGTCTGAAGTAGATAAAATAATTTGCTGCAGAATACGTAGAGAAAGTTATGTGAAGGTAGCAAATCAAAGTTTTCTTCACAATACTTGATTCAATCTTAACGCAGTAGTAGATTTATTAACTGAGATGCAGAGTATTTAGGAGTATTAGTGTTGTTGAGCATTTAATGGTGTGTGGCATTTATGAGTAATGTAGATATAATATGATTACGATCAAATTAGATAGTTGTAAACAACTATGATAAAAGTGAACATTGTCCAAAACAGTTCAGTTTTGTGCTTTTTCGGGAGTTGCTTTCGCCTAAGCTGAACTAATCAACATATGTTGCCAATGACCTAAGCAAAATGAGCGTTTTTCAGAACATGTAAATAAAATGCGTATACCTTCATGCGTTATTATGTAAGACCATAAATAAAACATCGATATACGAACTACTAAATATATGTACAGTTCCGTGACATACTTCAACATAAAATTTTTGTTTCTCTGCCACGTACATAGTAGTAAAGGAAGCAGGTATTTCATTCCACCTAAAAACTACATATCTGGATTATACTATTATAGGTTTTGAAGCTCCCTGAATGAATGGATAAATAAATACATAAATAAAAAAATAAATACATTTTTAGAAAATGGTGTGTGTGCGTGTGCGTGTGTGTGTGTGTTTGAACAGCATAATTCCAAACCGAAATTTTGGATAAATACGAAACTTGGTGTTCCAAGTTAAGTAGCTTTGACAGATGCGACTCTAAGAGATTTTCACGAAAATCCTAACTTCAAACAACGTTTATACGGAAAATGTATGATTTTCTCAAGAGTGTTCAAAGATGTTGATCAAAATAGGTGCCACAGATTTAAGATATCTAAATGACAAAGCATATATCTTGAATTTTCCGGAAATACCACGTGAAGTTAACTTCATTCTGAATGAATTCTGTATACTAATGTACGAAATAACCAGCAAACCGTAAAATGTAGACAAAGCTTACCACACAAAATATGTAGGCACGTCTCTTCAAAACACACAATATATTTAAACAATTTTTCTGGAACCAACAATTTCCGGGATATTACTTATTATTGGTAGGGTAAACTTGGCATTTAGGGACACTAAGGTAATATTGGCACATTTAAGCAATTTGGCATTTTTAAAGCAATGTTATTGATTTGGAACATTCGTTTTGCGATGTTGGTCCTGCTGAAATGACTCTATATGCAGAATGCGGTTTAACTATTTTGGTACATTTAAGCAGCTTGGCGTTTTTAAAGCAATGTTATTCATTTGGAACATTCGTTTTGCGATGTTGGTCATGCTGAAATGTCATGGTGACTATATATATGTGCAAAATACGGTTTAATTAGCTGATAACATGACTTGACTAATAAGTTTGAGGGGAAGTACGATTGCCTGCTCTGCAATATTAGGGCTGTTGCTATTTTTCAGTCTATTTTCTTAAGATACAATATGCACAATCAGCTTATTTTTCAAGAAATCTTTTAATGACTTCCTTCTTAGGTTAATGTAGAAGCATTTCCCGCACAAACAGGGTATGTTTGAGTATAGCTTCTTTTCCAGTAATACCAACTCTTGAAATATGTCACTGAGGCATCCATGGGCAGTATGATTATTATGGGCATAACCAATATTAACAGATATATTTCTTTACATGATGCCTGTAGAGTTTTACTTCAGTTTAAATCTTAAATTAATATTTACAGTGTATGATATTGCTATGTCAATAAATACACTTATTCATTCAGTCAGTCAGTCCTTCTCCAGATTTCAGTCCTGCACTATCCCCACGTTCTGCACTTGGTCCATCTTCATGTTCAATCCCGGGCTATCTTCGCATTCTGAATTAATTTTTGGTTAATATATTTTAACAAATGACAACCATACCAGAGCAGCACATGACACGTCTTCTACTTCTGTATCTTCGAGGTCAGCAGCATCACTTTTTGAGGAATTACAGCAAAATTTCAAACTGAAAACGGCCATTAGCAATTGCTGGAGACAGAACAATATTGAAAGAGATTTGACAAGCGTGGCAGTTCTGGCTTCAGCAATGAAAAAGGTTAAATCGGAAGCCAGTAGGAGTGCTTTAGGAGCAAAACGAAAAGTCATAAAAAATGTAGGAAATTCTAAAGTTTCCTCACATTTGTTCCGTTTGTAACGGCAATTATGATGAAAATCAGAATCAGAATATTCTGGCTCATGTTCCCTGTAGTTTCACAAGGAATACATTCAGTTGAACGGTGATTTTTTCAAGTATAATGAGCGTAGAAAATGAAACATAATTTCTATTTAGTTAGCTGAATGAATAATTATAGTCTAACTCACTAGTTTACCTGATTTCATTGTTGCATTGGGCAAAAGGTTATTTCTATATAGCGACTTAAAAATAGAATTCTAAGTTTTCTTTGCTAAGATTTGCTTTACTATCAGTGTTCAATTGCTGATTTTTAATGTATCATAAGTGTACAGTTGCTAAAACATCTACGACAATAAACTGTTAATGCGACGAGACAAATTTTTTGTAATTTATCAATTAAAACGCCACTACCAATATTCCCAGCAACTAAGCCCATATTACCTTTAATTTTTGTCAAATGCGGGAATTTGCTGCGTTTGCTGTGAAGCTAAATTGCATTAAGACGGGTGGGAGTTGGATGTTGGTTCGTACTGTTTGAAAGGTTATTGTTTCAAGTTTTAAATGCATTTGTGTCACGAAAGAAGGAAGTGATTTTCTGCACTTTATTTCCATATAAATATTTTGGTGCCCTTATTTTCCAAGTTTACCCTATGTTTATTCCAAAATTGTATACGTTAACTGTTTTGTCACCGCTTTTTTGTTTCTTAGATGCTATGCAAAGACTATGGAATTTCAAAGCCTGCATTTAAACAACTCGACTTTTAGAAATTTAATGTTTTAGCTTCCAGTATCCCCCTCCCCCATCCATCAGCCCCTTGTAGCTGAGCAAATGTATAATGTAATTTTTGCAAAATGTTATCTCAATAAGTGCAGGAGATACAAGCGTAAATTTTTAAACCCAGTTTGTAGAAGTAAAATAAAAATGGTCAATGGTAATTAGAGTGTCACAAGAATATATGTACAATTTTTATTAGACATAACAAATGTGTTTCAAAATTAGTTTAATAGTGCGCCTTACGGAGACACCGTAATAAATGCAACGTCTATATTATTAAATGATGACATTTTTTTAGAAAATGACATATAGTAGGTATACTAGCACTACATTCATATTTGTTATTTACTCTTTAAACTGAATATTTGAACTAGGTAATTTAGAATCTGCATGTTTAAGGTAGAGGTACCTAGCAATAGATCTCTGAACAGGTTTTGAAAATCTTTTGTGGAATTATCAATTGTTCAACATTTTAAGAAAAATAAAATTGAATGCTTACTAAGATATTAGTACTAAATTATAATTTAAACTAAAACAACTCAAGCCTGACAAACAGGCCTTTGAGCTAAATTAAGCGTCTTTCACGTCAATGAAGTGTCAATATAGAATGAGGCGCTAAGAACCACAGCAGTCCACAAATAAAATTCAATTTCAATTTTCCGTCCAAACTAGCTATGCCTAACAGTGTAAATACGCGTTATTCTGTAGCAAACACCATAAAATGACATTCAGTATATGCATTCGACAGACTTTTTTATGTAATGCTACTTCCAATATACACCATGGCTAACAACGTTAGATTGAATTTCAAATGGCATTAATCTTGTGAGCTAAGCTAACGCAGAGCTAGGCCATTCAACACTATCTATTATGAGTTACGCGTGCTAGACATCACTCGCACCAATCAAGATAAATCCGGTCAAAATACTTAAGTTTCCAAACGCTTACCCCACTCAGTGCCATCAGTGTTCCAACATTCCGGTTATTTGCACATTTTGCACATGTATAAAATATTCAAATTTGTATATTTTTAGTGAGGAAATGTGGGGCACTCAATCGTAACATGCGGCATATCTTGATGTAAAAGAATGATGTGGGACAGACAATCAACTTATTGAAATTAGCGATCCAGAGGGTAAGTCACGAATAAGACCATACCTGGATTTGCGACGGTTTGCTCCGGCGAGCATTGTTTAATTAACTGTTCGTGGTGTCGCCTTGCACGATAGAACAAGAATCGTTTATCTTGAAGTCCCCTCCCCTAGATTTTCTTCAGTCCTTATAACTGATAAATGCTGGGGAGGTACCCTAAACTTAGTTCTAGAATGCTTCCTTCCCAAATCAAACGGAATTTAAGTACCTAACAGCCCAAATGTATTGTTTATTTCCTAGCAAAGTGGACTATAGATACGAGGGTTGGGGCAAAAGTCACAGCAACTAGTTTTTTTCTTGTAGATATGTGAACGGATCACAAAGTATATGTGTCGTGTGGAAGTTCTGCAGGCATAGGATGCAGAACAGATGGTTCTGTGATAGTTGGTAGTTGCGTAGCGAGGGCTGTGAAATTAGTCAGTTGGTGAGTGCCATGCAAGATGGAAGTAACCCATGCTGAGCAGCGCGCTTACATTAAAATAGTCGCTCTCCGAGGGAGAAATACGATGGAACGTCACAGTGAATTAGTGGAAGCCCTAGGGAATAATGCCCCTCCATACCGTACAGTAGCACAGTGGGTAGGAAAGTTTCAGCAAGAACGTGCCTCAACCAGTAATGAGCAACGTTCGGGACGACCTATCAGTGTGCGGACCAACGTGGCACGTGCCGTCATCGAGCAGCTCTAGGATGAAGACAGACGATGGGGTTAGAGAGGGCAAGTGGCATCGAGAAACGCACCGTCCACAGTATATTGTGTAATGAGCTGCAACTACGCAAAATCGCATCGCGGTTGGTACCGCATGCACTGACGGAAGTTCAAAGGAGGGTGCGCTATGCAATATGCTCCGACCATCTTGCACGCTGGCAACAGGACAGCGATCAATTCTTGTCACGAATAACCGCCATCGATGAATTATGGGCCAGGTCATGTGAACCAGAACTGAAGAGTGGCGACATGCTGGATCATCAAGGAGGCAGAAATTCCGTCAGAATCCTTCCCCAGTCAAATTGATGATGACCGTCGCGTATGACACCAGGGATGTCATTGTTTGCCATTTTGTTCCACATGGCAGAACAGTGACCGCACAGAACTACAGGGTCTTCCTGGTGCAACAGGTAGGACGTGGCTTTCGGGAGAAACGTCCGGACATTGTGGACAGTGCAATAATCCTGCACGACAATGCAAAACGACATAAAGCGGAGTGTGTAGGGCAGCTACTGCGACGTTGGGGATAGGAAGAATTGGAGCACCCACCATACTCTCCCGACATTTCGTCCCGTGACTTTGATCTCATTCGAAATATTAAGGCACCACTACGTGGTAGGCGGTTTGCAACGAGAGAGGACATTGCTAATGCTGTGCGCGAACAGATGGCCCGATTCATACATGCTGTGGCAAATACTGCGGCAGATGGTATTCAGCGCCGCCCACATCGTTGGCAGCGTGTGGTGACAATAGCAGAGGACTACTTTGAGGGTCTCTAGGCCCAGGTTTGTCATGTCAACTGTATGTGTACTGTGTTGTCATTCTTTTTGCACCGTGAAGACCATATTACCCTGTATACTACCGTAATAAATTAGTGAGTTACGATATTCAGGTTATTCATTGTCCACACATGTAGTTAACAGCTTTCGTCTGCATATGTCACATTTTCCAACCGGACTGGTATCTTCAAGAAAATAAATAGTTGCCATGACTTTTGTCCCAAACCTCGTATCTCTCAACATTTTCTGGTGTAAAGCTACTTTTCTTGTATGTAGAAAATTACCTTTCGATACTGCAAGATGTCATAATACTGAACTTGAACAAGACCTTTCCTGGAGATTTGCCTTCCGCAGATGCAACTCAACATTCAGGATATTCTTATAACGAGGAAAGTAGAGTAGAGTTTATCATTACATTCTGGAGCTTTTAAGATACATTGACTCCAGCTATTGATTCTCATTTTTAAAGAAACAAAAATATAGGAAGGTATAGAAACACAATATAAATATAGTAAACAATTAAGCAAAGGCAAAAAAGGCTAATATCTAATTTTATGTAAGATTGATCAAAATATGTAACACTATGAAAATGATACTTCGAAATAACAATGTGCATGTTGCAATTCGTAGAAATGTTCTGTTTGCGGGTGTCCACATATAAAGGAATAGAATATGTAATTACACAAGAACCCGGATTCTGTTCATCCGTGTCATCGTCTGTGGTATCGAAGGTAGTGAGAACTGACGCCAAACAGTACTTATAAAATTGTGTAAATCAAAGTCTACTCCTTTATCAACAATATGTGCATATTTCCAAAGAAAATTTTAGGTATAGTCGTATTTTTAAGACTATTTTAAGAAATGCATTTATTTTTCTTTGATGTATGTTTACGTATACTTTATGCACCACACACTTCAGCATCATAAAAGCTAAACAGTAGTTCTCTATTAGTTAATACAGTAACTCATTCGGTATGAAATATTTGTACTATTTAAGGAGGTGCAGATAACAAGAGTAACGAACATAATTCTACTAATTAAGATCTTTCTCTTTTCCACCTCGTTAAAGAATTTACCTACACCTTAAAGAAAAATTTTGAGTATGAGCTTTCAACATGTCACACAATACAATTTGTGAAATAACTGGCAGCACGCAAACTTCCTTTGTTTGGCTCCACATATCAATTTCTTCTCAGGAAGAAATCTCCTTTATCAATACAATAACAATACATCGAATACGCAGATCAATATCATTAAGCAGTTCTCACGATTAGTGAAGGTATGAAATGAATGCTCAAATGAACTTGGGGTTCAGCTAAACATTTATTTTATCGAATAAAGAACATATTAAAATGAAGTACAGTATTGGTATTTTAAGTACATTTCATTAACAATAAAAGAAAATGAAAACTCCACTTCCACTTTCACTTTTCACATTGCGCATTGCCTTACTTGTGACTAATACCCTATCATTAAGACTTTTAGGTAGAAGATAAACAAGGAAAACAAATTAAATTATTTTGATTAAATTCAACCCCAATATAGCTTGTACGAAATGATGAAACCTGTAGTATACATTTGCCTTATGGTGCAAGAAGCACTGAGAATCATACAAAAACGGGAGGGAGGAAGAGGGGGGTCAATGTCTGAACAAAAGGATGAAATGGTAAGGCTGAAATATGTTTTTTAACAACCTTGTGGCGTTTTAAATATGTCGTCCATGAACTGTAGTTCGCCAGACTGATTTTTCTTCTGTCAAGAAAGTACCGGGAATTGACCATTTAAAAATCCTGTTTAAAAGAGGATTCAAAATTATTGTTGTCGCTAAGTAGGTACAACTTTCCTCTATACCCACGCGGAGTTTGATCGTCATCTGTCATCTAGTTTGTTTACAGTACGCCATTTTCTTAGTTCATCTCAAAGGTGATTTGCGATTTTACGATGGATACAAATATTGAACAAAGAATCTGTCTCAAATTTTGCATTGTAAATGATATTTCGTGTGCCGAATCGCTGAAAATGTTACAGAGGGCTTACGGAGAATCGACTTTATCAAAAACACGTGCATATGAGGGGTACAGTGCATTCAAAAGTGGCCAAGATGTGGTGGAAGATTTGGCTCGCTCTGGTCGGCCATCAACGGTTTCAACTGAACTGAAGAAAATGGTGTCTCAAAATCGTCATTTAGGTCTGAGAGAGATTGCCGCTGAACTTTCTGTGTCTCACGAATCGATTCGTACCATTTTAAACGATTGTTTGGGCATGACACGCGTTGCAGCTCTCTTAGTTCCGAAAGACTTGAATTTTCTACAAAAACTCAATCGCGCAAGAATTGCTGAAGACATGCTAGAACGAGCCAGTTCCGACCCCACGTTCATGAAACGCATTTTAACTGGTGATGAGACGTGGGTTTACGAGTTTGACACTCAAAATAGTCAACAAGCTTCCGAATGGTGCCTTCCAATTCAACCGAAACCTATAAGGGCACGTCAAACTCGATCAAAACTGAAGGCCAAGTTGACAGTTTTTTTTTTTTTTTTTTTTTTTTTTCGATTATCGCGGTGTCGTGCACTCGAGTTCTTGCCAGAAGGTCAGGTAGTAAACAAAGACTATTATCTGAGCGTTATGCGGCGTTTGGGAGAGTAAATATGGCGAAATAGGCCAGATTTGTGAAACGACAACTCATGGATTCTGCACCACGATAACGCACCAGCTCACAATTCTACTATTGTGAACGAATTTCTGGCCAAAAACTCAATAAATTTCATCGAAAAACCACCGTATTCACCTGATCTGGCTCCTGCTGATTTCTTTCTCTTTCCAAAACTCAAGTTATCATTTCGAGGCACCCGTTTTCAGTTGATAGAAGACAAAAAGGAAAATCCGCGGCGACAATTGACATCGATTCCTAAAACTCCATACAAAAAATGTTTTGATGATTGGATTATTCGTTGGCATAAATGTATAATTTCAGAATGGGCCTACTTTGAAGGCGATAAAATAAAATTGGGTGAATAATTCATTGTTTGTGTTTTATTGGTAAATTCCCGGAACTTTCTTGACATAGTAGTATATGACATTTTTATTTTGTTACTTCAATTGAACAAGGAGACGCAGACACTTCCTAATTCTTGATTCAGCATAAATATATGGCTGTTAAACTTTATTTCAAGGTTGAAGAAATCAATACTTAACTCATGTTTGTTTTCAATATTATACATTTCTTAAACGGAATTAAATTATTTATTAGAGTGAGCTTGAATAATCATAATGGAGCGCACTGAGAATCTAACCATGGACTTAAAGAAATACTTCCCTGCAAACCTGCGTTTGGAATTTTGGATTAACCCTTATTTTTCTTTGATGACAACTGATCACAAACGTCCTGTCCTTTGAAGAGCTTTCTATGCAGATATTTCAGTTAAAACTAACAAAAAGTGCATATAACGATTTCTAGTTACCAAGGGGAGATGAATATCAAATTATATCAGAAAAGTTATAGTTTCCATGGTTTGTATTCACTTTTACATTTTATGAGAGCGGTGTTCTCTCATAAGATCCGAAATAAATGCTGGAATAATTTAAACACTAATCGATTTAAGACTCAGATTAAATCAACTGAATCCATGCATTAAGAAGTCGCATTTAGTAGAACAAGAACACTCTTCAATATGAAAGAAATGTGATTTCTGCGACTAACAACATGATACATTTATTTTATAGCCTTTACTAATTTAGACATGAGAACTGGCGTACCCTTGTGTCAGGGAAAAACATTCAGACTGTATATGCATTATTATCTAGTATCCTATCATTATTTAAATGTTAAAATCTACATACGAGGAGGTATTTCAGAGGAGTCGGTTCAAATAAGCTTTTCGTCGAATTACCTAAAATACAAATATATCGAATTGATTATTCAGAAGCAAGAACTTTTTATTTTAGAATCAGTTTCTGTACTGTTACATCTATAATCCTAAATCAAATATCGATAAGCCACAGCGAAAGGTTATGAATTATTCATTAACCCCACAAACATTTAATATGTCTGAAGCTGCAGAAAATGTTTGTCCTTAACTTTTCAGGAGGTAAAACGAAGGGATGGTCATATTTCTATACGCTAATTTACAGTGTGATGTGTTCCTAAGAACGGTGATACCACGATCAATAACAGATAAATTTAAAAAGTGCTTATGGAAATACTGGTCGACAGAAGAATTCGTGTGCTATGAAGTGTGATATTTTGCCAGTGAATGGAACTTTGTGTAAAGAAATTACGTGGTTATACGAGCAAGGGCAACATAAATCTCTAACAGCGGTCGTTAAAATCCAGTCGGAGAGAAGCAATCAACCCCGCCTAGACAGACGGAGATGATCGGCATGAGGGGAAGCACAGAGTGCGTCACGGTAGTCAAGACCTTGGACACGCGCCATCCAGTTTCTCTTCAGAAGCCTGCTTTGCAAAACTATTTGCTCGTTAAATGCAAAAGGCACGGTTCATGGTGAAGACACCAGAAAGTCTCATGTTGCTGTCACAACGTTTTTCCTACTGAATCTTTTACTAACTACTCATATAAAAGCTTAATCTTCCATCAATATTTTGTTAATCAAGCTATACATTCACATTTCATTGTAGGTATTAGCAAATGAAATTGAGTTTTATTTATTGACGCTCTTTAACTGCTATGGTTCTCAGCATCCCAATCTATACTGGACGCGAAAGGCCGCTTAATTTTGCTCAGAGGCATCTGTCAAGCTTGAGGTTCTTTTACATGATGTAAATCTATGACACGGGAGCAATGGCTTTGCAGTACTTCCCTTCCGAAGAAAGCCATGTTCAGGAATTTTTCGCATCGTCCTCCACCGGGTTTGAACCCGCGACCTTGGGCATAGGAGGCTAGCATGGTAACCACTACACCACAGGGGACGACAGTTTTAAGCAAGGAAGAATAGATTAAGGCGAAGTTAACTTTAAAAAGCGGATCGCAATGCAATAATTTTAAAACTCCCGCTTCTTTGTATGACTACAAGAAAAAGTAAACAGAGATTCTCCACTTCAAAAAGTATAAGCATTTGAAAATGCAAATCAATAACAAAGAATGCCTTTAAGATGATTTAAGGTACAAAAAGTTGATCACGACAAATTATATTTTAACGAGATGTACATTTTTGTACAGTAAGATTATTGTGTTTTAACAAATAATTCAAAAACCAAAAGTTGGATAAATGCCCCATATGGTATTTTAAGTTCAGGCCTCCTCAGAATGCGACTATAAAAAAAAAAAAAATACCTGCTGTGTTCCATTCACATGACTTTCTCTAAATCTCTGCGACAAATTATTGTAAAAAAGCTTAAAAAGCTTATGCTTCTATTTACTCATGCCAATTGAGTAAAAAGAGCAGAAATAGTCTTATTACTTGCTTCCTTATATGTAGAAGCGAAAGGTAAAAATGATAGTCAAAAGCTGGTTGCTATGTGACTGAAGTTCCTTTGTTGGTATGGGCAAGAGTTCCTGTATGAGAAAAGTATAAGTTTTTTAAAGCTGAAACCAATAACAAGGAATATATCAAAAACGACCAACTCCACAAAAAAAAAAATGTATATGGCATAACTTGCTTTTATTGTGATCTACATTTTTTGTGCAGTATTTTTTTCTATGTCTTACGAATTACCAATTATAAAAAGTTCAGCAAATTTCATTCAGAATAAAGAAGTCCTTAGAGACTATACCCAGAAAATTCAAGATATACATTTTATTTGGCATGTAAATATCTTAAATATAAGAAAATTTAATCAAAATCGTTAGAGCCGTTTTTGAGAAAATAAAAAATTTCTAATTTTTTTCCATGTAAATGGTAGTTTGGGGTGTGGGGATTTTCTTGAAAATCTTCGTGTCGCATCCTTGGAAGATACCAAACTTAAATACTAAGTTCGGTATTTAACGGTCTTTTCGTTTTCGAGCTATGTCTACAGACACATACACACGGACCTTTCTATTTTTTTTTTTTTTTTTTTTTTTTTTTGGATTCGGGGGACCCAAAACATGTATTCCCGGTGAAATTTTGGTATCGAATTTTTGGGTGGAATACAATACCTTCTCTATACACTATGTACGTAGTACGTGTAGAGAAAGTAAAAAAAAAAAAACACTCACACTCATACACCCCCCCTTAATATACATTTGTTGCATAAGCCCTTTCCGAGGTGTTCATTAATTTTGATTTGATTTTTTCATTTCTTTGTTCATGTGTGGGTGGTGTGTGTGTGTGTGTGTCTATATATATATATTTTTTTTTAATGGCCTTCATTCACACATTTCTGACGATGTCAAGGTTCGCTATGGAATTTCAATTGTTGCCTACCCTGACATTGCATTAGCCTCCTCTAATCCTCTTATATTTGCAGCGAAATATACAGACGAAACGACACCAAACCGTATTGTATTATAGCTTATACTTGAACTAGTCACAAGTTTTTATGTAGCTTCGTAATTCTTTTAGATAATTAAAAATTACAT
Organism: Hymenopus coronatus; assembly: GCA_030762935.1. NCBI lineage: Eukaryota > Metazoa > Arthropoda > Insecta > Mantodea > Hymenopodidae > Hymenopus > Hymenopus coronatus. The sequence continues at coordinate 102,624,347 of CM060888.1, read as the reverse complement.
CATTTTGAAATTAGGCAGCCCACGAAACATTGCAGTGTAATGACCACATACACCTCAGAGGGTGTTCTTGGCAAGCACATATCATGAAAACAAACGTATTTTCTTGCTCGTTATCACATCAGCAAACCTGTCAGGTAAAGGGGCACAGCCCTCAAAAGGCTACTTCTGACTCTGAAATTTCGAGATTGCTCTTGAATGCAAACCAGAATTGTATTTTGTCCTAACGAGTATCTTGAACTTATTCTAATCATGTTGTAATTAACCTAATAATAAAATATCAACAATTTACGCTAAATAACAAGAACTTGTTCTTAAATATACAAATGTTTCATTTAGTATCACGAATTAAAGCTGTAAAATGATCCTCTTACCTCACACAAAGGGATTTAGTTTTAACTTGATCTACAATCCTTTGGTAATATTGTGTCCTTGTCTCTGTTGTCTATCATTTTCTCTCTCTTCCATCCATAACATTACTAACGTTAAATTGTCTCTAACATAAAGAATTAGCGGCATATGTATCCAGTTTATGCCCCCATTTATTCATTTTCTGTTATGATGCAATATGTTAGAAGAATAAAACATCTGATATGTAAACGCTGTGACATGAAATGCAGTTCCCTCTCCAACTGCAGCCACAATAAGGTAATGTATTCCACAGTTAATTTTTAAGCATGATGCCTACCCCAATTATCCTGCCCTCAGCATGTAACACCACCACTAACAAATAGGTTCCAGATCTGGGCTACTTGCCAAGGTCTGTACCTAAGCCCACTCTGCCTGCATACTCCCTTGTATGCAGGCATCTTTTTAGTAGTCACCCACTAACATCAGGTTTGCTCTGGCGATACCTGACTTGACCTTACCACCTTCCCATCCATCCTATTAGAGTAGTTTGTGCATGGTAGGGGAGGCGATGTAGATCTCTTTAGGATGATCGCCACCAGGGCTGGCGGAGGCGGGGCCAGCCCAAAAAAAAAAAAAAATCACATGACTTTCTCTAGTTGTTCCATAAACAACTTTCCTTATAAAAATAATTTTATATAATAAATAAATATTGCCAAAATTGGCAATTTGCTTCTTTGTAAGTAGAAGGGAAATAAGGGAATGCACTAGGTTAAAGCGATAGTCAGAACTTTTAAAGGCCGGTCGCTAAATGAAATAATTTGAAATTCGGTTCTTTTTGCTTGCTAGGAGAGACAAAAAGAAATATGTTTACCGTATGAAAAAAAGTTTAAGTACTTTAAAAACTGAAACCAATGACTCTACAAAAAAGTATATATGATATCAATTGTGTATTGATGAAATTTACAGTTTTTACTATCTCTTACCAGTTATTCAAAAGTCATCCAGAATGAAGAGGTCTACAGAGGATATTTCCAGAAAACTCAAGATATGCGTTTCGTTTGTCATAAAAATATCTAAAACATTTTACATTTTAATCAAAATCGATAGACCCATTTTTAAGAAAATTGAAATTTTCGAAAAATGTTTCATGTAACAGGTAGTTGGGGGTGGGGAATTTTCTTGAAAAGCTTTGTGTCGCTTTCTTGGAAGATACTGAACTTAAACACCAAGTTTTACACTTTTGAGCTACACTGCCCACAGACAGACAGACAGACAGACACAGACACAGACACACACACACACACACACACACACACACACACACACACACACACACACACAGAGGCAGGTAGGCAGAGGGGCATACACGAATGTGGTTCTAAAAAAAATTTTTTATTCAGGGGGTCTCAAAACACGTATTTCCGTGAAATCTCTATCAAATTTTGGGTGGAATACAATACATTCTCTATTCATTAGTACATTGTACATACGGGCTAAATAAAGTAAATAGCTAAAGGTACAGGTTCTTTAGCAAGGTTTAGTAAGATAAGATATCCCTTAATATAAACTAACCACGTTGTAGCAAGTCGGTATGCTTGCAAAAAACACTGCTGAATTTTCCCAAGCTACTTGCGTTGCTTCCGATAGAGTGGCCCAGACACGCGGCTTTGTTCCTAGGTAACTGCCTAATCCACACTAACCAACCGGCGTTTTGTTGATGTACTGTTATTGACCCGCCGAACTATATTTTCGTATCACACGGGATATGGATAAGAATATTCACGTCTTGATTCGATGTCGTTTTGAAACATCCTGTATAACGAAACAATTTCTGCAGTCGTTTATCCCAATTAATAAGAGGTATTTAGAAAAATAAGCTTTTGTAAGAATAGTTAGTAGAAAAGAGATAAATACATCATTGTGACTAAAGAAACTCATGTGTATGTAAAACATAATTTCTTTGTTTATATTTTATTTTCTAAGAGTAGTGCATCTCTGGAAACTAAAAGCACATGAATAGAGGACCCACACGAACTCAAAACTTCTGAGGGGATTGAGATTAGTATCAACTTTCTTAATACAGTGACTTCAGAGGTGTACATACCTAGTATGAGTTTAAAACTCCTTCGTTACTTTTTAAAATCGAATATAATATATAATCTGCCACGCGCTGCTCGAATTGCCATTAGGTATACCATCAGTAATTCATTACTCCTGTCACTCTGATAAGACAGGGCGGTCCAATAGTGAATGGAACGCACGATCGCTTTTATCCCTCATGGGCTGAACTCCAATTCGAATACAAATAAAGTGCAAACTGGATTAAAAAAGTAAATGGGGAGTAATTTATTTTACGTCACTATGCCAATATGCGTTTTAAAGCAACAGCCTGACTACATGACTTCACTAGAAAAAACAAAACAAAAAAAAAAAAAAAAAACCTATTAGGCTTTAGTTTTTGTCTGAACCGTTCACAAGATGTTTTTAGTACAAACGCATTTAAATGTATTTCTATATTTAATACAGGAAGTATTCGACATGAAATTGGATGCCCAATACAAATAATTAGGTCAACTTATAAGCAACGGACCGTCCGAAGTATGGCTCAATAGTGGTTCGTGCAACAAAATCAATAGTTAATCATACTTTACATCAAAATTATGTTATATGTGTGTTTCGTCTGTCACATGATACATCTGATATTGATCTATAATAAAGTTTACGCCATCTCGTGATGCTGACCTAAACGGCGGAAGTGCATTCCAAAGTTCTAAATGTAACTGGTATTGGGTATAACATGTCCACAAAGTTGCCTTAAAAGGCGTCAGATGAGAAGACACTGTGTTACGCAGGAGTATAATTAAATCCTTTACATCTTATGTGGTAAGTGATCGAATGAACATTGCCGAAGGTGTGATATGGATTGCAAGGGATAATTCAATTGCAACTCACCAAAGTCACTACAACAACGTAACAGGAAATTTAAGAAACGACAGTAGATTTATGAGACCCCCCATTATTTCCTCAGCATATTTCCGTCTGCGCGAATTTGCTCTCAAGTTTCGGACTTTTATAACCATGTGCGAACAGAGCTTGCCCAATCCAACAATGTGAATGGTTTTTTTTTCCCGCCTAAAGATGCACATCAATACTTTAACCTGGATGATAAAATTTTGTAATAATAAACCTTAGAGCAGCTGGACCTTTTCTCATACCAACTATTATATACCCCTAACATTTGAAAACACAACACTAAGAAACTGGATTACCTACTTACTCTTTGTAATTCATCGCATAACAATTCGTCAGTCTTATACTTCAATTTTTATTTATTTTCTTTTTCACCTCAAAGTTTGAAAACATAGTTTCAAATACCCTACGAAAAGTATAGAAAAGCAATTATGTTGCACAATTAATAAAGTATTGATTTCCATTACTCTTCCATATAGAGTATAGCTGTATTTTCATTAGATTATAACCAGAGAGCGGAACTTTGGCAGAATGCCTTTTTAAATGTGTCAAATCTCTCTTCAATTTCAAAGTGAATCTGCACGAAGTAGAATCTTTGTAATTGAAACGCCACAGTTTCATGTTGCCTTTTTCAGTTTATATATATATATATATATATATATATATATATATATATATATATATATATATATATATATATAACAATCCAGTATAAGAAGATCTTTGTGAAAGCCCCATCAAGAATTCTGATATTTAAATCCATTGCACCAGTTATACCTCTGCCCCCTCCAACTTATCATAACGACATAGGGGACATGTATTTCAGCAGCACTAGGCTTCAAATTTCCTGAGTATAACTGAAGTGGTGAACGCTCTGGAGGATGAAACATTTTCAATTGTATAAGCCAAGAAATGTCTCAATTCTTTCACTTTCATTGCGGCCTGAGTTTTGTTTCCTGCCACAAGTGATCTGCTAGCTACAAGCAAGAGGGCAGCCTTTGGCGAAGTCAGTGAAAATTGTGGATGATGCAGTGCAAAAATTGGAAAGTGTACCAGAGAAACGGGGTTCATTAGTAAGGGAAAAGTGTAAAAAAGTACTTCCGAAAAATTGTGTTCTTGATAAACTTAGAAACAGGGTGACAATTCTATTCCAGTTGAAATGGATCTTACAATGATGCTATGTTTTAGATTTGCTCCAATAACCTCTGACGATGTTGAGTGGTCATTTTCTCGTATGAAAAATCTGGCAGGAGACTCAACACATCCCCAGAGAACTTAAAACAGCATTTGGTTGTCATGTGTAACGAATAAAGGCATACAATACATAGGCCTTTCAAAAACATTTTCATTTTTGTGTCTAGTACAACATTAACATTTTATTTAAAATATAACGATCAAGTTATTGAATAGTGCAATCTATTAAATAAATGGGTCTAGTACAAGATTTTTCCAATTAATGCCTATTTTAGCCATTTATGTCTTTTTCTCTGTCTATTTTAGCTATTTATAATACCTTTTTGCTTACCTATTTTAATGATTTATAAGACCCAAACTTCCGGTCGCTGATTATAACTTAACATTCTAACACGGATTTTTAAGATGTACGCCACAAGAAAGAAAATGCAACATTTCTTAACGCTTTAGAAAATGTATAAGCTTTGTGTTTTAGAATAATGCACATATTCAATTCTCAAGCTTAAGTTCAAATCTGCAACCATTTCTTCCGCAGACACTTTCATCACCGCGATCTTGATACTAGCGATCTACTAGAACTCATTCCATTCGGCTTTAAATTGTTGAATCACAATAAAAGCCTGTGTGTCTTAGAATAATAAAATATTATAATTCCTAATTAAGGTCAAGTCAAACACTATAACTACCCTTCATTTTCTTCATTTCCGTGTAACTTAGTTGATTCAGAATTCATATCGTGATTGTTTTCTTCTCCTTTTCAAGTTCTCTGATCAGGTTGCGTTAGAACTTCCCAGTTAAGATCGTCTCCTGAACATTTACTTCTCTAACTAGGTACCTCAGTTGCTTAGTAGCCTTCCTTTGCAATCGATTTAATTGGAATGTGGAGTTCGTGATTGCAGAACTATAATCTCACTTGAAGCTATGCATCTTGATGTGGTTTGTGAAAAATCCCTATCTTTACCACAGTGGCGGTTAAGAAAACAGGGTACGTCACTGCACAAAGCGATTTCTTCTATTTTGTTTTGCGTGTGCGTGCGTCACACCCGACAGAACCTGGATTCAACACGTCTCAGGCTCTGCACTCACTTGGTGCGAAGCCAAAACTCGTGATAGTTGGCTCTACATGCCGTAGACGCAACGCTTGTAAACATACGAGTGTAAAGCAAATAAGTAAACTGAGTTTCATTAACCGATAAGCATTCAATACCATGTTATTTCTAATCTAATTCTTTGTTCCTTCGTTTGAATGCAATATGTTTAAACCGGTTAGGCCATAACACCGAATCAATGAAATTGGTGAAAGGATGGCAGATGAAACAGGAGTCTTGAGATCTTAGAAATACCCAACATTCTCCTTTTCTTTGAGGGGGGGGGGCAGGAAAATCCCTTATCCAGGTCTCACTCTAACCAATATTCGAACCTGTGACTTCCTGAATGTGCGGTAGACACGCTACCTCCTCATCACGGAAGTGAAGAAACATATCACTGGGAATACCACCTGTTTAATGGACTAATGTACGTACAGTCGGAAGACAAAGTATTCGGATATTTAATGTTCACAAAAAAAAAAAAAAAAAAAAAAAAAAAAAAAAAACAAAAAAAAAAAAAAAACAAACGTAGTGCAATTTATCGGTTCCGCCTGTCCCTCCCCCCCCCCCTATTGTATTGCAACCAAAAATTTCGAGATTTCGTGATGATTGCACCAAATGCTTTATTTTTATGTGCGGTATTACCAAAATTCATTTTGCATTTAGTGGAAAGTTGTTCTGGCATTTCATAGTTGGATATTCTAACTGTGGAAAAAATAACTGATATAATGAATAGCCAAATTCTTTGCTAAGTTTCTTATTAATTCTCGATCTTCAAGAATTCATGAATTTATTTTTTCCAGAGTTTAAATTATATTTGGCTGCCATTTACAGGTATGTAACAAAAAAAAAAAAAAAAAACTCCGTCATCTACATGTAAGCTAATTTTGAAAATTCATAAAAATGTTTAAAAATTACGGTTTGTAAACACGATAAAAAAACTCAATAGACACACAAATATTCTTTACCTCTATTAAGAATGAAAATTTTACATTATTTCGGCTGTTTTTTTGTTTGTTTTTGTTTTGAATTCATGTCCTTCACTTCGTTCCAACTGCAGTTAGTGCCCGCTTCTCTGATGTGGGAGTAGCGTCCCTGCTTCACATTCAAGAGGTTCCGAGTTCGAATTTCGGTTATGGTAATTTACTCGATAAGGTTATTGGCCTTATTTTTGGAAGATAAATGTCGGATAACTTACAGCTCTATAGACCTCAGGCTCATTTGAGCATCTATTCTCTCATTTAATTCATCGTCCGATGTAACCTACGAGGATAAAATAAGTAAAAAAGGTCAGGAAGTTTGAAATGTAATAAAGTGATCATAACGAAATTATAACAATATAAATAGCTAAGGTAGTATTTGATACAGGATACGCAAAAATTGCAATGCTGCTTTGGCTGTTTTCTCGAAACTACATATATAAAATGTTAAGTTTTATGTGATCATATCGGGGGTTAGGACTTGAGAAACAATTTACAGATTTATTACCCGAACAGTAGATTATCTTTAAAGTTATATTTTAATCTTCTCTTTCTTCTTCTTCTTCTTCCAAGAATTACACCATTGTTAATTTTTAACACGCTCTACTATTAAAAACGACACATATTTATTCTCACGTTCATACATCCAGACTCTACAAAGAACAGAGAGTGATTCTGGTTAAAGAAAAATTCACCGCCCTAGCCAAGAATCCACCCGGACTTCTTCCTGGTTGAGAAGACAACGCTGAGCTCTCGACCACAGAAGTAGTCGTATAACATTACGTTACAATGTTTGCACAATTGCTGAAATTTTCGGAACATGCAACACGTGGTATCGGTTTGGTACTCTCAAACACGCACCATAGAAGAATATGCAACAGTTTGTGAAATTGCAGATTTCTGATTGTTCAACAAATCGCAAAAGTTGCTTTATGTTGAAACGAAGATTGTCGCTCCGCAATAGGCACATAGACGTAGGTACCGTACGTCCACTCTTTACACTATTTATGTGGACAGATGAGCGATTCACAAGTTTCAAGTTTACTGTTGTTTTAGACTGACAATGAAATTTTGGGTTGCGGTATTAAATATCCACTTCGGCAACCTTGTCGATTGAGAGAAACCACGAAAAAAATCTGATGGGTTACAAACACATGACTTTCATTACATCTCTGAAACAAATTATTGTTAAAAAGTTAATTCTTCTATCTACATCATGCTAATCGAGATAAATGTTACCAGAAATTGCTCTTATTACGTGGTAGAAGAAAGAAAATCAAACGTGTTCCATTCACATTTGTCCCTATCTGTTTGTTGACAATAATATGCCGCCGTTCGTTTGTCTATCTCGGAGTCGGTCATGATTAGCACCCATGAAATGCTTAATAAACAAACGTGTACAAACCTATGAAAAGTTCCTTTGATGCACCGGTTTTGCTCGTTCCTGTAGAACACAAGTTGATTCTCATTCAGGGAGAAAAAGAATGACTAAGGTATGTAACACGAGGTAGACTCAAAAATAAAAGTATTTCATTTTGGATTCCACTGAATCAAGTTTTTTTTTTATTCTCCTTTGTTGCTTGTTGAGGCACTAACTCTACGAGCGACTCCCGACACAAGAATTCTTGAAGACGTAGAAATAATAATAACTAGCGCTAATTTCTACTGTTGCTAAGTTCTTGTTGTCATACTTTTCTCTTATGCGACAAATTAACTGCTGCAATAACTACAACATCTCGCATAATAAACTTTACATACTTAGGCACTCACACCTTCGCGTTCACATACGTACAAAGTACAGCTTATAGCGTACCGCGTAAGCATCGCGCGTCGATCACGCAGAATAAGCTGCAACAGCAACAACAATAACAGTAAGAATCGCAGTAACCTAGTATCTTGTAAACGCATCGCTTATACACCTAAAATCTCAAATATTGAAATTCTTCCTGATCGGCTGAAAAGAAGCGCGAAAATACCGTTGTCACGTGACTAACTTGGTAAGTTCTTTGTATTCAACTCATGTGACCTATATTCATAATTAAGAAATCCCGAGTTACTGACTTTTTGGGAACTAACCTTTCTCTAAACTTTACCGTTACTCATGTCTCTAATGCGCTAAAAATTTTGTTCCACGAAGGCAATTGTGTTACTAGCATTAACAAAGAAAGTAACCTTGGCGGGCATAACAGCAACTTATTCGTCCAAAGGTTTTGCGTTCTATAATCTGTTCGGTCTTGGCTGCTGAAGCAGATATTTCCTATATGAACCCTATGCAAAAATATTAAAAAATATTAATTAAAATATTGGCAAACAAACATTTTATTCAAAAGATTAATCTGTTACCTACATCTTGCTAATCAAGACAAACATAAGCAGAATTGCTCTTATTACTAGCTCCTTGTAAGTAGAAGGGAAATAAGAAAATACACAGGCTAAAACCATAGTTTCGTCCTTTATAAGCGGTCGCTAACAATTGATATTCCAATATCTTTGCTTTCCACGAGTAAACAAATGAGAAACGAGAATAAAGATGTCTTCCCGTTTAAGAACAGTTTAAGTGGCTAAAATTGAAACTAATAATCCGAAATATCTCGAAAACATTTAACTGTACCCCCCCCCCAAATAAGTTTATAACAAATTGCGTATTTTAATGACACTAAATTTTGTGTGTAGTAAGTTTTTGTATATCTCTTACGGTTTGCCAATTATACAAGTCACCCAGAAACTGAGGTCTTCGAGGCTATTCCCAAAAAACATTTCGTTTGTATTAAAATTATCTTAAAGATAAGGTATTTTAATCAAAATTGTTAGACCTAATTTTGAGAAAATCCAAATTTTCGAAAAATGTTCCATTTCAAATATTCCAAGCTAGCTTTGGAGGGAATTTTCTTGAAAATCTTCGTGTTGCACCCTTGGAAGATACTGAACTAAATATCTAGTTTGGTATTTAACGGGCTTTTCATTTTTGAGCTATGCTGCCACAGACACACACACACACACACACACACACACACACACACACACACACACACAGAGAGAAACAGGATTTTTTTTTTTTTCAGGGTCTCCCAAAACGTGAACTTCCAGTGAAATCTCGGTATCGAATTGTTGTGTGCAATACAATATCTTCTCTATGCATTATGTACATAGTACGAGTAGAGAAATTAACTAGCCAGATTGGTAAGCCCATGGAATTAGGATCTCTCGAATGCGAGCCACAGACGTAACCGCCTGAGCCATTCCTCTCAGTACAAATTGATATACACATAGATCAGTGGATTTAGAAGGAGCACTTCTACATTCTATAAAACTGTTAGTCTTATATATTATTTTAAATAGTTTTTGGAGTAACGAGTCATTGACAGTGACTCACCTTTTAATCTCCCCCTTAGTTGAACGTGTCATTTTTGAAACTCTTGAGAAAATTGACTTCATCGCGTGACCAAAACACATTAAAAGGCATTGATACTATCGAAATGTTGTAACAAAATATCAATCTGCAATTAGCATTATTTCCACTTTAAAGTTTGAGTTTATGACAATTTTATTTTTAAAAGTTTAATACAAATAATATCATAAGACGTCTGATCAGCCGATAAATTACAGAGCGGAGCCAGAGAATTGATCAGAGAAAGTCAGAACGTCGAATGATATTTATCTAAACTATTTTATAACTAAAATATGAATTTGAATACTATATCACAAAGATTTGACCGGAAAACGTTAAATTTTAATGTTAAAAATAATTGGTGACGCTGACTAAACAAAAGAAGTCTGTTATTTATTTTATAGGAAAAAAACTAGACATAAAAGTATAGAGAGTTACAATAGGTGTTAAAAGGTACATTCTTTTGAACATTAATATGAAGAAGGAAAAAAACTAATGTTTTCCATTCATAGAGTTTCTCTATCATTCCGCAAAAATTAATTTCCTTAAAAAACGTATTCTTCTATGTACTTCATGTTAACCGAGATAATCAAAGAAATAGTCTTATTGGTATTACGTATTTCCTTGCAGGTACAGGGAAATAAGGGAATATACTATGTTAACACAACCGTCATCTCTAAAGCTGATCGTATGTCATGAGTCAGGACTTTAAATTTAAAAAGAAAGAAAGGGGGTGGGTCGGTGGGTGGGTGGATGGATATACCCATAGAAGGAAGGAAAGAAAATCAAATGACTACCCATTTGAGAAAATAATTGGAAAATTTAAAACAATGAGTATCTCGGAAATTTAAAAAGGAAGATGAAGAAGCTGCATGTTTTAGATATATTCATTGCAAAGAAATAAATAAATTATGCAGAATCTGTAGGAACATAATTTTTCAAGAAGAGCTTATTACATTCGGCTAAACTGACCAAAGGAAGAAACGTAGAAAAAATGACCCAGGAAATAAAAAACGTGGAAAACAAGTGAAGACGATGCTGTCGCGAGATGGCAGCTATAAAAACTGCGTGTACCTTGCATGCGGCGGTGGCAAGGTCGTTAAATTCGTCATGGAGGACGTTTCATTGTGCTGGGCAAGGACTCTCCATTTTCCCCACGCGAGAAAATGTTAACACAGGATGTTTCAAGGGCCCTCCTTCCAGTCCGATAAATCAACTATATCCTTGCTCCACTACGTGCTTCTTCAATGGATTTATGAAGTTAATTCATGAGACTGCAAATGAACAGGATGCTATTCAAAAGTCGACCAGTAGCTTTTTTCTGCCGGTCAACAGGTAGCAGCACCAGCCTCAAATTCAGCATGTTTACATTCACCCCCATATAATAATTTTGATGTGTTACATTCACATGACCCTTTTTCTGCCCGTGTTACAAGACGCTAAAATTTAAAAGCCTGTTCAATTTCGCGTTAATCAAGATAAAACAAATGAAGAAACTGTATTACATATTTTCTTGTCAGTACAAGGGGATTCAGTAGGCTTAAGCAACAATCAAATCTTTAAAGAGCAAGTCGCTATGTGGCGGCTTTTAAATTGCGTTACTAATCAAGAGAAAATAAATAAATAAAAATGGCGATTTTTTACGTTGAGGAAAGAATAAGTATTTGAAAATGCAAAGCAGTAGAAAAATGATTTAGCATAAATTGTGTGCTTTCAGAATTTATAATTATTTGTGTAGATAATTTTCATTGACTGAATGGATACTCATGATAACAGAGACATATGCACAAAAGTGAATCAAGAGTGCGCTCATTGGCTGATGCCGCGTATTACAAGGTACACAAACATCTGCACTACAGTACTGTCCTCTGTATTACGTAACAACGGTATGTAAGCAATCAAATTCAACTTGATTGAAAACTGAGTAAATACGATGCGCAGCCTGCCTTTTGCTGTTAAGCCATGGTTTAGTACATAAACCATCATGGCCGAACAAATGCAACTTATAAACATCGCAGAGGTAAGTGAGTGGTGGTGGTAAGAGAAGTGAAATTTTGAATTTTTACAAAATATGTAAGAAATATCCCACGTTGGCCATCAAGGATATTGTTATCGTGACAGCAGAGTTTACAAGTGTGAATGTTTGCATTAAGTATAAATTCTGCACGCGGTGAAAGGTTAAAAACACGCAACGCAAAAAGGCAGTGTTAGCAATTCAGTGTGACGAATTTGTTAGGAGTGCAATGCGTCAAAAAGTTCATCATTTCTTCTATATCAATGGGTCATTTACGATCAAGAAACTACTGCGTTTATGAATGGTGACTCCGACCTTCCTGCGTTCAAGCAAAGCATCTTTTTATAGACTTGCCATTGATTTCGAATTCCGGAGAAGAAACAGTAAGAATATTATCATTGTTGACCGTGAGAATGTATTGTTAAACTCCCGCGTACACCCGCATACAGACAGGAAGGTCGGAAGCTGTATTTTGTCAACAAAAGCCACACAACTTCTCCGGCATGGGTAGACACCACCATAAGAGCAAAACCCAGCTTTGGTGTCACTGATATGCCATGTTCTGACACTTTGCTCTCCGCATCAGGTAATCTGAAGCAGAAAATTCTCGCATGGTTTTCCTTTCTCTCGAACTCTTTGGAAGTACCTGTATTTTATCACCCATACTATTCGAATTATGAAAGTTATCTTTTAGATGGGCTATGATTTCACACAGGTTGTCTCCTTAGTGCGGTGGTAGCGTTGCTGCTTACCAAGCGGGAGACCTGGGTTCGATCCCCAGTACCGGCGTGGGGATTTTTTCCCCCGCTGGGAGACCTGGCCCGGGGTGCACTCAGCCTCGTAAGGTCCCTGGGGGGCCAATTGAGGAGCTACTTGATGGAGAAGTAGCGGCTCCAGGTCATGAGGACCGCATTAACCGGCCGGGTGAGGGGGACTCGAGGCGCTGACCACGTCTCACCCTCCAATACTGCACCCCATCCATGACGTCTGTAGTGGACCGAGATGGGGGACGCAGCGGCCGGGCGTGAGCTGTCGTGCCATGGAGTTAGTTATGATTTCACACTCTGCTGTATGTATTCTTCACTCTTCTTTTCCACTCAAACACTAAAATTACCTTCTCTATTTTCTGTTTTGGGCATTTTTTTCTCAAGCTTAAGTTTCTTTTTCTTCAGAAGAGATTCACTAAGATAATGTAAACTAGTATTTAAACATTCAAGTGCCAGTACTGGTGTTATTTTTTTTTTTCCCCCTTTGTCCTAAATTTGCTTTAAATTTTCCCACATTCTTTAAATACGTTAAAACAATTTGATTTGAATTCCGTTTTTTTTTTTTTTTACATACCACTACTAAGACAAAAGCTCAGCACATGAATACTTCACTGAACAAGCCATATGGCTAAGACGACAAGCTAATGATGAATCGTTGAATTAAAAATTGCTCTTATTGGCTAATCAAAAGCAGAAACGTTATGGCTCGTCAGAATAACTGTATTGGCTGTTGTATTTAGTCTTACGTTTTAGGAAGAAAATATTATTCATTGACACTTTGAGATATGACATTGATCACACCAGGACTGAAATATAAAATTAGTTTCACAAACTACGTGTAGGGGATCATTCATAACTGACAATCAATTCTGAGTAGATTAAATTTAAAAATCTGATGTGTTACAATCTCATGACTTCTCTAGCTGCTCTATAAACTTCTTACAAAAGATTATTCTTCTTTCCACACAATGCCAATAGAGATAAACATTAGCAGAATGTTCTTATTACTTAGTTCCTTATAAGTAGAATGAAACTAAGGGAATACATTAGGCTAAAGTGATTGTCAAATGTTTTCAAAGTTATTGTTTGCGATTGTCATTGCAAATCGCTTCTTTGCTTGGCCAGGAGTAGAACAAAAGAACTACTTTTCCTGTCTTAGAAAAGTATGAGTACTTTACAATTGAGGGGGTCAGTGCAACAGTGGTCTAAACCATCTTTTTAAAAAATGGAGAATAACTCAGTTAAACACACCTGGTTTCTTTAAGAATAACGAAAACCTCATTTTAATCGAACTGGTTGTTCACTGACACTTTTCCAGATTATTACACAACAACACATTGAGTACTGCTAACATAATGTTGAGATATACCTAACAATTTTTATTAGTGTGGTGCAAATCTTTTTCTGGGTTAGACCATTGTTGCGCTGACCCCCTCAATTGAAACTAATAACAGGAATATCTCGGAAACGGTTACCGCCACAATACATAAAGGACTAAATTATGTGTTTTGACAAGATATACATTTTTTGTGTAGAAAGTTTTTGTCTATCTCTTACGGTTTAGCAGTTAAGCAAAATTCAAGTAAGACGTCTTCAGAGGCTTTTCAAAAATTCAAGGTATACACTTTATTTTGGATGTAAATATTTTAATATACATGATTTTAATCAAAATCGTTAGAGCTATTTTTCAGAACATCAACATTTTCGAAAATTTGTCCATCTAAACGCTAGTTTTTGGTGGGGGGATTTTCTTGAAAAATCTTCGTGTTGCATCCTTGGAAGATAGTACACCTAAATACCAAATTTGGTATTTAACGTTCTTTTCGTTTTTGAGCTATGCTGTCCACAGTCAGTCACACACGCGCGCGCGCGGACTTTTTGCTAAATAATGCTTTTTCGGGGGACCCCAAAACATATATTTCCGGTGAAATCTCTACATAGAATTTTTGAATGGAATACAATACCTTCTATATCCACTACGAATGAGCATGCGGGCTAGAGAAAGTAAAAAAGTACTAAACACTGGAAGTATACCTATCTATTTTCTGTATTTTTATGGTGAAATATAGACAACCTTAATTTTTTGGACATGATGCCCTTGGTCTACCATTTTGACTTTTGTCACATTTATACCACTGTACTTGATCGATAAAATATAATTTGAAAAAATCTGATGTGTTCCGTTCACATAAATTTCTCTAGCTGTTCCGCAAACAAACCTTTTATTCTTTTATTAATCGTTTAACTACACCATGCTAATCAAGATAAACATAAGTCGTATAACATGCTTGAAGGGAAATGAGGAAATGCACAGGGTAAAGCGATTGTCAAGTCCTTTAAAAGCCGGTCGCTGCGTATAAAAACAGTTGAGATTCCATTATTTTTGCTTGCCAGGAAGAAACGAGAAGAAAGATATCTTCCACTTTGAGAAATGTTTAAGTGGCTTAAAACTGAAACCAATAATCCGGAATATCTCGAAAACGGTTAACTCTAAAAAAAAAAAATGCATATAACATTGTCTACTTTTCTGTGCAGTATGTTTTTGTCTATTTCTTACAGTTTGCTATTTATACAAAGGTCATCCAGAATGAAATAGTCTTCAGAGGCTATTCCCAGAAAATTCAAGATATACATTTGGCTTGCCATAAAAATAGGTTCAACATAAGGTATTTTAATCAAAGTCATTAAGAGCCATTTTTAAGAAAACCAACGTTTTCTAAAAATGTTCCATGTAAAGGGTAGCTGGGGTGGAGGTATTTTCTTGAAAATCTTCATGTCACATCTTTGAAATATACTAAACATAAATACCAAGTTTGGTATGTATCGGACTCTTCGTTTTTGAGCTATGCTGCCCACAGAAACACACGGACATCTCTCTATAGTAAGTGTAGAGAAAGTAAAAAAAAATCTGATGTGTTCCATTCACATGACTTTCTCTACCTCTCTGCAACAAATTATTGTTAAAAATTTATGCTTCTATTTACTTCAAGCTAATCGAGAAAAAATTAGCACAAATAGTCTTATTACTTGCTTCCTTGTAAGTAGAAGCGAAATAAGGGAGTAGTAATAGTCAAAAGCTGGTTGCTACATGACTGAAGTTCCTTTGTTAGTGTGGACAAGAGTTGACCAATTCCTGAATGAGAAAATTATAAACTTTGCAAAGCTGAAACCAAAAACAAGGAATACCTCAAAAACTATCAACTCCACGAAAAAAAAAAGATGAATATAAAATAAACTGTGTGTTTCAAATGTGCTTTACATTTTTTGTGCTAAGTTTTTGTCCATCTCTTACGGTTTACCAGTTTGCAAAATTCCTTAAGATTCACCCAGAATAAGGTAGTCTTCAGAGGATATTCCTAGAAAATTCAAGATATACATTTTATTTGTCAGGTAAATAGTTAATATACGATATTTTAATCAAAATCGTTAACGCATTTTTTTAGAAAATAAAAATTTTAGAAAAAAGTTCCATGAAAAGGGTAGATTGGGGTGGGGGATTTTCTTGAAAATGTTCGTGTCGCATCCTTGGAAGATACCAAACATAAATACCAGGCTTGGTATTTAACGGTCTTTGCGTTTTTGAGCTATGCTGCCCACACACACACACGCGCGCGCGCGCGCGCGCACGCGGACGTTTTTCTAAAAATGTTTTTTTTTTTATTCAGGGGGACCCAAAACGTATTTCCGGAGAAATCTCGGTATCGAATTTTGGGTGCATTACAATATCTTCTCTATACACTATGTACATAGTACGTATAGAGAAAGCAACTTGAAAATTGTTTGAAACATGCCATGTTATATATCAATGTAAAGTTCTATTCATTAGCTATTCATTGAATATGTTTCATAGTCGTATGTGGGTTAGAAACGGACTCAAGTTCTTTAATCTCGAGACAGACGCGCTTACACAAAATGTTCCAACTTTGAGAATGTTTAGCTCCACTCATAACTGTCACATACCTTTAACATCTGGTATTTTTCATCTCTTATTAAAACTGGATGTACCAAATTAGAAACAAATCGAGAGGTTGGGTTGGAAATGATATTTTTCTCTATTGATTTCACATGGAAAAACCTTACCAAAAAAATCCATAATAATTACAAAATTGACCTTAAAGTGAGATTTACTTAATTTATTAAACTTAGTGCACAGAAAATTTAGGTAGTAGTAAACTTCTTGTAGATTAAATATTATTTCCTTTTATTTATTTTTGAAGAAAGTTTAATTGAAAACAATCATTAGGAAGTAATCATAGTCAATCCTTTCAATGATTAATTTAATTATAATGATGATGAGATAATGTATATCTGAAGCAAGTCTTACAAAACTGTAACAGTTCTTTTGAGTTTTCAGATTATACAAAAAGCATAGCGAATGAAGATGACTTCATACCTATACGACATAAGGACAAGGATTATAGCCACCTGACATTTGCACTCATTAGCGAAAAGGGGGAAACTGACCTCTCTCATCCTTCGTTTGAGAAATGAATTCATAACCGTAATGATACCTGCTCCCCTGACAATAGCCACCCCTCCACCCACGAAGAACTCTTTCCAGTTTAAACATTAAATAGGAATATTTTTCCCTAAGTATGCGAGTAAAGGATGTACAAAGTTATCAAATTTATCAATGAAAGTTCTTATGCTATTATTGTGTAAAATGGAAATTTGAATATTAACTGTAGTAAAATAACTAAATAAGCAGGCAAAGAACAAGCAAAGGTCCATACATGAAGGGGAGAAAAATGTTCTAAATAGAAATGACAAAATTACCATAAATTACTCAATAAATATGCCTTTTTACAATCTGGGACCAATGATTACAAATGTGCACAATATACTTCAGCAATGCCTACGATGTAACGATTTCAAGCCGACACATTAATATCCGGGCCTTGCTCATAAGAAAGTTAAGTGAATCACGTATACAGTTAACTTGATTTTTATTTCACAGTTGCCGTCTGTATAACATACTTGGCTCTGCCTGTTTACAGCGGCTTGCACCTGTCGGGAGAACTCTTTCCGTTACGCACTAGGTACATCACAGCTGTGTTATAATTCTGATACTGGGATGATTCATCTAGATCACGGCCGTCTGCGAGGGTCTAAATCCAAGACACAACACTGAAGTTCTCAATGAAATTAAAACATACACTGCTCTTTTTCTTTTCCTTTGAAGTTTAGCAATGTTATATTATTTGCCAATGTCAAGCGAATTTAATTATTAAGCTTTGAATTTTTTAATTTAGCTAATACACCAAAGTAGAAGTCGAGTATTATTACAAATAGAGCAATATTAGTTTTCGATATCTAAGTATATTCGGAGCCTTGATTACTCTAGTATACTATACAACCATTTATTTCATTTGTAACTACATTTCAGATCTAACAACATATTACAGAACATTAAACAATTTCTCCTCGACATCTTAAATCCGCTAGTCGCATTTTACCTGCAGTTCGCCTTTCATAAGTGGCCTCATAGCTAGGTAGTACCGTACTTAAATAGCATTTCAGTACAGCCTGTAGCTTCTGCCTAGATTCTTATTTATTTATTCTACTTTATTTTACGTCACTCTTTTAAAATTACTTGCTTATAACGCGACGGATCTGTTAGGTGAAACACCTCGTTGATACGCATAAGGTGAACAGTAGTCTTCAAGGTCTCATCCCCGTACCATATTAATTTCGCTTCGCACCAAGGAGATGACATTTGGGTGCCATCCGGCCTAGCTACTCTAACCATCCTTAGTTAGATGGTTGTGTACAGTCAGCCTTCAATTGCGTCTTCCCTTTCTACCATAGCACTTTGTTCCGCGACAAGTAGAAGCGTACCGTCCAGTCTAGTTACGTATTTTCACTACCTGTGAATAGATGTCAGCTTAATCGCTATTACTTATCTATTCTTAGTTTTACTATTGTTTTTAAACTGAAGGTGGAACTTTAGCTCGTGGTATTACATATCTAGTCCGGCATTTGCGTTGGGATGAAAACCAGCCAAATTGGTCGGCCCACGGAATTTAAACTCGAATGCGGGCCTTTCCGCTCGGTTACTAGATTCAACTCAAGGCCTAGAAATTTCTTAAAATTAAAACCATCAAGTATTCAGAATTTCAGTTACAAAAATTTGATGTTACATTCACAGGACCCTCTTTACGTTTTATTTTCTTTATGGATATAACGCTAAATTGGGCCTTTTTTCGTAATAAAATAATGTCCGGAAATGCTTCGTTTCCAAGTAACAATCGCAAAACTGTTATCCTGTAACTTTCTTACATAAGACTACGTACGATTAAAAAATTTCGACAATTTAAGCCGAAATTTGCGGGTGTATAATAATACACACAACACATCTCTTAAAAAGCATGCCTCTTCTGTCCAAAATATGCGTCCAACAAAATAGACTCATTGTTAGCGGTATTTAAGTACCAATCAGAAATTATCTCTAGAATGTGTTTTCTGGTCACACAGGATACTTTTCATAGTCACTTAAGACTATACATACATACACACATATGACTGGTACTCATTAAATGGGCCGTAGTTCGAGTGCTAGCTGCTGCAACACCTGTCTTCAAAGATTAATACCCTTACATTTAGATGTTTCCTCCTGTATCTCCTCTCTTTACCTGGAGGCTATCCACTATCTCGAAGACGTTGATCAAGTCTTGAAAATGTTGTACAGCAAGAAATATGGCGCCATGGGTGATGCTTATAGATTTGCATTGTCAAATTAGTATTGTCGAAAGCTGTTCCGTATGCCTTTTGCATGTCTGCAAATTCAATATTGGTATACCGAATCATTTAATACTTAAAATTAAATAAATAGACATTTTGTGACCTACAACTAACTTCAGTTTAATATTTTCATGGTAACAAGAATAGCTGAAATGAATGCAACCACAGTGATGAGCTCTACCTTTATCAGGTTTTTATATTGAAAAAGAAGCATTTCGAGAATACTTTATTAAGAAAAATGTTTAATTTTATATCCTCTATCACTTCAGAAAACTAGGAATAGTTTTTCTGTTATACCTTGTATACACAAACAAATAGCCAGATAGTTTACTGTTTATGGCGAGATCACGCGTATACGAATGTTGCTCTTCAGAAAATATCTTATTAAGAAAACATTTGTGCTTTCTGTTATTGGCGAGGCTTAATACTATTTGCATGTCTTAAGTTTGGGTGTAATATTGTTATCTCATAACTCACATGTATTATTATTAGCAACCTAAGTTAACCCTTCTCTCATAAGATTTGCACCCAATATTTAAAACAAATGAATGTGTGAATGAGCATTTACTCATATTTCGCCAACAAAGAACCAGCAGATGAAATGGTGAACAAACACAAGGAATCACATGTGAAGATATAATTTCCAACTAGATCTTTTATCTATACTTCATAAAAGGATAATTTTCTTTAGTATGTGCCCTAGTATCCCGCATTAGATGTGATAGAAAACAAATTGTTGAACTTTCAAGTAAATACGCCCACACCATTTCGTTCCTACGTGCAGACTTCTCTGATCCCAGATTATCTTATGCATTGAGTTTTCGCCGACAAACAGTTATTGCACCAGAAGATGAAAAGAAACTCCCTGAATCTTTTCAATTATTTTTCGATGATCTTTCACAATGAATATATGTATCCCGTTGCCTTCATCTGCTTCCAATGTAAACACAAAGACCATGTTGCAAAATATTGTCCCATGATTCAAATCCATCCGTATCCAGCAAAGCGCATCATAGAGACATTACAATAATGAACAATAACGTTTCCTTTAACCATCCCCATCTAATATAGTTGGCACTAGTGTACTGCAAAAATGCAGGAGTTGAATACATATGTACAGTCGAAATGAAAAACCCAATGCCACAGCCGGAATTTGAACCACGGATCTCCCGGTCTCTAGCTAAGCCCAATCATTAGAATGTTTCATCTGACTACCTATGCAATGTGTGTCCTACACACGGCATGTGTGAAAAAAAAAAATTAACGCAGAAGGAAGTTCCTCTCCAGACAACCACCATTAATACAGAGGACATTGACAGCCTTTCTAAAGTCACATTACCTTCACTAAATCTAACAACTTCCCTAACACTTGCCACCAGTTACATCATTGTCCACCAAAGATAGAAACTAACAAGCAGTACTACCTAACCAGAATAATGATGAGATCTTTATCATCCTCCAACTCATATATATCTTTTATTTCATTTTTAAAAGTGAAGAATCAAGAAAAATAAAGAAAAAGTAAAAAAATAAACAATGAAAACAAAACTATATATATGAATGTATCGAATGATACCTAGTCACGAAGACTCGATTTTTCCCACTCCAACATATTGGAATTGGTGTTGCATGTCACCAACGTTGCTAAAGATTTCATAGCTGATCTCCCAGCCTCAGTAAAGATATTGGGAACAGTCCAGACAAATCTACCTAGTCAAGGTGTTAAAAGCCGATTTTCGTGACCAATTAAAAGGTTAGCAATTCGAGCAGACAATCAATGGATTTAATGCAATGGAATTACAAGACGTGCCTGCTTAAAGCTTCTTATCAGTGATTACACACCAAGGTACTAGGTCTTAAAGAAACTAAATTTAAAAAACAATAGTGCACCAAATTACATTTAAACATGAAACAACGTGCTTTTCTAACACACACGCGCACACGCGCATGGTGGATTGACACATTTTGTATAGTCAAAACATTTTCTAAGTAACATTTCTCTCCAAATTACACTCAAATAAAATTTCATTGTGATCATTTGCGCTTTCTTAATAGCCAAATGTCGACCTGAATGGCTCAGTTGATTAGGCGCTGGTCTTCTGATCCCAAGGTTGCGAGTTCAAAATCGGCCCAGATCGATAGTTTTAAAGTGTTCCCCAGATCAGTAGATTTATTATATATATAAAAGAATCCTGCGGCACATCGGTGGAAGTCATATTCATACTACTATAATCGTTTATAAATCTAGATATAGAATATTCTACTTTAACATGACCACAGTTCTAATGCATTTGTATTAAATGTTGTATATTCGTTACCCTTTGTTATGTAACATTACTTGGTCGCTGATAACCATTGTTATAGAGCGACCTTAAATATACCCATAAAGTGAATAGCAATAGCGAAATATTAATAGCGAGTGAACGCTATATGTTGATTTTCAGATTCCGTTTTCTTTCCATACAATCGCAAGGAGCATCTTAATGTCGAAAATACTTTAAAGGAATGTCAAAGTATTAAACGATTAATTACGGATCTGGGAAATGATATACGAGTGTTACAAACAAGTTATTTTGTACAAATTGTGTGCTTTAAAGGCATCTATTCTTTTTTTTTTTTCTTCTTTTTTGTGCAGTATATTTTTGTCTATCCCTTAGCGTAAATAAGTTATACAAGATTATACTAAACCCTTTACGGATGAAGTGGACTTCACAGGCTATTCCCAGAAAATTCAATATATCCATATTTTGTATCACACACACATATATATATATATATATATATATATATATATATATATATATAATTAATAAAATAAGGTGTTTATTCAAAATCGTGAATATACGAGGGCTGTAAAGAAAGTAGTGGCAACATGGTCCCCCACATTCACAGGAGAGCGGATATGAGCCAATAGGATATGGGAGCGATCAAGTGACTAGTGTCGATGTGTGGTGTGCATTGGTCGGGCTGCCACTTGAGAGTGTGTTGTTGCTGTGTAGCGTTGAAGTGAACAGAGTCAAGTGCACCGCTTTAAAGCATGTTTACCAAAGGCGATCAGCGTTCGTGGATTAAAATCGAGGTTGCCCGTGACTAAAATGCATCAGCATGTTATCGAGGATTACGTGAAGCCTGTGGCGGAAATGCATTGCCGTTCAGGACAGTTGCACGATGGGTCAAGGGGTTTCGTGCAGGTCGGGCTGAGACTGCGGATTTGCACCGCACAGGTCGGCCGTCCATTCCGCAAGATCAGATTGACATCGTGAGTGGTCTCCTTGCCATGGACCATCGATGGACTGTCCGGGAGTAATCCGTAGAGGTTGGTCTGTCATCAAACTGTGTGGCATATGCTGACGAAATGCCTTCACCTGAGGAAAATTGCGTCCCTTTGGGTTCCACATCGACTCACTGAGGTACAGAAATGGCACCGGTATCCACCTGGACAGATACCGCAATGGAGACGCATTTCTGCAGCGTATTGTCGCCATTGATGAGACGTGGACACGAGCCTCTGAGCCGGAATTGAAGCGTCAGTTGAATGAATGGCGTCACCCAGGTTCACCACGTGCACAGAAAGTTCGCAGGAACCCAGTCGGGTGGAGTTGATGCTGATTATGGCATACGACTACGAGGGGGTTATTCTTACGCATGCTGTGCCTGAAGGAAACCCGTCAACAGCGACTACTATTGCCGATTTCTGGAGCGACATCTTCGTCCGGCTACACACGTTGTCATGTCGCTCTTATTGCAACGGTGGCATTGGGAGGTTTCGGAACATCCTCCGTACTCACCAAACACGAGTCCTTGTGACTTCGACCTGTTTCCGAAATTGAAGTAACCCCTCCGAGGCCGCTGATTTCCTGACGTGGCATCTGTAGTCCGCGCAGTAGGGCGCTCCGTCGCAGTCATCAACAGAGATCGCCTTGCCAACGGTCCCCAACGGCTGCCCTGCATTTGGCAAAAAGGTCAGGGACTTTGCGGGTCACTACATTGAAGGAATGTAATGCAATTGTACTTGTGAGCTCAATAAATATTGTGTTCTGTCAATGTTGCCACTATTTTATTTACAGCCCACGTGTGTGTGTGTATGTGTGTGTGTGTGTGTATATATATATTAGAAATGTGTCATGTAAATTGTAGGGATATGGGATTTTCTTGAAAACCCTCGCGTTGCATCTTTTAGATGCTAAGCTTGCATATCAAGTTTCGTATGTATCAGACTTTTCATTTTGGAGTTATGCTGTTCACAGACACACGCACGGACATTTTCTAGGAATTTCTGTATCGAGTTTTTTGATAGAATGCAATACTTCCTCTACTATGTACGTGATAGAAAAAGAAAGAATGTGAACTATGTATTACTGAGCACCGATTCAAACCAATCAACTGTGAATTTTAAGTCTGAAGTATTAGCAAACAAATTTCACCCTCCTTTATTACAGATGCGGCAGCGACACATGGCATTGGTAAACTTACCATTGGCTGTATGTTGGCAAGACTTTAAGACGTTTACGCTAGTATGGTATACATAATTAAAAGTATACATTAAATAACAGAGGGCTGGAGTACTTCTATGCCCTCCACATCTTACACACCTCGCACTAGAGAGGACGCAGCAGGACAGATCGAGATGATTGTGATATGCAGTAATGAGTGAAAACATTTAAGGAATTTCGTTTCTTCCCGGAGCCATGCGTCCATTAAGATTACACAGATAACAGTCTGCACTGAAAACAAATTTAGTCACAACTAGTTAGGACAATGGTAAGCTAGATTTATAACAAATTTGTTTGAATACAGCGGTTGGATATGGACGCACCAAATGTATTAGCTATTGATTGCAATCATACGCTAGAGTGAATAACTATTAAAAGAGCATCCAGCAATAGAATCTACTTCCTAGAGATGAATTCTTGCTGATTTGCTCATTTCCATACAATTCAAAGAACTGCTACAAAAAGAAGAGGGAGCGTCTGAGAGCAAAGTTGCCTGAGATTTTAACAGGACTCAAAACTGTCAGGAGTGAGAAATGGACTAAAGCTTGTGAATGGATAATGATGAAACTATGTCAGTTATCTCAAGGCATAGGATTTTGTAAACATTAAAGCCAGGACGAAAGAAAAATTAAATTGAACTATTACTGGATTTAGGGCAGGGACGTGTCAAAGGTACGTAACAAAGTGCCCCCATCCCTACTAAACTGTTGGCGTTTACAGACAGCACATCATACCCTATTTACCTGCCCACTGTTTTTGTTTACCCTTCTTATCAATATATGGTTTTAATATAGATAGCTTCAAGTCAACTGCTTAAGAATTCCTATTCCTGATCAACACACACAATTCACTGCATTTCAGTTGTTTAACTACTGCTGACAATATTCTGAATGCAGATTTGTAGATAAGTGCTTGCATAGGATACTTCTTATTCTTGGCAAATCAAAAATGTTATGGAATTGGATAGATTTGCAAGACTACGAAGTGAAGAGCCTCAACACTTAATCTTTAGTTTATCACCAATTCGAGGTATTTTTGAAAATCAGTCTCCTTTTCTTTTTCTATTGAAAAATGAAGTGTATGTTCAGTTTACGTAAACAGCTAATAATTATGATGGTGATAATAATAATAATAATAATAATAATAATAATAATAATAATATTATTATTATTGTTGTTAAAGCTTAATTCAAGGAATAGCTATTAAAAACTGAGTGTTTATGAACACCCTCTTTAAGATAAGCCGTGGATGAACACCTCGAGCCGTCAATTATATACACCCAAGTCTCGAAAAGAACAATGCTTTTCTGCGAAATAACCCGCCCCGGTTGGAAATCGGGGCTTCTGAATACTACACAACCAAGCCGTTCACTGTTCACAGAGACATGTTGTTACAATTATTCGATTAATATTATAAACTAGTTGTTATGCTTTACTTTGTTTTAAAGCCCTAGTTCCAAAATTAGTTGCAGTAAAAAACATGTTAAAATCGTTTGTTTGTTTTTTTCGTTTTTTTTTTCTTTAGAGCGTACATAGAATATTCAAAAAAAAAATAAAAGATGAGAAAACAAATTATCAAAAAGAAAAGAAAGCAAATTTAAATTTAAAACTACTTTTGTTGCCTTTTTTTTTATTTGTTGTGCATGTGAATATGTGTGTGTGTGTGTGTGTGTTTGTGTGTGAGAATAATATATAAGTACATTTTAAATGTCCACAATATCAAAGATGAAACTGAGTAATGAGATGCAGGTGTTGCATATTGTTGGGGAGAATATTATCCAACGTTTTAACTCGTTTCAGAATGCCCAATTGGTTACTCCTTAAAACAAATGAATATTGAGAAGAAACACACTATTTGTGAAGATCCATTTTGTTTAATACATATTGTTAACATTCTTAACTACTTCACGAAGTACAAGGTTATATTTTATTTCCTCTTTTTAACTTCTCTAAAACAGAAAAGTACAGACTTTACATTAATCCGATGTTACATATTTGTCGCTGTATTTCTGCGTAAATGTCATATACAGTTTAAACTGTGAACATAAAAAAGAGATTGAAAAGTTTATCGGATCACCACATTAATTGCAATATGATGAAATAGGAACACAGGTTGTATAATCAAACAATATAATATACACCGTAATTTCCTGACAGTAGTTGTTCTTGCTGTTGTTGTTTTAAGTAAAATGAAAATAACTGGTGTTAATTTCTAGTTTGCTCTTGCTGCAGTGTTAAGGGCACTTTGTAGCCTGCCTCTGTAGTGTGAAGATGCCATGTTTGCTTCACATTCAAGAGGTTCCGAGTTCGAATATCGGTTTGGGTGGTGAGTTACCCGCATAAGAGTTTTTAGGTGGGGGTTCCTTCATTCTGGAAATACGAATGTCGAGAACTTTAAGCTCCATGGACCCCCGAGCACATGAGCTTCATTTCACCGATTTCTTTCATCGTCCATTATGGCCTACCAGGTTAAAGGACGTTAAACTTAAAACGAGAGAGGTAGAGAGCGAGAGAGCACTTTGTGTGTGTATAATGGATACTGGCAAGGACCGGAGCCAATGTGACATCATAGGTGGTGCCAAAAATGCTCGTATGCTGAATGAATCACACAGAAGCATGCCTTAATGACTTTCGTTAGGCTCTGTGTTGCCTCTTGAGCATATGTATTTGACACAGCCTAAAAGAAATGGGCACACAAACGATTTTTTTCATTTTAGGGAGAATAAACACAGGAAAGAGGGGGGGAAGAAACCTATTTTTAAAAGTGGGGCGATGGCACTTTTTACCTATTACAAAATATATTTATTTCGAAATATGAAACTGTACCAAAAATGGTTAAAAGATATATGAGTTGAAGAAACGTATAAAAACATGTACCTTCTCACCTACATACATTCCAAAATATGTTATGTATTTATTAATGTTTCATCTCTAAATGTCTGCGCTGAGCTTAATATCCAGTTTTACATTCATAACCACATTGCTAACATAGATTAAAAGTCAGGTACATAATTAGCGGAACCGGAGGGAAATTCGATGATGACCATTCTCAATTTTAAACATTCTGGAAATGCCAGAATGGAAACAAGCACACAATTCAACATAATATATTTTAATAACAATGTAACATTTACACACGTAATTAAGACATTTGATATGTTAAATCTACCAACTTTTTTGTTTGCATTAAGGTTTAAGGTAAACATTAATAAGCACAGAATGGACAGAAAGAACCTCCATAGAATTCGGAATTACAACAGGGAAAAAAGAAAAGCCTTTTAATCAATTTTAATTTATGCTGTGGAAATGTAAGTATATATTCGTTGGGAGCAAATGGACCAGATACTCAATTCCAAAATCAGCTGAACAGTTTGTGCTAAATAGTGATTTGAATCAGGAAGTGCATAAAGGTGAAACATATTTACGCAGAAATTGCGGTATCGAATTTCTGTATGGAACACAATATTTTCCGTACTAAACATATAGTAAAATAAATTTATATGTTTTTTAATATTATATATGTATGTATATATACATATATATTGCCTATCTAATTCAGGGTACTCAAACAAAATATTTCCGGACAAATCTCTACATCATATTTTTTTAAGAATACATACCTTCTCTACCTACTAGTAACGTGGTATTCAAGCAATACTACATAATATGCATTATAATAGATATACCTACCTACTCAACGAAATATATTAATGAAAGAAATTCCAAAGTCTTAGTATCTCCTATTGGGTTGTTTACATAAGAAAGATGTTTGATACCATTAATACTTGCTATTATATTTGCTAAGAAGAACGTCGAGATTTGGCAAAAAAAAAGTTAGGAGTTGCACAATTCTGATTTTGAAAATGACGTAGAATTTGCATTATTTAGTCTCATTCTATTGAAGTCCAATATTTATAATTAACGGATAGTTGAAAATATACGTCTTAAGGAAAATTTCTATCAAGAATAGGAGTTCGTAAAACGAGATTTTTTGAAACTCGAATGACAATCCAAAACGTTTATTACCGTATGGACGCCTGAAAACCTTTTTAATTTAGCTTATCTTCTTCTTCATCTTCTTCTTCTTCCCCTCCCACTATTTTTCCGCATTATTTATTCATCATATCCGCTTTTTAGAAGATTTTTAAATTTGTCTGGTCTTCAGTTTTTCAATCCAATTATTGTGCAGAAACTGTATAACAGCATACGTCAAAATAATACTTCTACGATTTACAAACGTGACTTTTCTTTAGCAGTATTAAATTCCACAACATTTACCTTTGTTAAACACGAATCCCCGGCAATAGCACATGGCGTTGACTACTAATATTCAATTATGCTAATAAGAACATAAGTTGGATATGGACTCTGTGGTCTAGTGGCCAAAACAAGAAGATTGTCATTCTATCTAAACATGAAAAGAAGCCTTGTAAACCCAGAAATCCATCCCGTTACTATTTTGTAACGCATAAATGATATAAAAAGAGTAAGTACTTAGAGAGCATTTAGTGTTGTAATGCTTTCAGCATACTCCGCTGCAGCCACCAGCGCCGTTGTGATTCCTCGTACCAGGTAATCGATTTCTACGTGTTAGCGGCTCATAGAGATCTGGTACGCGTTAAAGATGCATTTTTCGCTACGCAGCTAAGTGGATCAAAATTCATGAGACACACATCAGAAGTAAACCACAGAATTGCAACTGGAAGTGTATTCCTTGTGATTACTGGTCTTCTACTCCAACGGAGTAATCTCATTTAAATATATGTAAACGCAGTTGATAATATTCACTGAACATGGATCTAATGTTACTTTAGTCGTCGCTGATTCAACTTGCATCACGTAGCACAGTACCGCAATGACGGTTTCACCACTGCATGAAACATTGGGCACAGCTTATGGTTGGCAATCAGCCCGTTGAGGATGGAAAAATAAATCTGTATCTGCTTCCTTTCTTCAACCACAAAATTAAAAAACAAACCTTTCTCATGAACATAACGAATAAAAAAAAATACCAAGGAATGAATTTGGCTCCAGAGAAGCACGCAAGGTGATACAAACTGAAATGTTTAAGGTTTAACTTATGTTTGCAACTATTATTTATTCCATGTTTGAAGGAGGAAACAAATTAAAATACTTCCTAATCAAGTGACTTAACTAATTTGGGATTCACCTTTCCTTCGTGTTTTGATCAAACTATCCATTTCTTCCATATCAAAATCAAAATTGTGTGACAGGATATTTTTAAACTGGACTTCGCACCAATGGTTTATCGCTAGGATTCTGCACACGTTTGATTCCCGATTAAGAAGATACCTAATACGAACAGGCTTGCTGATATGTATAAGTCCCTAGTGACACGATACCGAAACTCCGGCGACGTTGACGAATCTGGCCGTTGCTGCGGAAAAGTTGTGTACGCTAATCTAGAACACCATTCGAGTTTGAGGGAAGTAGTGGTTATAAGAGTAATGCAAATAGCCCATCCAAATAATTCAAAAATTAATTTGGCATCATTTTATGCTAGTTGTACAATGAGTCATCATTCAATTTCCGCTCTAGCAAAATGCATTTGTTTCCTTTACTCATGCCCCAAAGATCAGTATACGTGTAAATCATCTGGTTTTAATCATTTTTCTCTTGGCCTGTTCGTGATTCCAGTTTCATGTTATTCATTGCTATTTCGCATGTTCATTTTCAACGTACTCCAAATTCTGTTTTCATTTATTTAGGTGTATGAGGTGTGATGACAGAATGATGAAACGATGACAAAACGCTTCTGCCAGCTGATGTTACACCCTATGGTTTCTAAGATTCCAAAATAGACCGTGGCAACAAATAAAAGAAGAGGACGTGTTTTTTAAAATGTATCCTTAAAAAACAAAATTCTGTTTTCCTTCTCAAAAAGTCTAAACAAAGGCGTTCTCACAGAAAGATAATAGAAGATATTCTTTTTAATCGTCTTTTAAAATCACCTCAAATTTCGGCAATTACAATTTTGGCCTTATTAGCAATTGAGAAAAAAAGACTATATTGATATGACTTTTATTTTTGCAAATGCTTACCTTCAGTCACAACTATGACAGAGTGTGAAAGATAGTGAGAATAGATGCTACATGTATGTTATCGTAGTATTTGAATCGGTATACTCAGTCAGCGGCACTAAGGCCACTAACAGAAAACTTCACAAGATCAAAGATCGTAAAGGAATGTCGAAATAGAACAGTTAGGAGAATGCAATAGTCCTACTGTAGCATGGGTCCCTGGCCATAGTGGGGTAATTGGAAATGAAACAGAGGTTTAAAGGGAACGCAAGCCCTATTTATAGGACTAGAGCCGGTATTACCAAATTAATAGTAAGAACAAATATATCTTGTCTGGATTCAAAGACAGCATATAGAATCCTGGAAACATCCGGAAACAAAGGCACGGAAACCAAATGATGCAACAGACATGTCTTAGAAGAAATTCTCCAGTCCTTAAATTAAACAAGGTGTAGATGAGGCTCATGGTGGGTTTGCTGATTTTTATACATCTGCAGAAAATGGGCGTTTCAGAAGATGCAGGACGTGTGGTATAGATGAGGAAACAGCCTCGCACCTAATATGCCAGTGTGAAGCGCTAGAAGTAAAAGATGCAATCATTTTTGAACTGTTGATCCAAATTAGGCAGTATCTAATAAAAACCTAATCAATGAACCCCTGAGACACCTTATTAGGGAGGTGATGATTAGGCAAAACAGGGAGGAACTTACAATACCTAAGATTTCGGCGCAGGAAGGTAGGAGATTTTCTCTCCTGTTTCTCTCCTTGTCAAGTAGCTAATCGAATGATTCATTCCTACTTTCTCTCTATACTGCTATGTACATAGTGTATAGAGAAGCTATTGTATTGCACCCAAAAATTCGATACCGTGTTTCACTGGAAACATGTTTTGAGACTCCCTGGATAAAAAAAAAAAAAAAAAATAGAAATGTGTATCTGTCAGTGTATGTGTGCGCGCGCGCGCGCAGACAGTATTGGTATTTAAGTTTAGTATCTCCTAAGTATGCGACACGAAGATTTTTAAGAAAATTCCCCTATCCTCAACATGAGAAAATTTTTGAAAACTTTGATTTTCTCAAAAATGGCTCTAACGATTTTGATTTAAATATCGCATTTTAAAGAAATTTGCATGACAAATAAAATGTATATATTGAAATTTCTGCGAATAGCCTCTGAAAACATCTTTATTCTGGAT
Source organism: Hymenopus coronatus (assembly GCA_030762935.1). Taxonomy (NCBI): domain Eukaryota; kingdom Metazoa; phylum Arthropoda; class Insecta; order Mantodea; family Hymenopodidae; genus Hymenopus; species Hymenopus coronatus. Next base: position 102,593,129 of record CM060888.1, on the reverse strand, counting down.
GAATTTTGCGGAATTTTCCATAGCAGGTAAACCGCAAGAGATAGACAAAAACTCACTTAACAAAACATGTAGAGCTTGTTAAAACACAGAATTTTATGTAAATATACATTTTGTTCGTGGAGTTGGCCGGTTTTGAGTTATTTCTTGTTTTTGGTTTCGATTTTAATATTCTTACAGTTTTCTCAACTGTCAACTCCTGACCATACAAAGGAACTTTAATTACATAGCAACCAGCTTTCAAACAATCTGTCTACTGCTTTAATCTATTGCAGTCCCTTATTTCCCTTCTACTTACAAGGAGGCAAGAAATAAGAGCATTTCTGTTAATGTTTTCTTGATTAGCATGAAGTAAATAAAAGAATAAGCTTTTTAACAATTTATTGCAGAGATGTAGAGAAAGACAAGTGAATGGAACACATTAGATTTGTATAGTGTTTAACGCCCACTTTTACTGCATATGGCACCGCAGGCGATGACATTAGTTCTCTATAGAACGAAGATGGTGCACCGGTGGAATGTGATGGCAGAGGAAACCGGAGAACCCAGAAAAAACAGCATCTGCGCCGCTTTGTCCACCACAATAACACAAGCGGTCGCCTGGGATCGAACCCGTGCTCCTTGGTGAGAGGTGAGTGATCTAACAGATGTCGCAGAAGTTCGATGTACATTAAGGTATATGCCCATTAGTATGCAGTGTCGGGCCATGACAGACTTCCAATTGATAAGTCGTCATGGCGATACACTTTGCTGTAAAAGGGACCGTTATAAGACAGGTAGCTGTATCACTTTCCCTCACAAAATATACAAATGAGAAGGAATTTAAAGTATATTTGCCTACCAGAAAGTTTGAGTAAATCATTTGCAGGGAAATTATTTTGATCTTTATATAAATCCTAAGCATGCGAGCCATCAAGGGTAAAATTGTAAATGTAGCTACAATTAATATCTGCAAAAGATAATAAGTATTAAAGCATTTGCATCAGGTAAACCTGTGTTACCAGTTTCAAAACACAGACGCAATTAATGAATTATGCCAAGTCTAAATGAAAATCCGTTTGGTTGACAAACACGTTAGAGCACTGAAAATAGCTCTATTGGAGGTAATGTAGACTTTAAGTTATAATTGCAAATATAACGAATTTAATAAAATTGTGTTAGTATTATTTTACTCTAGCCTAAATTGTATTCAAATAAAATCACTACTATTTATATGATATGATATTCAGCAATCGCCAGCGCATTCATTGACTGTTTCTCCATACACTGATCCCTTATAAACTGTATGTGTTAGACGACTTTGAACGTTGCGTGTCAAGAAGTTCAGCGTTTGCACATGCCCATATTTGCATCATAAAGTCGCTAGCTGAGTCTTCCCTCATCTGTAAAAGATAGGTAGAGACTTGCACGCGAAATGTATTGGGATGCATAGGGAAAATGTATTGGAGCGCATCTGAAATGTTAACTCATTCTTTCTGTGCATAAAGGGAAATCGGAACAAAGGTTAAAAAAAAAAAGCCCTCTGCAACAGTATCTCTATCTGGATAAAATATGAACTTATGGCGTTAGTATTAACTTAAATGTATTCTGATAAATCACTATGTGCTTGCTGCATTGTAAACTTACGCTTTCACCGCTATAAAGGTCAAGGGCATTATCCCGATATGTAAAGCATAAATAAGTATAAACAAGTAAAATGAATACTCAACCGTTTTTTGTCCTGCATGAAGCAGAAGTCATTAAAACACTGTCAGTGATATACAGCTTAGTCTCGGCGTGTTGAGCACAAGGCCGCATTTCTCTGTGTCGCCGTTCAGATAACACACAACCTGTTCTGCACCTATCTCTGTTCTATGACGTTTGCGTGAAACGCTTGCGTGACGTCACAAATCTGCCCTTCCAGCACTTCCAAGGTTGAGTTTATGATGACCTAGGCAAAACCTAAGAAAATAAAGATTTTTTAAACACGCATGCACTATACTCTCATGCGTGTCTCGCAAAAATCTGTCAGCAATGCAGTGCTTTGTATCATTATTGCTATTAATGCCAAGCAACTCTTGGACTTAATGAGAATCCATTAAGTTGTATACTGCGGAGATTACTGCAGCGTTTAAATGTCGACCAAGATTTAGTTTTGCTACCGTTACAGTTTCATCACCGCTATATTAATTCTGACAGCTTTATGTGTCTAGGCAAAACAGACATTAGCTTCTCATACTCATATGCGAGGCAGTTCTTTAAGAGGAGCTGTGACAACTTTATATCTGTTTATGCAACTGCACAGCAATATAAATAAAAACTGCCATGTCTATCTTATAGAGGTTTAACAAGCGTGCTACAATAATTTCTTTCAATACCACCTACCTAAAGTAGGTAGAGGAATTACTATATTCCTTCAAAAACATCGATTTCAAACTTCTCCAGAAATACATGTTTCGGCTCCTCCGAATCCCCACCCCCAAAGCATTATACAAAAGGATACGAGTGGGCGTGTGTGTGTGTGTGTGTGTGTGTGTGTATGAATTGCGGAAGTAAAAATTGCTTGTGTATAGATACTATTTTACGCTTGAAGCAGCCATTAACGCATGCCAGGCAAAGATTTTCAAGACAATTTTCACACCCCAAACTACAACCTCGGGAAAAATTTTCGCTATTCCGCATTTTCTCTAAAATTACCGAAACAATTTTGTTAAAATATATTCCATTTGAAATATTAATATAACGAATTTCCGTTTTATTGTATGCCATAAATATAATTTTTTTCTTTCTCTGCGTACAGTAAGCAGAAGTTTTTTTTTTTTTTTTTTATGTTTAACGTCCTTTAACCTGGTTGGTCATATCGGACGATGAATGAAATTGATGAAATGATGCTCAAATGATCTCGCGGTCCATGGAGCTTAAAGTTACTCGACATTTGTCTTCTCAGGATATGGGAAAACCCCGAAAAAAAAAAACCTTATCCGGGTAGCTCACCCTAAGCGAGATTCGAACTCACGACCTTTTGAATGTGAAACATACACGCTACCACCACACTACCCAGGCGGGCAGGAGAAGTATTGTATTTCAGCCTAAATTCGATGTCGATATTTCACCGGAAATATGTTTTGATGTGCATTGAATTAAAAAATGCACTTTTCAAAAAAAGCCGTTGTATGTTCTTATGCCTGTGAACAGTATACTCAAAAATCAACAGTCCTCAAAATATCAAACTTAGTATTTAAGGTAATGCATCTGTGAATTTGGAAAATCCACAATATGCTAGATATCTTGTAGAAATTTATACCAGTGATTACACACAAAAACATTTATATTTTGCCGTGTTTCCAAATTCTACTTTACGTGGTTAAACACGTGATTCAAACACGTTATTTAAGATCAGAGTTAATTACTTATAATTGCATTAATTTTAATTAAATTTATCGAATACTCAAATATATAGATTATATTCTTACGAGGGCTGATCAACAAAGACTGAGACTGATTTTTTTGTTCACAGATGTTTATTATTCCATTTCAATGTTTACATGGTCTTTTTCAAAGTAGTCCCCTCCCACTTCAATGCACTTTTTATAGCGTCTCTGCCAGTCCTTAAACCGTGCTGTAGACCATTCTTTGTCAGGTCCTTGAGAATCGTCTCACTTTTCTTGAGCACTGCTTCCGAGTTCTCAAATCGAATACCCCTAAACTTTGCCTTTAGTGATGGGAATAAAAAAAGTCACAGGGGCAAGATCGGGGCTATAAGGTGGATGTGGTACACAGGTAATGTTGAAGCGAGCCAGAAACTGCATGACTTGATTTGCGACGTGAGGCCGTGCATTGTCATGAAGTCGCCACCCAGTCCGAGAAAGCTCTGGTCGTTTCTTTGCAAAGTGCTTCCTAGTGTAGCCAATACAGATGTGTAGTATGCTGCTGTAACAGTAGTGTGAGGGGGAACTGCATGCTGGTAAATCATTCCATTACAGTCAAAAAATGTGATCACCATCACTTTCCCTGCAGATGGAATAACTTTTGCCTTTTTTGGTGATGGAGAACCTGGCGATTTCCACACTGTGCTGGCTTGTTTTCCTTCAGGATCATAACGATGCAGCCATGACTCATCACCGATGATAATCGATTTATAAAATGCATTCCCTCCATAAGCAAAGAGACGCAGTACCTCACGGTTTGTCTCCATTCGCACAGCCTTTTGTCGGGAGTCAACAGACGTGGCACCCAACGAGCACAAACTCGGGTCATATTGAGATGGTCGTGCATAATTGTAAACACACTGCCATATGATATTCTCAACACGTCACTGAGATTACGTAATGTTATACGCCGATCCTCTCGGACAATCGCAGCAGCTGTGTTGATGTTGACTTCAGTCACAGCAGAAGCCGAAACACCAAGCCCACCTTGCTTAACACTGACAAATCGGCCTTCTTTGAGGTTCTTGAACCACCTAAACACTGTTGCACGAGGTAGTGCATCTTCATTGTACGCTTGCTTCAGCTTTTCATAAGTTTCGGTGGTTGTATGGTTTAATCGAAAACAGAATTTGATTGCGCTGTAATGCTCCTCTCGCGTCACCTCCATTGTCTGGTATGCGAAATGCACTACCAACCTGCCGATACGAGAGTGCTGCCGCCTACCGACATTATACATAAAAACCCGCTCTTTTCAAACATTTATGTTACAGATACGAAACTATCACGGAAGCTACAGGAAAAAATCAGTCTCAGTCTTTATTGATCAGCTCTCGTATAAATAAAATTCTAGAATATTCACTTAAAATTATTCCTCTAATAATTAATTTTGATATTATTAGACCAGTACGAGGATATTTTAATTGATTTTTAGCATCTAAACTCATTTTTGTAATGAAATTGCTCCACACGATGCTTTGAAAAACATCCACATGAGAAATTAAGTTTTACAATAAAAGAGTTTACGAATAGATCATCGATAATGTTTACACTAAGCCCGCATTACTGTAGTAACATAACGTTTTTTACTCCCCAAAACTCTTCAATAATCATTTCCCAAAATTAGAGCATTATTTAGAAGAAGTATGGCATATTTTTTAATAAGATGAAGTACATGTACTTTGATACAAATTAGTAAAAATTGGATCGTGTGGAGCAATTTAAGTATGGAAAACACTTTAAAAAAAAAAAAAAAAAAAAGCGAGAAAAAAGTTATAACGCTTGACGTGTCTATTAATAAGCGTGCGCCTATCCGTTTATGGTTTCAGTTAATTCAAATGCGCCAAGAGGAAAAAAATGAACTATATTTTCTTAAAGTTTACAGTTCATATTAAAGTATTCTGGGACATTTTTTTTCTAATTTTTCATAATCTCTGATCCAATTACACAAATGCATAATCTTAAGTTCAAAATCTTTCAAGGATGCACACGAAGATTTTTAAGAGCCAATTCTAAACTCTCTTTACGTGGAAGATTTTTTGAATATTTGATTTTCCCAAAAATGGCTCTGAGATTTTGATCAAAATGACATTTAAGTTACTTTCATGATAAATGAAATATATATGTTGAATTTTCCGGGAATTACTTCTTAAGTCCTCATTCTGGACGAGTTTTGTGAAGCTGGTTAACCGTAACATATAGACAAAATCTTACTAGCCAAAAATCTCGTTGAGGTACACAATTTATGTCAAATACACATTCTTATGATTTCAGAGATATTCCTTGTTATTGGTTTAAATTTTCCAATCGTTTTCCGCTTTCTTAGTTGGGAAAGCGTCAATTTTTTCTCCTGGTCATGTAAACAGAATCAAATTTAATTGAATATCGCTTTAACTTAGTGTATTGCCTTATTTCTTTTGAGCCTTCAAAGAAATAAGTAATATGAGAATAACTGCTAATGGATTAATTCTTTTTTTCACACAAGCCGTATTTAGAACAGGAGTTGGATAGGTAGAGTCAGACTGAAAAATTCAGTGCCATAGCCGGGATTTGAACCACGGATATCCCGATCTCTAGCCGGTTGCTCTGCCACTGAGCTACCATGGCAACATGCTAGCATAGCATTGAATTTCTCAACTGACTCGCATTTTTCCCGGTAAACCACAAGGTCATAACAGATGGCTATACTATGAATCCTGGGACTTAAGTACTTACAACATTGTAAGTCGCCATTGGGGTTGTCATTTCAAAATAATTTGAGAACACTTTGTAGTTTACCGTGAAACATGCGAGCCAGTTGAGAAATTCAATGCTATGTCGGCATGTTGCCATGGTAGCTCAGTGACAGAGCAACCGGTTGGGGATCAGGAGATCCGTGGTTCAAATCCCGGCTATTGCATTGCATTTTTCAGTCTGACTCTACCTATCCAATATCTGCTGTTGTTTATCTCGATTAGCTTGAAGTTGATATGAGAATGAAGTCTTTACAAATATAGTTCGTCGTAGAATAGATAGAGAAAGTCATGTGAAATAACATATTTTTCTTAACTAGAGAGAGAGAGAGTGCGTGTGTGTGTGTGTGTGTGTGTGTGTGTGTGTTCCTTATAGTACATAAGCCTTTCAATGCCAACTTATTTTTTCCTCTGAAATGGGCAACTTAATTTCTGACATGTGGCCTCGTCAGGTTTTTCCTTCTTCCCCTTCAACCGGGTTTCTACTAATTCAAACCCGCAGCTTTCTAAAATTATTTCTTAGCATAAGAATCAAAAGTTTACTTTCGAATTACTACTAATTTCTGGGGAGATTCGCGATTACAATTACAAATAATTAGACAGCAAAACCCTTAGAAAATATAGATCTCAGTTGTAAAATTTAAGATTTTCGTATCCGCTTCTGAACTAGTGAATCTGTGGTACATTGTTTCTTATGGAAATACATATACTGCAAATCAGAGTATCGCTCACTGTAGTGGTTCAATATAGTGTATGCAAGACAGCCGTAACTGCAGCGAAACTAAGTTCTATTAAAATTCTACAGCTATCTACACCCTTGGCCACTGGTATTGATCTCCTCCCACTAATGGTCTTTCATACACGTAGGTGTTATGCTGGAGGGGTACGGCTCACTACCTACGGTTTAGAACGGGATTAGCGTACACAAAGGCAAAAACTTTAATTTCGACATTGAAAGCAAATCCTTTCCTATTACCATCTGCTAATGCAAATAATAAAAACGAGATTTATGTGATATTATATTTGGCGAAATTATTTACACGGAAAGATACTGCTTCCTATTAATTCAAAATTATATTTCATAGTGGTGAGATTTCACATGGTTGCACTCACACACACACATATACACACACACACACACACACACACATGAAATAAAATTAAAAAAATGTTCCGCGAAGTTGGGTCTTACGTGACGTTAATATACATTGCAGTACCCTCTGAAACATGTATTGACAGTTACATCCACATCCCTTTTGTTTGCGTTTACTATATTAACTTTGTATACATGTATCTTAATTAAATTCATCCAATATTACTCCGTAGAACAAGAGCTGGCGCAATCATAATTCACATGCTTCAGCACAGTGAAGTATAAATATAAGGTTCTGCGATAGTAATGATCTGTAGGTCATTAAAACCAGCAATCCGACTGAAGAACGCACAGTGCCGACCACATCACTTTCTCCCTTCCGGTAGGTAGTCATCCTCTACCGTGTGCTCAGGGGTCCGGTTGATAGATCTTAGCCGTTCTTTGGATATCGTACCATAGAATTGTTTCCTAGTAATTTTACTTTCCCAAACTACATTCCTCAATTATTTAGAGGAGTATTGTATTCTACCTAAAATTCGAAATAAAGATTTCACCCGAATTACACTTGTTGAGGCTCTGAACAAGGATTACGAAAGGTTTTGTTTGCACGCACGTGAACAAGAACTTAAAAACAAAAAGTCAAAAAATAGAAACTTGGTATTAAATGCAGCATCAGTAAGATTTAAATCCTGCAACAAACTACACTTTACATAGAGGATGTTTCGTTATTTCTAATTTTCTCAAAAATGGCTATGATTGTGAATAAACGATACTTATATGGCAAACTGTGTATTTTAAATTTCTGAGATAGAATGAAGAGGAAATCACAGGCTAACTGAATTGTGTGTCATTTGTACAACCGGTGGACCGTAAGAGAGAGGAAACTTATGCATAGTAAAATTGTCTTAAAACGTACAAATTGTGTAATAACAAATTTGATGTACCACCCACATAGTTTTTTCTATCTGCTCTGCAACAAATTATTCTCTGAAAAGCTTCATCTCTCTACTTCATGCTAATCGAAATAAGCATTAGCAGAAATAGTTGTATTACTTAGTTCCCTCTAAGCAGATGGGAAATAAGGGAACACATTAAGGCTAAAGCCATAGTCAAAACTTTTAAAAGTTGGTCGCCATGTGATGCAAATGAAATTACCATCTCTCTGCATGACCAGGATGAAAAAAATTGAATAGCTACTTGTCATTTGACAAAAATCAAAGTATTGGAATTTCAAACCCAATAACAAGAAATACCTTAAATATGTTTAGCTCTACAAAATAATAATAATAACAAAAAGGAGAAATATCTTGAATATGTTTAGCTCTACAAAATAATAATAATAATAATAACAATAATGAAGTAAGAATAAATTCTGTTTTAACTAGATGTATATATTACTTTCTCTATACGTACTATGTATAGAGAAGGTATTGTATTGCACCCAAAAATTCGATACCGAGATTTCACCGGAAATATATGTTTTGAGACCCCCTGAATCCAAATCTGTGTGTGTGTGTGTGTGTGTGTTGGGGGGGGGGGGCAGCATAGCTCAAAAAACAAAAAGACCGTTAAAAACCAAACTTAGTATTTAAGTTTGGTGTCTTCCAAGGATGCCACACGAAGATTTTGAAGAAAATCCTTCCACCCCAAACTACCCTTTACATGGAAAAATTTTCCAAATTTTTATTTTCTTAAAAATGGCTCTAACGATTTTGATTAAAATCTCTTATATTTAAGTTATTTACTTGCCAAATAAAATGTATATCTTGAATTTTCTGGGAATAGCCTCTGAAGCCAACTTTATTCTGGATAAATTTTCCGGAACTTTGCATAACTGCTAAACCGTAAGAGATGGACGAAAACTTAAAACATAAAAAATGTAGTGCACGTTAAAGCACACCGTTTATGTAATATAATTTTTTTTTCGTGGAGTGTATCGTTTTTTAGATATTTCTTGCTTTTGGTTTCAGCTTTGAAAAACATACTTTTCTCATACAGGAATTTGTCAACCCCTGTCCATACAAACAAAGGAACTCCAGTCACATATCAACCAGCTTTTGACAATCACTTTAACCCTGGTATGCCCTTATTTCGCTATTACTAACAAGGAGGTAAGCAATAAGACTATTTCTGCTAATTTTTTCTCGATTAGGTTAAGTAAATATAATAATTCGTTGCAGATATCTAGAGAAAGTCATGTGAATGGAACACATCAGATTTTTTTTTTTTGCTACAATTTGTGTATATATCTTACGGTTACCAGTTATGTAAAAAGTCATCACGGATCCAGGCGGCAGCAGAGATTATCCTCAAGAATATTCAAGATATACGTATGTTGAATTTGTAATGAAATTATCTTTAACATTTCATATTTTAATAAAAATCGTTAGTCATTTTTGAAAAATTAAAAATTGGAAAAATGTTCCACGGAATGATAGTTCGGAATTGGAGGAATTTTCCTAAAAATCTTCGCATTGGAATATATTGAACTTAAATTTCAAGTATTTAACCGACTTTTCGGTTTAGAATTGTGTTGTTCGCAGACACACTCGCACACAGTGAGACACAGAAACCTAGTAAAATGGTCTGTTTTATTTAAGGGTTATCAAAACATGTGTTTCCGGGGTAATTTCATTATCGATTTGTTGGAATACAACACCTTTTCTATTCATGTACATTGTAGATTGGTGCAGAAAGAAAAAAATCTGTCATTAAGCATTTACAAGATAATTTTTGCTATGGTCTGAATTTTCAAACGCTTTATGCTTTTTTTTTTTTTTTTTGAAGTGCAAAGTCCTACTTATTTTTTTTTCGAAAACATCTAATAAGAGGAATTTCAAAGCTATCACATATCAACCTGCTTCTTGAAGTTGATTCTGTCATTAACCCTATTCTATTCTTCTTGTGTCTATAATTAGGTTTATGATAGAAATATTTCTATAAGCGTTTGTCTCACCTGACATGAAGGAGTTACAGGAATTAGCATTGTAAGAGCACTTTTTAGAAGAATGGATAGTCCTGTGACTAATACATTTTTATTTCTCGAGGGGAACCTAAAATTTATGTTTTTTTTCTATTGCGGGACAACCAAGTATGAGGGCAGTGATACAGTATATTATTTCTACAACACACTATTCTTACGTAGGCTTAATCTATCTAATGCATGTTAAAGAAGATAAATATTAGCAAAAATGATTTTATTACACACTTCTTTATAGATTCTAGGGAAATAAGGGAATACACTAGGCATAATCACGATGGGGGGAAAAGAAAGAAAAAAAGAAGAAAACAAAAACTAATACCGGGTTCTCATTGAGACAAGTATAAGCATTGGGAAATTTAAATAAAAAAATAAGAAATATATTGCTCACAGCGGAGACGGTGAGCGGGATAAAACGAAGGTCACTCATATCAGTTACATACTTATCAGTTTTAACTTGAAACAGCCCCTTTGAGTTCTGCAACTCTTTTAACAGATGTCCACGTAAAATACGGGTCAGTTGGGCCAGCTGGTATGTGATGATTTTGGCCCGTCAATTTGGTGCCCCCTTAAAAAGCAGGTACAGCGATCATTAGGAATTTCTCATGTAGTTGTCCACACGCTCACAGTCCTACATATTTCAGTTGTCAATTAACTAAGTTTCTACTCGCGTGTACTGTCCTGAAGACAGATTTGCGGGTTGAAGATACGGTTATAAATACCGGAAAGCTTCTTCGAAAGCCAACCTTTGCAAGGATTGGCAGAGATAAATCCTCCTGGGCTCTGAGATCTATATTCACATTGTATCCTAATAATGCCTTAATTTGTTATAATGTATTTTATTTACTTACTCTATTGTTTACCTATAGTAAGTAGAGGAAGTAAGGCCCTCCACAAAAAAAAAAAAAAAAAAATCCATACCAAGATTACACTGTAAATACAGATTTTGAGATTCCCTGTATTAAAAAAAAATTTAGAACAGGGGCCGAGTCTGTGTGTGTGTGAGAGAGAGAGAGAGAGAGAGAGAGAGAGAGAGAGAGAGAGCAACGTAACTCAAAACCAAAAAGTCAGCAAAGATGCAACACAAAGAATTTTTAAAAAAATATATTCCCCCACCCCAACTACGGTTTACACGGAAGTGTTTTGGAAATGTATTTTCTCAAAAATGTCTCTTAATGATTTTGAATAAAATGCCATATATTAAAGATGTTAGTTAACATGAAAAATATCTTTAATTTTATGGGAATAGCCTTTGAAGTACACTTCATTGGGAATGAATATTGTATTAATCTTGTATAGGTAACAAGTACTTACTTCTCTTTAAAGCATAATTCACGTTTTTTGTGACATAATCAATTTATGAGATAACTGTTACTAATGGCTCGAACTGTTCCAATTATGTCACTTTTTAAGTCCTCTGGATTTTCAGCTGCTTATCACGATTGCATGGAAACAGTATGGAATTTTATGACCGCCGGCTCTTATGCATTAAACTATCTTTGTTCCCCTTGTATCCGTAAAGAAATGTGCATATAATGTTATTATTTTTGCAACGTTTTACATCCATTAAAATGAATAGAGACAAAAATAAACTTTCGTAAGAATAGTTTGTCTTCCAATAATAAAAAACTCACATGATTCACACATACACAAATAGTATTACAGCAGATATACAACCCTATATAGCAGGACTTGCAATATGGACAAATAATCGCTGTAAAGTGTGACAAGCAGACCGAGCAAATATAACTCGATACCTTCCTACTTCCGGACTGGCTACCTACTTTGCACAATAAATCACAAAGCTATAATTGCATGTTGAATAAAATAAGTAGTCTAGAAGATAAAACAAGAGGCTAAAATGCAGTGAGTACATAGGTTATATACCTTTATCTCACAAAGGGAACTTGCATTTTATCCATGTGATATAAATATTTCATGGTTCATTATAACTGCACCTTGTTATAATGACATATATCGCGCTTGTGTGTATGTCTTTTTGTTTCATTTGTATAGCCCTCTTTAACTTATATGATCATATCGCGGGCTTTGACTTCAGAAAAAAAAACTGCTGGTGTTTTACTCGTGAACTGTAAGTTTCTTAATGTTAGTTTTACAGTTTCATAGTTTCATTACTCCCACATCCCTACTTCCAGACTCTGTAAGGGATAAGGAATAATTCAGGTTAAAGAAAATGCCCCCCCCTGCCGGGAATGGAACCCGGAACCTCTGAATGAGAAGTCAGAAAGCTAACCGCTTGACCGCAGAGGCAGTCCATGTAAGTTTCTTTTATACTAAAGACAGGAATGTTGAAAATAGTTGTCTGATATACAGCAACACGTATTTTCTAATATTAATTTTTTTATCAATAACCAATACTGACAGTGCTCGTTTCATATACTCTTATAAAGTGTTTTCCTCCTGGGTGATATTCTAAGCAGAGATGAATAAAAAAATGTATCCCACTTTGGGGCACTAACATTTGCAGAAAAGCATACGTTTTGTAGTCTTTTCGTGTTGCCCAATATAATTATTGCACGGTTTATTGAAGTACGTGACAGAGCAGTAGCTGATATATATTCTTCCTGGTTTCACCACAAATAACTAATCATTTTAGAAGATTTTTATTTGATTGAGATTTTGGATAAATCGTAACTTCCGCTTAGTTAAGAGGTTGCACTTACACGTTAAACGCGTATGTTATCACTTGCATCATTTTGTGCTTTATACAGGTTATTACTTAGTCCAGTTTCTAAAAGGCTTAAATAAAATGTTTCTGTTTAGTGCAAACCTATGAATTGCTAACTTTTTCTTATTTTTTTTTTCTTTTCCCTTCCATTTTTGGGAGGGTCTGATAGTTAAAAACTACTGCACCTAGGTGTCTGCTTTAAATGCGTGTAGTAAATGTTTCATTACAGTACTTCTTTTTTGTAACTTCAAATTCAAAGGAATCCCTCGGTTTTAATTCCTTTCCTTAAAAATTAAAAGTTTCGATGCAAATGCACTGTTTCGGGGACTAAATGCCACCAACAAAAGCCAATATTCGCTTAATGCAAACCAGCCGCCTTCAAAAATGAGCACAGACATTATTGTGAAGCTAAGGGATCTGTCCCTTGAAAGCGAAACATAAATAAATGTATGCAACAGTGTAGTGTTTAACAGCCCGTTTTTACTACTGGTGATACATGGAATGACGATGGGGCACCGGTGGAATGCGATGGCAGTGGAAGCCGGAGAAAACCCGCCCCTGCGCCGCTTTGTCCACCATAAGTCTCACATGTGGTAGCCTGGGATCGAACCCGGTCCGGGTGAGAGACGAGTGGCCTAACCACCCGGCCACGGCGCGGCCCTACGGATAGGATGGGATGGAGACTAGATATAGGATAGTTAGGTATAAATCTGATACATTACTTGTGCCTTGACTGTCACATTTAGATGCATTATAATGAAATAATCTATACCCCATTTTCCCGAATGCATTATGAAAGATTTCGTTGTTATGCTAAGTAACTTTATATGTTCTCTACTACAAATCCCTCAACTGTTTTCCCCCAGCGCTGTCGCGAACTCATGCAAAAAAGGGACCGGTTTAAATCAAATCAAAAGCTAATTTCCCTACAACGTCACGCTTAATGGAGTTCACCAACAGCATAGCAAAACTCCAAACGTTCATGTATGGCGTAAAGGAGAAGGGAAATATTAAGTGTGTCGATGGTATCGCAAACGGTACATAAAGGTCATGGACGACAGATCACATCGGTTGACCCTCTGGTCAGGAACCATACAACCAAGTCTGCAGCAGGTGCCTATTGTTATGCAATTTTCCCTTCAAAGAAGTGCTACATCCTATGCTTCTCTTGCTGGAACGATGTCAGCTGCAGCTTTTACGGACCATGAACTCGCATCCTTAATATGTTGGTTAGCAGGTTAAACTGATACAATGAAAACCTGTAGTGAAACAGAAATTAGGTTTTTGTTATCGTTCTTTAAAATATTTATTTCTTTTAAGTTATTAAAACGTCCAACATGCAACTTTATTTAAATGAAAGATGTAACAATTCATTATCAGGCTGTTTTTATAGTAACATCATGAAACGGCTTTACAGTATTTGTATAAAAAACAATACCACTTTGATTTCAAAACGGACTACAATAGATTTTATTTCTGAAGCATCCATTACTAATTTACACTGCTTCCCTCAAACACTATGTGCTGATAGTTATCACAGTATATATTTATCGATTGTTTTACCTGGTAGTTATTTATTTTAAATAATACATCTTAACATTTAAATGCCTCTGCAGCGTTCATTTGTACGTAATGTTTACCAAAAATCGTAAAATGAATACCTTAACGGTGTACGAACCAAAGTATTTCCAACACTTTAAGCTCGTGCGTAAAAAATAAAATACTTTCGAAATTTTAATTAGTACATATATATATATATATATATATATATATATATATATATATAATATTCCTTACACAATAAACTAACTGTTAAGCATGAATGTTGGGGAAAATAACTATAAAACAAATGGGTTGAAATTCCGGCAGTTGAATTTTTTTCTTGTATATTCTAACGCAAATTTTACTAGAATATCGGAGAATATCACGCTGAGCGATATGAAGGTAAACAGGTAGCAAAAATTTAAATGTAGAAAAGTAAGTGATAAGTGTAGTGACGTATTTGTGAATAAATGCAATCATTATTCGATTTTCAGTCGACAGTTTTAAGAAGGTTATATTAGTAAATTCTTCGAATCAGTCACGATCAAATGCTAAAACAGCTAAAAACAGTTCTGGTTGTTTTAATTTATATTGCTTATCATGCCAATATTTAGCCCCCTCATATCTCTTTTACTTTCTCTTGGTAAACACATATTTGAAAACAATTTGTCAGAGACTGCCCCCCTGGCTTCTCAACCTACTGGTTCTAGGTTCGAATGTTGGCTGGGGCTGGGATTTCCTTTACGAATTTCAACCTTCCTCAGTATTTGAAAATACAAAGGTGGAGTGAACACAGGTGTATTTCATAGCAAAATGCTTAAAATAGAACCTTAAAAAAAATTCAAAGAGTAATGTTGCCATTGATGTTCAAGCTTAAACTCCCAACATAACCATAGAAATTAAACATATGCTATATGCATAATATTAAGCACATAATAAATTATGTCGATACTGTAACTACGTAAATAAAAAAAAATTAAAAAATCTCTTCAAATCACTTGTTGCAGCTCGATTAGTTAATCCATTATATGAATCACTGATTTATTTATGCAGCAGCCTAATAAATTTATATTAATGAAGCTAAAGATGTAGATTCAATATTCCTAATCTTGAGTTCACGTAGCCAGAAGGGAATTAATTGTTAAGTGCAGAGATGGATGCTATCCACTATGTGCAGAAAGCAAATAATTCTTGACTGTGCCACCAGTGTGACATTAAATCAGTAAAAGAAACTAATTGCCCTATATTTTTAATTACAAAATGTATGCTTTTGCCTCCTCCATAATAATCTCTCTTATGATAATGATGCACAGCAAAAAATCGAGGTGAAAAGCAGCTAGCGCCTCTGGTGAGCAAAACTGATGTTTGGATGTTAAATCTCGGAATGTCGCTCTTCACTTGTCGATTTGGTTGTCATGGCAACAAGACGACTCACCTGAGTGTCTGGCCAATCAATATCGTGAGCAAGTGGTGACGCACATGCCCCATCCTCCAAGGTCACGAGAGAAGCCACGTGGCAGGACATGACCCACGTGACCTCCGCCAACACTGACCTCCCTTAAAATTCATTCGGCGGCTTCCTTCGCATCTATAGAGGTACAATCAACCACAAGGCTTAAGAAGGAAATCTATGGCCCAGGCTGCAAATGTTTAAATGTACATATTGAGAAATAATTTTGCAACTTTCAGCCTTTAGAACGTAGTGAGTTAAAACCAAAATGTTTCAATAGTAGTTGAAACTAAAACTAAATTAAATTACTTATTCAGGGTAAAAGTGATCTTAAAATACATTAACAAAGTTATACGTGGCCTGCTAAAGGTCAGATCTGACAAAACTTATGTTTCCTCCTCCTCCTTCTATTAATAATACTTTAAGAATTAGAATAGTTTCAATTTTCTTCCTCAGTTCCTTTTACAGTTAATCCCCAGAGTTGGATAAATCGCTAAAGCTCATTTAAAATGTAAAGAAATTTAAACAATATAGTTTTACTTTCTCTACACGTACTATGTATCCACTGTATAGAGAAGGTATTATATTGCACCCAAAAATTCAACACTGAGATTTCACCGGAAATACATATTTTGAGACCAGCCGAATAAAAAATAAAAAATGTCCGTGTGTGTGTGGGGGGGGGGGGCAGCAAAGCCCAAAAACGAGAGTCCGTTAAATACCAAACTTGCTTATGTTTATCTCGATTAGCATGATGTAGATATCAGATTAATGTATTGAATAAAAGGTTTGTTCACCGAATAACTAGAGGACATCATGTGAATAGAACGCATTAGATTTTTTTATACATTTTTTAATAAGCGTAATGGGCGACTGTTCTATAGTACCAATGCAAAGCGTCTGCTTGCAGGAAAATCAAAGTTTTACTCAAGTGGAACGCTAGAGAATAAAACTTCCTGAAGCAATTGGTGAAACTGGCTACTACATAAAAGCATGCAATAAATACAGTTTTGATAAATAGTCCTTATAATCAAATGCAACTATACACAATTACGGAAATAGAACTAATAAAGCAATTACAAATTTGCAACAAGTCCCGTTAGCAGGTTTTTTTTTTTTTTTTTTTTGACCCCTCCACTTCCCAATAGGTCTATACAAACTACACAGCATTTTCCCTTAAGACAGCATGCAACAAATTCTGCGACATATTTTACCTTACACAACGTGAATTGGATACAATGAATTTTACATATTGACCATTAGCAATAGGTATAAAGCCTGAAATTTCTTGACGAACGTCAATAAAATTTTCCCTACTGAGATTTCAACTTAATAAAACCTCCGATGAATTGCCAACTACGTTTAACCTTAATTACTTTAAAATAACATTTCACTTTAAATACAAAATATAAGAGTGACAATCTACATGACAATTAAAGAGTGCATGTCCTTTCGAATTGTCAAAACCTCAATAATTCGTTATTAACTATTGTTTTCTTCTTTTTGTAAGGCAAAAAATATTAATACTTTAGATGTTATGTCACTCACAAAATATATTTTACTACAGTTTCTTTAAATAAATATTTTGTTTTGTTTTAAGGTGCTTTAACCTAGTACGTCAATGCGAACGATGAATGAAATCGATGAAATGGTGCTCAAACGAATCGAGGGGATCATGGAGTTTTAAAGTTACTCGAAATTAATCTTTTTTCGGATAAGAGAAAATATTATCCAGGTAACTCGCCCTGAACGAGACTCGATCTCGGGACCTCTTGAATATACAATAAAGAATTCTGTTTTGTGCCTTAAATGACTGAAAGTTAAGTTGAGTGCATGCGTCTTTAATACATTTTCGTAGTCTCTATTTTCATTTTACTTGACAAAATGGGTTTAAAAATAGATTTATATAGTTAAGTATAATCATTCTCACTTTTAATTTATATCCCTCCCGTACATTACATACGTTCATTAGACCATATAGTAAACCTGTGCTACAAGACAATTTTCCAGTCTAAAGAAAATGGATTTTTATTTCATCTAGTTACAAAAATTACGTTAACTTTTGTCTGCAAAATAAACTACGTAAACTTATGGGAAATGATAATCTATGTTTAGAAGAACTAAATTTTTGTACACGCACAAGCATTCATAAAATGAATACAACACACATAGTTGAACTTTTACTTTCTCCAGCACGTACGTACATACAATGCAAATAGTAGCTACAGAAGGTATTGTATTCAACCCAAAATTTCGAAACCGAGATTACACCGGAAATATATGTTTAATGGTCTCCTGAATAAAAAAAAAAAAAAAAGGTGGTGTGCGTATGTGTGTGGACAGCACAGCTCAAAACTGAAAAGTTGGTTAAATACCAAAATTGGTATTTAAGTTCAGTATCTACTACGGGTGCGACACCAAGATTTTCGAGAAAATTACCCCACCCTCAACTACTCTTTACATGGAAAATTTTGGTTTTCTTAAAAATGGCTCTTAACGATTTATATTAAAATACCGGATGTTTAAGATATTTTCACGACAAACGAAATTTGTAAAATTGGTAAACCGTAAGATAGAGATAAAAACTTACCACACAAAAAAATATAGATCTCCTTAAAACACACAGTTTATATCGCATACATTTTTTCTCTTTCTTTCTTTTGGTTAACCGGTTCCGAGATATTCCGTGTTATTGGTTTCAATTTTAAACTACTTAAAAGTCATCTTTCCTTTCATCTGTCTTGTGTTATACGCTTGGCCTTGCAAAGCGAACCGAATTTCAATTGTTTCAGATGCGACCAGCTTTTAAAAGATATCGTTGTAGCCTAATGTATTTCTTTATTTCCTTTCTGTTTGCAAGCAAAGAATAATAGCAATTCTACTAACGTTTATCTCGATTAGCATGACGTAGATAAAAGAATAATCTTTTGTAAAGAAAATTTGATTGTGGAATAGCTAGAGAAAGTCATTTGAAAGATACACATCTGGTTTTTATGTTTAAAATTTCTTGTCTAGCCTAAGAAAGGAAGGAAGGAATTGCCATTTGGATATGCTTTGCGAGAAAATGGAGCTTATCACTGTCGGGATATTACTAAAAAGCAGGACTGGTGTTATATTATTTTCTTAGCTTTGTTTCAATTAATCGTCAACGCTCATAAATCACAGGTGGTCACTGATAATACATGAAATAGTTGGGAAAGGAAATTAGTGAGGGGAAACTACGGGGAAAAAAACTCAAGTTCTAAAAGCTGATCTAGTACGACTTCAGCCACGTATCTTCCGTTCCAGGTATGACATCGGGCCAAACGTGTTGGTTGACGACTGTAATGAGAGATTACGAGCTTCAGCCACACTTTCCCACAATATAAAAAACGTAACAAGAATAGCATAAAAAGACAGGAAAAACACAGTTTAGCTATGCTCACAACATTATTTAGATTATTGCACAGTAATTACCTTATATACTGAATACAGAAAGACCTTGAAAGAGTTCTGTGTCCCTTTAAAACACGTATGTCCTTAACTTTGTAATAAGAACAAAACAAAAACCAAGAGAGATGCGCCCAAAGGTTTATCAGAGAAACAGTGGCTGTGTTTACTTGGTAAACTGCTGTCGCCCTGAATTATAACCAACAAACAAGCTAAATAAACATAGAAAACAAAAACAGACTTGGAACGGCATCGCGCCAGTTAGGGACATATTTTGCCGGCTGTGTCGGCATCTTCTCTGACAGCAATGCTATGCGGGCCGTATAAACATAAGGATGCCAGCTTTTCTTTGGAAGCTGCCTTCCATTAATCGCCCGACATGGATGTTTTATTTGTGTATTCCTTTTTCCTTTCTGTAGACGTACTATGTACATAGTGTAAAGAGGAAGTATTGTATTCCACCCAAAAATTTGATACCGAGATTTCATCGGAAATACATGTTTTCGGACCCCCTGAATCCAAAGAAAGCATTTTCAGAAAAAAGTCCGTGTATGTGGGTGGGTGGGTGTGTGCGTGTATGTGTGGACAGCATAGCTCAAAAATGCAAAGACCGTTAAGCATCAAACTTGGTAATTAAGTTTGGTATATTCCAAGGATGAGACACGAAAATTTTCAAGAAAATCCCCCCCTCCCCAACTTCTCCTTGACTGGACATTTTTTTGAAAATATTATTTTTCTCAAAAATGGCTCTAACGAGTTTGATTAAAGTACCGTATATTAAAGCTATTTACGTTTTAATATAATGTGCCTATATATCTTGAATTTTCTGAGAATAGTTTCTGAAGACCTGTTCATTCTGGATGAATTTTGTTGAATTCTGCAGAATTAGTAAACCGTTAGATACACAAAAACTTACCAGACAAAAAATGCAGATCTCGTTCAAACATAATTTTTGTCACACATATTTTTGTTTCAGAGTTAACCGTTTCCGAGATATTCCTTGTGATTGGTTTCAATTTTAATCTACGCATCTCCTCAAACGGGCCCCCTTTAGTTTCATCTCTCTTTTATTTTTCTGAAAATGCAAAGCGACCGAACTTCAATTATTCACATATCGACCGGCTTTTAATAGCTTTGGTTATCACTTTAGCCTGGTACATTCTGCTTGTAAGGAACTAAATATTAAGGCCAATTGTGTTAATGTTTATTCCGTTTATCACGGTTTCGATAGAAGAATAATCTCTTGTACCAACATTGAGTTTGTAGAACAGGTAGTGAAAGTTATGTTAATGCAACACATCAGCTTTTTCTCTACTCATTCTAATAGATGCATATATTAAGCAGAATATTCCCAAGAATGTACTGGCTGCACTATTAGTTTATTTTCAAAATTAATGTTAATCACACCTACCGATAGTTCATTTCAGAACGAATCCACTGTTTGTACAAACGCTGGTCGACATTGTAATTAAGACATCCATAGGCACCTTATGATATGAACTTAATAAATAAACAGATGTTTTATCTTTCGCATTAATGATTAAAACCTAAAGTTGTGCAAGGAAGTGCAGGTCCCTCAAATGTAATATTTTCAGGCATTTGAACAGTTAAAATGCAATTTGAGACCGCACAACTGGCGCGTTTCTGATAAAGTTCTGTATACGTTACAAAAACGAAAAATAGGTCCCTTAAATAGTGTAGACAAAGTTCTTAAGGAGGTGCGCAAGGATTTTGCTTTAAACCATTTTACTGGATATTTTACTGCCAGAAATAGTTTTACCATCAGCCCTAACAAAAAATGAAACAACACTTTTCAACAATATGTTGGATTAGTAAGCTACAAATGTAACAGTGATAAACTGATCTGAAAAGAGAGAAAATAAGAACACAAATATACCTCAGTAAGTCACACATTTTGTAAGACATGTAGACCTTACCCACTTTATCTTACATTAATTTTGTTTTGATTAACACCTAACAAATTTAGAAAACTAATTCAAACTTCTTATTTACACCAGCTACAAAAGCAGTGTGAAGTGATGTTTCTCCGTACGATTTTTACCATATCAGCAAAGTTCTCTGCTATCGCATAGAACTCCATTTTAGTTGAATGGAATGCATGCACTTGCGCAATTTTTTTTTTCTAAATAAAAATTTTTGTAAACTTCAAGTTTAAAGAATCAGTATGATCAGAATGGTTCTTGCAGAGGGGACTTGTCTACAGCTGAGATGTTATCTTTTTTGGCGTCTCTGTTACTCCGAAGATTTGAAATTCCAGTATATTCCAAAGAAAGGTTTTTATTTAACAGTGTTTAACATCCGCCTTTACTACATATGGCATCGCAGGCGATGACACTGACGATACATAGAATAAAGATTGGGCACCGGTGAAATGCGATGGCGGGGGAAATCGGAGAACCCGGAAAAAATCGCTCCTGCGCCACTTTGTTCACTACAAATCCCACATGCAGTCTCCTAGGGTCGAACCTGAGCCGTCTTGATGAGAGGCGAGTGGTCTAACTCGCCAAGATAGGGTTTGATAACATTTCCAATATCGATTTAAATTGCAGTAGAAATGCAGCGCTATTCAAATGCGTGTCGTAGCTCGCTTTACAACTTCACTGGCCTTTTTTTCCTCAACCATAACATGAAGCTGTGTTGCCATATCCGATGTAGCACAGGTGGTATTTTTAAATCTCGAATGGCGAAATAATGGCATTTACCCATTGTATTCTTTCTGTAATTATTGTTCGTTCTTTCAGTAACTAAAGGTTTATGAAATATAAACACTTATTTTAGAGCCATTGGTCATTTGGAAGTTTACACTTACATGTATAAACGCTTGTCGATAGTACCCTAGAGAGCAATATGTTTATCACAACTTCTTAGATAAAATTTGGCATGCTTCTTTATCTGATTGATCTGTAATAAACCTAAGAAAATAAATGTCAACAAATACTAACTTGTACAAGCCTGTGCGTCCATTACTGACACTTGCTCCACTAGTACTAATCTAGTGGAGCAAGTGTCAGTAATGGACGTCCAGGCTTGTACAACACGATACCTTCACTGTATACAACAGCTTTTATAAGTTATTTTAAAACACTGACTTACTTGTCAGTTTACTCTCTTCTCATGCAGGACTTTCACCCCCAGACATTACATGCGAGTGTCCAGGCTCAGAAGCCTGTCAAGGACCAGACGAACATTGAATCAGAATGAAGAACCCGAAACGGGGCAGATGAAGAGTGAGGAAGATGAGATGAAATAAGGAAAAATGAATGGGGGAAAAGGCAATGATGGAGCAACTGGAAAACCCGGAGGAAATCTACCCAGACGCCGCTTTGACCACCACAAATCCCACATAGGGTCTCTGAGATAGAATCTTCTTTATGAGAGGCGAGCGCTCTAACCATTCGCAAAGACGCCGCCCCTCAACCAAATTTTATCTCAAAGATATCTAGTTTGCTACGAATGCGTGACTTAATTTACACGTTCAGAAGCACGAGTTTGTTTAGTTGGAAGTGAAAATATGCACTTGTCTGGATAAAACGCATTACATCTACTTCAAGAGTTGAAACGTCAGGTTAGCTTTGGAAGCGGTTAATTGACATTTCAGTGCAACTGAAACTGCCACCTTTCCTATTTCCACATTTTGTGCGCTAACACTCATCCTAAGTTTAGACTTCATAGAAAAAAGTACTAGAGGTTTACAAAGGTGTTCTGAACAATCAATTTCTACTTATCATGTACAGACATTTTCTCTTACCTTAGGTGACGAGCCAAAGGTCAAATCTAATGAGGTCTCCGATATGCTGTAAAGATAAAACCATATAATTATAAAATTAATAACAAAATATTACGTAACAATTTAACACCAGAAATAAACACTTTCAGAGCACATTGGTTCAGCATGCATCCGAATTAATATGACATTGGCGCTCTCGGCCAATAGTATAAAGTTTTCCAAACAAATGCTTTCTTTAGGATTTATATATTTACTTCATTTATAAAATAACACTGGTATGTAAAATTTTAGTTTTTGTCTGGGGTTTTTATTTTAATATATCATTATCCTTAATTGAGTGTGTGCCGAATCAGAATAGGAACTTAGTTTTTCTTTGGCACATACCAATTTTTCACAATATAAGAAATGGTAAAATATGAATTTTTATACTCGGTTCTATGAATTTGTTATATTATTAAATATAAGTTAATAAATCCATAACTGTCAACACCCCACTCTTCAGAATTAACTAACATTTCACATCAGTCACTGAACATTAGACCATTTCTTTTACATGCTGCCTTGAAATGAGTTCCAACTATGGAAATAATTTGATACATCTCTTTTCAGCGACCAGCAATAGTCATATATATTCACATTCCACTTTCTCTGGAAACGTCTTTTCATTTCCTTTATATCCTGGTGAAATCTCTCATCCTGCTCCTCACTGTCACAGCCGAGATTTTATGGAGAAAAGTCCAAATGACAGTGTAGAAAATGTACTTTCACACTCATATTGCAGCCCAATTTCGAAAGTTCTCAAGCATATTTTCTATAATATTTTTTTGTAATTTGGACCCTTGTTTTCGATGACATTCTTAAAACTAATCCATGCCTGTTTTTCAGTCATCGTTTCTTCAAATAAGGTATCAGAAGTTAACGTCCTAATATTCCCTCTTTAATTTTAGCATCAGTTCCAGGGAATTTCTTGTAGATCTATTTGTAGCAGTTGCAATTCTTATTTAAAGCCTTCACATATTGCTTTATAAAGCCTGATTTTATGTGCAAATGTGGTAAAAGAAGACTTTTGGGGTCCCCAAGACATTCATGAATTACATTTTTCACTCCTGGCACGAGACTGTCTCTCTGCTTCCAATGTTTTCTTGTCCAGTGATCGAATCGACTTCTACTACCATTCACAAATAAAACATGACATTTTAGTGTAACCTGATTGCTGACCTGATAGCATGCCACTACATTTTAAATCTCCACATACCTGTTACTTATGTTCTGCATATTTGACTTTTCCTAGAAGTAATGTTAAGTTATGATATGTTTCCTTGAGGTGAACTGAATGGGCTACTGGAATTGATGCATATTTATCTTCATTATACAAGAGTACACCTTTCAGACTAATTTTAGAGGAATCTATAAAAAGTCTCCATTCACGTGGAATGTATTCAACAGCTCCCAAGCCAAACACTAAACCAGGAATATCATGACAATATGTAAGATTTTCTTCCTGAGAGAAATATGGAACAAATTCCTCTTCACGGTGTTTGTACCAAGAAAATGATGTTTCAGGAGAGATATGCTTTTGTTTTAGTCTGGATCCCAATAATTCAGCAGAATCCTTAGGAAGATTTAAGTCTCTAACCAAATCATTAAGTTCTGCCTGTGTGAATTGTTGAGGTTGATGGAAATCCTGTTCTTAGACATTTTTTGCCCATTTTTTGCCTTACTCTTCTCGCTATGTTTTTCAAAGTTCGAATCCCGTGTAAGTCGCCACAATCAATTTGTCACTCAAGTTTATCAAAGCTTACTATTAAACAGCAAACAAATCCATACTCACTCTCTCCAAAACAACACTAGCGCTAGGATTGGCTAGGCAAGACGTGACTATGACGTCACTGAGTTTTTGCTATTGTACAATCCCCCTTTTTAGAGGCATTAATAGTGAGCATGTATGCAGTAAAATGACGGTAGCGACCTTTATTTTACGTACTCAGCCATGCCAACGAAAAGGTGCTAATATGAAATACGAAGGGATGATATTAATTAAACTCAGTACACAAAAATACAAACTAGACAACAAAGTGGTTGAGGAAACTTTAACATTTAAACTGTGCAAATATCGGCGTGAGAGAAAGAAAGAATTTTCACTCAATGTCTAAAGCAATTGCCAGGAAAGCTGGTATGCAACGTACCTGTAGTCCCACTCAGAACAAAAGCACGTAACATCTTATTGTTGTTACGTATTGCTGTAATTTATAATACGTTGACCTCCTAAATTTTGAAAATAATTTTAAGTATACGTAGAGAAATTATTGTAGATACACGATTCTTGGCTTCCATATACATCCAAAGGAAGGGTAAAACTGTTATTGGAGAGCAAAATAAAACCGAAATATATTATTAAGCTTTTTTTTTTTTTTTTTCAAAAAAGCTACATAACGTTTTAAGATATCGTTTCTTACAAGTTTTCTTACAGAATTTGATTAGATTTAACTTTTGGAGGTTTTATAAATAGTACGCTATTATTATTATTAAGCTTTTTTTTCAAAAAAGCTACATAACGTTTTAAGATATCGTTTCTTACAAGTTTTCTTACAGAATTTGATTAGAATTAACTTTTGGAGGTTTTATAAATAGTACGTTATTATTATTATTATTATTATTATTATTATTATTATTCGTTAATCGACATCATGAAAAACAGTGTATATAGCGTTGCGGCGAAAGAAAAAGATTGGGTAGACAGTTTTCTCTCCACATGTGGATACCTATCCATGCTGCTGCTGCTGCTGATGATGATGATGATCGGTGGTTGTGGTGGTGGTGGTGGTGGTGGTGGTGGTGGTGGTGGATGATGAAGAATACGAAGAACATCCTCCTCAATAACACATTACATTTTATTTCATTGTTTGCCAGAGAGAGGTTTCTGACAAAAGCATCGTCAAATCTGATTCCTCCTAGCATATAAAACATGTCTGCGTTTTAAATGCGACCTTCCATTACACTCATGCTATGAGCTTCAAGGTGCTTTATTGATTATTCAACGCAGTAGTGATAACGAAGCATTTATTCTTAAGACTAGAACGTCTAATCCATCTGTACCATAGGATCAATAATTTAGGATTTTTCTTATCAGTTTTGTCTTTTGAGAAGAATAAAGAACGGTTCAGATTTTAAACATTATTTTGCTCCGAGGGTTGAAATTGAAAAAAAAAAACCATAAACAAAACGGAGTCGACAGTCCTTCAGTATTTAAACAGAATATGCCACATTTAATTATATTACACAGTTACACAAGCAAAGCAGTCACATACAACACTCGCATACTCAGAAGAAAGATACTATTGTGTCAATGGGGGATATACGTATACCCCCTACCCACTAATCTTTCTCGGATAACATAAGAAACCCTGTAAAGGGAACATTGCGTAACATTCTTACCTTAACAGTGTTCAAGAGAAATAGATATATTACAAAATGTCTATCCGAGAGAGGCTAGAAGCTGTTTGCGGAAAGAAAGTAGATGCAGCAGTTCACCCCTCTATTATTTTATCGCTATGTTTCGGCAGAAGTAGAATACACATAAGGAAACATCTACCCGTTTTGGGGCGGATTTGTGCGCCAAGAGTGCACATAACAATTATACAGCCCATCTCCGTGGTATTGGGGCAGTGTGTCTGTCCAACGTTCAAGAGGTCCCGAGTTCAAATTACAGTTAGGGTGAGTTTCCTGTGTTGTCCATATCCTGAGGAGACGAATATAACTCTAAGGTTAGGAACACCGGTTCCATTTGAGAATCAATGCTATAGTTTCGTTCACATCCACCCGAATAACGCACGTTAAACTTGAAAATGATTACACATTCATTATTTAACAGACATCAAGTTTATTTTAACAAAATCTGATGTATTGCATTCACAGACTTTCTCTATTCATTCTTCTACGCACAAGTATGAAATATAACAGATTCACTATTGTTCTGTACACTTGTTATTCACTTAATAACATCAAGTGTTATTCTTATTCCCACTTCTTGTTAGCCTATATAAGTGCACATTTCGTTGTAGGTATCAAAAGAATACTGAAGGCTGAAACGATCGTCAAGATTTTTAAAAGCTGGTTGCTATGTCATGACTTTGAAATTGCATGTAATGGCACGGCCATGGAAAAAACATGTTGAAAAACCTAAACAAAGGGTAGTTTGGGGCGAGGATTTTCTTGGAAATCTTCATACTATCCACAGACACAAACAGCGACCTTGTCTCTAAAAATTCTTGGGGAAGGGGAGGTGAAAACACGGTAACCGATTTTTGGCTGGAATACAAATTTTTAGGTACATAATTGAGAAAGTAAAAAGCAAATAGTATTTAAAAATTTAAAATAATAGTAATGTACCTAAAATAAAATTGTTCTGCCGATAACCATTTCCGAAAATTGTTTTAGTAAGTTATTCTGCTATTCGTATAAATGTTATAATGCATTACGTTTATTTATAATTTAATATTAAGATACTTCAATAAATAAAAATAATGCAATTAAAATAAATAATATTTTGACGAGACCTACATTTTTGTGACGTATAATTTTGTCTATTTCTTGCGGTTTACCAATTATACAATAAATGAAGAGGACTTCATAGACTATTTTCAGAATAGTTCAAGATTACATTTTGTTATATAAATATCTTAAATATATGCTATTTAATTGCAAATTGTTATAATTTCTTTTTGAGAAAATAAAAAATAAGGGAAATTATTCCATGTAAAACGTGGTCTGAGATATCTTAACAGACTTTTCTTTTTTTTTAGTTATGCTATTCACAAACCATACACAATCTATATACCCTTTATCTTCATTTTATATTATTATTATTATTAATAATAATAATAATAATAATTCAGGGAGTTTCAGAACACATAGGTATCAAAATGTTAGATTGCAATCTTCCTCTGCGCACCCTAGATTACAACAGAAAGTAAAAGTAAGCTAAAGCAATGCCTGTCTCAATATTTCGTGTGCGCTAAGCCTCTTTAAGTACGTATTTCTGATCGCATTGCAACCCTAGAGGCACATGTTTTTGCCATGATAATGTTTACATTTTAATGATTGATTAACACCAAAGACAAACTTTTATTTTTCATTTTCAAAGCATCAAATGATATGAAAGTTCACAATGAGAGCGATGAAGGAGAATCTATGATATATGAGAGGGGAAAAGAGAGAGACATTGACGAAAGGTCGCATTTAGTGAAATAACACGAACAGATCTGCGGATTTCCATTATAATTAAGAGTGATTTGGAATTTCTCAATGAATTTCCTAAATATGTTACGTTTGTCACAAAAGATTAAGTGGCATGTAGGACAAATGATAACTTTATTCAACCTGGGATGTTGAAGTACAAAAAGTGAGGTTACGTTCACAAGAATTTAATGGTCCCCAAGAAACACACAAGACTGTTACATAACTTCAAGCATAGGAAAAATCACATGCCGATAATAGAGACCCAAATCGCCACGGACAACAAAGCTAACCGCAAGATCAAGTAGGCGGTCACGTAAGGCGCTAATTTAAATTTAGAAAATCTAACGCGCTTAAGAAAGCGTTTAAAGGAAAACAAAGCAATGCAATTAAATTATACTATAATGCAGTCTCGATATTAGCGTTGATAAATATGGATACTAAAGCTGCACGCTAAGTCGGAAATAGCCATTGAGATTGCATATTAACCGCTATTTATGCCTTGCTAGCACGCTTTGCTACTGCTGGAGATCTACTGCTCGTCGAACTCGTAACAAAGCCGATTGCTTTAGGGCTTTCATGGTTCAGAATCGGTGTCATTCATTTTTAACGAATGCCTCCTACTCAAGATATAAATAGATATAAGACATTTAAAAATAGTTCTGAGCACTACCAGTGTTTTAAAACAACTCATGCACAAGTAGAATACATTGTAACTCCTTGTTGTAGAGAACACATTTTCTAATGCACTTCGTTACTACACTGCATATAAATTAAACAAACAAAATTGATTGACTGCGTCTGTAGCGAGTGGTTAGCGTGATGGTGACTTCTCCATTCAAGAGATCCTGAGTTGGGAGGGGCATTTTTTCTCCAGTAAGCATTATTCCTTAAACGCCCCCCCCCGTCCCAGATTCTGAAGATATGATTGACAATGTGAATGTGTTGAGTTCCTAGATTTAAAAAGTTAACCCCATCAATAAAAACTAAATGTTCCCAGGCCTAGATATGTCGCATATGTACTAAAGGAATTTTTAGTGCTAAAATGCGATTTTGTTTAACAGTTACGCCCTTTCTCTGTCAATCTATCTCTCTGTGTCTCTGTCTCTCCGTGTCTTTCTCTGTCTGTCTCTCTCTCTCTCTCTCTCTCTCTCTCTCTCTCTCTCTCTCTCTCTCTCTCTCTCTCTCTCTCTCTCTCTCTCTCCAGTAAATGACATACTACGTACATTTCACACACACACACACACACACACACACACACACACACACACACACCCAATTCAGCACAACTCTGAAAACAATAAGCAGGTGTCATGTGTTACAGCTTTTATTCCCCCTACCTCTCGCGATTCAGAGACCGTGGAACTATTTTGGAGAAATCGTGAAGTGATTTCGGGCCGACTGTAATGCCTTCTTTCATAACAAGCAAAAGAGAAACTAAATAAAGCGCATCGGTTTACCGAAATTCGGATGCATGGGGGGTGCTGCTGAACTTGTTTACGGGTTCACAAACCACTTGGAGTTCAAAATAGAAGTTCTCATTAATCTGGAATCCATTGTAATTAGACAATTAAATGACTATCAAACTACAGGATGAGTGATGTAACCATCTGTTCTAGGACCAATCCAGCAGTATTTTAAAGTGTATTTTGAAGCAATAGTCATGTGTAATCATTCTGCAAATTGATATTCTGAGAACAAAAGCGATAACGTATACTGCTTCTGTTGTTGTTTGACCAATATATTTTGTCCTAAACATGTCAAAACGCTGATAAGTTAAAACAGCTTACTCTAACACAAGGGCACAACGCCATCTGCCAACCCTAATACATTTGTACACAGGGGAAAAACAATGGACTCGTCAACTTTTTATATTAGGAATACAGCCTATGGAAATCATTGCACCCTGATATACAATCAAAAGCTGCAATTTCTAACGAATAAGACACTATATCAAAGGTTTTTTTTTAAGGAGGAATATGAATTTTATCCCTCAGCTTTTACGTCCCAAACATGGAAAACGTAATCCAAATTTCCATTTTCTAAAATAACCAGACATTTTCCATTTCATATTTTGATTAATTCATCATCTACATGGGAGTGTAACATGGGAAGTTTAATATTGCACCCAAAAATTCGATATAGATATTTCACAAGAAATGCACAATTTGAAATCCAAGACGCCATAAAAACATTTTAGATAAAGGGTGAGTGTATCTGTGTGTGAACAACATAAGTCAGAAATAAAATGTTAGATATATACCAAAGTACATATTTGCATAGAATAAAGTTTAAACCCGTAAAACGAAAGTTTCGTTATTTTTTATTTTCTAAAAAACTGCAACAACGAATTTGAATTCATTGCCATTTACTAAAATATTGTGAATGAATAGTACTGCCTACCTGGATTTTCTGATTATATCTGTGAAATTTCTCTTATTTTGTGTAACTGGTAACGCAAGAGGTAAACAATTATAATACATATGTATTCTTTGCTCAGAATATTTTAGGATAATGGAAAGGGCAAAGGTAGGAAACATGTTTTTCTTATCCAGGTTGATTACGTGTGTCGGCACTTAGTGAAAATCATCGGTGCAACCATTTGACTCCCCCCCCCCCACATTATCCAGTCTCAAAAGATTGTGGCTAAAATATATAACTCATTGATTTAGATAACTTTGTCTCAGTTTTCTCTGTGCCCATTAGCCGTTTCTAAATATTCTTTTTCGCTTCAAAATTTTCCAAAGTTGAACTACCGCATGGCATCTACACTGCGTTGCAAAATAATACAACCACCTGTGTGTTGATTGAAAGAACAGGTAAATATATTTATTAAATATATTTTAACATTATGTACTGCAGATGTGGGTCACAAACTGCACAGTGTCCAGAACTCAGATATAAATCAACGCTTATCACATACCCGGAGTTGCAAAATGAAACAACTACCTCATCTCAATAGCCAGTGTAGGAGCCTTGTTTGAGCACATCCTTAAAAACACATGCTGTCTTATAAGTTTCTGGATAGTGGACATCTTTCATTTCTGCGATAATAGAATACGGTTTGCATCGGCATACACTGAGCGACATAATTATGTCCCAAAGGTTCTCCATGGGGTTCAGATCCGGCGAATTTGCAGGCTAGGCCAGTCCATTATATGCACACCATTCTGTAGAAATCACTCCCAGGTAGGGTTTGCAGTATGAATACTAGCATTGTCCTGCTGGAAAATCCAACATGGACCTCCAATTGCTACCCCAAAAGGGAAAATATGAACTTCCAGCAGATTGACCATTCGACCCGTTAGGAAAGCAACGTTTGTTGTGCCCCAATAACCAAACCCACCTCAAACCATTAATGAACCTCCTCCTATCTGCCGTTTGGAAAATATCTGTTCTTTTCGCAAATCATGCCAATAGTAGGCTGCTCCATCTGGCCCAACTATTCCATTTTTTTCATCACTGAACATTTCTTGCTTCCTTTGGGCTTTCCAGGTCACGTGTTCCTTTGCTCAAGAATATCCAACTTTTCTTATGCATCAGTTAGTCGAAGCTGCAGTTTCTTTTTCTTATACAACATGAAGTTCTTCCTGACTCCATACAGATAGAGTAGACTTGTGCACGGGAATGTTAGGCTCTTCAGCCTATCTGCACTTAATTGTTTTATCTCACTTCTCTCTTGCCTGGGCGCAAGTGTCCGCAGCCTTCCAGAGGACTTCTTCGTGCCATAATTCGTCCCAAGGAGCAAATAATTGTTCACAACGGAAGGAAATTTGTGAGTCCTTGCCATGTCTCTAGATGACAAACTTCCTCGTTATAAGCGAACATTTGCCCTTTCTGCTCAACTGATAACCCTAGTTGACGTCCCATTTTCCTGAATACTTCCTGCACTACTATTCACGTCGAATACTGGTGTACAGCTATGTAAACAGTCAACTCAATATACCTAGGCTACTACCACCAGTGGATGAAACGGGGAGAAGTGGGTACGAAGCAAAGTTGTACAATTTTGCAACAGTCGAATGGTCTCGGGAGTCAGATTACTGTAAAGCAAAGCGGACAAATGTTTACATGGTTTGTCACGAATACAGGCACATCAAATATGTGCATTAGATATATCTTTGCATGATCGATCATTAGATACCTATGTCGCGCTACAGCTGAAAACCGGGGTGGCTGTAACATTTTGCAACGGTCCTTATGAAAAAAAAGTTTACGCAATTTTTGTTTCCTAATGGTTCGCTAACAAAAACAATATGCAAGAGTCGTATTTTGTTTACCATACTTATACATACAATGAAGCCGATATTACTTTGAGATTATTTTAGTCAATGCATGAATGGATGAATCACTTTCATGTGAAAACTGTAATGCGTAAGAGATTGTGCAAGATTGTAATGGACAGAGAAAGGCAAGCGAGTATGATGCACCGAGCTTTCTTAATTTGTAATTTACGATGTGTTCACGCACTGCATTGGACTGCTGACTGCGAGTCAGCTCAGACTAAACTAGTACAGTTCTGATTTTTCTTACGACTAATACTTCAGAAGTTGATGAGTTGCTAGTATAATTTAGAGCAGCCACGTACAAAGGTAACTCTTGCGAGGTGCTGACGTCAGAACTTTTTAACTCTACAAACAAAACGTCGGCTTCGAAACGCAGATAATTTTCAGAGGTTCCACACGAACTGTAAATGGAATTATTTACTCTACAAAACGTACGAACATAAATGCTCAAAATGTTAAACCATTGTCTAAGGATTCGTTCTCTAAATTGCGATTATTTGCACCTCATTTAAATGGCAATTATTTTATTGATCTATTAAAGCTCTGTACCTACATCATCCTTAACTTCCGTTTAAGTAAAAAACGTCCGATTTGTTGCATTCACATTGTTTTCTCTACAAACTAGGTATTGTTAAAAAAGGGTATTCTTTTATCTACATCGCGCTAATCGAGATAAACATTATCACAAATTGTCTTATTACCTGCTCACTTGTAAGTAGAAGAGAAATAAGGGAATGCACTAGACTAAAGCGATAGCCAAATCTTTTAAAAGCAATGTGAAGCAATTGAAAATCGGTTCTTTTTTGCATGCCTAGGATTAAAACACAAGAGATGTGAAACGAAATTTGACTTTCCGCTTGAGAGAAATATAAGTAGTTTAAAACTGAAACAAATAAGAAGGAATATCTCGGAAACAGTTAACTCTACAACAAATGTATGCATCCTTAATGTGTTTTAATGAGATCTATATGTCTTATGCAGTAAGTTTTTCTCTATCTCTACGGCTTACGAGACATACAAAAATCATCCAGAGTCAAGAAGTCTTCAGAGGCTATTCTCAGAAAATTCAGGATATACATTTCATTTTTCATGAAAATTTCTTTAACGTATAGTATTTTAATAAAAATCGTTAAGGGAATTTTTGAGAAAATAAAATTTTCCAAAAATATTCCAGTATAGGGTAGTGGGGGGTGGGGTGATTTGGCCGAAAATCTTCGTGTCGCATTCTTGGAATTTTTTTTTTTTAAAAAAATATATTTTTTCATTGGAACACATCCGATGTTTCTTCTTCTTTTTTTCAAAAATGGCTATTAACATTTTGATTAATACCATATATTTAAGATGTTGCATGAAAAATTACATGTAAGTTCTTGAATTTTCTGGGAATAACTTATGAGGTTCTATTCACTCCGAATTACTTTTGCATACTACACAGGAAATGTCATTTATTGAGATTGTTAAAGATCTCTTTAAAGTACATAATTTATGCCAAACATTTTAGTGGATTAACCATTTGCGAGATACTCTTTGTTATGGATTTGAGTTCTCAAATACTTATACTTTTTTCAAGAGTAAAATCGCTATTAGTTTTTTCTCGTACTAACGCAAGGAGATCGGAACGTCAAAAACATCACATAGAGACCTGCTCTTAAAATATTTGGCTTTCTGTATCTCTCTTGTCCTCCCGTGTACATATGCGGAAATGCACAGTAAAATCATTTCTGAAAAGTTTATCTCGAATAATATGAAATAATACAAGGTAGATTATAATACGTTTGTTGAAGAATTTGTAGAAAGGCCATGTGAATATAGCACAATGTTTTCAAACATTACTTATTTTAGCAGAGAGATGCGTTCTGCTGAACTGCAGTTACAGTTTGTCTGTGGTAGGAGACAGATGACACTCGACTTTATCTTAACCCTCTTAACAGCAGATGCAGATGTCGCTTCTTGGAGGGCATTTTTATCTTCTGAGCAGAAAATGTCCGGAGGCATTTAGACCGGCACCCTAAGACCAAATTATACCAGACAATTTCTATTTACTTTTAAGCTTCATTGTTTGTGGTGTCAGCATGTTGCAAAAGCTTTTGTTTCAAAGTGTCCACGGATCAGTCATTAAACTTCGATTACTAGCACTAGCACCCATCTAAGTGACAACCGAGGTATTTATTTCCATCATTGATCTGAACATATTTAGGCATTGGGCAATAATGTGCATTTGATTGGAAAATAATTAATTTGTCTGCATTGCTCACTAGTACTCCGACTTTAGTTGGGACGAAATGAGCTGAAAATACTATTTACATTTCCATCACTGGAATTTTGATAGTATCTATATAATTATTGTTTGCCATCCCAGTTACTTTCCAACACAAAAAACTGTATTGCTAGACAGACAATAGCTTAACAATTGCAAGCTGCTACGAGGGCGGTTCAATAAGTACCCAGGTATAAAGATGTGAATGAAGATGTCACTATTTTTTTTTTCAAAATACAAAATATTTATTTCTGAATATAGTCCCCTTTTATGGATATACACTTCTCCCAATGTTACAGCCAATTTAACCCTACCCCTAAAAAACAAAGGGAAAAAAATAAATAAAAGTGAAATAAGTTCTGCAAAATATGCCTTTGTCTCGATGATGACCTCACTTGATTTAAATTTTGATCCCCTGGTCAATTTCTTCATATTTTGGAACAAGAAGAAATCGCAGGACGTTAGATCGACCGTATATGCTGGATGTGGAGCTGTGCGCATTAGCAGCAACAAATCCGGATGAATGTGCTGTGTGCTGAAGGAAAACAAGACTTTGTTCTTCGCTAAATGTGGCCGTGTAACCTTAAAACTTCCACCCTTCATGCAATGACTTTTCAGCCAATGGGAGCATCTTTGCTTACTTTGGAGCAGATTCGCCGGAAGCAACCCATTGCTTTGATTATTGCTTGCTTTACGGAGTATAATGATAAATCCAGGTCTCATTGACGGGGATTACTCAACGCAAAAAGTCCTACATTTCGCTTAAATAGCTCCAGACACAATTTTGAATTTGAAAATCGCACTTGCTTGAAGTTTACTGTAAGCAATCGCGGCATCCTTCGGACCGACAACACTTCGTCTCCAACTTAACATGCAAAATATGTATTGTCGTTACCTCGACAAACGTATGGCCTCTTCCACTTCCTGACCTTTCGTTCGATTAGCAAAAATCATATCGTGGACTTTTTCAATAGTTTTCTCGGTAACCACATCTGCCGGTCCTGGGCAATCAAAAATGTTTCGAATGTTTAAAGCCGTTGAACCAATACATAACTGTCGTCATAAATGGCGAAAGGACCCCATAAACAGCATCTAATTTCACTATCTCCTAGCAAACATTTCCATCCAAAAGTAAAAAGCGAATCACTGAACGATACTGCGTCCCCCATTTTAGCGAAAACGGTTGAATGTCTACCGGAAATGCCTGCCAAATCTAAACTACCTATGAATCAGTACCAAATTTCTTCTGGCAATATGTAACAAAGGACAGTACACGATGGTTAACCCAACTTGCCTTAGCAGCACCATCTATTTTGAAACACGGGTGCTGAAGTCTGAAGTCATATTCATTCTGATCGACTTTGACTTAACGGGTAAACAGTAAGAGATAGACAAAAACCTACAACACAAAAAATGTACCAATATCTCATCGAAACACACACTTTATACCAAATAATTTTTTTTCAGCAAACCATTTTGGAGATATGCCTTATTATTGGTATCAATTTCAAAATGCTTTTCTCAAGTAGGAGTTCATTATTCGTATGTCTTTCTCCTGGTCAAGTAAAGAGAACAGAATTTCATACCCATCACATGACGATCAGCTCTTAAAATATTTGTCTATCATTTAACCTATGTGTATCCCTATTTCCGTTACATCGTTACATTCCTGCAAATGCTTATCTCGAGTAACGTGAAGTAGATAGAAGGATAAGCTTTATACCGAACAATGTGTTGACAATGGGTAGAGAAAGACTTGTGAGAGTAACAGTTTTTAAAGTACTTTGTGTTTATCTTGATAAACATTTGCAAGAAAGAGGTTCAATATGTTCTCGATTTGTAGACACATTACTGATGCCGTAGAATGTCTACTGCTAAAAACTAAATCGAATGTGCAAGCCTTAGTAAGCATAACATTTAAAAGAACATTTAAAAGCATTTCTTAAAATACTGGAATAACCAAATGAACAGGAAATTTACCTCACAAACGACTAATATTTAAAAAATAAAATTGCACAAATTGCATATTTTGGCGAGTTCATTTGTTTCTGCGGTAAGCTTTTGTCCAATTCTTAAATTCTCGGTTATACAGAACTCAAAAGGAATAGAGAACTTCAGAAACTTTTCACACAAAAAAATCAACAAGACAATATCCAAATATCCAATCGCTTTCGAAATAACGAAGAAAGTGCTTTGTTTGTTTCTCCCCCCCCCCATTTAAACCATTTAAAGGATTATTTACAGAGGGGTAGTTTTAGAAAAAAATCGTCATATATTCTTGAAAGATGCTGAGCTTAAATGAGACGTTTATGCAAATTCTAGTTTTCTGAGTAAGCTTGTTCTGCCCCCTTTCCTACTGCTCTAATTTCCTACTCTCTTGGGGAAGGAATTGTTTGGACTCAAAATTTCTAGCTCTAGGGAAATTTTGATACTGAAATTTCGAATGGATTATCACACTACCTCTACTGCCACAGGTAAGTGATAGTCTCACCCATTGTAAGTTTAATAAAAAAAAAATACAAGTTTTCTTAAAATTGTATTTTAATTTCCAGTGGCGATTAGGTAGAGGACGTATTGTAATCCCGAGAGCGTATTGTAATAAATTTCCCTGTCTACGTTTTTTCTAAGCAAGTTACACTAGAATAGCCTTAGAAGTTTTTATCAACGCTAGGAAAGTTATCTTCTGCAGCATCTGTGCTTGCGTCGACAGTGAATTGCTGCTACTCGTTACTAGTGACGCAGCTCAGATTACAGAAGAGATATTAGGCATTACTCCACTTAACATTTTTAATGCCTGCAATTTGGAGATCTTGAAGGAATCAGATAAGGCTCGGTTTATTTTTCTTTCCTTTAAGGTGAATATCTTTTCTCCATGACGATCAAATCGGATGAATTAATTAATGAAACCGCATAAACCGGACCTTCAGCGCTGAAGGCTACAAATCATTTTAAGGACTGAGGCACATCCGGAGGGAGGGAGAGAGAGAGAGAGAGAGAGAGAGAAAACAAAACAAAAAAAAAAAAAAACAATTACTTGTTCTTCTGTGCCTGAACTACCCAGTTCAGACCTGACTGTTTTATCAGGAAGTAGTCCGTTTTTTAGAAAAATCCCAATGTACCAAGAGATTATCTGAGTACCCCAATTTTATTCTGAGGAACTACACGGATATAATATCAAATAACACATAAACAAGAAATATATCCCTTGTGCTGCATTTATGCCGTTTCTGATAATGGCTGCATTTTGTATCATTGTTTAGAGTCTGAAAATACTAGAAAATTCACGCAAAGGATTCCAATTATTACGGATATGGTTTATGAGACTGCTAACAAATATTCCTCATGTATACAAATAATACGAGCTGCATTATAGTCATGATTTTAATATGCTCTGTTGAGAAGTTGATTTGCAATGAACTACACAATGCTCATTTTTTGAGTTCTGTGTCTGAATGGCAGCAGTTTTATCGAGAATTTATCTCAATTATAGTAATAAAGTTACTTTGATAATCTAAGGTCGCAAAAGTTGTATGATTATAACTTTAAATCTCCCGAAATGTATTCAGTTCAACGAATTTACTTTAGAATGAAAACCAAATAAATCTTACTTGATAAGATCTTGATATAAATAAAATAAAGATATACTATTAAGTTATTATTATATTATGCGTCTATTTTTTACCTAAAGCTACAAATTAATTTTTTTTTCATAAAAACTATGATTATTCCAATGAATAAAAATTGTATTCAGGTATTATTCATTGGAAGTACTTCTGTGCACTGAAACGTATCTGCATCGTTTCTGAAGTCGCAGATTTAGAAGCCTAACATCCAGCATTACAAAAAATTATGAACATCAGCAGCTGGTTGTAGACTGAATTTTCTAAAAAGAAGCTTAACTTAGACGTCGACTCCCCCGAAATATTGCAATGTAGGTATTATGTGTAATAATACTATACAATCCCCGTATCTTCATAATTCGAAGGAGGTTGCAGAACTGTAAGCGACCAAATCGGAGCATCGGATTATTGTATTTAATAAATATCGATACAGCTGTAAACTGTTAATTTAATTTCTCTACAGCTTATCTTATAGAAAATATTACATTCCACCCAAAACTTTGCGATCGGAGAGAGAGAGAACATATATAAAACAGGAAGTCAAAAAATACCCATATACTCATGTCAGCCTCCTTAGGTGAATGCAAAATGAATATTTTCAAGAAATTCCCCCAAATTCAAATAACCCCTTTCACGAAAAATGTTTCGTCACATTTAATTTCTCTACACGTACTATGTATGCAGTGTATAGAAAAAAAATTCCACCCAAAAATTCGACACCAAGATTTCACATGAAAATACATGTTTTAGGTCCCGTGTATAAAAGCATTTTCAGAAAAAGGTCCGCGTGTGTGTCCATCAACAATATAACTCAAAAATGAAAAGTCGGTAAAATACTAAATTTGATATTTATTTTAGTATCTTCCAGAGATACGACACGAAGATTTTGAGAAACCCCCCCCCCCAAACTACCCTTTAAAAAGAAAAATTTTCGTTTTTTTTTTTAAAACTGGCTGTAATGATTTTGATTAAAATGTAGTATATTAAAATTATTAAATGGCAAATAAAACCTATGCCTTGAATTTTCTGGGAGTAGCCTCTCTTTTTAATCTGAATGAATTTTGCTGAATTTTGCGAAACTGGTAAGAGATAGACAAAAACTTACTGCACAAAAAATGTAGATCACGTTAAAACACAGTTTATGTCATATGCGTTTTTAAGTGGAATTGACCATTTCTGAGATATTCCTTAGATATTCCTTGTTATATGTTTCAGGTTTAAAATACTTTAACTTATCTCACACGGAAAGTTGTAATTTCCTGGCCCTGCAGAGAAACGTATTTCAACCACATGGCAACCAGCTTCTAAAAGATTTGACTATCGTTTTAGCCTAGTGTATTCCCTTATTTTGCTTCTACTTACAAGGAAGCAAGTAATTAAGACAATTTATCTCGATTATCTATAAAGTAGATACAAGAATATGCTTTTTAACAATAATTTGTTACAGCGATGTAGGGAAAGTGATGTGAATGGAACACATACGTTTTTTTTTGTTTTTTTTTTTTTCCCCATCAAATCCGCTACAAGGATCTGCATTTAAAAGAATGCTGTGCTTCAGATACTAGCAAGCAAGGGTATATGCATCTTCACTTTTCTGTAAATAGTCTGTAAAGTGCCTACACTGCTGTTGAAGTGAAAAAAAAAACTTATGTGGGGGAATGCAACGATGATTAACATATACATTATACATTTTCAAAAATATTCTCAATAGTATATCCATATGTTCAACATTTGCGGTAGTACACTTTAAAATCTTAAACAGAGGTTTTTTTTGTTTTTTTTTTTTTTCCCAACTCTCCCCTTCAATTAGATTGTGCATAGTGCGTAATATCAAGACTACAGTGGTCGTCTTATAACCCGGCCAATTTCGCGTGAAACCGTGATTCGCATGCACTGCGTGTTCTCGGTATTGTTCCACCTTACTAGCAATGAATGACCCGCTCAAGGCTGCGTTTATTGGCTGTGAATGTCAAGTTAGGTAACTTTTTTTTGTGTCATAGAATAGGGTTTGTTAATCGTGCCTCTCAGACTTGTATCCATACTTATTTCACGTAAATGTGTGATTAGCTTGTACTACGGGTGCTTGGTATTGTTCCGCTATCTTACTAGCAGTGAATGAACGGTATAAGGCTGTATTTATCGGCTGTGAATACCAACTGTCAGTTAATACCTTCAGTTTGTGCTGTAGATTATTCCATAATTTCCAAATGTTTCTTTTTTTCCTCTTTCATGAGAAATTACATGTGAAATTATTTCAAATCCTGGGAGAATTAAAATGTAAACTTCAGGATGTCCAAAAAATCAAAATAAGTGTTGATAGAGAATATGAGGGTTTGTTAACTGTGCATCCCAAAAGTAAAGCTTATTCAATTTTGTGTTGAGAAGGAATTACTTTGCAGTGTTCATATGATTGTTGCCGTTCCTAACCTCTAAACTCCAAAGAAGTCTCTACGACGTATTGCACAGTAAATGAGTTCCGTATATACAACTGTAAACGTTTAAAACTGAAACCTTAACAGATTGACTA
The DNA here is from genome assembly GCA_030762935.1 of Hymenopus coronatus. Taxonomy (NCBI): domain Eukaryota; kingdom Metazoa; phylum Arthropoda; class Insecta; order Mantodea; family Hymenopodidae; genus Hymenopus; species Hymenopus coronatus. Next base: position 102,552,140 of record CM060888.1, on the reverse strand, counting down.
GTTCATGAATTACAAGTTCGTGACGACGGGGAATGCTAGGAATGCCTCAATACAGATGGACAAACTTATAACACACCTGTAGTGGACTACCACTATTCATAAGCATGTAGATTAGGATAAGGCGTGGAGCGATTTTGGTGCCTCCTCAAACTACAAGATAATTTGTACCTATACCCCGTGCGGGACAACCCAGGGAAAAAAGACAAGGCGAGGAGACAGAGGGCGCCAAGCAGTCACAACAGAGCAGAGGTCAGGGTCCCTGTCATTTCCAGATGTAACTCCCCCGTTGCAGCTAGTACAACCGGCTCCCCTGTGGACTTAGACATCCCACAGTGAGCCCGGAGACCGGAGGCCACCCCGTCAAAGGACAAAGTTGACCAGAGAGCACCCTTTTCCCGGCGTCGGGATCCCCGCCAACACCTACAATCCCGAAACAGATCAATCAGATGAAGGGTGAAATGAAAGAGAAGTGAGGTGGAATTGAGGGACAGAAAATTTGGTGGGTTTATACTGAAACTTCCCAGTATTCAGGAAGGCTTGCCGCAGGAATCGTACCCACGGCCTTCCGAATGCGAGTAATGCGCGTTACTACCTGCGCCACCTCGCTCGGTCATGTAAAACTTCCCGGCGTAGCAGATAGCACGCGGAGTAGACATACGATCCGGGCCGGGGCATTAACGACCGCTCTGAATTTTCCAACACGCTCTTCAGTCAGCTGACGGTCGTCTCAGCCTCTTGGCTATTCTGTGTACATTTCCAGCTAATATTTTGATTTACAAGAAGTAAGCTTTTGTAAAAATTATTTTCTGAATAGATATGCAAATAAATGATAATCATATTGTTACAGATCAAAACTGATTACGTTTGTTAATAAAATTGACTCTAGCATACACTTTATTATACAACAAACGACAGTTTTCAGTAATGCGCCTACTTAGTGCTTGAAATCTAAGTTGTTACTTCGCATCAGCTGCACTTAATTAGATTCAAAGTTGCTTCACGATATTAGATGTCTAAGGAGTAACTTTTGAAACACGCTTCCCAATCTATTCTATTTTAATGAATCTTACGTACCTATCCACAAACCTATCTCGTTTCGGTATGGTTTATTTGTATACAGCTATTCACATAAGGAATTAACTGAGCTACCAAAAACAGTTTTCGTAGCATTTCTTGCAATCAAAGTGGCCCTGCAGCTACGTTTTTCATACACTTCAGAGCTTTCATTGAGAGACGCAGGCCTGCTTAAGTAAGTAAACAGAAGTTGGAAATCCTGAAAAGTTTGCAAAACTTTCGAGACAACACAATAAGAGTTGTGAATAAAGGCAAACCTTCACAATTTCTCAAGGAAATATAAGAGTGCAAAGTTAACGTACTTTCTGACTAATCTTACACTACATTCAAACAACATTCATACAGGCCGCCTGAGTAGTGTGTGTGCCTCATATTCTACGGGTCACGAGTTCGAATCTCGCTTAGGGTGAGTTACCCGGATGAGGTTTTTTCGGGTTTTTCCCTTATCCTGAGAAGACTAATGTCGAAAAACTTTAAGCTCCCCGATATCATTTGAGCATAATTTTACCAATTTCCAATATGACCACCAAGTTAAAAGACGTTAAACTTAAAAAACAAAAAAATCATACATGCACTATACGAGGGTGGTTTGAAAAGTTTCCGACCTAATAAAGATATGACATTTTTTTCAGATTTTTGTTTTTCAACATAGTCTCCTTGTAACTCTACACACTTCTCCCATCGATGCTCCCATCTCTGTAACCCGTCCAAATAGTACTCGGCGTTTTTCTCTGCAAAATAATTGTTCACGAAGGCAATTGCCTCTTCATTTGACGAAAATCTCTATCCTCCGACCGTAATTTTCAGATGAAGGAACAAAAAGAAGCCGCTTGGAGCTAGATCTGGTGAGTAAGGCGGATGGTCAAGCAGCTCAAACCGTAACTCGTGGATTTTTGCCATTGCAACCGTTGAGGTGTGAGACGGTGTCTTGGTGAAACAGGATTTTCTTTTTCTGCAAATGTGGCCGTTTTCCCGCAAGTTCTATCTTCAGCTTGTCAAGTAATGATGCGTAGTATGCTCCTGTAATGGTTTTTCCTTTTTGAAGATAATCGATTAAAATAACTCCAAGACTATTCCAAAAAAACAGTCGCCATCACTTTCCAAGCCATAAAAACAGTTTTTGCTTTTTTGGAGCCGGTTCCCCCTTTGCAGTTCACTGCAGTCCGTACAGTCCACGGCGCCAAAACTCGGATTTATTGCGCCTAAACTGCGCCAACGTTTTTGGTCAAACGTGAGCAAACGCGGCACCCAACACGCGGACAGCTTTCTCATGTCTAAATGTTGATTTAATATGTGACAAACACGTTCTTAGACTTGTTCATAGCCTATGCTATCTCTATCACTTTAATTCGGCGGTCGTCTAGCACCATTTGGTGAACTTTGGCGATGTTTACGACGGTAGTTGTAGTTTTTGGACGTCCCGAACGTTCATCATCTCCCAAGCTCTTACGGCCACGCTGAAATTCAGCTGCCCAAAATTTCACTGTGGTAAATGATGGTGCAGAGTCCCCATACACAGAATCCAACTCATCTTTGATTTGCGTAGGCGTACTGCCTTTCAAAAACAAATATTTAATGACAGCTCGATACTCGATTTTGTTCATTTTCATAACAACTCTCACATCACCTCACTCAAACGACTGTAACATAACAACTGAGCGTCCAAAATGGCTGAAACTTTGGTAACTATCAACAGATGAACAACGAAATTCACTAGCTTTTATTTACGTGTGCTGCCATTTACCGATTTTTCGTTTTTGAGTTATCGTGTTCACGGACACACACACGGACCTTCTTCTGAAAATACTTTTTTTGGATACAGGGGACCCTAAAACATATATTTCCGGTGAAATCTCGGTATCGAATTTTTGGTGGAGTGCAATACCTTCTCTATACACAATGTACATAGTACATATAGAGAAAGTATAAATCTGTTACATTCACATAACTTTCTCTGGCTGTTCCACAAGCAAACTTTCCTTACAATATATTATTATTTTATCTACGTCATGCTAATCGAGATAAACGTTAGCAGAAATGGAATTACTTGCTTCCTTGTAAATACGACTTTAAGGTGATAAAGCCTGCAGTGAAAGAATATTTTATTTTGTACAACCAATACAACCATCTGATAGTTACATACATACATTAGGTTATTTTTCCATATAATCTTCATAACGGTTGAGGCACTAGTCACTTTGTGGGATGAGTTTGAATATTCCCTTGATAAAAATCCTATCCTTGCGTGTTCAGCTACATTGTCGTGGAGTGTTGCACCACCTAGTCTGAAGTGAATCGTCGGCCTCCTAGGTGTCCCTTCAAAGTGGAGAAAAAGGTGAAAGTCGCTTGGAGCGAGATCCTGGCTGAAGCAAGGGTGGTCATTGGTATCCCAGCGAAACTGCTTTAACAGCGTGGCGGTCTTCTGGGCTGTATGAGATCGCGCGTTGTCGTGAAGGAAGATGGCACACCCTCGGTGAGGAGTCCTGGCCGTTTCCTCCCGACTGCTTCGCGCAATCGTGTCGAGGTCCCGCAGTTTCGGTCAGCGGACACTGTGTGCCCTCTTTCCAAAAACTCCACGAGTATGACACCCAAAACACTGTAATCGTCACTTCTTTGTCTTTGAAGAAGAGGGGTGTTCCCACTTTATTGATGACTTCTTACTGATCGAGGTATAGTGGTGGATCCCACCTTCCGTGGAGGACAATTGCTAAGTTGCAGACTTTCTCCCATACGTTTTTCCTTTTGTTGGTTGGATAGATTTCATGGAACCCAGCGGTAACAAAATCTTCAGTACTGCAGAATGTCGTGGACAATGTGATGAACGTTTCCAAAAGACATTACAACTTCTACCGCCATATGTCGTAACGTTATCCCCATTTGTCCTGAATCAGATCCTACACGCCAGCTTCTCTTTCTTTCTTTTTGCTTTCTTTACACGTACTATGCACATAGGTTATAGAGAAGGTATTGTACTGCCCAAAAATTCGTTGCCGAGATTTCACCGCAAAATTCATATTTTGAGAACCTCTGAATAAAAAAATAAATTTTAGAAAAATGTTTGCATGAGTGTCTATGTGTGTGTATGGAACATTTTTCGAAAATTTTAATTTTCTATAATGTATTTCTTCAATTTTCTGGGAATATCCTCTTAAGGCATGTTTATTCTGGATGAATTTTGCATAACTGGTAAACGTAAGAGATAGACAAAAAACTTGTAGAGTTCGTTAAAACACACAATTTATGCTATATACGCTTTTTTTCGTGGAGTTGACCGTTTTTGAGATACTCCTTGTTATTAGTTTCAACTTTAAAACAATTATAATTTGTCAACACCTGTCCACGCAAAGAAACGGATTTCAATCCCATAGCAACTGCATTTTTAAACATGAGAATGTCGGTTTAGCCTAATATATTTCCCTGTTTCCCTTCTACTTATAAGGAACTAAGTAATATGACCATTTCTGCTAGTGTTTATCACGATTAGCATGAAGTAGATAAAGGAATAATCTTATTAACAATAATTTGTTACAGAGGTGTACAGAAAGTCATGTGAATGGAACACATCAGCTTTTTTTCTCTTTCTTTTCTTTTTTAACCATAACTGCATGTAAAATGTCTAAACAATTTAATAAACTTATAACATGGACTCCCCGTAAAATTTTAGCAGCTATCACATTTGCACAAACCGTACACAATAATTGAGCATTTAAGGTAATAATGAATCTTTAGAAACAATAAAGGAAGTTGGGTATCTATTGATGTATAAAATTGTTTTCATCTCTGGGATGCATGCTTTAAGAGTCTATATAAATGACGTAATCACTCGCATATCCAGAGTATGTAGCAGAAAAAATGTGTCAATTATGGAAACACAAAAGATAAGGAACAAAAGTACATATTTAAAATGCTACGTAGATGGCGCAAACATTAAAATGGGAAAACTTCACTTTAAAACGATGTTTCGTAAGCGGTTAATTCTACTAACAAGTTGTTGCATTTTTGCATTTTTTCCTATAACAGACATATGCCCATCTCTCAAGGTTTACAATCTAAACTGTAATATGAATAAAAAAAAAAATTAAAAGGCTATTTGCAGAAAAGCCAAAATATAAAGTCGTCACGACCTTAACTAGATCATATAGATAGTTTTAATTACGATTAGTGTTGTTTCGAATTTTTTTTTTCTATAGAATACAACCAAACCTTTTTTTTTCTGGGAAGAAATACCATGAAAATCTTCACTTTGCAGCCTTAAAATACCGAACTTCAAAACGAATTGATTCATATTTTCCTATTGGGTATGCTTTAAAACATATTTTCGTGAAATGTGTTTGGAGTGCAACCATACTTCCTTTAACGCTAACTTAACTGTTGATGAAGTAAAATAGACGAGTTTGAACTCTTTATGAAACTATTCCACAATGATATGTAAGATTTTTATGGTGAGTTCTCCCCTTTACTCGTTATTGTAATTTCGTACACACCCGGCTATCCCTAATAACGGATGCAAAAAATCTCCGTATGTTCACGCCAAAGGCTGTGAACCATGGACGGAACGACTGACGTCTTTAGTCTCCACGTTAAGTTTTGGAACAGCTGTACCCATCAGCTGTGAAAGCATCCTAGTCGGAATGGTCGAATGTTACTAGATAATTACAGTAGTCAAATTGTACGCTTCTACGCCTGCTCTCTGGTGCCGTTGTTATTAAATAACACAATACAGTAGTTTTCACACAATACAAAAACCCCTAGCATATACCTATAACCGAAATAGGTGAAGCTGGTGAATTTGTGCATTATGCACTCCCAGGGTATTAAGTTAACCTCTTTGAGGAGCATATAGCCAGCGACCATCGGGGGGGGACACTCTTTTCAGATGCTAATTAAGAAAATAGGTTGACTGATCTCGAATGATAACGAATCTGTCTCTTAGCAGAACACTTAGCAAGCCGATTATTAACGAAGTCGATTATACCTTTAGTACAACGGACATAACGAAAATTGAAGGTTATACATATTATGGGAAGGCATTGCAAGCGTACCGTAACGTAATAGATGCGATTCTCTTTTGTTTTAGGTCTAATTGCTAAATCGTGATAATCTACATGTAAAGAATGTTTCAAAGGGGCACAATTAGGATTTGGACGTTGTTGCTTAGAACGTACGTGATACAAAAATATAGTTTTTAATGTCAATAAAAGGTATTCAACAAAACACCTCATGATCAGGGTGGATATGTAGTTCCCCAGGAACAAATCCACGTGCCTGGCCCACGATATCGGAAGTATAATAACGCAGGTAGGCTGGTAAACACCAAGTCGCGTGCTTTTGCATTGTTTTCGTAGGCATACCGACATGCTACACATTAGCTCAAGCTAATATTACGCGATACCTTGACTTTAAAAATCCCACTAAAGAACCTATACCTTAGTATGTTTATTTTTCAAGATACAATTTCATCATAACAGAAATGAATGAAAGAAAATGACTGGGAAAATAAGCTGGATTACATACGCCGATAACACATCTTTTAGAGGCATCTTAACGTTAGTTGTTTTGAGGATGGAAGCAAGGAACTGATACACAACAAGGCAAGAACACTATTGATATTACTAAAGCATTGTAAATAAAGTTTAAAAAAATAAAACCCATTTACAGACAGACAAGAAGTTTATTTTACTGCCCTTAACTCGCAATATGAAATAAATAATTATAAAGGGACAGGAATATTTAACCAAAACAATAGTGGTGGGAGACAATACAATAGACCATAACTGACCTTTGCTCCTTTGCCTGAAAGCTAGGATAAGTTTGCTGATTACGAACAAGGAGAAACCCGTTTGTTTTCGTATCACGTGTTTGTCACGAATATTCTCTCACATGTGAGTATGTGGAAATCACAAACTAGTGGTTCGTACGCTGCCTGACCTCAAAAATGACGTAAGTTTCAATGTTACATAAAGACATGCCTAAAATAATTTCGAAACTTTATATTCATTGGTATATATTTTATTATTATTTATATATATATATATATTTTTTTTTTTTTTTTTTTTTTTAAGGTAGACTTCAGTAAAAATTAAGCTGCGACATAAAACTTCGAACCAGTTCAAGTATAAGCTACAAGAATGTACTGTTCGTTCGGCATATTCCTAAGCAGCCTGTATATTGCCTAAAATGAAATATCCGTGGCATTTTACTTATTTTACATGCACGGAGAAACAACTTTTTTCAATTCCATGGCTTTCTCAACTAAAAGTCAAATCCTTCTCTTTGCAAGCGTGTTCTTTTACAACTCCAACAAGTTTGTAGTATATATATATATATATATATATATATATATATATATATATATATATATATACACATATAATATTAAAAGTTGGCGTCTTGTCTTTTGCATTAAAATGGGCAGCTGAAATTATGGGGCAGAAATAATGTTGGATTAACTATTCATGAGTAGCTTATGCTTTCTAAAATGGGAATATCAAAGCTGTAGCTCAGGTGCATTTTACAGATGGAAATTGAGTTTCATTCTCTGACGAAACCTTTGTGTTTGTAGTTAGATAAATCTTATGAACGTTACCACCTTTAATCGTTTCCACCTGATGAGAAACACATGCCCTGGTACATGCAAGCAGAGGTTGGAGAGCTGGGGGAACGACGGTTTTGCCACGTGCAAAGTCTGCGGTCGGTCCAGGCTCTCTCCTACCCTCACCCCCTGCTTGCACGGATGAGCAGGGGTGGTATAGTCACCAGAGAAAATGTTACAATACAGTCATGCAAACAAATGAGTACAAGGAAAAACAAAGTCCACTCAATGGCTCTTCACACTAATATGCATTACCTTCTCACCATGTTTACTCTATCAATTGAATTATACAAAATATTTGATAGCGAGATTGCGCTGGGAAACACGTTTTGAGGTCCCCTGAATAAAAAAACAATTCTAGAAAAACGACCCTGGAGTACCCATGAACAGCGTAACTCAAAACGATAAGACTAAATGCCAAACTTGATATGTAAGTTTCATTTTCCATGGATGTCTTACAAAGATATGCAAGAAAATTCTCCCAACCAAAACTAAACTTAACATGGAAAATGTTTTCGAAAAATCTGACCTTCTAAAAAAATATGTAAATGATTTTGATCAAAATACTACGATTAAGATATTTTTGTGACAAATGAAATGTACTCATATAATTTGAATTTTATGAGAATAAACTCTGAGGTTCTCTTCACTCTGAATGACTTTAGCATGGCTGGTAAACTGTAAAATATACAAAAAAGTCTTACTAAACGAAACTATATGTTGTTTTCCCGTGCCATTCATTATCTATTCTGTGATACATTATCCTTACTAACGTTCTTTTATCTAATTCACGCTAATAGAGATAAACATTAGCAGAAATGGTTTTATTACACATTTTCTTGTAGGGATAAAGGGAATACACTGGGATAAAGAGAGTCAAATCCTTTAAGCTCGATCGCTATGTGAAGGCATTGAAATTTTGTCTATTTGCTTCACCAGGATTAAATGAGAACAACAAAAAGATTGGGGATTTTCCATTTGAGAAAAGTTTAAGTATTAAGAAACTTAAACCAATAACAAGGAATGCCTTAGTAATTGTTAACTACACACAAAAATGTGACAAACTGTGTATTTTAATGAGATCTACATATTTTCTGCAGTAAGATTTTGTTCCTCTCTTACGGCTTACCATTATATAAAAGTCAACCAGAATGAAGAGGACTTAAAAAGGTATTCCCAAAATATTCAAGATATACAATATATCCCCAAAAACTTTCTTAAATATATGGTAGTTTAATCAAAATCATGAGAATATTTTTATAAAGAAGAGAAAATCAAGGTTTTTAATAGCATGAGAATTTTTTTTTCCAAAATGATAGCCATATCCATTGACTCGCTACGTGTACGTTAAGAAACGCAGTGGTAAAAGCAACTTATTACTTTCTCTACGCGTACTATGTACATAGTGCATAAAGATATGTTATTGCACCCAAAAATTCGAAACCGCGGTTTCATCGGAAATATATGTTTTGAGATCCCCTCAATCCAAAAAAAAGTATTTTTAGAAAAATTTTCATAATGTGTGTGTGTGTGTATGCGGGGTCGGCCTCCGTGGTGTAATGGTTACCATGCTAACTTCATATACCCAAGGTCGCCGGTTCACACCCGGCGGAGTACGATGGATATTTTCGGGCGTAAAAACCCTTACAATGGCTTCCTTCGGAAGGGAAGTAAAGCCGTTGGTCCCGTGTCGTAGATTTACGGCACGTAAAAGAACCTCAAACCTGATAGAGGCCTCTGAGCAAAATTAAGCGATCTTTCACACCCAGTATAGAATGGGACGCTGAGAACCACAGCAGTTAAAGAGCGTCCATAAATAACACGCCATTTACATTTACATTTTGTGTCTGTGGGCAGCATAGCTCAAAACCGATAAGTCCATTAAATAGCAAACTTGGTATTTAAGTTCAGTATCTTCCAAGGATGAGACACGAAGATTTTCAAGAAAATCCCCCACCCCAAACAACCCTTTACATGGAAAAATGTTCGAAAATTTTTATTTTTCTCAAAAACGGCTGACGATTTTGATTAAAATGTCGTATATTACAGATATTTACATGACAAATAAAATATATATCTTGAATTTTCTAAGAGTAACTTCTGAAGACTTTTATTCTGGATGAATTTTACGGAATTTTGCATAACAAGTAAACCATGGGACATAGACAAAATCCTACTTAACAAAAAACGTAGATCTCGTTAAAACACACAATTTATGTTATATATATATTGTTTTCGTGGAGTTGAAGTTTTTGAGATATTCCTTATTGTTGGTTTCAGTTTTAAAAATCTTATACTTTTCTTATACAGGAACTTGTCAACTCCTTGCCACACAAAGAAACGGACTTCAATTCCATAACAACCCCATTTTAGAGCACCTGAGTGTCGGTTTAGCCTAAAGTATCCCCCTCTTTTACCTCCTCCTTATAAAGAACTAAGTAATGCTTATCTCTACTTGCATAAAGTAGGTAGAAGAATAAGCTTATTAACAATAATGTGTTACAGAGAGGTAGAGAAAGTTTTGTCTACACGTATACAATACCAACACGTGAGCAATCATAGGCACTTAAAACATTTACTCCGTTTGCACGCACGTAAGAACTGCCGATAACATTGTATAAGTTTATCAGAACATCGCACATCTGACGTACGACTATCTTGCGGAAAAAAATCTGATATATTCCATTCACATGAGTTTCTCTAGCTGTTCCGCAAACAAACCTTTTATTCAAAACATTAATCTTGTATCTACATCATTCTAATCAAGATAAACATAAGCAGAATTAGTCGTATTACTAGCTTCCTTGTAAGTAGAAGGGAAATAGGGAATCCATAGACTAAAGCGAATGACGTTAAGATACCAAGTTTGGTATTTAACCGACTTTTCGTTTTGGAGCTATGCTGCCCAAAGACGCACACACGCACGCACGCACACACACACACGGACATGTTTCTAATTTTTTTTTAATTAGGGTCTTAAAACATGTATTTCGCTGAAATCTCGGTATCGAATTTTTGTGTCCAATACAATACCTACTCTATACATTATGTGCATAGTACGTGTAGAGAAAGTAAAAAACAAATGTGTATTTCGTTTACAGAAAGTATCTGCTCCTTTTGAATAGATTAACAGATTATATGGTCCGTTCAACACAGTATTAAACATTACTCCACTATTGCTAGTATTTAATTTGGTTCAAAAAATACTAATATTAACTTGAAGTGGCAAATTCGAACAGGTAATAAGTAGAATTTTTCTCGCTTCTAAACTTACCAAGGGAGATGGCTCAGTAATAACATGAGATTCTCATTGGGGGTTTAATCCTACCTTACTAGAGTCTGCTGGATTTTCCCGAGCCACTCATGCAGATCACAAGCTGGTATACACTTTTAATGACGCCCTAGTCCAGGTATGAACAAACCCTGAACTATTTGATATGCAGCCCGAAAAGTTGGTTAGCACCACACAGTTCGAAGCGAAGCGATAGATGGAGCAACAGACAATGAGTGCAGTAGCGCTTACTGATTCTAAGATAAATAGATTCTTTTGTACACAGATGTACTTCTTTCAATAGCAATTTTTTTACATTTACATTTATTTCGTTAAAATCTGGGTTGCCTGTGATAGAGCTACTTTCAGCTGCTCAAATGTTTGTCAGTCATACGAGATCTTTATTTTGATTTGATACAGTTCATGTTATAGTTGCTCACACACATATTTATAGAAGCAAATACAGCGAAATTTTGGCGCCAAAGAACCTTGTTTTGCAATTATATATGTTCAAATAAATTAACACCATGTTTACTGAGGTACAGATATTTAAAAAATATATCATTATTTAATTGTAGCTGTAAGTCAGCATTCCCTTGCAGGTTCGACATGCACTGAATTAAAAAAAAAGTCTAAATCCTTTTCCTCTTTATGTGTATAATACGTATTAAATTGCATGTCCTCATTTGTTTTGGAGGGAGTACAAAGAAGGAAAATGATTCGCTTTCCCTCTTGTAATTGTCCCTTCCCAGTTCCAATTGCAACCCAAAGTTTTAATTGCATCTTTAATATTTACTTATGTTTATTTTTTCCTTGTCGGTTAGAGTATTTATTTACGAGTATTTATTCCATTTTAACACGAGGAAAGTCCGAAAGTAACTGCCAACAAGGAAGATCAAATCATTGTACCTTTGATTTGAATGACGACTTTCCAATTAAGACTGTCGCGGTCAGATACTACCTGTTAACAGGCGCTACGTCATATATGGGCGTATACCTAGGTATACCGAGCATCCGCAGCGACATCTTGTGTCGTATGCGGGAAATTCAAGAATCACTTTTGTTCCCGAACTAGTAAATGCTATGCCTGCCTGGTAGCAATAAAATCTAAGCTACAATAAACATTACATTCAAAAGTTCCTACCTCCTAGGTCTGGGGAGCAACAACATTACAGAGGCCCAAAGTTCGAATCTCGGTTAAAGTGACGTTTTTGCTGGATTTTCGCGGTAAAAGTCTGATGAATCTAAGCTCTAAGGCCGCCGGGCCCATTTGAACATCATGTCAACAATTTCATTCGCTCACCATCCGTTTGACCTAGCCGGTTAAAACATTAAAAATAATCCAGAGGAGAATCCTATACCGGTCATAATTAAGTGCACGTGTTTGTTACACAGGGCAACTCTAGGGGCATCTGTCTGGCGTAATCGAATTCCTTCAAACAAGTGCATGTGAGCACTTCTTAGACTCCAGATGCGATTCGTCACCTTTACAATGATGTTCTTCATAATAATTCTTTCTACAAATTTTCCACAGTCTTTTTTCTACCTACCTCTGAGTAAATATTCGTAGAAATTATTTTCAATTAGGCATGTACAATAGATGAATGAGTTAACACTCCACTATTATGTAAACTAATGCTGGCATAAGTTTGTCGACTACTGAGGAAAGAATACCACTTCACTTTCCGGGATCGCTGCTTAAAGAGCATAACATTAATACCCATTTCGGAAGTAGCTAATCCCCCCCCCAAATATATTATGTGTTCCATTCACATTATTTTCTCTACATTTCTGCAACAAATTATTGTTAAAAGGCTTATTCTTCTATTTCCTTCATGCTATACGAGAAAAAAATTTGCAGAAATGGTATTATTAATTGCTTCCTTGTAAGTAGAAGTAAAAATAAGGAAATACACTAGGCTAAAGCGATAATTAAATCTTCTAAAAGCTCCAGGAGTTGACAAATTACCGTATGAGAAAAGTATAAGTATTTTAATTTTGAAACCAATAACAAGGAATATCTTAAAGACGTTCAACCCTTCGAAAAAAATGTACCTATATAACATAAATTGTCATGTTTTGTTAAGTAAGTTTTTGTATATGACGAGTTACCAGTTATGCAGAATTCCGCAAAACTCATCCACAATGAAGATGTCTTCAGAAGCTATTCCACGAAAATTCCAGACATAGATTTTATTTGTCATATAAGTATATGTTTAATATACGATATTTTAATCAAAATCGTTAGTCATTTTTGAGAAAATCAAAAGTTTCGACATTTTTTCCATGTAAAGGGTAGTTGAGGGTGCGGGGATTTTCATGAAAATCTTTGTGTCGCGTCCTTGGGAAGTATAAAACTTAAATACCATGTTTGGTATTTTATTCGTTTTAGAGTTATCGTGTTCCTAGACACGGACGGACACACACACACACACACACACACACACACACACACACACACACACGAACCTTTATCGAAAATTGCTTTCTTCGGATACAGGGAACCCCAAAACGTATATTCCCGATGAAATCGAATTTTTGGGTGGAATGCAATACCTTCCCTATATACTATGAACATAGTACGTGTAGAGAAAGTAAAAACATTTTTAATTCTCTATCATGTACATGGAATGTACTTAGTAGGTAGAGAAGGAATGAGCCAAAAATACGATAGTGAGATTCAGTGAAAATACAATATTTTGAGTTTCCCTGAAAAAGAAATCATGTTTAGAACACCGCACGCGCGTATGTGTCTGTCCGTGCGTCTGTGAACAGCACTTTACTTTTCATTTTAGCGACAGCTCTGAAGAGCTTTGACTATCTCTTAAGCATAGTCTATTCCCTTATTACTTTGTATCTACAAAGAAATATATAGAACTATTTATGCAAACGTTTATCTGGATTAATGTGAAGTACTTAGAAGAATTTAGTTTTAGGAATAGTTTGTTGAAGATGGTAGAAAAAGTCATGATTTTAACATATCAGATTTGCGTTTGCGTGTATGTTTGTGAACAATGTAACTTAATAATGAAAAGTGGTTAAGTACCAAACTTTATTTAGGTTGAGTAAGGATGCGACAGGAAGATTTTGTGGAAAATCTCCCACCCCAAACCACCCTTTACATGGAACATTTTTCGAAATTTTCGATTTTCTCAAAAATGGCCCTAACGATGTTGATTAAAATACCATATATTTACAATTAAACTTTATATCTTGAATTTTCTGAAAACAGCCTCTAAAACTCTTTATTCTGGTAAACTCTGCATAATCGGTAAACTGTAAGAGAAAGACAAAATCTTACAACATAACACATGTAGATTTCGTTAAAAACACGTAGTTTGTGTCAAGATAATTCCATTTCCGAGATATTCCATATTAATGATTTAAATTTAAAATATGTACATTTTTACTTTCTCTACACGTACTATGTACATAGTGTACAGAGAAGGTATAGTAATGCACCCAAAAATTTGATACCGAGATTTCACCGGAAATACATGTTCTGGACCACCCTGAATCCAAAAAAAAAGCATTTCTGGAAAAAGGTCCGTGTGTGTGTGTGTGTGTGTGTGTGTGTGTGTGTGTGTGTGTGTGTGTGTGTCTATCTGTCTGACTGTGGACAGCATAGCTCGAAAACTTGGTATTTAAGTTTGGTATCTTTCAAGAATGCGACACGAAGATTTTCAAGAAAATCCCCCGCCCCAAACTACCCTTTATATGGAGCATTTGATTTTCTCAAAAATGGCTCTAACGATTTTGATTAAAATATATGTTAAAGATGTTTACCTGACAAATAAAATGTATATCTTGAGTTTCCTAGGAATAGCCTCTGAAGACTACTTTATTCTGGAAGAATTTTACGGAATATTGCATAACTGCTAAACCGTAAGAGATGGACAAAAACTTACAACACAAAAAAAGTAGAGCCGTTAAAACACACAATTTATGTTATATACATTTTTTTTCGTGGAGTGATCGTTTTTTGAGATATTCCTTGTTTTTTGATTCAGCTTTGAAAAAATTATAATTTTCTCATACAGGAATTTGTCAATTCTTTTCCACACAAACAAAGGAACTTCAGTCACATAGCAACCAGTTTTGACTGTCACTTTAACCTATGGTTCTCACTTATTTCGCTTTTACTTACAAGGAAACAAGTAATAAAACTATTTCTGCTAATTTTTTTCTCTATTAGCATGAAGTAAATAGAATCATAAACTTTTTAACAATAATATGTTGCACAGATGCAGAGAAATTCACGTGAATGGAACACATGCGATTTTTTCTCATTCCTTTGTTTTACTCCTGAGCAGGCCTAAAGAACCTAATTTTAATGTCACATAGCAACAGCTTTTCAAATATTAACTATGTTTTAGCCTAATGTATTTTCTTGTTTTCATTCTACTTATAAGGAACTGAGTGATAAGACTGTTTATACTAATATTTATCTTGATTAGTATAAAGTAGGTCGAAGAATAAGCGCTAGTAAGAAAAGATTGCAGAATAGATAGGGAAAAGTCATATGATGGAGCATATATTTGGTTCTAAAGTTCCCTTTATTTGGATGACCTCATATTTTATTTTTTCGGCAGAATATTGATATGAAATTTAGGTCCGAATGCAATATTTACTCTTTCAGGTGCCAAGACTAGAAGATACAAAAGACGATATCTTGGAAGAATGTCCGACGCGTGATGTTAAATGATGTGAACCTAAAATTATGGAAAATTATAACGGGGAAATATATGAAGCGAATTCATAAATTAATCGGCTCAATTAACATTTATTTTCATATTTTTAAAAAAAATGGGGTTTACTTCTTCTATTTAAATTTAAGCAGTTTTATAAAAATTAAAAAATGGGATATTAGGAAAAATGATCTTGTCACTTAACATCAGTCTTCAAAATTGCCGGTATTTTAGTGATTCTCTATTAAAAAAAACTAGCCCATAGGATGATAGAGTAAATAAAAACAGTGGATCTTCATTTTCTTAAGAGTCATTACTTAAACGAGGGCCAATATTCATTAACCATCCAAAATTTTAATCAATATTTCCCACATATGCTATCTTCTTCCTGTAAATTCATCTTGCAAGTTTTACTGAGCAACCCAATTAAACAGGGATAAAACGCCTAGCTTGCCCAGAAAATCCACGGACTACGTGATTCTCATTTCACCTATGAGTGTTGTGTACCCTCCAAATGTCAAGGGGCAATACCAGAATAGCGCTCAAGGCATACATGTTATCACAGGCTCCCTTTACCATCTTAACACAGAGATGACCTTAAACTATGAATGAAGCTTCCAGTACGGGAAACAACTTTGCACTCGACGCTTTACCGCATCCCTGGAATATGAATGGAATACTTCTGCAAGCATAGCGGTTTCATGAGGTTAATTATGAAATCATAAGGACTTTGTCTATAAATCCTTAGCGATTATCTGTTGATAGCATTCTGCTTCCTAAGTGATATACAATTGGGCAAAACAGAGGATAATGCAGACTCCCTTAGAAATGACAAATTCGTAAACTGTAATTTTCATTCTTAAGAATTTTATTTTCTTGGCTTTTTAACGTTTACTTTCAGCACTTAACTTCTTTGATGTTTCTGCTCATTCTTAAAGAAATGCTCTGGCGAATTGTGAAATGCACGAAATCTTCTAGTCTTCCGACTATAGATATCCAGCTAAGCGCTCAACAAGACGTGTGGATTTCCAAGTACCTAAGCCACGTCATTCGGTTAACTTACGCCTGTTTATTTCAAGTTTGCTATATTTTGTTCATTAGGTTCAATGGAGTTCAAAAATCAATTGGCTTAGCTCACTCACGTCAAGTATTTTCTTCAGGTTCCATTGCGCTTCATTTGGCTTAAAGGCCTTAAAGAGATTTCTTGTTCATTACGATTTGCAACTCTTGCAAGAGACGTAATGTAGTGCAAATGGCGGACTTCATAGCGTTGCTCTCGGATGCACCTCTTTATCCAGTAGTAAATAATTGCGCGCTTTCTACTTCCATTCTTTATAATAGTAAGGTTTTTGATTTGAAGTTTCAAAAGTGACATATTAGAAATACGAGATATTACCAAAACATGAGAGTTTATGAACAGTTTAATTAAAATAAAATTAAAATAAAAATAATAATAATAATAAAATTAAAATAAAATAATAATAATATCCTTTTATTTTATATAGCATCTATAAACTTCAAAGCTTGGTCTATTTCAAGTTGATTAAGACAAACGTTTGTACAAATAATTTCATTACTTTTACGTAAGTACAAAGTAAAAATTGGTCAAGAAAGTTTCGGAATGTCACCGCTAGTTGTTTTTATTTTCTCTATGTGCTGTTCAGTTGACAGTAATCCTAGTTCATCCCATTGTTCCGACTCCACCAACTGCGAAAGCTTCGTTGGCGAATCCTTGGCAGCATTCATGGATAATCGTATTAAGCGTATGTCAGTAGATACCCTGAACAACTGTTCGAGTGTTGGTACTCTTAGTTAGCAGTCATAAGATGTTGCATGTCGAGATTTCACCGAAAATACATGCTCTAAGACCTCTGAATTAAAGAAAAGGGAAAAATCTGTCACAGTGAGAAAACACCAGTGAGCTCCTCTGGAGAAAGCTAAGCCAATATGATCTGAATAATACATTGTTAAAAATAGTTCTATTATAATATGAACGTCTTATTAAAAACGAAAAATCGATAAATATCAAACATGACATTTAAGTTCAGTATCGTACAAAGACATTTACTTGAAATGTCTCAAAACACACAATTTATTTCAAATAGCTCTTTTGAATCATCAACCATTCCCGATATCAGTTATTAATTGTTTGAATTGTGCAACAGCTTGTCGTTATTTTAATTCCTATCGACATTCAGTTCTCTCTCGCATGACATTTAAGGTCCGCATCTAGCATTCAGGTCTAAAACATTTGAATATCGCTATTCCCTTGTATCTATAACGAAAAGTGTAATGCAGTTATTTCTGCAAAAGTTTATCTCAATTGAAATGAACTAGATAACTAAAGTATCTTCACAATAAGTGCTCAGTAAGAACAATCTGCACACCAATTAACAAACAATATAGGTTATAGGAAATCGTGTGAAAGCAACACATCAAATTTATATTTATTGCTGAGCTGCGATATAGTTAGTTCCTGCTGAACTAGAGATAATGTAGCTATAAATATAAAAATAAAGTGCATTTATTAAACTTTTGTAAAAAAGACAAATTTCCTGCAGGCGCAAATAGCTTATTGATCAGAAAGAATGGCATTCCTGAGCAATGGTCTGAGCAATTTTGATTGAATATGCCAGCTGGGCTCTTCGCCTAAGAACAGTTGATATGCAAGAAAAGACGATATATTTTTTTCAGAACTTATATTTTTGAACACCTATATAATACTTTTATAACCAGCTGAAAAATGCAATGCCATAACATAGCACGGCATTGAACACGTTTCTAATATTCTCCGGGCGGTTGCTCTAATCATAGACTACTGTGACAACATATCGGTATGACATTCAATCTTCCAACTGGTATGTGTTTTTACCTGGTTAAACCAACCGGCATGTCCCACTTCAGAGATAACGCTTTAATGGCGAATTACTATCGTCAGTCCTTACAACTATGGGCAATTTTATTATATGGATGTTATTAATGGGTTTTGTGATTTACTGTGTTAGAACCGGCTTAAAATGCAATGCCAAAGCCGGGATTTGAGCACGGTTCATGTTCTTAAAACACAAAAACCTTTAATAATATCACCAATATAATAAGTATATAATAGTTCTGAGTGCAATACCGAGTAAGCCTAAGATGACAGTATTAAAATAATCTTCGGCTAAAGAAAAGTGAGAGCTTGCTATACTTGAGGATGTTATGTATTGCTACATTTTTTTTTTTTTTTTAACAGTAACGGAGTCTGATCAGGACTCCGGTACTGTATCCCTATTTACATTTCCCCCCGTAGGTTTTACTGATTACTGGTTTACTGGTTTTACTGTTTCTTTCACAAACATATACACATTGCACAAACATATAACATCCATGCCCAAGGCGGGACTCGAACCCACGATCCCCTGCCCACGAAGCACCAAAGCGAGCGTGGCCATGGGGACCGGCCTATCTTCGGAGAATGACAGCCGCCCCTTCAGTCAACACAAGGAACAGATTTCACAGGAGTTGAATGCTTCCGTCAAAACGCAAAAACCCAGCGGACTCATAGTCATAACCTAATGGCAAGTGGCGCCACATCCTCCTTAAACTCCGACCTGGCGACTATTTGCTCCTCTCGAAGGAAGGGTGTGATATATTAGGTATGAGATCCTATGACCATCACATTAGCAAATCCGGTTCAACAAGAGGATAAGCAAAACATATTTTCCAGGTGGTTCCATGTGGTAAACATTATTAAATCAATGGACTCATGATCCTTGCAATCATAAAATTATGAATCTAATGGATTCTTACAACCTGTTTATTCTCAAGAGTAATGTTATAGGTACCACATACAGAATGAAGAGCTACAAGCACAATACAAAGTATTTCCAAACGCCAAATTAGAAGAATGACTATTACACTAACACTAACGGTGTGTTCATTGTATACAATTCTGAACTTTCCACAAAGAGAATTAATGTTTAAATACGAAAGCTAGGAAAACGAATACTGAAAATGCAAAAGATTAAAACCATTCCAAAAGTTAATAAGTGTTCTTAGTGTTTTCTCAGGTCATTGTATAAGTCATGAAATTTTTCTTCTTCCCTTTTTAAACGGTGTTAAGCTACGGAGCTTTCAAAATAAAAATTATTGTTTCATGGAGTATTTTAGTAAAAGAACAATTAACTTTTCTCGATACGTTTAAACTTAAATTGAATAAATATAAATACGGTGAAAGAAAGACATAACAATGCAAAGAACTAGTTTTTCCTTTTTCGATTTCAACGAAATAAGCTTGCCGGAAACAGGTTTCTAAGATAAAATTAGGGTGTTTGTTTATATTCACTTAGCACTCAAAATCAAATATGGACATTAGTTTTTTGTTCGTTTTTCCAAAACTTGTTTCAATTATTAAGTTAGTATGCACTTAGCACTGTCTATTAATCAGTCTATAGCGGCAATTGGTCTAAAGAATTCCAAACGTAACATAAACCCGATAACAATAAAACACTTTTAAGGATGATAAAGACGGAGACATACTTTGATAAAAGGAACTCCTTTAAGTCACATTTTGGGGTAAGTTATCTGAAAATTATTTTGAGAACATCGGGGAAAATGTGAGCCAGTTGGAGAATTTAATATCGTGCCACTGTGGCTCAGTTGGTTAGAGCAGCGCCAGGTACGCCAATATCGTGGTTAAAATGTCGATTCAGTCTGAATCTACATTTACAACTTGAGCCTACACACAGTATGAGAAAGAACAATTACCACTAATTAGCTTAATAATGGTAACTATAAAGCCCGGGACTTTACCTCCAAGCCATCATTGGGGTATGTTACCCCAAAACGAATTTTAGAACATCTAGAGATTAACCAAGGAATATATAGATCAGTTGGGGAATTTAATGTCGAAAAGTTGTCATGGTAGCTCAGTTGATTAGAGCAGCGGAACAGCAGCCGAAGATCCGTGGTTCAAATCTCAGCTATGCCATGCATTTTTTCAAACTTACTCTACACTTCCAATTTAGTCTATATGCGATGTGTGTGAAACAATTTAAATGCTATTTTCGCATCAGGGTAAGGGTTGCTTATATCAAATTAGTGCTTTTGATTTTCTCCGACATCTCCGAAATTGTGTTATCACATTATTGGGTGTGTAAAATATCTGGGAAAAATATGAGAAAAGTATATGTTTTTCACAGCAGAAACCAAAAATAAGGAATGTCTCAAAAGCGACGAACTCCATGAAAAAAAATGTATGTAACATAAATCGTGTGTTTTAATGTGCTCTACATTTTTTGTGAAGTAAGTTTCTGTCCATCTCTTACGGTTTAGCAGTTATTCAAAATTCAGTAAAATTCATCCAGAATAAACTACTCTTCAGAGGTTATTCCCAGAAAATTCAAGATATACATTGTATTTGTCAGGTAAATATCTTTAATATACGAAATTTTAATCAAAATCGTTAGAGCCATTTTTGAGAAAATCAAAACTTTCGAAAAAAGTTTCATGTAAAGGATAGTTGGGGGTGGGGGATTTTTCTTAAAATCTTCGTGTCGCATCCCTGGAAGATACTAAACTTAAATACCAAGTTTGGTATTTTACCGACTTTTCGTTTTTGAGTTATCGTGTTCACAGACACACGGACACACACACACACACACGAACCTTTTTGTGAAAATGCTTCTTTTGGATATTGGGGACCCTGAAACATATATTTCCGGTGAAATCTCGGTATCGACTTTTTGGGTGGATAGAGAAAGTAAAAATATGAGTAGGGAGTAGCACATCTTCGCTAATTATTTCCAAAACATTATAAAATGTATTATTCTGTTAATAATGGATATGGTACAGATTTCAGAATTTAGTTTCTAAGCATGCGTATCATTGTCATGTATTTCTCAGCTGAACAAACGAAGGAACGTACAGTTACTGTAATTGCCAATGAATTTGCTGAATGCATTCATTTGGATAGCGTTAGGGATGTCAAGCAATCTATGGTTTGTTGTTAATATTATTATTGCATTCCCATGTTATATTTACCTTTATTTTTAAAAAAATCTATAAAGTTTAACATTTCAATGAAAAATTACAAAGCACATCACAATATGTGAGAATTATAAGCCTGACTGCTATACATTAATCAATCATTCTATGTTGGTTGTACGTTATACAGATTATTATTTTATACTTGCATTCTGTCTATAGGTATTTACTATTAGCGTTCACCATTAATATTGAAGATATATTAATCAAAATGGAATAGATACTTTCGGTAGAGCAGACACTAGAATTGCGTAACCATATCTCCCTTTTGCAATTGGCCTGCTGTTTTATTAAATAATCTCTGCAATGCAAATCTAAATTACCAATTGAGGCATGATGTATATAGTTGATTCGAAGTTCTTGCAGATAAACTCTAATTAGATCTGATAATAATTTAAACTGACCCCAATTCTGACAGCAAACCAATAAGCTCTCCAGTAGTGTTTCGAATCTGTTAAAGTCAGAAAGGTTTAACAGTCATGCAGTAAACAACACTACTAGCTGCTAAGTTTCACTGAAATCTGCGGGCTTAGTTTTCGATTAGTGATATCAAACAGCGGCGCGAGTGGGGGAGTCATTTAGTCATTTCATTCTCAAAATGAGGACTGTGACTTAAAAATCTGTTTTCTCAACTGAAGGTAACAACACTAACTTTCGTTCATATTTAGATTCAAGGCTGATCATTAGTAAATAGTTTGGTTTCTTGAGTTTAATTGAATTATAGAATCTCACTTGGCGCGCAAAAATGTCCAAAGCCTTCTTTTATTCAATTACATTAAATATAACTATCATAAAAACAAACTTACGTGATGCTTGTTTTCTTGAACGGAGCTGTGCCCTGCCAGCACACTTGGCAAACTGTGACTGTCTCGGCGATAACTGAGAAGCGACTGCCGAATGCGACATTCCCGTTAACAAGGGTTGGAAGGGCAAGTTACTCATTCACCTGACGGCGCCACACACCCCTGCATATTAGGCTATCTGCATAACTTTCTCGTCTACTCGCCGACGGCTCTCGTACACTTACATTTTAGCATCTTCTCATATTTCTAATGTACCACTTTTGACTCCTTATATCAAATGGCTTATAATTATAAAGATAAAGAAGCTTATCCAAGAACAACACTATAAAGCCCGCCATTTATTTCAATATTAAGTCAACTAAAAACATATTAATATAATATTAAACCAATTTCTATCCATATTCTCCATATTAAGTAAAATTATATACGGTATTTTGCAAAAGCTGCAAATAATCAAGAAGACATCTCTACTTTACGTCAAGGGAAAAAAAAAAAACTTGTGTGCCATTAACATACCTTTCTCTACATCTTATACAAATTATTCTTAAAAATCTTATTCTTCTATCCACTTCAGGCTAATCGTTATAAAATTAGCAGAAATGGTTTATTACTTCCTTCCTTGTAAGTAGAAGGGAAATGGAGTATACGAGTACTACGCTAAAGCGATAGTCAAATATTTTAAAATCCGGTTACTATATGCTTGAAATGCCTTTGTATAGTTAGGAGTTGACAAATTCCAGTATGAGAAAAATATAAGTATTTTAAATCTGAAACCAATAAGAAGGAACATCTAAAAAACGGCCAGCTCTAAAACAAAACGAAAAACGTATATGACATAAATATCTTAACGAGATCTATATATTTTGTGTAGTAAGTTTTTCTTATCTCTTACGGTTTACCAGTTATACGAAATTCAGCAAAATTCATCCAGAATAAGAGGCTTTCAGAGGCTATTCGCAGAAAATTCAAAAAATACATTTTATTTGCCATGTAAAAATCTTTAATATACGATATTTTAATAAAGACCGTTAGTCAGTTTTGAGAAAATCAAAACTTTCGAAAAATTTTCCATGTAAAGAGTAGTTGGGAGTTGTCGCATTCTTGCGAGATATTAAACTTAAATACCAATTGAAATAAACCAAGTTCCAGAATCTCAGAACATGTATTTCCGGTGAAATCTCGGTATTGAATTGTTGGATTCAATATAACATCTTCTCTATACATAGTGTAGTGTAAGTAAAACTGAAGCGTAATGAGCCTGGTGTGTGAGCTGAACCAACTGATGGCTTATTAAATCTTATAAACAACACATAGCAAATTGGAAACAAACAGGCCTAAGACACCCGCTATTATTTTACGAAAATCCACAGTATCTGAGCGATCACCTACAAACCAATAGGGAAAAGACAGTTTGAAGACTAACGAACAGGATATATGCTAGACAGAAATGTTTGGTGCATGACGGAAGAACATGAGGCTGGAGAAGCAGAGAGGAAAGAGAACTTTACAAGTTTATCACAATTAAAAGCCTCCTAAAATCGGCAAATATAACAGTCAACTTGCATGAAATATACGACTATGGCCTATATAAATAGGCCCTGGGAGGTCTAAGTCTATCATTCATTCTTTCTATAGGGCAGCAGAATCTTGTTTATCAGCCAGTGTTCTGGATGGTATAAGATAATCTCTGTAAAATGTTTTCATAATATGCACGTTATCATGAAAAAGCACTGTTACGTAATCTTGAACTATCCACAATATTACTTCATAACAAGAAGGAGCGGAGCTGACTTGAAAAGTGTTGAATAACGTCCGATTCTCAACTTAAGAGATCCCAGGTTCGAAATCCGACCACTCGTGTGTGTGTGATATTCTGTATAGTGTTAAACGCCCGTTTTTACTACATATAGCACCGCAGGCTAAGTATGACACTTATTATACGTGGAATGAAAATGGAGCGCCGGAGAATTCGATGCGGGGGAAACCTGAGAACCCGGAGAAAACCCGCCCCTGCACCGCTTTGTCCGCCACAAATCCCACATGCAGCCGCCTGGGATCGAACCCATAGGGGGTGTGGTGTGTGTCATTTAGATTTGAAACCCTTAAAAATAAAACTCAAAAATGCAAAACTAGTGAGCATCGTTGCAGATGAGCAACTGTTTCGACATCAAAGGCGATATATATGTATATGATCCATACACATGATATGGATTAAGGGATTATATGGAAGTAGAACAAAAAATTGTATGCGCTACATGCACAGGATTTTCTCTGCATATTCTGCCACAACTAGCCTCATAAAAGCTTATTAAACAATTAATTTCATGCTAATGGAAATAAAACATTACCAGAAATGGTTTTTATTACATATTTGCTTGAATATATAAAGGGAATAAAGGAATACACCGTCCTTTAGGGATAGTAAAATCTTTTATGAGTTGGTCCCTATGTGATTGTTTGGAAATTTCGTTCTCTTTGCATGAGGAGGATGAAAATATGCGAATAACGACTTCCATTTTGAAGAAAGTATAAGTGCTGGAAAAAAACCAATAACTACAAATATCTGGGAAATGATTAACTCCACAAAAAATATAATGGACATGAATTGCATGTTTTAACGTGATCTATATGTTTTGTACAGCGAGATTTTGTCGTATCTCTTACGGTTTCCCAATTATGCAAGGGTCACTCAGAATGAAGAGGATACCAGAGGCTACTCCCAAACTATTCAAGAAATGCAGTTCATTTTCATGAAAATATCGTTTTAAATATACTGCTTTAATCAAAAGTATTACCTACTTGTAGAATATCAAAATGTTGGGAGAAAAAAATTGCATGTAAAGCGTAGTAAGCAGTGGGGGGATTTTCTTAAAAATCTTGATGTCGCATCCTTGCAAGGTGCTGAACCTAGTTTGTCATTTAGCCGACTTGAGTTATCATGCTTGCTTACACACAGACACACACATCACATTCTTTCTGGATTCAGGAGCTCTCAAAACATGTTTCCAGTTAAATCTCGCCATGAAATTGTTAAGTAAAATACAACACTTACCCTACTTCTTGCTATACGCAGTAGAGAAAGTAATAAGAATTTCTCCAGCATGCTACTATTTGCCATGAGCTCGGAGAAACAAAAGAATGGTAACTTTTCGCTTCTAAGTACCTACATATAGGTTTTATTCCAAATTCCATCACGTCATGTCGATGTATTTTATGACACCTAGTGGTGTCTTCTTAGATCTGGTGAAACTTCTATTTCGCGAAATATTCTATGCACATATGGTGACGAGGGATCAGTTCATTGCCCATAGATATTAGCATGGCTTCCTTCGGAAGGGAAGTAAAGCCATTGGTCCCGTGTTGTAGATTTACGGCACGTAAAAGAACCTCAAGCCTGATAGAGGCCTCTGAGCAAAATTAAGCGGTCTTTCACACCCAATTTAGAATGGGACGCTGAGAATCACAGTAGTTAAAGAGCATCTATAAATAACACGCCATTTACATTTTTTTCGTCCATAGATAGCACCACAGGTCGAAATCACGACTTGAGGACGTGAAAATAGTGAAACTTTGCAGAAGCCCTTCTTTTTTAAGGATGGGATTATTTTAGGTGCAAATAAATATTACACGGCTTTACTTCCCTTTCGAAGGAAGCCATGCTACGAATTTTACGTCAAAAATATCCGTCACCTGCCTCGGGACTGAACAGCATGACAACCACACCACGGAGGGCAACATATGCAGAAACCACGATGTCCTGTTTACAAGGCGATGCACCATCGCAGCTCAGATACCCAACTTTTCCTATCAGGGCCAAAGGATAGAATGGGGTAGGTCCATCTGATTCCTAGGCGCCACTCTTGATAAGGTACTAACTTTTCGTGAACACGTGCGAACAGAGCTAAGGGAGCCTTATATCCTATTCTGACCTCCGAAATGCCGGTCCACTTACAGTTATGTCTTTCAAAGGGCTAATATTCCCGCTGATTCCCTAACGCTGTGAGGTGTGGGGCATGGAGCAAACCCCTGCCCCCCCTCTGGTTACAGCGGATAAAAAATAGCGGATTCCGGTCCATCTACTTGGTCGTCCTATCCCAGTGAGGCTACTACATGAAGCTTCGACTCTTCCATATGTGGAGGATGAGATTAGGCGCGGGGCTCAAAAATTTTACACCAGATTGACCCATCATAGGAACCCCCTTGTCACATCTCTGGGGTAATACTTAACCATAGAACGCCGCTGCAGGCAGTATCGGGTTCCCCGCATGGGCATCCCTGGTAAACGAAGGTATTAAACCAACCAACAGCTGAAAATCTGAACTTAAGTACTTCCCCCTCACTAAGGAAGTGGACATCAAAATTACACAATCTAGCTTTGAAAACATCAGAGTAGCAGCAAGGACGCTGCTCCTAAAAAGGCAACCGTTGAGCACCTACACAATACCGCTACTTCCTCAACTTAAAACTCTCAACAGCAAACCTACACCTATCCACACCATTCCTATGGTTAAGCTTTAACAAGGGCAGGTACCCAGTAATAACACCTAAGCTCACCACGAGCCAGCCAGATGGGAACGGACGGAGGGCAACAAACGTTTTATTTGAAGTTCTAAAAAGTACTGTGGAGCAAACGTTAATAGCTTATTGTTACTCACAGAAAGAATACGATAAAGACTGATGGTCGAATAGTCAGTGTTCTGGCTCATCATTTCAATTTGTCAAATTCCATTCCTGACGGGGTATAACTTGTCCTTAATTATAACCGCTCCCTATTCTCCAGAGTTTTCCTAGTGAAAATAAATAAAATATGAAATTAAAAGTTACTAACATCTTATTAGTTGTTTCTAAAACCAAAGTCCCTGATATGACCACGAAACTAAAACGAGCCTATACAAATTATAACGAAAATGGCAAAACCCTAAAAACTTATTTATGCTTTAATTTTTAGAAGTTTTCTTGCGTATTTTAAAACATTGTACGTTTGTGTTGGTAATATTTACTTTCGTACATTTAGAAAGCTCTTGGTATAAAAGGACTCTTGGTATAAAAAGAAACATAAGAAATAATAACCTGCAAACGATTTTTTGTTTTTTGTTCCATTTTGGTGTTTACTCATGTGCTGTTTGCTGTCGTTGGGTTACTAATTTTGTTCTCACACACACACACACACACACACACTCTCTCTCTCTCTCTCATACCCAGACTTTGGGGATCATAAGGAATAATCCAGGCTAGAGAAAAACTTCCCACCCCCGACCGGGAATCCAACTCGGGACCCCTCGCACATCCAGACGAACTGTGGTGCCCAAGATAATGTGTTCCGAAATTTATATCCACACAAAGTAGATTATACATGAAGAATATGTACCCGCACTACCTCATTTGGGTAGTTGTTTCGATGTTATGTTGTTTCTCGCGAATGCATGAAAAGAGTGCGTGCGTGCGAGATCTGGTAGGCTCGTGGTGAGCCTAGGTATAGTTGCTGTGTACCTACCCTTGTAAGGGCTTAACCATAGGAATGTAGGGGATGAGTGTGAAAATTTAAGGCCAGTATATAAATAGCATCCAGTTGTAAAACGTTTGACTATCGCTATTCACTTTATCCAATACGAAATGCGTACTGTAATGTCGATCCCGTCTTAGAACCAAACTTTATAAACAAAACATTTTGTATCCCTCCGCGTTAACCTCGTGTTCGTATCAGCTAGGAGAAACAAACTAAATTTGCATCTATACTTTATTTATGGAGCTTAAATCCCCCAGAAATTCGGTATAATTTTTTCACATGAAGCAGAGAAAAGGGAAGCTTTTGGAAATTAAGGTATAATTTGAGCTTACTATTTTTTTCATTTATCTCTTCACTGAGATTTATATAAAATTGTGTTTTGAAGAGATCTGTATTTTTTGTTTAGTGAGTTTTCGTCTATGTCTTAACGTTTACCAGCTATGTGAGATTATATAAATTTCATTCGTAAAAGAAAAAAGAGACAAGTCAAGGTATACATTTCCGTGTAAATATCCCTAATAAATGGTATTTTAATCAAAATAATTGGAGCCATTTTTCAGAAATCCAAAAATGTTGAAAAGTGTTCCATGTAAGGGGTAGTTTAGAGTGGAGGTATTTTCTTGAAAATCTTTGTGTCGCATATACTGATTTAAAACACGGAGTTCGGTATCTATCCGACATTTCGTATTTGAGTGATGTTTAGATACGCGCGCTTTTCTTATGATTTTATTATTATTATTATTATTATTATTATTATTATTATTGGTGGTAGTAGTAGTAGTATTATTCAAGAGTCCCAAAATACGTATTTCCAGTGAAATCTCAATATGGAATTTTGAGTGGAATACAATACCTACTCTATTACTATATACAGTAGAGAAGATAATAAGCTCTTGTAAGAATAGTATATGTTCGTATATCCACTAATAAACAATAGAATATAAAAGCATAAGCATTTAACATTTGAGATTGCTTTGTTTTGTTTAATTTAGGACCTCAAAGTTCAATTCCATGCTCGAAATTGAACGACTGCTTACGGCTGGTAGAGAACATAAATGGTTTTCATTCCAACGAGATGTAATGCAATATTACGAAGTTCAGCTAGAAGAGGTTAGCGTCGAAAAAGCTATATATCCAGAAAAAAAGCAGAATTTTGAACCTAGAGTTTGTGTTCACATGACTTACTCTATATCCCTGTAATAAATTATTGTTAAAAGCTCATTCTTCTACTTCATACTAATCGAAATAAATTAGCACAAATTAACTTTATCACTTGTTCGTTAAATCGCTAAAGCGATAGTCAAATCTTTCAAAAGCTGGTTCCATGGGGTTGAAATACGTTGTTTTTTTTTCTTTCCCCATGGCCAGGAATTTACAAATTCCAAGTATTTTAAAACTAAAAACCACTAATAAGGAATATCTCAAAAATGGTTAACTCCATCGTTATATGGTGTGTTTTAACAAGATCTACATATTTTGTGTAGTAAGTTTTTGTCTATCTCTTACGGTTTACCAGTTATTCAAAATTCAGTAAAATTCATCCAGAATAAAGAGGTATTCAGAGGTTATTTCCAGAAAATTCAAGGTATACATTTTTTGTCATGCAAAGATCTTTAATATACGCCATTTTAATCAAAATCTTTAGAACCATTTTTGAGAAAATCAACACTTTCGAATTTTTTTCAAGTGAAAAGGATAGTTTCGGGTGGGGAGATTTTTCTCAAAATCTTCGTGTCGCATCCTTGGAACGTACTAAATGTGTTTTGCCGACTTTTCGTTTTTGAGCTATCGTGCTCCACACGGAAACAAACTCACACAAACCTTTTTGTAATTTTTTTTTTTTTTTTTTGTATTCAGGGGACCCTAAATCGTGTATTTCCGCGGAAATCTCGGTATCGAATTTTTGAGTGGAATGGAATACCTTCTCTACCTACGTAGCATGTACTATGCAGAGAAAGTAAAAATATGTATTTAGAGAAATAACGCTTACATGAAAATTATCTTCTGAACACCCTTTTTCAAACAAAAAAAGCTGCATTTTTCTTCTCCTTTTTTACATATACACAATTTCCCAAACGAAAAAGCTTTATTTCCCCCCCCCCACTTTCCATCTATACAATTCCTTGGTGAATTTCCCCATCACATCTTAGGATCGCTAGAACCACAAAGGGGTTATTGCCTGGGAAACCTTCAACGCCCTGACCATATTCATTACCACCCTTAAAGCACAAGAACAACTCCGATCGTTGCCAGCCATTTGAGAGAGAATTGTGACACGAACTGGAAAATGTGTTGATCGTTTATGAGAGGTATGTTGTGACAAGTATTGTTTATTTCATCCCTGACGCTACTTGTTTCTGTAATGCATTTGTCTGGTCATCGCATTCTACTTTCACCTGCTGATAAGTAGTCCTTGAACAATTGCCGCGCGACAGTAGCGCAACTTCTTCTCCCTGCTGTTTTCAGTTATGTGTTGTATGCAGTGCTTACTGCTTTGAATTTTATCCCGTTCTTAACAACAGCATAGATACAAGTTAAAATTATCTTACAGAGCGCTAGAAAGTATATCTAATTCCGTCTCCATTTCATTTTAGAATTTATGCAGCTATGGTATGATAGAACAACGAACACCCACATTCATTTTAAAACAATTCCTAAAAATCTTAATGACAAAAATCGATGTTAAAGAAATCGCAACTAAGCGACGGCTTACAGATATCACAGACTATACTCAGTGCATTTTGGAAAAATGGTTTCCATGAGAATAAAGACAAGATGATGCTAAACCCTGACACAGTTCCTTCAGTATTTAGTTTCCCTTCTCATCTGACAAAGATAATGATAACGCTAATTTAATTCTTATAACTATTTTGTATATGTTGCATTAGCATTAGAAGGCAGTGCTAAAATATCAGACTCAATATTATAATTTGTCCTAAATTAAAAAAATTACCCGAAATCTCGATCAAATCTGTAATTTCAGACTAAAACACAACCCCACGGGGTGCAAAAAGGAATTTTGCAAAAGTGTTAGAACATAGAGAATATTAAGCAATAATCGATTCTAATTTTTTAGATAATTTTAGATTTGTTTATAAATTATTTCAGGAAGCATAGACCATTCTCTCCTGTAGTGCACATATTAATATACCTATTTTTACTAACTCAAATATACCACAAATACTGATAGAAAATGTTTACTTAGCGTCTTGAATATAGTTTACTGAAGAGGAATAATTTCACGTTTATTTTATGTTTATACTGTACATACCATCTCTGAAAATTCAGTATCGCATGGTTTTTTTTTCTGCTAAATCATTTTATTTGTTTGTTTGTTTTTATTTATTTACATACCGCCTTATGTAACATCGTCGTATTGCCACTTTGACCTTAACGACTGCTTAAATTGTTGAGGTGTACATTAAAACTGTACTTCTCGATTAACTTAGTACACATTCAGTATCGCATTTCCCGGTTCTTGAGGGTGTGGAATAAGAATAGCTTCATCAGCCTAGAATCGAATTCAGCATATTTTTCATTTTTAATTCACCATTTTGACCACTTTACTCCAGACACGCTCTTACCAAGCCCTCTTTATAATTCTTGTTGACGACTTTGCGCATTAAAGTAAAAAGTAGAAAGTATACGTAGAATCACTGAGAAGAAACTACAAAAACGGAATTAAAGCTTAATCATGCTCTCTGTGATGCTTACACTTTAAATGCATGTATGCGATATTCAAGTTCACTGATAATACTTTCTTCGGATCTGTTCAGTTGTGGGATGAAATTCCTTCCAGTTAATGAAGTGATTTTATTCAACTCCCAACAGGACATTCAAGGTCTAATCCCTATGCATAGATGCTGATGATCATAAAGAATGTGTTGTCGCAATTATTTCCTACTAAGGTATCCTTATGACTTAATTATTGCTGTTTTAAATTTCACTGTTTTCCCATTACAACCAATGTATTGCGCACGACCTTTGGAGTCTCTTGCCCTCCAGTCCAGTTCTCCATTCACAACACTTTAACTGGTGTGCGCAACTAGGCGTGTAGGGGCTTGGTGTGCAACTACATTTGCACGCTGATATAGGTCTGCCGGAGGTGATATGTATTCTCCAAATTTGCTATACGAGACTCCATGGGTCCTGTATGCGTCAGTACGACCCTCTTATCTGTAATTTTTATCTTTCTTCTGAACTTGGAATTCCGATTTACGACTTGACATTTGCCTCTCTAATTAGTTTCTATTGTTCTCCCCCCCTTTCAATGTGAAAACGACGAAGTGTAACAAACAGAATATAACTATAATAATAAGGTACCATAGAGTTGAAAGTGTAAGTCAATATAGAGCAAAGACAAAATGGATAATTATAAAGTGTAACAAAACGTTTAACAATAATATACACAAGTGAAAATATGTTTGTTCTACAAAAGATTGATGATTGCAATAGATATAAAATGGATCTACGAATATAATTGCACAAAATGGCTAGAACTTAGTGTTTAAGAAACACCTTATAAAGTATTTCATAAAATAATTACAATTTATAACAGAATGTTGCCCGACCAATATTGCTGTTGTGGGTTTAGCTCAACTGTGATGTACCTAATTGTACAGAGTTTTCTTTTAATAAGTAAAACGAATTTGCTCTTTTGCTAAGGCAATTAGACGCAGTTTGCATAACCGTATGCAGTTCTGATGCAAAGGTTTAATTATGAAATGGAATGTTACCGGCTAGTATCTAAATCCAAAATACATCTATCAACTTGACGTAAAACCTTGCATAGACATTCCACTCGTGTGCTGCACTGTGTAGAAGTGACGTCTTACTTATGGAGGTTGAAATTAAATATACGTCCTGGAAAATAACAAACACGAAAAGCCTAAAGGGTTTGAGAGCCGGAAGCAGCAAAAGAAGTGAAGTGCTGGAATTGTTGAGGCTGAGAAACTTTCCAAACGCCCTGTAATGTAATGCCGCAAAACGAAATAAATTAATGTTTTACCATTGTACTGCGTAAAATTAGGCGGCTACTGTTTTTACATAAATTGTGTTCATTTCATTAAGCTATTGAACGTAAGCTCAAACTAAAATAACTGTATAAATGAATCTATGGGCCATAACATGAATTGATACCATTAATAATAATAATAATAATAATAATAATAATAACAATAAAAATAAGAGCAATTCTTACCAACTCGCAGTAAGTAGTGTAGAATGTTCCATCTTCTTTAGAGAATTGCTTGTATAATACTGAAACAAAAATAGTAAATTAGATAACAAAATTTAATCCCGCTCACAATTAAATTAATTTACACAATATCAATAAGAAGTACCTACAAACATAGACTAATGTTGCAAAGCATCCGTGGCACACTCAATTTTTAGGAGGGGGCGGAAGTATATTAACCTATGAAAAGTTTTGAAAAACATAAATAAAGATCTTACTAAACAAAATGTAGTTAACAAACTACTGGCTCTAAGTTAAAGGTATACATAGGACTTATCTAAACAAAGTGATAGGTGATAATATTACAATATTTAGGGCAATTAAACCGGACTCAATTACCTCAACAGAATCACTACGATAATTAAGTCGATACAGGATTACTGTGTTTCAAGCGCAAAATGTTGCATACTGCCACTGCACTGAAGGAAAATTATTTGTTCCTATTTTCCGCGCAGTTGGTCACGTGTGCTGTAGACACAGGGGTAGTGAGCAAAGTTGCTCTTTCTGCTTTACTCAATAAGTAACCAATTGGTCATGCCTGCTGTAGTAGGCATTGTAGTTCATCGACTACTTTTCCAGTAACTAAACTTCAGTTGCATCGGAATTGTACATGATTCAATACGCGTTAAGCTATGACAATATGTACACATGTGCCATCAATGTGTGTATTTTAATAAAAGTTAAAAGTGCAAGTATGAAGATTTTATAAAAGTTAAAAAAGCGAGCATAAAGATCACTCCCGGCAAACAACCTTGCTTAAATAGCAATTCTCAATTTTGCAACCTGTGTCAATATTGGTGATCAATATTTCGGAGATGCCTTTCAATATCAAAATGGTAAAACATTTCTGGCGTATTACTTTCTCTACCAATTATTCAACAAACTAGTCTTTAAAAAGCTTATTCTGCTTGACGTTAATCAAGATAAAACATTTGCAGAAATGCTTCTAGTTACATATTTCCTTGTAGATATAATGGGAATAGGGTAAAACTACGCTTAAACGATATTCAAATCTTTGAAGAGATAGTGGTTAAGCAATGGCTTCAAAAGTCCCATTTGTTTGCTTGACGAGGACAAAGAAACACGAATACAACTTCCCCTTAAAAAATGTATAAGTATTGGAAAATTAAAACCAATAACAATGAATATTAACGAAAATTAACTTCACAAAAATTGTATTTGGGATAAATTGTGTATTTAATGAGATCCACTTTTATGAAGATTTTGTTTATCTCTTACGGTTTACGAACTGTGCAAAAGTCATTCAGAATGAAGAAGACATACTGATTATGAGACGTCAACATTGGGGAAAATAGCGTACATCGAACAATTGAACTTCATTTTTCCGCTTTAACCTTCAGGGACCACTGTACATTCTATTATTATTATTATTATTATTATTATTATTATTATTATTATTATTACTACTACTACTACTACTACCACTACTACTATCGGTGGTGGTAAGCTCCACACTATTACAATACGCTCCCCACTTTCGAAGCGGAGGGCAACAGTATTTGCGTACTCTTCCTTTCCGTGCTGTGCTTTGCATACTACAATCTTAATCTGCTCCCCAAAAATCTGGCCTCTGGTTACTCGCTTTGGGGAGGGAGTGGACATCGGGAAGTAAAGGTTGAGTGAAGTACAGGGTTACTAAAAAGAAATAGACAACTTCAACTGCCTGTAAAACAAAAACTATTAGAGATAGCAACCAAATTATTTTGGAGGTATGTTGAGAAACTCTCAGAGTTTCGTTTGTTACTATTCGTAGCCCTGTAGTGTTTTGTTTGTTGTTGCAGAATATGCAGAATATGTTGTTGTGAATATGGAACAATGGGAGGATACATTTTGAAACTTTACTATTTGTGAAAAGAAAGGACAAGAGAGTTACTTTTTTTTAGTTTTCACAATTTTAATAATATTGGCAATATGCTGCCACAAGTGGAACCCATTTTAGAGGAAGTAAATCTGGCATTGAGAAAAGAAGAGAGTGGTCAAGTTAATGGTCCCGGTGGAATAGTGATAGATCTATGGAAATATTAAAGAGACTTGTCTGTAAAATGTATACTCAGATTGTGGAGGGAGATGAAATATTGAAGGATTGCTGTATCATATTTAACAGCTATATTTGAAAAGGGAAATCTTAAGGGCCCTGGAAATTACACAAGAATCAGTGTCATGTCTTCTATTAATAGAATGTATTCTCACAAAAGGACTGCAACACACTATTGAAGGGAAAATGTGGGAGGATTAACTTAAGGAAAATCATCTATGGATCACATTTTTAGTTTGGCCGTGCCTTGGCTGAGTGGTTAGACCTCTCACCAAGTCGGCCCGGATTCGATCCCAGGAGATCGCATGTCGGACTTGTGGTGGACAAAGCGGTGCAGTTGCGGGTTTTTTCCGGGGTCTTGGGTTTCCCTCGCCATTGCATTCTACCGGTGCTCCATCTTCATTCCAAGTATCATCAGCGTTTTCGCCTGCGCTGCTATAGTAGTAAAAACGGGCGCTAAACACTATCAAAAGTTTTAGTTTAAGACATAACAGAAAAATCATATGTTAATTATCAGGAAGTTCACTGGATATTTGCTCATTTAGAAAAGGTCTATATCTTAGTGAATATCAACCAAATATGGGATGCAATGGCTGGTTTTGGCACTTGTTCGCAATGATTTCACTTGTCCGGCGTTTATAGCAGCAATTTGAGAGCCCTCTGTTAAGTGCGAGAGATTGTATCAGTTTCATTAAGAACTAATAAAGGCCTGAAATAGGTTTGTAGCATGTTCCCTAATTTATTTAAAGTATCCGCCAGGTACTGGAACAGTGGAATCGATCTTATAAAGTCATGGGAATACCAATCCAAGATGATACATTACTGTTCGCAGATGTCATGCGATGACTCAAGTCGTGAGATATGAAATTCACGATGAGAAAACTTTTGGGAGCTTTCGAAATTGGACAGTAATTATGGAAGTACTTTGTAGTAGGACGAAGTGTACGAGATAGGTACCTCCCTGTTCCAGAGCATCATTAGAGCTGTAAAAAAGCTAAGTATTTGAGATCAATTATTGATGAATCAGGGAGCTGCAAAGCTGATGTAGCAGGTTAAAACATGTAAATGGTGTTTTATTTATGGACGCTCTTTAACTGATGTGGTTCTCAGCGTCGCATTCTATACTGGGCGTGAAAGACCGCTTAATTTGCTCTCAGAGGCCTCTATCAGGCTTGAGGTGCTTTTACGTGCTGTAAATCTACGATACGGGACCAACGGCTTTACTTCCCTTCCGAAGGAAGCCATGCTAAGGATTTTTACGCCCGAAATTTTCGCGTCAAAGAGGCGCACTGAACTACCCTAGTGATTGCGATTTCGTGTATGCTTGTAAAATCTAATCGAGAATAAATTACGATTCTGCAAAGAGAATTTGAGTTATGGATTACTTGAGAAATTACCTGACAACATCAATAGCCTGGATCTAAAGAACCCATATAGTTCTGATAGTGCCCTGAGAGAGAAGCCTCATAGCTCATACCGACATAAACTCAGCAGCTTGTTGCCGCAGTTTTCTGCTTTTTGTATGGCACCAAAGTAAAGGCAAAACCAATGTATTTCCGTTTCAAGTACTCTGGAGTAGAACTATGACAAACCTTATGAAGAAGAGTACTTTGATATTAGTTGTAGAAAGCATCAGGAATAGACTTTGGCACAGGATCAAAAATTCATTATCTTACCAGTGAGATAGTCGGAATAAGACGAAGTGCCAGGATTTCTATGGTTGGAAAGGAGAAATGAGGAGGTGAAACAGATACTGGATATGGAGGAAACAGTAGCGGAAAGAATCGAAAGAAATGCTAGAAGGTGGTAAAGTCATGTTACAAGAATGGAGGTAAGGTAGCCAAAAACATTTTTACTTGAATCACCTGGTGGTAGAAGGAAGCGGGACACTCCCAGAGCAACTTGGAGAAGAGATATCCATTGAGTGATTGTGTCTGGAGGAGGAGAACTGGACTGATCATAAACAGTGGCAAATGAAAATACAGGGTAATGCTGAAAAGTGAAAAAGCCCTCAATATAAATAAAGAATATAAATTTGAGGAGGGACTAAAGAAAGAAACCGTTTCATCCGACCCGTCCAAAGTTTATAATGCGGATTAATAGATGGGAAGTCCGCGTTAAATGACTAGAAATGCTATTACCACAGGGCAGAGTAAGGTTCTCTTCATCCTCGATGATGCCAAGATTAATGAACTGGATAGCATGAATAAGCAAAAAAGATGTACGTCCGAATTCGGTTTGAGGCTTACACTAATGCAAACGCATTAAAAATAAAATGCTTGATCCTTTCGCAATTTGTGAAAGTGGGATCTTGAGCGAATATAAATATTATCTTCGTGCTGGTGATTGTTTCCCTATATGGAAGTGAATTTAGTAGCATGATTATTAGTTGAACTTCAGCACAGCAACAGCAATGAGAGGAAGGGTGTCGTAGTGGTAGAAACCCAGTTCCCAAAGATTCAGTGAATATATTTCTTAATAACAACTGGGTAGTCTACAGCGTCAAAAATAAATATATTGGCACGTTAGATTATTACTGCAATGCATTGTAATAAGAGTCATTTATTAAAGCTGGTTATCTCATAATGTTGCGTAAAATTGCAATTATCTTCTTAGCATTTGATCATGATTCTCTCTGCAGTAAACTCAGGAAAGAGAAGCCAACCACTGAAGGACAATCACGGGAAAAAATGGAAAGCTGCAAACTTGCTGCAATTCTATGCAAAAATAAATAAATAAAAACGCATCCGCTAATTCAAATCGAAGGCATCATGACACCTACCTTATTATTTGACTAAAACACGTTATGTCTGCTTCAAAACTCCGGAACGTATAAAGGGTTCGTATAACAGAAAAAGGGAGGGTTCCCTGAACTTTCATTGCAAACTGTCACGCTCTTGCATTAACTAGGGTTGTTTTTATTTATTTATTTATCGAGGGACTAAAAATGCGCATATTTGAATATATCATAACGGATTGATTTTATAAGGGAAAACTAACTTATGTGCAAAGCGAAAAAGAGCAGAGGGAAAAATTCGAGATAAGCATTTGAATTGCTGGTACACCTAACACATCTAGGTACAAGGAAAAGTCCAATATCCAACTGTTAACACTAGTTCGAACCTAAATGTCATGTTCGGTCAGATAACCATCTCGTTAGTTGACCAAGTCGTGTTCAACATCAAGAAGCTAATTTTTACACAGAAGCGCCAGAGAGAAAATAGCGAGTTCTGTTTGGAAATTCTTTCATTGATCCTGTATGGTCAAAACATATATCAACATCTCCGGTCTTTTGTTTCTTGTAGCATTATAAAATATGGTTTGCTGCTCTAAATAACCTTCAGAACAAGAAGCTGAGTGAAGACTGGAAACGTTTGCAAAACAAATTCTTGCGTTGCTTTTCCGCGATTAATAAGTACACCTTACTACCAATATTTCCCTTCAACCTAAGCTTTCATAACTAATCTACATCTATAACTCACTTTCATATCAGATCAAACCAACATAGCAATTTCTCAGCAATAAATCCATCTACATTCGCACCATAAAGACACTGAAGAAAATAATAAGTTGAATAAGTCTAATTGAAGAGAAGAAGGGATTTCTTGATTTCTAAG
This sequence comes from Hymenopus coronatus, assembly GCA_030762935.1. Taxonomy (NCBI): domain Eukaryota; kingdom Metazoa; phylum Arthropoda; class Insecta; order Mantodea; family Hymenopodidae; genus Hymenopus; species Hymenopus coronatus. The sequence continues at coordinate 102,513,270 of CM060888.1, read as the reverse complement.
GGTTTTCCCTATAGTCCTGTACCAACAAATCCCCGGATTTTTTTTTTACTTTCTCTACACGTACTCTGTACATAGTGTAAGGAGACGGTTTGCACTCCACCAAAAAATTCGATACCGAGATTTCACCGGAAATATATGTTTTAGGGTCCCCTGTATCCAAAAAAAAAGTATTTTCAGGAAAAGGTCCGTGTGTGTATGTGTATGTGAACACGATAACTAAAAAACGAAAAGTCGCTAAAATACCAAACTTGCTACCTATTTAAGTTTAGTATCTTCCAGGGATGCGGCACGAAGATTTTGAGAAAAATCCCCCCACCCCAGACTACCCTTTATATGAAAGTTTTCGAAAATTTTGATTTTCTAAGAAATGGCTCTAACGATTTTGGTTAAAATTTCGTATATTAAAGATATTTACCTGACAAATAAAATGTATATTTTGAATTTTCTGGGAACAGCCTCTGAAGACTACTTTATTCTGGGTGAATTTTACGGAATTTTGCATACCTGCTAAACCGTAAGAAATGAACAAAAACTTACTTCACAAGAAATGTAGAGCATATTAAAACACACAATTTATGTTGAATACATTTTTTTCGTGGAGCTGATCGTTTTTTAGATATTCCTTGTTTTATTTTTAATGCACCCGGTTTCACCCGCCATCGTATTTCACCCGTGTTCCATCTCCATTCCATGTATCATGTGTCATCGCCTGCGGTTTCGCAAATAGTAAAAGCGGACGTTAAACACTATTTAAAAAAAAAATCGAAGGATATAAGCTTATACGCTGAAGTACGTTCGAAGTTAAAGACGGAAAGCTGCACCTAAACAGACAATACATCGAAGGTAATGAATGAAGCTTAGCAGAACTGAAATAGAGGATGATATCAAAACAGTTATTATTACACGAAGGTGTAACAGGAAATCTAAGACTGCATAGCCACACTTAGTACCTAAATTCAATCCTAACCACTCCTCTCATAACGAAACTGAGTTGTTTGACCGCACATCAAAATTCTGTTGTGCTACATGGATGTGAAACTTACATAGGGCCCCTGAAATAAAAAATAACAAGTTAACCTGAACATGTCTGAAAATAATTTCGGAAAATTGGTGTTCGAACACTATGGATGAAACCATCACACAATCAATTTAATGAGAGCATTAAATACGAGTATTACAAATGGGAATAGATTAGTCGTTAGTGAGAAAAGAATATTTTGACATTCCAAAGAAAGCCCTAGACAGAATCCTCGGGGGCAATCAAGGACGAGAAGAAGGCCTAGGATTAGGCGGTACGGCAGAGTGGAGACAGAACCTGAATTAACGAAGCGTTGGAAATAGCGGTCAAAAATATAAAGGTGTGAAGATGTTGACCAGCTGCATTTAAACAAGTTATTCTTAAACCTCGACTCTTTGAAGTAATTTATATTACGATATAGATAACCAATATGTTACAAAGTTATTAATACTCGAAACAATGTGTATTCCATGAGAACTTAAAGGTTTTTGCAAATGCCATTGTAAGAAAACAGCACTTTTGGGTAAAAAAAAAAAAAAGGCACAAGGCCTATCCTCCCAAGGCAAAGTATTTCAAAAATCTGTTTAAAGATTGGTTAGCTTACAACACTTTTAGCATTTTCTACAACTACACAGATTTCCGAGTTCAATAGCCGCACAAGTTCAAAATTGTAAGCATTCAGGAGTTACAAAATAAAGTATAGCTTCTGGATAGCAAAGCAATAACAAGAGCGGTCGAGTGTAGGCATGGAAGGTCCGTTTCCCCTAAGGTCTCACTCTCACTCTCTAACACTCTCCCCTCCCCCTCCCCCTCTCGCTCTCTAGAATTTCCTCTGTCTTCATAACTACAAAATGTGTCGGATGTACTTAGGCAACAAAAAGACGTTTTCTCGCCCAATTATAATTTGATTTTATGTTATCAGTATCCAGCGCCTATGCTGGATACTGATTTCAGGCGTAAAAATCCTTAGCATGGCTTCCTTCGGAAGGGAAGTAAAGCCGTGGGTCCCGTGTCGTAGATTTACGGCACGTAAAAGAACCTCAAGCCTGATTGAGAGGCCTCTTAGCAAAATTAAGCGGTCTTTCACGCCCAATTTAGAGTGGGACGCTGAGAACCACAGCAGTTAAAGAGCGTCCATAAATAACACGACATTTTTTTTTTCGTACAATAACTAAGCATAGCAATTTAAACCTTAAAGTCCCTCCTAAAGGGTATCCACCTATCAGAATTGCCTTCATTCTCTATTTCAGCGTTTTCTTTCTGACTGCATCTCGAGATCGGATATCAGGTGCGCTTGTCAACTATAGCATGATGAGATAGTTTTCAAAACACTATATTAGCATTTTGCCAAGTTACGAGCTTTCAGTGTTATATGTCGAGATTTGTCCGCCACTTTTAAATGAGATGAGCACAAGATTGTATTTTGGAATCAACCATTTATATAACTGTCAACACCAACTTTCTAGTCTTTCAAACACAGATTCGGTAACTGGCTAAATCTAATAGGCAATTGTTTTATATGTTGGTCTTATCGCAACCGATTAAAATTTCTTAAAATATGCATTTACAATAATGGTGTAAAATTACAAGGCAATGCCATAAGGGTAATTTAATAATACAAAAAACAAATGTTTTTTAGCTCTGTTGTTATAACTATCTACACAGTTCAGCTGCTTTGTGAAAGTTTATTACATTTCCAATTATAGAGATGCCGTGAACAGCCGTTGGAATGGCGCCTTTTTTGAAAACTGGGCGTGTTAAGTGTTGAATTCTACAGTTAGTATTTGGCACTTTTCACACAGAGCGGGAAGAATTCTGTTCAAAAGGTAAATGCGTAATTCTAGAAGCCAATTCTCAGGTGAGTTATTACAATATGGTCTTTGTGCTGGAGGTTTTTAACTAGATAAGGTGTGTATGAAATCAGTCGTAGATATATTATGGGGCTTAAGCCTGAATTACAATGAACTTTACTTAACGTGACGAAACGTAACGTGAAATTAAGATATTCTGCTTAACTGAAGACCTAATATGATGCACTTAACGCAGCATTTATTTCCTGCTACTGCTTCACGCCAATTGGTTCTAATTACCACTTAATGTAACGGGAAGAAAAAAGTTGATCCTCCAAACATTTGTTTACGTCGCGTTAAGTCAACACTAAATACCTCCATTTGTTACAATGTAATAATATACTTTCGAGTTTTGTCATGTTGCGTGAATGTAATCCCGACATTACTGCTGGACTTTTTGTTCCAGCTAATCCATCATTGATTGTGTATCTGTCTCTTGAAGTAAGTGCATCGCAGTTAGGAGTTGCTAAGGCTGGATCCTGTATAAAAGAATTGATTAATCCCCGCAAAGTTCGTAAAACTATTTGCTTTCTGTTGTGCTTATCGATTATGTTATCAAATTGCAAAGAAAAATGAAGTCTTCGTGTACAGTTTTATACACATCAAGCATTAAACTTTTCTGGGATTTCTTTGTTCTGATCGCTGAACACCGAATTTTACCTTGAGGCAAATTGCAATGAGCAATCAAAACGTATTATTTAAAACGCCATTAATGGCATACAATTTAGCCGTGTTAACAGTCATATCGCGCCTTCCGCCATACAACGTTCAAAGTTATGTATGAGATACGGAAAGATATCCAGATCACGTGACATCCACGTCAAAGGTCAAGGAGTTAATTACTAACCGTAGCCGTTCTGGAAATAGTTTCCATCAACTTTTTTTTTAATAATGGAGGGTGAGAGGTGGTGTTTTGACCGTGCATGGAATATTACCGTGCCGCATGCTCGGGACTTGGTCAAAGTGCGAGATATAAACCACGGTCGGCTTTTGATACTGACCAGTTCAACACACGACATTTTATTTATAGTTCGCTTAAATGCATCACGCACACCCTACCTACATCAAGCAACAGCAAGAAATTATTTTCGTATAATGCTGACTTACATTATCGTTGCATGAAAACCTAATCGAAAACGGGCGAAATTATTTCTCCGCACAGAATTTAAATCTACGAAGGCCATCAGTGACATAAATAATGCTTTCAGAGGCACAAAGTAAATTACTTATGGAACCACAATTTAAAAATCTTATTCAATTCCTTTAAAAAATGCTATTATCTTCATGCCAACACCAAAAATACAAATACAGTGTAGAAATAAATATGTTACATCATAATGTATAAAAAAAAAGTTAAGACTGGGGAAAATACATTCTACTTTGTATCAATCATTGATGGTTGTCCAATGAGGTCCTTCATTATAAATTCAACCTACTCCATTTTTCCCCTCACCACATACTAACGTATTATAATTCTGTCTAATCATCTAATATGTTGTTCTGCCCTGTGCTTTTTCCCAACAATCATCTTAAAGGCATCTCTTACCAAATTGCTTCTTTTACCGTTTAATCACTTTTAGAATTTATGTCTTTTGTAACTATTTCTGGAACAGCTCCATTACTTATTTCGTCATTTCCTTTCCTTTCTGCATACAATAAGAAAAAGATCGCAACAGGCAAATATCTGTCTTATAAATGTGAAATCCACACAAAGCACATCTCTAAACAATTCAGAGTTCCTTCATTGTGATCATTGCTATCCTCTTCCTAACAACTCAACTAACTATTTATAGTACATTCCAAACAAATGAAGCTGTCAATTTGCTCCAATATCTTATTTCAGATATGTATTTTATTTGATTTCCTTTTAGTAACCAGAGTTTGTTGTCGTCTACGTATTTACATTCATTTTGTACTACTCAAAGTAGTCAACCATTTTCATTATATTGTTTCTTAAGTAATTTGCATCTTTTGATACTAGTGCAGTATCACGGTAACGTATTATTCGGAATTTTCCCTTTCTCTTTGTTTTTAGGTAAAAACTTATCACAGATATTTATTTTAAAAAACTTTTAATGGGCCTATTCCCCCCACCTTTACATGATTCTACAGATGTATATGAGGTAGAGAGATATTTTCATGAAAGTTTCTATGTTTCTTAAAACATAAATTAACTCATATGCATGTTAAGTACCCAAGAAAACATGAGACATAGGCAGCAATACTTTACTGATTAACCCTAAACAAATGACAAAATATCCCAATGCCTGATTGTTTATTAAGCGGTCCTTTTGCCTGTTTAGTTCCTCACGCTTTTAAAATATATCAAAGAGGATAAAAACTAAATGTGTGACAAACGCAACTGTGAAAAAAATCAGATATGTTCGATTCACAAAATTTTCTCTGCCTATTGTGCAACAAATTATTTTTGCAAAAGCTTATTCTTCTACCTACTTCATGCAAAACGAAACAAATATTAACAGAAATGGTATTACTACTTAGTTCCATGTAGATAGAAGAAAAATATGGGAATACACTAGACTAAAGCGAGTCAAATAGTTTAAGAACTGATCGTTGTGTAATGACCTTTAAATTCGATTTTCTTTGCATAGCCAGGAATAACGAAAACGAATGAAGACTTTCCATTTGACAGAAGTATAAGTAATGCCAAATTTAAACCCAAAACAAAGAATATCTCTGAACAAGTTAACTCCAGAGGAAAAAATATACCTGATAAATATTGTGTGTGTGTGTGTGTGTGTGTGTGTGTGTGTGTTTTTTTTTTTTAAAGTAAGACTTTCTCAGTGTCTAACCGTTTAACAGTTACGCAAAAGTAATCCAGAATGAAGAGGGCCTCAGAGCTTATTACCAGAGTTATCAAGATATATATTTTGTCATTTTGTCCTTAATATATATTATTTTAATCAAAATCTTTAAACAGCCATTTTTGAAAAATCGAAAATTCCGAAAAAAGGGCAGTTTGGGGTGAGGGGATTTTCCTGAAAATCTTCGTGACGCATCCTTGGAATATGTTTAATTTAAACTATGAGTTTAAATACCAAGTTTGGTATTTGACCGTCCTCTGTCTTTCTTTTAATTATGCTGTTTATACAAAGGCCGTTTCTTATGTTATCTTCAGAGGTCCTCAAAACATGAATTTTCGGTAAAACCTTGGTATCAAATTTTTGGGGGGAATGTAATATTTTTCTGTATGTAGGACATCGTGCTAGTAGAGAAGCATATAGAAAAACGAATAAGTATCCGACAAAAGTTGAGTGCCTCAACGAGATCTACATTTTATTTTCTCTATTAAGTACGTAAATTGGACATAGTAGAAACAGAAGGTATCGTATTCTACACAAATATTTTATACCGAGATGTCATTGAAAATACATGTTTTGAGACCCCTGAATAAACAAAACATTTTTAGAATAATGTCCGCAGCCCTTCGCGCGCGCACGGATGTGTGTGTGTGTGTGTGGGGGGGGGAGCATAACTCAAAAACGAAAGTCCGTTAAATACCAAACTTGGAGTTTAAGTTCAGTATCTTCGAAGAATGCGACACGAGGATTTTCAAGAAAATGCATACCCCCAACTACCCTTTACATGAAATATTTTTCGAAAATTTTTATTTTCTCAAAAATGGCGCGATTTTTTTAAATATATATGTGCGTGTGTGTGTGTGTGTGTGTAAGATATTTTCATGACGTGCGAGATGTATAGATACGTATCACGAATTTTCTGGGAATATCCTTTGAAGACATCTTCATTCTGGATGACCTTGTGTAACTAACCGTAAAAACTTACTACACAACAATCTCGTTAAAACACAATTTATGCCGTATACTTTTTTTCCGTTTCCAAGATATTCCTTGTTATTGGTTTAAATTTTAACTTTTCTCAAACGGGAAGTCTACTTTCGTTTCATATCTCTTTTGTTTTACTCCTAGCCATGAAAAGAAAACCGAATTTCCATTGTTTCACATAGTGTAGCTTTTACAAGATTTGACTATTGCGTTAGCCTAGTGTATTCCCTTGGTTTCCGTCTGCTTACAAGGTGGCAAGCAATAAGAACATTTCTGGTGTTTATTGCGATTAGCATTACCTAGACTAAATAATAATCTTTTGTAAGAACAGTTTGTTTCAGAACAGGTAGAGAAAGTTATGTGAATGGAATACATCTGATTTTTCGTGTAGTAACATCTCTTACAGTTTACCACTAGTAAGCAAAAGTCATTTGACAAAAAGGGCTCATGAATATATATTCTAAGTATTCAGAAACGCTTAAGGGATATCCCTGGGAATGTGGAATAGCATCTGCTGCATGAAGGTAAGGTCACAAGATTGCAAGATTAACGCACTATTACAGCCACTGGATTAAGAAGTACATATTGCTGCCACTTTATTCAATTTATAATTATTTCTTCTTGTTTTATTGGAGCTATTGGTAGGCTTAGTCAAATTTATATTCTTAAAATCTTGTCATTTTCAACTTTGATTTCTATTGCAGTGATCTATCATCTCGTAATATTAAGTAAACCTGTACTGATACAGCGCTGGAAAAGGAGCTTTATCATTGAACATGCTTTGAACTGTGCACATGTATTTGGTCCATGTATGTGCAAAAGCTCCTTAAAACGTGCACAAGACGTCCACATTGGCAGCATATTGCATCCGCTTTGGAGGAGCAGGTGGCAGAATTAAATGCTGTGGATTTTAAATTACTGCACATTGATTATGTTTAATAGCATTCAAAGAAAAATATCCAGTGTATCCATAAGAAGTCAAAAGCACTTCCAAATGATGTCATCAACACTATAATTTACATACATAACGAGTTGAAGTCATCTACTTATATCTTTCACATTTAATAAGAGGAAAGCTGTACTAGCGACAACACTGTGAACCAAAAGTAAAAGTAAAAAGTAAAATTGACAAATTAAAGTAATTTGTCAATGACAAATGACAACTTTTTGTGGAAAGAATGTCATATGCACAAATTCTGAAATACCTGGCAAGGGGATTAAACATTTATGAAATGACACAATATTATATAGCCTTCAATGTAGTGTGTGCAATTATGACATCAAACTTTTTCTGAGTTTTAGAGGATGACAATTTAGGAGAGAAAAATTCATAATGATCACTGCATTTATTTCTAATGTGGACCAAAATTTCTCTGTTTTCCTTCAAATACTTGTTATTGTTTTGTTCTTGTGAATGCTGCTGGCATCTTTTTTACTCAAAGGCTGGAAGCAACTTCTTTTGCTGGTTACAAGCTAATAGAGAAATTGCTCATTATGTGCCAGTATACCAAATATATATGCAAATCATAAGCTTTGTTGCTGTGATGTCGTACACATATTCATTTGTACAGTAACCTTTAGCTTCTGTGAATATTAATTGATCTTTGAGAGATAGCTCTGGTGTTACAAATTAAACTATAGATTTTTTTAGCTTCAATTTATTAACTATTGCTACGAAAGAAAGTCACATTTACTCTCACATTCATATTTTAGATTGTGAAAAAATTAAAAAATTATTCTAGTTATAGAAAAATTTTATCTCAGCTAGGAATTGGAACCCAGAAGCCCTTGATTGAGAAGCCATAAAGCTGATCGTTTGTACTGATGTTTTTAGATCAGAATGCTACTATTAACTTAACTGAAATCCATAAGCAGGAATATGTTAAATGCAGTTATATAGCAATAGAGGCTCACACAAGTACATCAGCTTCAAAACAGGATACAAACTCATAACTGTTTCCTAGTTGCATAGTTGTTCATCTGGAGATGAAAAATCAAATTGTATAATGGAAATAACATTCCTAAAGACAACTAATATTTGCTTCAATATTATTGGGAGCAACACAATGAACTGATCTTCAAGAATAAAATCTTTCCCAATTACCAGGGGCATCATCCTTTCTTTAGTTTAGAGTTTAAGCACTCCCACTTAAACAATTACTTTTTTTTTTTTTTTTTTTTTTTTCTTCATATTTATTTGACATAATTTGCTACATTCCTAGACAACGGGATAAATATATATATCTCACTGGCCAATATTTGATATTTCTGGGATCTGTGAGCTGCAGCAGTAGGCATATCCTTGTATCCACTTTTAAGGCAGCAAGGGAGTTGGGTAATAGGAAAGGTATAGTTTGAAATAGCCTGTGGCTATAGGCATTTGCAAGTCAGATAAGAAATGAAGATTTTTTTCTTACTCCTGACTCCAGCCACACTCGCCAACCGTTTTTAATGACTGCAAAGCTACAGTAATTCTTTATTTGGATTCTTTACTTGCTTAAAATTAAGTGTTAGATATTCACGGTTCATATATTTTATTGCATAGTAACCATTGTTGAATTTAACCTATTTATGGTAGCCAAATTCTGCCATAATATATATCTCTAGCTAGAATTCTTCCATTTATTGTATATCACTACGCTAGTATAGTTCTCCTAATGTTGGCCAAGTAAACTGTATTCAAGGTTTAGAAATCTCTACATGAATGACCACCAGTGATTAGCTCATGTATCCATGGGTTTCATTTCTGTGAATGCCAACACTAAGTCAGTGCAAGTATGAGTGCTTCCGAACTTCAGAAAATAAATGATTCTCATGCTTTCCTCGGAGAAGACAAAAATATCCAAATTAAACCTTATTCAAGCTTCCTAGTACATACATAAGGAAGTTAAACAGTGAAATTTATTGCAAGCATTTATGATTATGCGAATGTGAACAATCAAATTGCTCTCTTTTGTTTCTCTTGTCTCCTCTTTGGTAGAGAGGTTGTATGAACAAATTCTGGTGTGACAGATTTGGACATTGTCTTTGAAGTAACTTAGCAGGTTTTGGTATTTCAGTATAAACAAAATGACACTATACAAAAAGGTTTTGGGGGTTTAGTAATCTGTCATCTTAGAATACTGACAGCTTATTTTCTTTCACTGTGGAGAATGTAAGCCATGTATTAAAGAAAGCTATGAAAAGCTAATAGCTCAACCATTGATGGAGTAGACGTAATGAGGTGACATAAAAATGGGGTACAAGCAGTTGTAAAAGAAGTTTATCCTGGCTGCACTTTGTTCATTGATATGCCAATCAATTAAATCCAATAATGGACCAGGCAAGTGTCAAAATTCTCAGATTTCAGTATTTTCTATGACTTATTTGGAATTAGCACTCCTGTCTCTAGATCTTCACAGCACAGTTCTGTACTTAAAAAAATATGCTCCCAAATGATTCTGCAAGGCTCCAACTAGGTGGAATTTTAAAAGCAGAATAACAAGCACTGTGATGAAAGTGGGAGCAACTTAAACAGTGTTTTAAAGAGCTACAAAAAGAAAAAATTGGGCACCTTTCACACAGCAACAGAATATTTACAGACACTAGAGAATGACAAATTTTTATTTCATTAAGATTATATTAATAAAGCGATTCTTCATGTAGATACACTCTCTACAATGAGCTCCAGAGTATTATTGCCATTTCAGCCAATGTACTTCAAGAATTCCAGCATTTTTATCAAGTCATATCCAGAATCAAAATAAGTATTCTGCCAAATCTCATGAAGAAACTCCCTCAGAGAAATGAAGAGAAGACAATGCTTAAGCCTTGACTGTAGATGCAAAAAATGTAATACTATTTGTACACAGATAAAAGAAAGATTCAGTTTTTCTCATCATCCTGCAGCTGCAAAACTTTTGAAAGCAGATGATGATGACGGTTAGTGTTTATGGGTGCTCAACTACAAGGTCATCAGCGCCCTTATTAAACAAATCATGACAAAAGCCAGAGATAAAGCTCAATAAGAAATATTATTAATAAGAACGAAAGATTAGTCTAAAAGTGAATGTAAAAAGTAATCATAGAAAAAGCCATAGATTGGTGATTTGAGAGAAAAAAAATTAAAACTAATACAAAAACAAGGATAAAAACAACTAAATCCGAAATTTGAAGGGTATCTTCGATAAAAATTCAAAAATCTTAGCTACCGCTCGACTATCGTCCGCCAGGACTTCTGCAAGACTGACCGGCAGTTGCAGTGATTCCCGAATATGTGCTAGATTAACACAATCTAGCAACACATGACGGACAGACAAATCTTCTCCACAAAGCGGACACAATGGAGGAGATTCACTCTTAAAATGAAAACTATGTGTAAAATTGCAGTGGCCAATACGCAAACGAGCCAAAATTACTTCCTCCCGTCGAGAATGACGAGAGGAAGTTACCCAGTTTGTTGGAAGGTCTTTCACTACTCTAAGCTTGTTTCCGCGGAGAGCTGACCACTCATCGTGCCAGCACGAAAGTATCGCCCTGCGCACAAGCTTAAAGTCTTCCGATGTTATACAAGAAATGTTTGTACTGGGCTCGGTGGTTGCAATCTTTGCTGCAAAATCTGCTAGTTCATTCCCCGGTAAGCCAATGTGACTAGGAATCCATGCACACTCCAAATTAATCCCGGAAGTATATAAAACGTGGAGGGCATCCTGGATACGCTGCACGATAGGATGATAGTTGTAGAGATCACCAAGGCTCTGAAGTGCGCTCAGGGAATCACTCAATATAAGGCAGTCACTTAAATTTCGACGGCCAACGTGCAGAATGGCTCGATATATTGCGTATAGCTCTGCACTATAAATAGATGTGCCACTATGAAAACCGAATGTATATTGTTCGGTATCATAAACAAAGGCGCACCCAACACCAACGGTACACTTACTTCCGTCAGTATATATACAAGTTCGGTCATTGTAGTTTGACAAAAATTCTAAAAAAACATCTACGGATACTAGAAAAATGCATTGTAGACTTTCGGTATGCCGTCATCCCGAGGTTTACGTGGGATGTTGTAAGTAACCAAGGTGGGTGCACCCTTTCTCCCTTGGGAAACATTCTAGGCATTACGATATCGTCCTTATGAAGAAGCATTCGGAAGCGAACACCTGGGGGCCGTGAACTAATTGAGATATTTCTATAACGTTCGTCCAGCTCGGTGTTAAAAAAAGGAGTGAACGTTGGATGCGAAGGCATGCACTTTAGCCCACAGCCATAATTTGTTAATAGAATATCTCGTCTACACTGCAGAGGGGGTTCCGCCGATTCAGCATAAAGGCTGGCTACTGGACTGGTTGGAAAAGCTCCAACAGCCAGACGTATACCCTGATTATGGACAGTGTCTAATCTTCTAAGCACAGATGGTCTTGCCGAAGAATAAACTATGCTTCCAAAATCTAACTTGGCTCGGATCAGTGAGCGATAAAGTTGCAGCAAGACTGTCCGATCCGCTCCCCAAAATTTGCCACTTAGTATCCGTAGAATATTCAGAAAACGGTTACAGCGCGCTTTCAGCTGTGCTATATGTGGTGACCAACACAGTTTTCTATCGCAACCCAAGGAAGCTCGTCTCATCCGCGAATGGTAATAAAACTGTGCCAAACCGCAGCGAAGGTGGTAATCGCCTCCTGCGGCGCCAGAAGTTCACGCAGAGTGATTTCTCAGCAGAGAAGCGAAAGCCATTTTTAGAGCTCCAATCTGAGAGGTTGTCTAAACACCGCTGCAGACGGCGCTCCAAAAAAGGTGTGCGCTGAGAAGTACAATAGATGGCAAAGTCGTCTACGAATAAGCAGGACGATACTCCTGGGAGAATACATTTTGAGATAGAATTAATTGCTATAGCAAACAGCGTGACGCTTAGGACCGATCCCTGTGGCACTCCGTTCTCTTGAAAAAAAAAATATTTGATAAAACCGAGCTGACCCTTACTCGGAAAAAGGGGTCCCTCATAAACTCCTGAATGAATAACGGAAGGCGTCCACGTATGTTCCAGTTGTATAGGGAACGTATTATTCCTGCCCGCCAACACGTATCATAAGCCTTTTCGAGGTCAAAGAACACCCCAACGGTTTGACAGTTCTTCATGAATCCATTCATTATCTCCGTCGAAATCGAGACAAGATGGTCAGCTGCTGAACGACGTCGTCGAAAACCGCACTGGGTGTTGGTCAGTAGGTTATGAGTTTCCAGCCACCATATCAACCGTCCATTGATTATGCGTTCCATCACCTTGCAAACGCAACTGGTGAGGGAAATTGGACGGTAGCTGGATGGAAGAAAACGGTCCTTTCCAACTTTCAAAATAGGTACGATGGTGGCCTCTCGCCACTTTTCTGGAAAAGTGGCGTCAACCCAAACACGATAGACCTAGAGTAGGAAGGCCTTACCTTCAGGAGAGAGATGTTGCAACATTTGGACGTGTATTCCATCAGGACCTGGTGCAGAGTTTCGCGAGGATGATAGTGCATGGTCTAGCTCCCTCATGGTGAAGAGTCGATTGTAATCTTCAAGATTTTTAGAACGAAATTTGAAAACTTGCGATTCCACCTGAGCATTAACGGGAAGAAAATCAGGCGAATAATTCTCTGAGCTAGACACTTGAGCGAAAGCACAGCCAAAAGTGTTGGCCACGTCAAACTTATCAACAACATCTCCTACAGCTGTTTTAAGACCGGCGATTGGCGTATGAGTCATTTTTTCGTCCACGCGCCTTAACTTATCCCATACGATAGAGGAAGGTGTATGTTGATTGAATGATGCTACAAACTTACTCCATGATGTCTTTTTGCTATCCTTAACAACCTGCCTAGATTTGGCACGCATCTTTTTATACTCAATCAGGTTATCCAGTGTTGGGCGATGTTGGAAAATCCTGAGAGCACACCTGCGAGCACGAATGGCATTCCACCAAGGTACCGGAAGTCGACGACTGGTTTGGGTCGTCGAACGTGGAATAGACTGCTCGGAAGCATCAAGAATATTTTTTGTGAGGTGCTCCACTAGAACATTCACAGAGTCGTGCTCGTTGTAATAAAAGACAGCCAGCCGGGAGTAAAGGTTCCAGTTGGCTTGATCTATGCGCCATCTAGGTAAACGGGTGGAACATGTATCTTGTGGCAAGAGACATGGAAAGTGGTCACTAGAATGTAGATCAGAGATGATATTCCACTGTAAGGAAGATGCTAATGGTGGTGAACAAACTGCTAAATCCAAGTGTGTAAAACTGTTGAAAGCATCAGAAAGAAATGTAGGCTCTCCGGTGTTCAGGAGAATTAGATTAGAATTATTCAGGAAATCAGCAATTAACTTACCTCTCGCACAAGCCCGAGGAGAGCCCCAAAGTGGATGGTGGGCTTTTACATCACCTACCAATAGAAACGGTGTTGGTAATTGAGAAACTAGATCCCTTAAATCGGTGAGCGAGATGTCGTCACTTGGAGGAAGGTATATATTACAAATGGTGAATCTGGTATGTGACAGTTTAATCCTTACAGCTACTGACTGGATGTCGGACTGTAATGGTACAGATTGCGCGAATATATCATCTCTGATGAGCATCATAGTGCCTCCGTGCGCAGGTACACCCTCTTCCGATGATAGATCACACCTTACAGGGGTGTACCGTTTGATTTTGAAGCTGTCTTGTGGACGGAGCTTAGTCTCTTGCAAACATACGACCAAAGGATCGTTCTGGTTAAGCAGCAGTTCAAGCTCAGGTCGATGTGTTCTTCTTCCATTGTAAGTTCCATTGTAGAATAGCCATGTTCTTTATAATGGGATAAGTTGTACATTGTGGTTGTTTCTATTTTGAAGGCTGCGGAAGTCGGTTGAGTTTATTCTTTTTAGGTGTCGGGTGGACACCTTCTACTGGAGGATGTCCTGCCTCTTTGTCACTGTCCTTCTGGCAGTGAGAGCAGTATCGCCTTCCTCCATCTCCTCCACTTGGGAGGACGCCTTTCCAATTGAAAATTTCGGTTCGAGTACCTCGAACCGATTGGAAATAGAGACCGGCGAAGATGATAGTCGGCGACCTGAGTCCTTCCCAGTCGAATCCTCAGAAGAGGACCTCCGTGGACTCTTGTTTCCCTTTGTGGCTTTGGGAATAGGCTTTACACTTTGAGGAAGTCAGTTCTCTCATAGGTGTTCTTAAACTTTCTTTCTGGTTCTTTATATATTATTAGCTGGCCAGACTTGTTGGTCGAGGTCGATTGCTTTGGCCGCGATTTAATTTTAGCGCTTTTTACAGTTTCAGATGTTACTACTGACTTAGATGTTGAGTTGCGATTTCCCGACTTTGTACCGATTTAGCTAAAACTGAGCTATAGGTACCATACTTCGGGACAGAGGGTTGGCGGATTCGCAAGAGTTTCTGGGCTTCCAAGAAGGACACCTTCGCTTTGACCCGTATCTCCTGGACCGTCTTTTCCTCTGCAAAACGGGGACAACTACGGGAACTTGATGGATGTTCACCGTTACAGTTAACACACGTTGGAGCTGACGTGCATTCTCCGTCATGCGAAAAGGTCGATTTACACAAAAGCTTGAATTCCTCACGTGGTGTGGTAAACACCCGCGCACTGGACGGTTTGACCTGTGAGGAAATGCGTAACATCTGTGTATCGGGTTCAAAGAAAAGTAAATGGAGATGTCCGCCGTTACAGTTAACACACGTGGGAGCTGACGTGCATTCTCCGTCATGCGAGAGTTTGCCACAGTTCACACAGGTAGACTCGCCGTTGCAGAATTCACTGGTGTGGCCAAAGCGCTGACATAACATCTGAGCGGGTTCGGTATATACGGTCTTACCTCAATGGATTCATACCCTGCCATTATCCTTTGTGGGAGATCTACCCGATCAAATGTCAGCGCTTTGGCCACACCAGTGAATTCGACCTTTACTGGATAGCTAGCTAACATTTTGGCCTTTAGTATTTTTGCAGCCTGGGATGCTGATTCTGCTTCTACCAGGAGCGTGCCATTACGAGCTCTTATACAAGATTTTACAGGACCAGCAATGTTATCAAGACCCTTTTGAATAACAAAAGGGCTTACGCTAGAGAACTTTCTTCCTTCCTCTGTTCTATTGACAATCAAGTAGCGAGGACCACAACACTCGACTACTTCTTTTCCGAACTCAGTACCATATTTAATGGATTTTTTTTTATTTTGCCATGAAAGTTAATATTTATTTTCATCCCCCGGTGCTCCCCACCCACCACGGAGTCCAACAAGGGGTCATCCCACTGGGATGACAGGGCTACACGGGATATAGCAGGCTCGCCGTCCCACTCACCCTGGAGTTCGGTATAATACCTAGTCCTGGCCGATTGACTAGGGGTGGGCTAGTCCCTAGCCTCCCGTTTAGGTGAAGCAGAAACCAAAGTGGTGTATTAAGTTGCGTACCCTCCCTAGTCACTGAAAAGACAGAAGGCCCAGGCTCAGATACGCAACCCTAAACCAACCAGGATATTCCTTTCCACCGACACGGGTCTCCACGCACGGCCTACACGTGGGTGGGCATTTTGACCTAGTGACTCTCTCACCACTCAGAGGCTGCCCACTGAGGAAGTCAAGGTTGGCTCGGGACCCCGGGTGCGCCAAACCCGTACCTACCGTGGTAGGCCCCTGGGGGGATTTGAAAGCAGATAATTTATCTCTCTACTATAATGAATTTCCAGATAAGGATTTAAAAACACAACAGCTGCACATACTATATTTAGTAAGGAATGCTTTAGAACTGAATTAATTCTACTGTATGAAAGCTAAAGGTTTCATGAAGTAAGTGATGTGTTGAAGCTTTAGGTTCTAATAGAAGGTAAGTCCAAAACTCGTTAAGTTGAGATTTTTCTCCCTATAACTTTGTGCTAATAACCCCAATTACTAAGGCATAAGCTTAGAGATGCTTTCCCACACTAAAGAGAGTTCAAGATGTTTTTGCTCTGTACAATGTCCAAGGAACGTCTGTCAGTACTCACTATGTTGGCAGCTGAAAGGAAACTTATAAGACATGACTACAGATTTTAATGAAAATATAATGGAGTTCATAAAATACTAGAACCGAAGAACAGAATTCATTTACAGGAAATAAATTGTTACTGGTACTGTTCATGTACTGTTACTACAGCATATAGCAAACTTTGGAGTAAAACAAGCCTCACTTAAAAACATTATATGACTTTCATACAAATGTAGGTTTTAAGTATTTGAACTTACATTTGAACAATGACTAACTGTTCCTTTTCTTTTCATTATTACAATATAGAGGGAACCCAAGAAAGAGATAATGGCGCTCACAGATATTAATAAACCAAGAATAGATTAATAAATGAGGTAATCACATGTATCCCAACCTTGAGTGAGTATCGGGCATATCGGGAGGTGGTGGATAGCTAGGGGCCTGCATGGTGGTTTGGCTCTCACCCTACCACTGAGTAGGCCCATCTCCAAATATTAAACAGGAGACCGCGAACCAACCCCAAGGTGTAATAAGTAGCCGTGCCCAAGGGGTGCATGGCACAAGGGAGATGTGTCGCAAACGGAGCCTCTGGGATACCAGGCAACCTCCCAGAGTATTTAGCCTTGCACTGGCAAGGGGGCTCTGCCAGGGTCGATAGTTTTTCCCTCATACTCGTGGGACCAAAATGGACACAAGTAATCTAGAAAATAAATTTTCAAAAGAAACTGATCAAGTAGCTCTTGAAGCAGACTTGACAGAACTAAAAACCTCTGAAACATCTGTTGAGGATTTGGCTACGGGAATGTCAGCACTGCAAACCACCTTCAGGTGCACAGAGGAAGAAACTTCTAAGAGAGAAGAAGATGAGAGAGGGAATCTGGATGGTTGAGAAACCTGCCAGGAGGACCATTCCAGGAGAACAAAGTGCTGGACCTAATGGTGGTAATAAAAGGCCCCACTCATACTCCAACACTCCAAAATGCAGGACAGGAGACCAAAACACTTCAGAGTTCCAAGTCGGAACAGACTGTGCCTTTTCATGATGCCACAGTTGGAGTCAGGATGGCAATCTTAAGTCATCAAGATACAAAACTGAATCAGAAACAAGTTGACTTGATTCAGTCTAAACTGATTGAAGCTGTGGATGAGATTCTTAAAGATAGTCCTCCTTCACAATTCTCGGTAACAAATTTGTGTGTGCAAATGAACACACCAAAGATAGACTTAACCAGACAGTTAGCAGACTGGGAAGAGGTGGAGTTGAACGTAGTCAACTCCAAGGACCTCCCAAAAAGACCCAAGATGCTAGTCTGGATACCAGATAACTCTGAGGCAACATTTGTTGCCAAGGACTTGGGAAACAAAACCCTGAACTGAAAACAGAGGAATGGTTAGTTATGAGTAGGAAAGTGGTCAAGAAGCGACAAAGCACTACAAAAAGCCAACTTTAAGGCTTATTCAGGACTTGGAAGGGTATACTTCAAATCCCTCAAGGACAGGGATAAGGTGATGAAGATACTGCAGGTAAATCTTCATCACAGTGGAGCAGCTTCCGCTACACTCGTGTGAAGATAAACTCTTGTGATGTGGCACTCACCCAGGAACCCTGGTCTTATAAAGGGGAGGTAAAAGGAAGCTGGTGGGAAATTAGTGTATAATAGAACTGACAAAACTCCTACAACCTGCACTTTAATAAAAAATGACAAATATTCTGCCACTAATGAACCCTTCTTCCAGGAACTTAACTGCATTGAAGATAAAATCAATGGGGGAAAGTGGACAAAGGGAGTTCATCAGTCTCCCTCCCCTATGATGACCCCAATTTACCTCCTATGAGGGAATTGGAACCACTGGCAGACACCTGCGACTCTGAAGGACTGCAGTTGATAGCTGGCTGTGACACTAACTCCCACCACGTTCTGTGGGGAAGTTTAGACACAAATAATAGAGGTGAGCCCCTATATAATTTCATTCAATCAAATAATTTTGAAATACTGAATGTAGATAACAGGCCTACCTTCGTAACAACAAGGCAGGAAGTTATCAACATAACTGTATCTACCACTTATGCAGGGAATTTTATCAAAAATTGGTATGTGAGGATGAAAGCTGTTCAGACTACAGATACATCCTATTTGAGATAATAGGTTATGTTATGCAGTCCAAAATTTATCAGGATCCCAAAAGAGCTTGCTGGGAATCCTATAGGGAAGACCTAGCAAGTAATCTGAATAAGACGGATGATAATATTCGTGACTGCATAGATTTGGAAATTGCTGCAGAACATCTGCAGGATGTGGTAATTTCAGCTTATAATGATAACTGTCCAATGAAAACAAGGCAGGCCATTAGGAATGCCTTGGTGGAATAATGGACTGCTTACAGCAGCCTATTGACAGAATATAATGAAGCTTTGAGGAGGGCCAAGAAAGACTTCTGGAGAATGCACTATGAAGAGATAGAAACCGCTCCAGAATGTGTTAGACTCCAGAAGGTTCTTAGGAAAGGTCCACAAAGCTTCATCAGCAATCTCCAACTGAGAAATCGAGAATATACAAAAACAGAGAAGGAAATGATGGAAGGACTTTTACCCGTGCACTTCCCTGAATCAATTATAAT
Source organism: Hymenopus coronatus (assembly GCA_030762935.1). NCBI lineage: Eukaryota > Metazoa > Arthropoda > Insecta > Mantodea > Hymenopodidae > Hymenopus > Hymenopus coronatus. The sequence goes on along the minus strand of CM060888.1, from coordinate 102,493,986 downwards.
TGATGAACCCAAACAAGCATGAAACACTCTGGGACTGGAGTTCTCTAGTAAGAAAGTATCCAGGGCGAACTGGGAAATCGTCAAGGAAGTCATCAACTATGAAATTAAAATGGGCACTGTTCTCATTCCAGCCATACAAATCCCCAGGAAGAGATGGAATATGGCCATCATACTTCAGAGGGGATTTGAAGAACTATCGGGCCGCGCCATTGCCGGGTGGTTAGACCACTCACCTCTCACCTAAACGGCCGGGGTTCGATCCCAAGCGACTGCATGTGAGATTTGTGGTGGACAAAGCGGCGCTGGGGCGGGTTTTCTCCGGGTACTCTGGTTTCCCCCGCCATCGCATTCCACTGGTGCTCCATCATTTATATATCACCAGAGTCACCTCCTGCAGTGCCATAAGTAGTTAAAGCGGCTGTTAAACACTATCAAGAAAACAAGAAGAACTATCAAACATCTTGATAAAAATCCTAAGAGCAAGTTTAGCCGTAGGATACATACCAATGAGCTTGAGGCATCTTATGATGATATTTCTATTAAATCTAGGAAATATATGACCCTGGCAAAGTCCCCAAGACCCATCAACTTAATGTCTGTAATACTCAAACTCTTGAGAAATTAATAGATAGGCATATAAGAGAAGGTGCTTTGGAGATGTGCTTTCTGCACCAGAATCAACATGCCTATCATACGGCAGATCAACAGAAATTGTCTTTTTCCAGATTACACATAGACTGGAAAAGAAAAAAGACCATACAGGAAAAGGAAGTAACATTAGGCACCTTCATTGACATTGAGGGTGCCTTTGATAAAAGGAAGCATGGCACTGACGAAACCTGTATCAGGTGGATTCAATGTATGCTGAAAGACAGAATAGTTCATATAAGTCTCATGGATAACAGCTTAGCTACTAAGGTTATGAGTGGGTGTCACAGAGAAGAGTTTTACCACCCATACTTGGAACCAAGTGGTTGATGGGCTATTTAATAAAGTAAGCAGCCTAGGCATTGGCATCATGGTCTATGCTGATGATATCATCATGGTTCATGGAAAATACACAGAAACTGTCTGGGAGCTCATGCAGTTGGCCCTGAACACTGTAACAAAATGGAGTGAGGATAAGGGCTTAGGCATCAGTACTCAGAAAACAGTCATAGTACCTTTTACCAAAAAGAAAAATATAAAGGGTTTAGGACCTCTATATCTTCAAGGTAAAGAAATCATAATGTCTGATGGGGTCAAATACCTGGGAATCTATTTATATACCTTTAAGAAAATAATAAAACACGCAAAAACAACTTTTAAAGTAGAGGCACACGTGGTAAAAGATGGGGATTAAGGCCTCCTATGATCCTTTGAATATATACCAGGATAATCATACCATCTAAAACTTGGTGGCCTAAAGTCCTTCTTCAAACAGGCTCCAAAAACCAATTAACTTAAGTTCAAAGAGTAGCCTGCATTGCTACTACAAAAGCCATGAAGACAATCTCAATTGCAGCAATGGAGGCACTCTTAAACCAGACTTAGTTGTGATGAAGGTGGCAAGAATGGCACTCTATAGACTGCAACATGGAAAGCAACTGAGAGTTCCTAAAACAGAATCAGGTATGTTGAAAATTAGGTAGTATATAGAAAATGCATCTTTAGGTATGCATTCAGATTATATAACTCCAATTAAACACTTTAACAAAAACTTTAAGATTATTGATCTCAAACTTTGGGAGAATAAAGCTCTGGAAAAACCTGAGAAGACTTTGATGTGGTTTATGGAAGGCTCAAAGGATGAATAAGGAACTGGTTCTGGAGTACATGGCATATGACCAAGGTATAAATGATTCTTTCCCTTGGGTAAATTTTCTGGTAAATGTGTCTGAAATAGAAATCTACGAGAAGGTGCTTTGGAGATGTGCCTTCTGCACCAGAATCAACATGCCTATCATACAGGCAGATCAACACAAACTGCCCTTTTCCAGATTGCACATAGACTGGAAAAGGAATTAACATTAGGCACCTTCACTGACATTGAGGGTGCCTTTGATAATACCTCTTTTAATACCATAACTACTGCTGTAAGGAAGCATGGCATTGACGAAACCTGTATCAGGTGGATTCAATCTATGCTGAAAGACAAAATAGTTCATATTTCATTCAATGCATTCATGAAAACATAAGAAGATACGTTGGTAAACAGATCCTTATATATTCTGATAGCCAGGCTGCACTTAGTAGATATAAGGTTACATAAGGACTGGTTCAAAATTGCTTAAATATGCTCCATGACCTGGCAGAACAGAATGAGGTTCAGTTCATTTGGGTACCGGGACATAAAGGTATAGAGGGCAATGAAAAAGCTAACAAACTTGCAAGACAAGCAGCAGCTTCATAATTGATTGGATCAGAGCTCTACTCTAGGAAACATCTCTGTGTTTAATTAAAGAAGCTATCAGTAACTGGTCCAAAAGAGATCATCATAAGACCCGGCATAAAACCCCAGGAAATGATATGGGAAACTATTTATCAAAGGACCATATAAGGAAAGAGCTGAGAGCCTGCTAAAATGTAGCAGTTTTCAGCTGAGAACAATTATTGCTTTCTTCACAAGCCTTCTGTGAAAACACACAATTAGAGTGTTTCAGGGCTACTTAGACTGCAGATTACGTTGGAAGGAGACTCCAGTCCAGTGTGATTGGCAGGCTGAGGGCAGCCCGAGGTGTGTTAGACGTGTCCCTGTTCTCAGAGAGAACTTAACCACGTTCTGACGGGATTGTGGGTTTTGTAGGATGGCGGGTGTGTATTGGGGTTGTGGAGTGACAGGAGGAGGCGAATATTGCTCCTCGACGGTTGCCTTGATGGTGCAACGGCCCTTGTGCACCGCTGGTGTGTTTTTATCAAAATGTTTCTTGAGGTTAAATTTTGAATCCAAGCAACTCTTGAAGGATAATAAGGAGCTTAGCCGTAGCAGCTGTTGGTGGTGCTCCTTCGTTACCGGGGATGCCCGCAAGCCATGCGGGGAAGCCGGTATCGCCTGAAGCGGCGGTTTGTGGGATCGTAATCCCCAAGAGACCTAACGAGGGCGCTCCGATGGAATGGTAACCCTTCGTTGAATTTTGTTGCCCGACGCCTAATCTCGTCCTCCAGGTATGGTAGACCAGAGGCTTCGTGCAGGAGTCTCGTTGGAAAGCCTCGAGGCACAGAATAGATAGCCCGGAGACACCTATTCTGTACCCGCTGAAGCAACAGCAGACTGGAGTCTGCCGCCATGCCCCAGATCTCACAGGCGTAGATTAATAAGGGGATAATAAGAGCCCTCAAAAGGCGCAACTTAAGGGGAACCGTCATCGAGGACCTCAGCATCGGGTACAGTGAGGCCGCAGCCCCATTGCCCCGGCACCACAGCCCCCGGACATGCTCCCTAAAAGTGACGCCCTTGTCGAGCTTCACCCCCAAGTAGGTGATGGTGTTGGTCCATTGTATCCTTCGTCTGAGGTACGTGAATGTGGGGAAGTTTGCGGGAAAGCGGCGCTTGGTGAAAAGAATAGCGTGGCTTTTCTCCGGATTTATGGACAATCGCCAACGCTCGCACCACTCTTGGATGAGGCAGAGGTGTCTCTGGATAGGGTTGAAGGCTCTGCGTGGGTGTTTATTTGTACAGTATAACAGCACGTCATCAGCATACTGAGCTATGTTGACTTGCTGCACTGTTGGTAGGTCGGCCATGTAGACGCTAAAGAGCGTAGGGGAAAGTACAGAGCCTTCGGGGACTCCGCCTCTTACTGGCCTAGGTGTTGATTTGTGTCCCGCAACTGAAACTACAAAAAATCTGTGTTTGAGATATGAGTGTAGTAGGTGTATGATGTGTGTCGGGAGCTCCAGTCGGATGAATTTGAGGAGCAGACCCGCGTGCCAGGTCGTAGAGAAGGCTTTCTCCACGTCCAGCGACACTGCCGCAGTGTAGGCTCTGTCCTGGAAGCCCAGGGCAGCGGCCTCCACCACTCTCAGTAGTTGCTGGGGTGTAGAATGCCCAGGGCGAAAACCAAATTGGTGATCTGGGATGGCATGAATGTCGCCCAAGAGAGGGGACAAGTGGGCTAGTATTAGCCTCTCGAAAACCTTCGAGAGAACTGATAGGAGACTGATGGATCGGTAATTGGATGGGTGTAACGGGTCTTTCCCCGGCTTCAAGATGCATATCACCCGGGCCTCCCTCCACTCGCGTGGAAAGTGGCACAAGGTGAGGCACATGTTGAAAACCTTGGTTAGAAAGAGTACCGCCTTGATGGGAAGGCATCGGAGCATGGCGGGGGTTAGTCCGTCAGGACCCGCTGCCTTTTTGGGGTTGAGGCGCCGGAGTGCGCCCTGGAGTTCAAGGAAGGAGACTGAAACAGCCTAGCACATTTTATGCTCCTGCAAGGCTTTGGCTTGCAGGAGATACAAAGCTTTTGGGAAAATGTTCATAGGACCAGAAGAAGTTTCATCCATTCCCATTGCAAGGCTGCACACCTCTTTAAGGGATGCAGGTGTAATGGGTTGGCTCTAAACAATACAGATAGTACAACAAGCCTCAGGCCAAAGAGTACCGGGAGTAATGATGGGAATCTGTATCACAAATGAAGAAGTTTATTTTTGTGTTACACTTAATATTTGCAATTTTTAAAGCAAAGTTTTATATAATCTCCACTGCAGCAGCACCTAAATTCATCAGTTCATGAGCTACCATTGCTAAACACCATGCTCTGCTAGGCCCTTTAGGAAAAACTGAATACAGAAGAGAGAAATTTAACATTTCAATTTCAGTAACACAATATCCTATTTTGAGATGTTTAGAAACCAAAATTTTGAAAAAATGGTGAATGTTAATTACTTTCTCTACTGCTTAAGTACTTGAGCTAATAAGGTACCGCACTGGCCCCAAAAATGATTGATATACCCTGTGTCTATTCACAATATGACTAAACTAAAAAATAGTTTGAATATCAAATTTCACATGAAGTAACAAAGCATGCTGGTAATAATGAAGTAAATACTTCAAGTATACACAAATTGGTAGCTATAACACATATTTATGATCTTCATTACAATTGAATGTAGGATGAGTTTCATTATTCAATTGTACAATCAATGTTTTCTTTTAGTTATATCCTTTTTATTTTCTGTTTTTCTTATTCGCAAGCATTCCAAGACTTTTTTTTTTAATTGTTAAATTCTAAATAATTAAATGAACATATGATAAAAGCTTTTGTTAAACTTAATGTTTCAGCTTCAATGAAAAATTTAATCAACAGAGAGCTGGCTTAACAACCTTGCTTCTTGTTGCTAGTATTTTCAAATTCAAGTAAAAGCCTTTCCTCTAATTGTTAATATATTGTGACTACATCCCCCAAATGCATGTGGAGTTCGCGCCTCTACTTTACCAACCCTTGCATTGTACCAGGTGTGCGTGAAGAGCATTATACAGCCAGCAGCATTATATAGAGGTAAACACGTGCATAGGTGCTGCTTTACACCTTCTACATTCTCGGAAGTCTTAGCAAATGAACACGTTTATTCATGGCCAAAGAAAGAAAGTAAAAAAAAAATGTCCACATCTTCTCCCAGCTCTAGAAGTTTGTTACTGCGAAATGCAAGACAGCTATATAAAGAAGGCAGTCAGGGTTGAAGGAATTCAGTTGTGATGTGACATCGGAGAATGCAGTTAGACTAGAAAGAGCTGCAGAAGTTGCAACTTGAGTAAACAAACATCGAAACAACAAGAATAAAATTGTTCAGCAGTTAGTGAAGTTAACATTTTGTAATTCTGATGTCAGGAGCAGGGTTGAGGGTTATGATGAAAGCAGATCACGAAATGCAGAATAAAATGTATGAAATCCAGAAGTGATGCAGGCAGAAATAAAGACAAAATGAAATTTGTAATGACGAAGGTGACACAAAAATGGAATCTGGAATGGAGAAGATGTAGACAAAATAGAAGAAAGAAAATGTCCCAAGATGAAGATGGAACTATTGCTAAAATCAATGGCCTGGCTGGCGTGAAGGAAATGCAAGAGCCTGGAGAGATTGGAAAAGCTTGCTGGAAAGTTGGAACACCTTGCCCAATGCATTAACAGCTTGGCAGACATTCGGGAATTCATTAGTGCCCTGAAAGGAAGAGTCAACAGCAGTGCCAAGGTCATGGAATCCGCGATAAGAGGGTTGACTAAGGCACATGCCTTCTATATTTGGATATCATAATTGTTGGCAAAAACAGGCCATCTCAAGAATTTGACCAAGATATTGCAGAGGCTGCAGGCAGCTAAGCTGAAGCTGAACATAAAAACTGCCAACTCTTCTGCAAGAAGAACTGCTTGGCCACATATGAGATGGTGACTAAGGCACATGCCTTCTATATTTGGATATCATAATTGTTGGCAAAAACAGGCCATCTCAAGAATTTGACCAAGATATTGCAGAGGCTGCAGGCAGCTAAGCTGAAGCTGAACATAAAAACTGCCAACTCTTCTGCAAGAAGAACTGCTTGGCCACATATGAGATAGTGACCACAGACCCAGAAAAGGCTAGAGCAGTGAGAAATTGGCTTCACCTAAGAGATGGGAGTTATGAAGTTTCCTGGGCCTATGCAGCTCCCACCATCAGTTCATGAAACCCCTCACTCATCTGACAGAAAAGAACCAGTTTTAGTTCAGTGGTCAGAAGAGGCCAAGACATTCCAGACATTTAAGTCAGCACTCTGCAGTATGCCTGTGTTAGGTTTGCCAACCTAGTGGCAATTTTATTGTGGACTCTGACACCAGCAACACCAGTATTGAGCATATTCTATCCAAAGTCCAGGAGGGTCAAATGCAAATAATAGTATACTATAGCAACAAACTTTCTAAGACAGAACAGAACTATTGTGTAACCCGCGAAAGCTCCTGGCAGTAGTAAATGCGGAACATTTCCACAAGTGCCTGTATAGTCAGCCATTCCACCTAGACTGTCCACTTTGCCCTCACCTGACTGTTAAGATCCAAGATCCTATTGGTTCCAATGGCTACAGGAATAAAACTTTATATCAGTACTGCAGAGATGAAGGAGCCACTCCAATGTGAATGTCATGTCTTAAACCTCCTACCCAGAAGAGGGATGAGCACTGCAGATGAGCGTGCTACAGGTGTCCATAGATTTCAGCAGTGGCTGCAGCTGAATCAGATAGTGCAGGCTTAACAGGATTTGCTGGTGGTTGTCAACTTGGGACCACTCTTAAAAGAAGTTGAGGCAGGGACTAGACATGTTGTTTACAGTTTGGAACTCACCTGATTTGAAGACCTAGAGAGAGTGGTTGATCCTCCCTTGGAGTTAGGTGACAGAAGTACTAGGAAGTACATATGGGAACTTTGGCTTTTAAAAGGCTTGATTATTGCTTTAGCTTAATGTAAACCTTTATATTCTCTTATGGTTATTAAGGAACGAAGTAAGACAATTTCTGCTAATTTTTATCTTATCATGAAGTACAGGGTGGCGCATGATAAGTCACCTGATTTATTTCATGAATAACACATTTGTTGTTGACAAGATTTGTAATTTATTGATGTAGAAGTAAGAAATACAGCTTAGAAATACAACCTAATGAATCACATGTTCAATATGAACGCCGTTTTGGCTACAAATCGCACCCATGCTCTCCAACACAAATCATCTGGAATGGCGCGCGGCATAACTCCACTGATGGCCTAAGCTGGCATGCATTTTCGGGTTTTCTGCAGTACACCTTCTCTTTAAGGAACTCCCAAAGGAAGAAGTTACATGGGTTAATGTCCAGGCTGTGGGGCGGCTACATTCCTCCTCCTCCTCCTCCTCCTCCTCCTCCATAACATTCTGGATATCTGTTTGACAATACCCTAAGGCCAACACTTTCATGTGGGAAATCAAACACAGCGTTGGGAGTACTCCATTCTGCATGAAGCATTATGTCTGCAATAGAAGACATGTAACAATGAGTTGAGCAAAGTACTGGTTTCGCAGCATGTCTAAATAGCATTGACCGGTTACTGTAGCATCGAAGAAGAACGGACCGATGATTCCATGGCTTGACATCACGACACTTTCTCCCTGTAGGTGTCTTTCATGTGAATTATTCGCGGAGGTTCACGTGCCCAGAATAGAACATTCTGTTTGTACACAACACTGTTCATGTAAAAATAAGCTTCGTCAGAAAACCATGTGTTGTGTAGCACTGCCCCTTGGTTTGTTCAATTGCCCACCTTACAAACCGTAGTCTCCGCTCCTTATCTCTCGCAGTAAGCTTATGCGTCACCATCTTGTATGGATACAAGCGAAGCTCGGATTGAATAATTCTTTGTACAGATCGGCGTGAAATTCCAAACTCGGCACTGCTCTTCTTGTTGATTAACACAGACTACGGGTCAAAGCCACTCTAACTGCTTCAATGTTTTATAGCGAACGTACAGTTCATGCATGTGGCCTCTTACACTCAAAAACAGAACCAGTACCTGCAAATGTGTGATATAATCTGAGTATTGTCTGTGGACTGGGAGCCCACCGTGTGCCCAAATGAGCATAACACCTTTTCTGTGTCAATGTAACACTGTTCATCGCCGCATCAATAACAGAATCTTCTTCTTTTGTGCGACGGTCAACCATCCTTTTCCGCCATCGCGGCAAATTGAAAGGGCGGACTCAAAATGGAAGCGATGAACTCATAACAACATCTGGAGTAATTTCCATGAACCGCAAGAAGTTGAGCACACAATTTGAAAGCTATTGCCCCAAACGTATACTTGTAGGATAAAAATTCAATAGGGTGACATATCGTGCCACCCTTTAGATCAACGGTTCCCAACCGGTGTGCCCCGGCACCCTAGGGTGCCGTGTGATTGGCTAAGGGGTGCCGCGAGATATTGAGATAAACAAAAAAAACTACCTTCTACTAAAGTCTTAAGTCTTGTAAGGTCTTGAAATAAAATAAGTCAAATCAATTACTCTCAGGCACGGCAGATGGTGATAGTGGTCGATTCATTTCAATAATTCAGTTATACTAGTATCCCACAGATGGCATTACAGCTATACCCTGCCGAACATTCCCGAGACTACTCGCTTCCTCACGAACATTCCTGAGACTTCGACAGATGAATATATAAAAGTGTACGCCGCTTGGCGCTTTCAGGAGGCACCAAGACAGGCACACACACCGGCACCACGGGGCTCCTTATACTCAAATAGGGTCTCCGGAAAAGGGAAATCACGAAAAACCACTGCCACACAACACAGCCAACCTAATCCTCCAAAACCCAGTCTGAAGAGGCCGAGAACTGACCGCGAAAGCGATACCGAGCGGGGGGTGCCTGCGGCAACCGGTCCAGCACCGGTGCCGTCGCGTGTCTCCCGCCGAGAACGACCAGCGGTGGTGACTCCACCTCCCCAGCAATCCAACCAACCAGCGTTAACCACACCCACCACCATACCTGCTTTGGATGTCGCGGACCTCCTGGGGTGGTTTCAGCAGCTGCTGCTGAACCATGCCGAGAGAATCCGGGACCTCCTCACCAGGTACTTCCAGACCACCGATCCAACCAGCAAGGCGATGATCCTCTTTGAGGGCCTCACCTTCATGCTCAGCCTCGCCCCACTGTCCCAAAATGGCGGACGGAACTAGGATTCGTACCTATTTCCGATTCGTCTTTTGGAACGCCAATGGAGTGAGGGATCATAGGGATGAGCTTCAGCGCTTTGCTGCCCATTATGCCCTGGACCTCATTCTAGTATCGGAAACACATTTGCGTCCTGACATCCCCTTCCGTCTTCCTGGATACGTTTGTCATCGCAGTGACCGGGTGCCCCGCCCTGGAGGCGGCACTGCGGTTCTTGTGAGGCAAAACGTTGTCCACAAACCCGTCCCCATTCCGCCCCTGCAAGCCCTTGAGGCAACGGCAGTGTGTGTTGAGCTCGGAGGAACGGAGGTAGTAATAGTCTCTGTTTACCACCCTCCCGGTAGGCCGTTCTTACCTGCTGACTACCAATCCCTCTTCAACCTCCATCCTAGCATGATCCTCGCCGGGGATTTTAATGCCAAACACCAGCGTTGGCATTCGGGACCCCGCGCGGATCCTAGAGGCACTGCAATGATTCGCATTACCGATAGGGATCCCCAGCTAAGAGTTCTGGGCCCCTGGCAACCCACACACCATCCGCAAGGTCGAGGACAACCATCAGTCATCGACTTTGCGATCATCAAACATTACCCCTTCCATCTCATGCTCACATCACTCGCTGCACTTCATTCCGATCACAATACCGTGTTGGCAGAAATCAACATCAGGGTTGCCAGCCACGACTTCTCAGGACACACCAGAGAAATAGACTGGAAATGTGTAAAGGATTGCCTCAGCGCATCTATTCCACCCAACCCAAAAATCACAGACATACCCAGCCTAGAGACAGCAGTCCAATCCTTCACTACCACAGTAGTAAGAACGGTTCATAACCTCACCATCCGCACCCCACCAACACCACATCCAGACGTCCTTCCCCTAGAATTTGAACTCCTTATAGAATTTGAACTCCTTATCCACCGTTCCTGGGCAGCCCGCAGACTATACCAGCGGAACCGGACGCCACACAATCGGGGTCTTTTGCGGCGCTTCCGTCGGGAGGTTCGTGTCCGACTACGCGAGCACCGTGTCCAAGCGTGGGAGGCCACAATGGCCGTGCAAGACCTGGAGGGTGGCGACGTCTGGCGTATCGCAAAAAGCCTCCGACGCCAACGTAATCAGTACCACTCCCCGCTTCAAGGCAATCTTGGCCTTGTTTATGAACCGCAAGCCAAAGCAAATGTGCTTGCGAGCTACATTGAGGACACCTGCAGGCCGAGAGAGGACCCCCAGGACGTACACTTCACTGCCCGTGTTCATGAGGATGTGGACCGCTACTTGCGGGAACAGCCTCATGAAGCGGAGAACCCCCTACCAATCATCCGCCCTAGTGAAGTCCAAGGCGCACTCCAGCGTCTCAACACCAAAAAGGCTTGCGGGCAGGACGGGCTGACACCCGCCATGCTCAGCAACCTTCCATTCAGAGCAGTGCTGTACCTCACCAAGGTATTCAACATGTGCCTCACCTTAGGTCACTTTCCGCGCGAGTGGAAGGTGGCACGGGTGGTGTGCATTTTGAAGCCTGGTAAGGACCCTGCACTTCCTTCCAGCTACCGCTCCATTAGCCTCCTACCCACCCTCTCGAAGGTCTTCGAGAGGTTAGTTCTACACCGCTTGTCGCCGCAGGTAGTCGACATTCAAGCCATCCCTCTCCATCAGTTTGGATTCCGTCCTGGGCACTCGACAACCCAACAGCTGCTGCGGGTGGTGGAGGCTGCCGCCCTGGGGTTCCAGGACGCGGCCTTCACGCCGGCTGTGTCTTTGGATGTCGAGAAGGCCTTCTCAACCACCTGGCATGAGGGTCTCCTGTATAAACTCACCCAAATTGGCCTACACACACAGTTAATCAACATCATACACAGCTTCTTACACCAGCGCACCTTTGTAGTCGCAGTTGCGGGGCAAACATCTACACCTAAACCCCTACGAGGCGGAGTCCCAGAAGGCTCTGTACTATCACCCACATTGTTTAGCCTTTATATGGCAGACTTCCCTACGGTGCAGGGCGTCAACATGGCCGTTTGCTGATGACGTCCTGCTCTACCGCACCGACAGGAACATACGCAGAGCCTTCAACCCCATACAGAGACACCTCCGTCTCGTCCAGGACTGGTGCAGACAGTGGCGGATGTCCGTTAATCCGGGCAAAAGTCATGCTGTTCTGTTCACCAGAAAACGCCCCGTAATAAACCAGATACCCAACTTTTCCTATCAGGGCCAATAGGATAGAGTGGGGGAATTCCATTAAATACTTGGGCGTCATTCTTGATGAGGGTCTAACTTTTCGTGAACACGTGCGGGGAACGTCGGACAGGGCGAAGGGGGCGGTAGCCTTCCTTTACCCTGTGCTGGCCTCCCAGATGCCGGTTCACTTAAAGTTACGCCTTTTCAAGGCGCTTATAGTCCCCCTGATGCTCTATGCCTGCGAAGTGTGGGGTATGGCAGCAGACTCCTGGCTTCTCTGGTTACAGCGGGTGCAGAATAGAGGACTCCGGTTCATATATTCTGTATGTCGACGTTTCCCTTTGAGGCTACTACATGAAGCTTTGGCCCTGCCATATGTGGAAGATGTTATTAGGCGCCGGGCTCAAAAATTCTACGCCAGATTGGGCGAACATGAGAACGCTCTTGTCAGATCACTGGGGGAGTACTTACCCTCTGAACGCCGAAAAAGGCGGTTCCGGGTTCCCCGCATGGCTTGTGGGCACCCCCGGTAACAACGGCTTTAAACTAGCCAACAGCGTAATAGTTGAACAAAGCACTCCCCCTCCCATAGGGACAGGTCTATCAAAATTCACCACCATATTTAAATAAATAAATAAACACCAGCGGAGCAGAGGAAAGGATGCTGCTCCTGAAAATGCAACCGCTCGAGGAGCCTACCAGCGCTACCTCCATAACACCAACACTCGAAACCTCAAACAAAACCTTAACCATCACCTATTCCTGTGGTTAAACCCTTACCAGGGTAGGTACACAGCAACAACACCCAGGCTCACCACGAGCCTACCAGACACGCACGCACGCTTTCAGTTGTCTTCCTCGCGTTGATTCACAGTGTTTAGCTATGAATAAGTTCATTGTTAAACGTAAACGCCAGGAAGTGAAAGTGAACAGTCGGCTCCTACTGCTTGCTTTAAGAAGCCAAATCTTACAGTTTCTCCCGGACCGTCGAATTCACCATATAAAGAAGACAAACGAAAGAAAAGAACATACCAGGACAGTTACTTAGCGTATGGATTTAAGTGGAATAACGAGGAAAACCCTATCCCTGTGTGTTTAGTTTGTGGCGAAACACTTAGCAACGAGGCCATGGTACCTAGCAAACTGAAGCGACATCTTACAACAAGGCATCCTAGTGTGTTACAGAAAAGTGTAATGTATTTTTCAAATATATTAGAAGGGGAGAAGAAAACAGCTGTGCGAATGGTAAAGAGAATGACCATAGGTGATACTGCTCTTGAAGCCTCATTTAAAGTAGCAGAACTGATAGCTAAAAAAAAAGAAACCTCATACTCTTGGAGAGGAAATCATTGGCCCTGCATATCAAGTTATAGTTTCAACAATACTTGGCGAAGGAGTAGCTAATCCAATTTCGAAAGTTTCTCTGTCCAACAACACAATCAGCCGCAGGATATCTGAAATGTCATGCAATATCAACGAACAAGTCACGGAGAAAATAAAAACTTATAGAACATTTGCTTTGCAAGTAGATGAGAGTCTCGATATTGGTGACAAACCGCAACTCCTTGGTTTTATCAGATATATTGATGAAAAAGATATTAGTGAACAGTTTCTGTTCTGTAGACCGCTGGAGACTACAACCACAGGCCATGATATTTTCGTTTCTATTAATTCCTATCTCAATGACCATGATCTTTCATGGAAAGACTGTTGTGGTATATGTACAGATGGTGCACCATCTATGTCTGGGAAAATTAAAGGTTTTACTGCCAGAGCTCTCAATGAAAATCCATCCATTATAATAACTCACTGTTTTCTGCATAGAGAGGCATTAGTCGTGAAAGCGTGTAATGAAGATTTTGCTGAAGTGTTTAACCAAGTTGTGAAAATGGTGAACTATATGAAGTCTCGACCTTTAAAGTGCAGAATTTTTTAACAGTTATGTCGCGCAACGGATGCAGCTCATACCTCTTTGTTACTTCACACAGAAGTAAGGTGGTTGTCGCGGGGTCGTGTATTGAACCGGCTTCTCGAACTTAAAGAACAGCTAAAAACTTTTTTTAAGGATGAAAATCAAGACACATTTCGTGAGCTCTTACTAAGTGATTCTTGGTGTTTTGAACTGTCGTATCTGGCAGATAGTTTTCATAAGCTGAATGAACTGAATGTTTCGATGCAGGGTCGACATGAAACAATAATCTCATCAACCAATAAAATGAACGGTTTTAAAAGAAAACTTAGTTCTTGGAAGTCTGCAGTTCAAAAAGGAGATTTGTCGAACTTTCCATCTCTTCTTAATGTGGCAGGAGATAAAGATCTGGGTAAACTGAAAGACCGCATTTGTGATCATTTATCAAGATTGCAAGATGCAATAGATGCGTACTTTCCAACTATTTCCACTACGAATCTCGACTGGGTTGTCTCACCATTTGATTTCGTAGATAGTGCAGAGGAAATAGATTTCACTGCTTGCGAACAAGATGAATTTATTGATCTTTGCGCTGATTCCACACTCAAAGGTAACTTCACCAAGAGTGAGGCGTCGGTGGCTAGTTTTTGGCTTCAATAGAGAGAGGAGTACCCTAATCTAATGAAGAAAGCAATTAACGCACTTTTGCCCTTTTCAACATCCTATCTATGCGAGCAAGCCTTCTCTGCTATGGTGACAATAAAATGCAAAGCAAGAAATAGACTGAATAACCTTGAGGATGATTTGCGTGTTTCACTGTCAACTGTAAGACCCGACATCACATATCTGTGCTCTAAGCATCAATCACAAGTTTCACATTAATCATTAATCGAACAAAATTTATTGATGTATTTTTACTCAGTGATTGTAGTAAAGTTTACTGTATTATGTTATAGTGTACATTATTATATAATTTCAATAAATTAACATATTAAGCTTAATTTTCTTTTAATTCAAGGAAGGGTGCCCCTGGTGTTTAATGTTATTCCCAAGGGTGCCGTGAACTTCAAAAGGTTGGGAAACACTGCTGTAGATAGAAGAATAAATGATTGTGAGAATTGTTTGTTATAGAATAGGTAGATAAAATAATGTGGATGGAACACATTAGATTTTTTTTTAAATTATTATTGTATTTGCATGTAGGTATAGCACTAAATTTGAAATATTGGTAGGATGAATAAAAGGTAATTTCAATTATTTTTGTAAACCTTTTTGAATGCTGTTCATTCTTAATGAATTTTATATACCCATAAAACCTTAAGATACACAAAATCTTACTATAGGTAAAGAATCTTAAGATATACATCAAATGTCATAAAAATGTTATAATATTTATTATTTCTCAAATATTTACTGCACACTGTGTTTGAATATTTTGTTTTAAGCAATACACTTGGTAATGTTAGGTTATCATTCTTTTGCTTTCCTGTTTTCAGGCAAACAGCATATATTATACAGTTATCTTACAATGTTCATCTACCTTTAACACTTGAATTTTGCCTCGGCCTAGAAATGCATCACACCATAAAATTATCCACTAAAATCATTTCCAGCAAATATTAACATTATTAACTGGAAGTAGATTAAAAAATGAAGTTTTATGAGAAAAATTTGAAGGAAGTCTCATGATGTTATATTATATATATAAAACCTGTCTTCTGCGGAATTAAATGGTACTCTCAAGTATTTCAGTTATGGACAGGTTTACGTTGAACAAAGATATAACAAAATTAAATCATGATCATACATAGGCATATTGGAATAAAAATATATGTAACTTATTTAGTTGTATATTTAAGAATTTCTGCTATACATAATACACACCAAAACTTTTAATAAACAAAAAATAGCTGTAAACTAAATTATTTATTTTTTCCAGTTGTCAAAGTATCTGGTGTCTTTTGCGTTAACACTAGCCATCCATCAGCTGCTTTGAAATTAGTCTTGCCTAGTTTTTCAGCTACCTTTTTAGCGTATTGCTGCAACACAGACCCTGATATGCTGTGATTTATTTGCCCTCACACCAACAAACCACCCCCACACTATTTTATTGATGTCTTGGTTTTCAGTTTTTTAAGCTCTCTCTTCATTTTTTTACTAACACAGTTTTCCATCGCTTCAAAATTTCTGATATCTTCTTTAGAATTTTGTAAATTGAGTTTTGTCTACAATGTACACCTTCATGATCTGCTTCACACTCAGTTTATCACGTTCACTATCATAAATCACTTTTACTCTCATATTAAGATCCGGTACAATCCTTGTTTTTGAAGTCATGGTGACTACTGTTAAACTAAATCATCACCTATGTAAGCTTAGAGGTGAACCTTAAAGTGCTGTTTGACAGGACATTATAGTGCAATTTGTATAGGGCACAGACAATAAAAAGACGATTAGTCATGCTTATCTTAACTTCCGTGGTTAACTAAACTATGCAGTGAAGGACGACTATGATAGGATTTCTCAGTATTCATTAGCGCACCACTCCTCATAGACTGGTCAGGTAGCAACAAGTGGTCATGATTCGACAAACATCACATCTGTAGAGCACACATTGCAAACTTTCACAAGGCGCCTGAAAGTTTTCTAAATGCTACATTCTGGAACGGAAATTTTCCATTAAAAGGCGTACTTTGATTTCTGTTGTCTGCATTAGACAGTTCCCGTTTAATAAAGGAAATTTAGTATGCTTTTCACCCATAAATTTCATGAAATATTTCCAATAAAGGCAAATTTCATTTAATAAGGGATCCAATAAACTCAGGTTTTTCTGTATATATATATTTTTTGTTTTGTTAAACAACATAAGGAGAATGGCATTTTCTTCAAACATTAGATATTACACAGCAACATGTCCATTTCAAAGTGACAAAATCAGCTTAAGATTAGCTCTTAGTGACATAGGGTTACTTATTCATTCTAAAGAAACGGAGAAAACCTTATATTCCTGAACAAATGTTTGTATTTGGTGATGTCTAAATAATTCAGAGTTTTAAACGTGAATTTCAAGTCCTTGAATTCTTAATCAAGGAATTGAAACTTTCCTGGTGCTGGTTATTAATGATTTCTTCAGCATGTCAGCCAGGTAAATGTTGGATTAATTTCCGAGCTTTCAATACTTACCTGGCTGACATCCCGAGAATAAATCATGAATTTCTAAGTTTATAATGAATGATTACAAGTAGTTTTACTAAAGATAGGTTTAATTCCCTTGTAGTAATTATTAGAATAATTATAGTAATAATTATGAATATTGGGTTGCGCTGGAGGAAGGTGGGTTAAGTAACTATCCACACTTCATGCTATATACCTATGGTACAAGTCCATTTTGATGGCACAGCCAGAAGGACAAGTATGGCGCAAATTTAGCAAGTTTGGCAGGAGAGAAGTTATGAGACAATTTTTTCGTAGGAACATTATTTTGGATGAGACATTAAAAGCTATCTCAACCTAAAGTAAACTTCTACAAAAACAATCTCTCAATTTCAATTTCTATGTTGTAACTCTGAAACATAAGAAACATTGACTGTCATTTTAATGACCACAGTGCGGAAATTAAAACACTTAATAATATTTAAAAACCAGAAGTGGGCATAGCAAAAATCGAAAGTGTGTTTTTCATGGAGGGGAAAAAAAAAACTATCAAAAATGTAACAGTATTGTGAAAAATATTAATGGATTAAAGCGAAGGTTCAATGACAGGACATTGAAAGTGTTTGTACCAGTGCATATTGTGAAAGATCTAAAATATTCCAAGACTTAGTGAAATTGCTGAATGGTACTATGCATTCACGTGTACACTGCAGTAGTTGATATAGCATTTAATACCATAAATAGCGTGTTGCAAAATGAAGAAACAAGTTGGGTGAGGATACACTTTACACTTGTGTGATGGCAGTGACATATACTCAGAGGAAGTAACTGAAGCGCTGCTTTGTAACAACTAGAATAAGTGTGAGAAATGAACCAAGAACTTTTGTCTGAAGACACAGTTGAACGTCATGGAGACAGACAATATATAGATTTATTAATAATATGTCATTATAATCACACAATTATTCAATAATACCTAGATAAATTGTCACGCCTCTTCCAAATACATAGATCTAATATGTTACATTACTGATAACGACTGTGAGCCACTCAAAGTAATTTCCCCACAGCTTTAACTGAGCCACAAGAGACTTGCGCATGCACCTATAAAGGTCTCAGGCTGTGTATGCATTTAATGCTTCAACCAAAGCTACCTTTGAAGAGAAGTTAATAGTTAATGTGATATTAAGATTAAAGTAGTGATAAGTCAATGTGCATGCATTTGAAAAATTCTATGGTCAGTAGCCAAACACAAACTGCCTATTAATAATTGCATATTGTCTTTGCTACAGCTGCTTTTAGAGAAAGTAGAATAGAAACTGCACGTGATGACCAGCTTAAAAATGAAATATCTAAACACAATCAAAACGTAGAATATGTTTTCCCTAAAAGGCTTATTAGTGCAGTAAGTTTTCTAGTAAAATAAAAATTGGCCTTCCAAGGACACGATGAAGCAGAAAGTTCTATTACTCAGGAGAAGTATGCTGTAGAGTACTTTAGTGCAGCACTTAGAAACCTCTAACATGTTTAACCACTTCAGCGATATGGATATGATAAAATATCCAGTGTATGATTGTTAAATAACCTATTTTACCAATGGATAACATAATAACTACATTAAATACAAACCTCAACAGCTGGATTTATAGTCATGTGGTGTAAGGCATGATAGGAGTAGCCAACCCTCAAAACAAGGATGAAAGGAACAAATCCAGTTAAAATGTATGTTCTGCATCCAAGAGAAATTGCAGTAAAAGATGGGGAGGACCCAACTAAAGCAATCGGTGTGATGGCATGGTTGGATACTGACGGTTTTGATTGAATGCAGACACACACATTTTGCCATTTTATTCTGTAAAAAATCACTCGTACCATTATGCAGGATTATAAGATTATAAGATCAGATCATACTGCAGCTATATGTGTCCTAATAGCCCTGCGATATAAGGCATGGTGTGTAAAAGTTGATCATACTGGTACAGTCGGAAGTGTTTTTTTTAACATCTCACTTCCATTAAAAGGTATCCTTGCATGGGTTAAAGGAATTTTTAATCAAATTCTAAATGACATAATACAAGCCGTAGTTTTAACTATAAAGCATGAAATTGTGGATATTCTTTTTGTCTGAGATAGAATTATTTGTCAAGATTGGTAAACACTGAGTGTAGGAAGGTAAGTAAACTTTGGTATATGTTCAGGCTATGTTTAACACCCTCAAGAAATTGAATCAGATATTTTAGCACAATTTATTACTTTCTCCATACGCAATATGTACATAGTGTATAGAGAAAGTATTGCACTCCACCAAAAAATTAGATACCGAGATTTCACCGGAAATATATGTTTTAGGGTCCCCAATATCCAAAAAAAGCATTTTCACAAAAAGGTCTCTGTGTGTGTGTGTGTGTGTGTGTGTGTGTGTGTGTGTGTGTGTGTGTGTGAACACGATAACTCAAAAACGAAAAGTAGGTAAAATACCAAACTTGGTATTTAAGTTTAGTATCTTCCAGGGATGCGACATGAAGATTTTGAGAAAAATCCCCCCATCCCTAACTACCCTTTACATGGAACTTTTTTCGAAAATTTTGATTTTCTCAAAAATGGCTCAAACGATTTTGATTAAAATTTTGTATATTAAAGATATTTACCTGACAAATAAAATGTATATCTTGAATTTTCTGGGAATAGCCTCTGAAGAGAGTTTATTCTGGATTAATTTTACTAAATTTTGAATAACTGCTAAACCGTAAGAGATGGACAAAAACTTACTACACAAAAAATGTAGAACACATTAAAACACACAATTTATGTTATATACATTTTTTTTGTGGAGTTCGTCGTTTTTGTGACATTCCTTATTTTTGGTTTCTGCTATGAAAAACACCTTTCTCATATTTTAATTTGTCAACTCCTATCCATATACACAAAGGAACTTCATTGACATAGCAACCAGCTTTTGACTATCACTTTAACCTACAGTTTCCCTTATTTCGCTTCTACTTACAAGGAAGCGAGTAATTAGACTATTTCTACTATTTTTTTCTCATTAGCATAAAGTAAATAGAAGTGTAAGCTTTTTAAGAATTATTTGTTGCAGGGATATGGAGAAAGTCATGTGAATGGTGCACATCAGATTTTTTTTCAAATTTGTTCTTCTTTAAACTTATTTGACAAAATATTCATTTTCACCAATGTGCTCTACAACACCCTTCCAAATCAAACAATCTTAATACTTTGTACTGTCAACAGAAATCCAAGAAATTTGCCATTCAATAGCTGCATTCAAGAAACCTTGTCTAGTAGAAGAATCAAGAAGAACAATACTGAATATACACTCTCTATTCTAAGTGATGATAACATTTATAACTGCTTGGACCTAAGATTTTATGATTATTCTAAATTGAGATTTTTAAATTTATTGCCAATGAAAGCTATGGACTATTTCCCCACAAATAGCTTTCAAAGTCTCTTGTATAAATAAATATGGGAGGTTTGACACCATTCAATTGTGAATAGAGCTGATTAGCATACAGTACAAGGATTTAGAAATAAAATTATGAGTGATCTTTAATTACTGAGCATTAATTCAATGCTAAAGCAAAGTTTTTTGCAGTTTAAAATAGTGTGTCATTCTATATACCATTTCTGTGTACATTTCAGAGGAAAGATCATTTTCATTGCTGAGGAGAATCAAAAGTTGTTTTTGGAATTCTATTTGAGAAAAGAGAAAGAATTTTTCATTTTGGAATTATTTCATCTGAAATAATTCCAAAGAGAACTCAGAAAAATGAACACTTAAAAAGGAATTACTAAATTTGCTTCACAAGAGAGAAGGATGAAATTTTAATGCAGTTGATCTTAGAGATGGCCTACCAAAGTGTCAAAAATGTATTAAAGTCCAGAAACTATCATTTTCTATTAAACTTTACTTAAAATAACTGTATTAAACATAATATTTAAATGTCTATTCTTCCAATTTAACCATTGCAATTTTTATCTCTAACATTAATCCTCTAATTTAAATTAATATCAGTGGCATTTTATCTATATCCTTTAATTTTTACTATTAACAGTTTCATTTTCATCAAGGCAAGTCTGTTCCTCGAATTGTTATTGTTTACTTAAAAACTATAATATCCTTGCTTCACCTATCTGAGTAGTTACTGCAAGCCACTGTGTGATGATGTCACCTGAAGGAAACAAGGACCTATAGAAAAGGAATCATTGTAAGACTACTTGCTTGTTTTGTGCAGTTAGATTTCTAATAAGTTTTCTGCAATCCAGTATGTCATTACAAATAGGTGTGCTGGTGAAGTTTGTGATAGCAGATATTGCAGCTTGAAAGTCACATAATAAGGCCACTTTTGAAAATGCAGATAGCTGATACGATAATTGTTTCACATTCTGTATTGCTTTTATCTCCCCATCAAAAGTTGTATGATCCCCTCCTAGTGAGGTGTATGTGGAGAAAAATCTGCAGTTCCACCTCTTTCTATTTGCAATCCATCTGTATACACATGTAGCCATTCCTCTTCGGGATAGTGTGTATGGATAGTCTTTGTGGCTTTGGCTCTTAGTATTTCTTTCATTTTTTTACTCATTTCTCAGAAAGATCTAAGACGCAATCTGCATGTATTTGCTCAAGGGGTTTTCCGGGAGCATTACTGGACTATGGACTAGCTCTGAAGGAGATTTCTAGAATCTGTTCATTTTGAAGTACATTTTGCAGAAAAGTCTCTTGTGTCTTTAAGCATTGGGCAGATTGCATATTGTGGAATAATCAACTCCTAGCATGCAAACTAGTTTCTCTTGAAGTTTCAGTGCTGATTCGTGGTTGTTTGTGCATAATATGAATGAAGTTGTTGGAGCCAGTAATTAGTTTGAGGGCATGATCTTGTACCTTTTCTAGATTTTAGATAGTCTGTTATTGGTGTACACAGCTGTACTTCATTATTAGCTTTACAAACATTTTATAAGCTGTGTTCTATGTATGGAGCCCACAGCCCCATTTGCTTCCTGCCAGTCTTTTGATCATATTATTTTTTTTTTTTTTTCAGTTCTTCCAGTTATATTTTTGATGTGATTCTTCCATGTTATAACTAAAACTAGAAGAATTTTCCGAACTGAGAAGCCATGGTCTGCTGGAGTTTTCAGGTCCAGACGTTTCATTCACGATCCCAGGGACCCGCTTACTTCGGCTAGAGTCTATCAGATCCCCTGCTCTTGTGGTGCAGTATACATAGGTACCACACAACGTAGCGTCAACACCCGGCTTATGGAACACAAGAGATGCTGCTGTCTAGGTCAACCCGAGAAGTCTACGACCGCTGAACATGCACTTTGAGCAGAAGGGGAACACATAATTTAATATCATGAAACAGCCGTTCTCTCATCTATGCCTTTTTACCATGCTAGATTACAGCGTGAAGCAATAGAAATTTGTAAACATCCTAATAACTTTAATTGGAAAGAAGAGACTCAAACACTAAGCAAAAACTGGCATCTGCTACTTGACAACATCAAACAGACACAAACCCAACAAGATCATCCGAACCAATCAGGAATCAAAAGCACCAGAGTGGCTAACCCCTTCCCACACTACCATGGCACATGCAGCTCCAGCTGGACCAATCGCATGAGAGCAACCTGAGTATAAATACTGCCGCTATTTCAGCAAACGAGTCAGTTGCGACCAAACCTTCACCAAGAAGACAGACCATGCCACTGAAGATGTTCACTATAGTCGTGAACAAAACGTCTGGACCTGAAAACTCCAGCAGACCACAGCTTCACAGCCCGGAAAATTCTTCTAGCTATAATTTGGACTCCGGCCGTGAAAGCTTACAACTACTGATGACTCTTCCATGTTAGTTTGCAGTTGAAAGCGACACCAAGTTATTTATAATCTGACATGGTTTTAGGGCAGTGTTGTTGTAGAAGATGTTTGGCTTCCGTTACTGTGACATTGAAAGTTTGACATGTGTTTTTTTTTTTTTAATGAATTTAGTCATTAAATGTTCTATGCACCATTTGCTTAAGTCATCTAGCACATTGTTGAGAGATTTCTCAAATGATTTGCTGGGCTTTCTTCTTCAGATCAGAGCTCCAAATAGCGAAGTCATCAGAATAGAGGAGAGCTATAACATTTCCATCTTTAGTCATGATGGTGAAATCATTAATAAAGAGGTAGAAGAGTTTGCAGCTGGTGACAGCACCTTATGGAAGACCAGTTTATTTTGAGGAGCTGATTATAGCAGACCTGACAGGATCATTGTCCTGTAAAACCATTGATCCATTTTAGCACATTCCTTTTTATTCCATAGTGTAGGAGTTTCAATAGTAATTTTGATTTCCAAATCCTGTCATATGCAGCCTTGAAGTCAATATATACTGCAGCTGTTACTAGGTCTTTGTCTAAATTATCCTTGATGCACTCGCTTAGTGTGGTTATCTGTTGTTTGGTTGATCAAAGCTGTCTAAAGCCAGCTTGTGTCGGATGGATTATTCTATGTTTCTGGATACCAGTTGAGTCTATTGGTCACCATTCACTCCATGATTTTAGCTACAATACTTGTAAGTGCTATTGGTCTGAAATTGTTAGTCTATAGCCAATTAGGTTCTTCTTTGAGAATGGGAATTACAGTGGCTTTCTTCCACTGGGAAGGGACAACACAGCTCCAGATTTTTTTGTGGAATTGTAACAAGGAGGATTTATCCCAGATGTGGATAAATTCTGCCAATAACAGATCAGGTCCAGGAGATTTTTTATATTCAGACCTTTTATTGCAACATCTAATTCACAAATAGCAAACTCTTCATTGAAAATACTATTTGTGGGTCTGTCTGGATTGAGCATATCTTTCATATGATTTCAAAGTTCTTTCCGAATTTTCCAGTCATGAATCTTAATGAAGTTGTTCTTTTGTTAAAATTGTGAATAATGGGTTGCGAAGGCATTAGCAATTTCTTTGTCAGAATGTAGGCTTTTACTTCCAAACAAGATAGCCTCTTTTTTTGGAGGTGTTTTTTTGTTTTCTATTTGTTGATAAAGTTGTATGTTTTTGTAGTGTCTCTTTACTAATCAATTTCGAACATGAAATTTGTGAAGCAGTTACGTTTTGCTTCTATTACTGCATGTTTGGTTACTGCACATCATCCTGGTTCTTTGTTTATTCTGCCTTTTTTCTTAAATTCTCTCTTTCATGTTTTAAATTTGTGAGATTCTGATTCCAAAGGCTTATATAGTTTTTTTGTTTACCAAGGGGAATAAATTGTTTTGTTGTTTTTAGAAGTAATTGCAATTACTGTCAGGGTGTTGCTCAAAATTTACTCAGTATTATCTAAGAGGCATTCTGGAGTTGTTCCCCAGTTGGCCTTTTTTAAATTCCATGATGTTTCTGAATTGTTCTGTAGCATGCTGTGTTTGGGAAGTTTGATAGATACTAGTACCATTGGTGTCCATTTATTGGATCTTCAATAACTTTACTCGTGGATATATAACTGATATCTGATGAGACAAAGAAGAGGTCTGGGCTTAGTGTCATTTCTGTTACAGTGAAGGTATGTTGGTGGTGTGTTGCCTTATACCCAATTGTATATTTGTTGTTGAGTTCAGAAACTCTTGAAAGATTTTTCCCAGAATAGTTGTGTTTCAGTATCCCCATTAGAAGGGGTGTTTAAGTCTCCAATTATGATGGTTTTCTTGCTGGTGTTAATGATTTCCAAATTAGGTTTGTTGGTCGATGGATTGTAGATTGCACAGATATTAAAATAATTATTGGGCTTTCATACTTATACCTTACTTTAAGGATAGTTTCCATAGTTTGTTGAGAGAAATGGGAGCTTCATTTGTGAAAAAAACATAGTGAACGTTGCAAATGACATACATAAGCTATTGAGATTCTGTGGAGTAGCACTGAAGGCTAGAATCTTTCAAACTTAATTAGGTATATTAGCTATGTAAGAGGACCCCCTCTGACAATGTTGCTGATGGATAATAAACATATGCAGGTGACGGTTCAGGGTCAGGTTGCTGGGAATATAGTACTTTCAATTCCTGACTCCAGCGAGTTATCTAAGTATTTGCTCAAGCTAAGGTTAGTGTATTTTCTCTCAAATTAGCATTAAATTCCCAGTGATAGGTTTTAGTGTCCACCCATTTTAGCAAATCTATAAATTGTGCCCACCAGATAGTTTGACCACAAGTCGCCACTGAGTCTAACCATTGAAGACTATGCTGGAAGGGCATTTTTTGTGGGGGAGGGAATGAATGAATTCTTCTATTAACCAAAAATATAAATAAGTTCAGAACCTTGTGCACTTTGGTTACTGGCTTTAAAGACTTACAGAGAAGTAGAATCTGGGTAAACCCAGTAACTTAAATATTAAGTGATGCACAATGATCTTAAGAACAGAATTGTGAAGTGAAAGAACAATGTTGCTTCACACCCACCAATCATAAAGACAATGCAATTACATAAATCCAAAACTATTGCATGGAATGAAGGGGATCAATCACGCAGAAAATAAAACTTAATTACACAGCACAATCTGGGCATTTTTTGTTATCTTAAATTACTTATCTTAAGAGAAAGGAAAATCCACTAATGGCTGACTCTAACAATGTCAATAAATATAAGGTCTTACAATAGCACAGTTAAACTATTACCATGGTAAGTCATAAAACTTATGTCCCATTGCTAACCCTTAGTTTGAACACCACAGTTTTGTAGCACCTGGTTTTTATTTTCATTTGCAGCAATTCAAAGCAGTATTAGAAGACAATGATCAATTTTGACAGTCACCTGTTGTTGTATTCATGTGTAGAGTGTAGTTTATGGCTGGTGTTAGTAGCCAATATTTTAGTTGTATTTCATCCAATTGTAGAGAGTTTTGTCTCAAAATACATTTTTGCTTTGAACCAACAAGGATTGCAGGCATTAAACCATCAATGCCCAATTCTAGCACCATGAAAATTCTGTGCTATTGGATTTAATAAAGAAATATATATCCACAAAAGAAAACAAAAAGATGGTCAGTGTCACTAATAAAGATAAAATGAAAACCCCCCAAAAATCTAATGGCCATGCACACCATTCTTGATCAAGGTTTGATTGTGGTCATTTTGACATTTGACCGCGTTCAACCACTTTTTCGGTTCATCAACATCGAGGGTGCCAGACTGGTCAATAGTGCGGATTGCAGTCAAGTTGCCAAAATGGCTGATCATTTCAATTTTCTTGAGGTTATTAATAATGAGATGATGTTCTTTGATCACTTAAATCAGAAAACCAATGTCAAAACTCGATCATTGTAGAAAGAGCCACATTCTTTTGAAGAGTAATGGGGACAGAATATCTGAAAACAATCCAGGTATCAAAGAATACAGTATTGATGGCTGGTAGATGAAAATGGCGTGTTATTTATGGACACCCTTTAACTGATGTGGTTCTCAGCATCCCATTCTATTCTGGGCACGAAAGACGGCTTAATTTTGTTAGAGGCCTCTCTATTAGGCTTGAGGTTCTTTTACATGCCGTAAATCTATGACATGGCACTAACAGCTTTACTTCCCTTCCAAAGGAATGGCTAAGAATTTTTACACCCAAAAAATCCATCGTCCTCCGCCGGGTTTGAACCCACCATGAAGGGCGACAAGGCTAGTAGATGAAATGACCAAGAGGTTAAGAGTTTCCAGCGAATTGCATTCACCGAAAAAAATTAACTCTGAGATCACATGCAGCAAGAACTTTCAATATTGCGATATTGGTGTGTCTAGCAGCTTTGCATATTATCAGTGATAGGTCAAAATAATTGCTCCTGTTTATCCAATATTTGTATGGTTTTCGTTGAAGGCAAAATTATATTATGTGATACACCAATTTCATAAATTCCCTGGATTTCTGGGTATCATGGCAATTATAGACATATATTATTGCATTAGCAATCGTTAAAACGTTAGTCATGTTAATGATGTTGTTAAAGACATATTTTTTAGTTGTTAGTTTAACAACATTAGACCGGGTAGGTCATATATGGGGATGAATGCAGTTGGCGAAATAATGGTCAAATGAGCCGACGATCCATAGAGTTTAAAGTTACCTGATATTCATCTTATAAGAGAAAACCTTGGAAGAAAACCTTATTCAGCTGACTCTAACCGAGATTCAAACTCAGCAATCTCTTGAATGTTCAGATGCAAATAATGATTGACTTTTGCAAACACTTCACGGAAATGAAGCTTCAATATTTTCCATTTGTACTTACTTGTGAAGCATATTCCCTACTCTTAAAGCCATACTACAAAGTTGGGCTTAAGGAAATTAAAACTATAATAAAAATCTAAGTATTACAGTTTTTAATTTATAATATACATCAATAATCTATGGATTATTAGATAACAAATTCTTCTGTGTAATCAAAATGCTAAATATAATGCAATTTACAAAGAAATTTTATTTCATTTTCTAAAATCTTACACAACAAAACATACTATTTTAACAAATAGCAATTTATAATTTATTTGGTTATTGGAGCCTGCCTGGTGTAATGGTTAAATATTTCCATACCTCCAATATTCTTTTAAAGAACATGAGTCCTTCTATTTTACAGTTTATAGAAATATGAGACGACCAATTTCAACCGAACATCTATCCCATCTAAGAAAAATTTGGGGACTTTTTATTTTCTATTTTTTTTTTTTTTTTTTTGCCATTAAAAGAATGTCCAGTTGTTTTGAATGTACCCAGAATGTTTTTGTTTCAAAACAAAAATAAGTGATATAAACAAGGAGATTGTAATTACACTTCAACATCTTTGGCTATTTAGTTGAATGCTTTTCTTTGAGGAATTTTAGTAGAATCATGAGCATAGAGCATGGTCAGCTGATTGCGGTCAGTTGAACGAGAATTAACAATAATGCACCACAACTACAGTTTAACTGCAGTGAAAGTTTGAACACATCTCAGTGATCCTCAGTCAATAAGGATTTGATCAAAAATGGTGCACATAGCCATAGTGTGCAGGAAGATTATATATTCACTCAGAAAAACAAAGATTATTAATTAATAACGACTCATTAAGTTCAGTACCAAGATGGTGATTTTTATTGGATGAACATTGAATTCTATCATTATGTGAATCCATAGAAAACAAAAAGATGATAATGTTAGTATTAAAGATAAAAGAAAACCTAGCAAAAAGCCTTCTTTACTCAATATTGTTTACTTTTAATACCATATATCAATTTCTTTTATTATTATTATTATTATTATTATTATTATTATTAGCTTAACATCCTTTAACCTGGTTGGTCATATTGGACAATGTATGATATTTGTGAAATGATGCTCATATGATCTCGGGGTCTATGGAGTTTAAAGTTATTCAACATTAATCTTCTTAGGATAAGGGAAAACCCTGAAAAAAAACCTTATCTGGGCAACTCACCCTAAGCGAGATTCGAACTCACGACTTATATCAAAAATAATTTTAATCAAGATAAACCATTGCAGAAATAATTTAATTGTAAAGGAAAGAAAGGAAACCAAATTGATAGTCAATGTTTAAAAGCGAGTGGCTAAATACTGACCTTGAAATTCTATTCTCCATCCCTAAAATCATGAGAAGCTAGAGAAAAATGTTAGTAAAAGTATTGAAAAATTTAAAGCAATAATAAAATATATCTTAGAAATGGTTAATGCTATAAAAAGTTATTTGAAATAAACTGTGTGTTTTTAAGAGTTCTGCTGTGTTTGTCTCTCTCGTAAAATAAAATTATTCTAAATTCCTTCCCAGGTTGTGCCCAGGAAATTTATTACTCCTTGAAATGTTCCAGTTGTATAAAATTGCAGGGCTGCAAGAAGATTGTTTCTACACGATACTGTGGTTCCTTGCTGTAAGGAACTGGAGTAGTTCATCAATTACATTACAGTTCTTTTTTCAAAATTAAATTTTTAGTTCAAGTATTCCTCCTTTCTTCTATTTCTCCTCTCTTAATTTAGTGCAAATCAATGAACAGATTAAGAAACAAATGTGATGGTTGGACTCTTTTTGGATTCATTACCTCAGTTTTTGTTAAAAACCATTGTCTACACTTTAACTTTTTTATGTAAGCTTTTTACAGCAATGTGAATAGGAATCCCTTACTTCTGAGACAACACAAATGAAGCATGAAAATGGTACTAATCTGCTTTTTTGTTTTTTGATTATGCTGTTCTTAGTCAGGCTTGATTAAGGAGATATACATACCTTTTTCTAAAAATCTCTCAAAAAATATTATATTTATGGTGAAATCTTATTAACAAATACAAACTTCTGAGGTAAGCAGCACCAAAACCAAAAATTGTGAGAGCTGTAGGAATTTGCATCCAGGGAGCAAATGAGTGTTCTGTTCAATGTACATAATAGACAGAGAAGGTATTGTATTCCACCCCAAAAAATGATACCAAGATTTCTTTTGAGCTATTCTGTCACATATGGACATTTGTGGCGGACAAAGCAGTGCAGGGGTGGTTTTCTCTGGTTTCCCCTGCCATTGCATTCCTCCATTGGTGCTCCATCTTCATTCATGTATCATCAGTGTCATTGCCTGCAGTGTAGTTAAAGCGAGTATTAAACACTATCCAAAAAAACAAAATGTACATACATTTAGAGAAATGCTGCATATGTTCATATTTTACTATCATGAAGTAGTTTTGTACGGGGAAAATCTTAACTTCAGCACTGCAAAGCCTTTGTCACATTTTTTTCTATATCATCACTTTCCTGACAAGTTAAGTGAGAATTTTCCTATAACATACTCCATACTCGTTGTATGTGCAGATCAATCACTTGGAATCAAACCCGGGCCATCTAGGTGAGAGGCGATCGGCCACAGTGTGGCAGGTTTTCTCCAGACCCTCTGGTTTCCCCCAGCATCGCATTCCACCGGTGCTTCATCTTCATTCACATATCATCAGTGTCATCGTCTGCGGTGCCACAAGTAGATAAAACAGGTGTTAAACAGTATCCAAAAAAAAAAAATGTACATACATTTAGAGAAATGCTGCATATTTCCAGGTTTTTACAATCAAGAAGGAGGTTTGTATGGGGAAAATCTTAACTTCAGCATTGCAAAGCTATTGTGTTCATGTTAAATAAGGTGTGTATTCTATATGGGGAAATGAAAGTGACATGTGCATAAACATGTAACTATCACATGCAAATATGCATGGATTGCATGCACAAGCACAGAAACAAAAAGCAATAATCCCAGGAAACAAAACATCTAAATCAAAAAACATAAGTAATTTTTAAAGAAATATATGAACTACATAAATATTGAAATAATTGGGAAAGTATTAAAGATATAGTATAACATTTGATAAGAAATATTGCAAATTAGTATCTATAAAGGTTGGTTTGGAGTGGGGAATGTTCTTGGAAATCTTTGTGAAAATCACATGTTTTAAAGATGCTGAACTTGAATACTAATTTTGATATTTATTTGATTTTTCCCTTTTGAGATATTCTGTTCACTCACTCACTTACACATACAGTTGGTATTTCATTTAGCATTAACCAGAATTAATAAAGTTGTTGTGCTAAATTACCTAGTTTGGTTCATTTTAGCAAAACACAAAAGTATTACCAAAGTGCAGGAACAGCATTCAAAAAGTTTTATTTCCAAAAAGAGAGAAATAAGTTTCTATAAACACTTTTCATTAAGCTTTCTTCTACATACAAAAAAAAAAAAATTGTGGGTTAATGTTTACTGCAAGAATATCCATATAATTTATTTTATAATTCTGTTACATTTAATGTCTAAGCACTTTTGGGCATGTAATGGTCTAAGCACCATTAACAAATCACATATACTCCAATAATTACTTCAAATCAACAGCTATGCCCAAATGCAAATATCTACCAAATGAAATAATGTAAATAAGATGTCTGATTACCTGATATACATCTATCTTCAGATGATGAAGACAAAGTCTTGTATTAAACTTTCACCTGAAAAAATTACAATTATTAAAATCACAGCAAGCAATGCTTAAACCCATATGTAAACCAGTAAAATAAATATCACATCTCCAAACTAAATTAGCATACTCTTAGAAATGACAATAAACGTATAAATGAAAGCAACATGTTGCGATAAACATGAGTGTTAATAAATGTTTACATCTGCGATACTAATGTCAACACTATAAAATATTACATATCGCTTAATAACCTAACTCATGCATACAAACACTCACTGTTTATCAGAACACGTCTCATGTGTCATAACATTTTATTTTACTGGCTAATTTCTACACAGTGGACTAAGGGCGAAAGTTTACATGTGCTTGGCATATGTGACAAAATCAAAGCAATAACAACACCGAAATAGTGGCATTTTGAGTTGACCTCTACCGCCTTCTTTTGCATTCTCTGATTAATGACCTGAGCCAACTAGTGTCAAGTGTTTCTAGCAAGGATTGGCGGGGATGCAATCACATTATCTCGCTTAAAACATTTAAGTATTGGTCACAGAATACAATTTTATACCTTCTCTTGATTAATTCTAACGTCCATATCACATTAGTGCTATGACTTCAGCACGTACCACAGTAATCCTATCCTACAAGTACACTTCCTCTGACGTCACTGATCTGTCTTTGCGCATTCAACTTGACCTCGTCCGAAGATGTGTCTTTGGTACTTAATCCTCTTTCCCTATTTCTTTTTTTCAAAGCAAAATTTTCATTTTGATGCATTTGAATTCATTCTTTCGATTTATTTCCGGTAGGCCCAAAACGAGCACTTGAATATGACCCCAACAGTGAATATTACACTTCCCCGATGATGTCATTATGACATCACTAATCGCCAACCTTCATCTCCCGCAAGTTTTGTGACCTTGATATGCGAACACTGTTGTCATTTTGTACTTGCACATACTTTGTTGCAACCATTATCCAGTTATTTATACAGGAAAATAACATCGGAGAGCATGTATTCCGTACCTCCTGGATCCTAATAATAAAACGATAAGCCTTCTAAAAGATAACTTAAAGTGGTAAGTGTCTCATCTAACAGTATTTTATTAAATGCTCTGTAATCTTTCTGTGTTAATAAAATATAATATAAATAAAGCGTAATTCCTAACCAGGATTTCTGCATTGGTATTCAAACCAAGAGGTTCAAACTTACCTCAGTGAGTGAATATTCTGCGCGACCATGTATATTAGTTCACTGCTCATCTTCGGATGCGAAAGTTATTGTGAATCAGATATTTCTTAATATCGATGAAATGCTGTGTGCATTAGACAGTTTGGGCATTAAATTAAATATGTATATTTTTAATCAAGCGTTGTAAGAACTAATTAGGCTAGATTGTCACATGAACTCCTAAGAACATCGCTGAAAGGCACTGCCATTTGGGATGTTAATATAGCAGTACCTACCGTGTAAATATGTTTTTTGAAAAAGTATCTACAACTGAGTGATACTTCAATTAATTTCGTAACGTTATATCATGAAGGTCAGAATAAAATCATCATTAATCCGTATTAATCAGGTTTATAATTGTCACAGCTATACTCTCTAACTGTTAAGTATTAAGATTTCGGTTAGGGAACCTACATAGCAAATAATCTGCTGGTAATAGTTCCCAAAGTCACGGGTTCAAAATTATATTTCGGGCGTAAAATCCTTAGTATGCCGCAAGGCTTCCTTCGGAAGGAAAGTAAAGCCGTTGGTTCGGTGTTGTAGACTTACAGTACGTAAATGAACATCATTTGATAAAGAGGCCTCTAAGCAAAATTAGGAGGTTTGTCACGCCCAATATACAGTGGGACGCTAAAGACCATAGTAGTTAAAGAGGGTCCATAAATAGCACACAATTTAATTTTATTAATTATAATTTACACAGCAAATAAAAGTTGTTTTGTGAGCCTGGTTATATATCTCTGAAATAAATAAGCACATATTTGCCTTTATGGTAATTGGAAATTCCAATTTTTAAAACATATGTTTTCATATATATTCGACCCATACATGACCATTAGGAACTTTTAATGGAATTATTGACCTTTATATTGTATAAATGGGTAAATTTTAATGGCAAAGACCAAATCGCACTCATATTCTGAGAATAAATTGGTCATGCAATTAATATGATATTTCAAAATAAATAATATCTAGTTTATTTGGTACTTCAAGAAATAGGTTCTTCTGTAAAGCTTTTCAGAGACGCAAAAATTATTTTTATATTATTCTAACAATGGAGTAAGGGCATTCCAACCCCAAACTTACTATAAACAAGCCTTGGTGCTACGATATCAAATTCGGAATTTTCACGAAATGAATAAAATGCTGATGCTTAAGGTTTGCAAAGGATTGTGTCCCAAGCTCAAAGGACAGCTCAAGTTATCTTGATTTGTACAGGGAAGTACCCAATAGACTTTATTAGCTCTTCTCTCCAATAGCACAAAACTAAATTAAGCACATTCATTTCATTTAAAGTACATGAAGATAGACTAAATACAAATATTTTTTTTTTTTTTTTTGCTTCCTAAACACGATTCCTCCAATTCACACAAATCTTGATATGGATACCTCCGTATAGTTTTTGTGATATAATCATCATATATCACCTTGACCTATAATTTCATCATGGCATTTCGAATCTTAGTTGACACATTTTCTTCTTTTGTCCTTATAATGAACGTATTTGGACCTCATACTTACCTGAGCACACATTACTTATTAATTGTCTCTTATTTGTAAATCCAAGATATTGTGACTACGCCCTGCGGACATTATCGCCGCAGGTATATGAACTGCTTGCTTCGGAAGTCATAGCTGATTATTGTGGTGCATTATTACACCTGCGTGAGTGGATATATGTGCCGTCGGCAAGTTCTTTGACACGAAGATGCACATTGTTTCACTTGAGTGAATTGGTGGCACCTGCGGTGGTTTGCACATGCGATTGCTTCCGGATTGTCTCTTGCCACGTAATTGGCGAGTATAAACGGAGAAAACGATCCACGCAGAGAGCTCAGTTTAACCGAGCATACATAGTGTGCAGCAGTTGCGTCAGCTCTGAGGGGAAATCTTAGCGTGCAGTAGTGACCAGCACAGTGAACGGCGATCCGACTATACGGCAGAATTTTCATCTAATAAAGACATTTATTGGTGAACAGATTTTCATTTGTAATCAGTGGAAGGAATAAAGAGCTGTTTGTTGTTGGAGCAAAGAGATTTATACTGGGGTTTAACGTCACGATGGAGGAGATGATGCAAACACTATTATCCGAAAGTAAGAAGTAATATACGAAAATGGAAACGGGAATGGAAAATGTGCAGATAGAAATGAAGACAGAAATGAAATTTGGAATGGCGAATATGATGGAAAAGATGATGGAATCCAGAATGGAGAAGATGAGAACCAAGATAATGACTGTGACGGAGAAGATGAATATTGAGATATCGAACAAAATTGGCGAACAACTGGCCGGCGTGAAAAAGGACGTAGAAGAAATAGACGGACAGCCCCAGGACAGCATCGAAGACGCGTTGACGATCTGAAAGACCTCGGTGAAAGATTTAATGCCCTGGAAGGAAGAATGGACAGAAGCGCCAAAAACTGAACACGATGATAGAAAAAATAGCTAGACGAAAGGCTGATAGACTTGAAGCTCTAGGCAACAGAACGCGAAACATCCGCACACATCATACCCTCAAGTTCAACGGAACATACACTTTCGAGGTTTTTCGCCGACGGTTCGCCGCCGTCTCCACACACAACCGACGGGCGGTAAGACACGAAACCGCACAATTTATAGCAAGCCTCTAGGAACCGGCAGCGCAAACACTAAATGTGATTCGACGTCAGGGATGTCCAGAGAGAACTGAGAAGCACTCGAAAACCGCTTCGGAACCATCGCCTATCGTAGTCAGCTTAAATAGAGGCTACAACAGCCAGGATAGACGATGCAGGAATTCGCCCTGGTGATTAAAAGTTTTTTTTGTTAGTGTGTTTTTTTTTAACCGTGGAGGGGGAAAATGCATTACGCATTCGTCCCACAGCCGAAGTGCATTGGCTGGGAGGATATGTGGGGCTCTCCACCATACTGCGGCATACCCACTAAAAAAAAGCTCTCCACGTTTTAACTAGTAGTTTGCTGAATTTCACCGTGCTCGAAGCTTTGCGCGTTCCCGCAATAGCACGTGCGGTAATAGTGGAATCTAGGATGCTGCCGCACTATGTGCGGGAGCGGGTAAAAGGTTGTTTCTAGGCTATAGCCATGAAACCTGACTGCAGTCTAAGGGAATTAAAGGTGATATTGGAGAGGAATGTAGGTGTAGGAATGTAGCTCCTGAAGCTTCTCGTTTATCACCCTGGAGTATGCCTCTTCCAGCGCAGCTAAGGGCCACCGCTTCGGCGGTGAAGAGCCTGGTGGAAACGTCCCTAGGGACCCCCCGAACCAAGCCGCTGTACCGGGGAGACGAGCTCTGCCCTATCGGCGACTGCGGCTGCAATCGCCGGAGAGAGGTGATGTTAGCTGCCGGTGAAGCAGCGGCGGTTGGCGGTGGTGATGCTCTCAAGGCAGGACTTGCCACGGGTGTCGGCGATGGTGAAGAATTCCTGGCGGCGGAGGTGCCCTTCCTAGAGGCTGCGGCTCGGCGTTGCTTGTTCTTCCCCATCAAAGCAGAAGACTCCCTTTTATCTCATGTCCCACGAGTCCCATGACGGCGCATATTCCTTTGTCGACGGGGTGCGTGCTCCGTGGCTATAAGACTATCCACGAGGCGTTATCGGTAGCACTAAAGATGGAGTCGGCCAAAATACAGCTGCGCCGACCCCAAAGACGAGGTGTATTTGAAACACATGTACAAAAAAACAATCCAGAAACCAGGGAAACTTTCGAGTGGTATATGCCAACCAGGACAATCCAGAGACTGTTCACGACAAAGCCGATCAGCAGGCGGAAGACAAGGGAGGGTACGTCGGGCCCGTCATCGCCAACATCTCGAGTGATGCTAAGTGACTTGGAAGAAGAGTGGACGACAGCCTCGGCTGGGTACAAGGGAAGCTGTGCCGGATACTGTTACACACAGGTGTAACCGGATTGTACATGACGAAGGGCCTGCCAACATGATCATCCCGTTGGCTTACCAACTAGTGACGTAATCGGACGACATCTTAGCTTTGGAGAAGGAAGATCTGCTGTGAGCCCGTGAGTATTTGTCGTGAGAGTTGCCGAGGATGTGATACTGGGACTGGATGCTCTCAGGAGCCACGAGGCGACGGTCGGCTTCGCCGGAAGATCTTGCGCCTCAGCTGAGATGAGGTGTTGCGATCATCCGGTGATCGTCAGGGTGGTGCTGAAGGTGCACTTGACAGTCAAGGATCAAGAAACTTTGTTTCCGTAAAACATCGTTCAATGTATTATGCGTTGCCTGAACATTGTTGACTTTCAGGAGGAAGTGTCCGTGAGGCTGCTGATCCCACTGGACGCCGACCAGACGTGAACTGGACGCAGTTAGGGAAGTGTGAGCCAACAGCCTGTGTGTCGCTGTGCGACATATTAGACAAGCCAGGATCTGGATCGAAGGATCTAGAATCCCGGCTGAAAAACTTGCAGAAGAGATCGACCGACCATCCGACTTCACAACTAGAGAGGGTGCGGTATCTACTTGGTCGATACCAGTTTATCTTCAGCGACGGAAACGGCGATTAAGGCCGCACAGATCATAACATCGACAGCGGAGGCGCCCGATCTATTCGCTAATCACCAAGACGTAATCCTTTGTCTGCAAGTCGTGGCCCACAAACCAGGAGCGGGGATAGCATGGGGCAGTATAACATGAGAGCACCTTTTGAACACATAGCCATTTGATGAGCGGGGGTAGCATGGAGCAGTATAACATGAGAGCACATTTCGAGCGCATAGACATTTGATTTAGGTGGGCCATTACCTTTGTCAGACAAGGTCAATAGATATTTTTGATCACTATGGATTACATCACCAAGTGGCCGGAGGTGTACGCCATCCCAAATCAGGAAGCCAAGACTATCCGAACTGTCTCGTAGAAGAACGTTTTGTCACTATGGGTGCCGATGGAATTACAGAGTGACGAGGACACTATGAGTCAAATCTGATGAAAGAAATATTGGGTCGAATAAAGGTGCACAAGATGCGCACAACACCTCTCTACACCTTTCCACCCATAACCAGACGGCATGGTTAAGCAGCACACCAAAACTCTAGAAGAACATTTAAGGAATGTTGTTACCAATCACCAGAGAGAGACGGGAATGTGCGGGTGCCACTATTCTTACTCCAATCCATTACACCACCGGGTTGACATCAACCAGTTTGGTAGTTGGCATGGATCTTGTCTACTATGCAATTTTGTGTTTAGAAGTTCTCTTGAGGCAGAATAGCCAGAAGTCGACTACATCGTGAATCTCATAGACCGGCCTTACGACATGCATGATATGGCGCGTTAACACATCCAGATGACGAGACCGGATGAAGACCCCTTATGACCGAAAAGCCAACAGTCAAGATTACCAGAAGTGTGGCTATATTGCCCTACCCGGACCAAAGGATGCTGTCTCAAGCTTCAACAACAATGGCAGGGGCCGTACCTTGTGGTGAAGAGGATAAATGATGCCATCTACCGCATCAGGCTCCCCCTAGGGAAGAGGCTGGTAGTACATCTGGAACGTCTAGCCCGTTACGATAGTGCTGATCGCAACGACCAGCCTTAAGGAGGGAAAAGCGTGACTACATCCTGCGGTCGTAATCACCGCACTTGTGGGCAGTTTGCTTCGGAAGTCATAGTCGATTGTTGGAGTGCATCGTTACACCTGAGTGAGTTGGTGACACCTGCGATGGTTTGCACCTGCGACTGCTTTTGGAAGTTTCCTGTTACGTGACTGAGAGCTATCAAAGGAGAGAATGATCCTCGCAGAGAGTTCAGTTCCAACTGGGAATGCCTAGCGTACAGCAGGTGAGTCAGTTTCGAAGGGGAATTCGTAACATGCAGTAATAGCCGCCGACGCCGCAGCGAACGTCGAACAGTACAATTGTTGGGATGCATAAAATACAGTTATTGGTTAACAGATTTACATTGAAATCAGTGGAAGAAATAAAGAGTTGTGTGTTGTTGGAGCATTAAAAAGTGTTTTGTTACAATATTATAAAGGTCCGTAAATAATTTGGAAGAGAAGTAGCATTAAAGATGCCCAGTTGTGAAAATAAGAAACTCCACAATTTTAGATTTCAGACCGTTTCGTTCAAAGTGTTAGTGCATAAACGAGGGTTTAATATACACATATTTTTATATTGGAATTATTTAATGGTATATAAATACATTTTGTAAACACGAATTTTTAATTATTCTATTAATTGGGTTGACAATAAATGTTAAATATATGAATTGATTTTTTTGCTTAAAATTTACACAATATTAATTGTATTGTTTAATAGTATCACAACCTCCCTCGCCCTCTCTTTCTCTCTCTCTCTCTCTCTCTCTCTCTCTCTCTCTCTCGTAGTTTAACAACCTTTAACTGGTTGATCATATCGAACGATGAACGAAATTGGCAAAATAATGTTCAAATGAGCTCGGGGCCATAGAGCTTAATTACTTGACATTCGTCTTCTTAGGTTTTGGGAAAACCCCGGAAAAATCTAATCCGAGTATTTGATCCTAACTGAGATATGAACTCGGAACCTCTTGCGAGACAGACAGGCTACCTCCACGTTAAAGAGGCGGGCTTGAATGGTTTGTTCATCCTTATACATCGTTTTTCACTACATTTTATATGAATTTAAGCCTACAGGCAGATATTTAAACCACTGTGTCATGTTTAAAAAGATCTTACAGCTATAAACCCTTCATGAAATTCAGAAACGTTTTTAATGTTTGATAACACTAAAATCCACATTTAGAATTTTGGTAATTTTTGAACTTTTTCGCAGCTCATATTCCATTCACAACATGTGTTAGCGTAGACTTATGGTATGCAACGGAGGGTTTTTGTTTTGTCTTTTTATTTATGGACGCTCTTTAACTGCTATGTTTCTCAGCATCCTATTCTATACTAGGCGTGAAAGACCGTTTAATTTGGCTCAGGGACCTTTTTCTTCAGGCTTGAAGTTCTTTTACGTGCCCTAAATCTACGACACGGGATTAACGGCTTTACTTCCCTTCCGAAGGAAGTCATTCTAAGGATTTTAGGCCCGAAAAAATCTATCGTCCTCCGCCGGGTTTGAACCCACGAGCTTGGATATATGCATTTAGCAACGGAGGGGGACCCCTCGGATTCGCCTACGGGCAATCTATTTCAGTTACCACTCCCAGGAAGAGAAGGGGATGAAGCGAAGGAATCTCAGGAGGGTACAGGTAGCATGCACACAGGCCACATTGACGCGAGGAATTGCCTAATAGTTCCAGGCTCGAACATCCCTTTCATTACTAGAGGTGCTCAGAGAAGGCTATGAACGACCCTTCAGCCAAGTGACCATTTAGTGTCACTGAGGAATACTCTTTCCTTACGCAAATCATCCGCGCCATCTGTCGAGCACAATCATTCCCTACGAAATCTAGAAGCAAACCTGAGTCACGAGAAGAAAACGGAATGAAAGGACAACCAAAAGGAAACTGGTAAATGAGAAACCACTCCAGCATTTGCCTACTGATCAGGGAAAGCGATGTAAAATTCAAAGTCAGAGTAGGGGATGGACAGGAATCGATACGGAATGCGTGCCTCACACGTTACCGCGTAGCCATTCCCCGTTTTATTAATTTTTATTTATGTTTAAATAATAATAACAATAACAATAATAATAATAACAATACTACTATTACTATAATATTAATTATTATTATTATTATTATTATTATTATTATTATTATTGCTACTTTGTTATATATGTATGCAGCGAATAGGTGTAAAATTTGAACTCGTAACTTTTATTTGACTGCTTTCGATTACCTTACCTGAGCATCCAACTGGTTTGGATTTTTTAATTCCATCGTCACTGACAATCATTAATAAAGTACTCCATGCTACAAAGATCACTGGCTGGAGCCAGAAATGTGGGGTAGACCTAGACAGCTGTCAAAACATACAAAAATCAGACAGCTGTTTAACATTATTGCTGGAAATAATACACTTTGGACACCTGTTGCAGAACAGAGAAAACGCTGAATTCGTAAGTGTTGGGAAATCAAACACTGAGGAAACACTATACATTCTGGAGTGTATAAGCTTTATGTCTTATGTTTAAAAAAATATGTTACATTTCAGTTAACAGCAGAGGTATAAATATGCAATTTTGGAACATATGTAGTTGTTTGGTTTGTGATGCTAATTTAATGTGCTAAATTAGACCATTCAACAAAATTAATAAGTTTGAAAGGGGTAACTTAACCTAAATCACCAGCACTTGATAGTGGCTGCTGTATGTGCTTATGTTATGTTGCTGTAAATTATGATCACACATGCAAAAGTAGGTGGAACTGTCTCAGAATTTAATTTTGACATTGCTATTTCTAGAACATATGGCATATACTTTGAAATTCTCTATGCAAGCAATGCAAATCAGGATATATTTCCAATTGCAAAGTGTGCAAAGTATAAGAAAACAAATTATTTAGATACTATTTGGGTGTTAAACTGCATAAAATGTATCAATAAATGAAAGGAACAGGTTGATAGTTTGTCTCTCGCATTGTAATGGTTGCAAATGGGTATTATTATGATGTATTTTGTGACAGAGGATAAATGATTGAAGTATAGCAAAAGAAAATTTACCTTAACCACTAACATTTAGTGTTGTACCACTTCTACAAATTATTAATACAAAAGCATGGTTTTATCTTTTCTTTGAACTAAGATAAACATTTGCAGAAATGGTTTCATTATACCTACATTTTATTTTAGGTACATGGGAATATAGACAGAGTAACAAAATAAGGACATTTTTTTTTATACCTATAGCTTCAAGCCTGTTTTCACAGTTTGCCGATGTTTCTGCAGATGATGGTTCCTAGCCATCATGGTTATCTCACAACTGCAGAGCTGCCAACATATGATTAACAGATACCACCCACTATACTTACATGTTGAGTCTCTAAGCCACAAGCATAGCTAAGAGGTCTATGTAAGTAAAGTGATCCCAGGTATTCTATATGCTGGCATTTCGCTTCATGAATGTGCTAACATGCCAACATGGCATTCTTTATTGATACTGGTGTAGTTTTTTCACTATAAAAGAAAATATCCTCATAAGGGCAAGTGAGTGGATTAAAGGATTCCAAGTGTTAACATCACTCAAACAAATAAATACATACTTGTTTACTTTTGCTATGTTTTAATACACCTTCTAGAGAGCCATAAGTATCAAAGAACTACCAAAAATAAAAATAACGACCAAGCACTTCAAAATATGTGACATTTTGGAATGTCAAATCAAGAGCAATGAATATTTGGAAATGGTTAATGCTACAAAAAGGTTGTGATATTAATTGTGTGTTTTAAAAGTGCCCACATTTTTTGTGCAGTAATATTCTTATGCCTTCTATGATTTACTAGTTATAATTTATTAGTAAACTTTAATTTTAATTTAAATGAGTGTAGGACAAGGAGTTGGGTAAGTAGAGTCAGACTGAATAATTCATTGCCATAGTTGGGATTTGAACCATGGAACTTCCAATCTTTAGCTGGTTGCTGTATCATGGCAGCATGCCCGACATAGTATTAAATTTTTCAACTGACTCACATGTTTCGTGGTGAGAGTCAGTTGAGAAATTTAAAGCTATGTCAGCATGCTGCCACGGTAGCTTAGTGGTAGAGCGACTGGCTAGAGATCAGAAGTTCCATGGTTCAAATCCTGGCTATGGTATGAATTTTTCAGTTTGACTTACTCACCCAACTCTGTCCAAAAAAAACAATTAAATTAAAAAGCGGTAAACATGTGTCAGTTGAGAAATTTAATGCTATGCCAGCATGTTGTCATGGTAACTCAGTGGTAGACCAACTGGCTAGAGATCAGGAGATCTGTGGTTCAAATTGTATTTTTCAGTCTGACTCTACTTATGCAACTCCTGTCCTACACATGGCTTGTGTGAAAAAATAAAAACAATTAAATTAAGACTGATTGACCGTATTAGTTGGTTATACTATGAAGCCTGGGATTTCAAGTACTTACGACATTGTAAGTCACCATTGGGGTTGTCATCTCAAAATAATTTGAGATTACCTTGTGGTTTACCAGAAAACATGCGAGTCAGTTGAGACCGGGAGATCCATGGCTCAAATCCTGGCTATAGAATTGAATTTTTCAGTCTGACTCTACTTATCCAAACTTTAGTTTACTATTTATTCAGAATGAGAGGACTTCACAGAAGTTCAATACATATGTACATTAAAATACCATATAAAAGCTATTACATACAGTGAAGCTATCATGTTGTACATTTTATTAAATATCTTAAAACATATGGTAAGGTTTTAATCAAACTCATTAGCTGTTTATGAGAAAATCAAAAATTAAGAATTATTTTTTATGTAAAGGATAGTGTGGGGAAAGGCAAATTTCTTGAAAATCTTAGTCACACCTGCTCACATGCACATACACAAACACATTCTCTCTCTCCCCCTCCCTCTGCCTCCCTCTCCCAATACTGCTTTTTAATTCAGAAAATCTCAAAAACTGAATTTCTTCTGGAACTTTTAGCAGATTTTGCAGGGAATATTTTTTGTTCCGTAGTAATATCACATAGTGCTATCCATCTGGAATCTTAGCTCTGCTTTACAGTTTTGGTAAGTGAATGAGAATTGATCACTATTATAGGGCGCTGATATCCATTTGGGTGATGTTTTCATTTGCCAGAAAATTAAATGGTTTATTAATTTAAAGTTTGAAGGAAAATGTTATGTGTTGAGCCTTGTCATACTGTTTTTCAAAGTAAGTGTTTGTTGTGTCTCAGTAGATTCCTACCACATAGGTGGCCGAGGTTGTTAGGGCATAGACTCATGAATGGGAATGCAATTCAAATGCAATTCAGACCTCATAACTGACAACATTTAACGCTGGGGAGGTACCCTAAACTTTTGCCTGGGATGTTTCCTTCTAAAATTTCCTTTCCCAATTATAATTTAATATCCTGCATCATCAGTGTTCACCGCCTGTGGTGCAAGTTCATTCCTGCTCGTAAACTCGTCTGCTACCGAATGAAGATCTAAGTTCATGGTTTATTCATGATGACAATCAATGACAGCTTTTAGATGAATACAAGGATTTCAATGCATAGCCACACAAATTACAAAATTAATTTTAAAATTAAAATTAAAATTCTGGTACTATTTAAGTTGGAGATAATGGCAAATTCGAATAATGGATCCTGCCCATTCCTAAAAGTGGATATCTCAAGATATACAAAATGATTAATTGCATTTTGAAGCACACCATACCTACTTAGAAAACATAACTCATATATTACAGGTGCAAAATACTTTTCTAAATAGAGTATGGAACTGAGTATTTCAGCACAAGAACAATTCAGTACTTGTGCTTCAATTCTCATCTGATGTTAACCGAACCTAGGTTGCTTCATCATTGAACTCTGCATCTGAAATAAAGATGATCCTTTGCAACTCCATTTTGTCTATGTAAAGCAGAGGCACCTGCTGCAACCAAGCTCTTGTTCTTTCACTTGGCAATTTATATATGCATTTTTGTTCAAGATTTATTTAAAGTTATTCTTAACAATGCAAACAATATAAATTAACTTTAATAAGCAATAATAATAATAATAATGATAGTAGTAGTAGTAGTAGTAATAATAATAATAGGACAAAGAAGAATATAATAATTATAATTACTCACTAACTAGGCCTTTAAATTAAAAAAACAAACAAAAACCAATGAAAAATAATCACTCCCATTTTTGAAATGGATAACATGATTTTGAGTCTATTAGGTGCATTAGGAATCCCTATCTTCAGTAGTAACAATCACTAAGCTGGCTATGCAAAACATATTGGTTTGCTTTGGTTGATTCTACTCCTGCCTGAGAAGACAGGTTACAATACATTGCAAACAGAATTAAGTTTTATAACAAAGAGCCCATTTTATGCTGTAACAGTGTGTTAGAATGCCAACAGCCAACAGATTAGAAATAAATTCTCTGTTATATATAAATTTAATAGAAACCTTTCTTCTCAAATTTACCGGACTTCACAGATAGCTTAGCTAGTACACAGAATATACCTGTGATGTAAAATTTCTTATTCTGTTTATTTAATGAGCAATCTATTTAGAGGTCAGGCCTCTACAGTTAAAGTTATTGGAAGGACAGCGCTCCTAGCTTTGTAACTTAAGGGGAAGGAAGAGCAGAAATTGCCTTCCCCTACCCCCCAAACCAGCAT
This sequence comes from Hymenopus coronatus, assembly GCA_030762935.1. Classification (NCBI taxonomy): domain Eukaryota; kingdom Metazoa; phylum Arthropoda; class Insecta; order Mantodea; family Hymenopodidae; genus Hymenopus; species Hymenopus coronatus. The sequence continues at coordinate 102,449,663 of CM060888.1, read as the reverse complement.
ACATCTGCTTTATCCAATATAATGTAGGCAAGCAACATATTATTTTTTCACCAATTATTTGTTTATGTTGCATTCAGAATGTTTTTCTGATCTAGTTCAGTTTAAACTATGTTGCATAATGGCAGAATCTTATTTTTGCCTTAAATATCACCAAGAGATTTGCAATGTTAGCAAATATTGAATGGATGGGATTTTGTTGCTGGTCAAACATAATTGGCATTATCAGGCACTTGAGCAGTTCATGAAATATATGTGCATATTATGTCCACAATGGACACCTTGAACACTTATTTGGCCAGGGAAAGTTTTTGACACACATCCTTATTTGAAATTTGTATGAAATGTTTTATTGCTTACTTCTCATACTAGATGTAATCCTCTTTTACATAGCCAATTCCAAGCCATAACCAGAGCCAGGAGGGGCAGTTTGAGGGTTGGAGTCACCCCCCTCCCCCTTGCTAAAAATGTAAGAGGTAATAGCAAAAACTAATTTTAATTCCAATTAATCTATGAATATAAATTCAATTTTTACTTTCTCTACATGTACCTTGTACATAGTGTATAGAGAAGGTATTGTACTCTGCAAAAATATTTTATTCCAAGATTTCACCGGAAATGTGTGTTTTGAGATCTGCTGAATCCCAAAAACAAGCATTTTTAGGAAAAAGTCTGTGTGTGCATGCATGAGAGGGAGGCAAAGTGAGAGTGAGAAAGGGAGAGAAAGCGTAAATGTGCATGTGCATTTATGTGTGTGTGCATGTTCGCATGTGTTGGTCTCTCTCCCTCTCTCTCTCTCACTCTCTCCCTCTCCTCTCTCTCTCTCTCTCTCTCTCTCTCCTCCCCAACTACCCTTTATATGAGAAACATTTCAAAATTTTCATTTTCTCAAAAATAGCTCTGATGACTTTGATTAAAATACCGTATATTAAAGATATTCACATGATATAGTGCAAAGTATATCTTGAATTTTCTGGGAATAGCCTTTGGAGAGCTCTTCATTCTGCGAGGGTTTTGCCTAACTGGTAAACTTTAAGAAAGCTCGGGCATTTTTACATACATTTTTTTCATAGCCATTTCTGTCTCTCTCTTTCACTACTAACTATTATGTTCAGTGCAATGTCTATAGACTTGAACTATAGAGGTGCAATGCTTAACACTGTAGAAGACTGTACCTTAGAGCTGGAAGGGCATGTTAGCCTTCTTCTCATGTCAGACTTTTTAGAAACTCTCAAGTGTGGTGGGAGATCAATAAGCAAGGACCAAATCTTCAAAAATCAATTTGTGTGGTATTTGTTGACTCCATAGAAATCCTTTTAAATGATATCATCCATTGCCACAGCTTTAATACTAGTCCTGGGATAATCAAGAAATATGACTGGATCTTAAGATTTGGAGCATACCCACTATAAACAGGGAATCCAAAAATTACGACACAGACATTCTTAAATGGAAGCAATACATGAGTGCTGGTGAGAAAAAAAAGAATGGGATTACAAGATGTAAGGAGATCGGCACAGAACTGAGGACAGTTTAGAAAATGGTTCGAAGGCCTGACACTGAAAAGGAAAAGAAGAACTGGGTAAAAACATTAATCAATTGGAGGATTGAATATAATACCAGCATATTGTCACAGTAGCTCAATGGTTAGAGCAACTGCATGGAGAGTGGGAGGACCATGTTCAAATCTATTGATTTGACATTGCATTTTTCAGGTAGTTCTAACAGTAAAACACATACCCTTTATAAGGCATTATGATATGATTACCAAAATAATAATAATAATAATAAAATTGCCCAATAGTTTGTATAACTATGTTAATATTACCTGGATACTCGCCATTAAGGTGTTCTCTGAAGTGAGATGTACTAGTTGGTTGACCAGGTGAAAGTACGAATCAGTTGGAGAATTGACTGTCATACTGACATTTGTCACAGTAGCTCAATGGTTAGAGCAGCCATTTGGAGAAGAGGAGAACCATGTTCAAATTCAGGCTGTAATGTCAACTTTTTCAGAGGTTGTAACAGTAAAAATAATTGTTTAGCCTCTCTTCATTTCATTTTTTATAAATGTTTGTGTTGAGTTCAAAAGAAATTACATCACAGTCGATAAAGAAGTTAGTTTTGTCTATCCTCAAGGTTGAGAAACTTTGTAGCTATAATGCATTACACACAGTAGGCATTATACACACATCCATCTGACCCTGTCTTGTGTTAATCTTGAATTTTGTGGGATATTTTATTTTTTATCTGCTCTTCCTGTTAGCACACCAGAAATTTTAAGTGGGTAAATGTTTCACACTGTAAGTAGAATACATTTTTCCCCTTTTTTTAAAATTAAGGTGCCTTATTTAAACTCAATATTTATTAAAAGTAACAAATATATGACTAAACATGATAATATGACTACCAACATCTTTGGAATATTTATTTATAAGTATTGTCATTGCAAAGGACATAGATTTTATTTATTTATATTCAAAGATGGAATTTTATGTGAAATTACGTGTCCTTAAATATGTATTATAACTACTTTGCTCAGAGGTGTGAAATTTTGCAGGGATTATGTGATTTAACACACAAAGTATCGTTGATTTTAAACAATATGAGTATTTTTTTTTTTCTATTGACTATTTTGAGATAGACTGACCCATATACTATATGTACTTTATAATTCAATGTAAATAAAACCGTAGACATCAGGGAAGAAACTATTAAATTAATCAGTATCTCCTTCTGATTTTTTCTTCTTCATTTGTAAAATATCTAATTTGGAACATATTGTTGGCTGTCTTTCTGATTGTAAAGATTTTAAAATACTTACATATGGTGTTTTAGATTTATAAGGACAAAAGGCTCAGCAGGTCTTTCTTTTACAAACGATTTATAGGTACTGATGATGAATAAGTTGGAGGAACATTGAAGGTGGGAGTCACTCAAAAGTTGCATCACAATGGTATGACTTGGGATTGTGCAGTCAAGAGTTACCTACAATGGGATAAGCAGTAGTGCACTCTCTCTTTAATTACCTCTCTTCAACATAAAAGCATTCTTTCTTAGGGGATGATTTCCCATTTGGTCCGAACAAGAAACCTATCACTATACTCATATCGTAACTACGTAAAGAGGTTTTCTGTATCATAGCATTTAAAATTTACCATATGATCAAATTTTTTTTATAGGCATGAGGAGTTGTTTTGTTGAAATAGGTAAGCTCAAAATTTCAGTGTACCTGGAACATTTGCTGGTTTTAAGGTTTCTGCTGCAACATGGCATATTTACTTTGTTTCATGTCTCTGAGGAGGAGATATTTCATTTGTACTTCTGTTGCTGCTTCGTATGTATGCTCAACTATCTTCTGTCTTGGTAAACCAGTCCTCATCTGAGTTACAAGTACTATCATTATCTGCAGCATGCTCCTCATATCAAGTTTCTGAATTAAAAATAATACCTTGCCATTTGCTATAATTACTCAACCAGCTGATTGCTTCTAGAACTTCCTTTTTGCAAATTACTATAATTCACTATTATCTATGCAAATAATAAATGTGAAGAAGTTGCGTTTTGTCAGAGAAGTTGAACAAATTCTAGAAATGACAGTGCAGCCAACAATGAATATTAACATTGCAGCCAAAATGCTCTAGTTACTTTTCATTAATCACTTTATGTTCCTTTCTGAATGTAAGTTGTCAGACATGTAAAAACAAGATAAGTGTCACAGTTACTATCATATTTTGGATGTTACTATTTCACTAACAAATTATATATCAGTAGTGTCCAGTCAACTTTGTGTCTATTTTAAATCATACATTTATCAGCTTTTGACAAATTAAAGATTACTATTAAAGTAACGCATATCAATAAAAATCCAAAAATTGCAACAATACATATATTAGCTTATGGCCCCTCTTCACAGCATTATGATCCATGACTTTCTCTATATTCCTGCAATAAATTATTCTTAAAAAGCTTATACTTCTATTAACTTCATGCTAATCAGTAAAACATTAGCAGAAATAGCCATATTACTTGCTTCCTTTTAAGTAGGGGTGAAATAAGGGAGTACCATAGGTTAAAGTGATAATCAAAAGCTGGTTGCTATGTCACTGAAGTTCCTTTGTCTGTATGGACAGCAGTTGACAAATTCCTGTATGAGAAATGTGTAGGTTTTTCATAGCAGAAACCAAAAACAAGGAATGTCTCAAAAACGACGAACTCCACGAAAAAATGTATGTAACATAAATTGTGTGTTTTAACGTGCTCTACATTTTTTGTGTAGTAAGTTTTTGTCCATCTCTTACGGTTTAGCAGTTATTCAAAATTTAGTAAAATTCATCCAGAATAAACTACTCTTCAGAGGCTATTCCCAGAAAATTCAAGATATACATTTTATTTGTCAGGTAAATATCTTTAATATACGAAATTTTAATCAAAATCGTTAGAGCCATTTTTGAGAAAATCAAAATTTTCGAAAAAAGTTCCATGTAAAGGGTAGTTGGGGGTGGGGGGATTTTTCTCAAAATCTTGGTGTCGCATCCCTGGAAGATACTAAACTCAAATACCAAGTTTGGTATTTTACCTACTTTTCGTTTTTGAGTTATCGTGTTCACAGACACACGGACACACACACACACACACACACACACACACACACACACACACACACACACACACGCGCGCGCGCGCGCGCACGGACACACACACACACACTTACGGACCTTTTTCCGAAAATGCTTTTTTTAGATAAAGGGGACCCTAAAACATATATTTCCGGTGAAATCTCGGTATCAAATTTTTTGGTGGAGTGCAATACATTCTCTATACACTATATACATAGTGCCTATAGAGAAAGTAATAATGATAGAAAAATTATTGAGAAATGGGCCAGTCTACCATTAGAAATAATTGGGAAAAAGTTGTTGAACTTGAAATCAGTGAAGGATATTATCAAGTTTGGGGAATATTAGTTAAAGTAAACATCAAATGGATAAGAAAAATTAATGAACTGGTGAATCAGAGCTGTTAGAAAGCTAATTAAAAATGGTTCCTTACTTGGAAAGTAATGGATTAGGATAAATGTGGAGAGGAAGAGAAAATAATGTGAATAATTTCTAGAAATCAGCAAGGAAAAGATTTGAGGATATATAAAAAAAAATAAAAAATATTAATTGAGATAGCAGAAAAGACATCTTTTGTTTTCATATACTAATGAAAGACTCGTGGAGAAGGGAAAAGTACATAGTTGTGATGTGACAAATAAAGAAGAGCAAGAAGGTATTGCATGGGTGAAAGCAGGAGAATGGAGGTTAAAAGGAGAAAGGGTATTCCACAAAATCAATGTCCTATGTGTGGCAAAATGAAGAAATTGAACATATAATATTTAAATGTAAAGGGACTGAAGTTTGGAGAAAAAAGCACATTAATTAGAAATGGTTTAAGATAGAAATATAGCTGTAGTTGAAATGTCTCCAAAATACACTAAGAAGATTGGACAATTCCTATATAAAGTGGAAAATAAATGGGTATGGACAGTAAATAGAGTCATAACAAGAAGCATAAATCTAAGAAATTATTGTAAAACATGAGTATGACTGGTAAAGAGCCAGCCAGGGCTGAACACTGGTCGTATTCAACCATATATAGCTTAGCATAAATAAATAAAATTTATATTTTGAATTTTCTGGGTATAGGGTCTGAAGACCTCTTCATTCTGAATGAATTTTGTTGAATTTTGCATAACTGGTAAAATGTAACAGACAGACTAAAACTTACTACACAAAAAATGTAGATCTTGTTAAAACACCAATTTATGTCATGTACATTTTTTTCATGAAATTGACATTTACAAGATATTCCTTGTTATTTGATTCAGTTTTAAAATACTTAAACTTTTCTCATCCAAGAATTTGTCAACTCCTGGTCATGCAAAGAAATGGATTTCAGTCACATAGCAACCGACTTTTAAAATATTTGACTATTGCTTTAGCCTAGTGTACTCCCTTATTTCCCTTCTTCTTACAAGGAAATAAGTAATAAGACTATTTCTGCTAATATTTATCTCAATTATTGGCATGAAGTAGATAGAAGAAGCTTTTCAATAACAATATATTAACAGTGTTGTAGTGTTGTATTATTTATATTTGTTGTTCATTATTTCATGTTTTGTGTGAATAGATTTGTTTGCAGTATTCTATTATATGCACATTGCATTGGTTAACTCTTTGGAAATTATACCTTTGATCCCACTTGTCTTTGGAGGAAGTTGTTCTGCTCTATCTCAGTTAGGCTAGACCAAAGGTGGTAACACTATCCCTCAATCCATTAATAAATAAAATTTATTGTAATCCATTATTCCACTTATATATAATTGCACCTTGACTTGAAATATTAATTAATTTTATATCTAGAAAATTACTTAAAAATTCAAGTTTCATCATTCCACGTCTCATATAGGTCCACCTTTACAGTGGTTTCTTGATTAGGGAATTTCTAGTTCGCAAGTTTACTGCTATGTGCTCATGGTGGTGAGGGACCAAAGGCACTCAGAGAGATACTGATGTTTACCATTGTCTTACACTGAACAGGAATGAGGAACCAAAACACTGACTACCATACTGCTGGAATAGACAAGAAGAAAGTTAAACAATTATACAGTATAAATTTATTACTAATTAACTTTTCTTTTTTCAGGAATGGCAAAAAGTGCTATTGCCTGTCTAATTTGTTTCTCAGCAGTTCAGTTAACAACAACAGATTATGATGCGGTGAGTACATCTACTTTGCAGAAATTCTGTGTGTTTTCCCTTCCACTTTTTTCCCTAAATGTAGCGAAAAAAGAATATGAAGTTTGGAAGTGATTTTAATATTTATGTGTTACAAGTGCATTTGAGTTTATACTATAATAATGTCACAAGCTAAGTATGCACTAAGGAAAGGATTTTTGTGCATTATTTATATGTTATTACATCATCTTGTAGGAAAATTAGCCAGTGTTTTTGAACATGTTTCTCAAGTGTGCATCTGCCAAGCAAAGAAATTGTGATAATTGGTAAATAGTTTTAGCGAAACATGTTCAATTCTTGATAAGAAGCGAAGATAAGGCAGTGTGTGCTTACAGTGGAAAAATTAGATGAGAACATTCATCTCAAAAATCAATGCCAGGCTAAGGTAGAGGATGAGATATCAAAAATCCACATCATCTTGAAACCACACAAGATCACTATTGTTCAAGAGTGCCATCATGAGATAAAGAGATTCAAACATTTCTGTTAATAGATTTTGAGGAATATTAATTATAGAATACTTGATTATATTTATATAACCATATTTTCATATGGAGTAGCTGGCATTGGAGCTCAGAGAGACTTGATATAGTGCTGGAAATCCCCATTACATGATGGAAAAATCAGGCTATAGCAATGTACACAGGTTAATAGGACCAATAATTTTTGTAGACACTATAAATGCAGAGCTTCATAGGAATGACATACTGTGCACATACCTGTACTTGGGTGCTAGTTTTATGGAGAAGCAAGGCCCCTCTTTCCACAGTATTGTCAACCAAAGGAGTTTTGTTTGTTTAAGACCCTTATTCATATTATGGTGGATAGGTTAGTTAATTTACAGCGAATTAGCTGCATTATTAAAGGAAAAACACACAGTTCAAACGGAATCACTACTCCCTGCCACTGAGCAATAATCATTAGCAAACAAAAGACAAGCCTGACTAGGGGAGAGGCAATCTGCTTGCAAGTCGAGATTTGCACCTTAATTAGGGACCAGTTACCTGTGCCAACTGCAAGGGTCGGTTTTCAACCGCAAACCACCTAAACCCAAGCCTCAAGGTTCAGCCGAGGGTTATCATGTTCTGAAAAATACTGTACATGTATATGTGTGAACTCAGGATCTATAGACAGAATTAAACTTAGCACTGAATTAGTACTTCATGTCTCACTGCTTTGTTCTGCTGCTTCCAAAAAATGAAAATTAGGTAGCCAAGCACCCAACAAAAAGTGTGTGAATAACACTCAAGCTATTCTTTGAACAACTGTTTGATAATTAATGTTGATCTGAAAAGTTCCAATAGGGCTCTACCACCATTCAGCTGAAAAGTCTTAAAATTCATTCAGGAAATGTTTGAAGATAATGCAATTAGAGGGTTGCTATGACCTATATGGTTCCCAGAACTTGTATCATGTTTTTATTTGTTGGGAAAAATTAAACAAAGAAGGAACCAAGAAAGAAATATCAGGATAGACATTAGATCTATTTTGGAAGCTAAAATGATGTGCATGGAAGACTTGTATTAATAGGTACTAAAGCATATATTAAAAAGGTACCAAAGACATTTGCTTGCGATAAAGTTTATGCTTCTCATTGTAATTGTGATAACCTGAAATGTGTCTGTTAGAAGGATTAAATTGTATAACAAATACCTAATTTGATTAAAATGTGACAGCTATCTCAAAACCAAAGTTCAAAAGCAAAATAAAAACATCCCATGTTTAGGACTGATACCCCCCTAGGACTTATAAGTGGATGCCTAGGGGTCAGAGGCTTCTCTGGGAACCAATGGTATGAAACCACAGAATGTAGAACCTGGCCCGAGTTGTCGGCATGCAGCAGGCATGAGTGTGAGGAAGTGGATGATATGAAATGCAAGCAAAATGGATGCTAATTAGACAAATTGTAAATTATTTATTGTAACATGTACTTCTATACGGTATACTTCTGAGTGTCACATTTTACCTCTGAGATGTGACTTGTTCAAAATCAAATATATAAGATTGATAAATTAGATTATTATCGTTGTTATTATTATTATATTTATTATCATTATTGCTATCAATTGCAAAGATATTTTATCATATTATTTACAGCCACATCCACCACACAACCAGCCTACTGATATTAGAAAAGCATGTTATACATTTTGTGTTGCTTTTTTTGGTAGGAATAATTTGAGGTAATTAGGATTTATTGATATATGTGGATAACTTGATAGCACTGAAATTCTAATTAAGAATACTTATTGTGTAAATACCACTGCAAGTGCTGGGTATTTACACAACTTTGTACTTGGCAATATTTTGTATTCTACTATCAAAGAATTTTCTTCCAATCTTAGCTGAAGTTGTTGCCTGAATTTAATATCTTGTATAAGGTCCATTGCTTAAAGCTGTTATACTACATGCAATCAGATTTAATTTATTAATTTTTATGGTGTTTTCAAATCAATAAACGCATATAGAATCTCAAAAGACACTTATGGAACAATGGTGAGGATCCATCTCCCTACGACATAGGAGAAAATATAGCAGATAATTTACAACCTTATCTGTATGAAAATCAACTGTGGGACACATCTGGAGAGAACCAACAGCAACTAGCATCTACCCAAGAACACTTTACTAGAAGTAATACCAGTGACAGAAACTCTGGTAAGTAACTATTAGGTTTTTACGGTATAAAGGATAATTAATCTTTTAAACGCATCACCTGACTATAGTTCAGTAAGTGCCCATTCACATAGAAAAGTTAATTCAAAAGCAACATAAACGCAAAAGCTTGTTGCTAATTTAATAAATAGCAACATTCACAATTATTTTTGTTAATGTAAACATTAACACTATCATAATTTGGTGTGCAGAAGTTAACTGTGATGTATATTTGAATTAGAAATTACTGAGTTTGAAACATCACAAATAGTAATTTTAACTGGACATGTTTCGAAGCATGTATCCTTCATCTTCAACAATCTCACCAAAAAGCTGTCATTTACAAAATACACTGACTACTACAACAAACTTTACATAGGAAAAAATAAGAGAAATTTGGAAACAAGGCTGAAAGAACATCTGAGATCAGTTAATACAAACTAATCTGCCAATGCCCGCCACTACTGGTCATCAAACAATGAAATAAATCAAAACATAACACTTATAAAACCCACAAGATTCACAGCAGAATTAGATATTTTGGAGAAAATCCACATCATAAAGAATCAAGAGAATTTACAAATTTTGATTTGCTGCCCAGCACTCTTTGGAAAACAAGAGCACTAATCACATCAGTGCTCTCCACTTGAAACACTACAGAGAGAAATACTGCATCATTTGGAGACTGTTGCTCACATGTTTTCAAACATGTCAGTGTTGTTATTCCAACTCAATAATTTCTAATTAATACTATCAGCAGGCACTAATGACAAATGTTAAGGTTATCTTGGCCCAATACTTCCAGTGTAGACCATGTCTTAAGGCCAAAATTTGCCAATGTTTCCCCATCTTGTGATGAAGCTTCCTCAGGGCTGACTGTGTCTTGTCCAGCTGGTGTTCCTTCTTTTAAATCTTGATTGGGAGATGACAAATACTGCCCTCCATTCCACCTTGCTGCCAGTAAGGCAATAGGAATACAGGAAGCAGCAACCTCATCCATTGGCCAAATGTCAACCAATGTGAACATGGGAGGGTGGTATTTGTCATCTCCCAACCAAGGTATAAAAGAAGGAATGGCAGCTGGACAAATGGACATCACACAACAACAACTTGAGCAGCCACTGTCAGAGCTTCTTCTTGAGCTTAAAGCGATGTACAACCTCCTTCAGGAAACAGCCGACACCAACACCAGGATCAGGTCCTCCATGCTGAGATACTGAATCTGTTGACATGCATTACTGCACTGGAGGATTCGATGACCAGCAAGCTCGATATTAACCACATAGAGGTCACCAGATTCCACAACATTGTTCTTGATACCCAAGGAATGGTAATACATAGGATTAAGCAATTCATCACTGACAGCCAGAGAAACATTATCAAGATACATCAACCAGACAGCTACTGCCTAAGGCAAATACAAGACACTTCCATAATGGGAGGCAAACCAAAATTAATAGGTCTATGTGTGGACTTATGTCAAGGCAGCAGACCTACACACCACTGTTGGACACTGACCACCTTAAGTAAGCACCTACGAACACTCGGGAGTGCTAATGCGCCACTCCACCACAGGCAGCCCAATTAAATAGTCACCACAGCATTAAATCCTTTCTCTCCTCATCCTTCTAACTTCCCACACACCCCAAACACTTGTTATCCTTAGAACTTTTATTCCTGTCCTCCCCCCCTAAAAAAAAAAAAAAACTGAGGAAACTTCATTACAAGATATGCGAAACGTTGGCAAATTTTAGCCTTATGACGTGGTCTACACTGGAAGTCGTGGACCAAGATAATACTAACAACAAACCTTGCAGTCTCCAAATTATCAAGTTTACATTAACAGGATTTAGGAGAAAAAAACACTTGCACTGCATAGAAACAGAAAAAAGGAAAACTGGAGTAATTTGATGAGAATTTATTATTTGAAAAACGTTGTCTTTATGACAAAAATTATAAGTCTTGCAAAGATAATTTGTTAAAGCAAAATATTTGGAAATAGATTGCAAATGAACTGAAATGGAAATAGTTTTTAAGAATTTTAATGCTGTGATATCTTTAAACTGTGTGAAACTTCTTAGGTTATAAGATGTTCCATTTTCTTTCATGTATGGAAAAACGTAATATTGATAATATAACACAAGCACAATTAATGTAATTTATAGTAATATAAAATCCACTGCTTTATCATCATTTATTGTCACAGTCTCCATTTTTAATTTGTTTCATACTTCAATTATTTATTTGATGATAACATTTTATTATATGCTTATGTCCTCACATTATTGTTAATGTTTCCATGTGAATGGCCTTTAATAAGTTTGAAGTAAGATTCTTATTGTATTGAAAATGGACATAGTCTTCCTTCTAAGGTATTATATGCCATTCTAATTTACATTTTAGCACCTGTGCGGCAACATTAAAAATGGTAAAGGTCTTTTTGTGATAGGTTAGATATTCAAATGAATATGGCAAGTCAGTTATTTAATTTTTGTACTCCTATTTTAGTAAACCTGTGCTGAATCAGCAAAGCAGTCCATCAAATGTGTAGTATCTCATTTGCTGTATGACTGTGAAGCACACTCAGTTCTTAGAGTTAAATACATATTTAAATTAGAAACTCAATTGGAAGGGTTTCAAGAAGTGCCCACAAAGAGACTTAAGAGATTAAATGAATGGAAGATGGAAGTACAATAGATTATAACTGGAAGCAGTGCATAGGACATTTATTACCTTCCTTTTCTTCAAGAAAGAAAAAAAGCTAATATGATTATTGTTTTATAATGTATTTCTTTTTGATAGAAAGATCAATTTAAAAATCTTTATTGACAAGAATATAGTGTATGGTGTAGGGATAGGTTTTGCTCTTGCATCATAGGGAAGCTGCAAATGCTACTTGCATTTATAGCTGAAAAGCATTTTACTTGCATTTTCTCATTGTGAGACTGATGAGAGCAAGGTACTCTGTTGTGCTGAGAACATATTTATACCATCATATCTCAATGATTTTCTGATTTGCTGTCTCTGATGTCTTAGTGTGCAATGTTGAATCAATGTTTTCTCTAGATTTTAAAATAGTTGAAGTTCTCATAAATATTTAATAAAATCCACAAGAATAGTTTAGTAGTCAAAAGCAGAGTAACAATTTATATCATTGGAACAATTTGTGTACTACAGTTTGGCTCTTTGTTTTTTGCTTTCTTTCTACTTTTTTATTATTTTCTCTTCCTTCAATCTCAGCAGTGTGAGTTAACCCTAAAAAACTTCAGTAATATGATGCAATTGATTTAAAATAAAAATAAATTATAGTTAATAATAGAGAAGAGTAACTACTTTGAGCTAAAATGTTGAGTATCATTTTTAATAATAATTGCATAAAATAATAAACACAGATATAAATAACTAATTTGTAATAACTTTTGCTTTTAGAAAGACTACAATGAAGGTATTAGCAATAGGAGCATGTATTCTCAAAAGTATAATTACTACTGTTTGGTATTTTGTTGTCTCATTCTGAACTTGCAGCTAGCATAATTCCCTGTTTTTTCTTATTGAAAGGTACTTAATACTACGCATACATTTTAACTTTCTACATTTGAGAAATTAGAATAGAAGCAACAATACACAGCCTCAATGCAAATGACAAAATATAGAAAATTTGCCTGATGCTGTAAATCAAAGACAACATTGAAAACGCTCTCCAAATGTGCATGTAACACAACTCAGCTTCATCTGTGATTTTGCAGTTCTTCCTTTCTTCATGGATTTCATTTATAAAATTTTTCATAATTAAAAAGAACAATCAAGAAAAAAAATTCTTGAAGTTGTCAATAATACTCAGCAAGTTCTTCATTGTCTCAAGATATTAAAAGGAATGAACATTTTTTTAGTTCTATATAATCTTAACTGACAGTGTTTAATAGAGACATTAACAAAACACTGCATCTTATCAGCAGCTGCATGCTATCTTGAATGGCAGAGATGGTGTTATAGCTGCAACACATTGATGAAGTTAGAGATGAGGTATTTGTATGCTCTTCTAGCTCTTCCTCTTACCACAGATTTTTTTTCCTGGTTCATAAATAAGAATGTGCTTTTCCTTCCTCATCACTCACATGCAGACAATCCACATGAAAGGGAGACTAAAATACATCCTCTTTACATGTATGCACATCTTTATAGAATGCTATATTTCAAGTTCCATATGTGGGAATGGGAAAGAAATGCAGTCCATTAAAGCATGGTCTTTAAAAGTCCACTGAAAACCCTTCCAAACCAGTGTATCTTATAAAATGCAGATGGAACTGCTCTGTTTGAAATCTTTGTTTCCTTTAGTTGGTCACATATTAAATATGAAACTCAGAAGTTGCTCTCCATGGTGTAATGGTTACCATGTTGACTTCATAGACCCAAGGTCGCGGGTTCAAACCTGGCAGAGGACGATGGATCTTTTCGGGTGTATAAATCCTTAGCATGGCTTACTTCGGAAGGGAAGTAAAGCCATTGGTCTTGTGTCGTAGATTTACGGCACATAAAAGAACCTCAAGCCTGATAGAGAGGCCTCTGAGCAAAATTAAGCGGTCTTTCACACCTAATTTAGAATGGGATGCTGAGAACTACAGTAGTTAAAGAGTGTCCATAAATAACACCCATTTACATTTTTTGAAACTCAGAAAATCAACAGATTTAACATATAGCTATATAACAGAATGTTAAATTGTGTTATGTTTTAGTACTGAATGTGGTAGATGACTGGCCTGATACAAATAAGAAATTAGGACAGCCCTCTGCTGTCAGCATAGATGTGGATGGAAACATAATAGTGTTTCATAGAGGAGACCGAACATGGAATGGCTTGTCATTCTTACCGAACAATATATACAATCAACGAGATTTAGGTCCAATCACTGTGCCAACAATAATAGTATTCAATGCTACAACAGGAGCAGTGATAAAGGAATGGGGCATCAACAGGTATGGTTTATTTTATGTATAGTTATTTGTTTCAATGTTTGTGGTAGAATACAGATAAAAAAATAATAGTGTGTAGCCATTTATGATTGGTCAGGATGATAGCTTTAAACAATGAGCAACATGTAAGGGATAAAACAAAACAAAAAAGCACATACATTATAGGTCACTGTTAAATATGAAGTTGTATCAACAACTATTTCTTCACTGAGTGATGAAGAGTGACTTCTTCAAAGTATTGATTCTTTCAGGCAGCTGTAAGAATGTGCAAGCAGAGGTGAACAATCATTCAGCCAACGTGGGAAGGTGTAGTCAGTATCATGCTTCTACTAGCTGGAATTTCAAATTCCATAATATAAGATAGTATCTCGACAGATCCTTAAATTCCTTGTGATGCATTGAGTATTAAAAACTTCTTTGGACTTTATAAAGAAAATTGAACATGTTGTAATTCAAATCCTTGTTCACAAGCATCCTGGTTGAAAATATACCAAATTTATTAAAGCAGTGGCTAAAGAAAATTAACATGGCACCAGAATAAATTGAAGAGTACATCAAATTGACAGATCTTTGCATTAAAGAAAATAGTTTCACATTTTCCAACAAGTATTCTCGACAAACTGCAGGTTTGGCTATGGGCAACCCTCTTTCACCCTCTTTAGCTGATTTATATATGAGCAACTTAGAAATTCAAATTATTAAAGCCTTCCCACAAATCCTCAAATCTTGCATAGATATGTTAATAATGTGTTTGCCATTGTTCCTAAAAAACTAATGGACGATGTAATAAAATTATTGAATTTACAAGAAAAATCTATAGTATTCACCACTGAAGAGGAACAAGACAGATGTTTAACTTTTTTAGATTTTAAAATGATGAGAACAGAAACAAGATTGGAGTTTGACATATACACAAAAGCAACACACATTGACAGTTACATAAAATGGAACCAGTTTAACCCATTACAACACCAACTCGCCATATTTAATAGTTTTAGTTCACAGGCTAATCAGTGTCGCATTGAATAAAACAGAGTACAAAAAAGAGAACACACACATTCATCAGGTTGCCAAACTGAACAATTTCAATACAAACGTTATAGACAGATTGGAAATAAAAGATTACATGAAATTACAACTCTGGAAAAATTGGATAAACCATTAGTTAAATTTTGCAAATTTACTTCTCATCCAAAAGTTTTCTTGAAATTTGAAAGTATTTTTAAAGATGTTAACATAAAACTGGCTCCTCAAAATAATATATCACCCTTTGAAAGATATTACACCAAAAATTAAAACATCAGAGAGTTATAAAATGAGCTGCCAAGACTGTAACAAGATTTAAAACAGAAAAATAAAACAAAATTTGGAAACTTGCATAAAAGAACACTTGAGAGGCATTAGGCACAAGCACGTAGACAAGTCTGCAGTAGCGCATCACTTTTGGTGAAAACCATAATTTAAGGAAGGAATAGTTTATAAAATATGTAAATAAATCTTTGGAACTACAAATTTGGGAAAACATTTTTATCATCAAGGAAGAAGATTCCCTTATGAATTTTGAGGTCCCCGCTGTGGATGACGTCATCCTATTGAGAAGAATAGGGATAGCGCAACACCAGGCTGCATACAACCACCTATTTGTTGTATGTAGTGTCAGTCAACCTCAGAACTGAAGATAGGTTTAAGGTACCCTGAAACTAGTCTTCCCAAATGAAGGCAAAGTGGAGCAAAAAGTGTAAAAAAGGTGACTCAATTCATTTAAATCCTTACAATGCTTTTTGGCAATGTGAGTGGGCAAATGATATAATATAATGATCCAAAACATTTATCTTTGCTGTGCGGAAAATATCTGGAATGATTAGAAAAGTGGGGAGAACTGAAGAACATGATATGGCTGCCTTAAAGCCCCGATTGAAACCCCATTGAACTTCTTTGAGATCATTTGGATAGAGAGGTAAGAAAGAGACTCGTGAGTAATTTAAAAACAGCATGGAAGGAAATTTCTGAAGAAACACTAAGAGACTTGATAACAAGGATGCCTAGAGTGTGTAAAGTAGTGATCAAAGCACAAGAAGGTTTGAAGAAGGTAAAATCTAGTATATAGTGATTATTTCTGTTTTATATAATTGAAATGATATCCATAAAGAGTTTCCTTTTATATTTTTTCAATAAATCCTGATGGATGGAGTGTTCAAAAACTCCTGATAGAGTGTTCAAAAACTTTTGAGCAGTAGTGTATCTTATATTCATTTGTACATGATTGTTTCCGTAATGAATTACACTAGAAGGTGCATTTAAAACAATTGAATCACCATGAAAGTAATTCAAACTAATAAACTAAGTTTAGTTAATGTACTTGTTACTACTAGATAAATTAAGAAAAAAAAACATGATGTGTGCAGTGCACAAGGGTTACAAATTCAGATTATAATAGCAGAGATTTTTTGTTTTTGGTTATCGGGTCCATGGAGCTTAAAGTTACCCAACACTTATCTCAGGATAAGCAAAAACCCCTTAAATTAGTTTCTTAAACATAAAGTATACTTCAACTTATGATCAAGTTAATTTTATATATAATTTGTGCAACAGTGAATTAAAATATGTATTTCACATGGAGAAGATTGCTTGAAGAGGGGGAAACATTTTAAAATGGCTTGGACTCCTAAGTTTTTCCGTATCTCTCTATACCCTCCTGCACAAACAAATCATTTCCCTTCCCTTTTCTTTCCCTAGGCAAAGAATTATGGATGAACTTTGTGAAGTACAAAATACATTAATGTAAACATTCTATGTACATTCTGTATAAGCATTGCAAAATCTTTTAAATCAGCCTGGGAAATGCAAGTTTGTTTTGCTTTAACATCTGATATTACACTTTTCTGTCATTGATTACCTCTTTTCATAAATATTATAAAACCAAACTTTCTGCTTCCTAACTATTTCTTTTTTGTCTCTCTCACTATTCTCTGGTGTCCACGATTAAATAATGAAGATTGGTATCTTTATTTTTGCAGAATGGGCCCAATTTTTTTGTCACTTGGTCCTTTTTTATAAATTACATATAAATTTTTCTGTTTCAATTTTTTATATGCCATTCTTTCTTAAAACTTGTGTGAAACTTTTAAGCAATCTTATTGCTTAGTTTTGCATTATTTCTTAATCCTTGCCTACTGCCTTCTATGTTGTTGCCTTTAATGAGACTTGGACAATATTCATGTGCTAGTATTTCAATTGACAGTTTACTGTTAAACTCTTCATAGCAATTTTTTCCATTTCAGCAAAGGCTACTCCTTTAGGAGATGCCCAGTTAGTATTATTTATTGTAACATTCTGTGAATTTTGATTAGTTTCCAATACACTTTCTGTATCCCAAAGATAAATATTTTATTTATCTTTAGGTTTTATCTTCCACATGGACTTACTGTGGATGCAGAGAACAATGTATGGGTTACAGATGTAGCCTTGCATCAGATATTCAAGTTCTCACCCTCCCAGGAATTACTGATGAGTCTGGGAATTGCATTTGTTCCTGGCAATGATGACAAACATTTTTGTAAACCAAGTGGAGTTGCAGTAATGTCAAATGGTGACTTCTTTGTTTCCGATGGTTACTGCAATAGCAGAATAATGAAGTTCTCAAAAAATGGCAAGCTGCTTATATCATGGGGACGCAGCACTTTAGAAGGTAAAAGCAGTTTTCTTAGTATTCTTAGTATTATGTAATTATTCTAAATATGAAAAAACATTGCTGGAGAGAAATATACAGTAAGAATATGAAAGCTAAAAAGCAAATTCATGATCATTATTGGAAAGCTGGAAGCTTTGAATTCTTTAATTACTCTCCAAATATATCAAATACACAGATGGAAAAATCACTGTATATATTTAATGAGTTTAGAAGAACTTTTTATAAATTTCCAAATTTGCAAAAAAATAATTTTAGAAAATAGAAATGTTTGGCACACTTATCATGTAAGTGAGAATGACAATTCAGGAGTAAGATACAATTACCCTACCCCCCCCCTAAATTATGCTGAGTTTCTGAAAATGGCAACAAATGTATGACTACATAACAAATATAAACCTATAGCTTTGGAAGTAGATATTTGAATTATTTAATCTTCAACGTTAAATGAAATTAACCATGCATATATGCCTAGCTAAGCATTCATTGAAAAAAGGCAAATGGATATAATAAGTGAGTTGAGAATTTGTAACACTACATCATGAAAAACACTTACTTGGACATGCTTCTGGAACAGGGTATTGTTCCCATTCTCAACAATTTTCCACTGATTGTGTCGGTTCCTATCTGGGGGAAGCTGTAGAATACTGGTACTTTATGGTGCTGGGGTGAAGAACCTTCCAAGGGTGTTTGACGGTGGTAATTCAAAGTTCATTATGTGATCTTTGTGTTTTTGTATATGTATTTTCCCCCAGGTATCTAATTTGTAGAAGTTTTTTATTGTTTTTAAAAGTTATATGGCAGTTCTGATGTTATGATTAAAGGTCCAAAAATGATGTGCTACAGCTGATTTGTCCAATTGCTTTTGGTATAAACATCTCATTTATTCTTTGAGTCTTGTTTCCAGGTCTTGTTTCCTTCATTGCAGTATGTATTATGTTTATACATGACAAAGGTGCTAAATTAAAACAAGTCATATAAGGAAGAAAATATAGCTAAAAATGGTGTAAATTAGTAGCTATTATGTCACATATTTCAATAAGACATGCCTTCATCTTCTGTGTTTGAATTATAATACTGTGAAAAATAGGTTTCCGCTAAACTAACTGCTCAAATACTAAAATTATTTTTTTCATTCATCTTTGCACCTCCTAAGGGAATGATGTCTACCCCTTCCATCTGATTTGTATGGATGATTTATAGCAATACATGAGTAAAGATATTTAAGTTTATGAAGTGCAATGTTTATAATAAATTATAATAGAGGCTTTTACTTGTTAGTATTAGGTACAAAAAGGTAAATAAACAATAATGACAGCCATAACTTACACCAGACCAAAGAGAAGATCCTATGTCAGAAGAGGAAAAACAAGAGGCTAGACAGTCTTGAGCCAATCACTAGCCTCATTCACTTTGTAAATAGTGAAGATGTTGCCTGTGTTTGGTATATGTGAATACCATAGAGTAAAATGGTATATAATTTATGTATGTTATTTCTTTCAATTTACTATTAATTTAAATCTGCATATCTGTAAATAAAGATTGCATCATTCAAAAATTAGTGTGTATTGTTATTTGGTATGTGTAATATAAAACATCTCTTTCACAGATGTTTCATTGGGTACCAATTTACCACCATATGAGTTTTCAATACCACATGCATTGGCCCTAGCAGAGGATAAGAATCTATTGTGTGTTGCTGATAGAGAAAATGGGAGAATCCAATGCTTCAACTGTCATAATGGCACATTCATGATGAAACTCCAATCTCGACATATGGGTACCAGGCTCTTCAGTGTTGCTTATTCTCCTGTTCAAGGTGAGCAATTAGTGATGCATGGCAATTGGTGTTAGAGAGAGATATGCAGAGAATGTCTTAGGCTTTATTCATATGAGGGTGGATTGGAAAATGATGCACAATAATTTTTTTCTGTGTTGGTATTGCAACTGAGTGTTCAAATTTCACCAAGATGTAGTTTGAAGCTTCCACTACGGGTGCTATTTGTTTCTCATGTGTAGCTCTAGTGAGAGAAGCATGAATTATGCAACAAAGTAGGTGACATGTTACTATCGACTCTTGTGAAGCAGTGAGGTGTGGTGTAATTTTTATGGACTAAAGGCCAGAACCCAAATGAAATTCACAGGGATAAGCATGGCATATATGGGGCACAACTGCATGCAATCTCCCCAGGTGGTGTGCATTCTTCGAAGATGGCTGTGACAACCTTTGTTTTGCACCATGTTCTGGATGGCCAACAACAGCTGCAACCAAGCATAACGTGTGAACTATTGACGTGGTTGATCCAACTGTGAACCTTATCTCAACAGTTCAACATTTCACATGGTTTGGTGTGTGATATTGTGCATGACACATTGCAATTTTGTAAAGTTAGTGCTTGCTGGGTGCCTAAGGTTCTGACAGATGACCACAAGGGCTGGTGATGAGTCATGGACATACCACTGCATGTCCAAAATAAAGCAGGCCTAATGGAGTGGAGACATGCTGCTTCCCCTATAAAGAAAAAATTCAAGGTAACTCAGTCTATTTGTAAAGTGCTTGTGACAGTATTCTGGGTTATGAATGGGTGTTATTGGTTGCTGAAAATGGGACCACTATGAATACAGCTTACATTAAAACATTGGTAATGTTGTGTTGTGTTGTTTGTGATAAACACCCGAACATTCATGCTGATGGTGTCAAACTTTTTATTGACAATGCTTGCCCCAAGTTGCTGCAGCTTTCGTGAGAAAATCAACAAATTTGGTTGGGAGGTGCTCCAGCATTCTCCATACAGTCCACACCTGGTACCATCAGACTTTCATTTGTTTAGCCTCATGAAGAAATTCTTGTCTAATAAACATTTGCAACTGATTTGAAAGTGAATACAGCAGTCTGTAGATGGCATAGTGTGACAAAAAATTTGGTTAGATACTATGGCTTGTTTTATGTCATTTTGAATAACTGCATATGCCTTAAAAACACTTTTAGGAAGAGCACAGTGAAGGTAATTATAAGAATTAAGTATAGCACTTTCAACTTCATAGTTAGTGTACAAAACCTTACAAAGTTGTAACTATGGCCATGGATAATTAATATTTTACTCTGCTTCTTTGAAGAGCTACCCAGTCACATATGTATTCAGATATAATCCTTGAGATGAAAGTTGAGTTTTGTTTATGGATGCTCTTTAATCATGTCCCATTTATATTGGGCATGAAAGACTGAAAATTTTTCTCAGAGGTCTCTATTAAGTTTGAGGTTCTTTTTACACACCATAAATCTATCACATGGGACTATCAGCTTTATTTGCCTTCTGAAGGAATCCACGCAAAGGATTTTTACATCCCAAAAAACTTCATCACCTACTTTGAGTTTGACTCTGCAATCTTGGGAACCAGAGGCCTTGATCATAGAGGACAACATAACATTTGCTAACTCAAAGAAAATGGAAAAAAATGTTAGAAATACCAACAGCATCATTTAAATAACATCACAAATAGAAATTTAAATAAATAATATTCAGATACTGCTATAAAAAGCTTAACATTGTGTAAAAGAAACTGTAAATTTATGTTTTCTGCATGAAACATGAGTAATTTAAAGATGAAATTTGTAGCATTTTCTTAGCTGATTTGATTGTTATATTTTGATCTAGGTGGTCAGCTCTATGCTGTGAATGGACCTGGTTTTAAGGATAAAATGCCTGTTAAAGGATTTATTATCAGTCTAGCAACAATGCAGCTTAAGGGAGAGTTTTATCCTAATGCAAAGGAGTTCAGTAATCCACATGATGTGGCAGTTAGCAGTGATGGCAATGATGTGTACGTTGTGGAACTAAATCCATACAAAGTATGGAAATTCATCAATGGTAGGTGTTTTACAACTCTAAAGGTGGTAAACAATAGAATAAAAAGAGCTCTAAAATTTTACTACGTTCATATTAAGATTTTAATGCAGTGATCTACATATTTTTGATACATTAAGTCTCAGATATTTTTTTATTAATTTATTATTGTAAAATAACCCGTGTTTCACATATATTCTTTCTCCCAAAATCAATTTCCACCAGAGCAAAACCACATGATATAAAATGCAAGAAACTGCTTAGAAATTCTCTGGTGAGAAGTTCCAAGACTTTCTCATTTTGAAAGTTAGAAATCCAAGATTTTATGATAATAATTAGTCATTGATTTTAAGAAATAGCATAATAGAACAGAGATTCATATCATACATGGACTGATTATTAATAATAGTAATAAATGTTGTAGTTTCAGCTCATGGAAATCTCTCCACTATAAGTGAAAAGAAGCCATTGAACAAAATCATCCCAAATGCAGACCATAAACCTCAAGGTTAAGTATATGCTCCTTTTTGTAAACATAGTCTAGGACTTATTTAAACAAAGTGTATTCAGTCATTTGTGCATCCATTTAGGGTACTAAATTTAAACATAGGTATTGATTTAAGAACCTTATGAATTTGTATGCATAAATTCAGGAAATAAAAATAAGCTTTCACCAAAAATACATTACTAGGACATCTAAATTTTGATTAATGGTTAACAATTTTTTTCTGATTTGATTTATAAAAACACTTGAAATTAATTTTGTGATGTCTGACAAAATTATAAATGAGTTACCTTTTGTCAAACTTTTGGTTTTTATCTTGATTCCAAATTAGGATGGCAAAATCACATTGATCATGTGTGTACTAAGTCTTTTTTCTTTTCAGGAAATTAAAACTACTTTTGTCATTAGACACACTTAGACAAGCATACTTTGCTTTATTTGAAACATATATTAACTATGCAATACATTTTTGGGGGCCATTCAACTGATGTCCATAAAATATTACTATTGAGAAAAAAAACTCTAAAATACTATTTAATAACAACAAAGAATCCTTTAAACCATTGTTTATTAAATTTAGGATGTGACAGTGTGCAGTTTATGTATCTATCACTCTTCTATATTAAAACCAATTTATGCCAGTATTTTCCTAGGACTGAATTTCATAATTTTAGCACAAGAAACAAGCACAAATTAGATGTAGATTAACACTTACCTCAAATACCTGTTTCTATAATGGTATTAATATGTTTAATAAGTTACCAGAAGCTACTAAAGAATTTCACTCAATAGATTAAAATCATATGTTCACAATTGGTTAGTACTTGGCTTTTTTAATCAATTGATGAGTTTATGGATATTGATGTACATATTATGTTGTAATTTTTCTTGGAATGAACAATTGTAACTTAAATGTAAATTCAAATATTTTTAAACTTTGACAATGTCTTTTCCAGATGTATATACTGGTCTCAGACAAACTATTATTATTATTATTATTATTATTATTATTATTATTATTATTTAAACATAAAACTAGTTATAGTTCAACCATTTAGGCATAGAATAATAATGTAAATGGTTCTGCATATAAGCCTATATGTAAAAAGTTGTTGTAAAAAGTGTTATCTTATTTTCTGTAACATATTAGTTAAGAAAGTATATTGTTGTTTTCTGCTCATTTAACTTTAGATTATTTGCAGCAAACCAAGTTTTTGCTGCTGTAAAATTTTGGATTTCCAATTCCTTTAGCTGACTTTGATCAGAATGTGTTGATATTAAAGTAGTATAATCAATATAGATAATAAGGTCTTGTGGCAGATTATATGCTAAGTTGTTGATTACTAAAAGGAAGAGAAACAAATCCAAGATTGAACCCTGAGGGACTCCATTGTTAATATTCTGCACCTTAGAGCACTTGTCTACAATAATAACTAATTGCCGTCTGTTTTCTAAGTAGGATTTGATAAGATTTAAGCTTTACCCCCTAAACCTAAAGTGTGCAAGTTTACAAAGAAGATGACTGTGTGATATGCGATTAAGCACTATAGTAAGATCGCACAGTACTACAGATATGTTTTCTTTATTTTCCAAGGCAGTTATAATTACTTTCATCAGCTATTCTATTACCAAAGTAGTAGATTTATCTTTCTGGAAGCCAAATTGATTACTAGTAATAATTGATTGTTGGTCTAACCTAATAGGCATTTGTTTATACATAATTGATTAAAAAATGTTTTTTTGAAAATATTGGCACTAGGCTGATTGATCTATAGCTATCGGCTGCATATGGTTTACATAGTCCAAGAGATTGTCTTCCATATATATTTTTACCAAGTAGTATGCTTTTTCTGTGAGTATTTTTTTTTTAATTGTTTGAGAAATACCTTTTTGTCTTTTATTTTTCTATATTTTTGTGGCAGTTTATTATATGGTTTTATTGCAGAGTATCGTGGATTTTTCTCAAATAATGTGAGTCTGTGAGCACGCAATTTTGAGTCTAGTTTCATGCTATGAGTATTCTGTTGATTATAATATTTATCAAAGCTTTTGTTTATGTGCTTGACTAATTCATAGAGCTATTGTAAAGCCAGGGTAAGTATGATGTCAAGGGACACCATCCTGTTGGAAAATGGCATGATTAGGACATTGTGTTCTTCCAGTTATATCTGCCTAAATCCTATCTGCATATACAAAACTTTAATCTATTGATACTATTCTCTACAAAAAAAAAAAAAAAATATATATATATATATAGTTAGTTCATAAACTGTATCAATCCCAACTGCACATTGGTCTTTGAACTGTGCTTTGAATTGCGATGCTCAGTGAATTACATTCCACAGCATCCAACAAATCTATGTGCATTAACATAAATTTGCAAGGTCCTCTTCATACAGTTGGTGTCACAATCATATGCAAGCTTTTAAGGTGAATTTCAGCACCCCGAACATTGTTGATCTGGGAATTTTCAGTTTTCTTGTAAGAGAACATAGATATTGTGTATTCCATTCAATTGACTCCTGAATAATCTCAATGTCACCTTCATTTGTGGAAGATTGGCGTTGTTGAGACTCGTGAGCAGTGGTTCACCCTTCCAAAATTTCTGTTGAAGCCATTATTGCAGGCCGTCATCTGGAGCACCCTGAAGACACCATGTTACAATGACAATACATCAGCAATAATCCACATTGTGCCTGGTGATCACTCTACTAAAAGAATGAAAGAAAAAAAAAGTGATATGTTAGGAAATGCAAAAACGTAACATATTTTGTAGATACCTGTGTTTTATTTTGTATTAAAATATACAGACTTGGGAGTGGAATGAGATGAGAAGGAAAAAACATAAGCAGTCCTGCCCTGCTAGTTCATCACTTTTATGATGCCTAAAAACAGATAATATTTGGATCTAACTAATAAATTGTTCCAATGCAGCAACTTTCTCATTGTAACAATTTTGCAACAGCTAACTCACATATGTTTAAAATTGCAGGTCTCATTAGCAGCCCAAAGCACAGTGCAGAAACTGCTGAGACATCTACTAAAGATAGTCATATGGTCCTAACTGCCATTAGTATACTGATTGGAGTCATGGTAGTGATTGCTATATTTGTTTTTATAGCACTTGTTAAACTTAGAAGAAGAGGTAGGTATCGTAACTATGATTTTGATAAAGAGGAGTTGCTGAATTCATAATACATTTAGATTTTGTTATTGTAATGACTTCTGTTTAATCTATGCTTTGGTTGTAAAAATGTAATTGGTGAAACTTCAGTGAATTTTATATTTGATTTAGATGAAATAAACTAATTTTATTCCTCTACTTTTGAGTTTTCTTTTGTCCTGTTCTTTTATTATTGATTATTCTTTTTCTGCATGATAATGTTATGAAATGGAATGAATGTAGAAATGTGATTCTGAAATTCAAGTAGCAGCTATTAGATGGAGCTAATACTAGTGGACACTTAAGTTTTTTTTTTTTCTCTATTCAGTCTAATTAAGTTATCTTAAAAAACACCTTATTTTAGAGATTTTACCTGCACTGCACAGTAACCAAGCATTAGCATTTGTTTGTGTGCATTTTATTTGCATTTGGATCCTTAGGCTATCTTTCACACTGTAAACTCTCAGTTACATTCATAGTTTGGTTCAGAATTGTTTTGTGTTGATCCTGCTTCATAATAAGTAAAGTGATAATAGTACTTTAGTTTGTGTCATGAAAGGGGCTGAGATGGAAAATAATCAGACTGCTTCACTATAATGTAAGACAAGAAATCAAAATTTTTTGATCTCTGAGAATTCAAAAATTACTGTGTTAAAATAGAAAAAAATCTGATTACACCATTCACATGACTTTCTCTACATCTCAATTATTCTTAAAAAGCTTATACTTCTATTTACTTCATGCTAATCAGAAAAAATTAGCAGAAATAATCTTATTACTTGCTTCCTTGTAAGTAGAAGCGAAACAAGGGAGTACCAAAGGTTAAAGTGATAGTCAAAAACTGGTTGCTGTGTCACTGAAGTTCCTTTGTTTGTATGGACAGCAGTTGACAAATTACTGTATGAGAAAAGTATGTTTTTCATAGCAGAAACAAAAAACAAGGAATGTCTCAAAAACGATGAACTCCACGAAAAAAAATATATATATAACATAAATTGTGTGTTTTAACGTGCTCTACATTTTTTGTAAAGTAAGTTTTTGTCCATCTCTTGCAGTTTAGCAGTTATTCAAAATTCTGTAAAATTCATCCAGAATAAACTATTCTGCAGAGGCTATTCTCAGAAAATTCAAGATATACATTTTATTTGTCAGGTAAATGTCTTTAATATATGATATTTTAATCAAAACTGTTAAAGCCATTTTTGAGAAAATCAAAATTTTTGAAAAAAGTTCCATGTAAAGGGTAGTGTGGAGTGGGGGGATTTTCTCAAAATCTTGGTGTCGCATCTCTGGAAGATACTAAACTTGAATACCAAATTTGTTATTTTACCAACTTTTCGTTTTTGAGTTATAGTGTTCACACACACACACGCACGCACACTTTTTTTGGATATAGGGGATACTAAAACATATATTTCCGGTGAAATCTCGGTATCAAATTTTTGAGTGGAGTGCAATACCTTCTCTATACATTATGTACATAGTAAGTGTAGAGAAAGTAAAAAGGGTTGCTATAAATATTCCTTTGTCAGATTTTTCTTTAAATCATTTTACAGTTACATAGTTTATAATTGTATTCATAATAAATGTGATAGTCTATATAAGGTTACATCTACAGAAATTGCACAAGATATACACAGTGTCAAATGAGCACTAAAAAAAGAAGAAAAAGAGCCTATTTCCTTACAAAGAGTAATAATATACAGGTTTTTCCCCAATAAGGATCAGATTTGAAATCGTAAAAATACATTTATTGACATTATTTGTACAATGAACTTAAAAATATGATCCTCTGGCATTAATATACTGCAGCCAGCACTTTTTAAATCTTCGTATGCCACCTGGAAGTTTGCAAATATAAGGATTATATCGATAATACTCCTTTTATATTTAACATTACGCTAGGTAATTATTTTTTATAATTAGAACTAGTTGAAAAATTCAATGCCACAGCTAGGATTTGAACATGGATCTCAGCTACTGTGACAACATGTCTGTATAACATTCAACCTTCCAACTGGTATGTCTCCCTTCAGACTTAATGGTGACTTACCTTTGTAAGTACTTATATCTGGGTAATTTTAACATGTTATCGATCAACTATGCAGCAATTCTATTACATTGGTAATACTCCTATATTACAATTACACTGAGTAATGGTTTTTTATTATTAGAACTACTCAAAAAATTAAATGCCACAGTCAAGATTTGAACGCTGTTCTCCCACTCTTCGTGCGGTTGCTCTAACCGTTGATCTTCCAACACATAATCATTTGAAAAATTGAATTTCATACCAGCATGTTGTTACAATAGTTCAATGGATGGAGCAATCGCACGGAGAGCAGGAGAACCGTGTTCAAATCCCAGCTGTAGCATTGAATTTTTAACTGGTTCTAATGACCGTAAGGGTGTTCAGACACTCTGTTGAAGCTGCTTGGACGTCAGTCATCTTGAAAATGTCATGAGGTTTCATGAGGAAATCAGGAGAGTCATATTATATCTGGACTGCAAGGTAGTTGGACCAGTACCTCCTTTACAATTATCAGCATGTGACTGGACACATTTATCATGGTGGAGGATCCAGATATGGCAATCTCTTCTGATACTGTGGATGCTAAGCCATGTTTTCATCATCTTGTGTCAATGTAAGACATTCAGCGGTTGTTTGTCTTTACATCTTCCCAGTCTTTTTAACATTCTTTTGCCAACACACACGTTCTGGAAATAGCATAATCCTTGTAAGCCTTAGAATCAAGTCAAAAAGTCTTTACAGCATATTTGTACAGTTTAATACAAAATTTGATGGTACAATGCTGTTCAATGGTTTGGACATCTTGACTCTTGATGCAAACACTATGTACACTTTCACTTCTGGTGCTATCTGCGCACTCCAAAAGCTTGGAAACAATTTAACTGGGTATG
This sequence comes from Hymenopus coronatus, assembly GCA_030762935.1. Classification (NCBI taxonomy): domain Eukaryota; kingdom Metazoa; phylum Arthropoda; class Insecta; order Mantodea; family Hymenopodidae; genus Hymenopus; species Hymenopus coronatus. Next base: position 102,421,135 of record CM060888.1, on the reverse strand, counting down.
CTAGCTTATTTGAAACTCGTCAAATTTAATTCAGTCCAAAGAGATCTCCCCCCTCCATCTCTCCATATTGGCCAGAAAAAAATCAATCCCGATTGAAAAAATCTTAGAAGCAGTGTGCAATGCAAAGTTCAGTTTGTATACTCTGCATTTATAAGGACATATTAATGTGTCCTCAACATAATGTCCAAAATATTATAATGTGACATTGCATATGAAACGTAGAATATCCTTCTATCTGTTGAAAAAGTGCCACATATGGAAACAACAATATAAATTAAGGTAGAGTCAGACTAAAAAATTTGATGCCATAGCTGGGATTTGAACCACAGATCTCCCGGTCTCTAGCCGGTTGCTCTTCCACTGAGCTGCCATGGCAACAGGCCAGCATAGCATTGAATTTCTCAACTGACTCACTTGTTTCCTGGTAAACCACAAGGTGATCTCAAATTATTTTGAGATGACAACCCCAATGGCGACTTACAATGTTGTAAGGAATCCAAGGACTTAAAATACTTACTACTTAAACATATAATAATAATAACAATAACAACAAGAACAAAAATGACAACACTGGGAATTTTTGTTCAAAAGTATTGAAACATGCAAAAAATATTTATCTTTCAGTCTCCCTAAGAAATATATAAAACATATTTTAAGTTTTGTTAAATCTTAATTTAAAACAGAGTTAATATTAAGCAATGTCCACTTTTTTCTTTAAAACAGCAAAACTGCACTATGATCTTTTGTTATATTCATTACAAAGAGTCATCCTGTTCAAGGATGATAATTGATCACCTTCAAGCCTGTATGTGAGAATATCTGTCTTTCAGCTCAGCTATACTGTACTTATCTGTAACACTAAAACTCTCATACAAAACAGCAGATTGGTGTGATGAAGGTGAGTAGAGATGCACAACAGAGAGGATTTTAGAAATTCAATTCTTTATTCACCTTAGAAATTGATACACTTTATGGTTTTGTCCTTGTTTATAATTCAAATAATGTGTAAATAGTGTCTATTTAGTCTGCATTTTCAAATCATGTTAATATCTTCTACTGTGGAGCTTCACCTTGTAGCTTGCTCCTGAATTCACTTATTTATGGTCAATATTAAATTGTAATAACTTGAGATTTTCTACTTTCCATAGGTTTATTTTTAATTTAAAACATTAAAAGTTATTATATAAATGTGATATGATCATTAAGTAATTATCACTTTGAGGAAAATTTGTGACTGCAAAATATTCCACAGAAAAGAAAAAGAACACTGCCTAAAAAGATCTGATTTGATACATTTCACATGATTTTTCTAACCACTTTTAGCAAATTATTCTTACAACAGCTCATTCCTGTGTCTATGTTAATTGAGATTCACATTTGTAGAGATGGTTTTATTACATATTTCCTATAGATACAATGCAGACGGGAATAGAGTAGGGATAAACAATAGTCAAATCTTTTAAAAGCTGGTCATGATGGCTTTGAAATTCCATTCTCTTTGCATGATAAGCAGAAAAGTGAATAAAGACTTCCCATTGAGAAATTTATATGCTTTGGAAAATTTAAACCAATAGCAAGGAATATCTAAAAAAAGAAAAAGTTAACTGCACCCAAAAAAAAAAAATTAACAAATTGTGTGCTTTGAATTCTACAATTTTTTATCAATAAGATTTGTCTTTCTCTCTTTCAATTTATTGATTATAAAAGTAATTTTGAAAGAGACTATTCCCAGAAAATTTAAGATATACATTCCATTTGTAATAAAATATCTTAAACATAGCAAATTTTATTTAAAATTGTATCATTTTTGAGAAAATCAAATTTTTTGACAAAAAAAAGTTCCTTATAAAGAATAGTATACGATTTTAAGATTTTTGCAACCATAAGTATAAGCGCATACTGGGATAAATAGAGTTGCAGACACTCAGAATTGGCTTAGCTAGCAACTGATAATAAAATTAGCCTTATAAAAAATAATTTGACATTTAGCTCAATAACAATATTTACCAATGCTAATTACTTTTTGTGCTTATTCTTGAATTGATTCTAGCATTATACCACTTCTAACTTCATAAGCATATGATGAAATTATCATACTTCTTTTCCACAGCTAATCTAAGGTGTATTTATAGATAATGTACTGAGCAGAGCTTGCCATTTTGAACTGTTTTTGCAGAAATTCTTGGGTAACAAGAATATTACATAGATTTAATTGGTTTTTTTTACACAAGCCGTGTGTAGGACAGAAGTTGATAGGTAGAGTCAGACTGAAAAATTCAATGCCATAGCATGTTTCCCGGGAAACATGCAAGTCAGTTGAGAAATTCAATGCTATGCCAGGGAGATGCATGGTTCAAATCCTGGCTATGGCACTGAATTTTTCAATCTGACTCTACCTATCCAAGAATTTTATAGTTTACTGTTGGTGGCTTCAAATTTCTCTAATCATAAGACCAATTTTGATAATATTACGTAAACCATTATTTTTCTTTAAATCTTCACTTCAATTATATTTTTGTAGCAGAATAATAAAATATGCAAATGTGGAATGTTGGATGCACTTTTGTGATAATTGCATAATATTCACTGCATCCCATATCTACTTTCACAAATAAAGCAGAATGGTAATTCTAAATGGATAGGTGAACCTTCACAAAATTCTTGTAAAATAATGCATAAAGGCGAATCCTTAGAGTATTTAATTAATTTGACATTTATGATAAGAATTAAAGCTGACTACACAGTAAACTAAATTATCTTTTTATTGAACACTATTCTCTTTATGCTTAACTAGCTTCACTAACCTTTGATGCTATAGAACACTGTTTTCTTCTTCTTAGCCAAGACTACAGAGGAGCACCAAGGGCTGATGGCCTTTTTAATGACCCCTATATCTCATGTCAATCCAGCATGTCCTGTACCAGCGCCTGTTTTGCAGAGGAACACCTTTTGGTGGTTGCTGGATACTTGGGCGTCTCCGGTATCGACATTATGGAGTATTTGGTCAATGTGGCCATAATGGCCATTGTCTTTGCTGAAGATGCATTGGTAGACGCCGAACGATCTCCAGTTGTGAAGCGGTGAGATGGTCGGGCACCCTCTTCGATTACCCTCTTCAGCAAGTCTATAAGCCGGGGGCTTCAGATCCTGCAATGTAGTTGGTTGGTCAGATCCGTCGATGGCTATACACCCACTACTAGCTCATACTTTCATAACTCCGGACTGGATGTCCTGGTCGGTGTAGAATGGGTTCAGCAGCCTCAGGGGCACTTTCTCCCGGCAAGACAGCAATGCCAGGGCTGCCAATCTCGCCTCGTGAATCCTGATGTCATCCAGTCCCAGTATCACCCTGAGCCATCCTTGGGAAGAATACTCACACTGTGAAGTGTTCCGTCCGAGTGTTAAATCCAGCAGGGCCTCCTTCTCTACAGTTAAGATGTCACTAGTTGATGGAGCCGACCAGGTGTTCGTGTTGACAGTATCTGGCACAGCTTCCCTTGTACCCAGCCATCTGCGGCGAGGCTATCGCCCTACCTTCTGCCCCAGACATGTTAACGTCACTTGAGGTGTCGACGACGATGGCTCCGAGTGCCCCTCCAGTGTATTTCGCCTGCTGGTCACTTTTTTGTGAACAGTCTCTTGTTAGATGTCCTAGATGACTGCATTCCCAGCACACAACCATTGAAAGGTCGTCGTCTCTGGGTCTCTCTGTTTCAGTAGTAGCGAACAGTGCTCTTTTCGAGGTCGGCGCAGATGTTATCTTGGCCACCTCCATCTTTAGTGTTGCCATTAATGCCTCGTGGATTGTCTTGTCGCCGAGCATTAGGCGCTGACGTATCTCGGCGGCTTCGCATATCCCTTTGATGAAGGAGTAGGCAGTTTTCTGGGACACATAACTAGGTGATAGTTTCACCAGGGCTCTGTTCAACAGCTGCTCAATTGCCAGGGTGAACTCTTTATCGTCTCCCCTGGCTGTTGCAGCCTCGATTTAAGCTGACTGCGGTAGGCGATATTTCTCGAAGGTTATTTCTGGACATCGCCGACGTCAGAATCGCATTCAGTACTTCTGTCGCCTATTCCTGGAGGCTTGCCATCAATTGTGCGACTTCCTCTTTTGTTGGCCATCGGTTGTGGGTGGCGACAGTGGCAAACTGTCGGCGGTGGAAGTTCCGTCGAGCGTGGGTGGTTTAACAATTTTTGTTTCACGTCCTGTGTCTCGATCTCCAAGTCTTTCAGCCTCCCATCTAGTAATTTTTTCATCATGTTCAGTTCTTTGACACCTCCATTGCTCTTCCCTCCAAGGGCATTAAATCATTTCCGAGGTCTTTTAGGGTGCCAATACGTTCCTTGACATGCTCCAAGGCATTAACAAGTTGGTCAAGGTTCTTCATTCTTCCACCAAATCCTTTTCCTCCCCAGCCAGATGTCCATTGATTTTTTTATATAAAATAAAATATTATTAACATTAAATGTTTTAACAGTTTAATAATAAAACATTGGTTTTGTAAAACAAAATTAAGGCTTACTTTTAAAACCTCAAAGGAAAGAAATTCTTATCATTAATCCCAGTCTTCATCTTCTCCAATGCACAATTTACAGTAGTTATCGTCATTTTCCATTCCTGATCTCATTTCTGTATCCATTTTCTCCATGCCAGATTTAATTTCCTACATTCCAGTTTTCATATTCTTTATTTCTGCAAGGAAAGTTTTCTACATCTACATTGTGATGTTAAATCCCACTCCTGACACCAGTGTAACAAAACTACTCTTTATTTTTTTCACTGATTACAAATAAAATCTGTTACAAGTAAATGTCTTTCTCCAAGGCTTTCATAACAATTCTGCCATACAGTTTTCTTTCAATGCTTGATGCGGCACCTACAACTCCAGCTTCCCATTGAAACTGAACTCAACTGCTGCATACTGTGCATTCCCAGTTGAAACTGACTATTGCCAGGGCTCATTCTTTCTTTTTACTTTCTGTACTAATACTACATACATAGTCTAACCAGAAGGTATTGTATTACACCCAAAAAGTTGATATCAAGATTCCACGAAATATATGTTTTGAGACCCCCTGAATCCAAAAAAGCATTTTAAGAAAAATGTGTGTGTGTGTGTGGCTCAAAAACGAAAGTCTGTTGAATATCAAACTTGATATTTAAATACCGCATCTTCAAGGATGTGACATGAGTTTAAGGAGAATTACCCCACCCCCAACTGCCCTTTACATGGAAAATTTTTGAAAATTTTGATTTACTCAAAAATGGCTCTAATGATTTTTATTAAAATATTGTATATTAAGATAGTTACATGACAAATAAAACATTTATCTTGATTTTTCTGGGAATAGCCTCTGAAAAGCTGTTTATTTGGGATGAATTTTGCATAACTGGTAAACCATAAGAGATAGACAAAAACTTAACTTAACAAAAAATGTAGAGCTCCTTAAAACATACAATTTATTATATACTTATTTTTTTTTTCCTAGAATTGACTGTTTTTGAAATATTTTTTGTTATTGGTTTCAGTTTTAAAATATTTATACCTTTCTATATGGGAATTTGTCAACTAATGGCCATACAAACAAAGGAACTTCAATCACATAGCAACCAGCTTTTAAAAGATTTGACTGTCGCTATAGCCTATGGTACTCCCTTATTTCCGTTCTACTTATGAGGAAGCAAGTAATAGGATATTTTTGCTAATTTGTTCTCAATTAGCAAGTAGTAAATAGTAGAATAAGCTTTTTAAGAATAATTTATTGTAGAGAAAGTCGTGTGAGTGGAACACATCAAATTTTTTATTCCTGTTAATGGCATGGCATGTTAATGTTCCAGAAGAAGTCACACATGCAAACCACTGAAGACGTCACAACTTAGGTAGGTGCAATCATGGCTTTGGTGTTAAAGCACTCACCAATGGCACATGTGTCCACTAATACAGGTGTAACAATACATGCCAGTCATCAGCTATTACATTTGAAGCAAGCCACTCACACATGTACAACAATTACGGTCACAAGAAAGTCACAAAATATATATGTAAAAAGTAAATTCTATACAAAAGAACAAAATAGGCGAAGCTGTCTACTAACTAAAATCTATTGGTTAGAAATAAACTTTTTTATATATGCATATTTTATATTCTGCTAATAGGTTGCATGACCTTTTGCAGAGACAAGACTTGATTTGAGCACATTATTTCTTTTTCTGTTATATCATAGAAAAGGGCATTGTCTTAGATGCAGAGAAGAAATAATTGAAAAACTAGGATGTATGGTAGGATTTTAAAGCAAGACATTTTTTGTTATAATCTATTGATAGTTCAAGGTAGAACAAAATAAAAATACTGAAAAACCACTTTGCAAGAGCAGTGTTCAAAACATACGACAATTTATAATGGTTTCTCGTGAATGTAGGTGACATCCATGTTGTTACATTTGGGCTGCCATATCGCTATTGTATAGAAAGTAGTTAAGTAACATCATTATAGCCTTTTTATGATAATATATATTTTATAATAATTAATACACATTCACTATTAGGAAAGTAGAAGAAAGACAAAGGAAAAGAAAGGCAGCTGGCACCATAGCTCAGTTGGTAGAGTACCTATGCAAGGTATCCCAGGTTTGATTCCCAGCCAGAGGTGGGTATTTTTCTCTAGCCATGAATATTTCCTACCCTACCCAGAGTCTGGAAGTATGAATAGAGTGTGAGAGAGAAGAGAGTGTGGGTGTTTGTGTGTGAGAGAGAGAAAGAGAGAGAGAGAGACAATAGTACTCATGTTCCAAAGATGAATGCTGCTGATGTAACCATGCAGCTAAAGGCGGGTTAAAAAAAAGTAAGACTTGTAAGCTTTTAGGAGCCATCACATAAATCTAATTAATTAATCATGTGAAATGGAGCATAATTTTGAATTGTAAACTAGACAACTATTTGTGCCTTGTGTAAAAAGTTATCTGTGCCAAGTTTGATCTAAATTGGTACAAAGATATAGAAGTCTATTTCATCTATTAACTTGTACTAAGTAAAATACATGTGAAATGGCTTGGAAATACTATCCAAATTCTCACAATCACAGATTATTCTTTAGATACTGTAAAATTTGAAATATTAAGGGAAAGAAATTGTTGACAGTTAAATCAGAACATGACATAAAGCATTTATTTCTTAATTGTTAATTGTTTCTTCCACACCAGTTTGTGGGACAGGAGCTGGAAAGATAGTCTGGCTGTACTTTTCCATTTCTTTTTTAAGCTTTTGAGTTATTATGTCACTAAGGACATTATAAAATTATATATCTATCGATAAAATCTTTTTTCAATGTCCATCGTCATTTGTTCTTCATATTGTACTGATATACTCCCTAAGGCTTTTTTATTTGTGTTTGGTCATCAAAGATGTTTTTCATTACTATTTCCCTATTTAAACTTGCTGCTGTTTCCCAAACATTGCCTGCTGCTGCAATTTATTTGTTGCAGAACATTTAAATAAAATTCCTCTTCACTGCATATAGGAAATATTCCACTCTCAAAATTACTCCTTGAACATCCCACACTCATCTCTCTCAATTTGTTTCCTTCTTAAATACCATTATTTTGGTTTTCTCCTGATTCAAGGTTGAATCCATTCTTTGCAAAACCTCACAATTTCAAATAGCATATTATTCTTTAATCCTATTGCGAAAATTATGCAGCCATCAGGTGATCTGCATCAAGTAAGCCAACTATTTCCACCTTGCTTATTGTTGGCTTATGTGTATTGAGTTGTACTCCATGGTGTGGTGTGTGCAGTAAGATTTGGTAGATTTGTGGTAAGCCTAGGTAAAGTTTCTGTGTGTCTGTCCTTGCAAAGGCTTAACCACAGGAATGTAGGGGATGGATAGAGGTTTGGTTTGGTGGAGATTAGATTAATGATGTAGCTCTACAGGTAGGTTCCTCAACGGTTTGCTTCTTCAAGAGCAACATCCTTGCTACTGCTTCACTGGTGTTTTGTCTTTTGTTCAATGTAGGTTTAAATTTTGGTGACCATTCCCATAGGGGGGGGATAGTTCAGCTGTTGGCTGGTTTGAAACCTTTGTTACCAGGGGTGACCACAAGCCATAGAGGGAACCCTGAACGGTTGGCATTGGCATTCAGTTGATCTGACAAGGACGTTCTCATGTTGGGCCAATCTGGGGTAGAAATTTTGAACCTGGCACCTAATCATATCCTCAATAAAAATCTCAGTGGGAAGGGATTGCATACAGAGTAGATGGACTGGAGCCCTCTATTCTGTATTCACTCTAATCAGAGGAGCCAGGAGTCCTGCCACACCCCACACTTCGCAGGCATAGAGCATCAGAGGGACCCTAAATGCCTTGAAAAAGGCATAGGTTTAAGTGAGTAGACATTTGGAAGGCCAGAATAGGATGTAGGGCAGCCACCACCCCTTAGATCTAGTTGTTGCTCTCTTAAATATTCATGAAATGTTAGACCCTTGTTAAGAGTGATGCCTAGATAATGGATAGAGTTTCCCCACTCTATCCTCTGACCCTAGTAGGAGTAGTTGCAAGACTGTCTCTCCTGGTAAACAGAACAGCATGACTTTTACCCATATTTATGGACAACCACCAGTATCTGCACCAGTCTGGTTGAAATGGAGGTGTCTCTGTAAAGGGTTGAAGACTCTGCATAGGTTTTTGTCTGTACAATAGAGCAGGACGTCATCAACAAACTGGGCCATTTTGATGCCTACCCTGTAAGAAAGCCTATCGTGAAAAGGTTAAACAAGGTGCTAGAACAGAGCCTTCAGGGACTCCACTTTATAGGGGTTTCTGAGTAGATGTTTTCCCTGCAATTACTACTACAATGTTTTTTATAGTGTTTAATGCCCGCTTTTACTACATAGGCACCACAGGCGATGATACATGGATTGAAAATGGACCACCGGTGGAATGCGATGGTTGGAGAAACTGGAGAACCCGTCCCTGCAACTTTTTGTCGACATAAATCCCACATGCGATCGCCTGGGCTAGAACCCGGGCCATTTTTGGGAGAGGCGAATGGTCTAACCATTCGGTGCGGCAAAGTACTACAAAGGATATTGGTGAAGGAAGCTATATAAAATGTGGATAAGTTGTCTGTATAGACCGAGCTGGATGAGTTTGTAGGGAAGTCCCTCATGCCAGGTGGTTGAGAAGGACTTCTCAACTTCCAGGCACACCCATGGCAGAGGTTTCCACACACGCAGCAACTGTTGGGTAGGATGAAATCCGAACAGGTGAAGTGTAATGGCTTGTATGTTGGTCAGTAGCGGTGACAAGCGGTGGAGTACTAGCCTCGGAAGGAGGCTGATGGAGCAGTAGCTGTAGGGAAATGCGTGTTCCTTGTCAGGTTTCAAGATGCACACAGGTGAGGAGTGACCCATGATAAGGCTCATGTTGAACAGCTTGGGGAGGAATAGCACTGCTCTGAAAGGAAGATTGCGTAGTATGGCAGGTGTCAACCTTTTTAACGTTGAAACGTCGGAATGAGCCTTGGACTCCGTTTGAGCGGATGATTGGGAGAGGATCTTCTGCTTCATTAGGCACTAACAGCAGGTAGCGATTTACTTCTTCATGAACACGGCAGCAAAGACTATGTCCTGGGGGTTTCTCTGGGTCTGCAGGTGTCCTCAATGTGGTTGATTCCTTGGTATCAGAGTCTTTTTGTGATTCTCCTTATGTTGCCACCTTTCAGATCTTGCATGGCCATCGTGGCCTTCCATGCTTGCACTCGGTGCACACGTGATGTCTGAGACGGACCTTGTGGCGGAGACGTCGCAGAACTCGATTGTGTGGCATCCGGTTTTGCTGAAATAGTCTGCGGACTACCCAGGAGCTACGGATGAGGGTATTTAGATTAAGGGGCAAGACCTTTGGATGGGGTGGTGGGGGTGTTCGGATGGTGAGATGAATCATTTGTACCACTGTTGTGGTGAAAGATTCAATTGCTGTCTCTAGGGTAGGTATGTCAATGATTCTGGGTTTGGATGGGATTGATTCTCTGAGGGAGAACTTTACAAATTCCTAGTCAATTTTTTATTTTTTGCCACAATATTATGGTCAGAATGAAACACTGTGAGTGAAATGAGCGGGAATTAGTGGGGGTAATGCTTGATGATCACAAAGTAGATGACGAATGCCTCGACCTTGCGGATGGTGTCTAGGTTGTCAGGGGCCCAGTACTCTGAGCTGGGAGTCCCTATCAGTCATGCGAATAATCACATTGCTTCTGGGGTCTACGTGGAGGTCTGAATGCCAACGCTGGTGTTTGGCATTAAATTTCCCGGCGAGCATCTCATAGGGATGAAAGGTGAAAAGGAATTGGTAGTCAGCGGGAACAAACTGCCAGTAGGTTAGTGGTATCATGCAAGGACTATTACAACCTCCGTTCCTCCAAGTTCAACGCACTCCGCTGTCGCCTAAAAGGCTTGCAGGGGGGAAAGAGGGTTGGATTTATGTTTTGCATCACTAGTGCCCGGTGTACCCGATCGCAACGATTGCCAATGTAGCCAGGTAGGCGGAAGGGTAAGTCAGGATACAAATGTGCTTCCGAAACTAGAATGAGGTCCAGAGAATATTGGGCAGTAAAGTGCTGAAGCTCATCTTTTCGATCCCTCACCTAGTTCCGTCCGCCATCTGGGCCAATGGTATGAGGCTGAGCAAAAAGGTAAAGCCCTCAAAGAGAATTGCCGGAATATCTGGTGATGACATCCCGTACTGAATCTGACCGTGGTTCAGCAGCAGTTGCTGCAGCCATCCCAGTGGGTCCAAAAATTCCTCAGCAGATACTGTTTGAAGGTTTGGGGTTGGTGTCTGGGTGGAGTGAGAGGCAAATATAGCCAGCTAGGCGGAAGGGCAAGTATGTTTCCGAGACTAGAATGAGGTCCAGAGCATATTAGACAGCAAAGTGCTGAAGCTCATCTTTGCAGTTTCTCACCTAGTTCCATCCATCATTCTGGGTCAATGGTGTGAGGCTAAGCAAAAGAGGAGAATTACCTTGCTGGTGGTATCGGTTGCCTGGAAGTATCTGGACCCTATGACCGTGGTTCAGCAGCAGTTGCTGCAGCCAACCCAGTCGAAAATTCTCAGCAGGTCGGTTTGAGGGTTTGGTGTCTGGGTGGTGTGAGGAGGCAGAGTGCTGCCCGCTGCCTATTCCTCCCAGGAGGGGCGTTCTGGTTCCAGAACTGAGTTAGCAGCCGTGGGCCCCTCCACTCCAGAATCAGACTCGCGGTCCATCCTCTGCCTTTTCAGACTGGGATGTGGATTATCGGGAAGTTTTACCTGAGTGGTGAGGTTTATTGATTGGTAGGATATTGTTTTGTCCCCCTCCCAGAGACCTTAAGCGCATATGAGACACCTCGTGGTGCTGGTGTTAGTGCCTATATTGAGGATGCCTTCTGATGGTGTGTTGGGTCGAGGGCAGGTCTATTTGGGGGGTGTTTGTCACCACACCGGAGGTAGTGTAGTATTCGATGACAATAGGTGCTCGAGTGATTGAACCCCAAGCAGCGATGACATTGGGCAAGGGCGTCGGAAGTCCTCTACTGAGACCCGGAGATAACTGATCAAGGTTACCTGATTTCAGGGTCGTTAACCCTGTCCACTACACTAGGAAGAAGGAAATGGGGATTTTAGAGGCCTGCTGCCTAGCTGGAGCGGGTTTGGTGAGCTGCTTCATCAGTTTGGAGGATGAAATCTTCCTTGATTTTCTTGACTGATGTGTCCTCCAACAGGGCTCTCGAGCCATATTAAGGTCTCTGGTCTTGTTAGACCGAAAGTAAAGTGGGGAATATACCTTTTTTATAGTTTACTAGCAGGAGCTCCTAGTCCTTTGGTGTCCTGGCCTGAAAAACATAGTGGCTCTTCCTCCACATCACTGTACACTCCTGACAGAGGGTTGGCATAACCAGCCGAAGGAAGCTCACCCTTGCTCCTTATGAAAGTAGTCCACAATGATGGGATGGTTATGATGCCTCTTCTGTCTGCCTGTGGCAGAGCTGCTGGTTCCTTGAACTTTCTGCTGTGCGGGAGCTGCTGGCTTCCCCCTTTTGGGCTCAGCTTGACTTCCTGCATCTGGTCCCATAATGGAGGAGTGGAAAGGGAAGACCAAATCTTGTCCGAGTAAGTTGAAAACTCTGTGACATCAATGACATAGTCCTGAGCGAAGTAGCGATATTTCTTGAGAACTACCTCTGTTGATGTGGAGTGAATTGGATTGGTTGATGGGGGGTGAATTGAGTAAAATTAAACAATGGCTCTTCCTCCCAAAAAAGAATTTTAGCCCAAAATTCAAACTTTTAAAAACAAATCAAAACATTGGTGTGTTAACAATACTTTTAGTTTATTTTTATACTCATAGATTCCATTTTTATGAAGAAAATAAAATTGAATCTATGAGTATAAAAATAAACTAAAAGTATTGTTAACAAACCAATTTTTTGATTTGTTTTTAAAAGTTTGAATTTTGGGCTAAAATTCTTTTTTTTGGGAGGAAGGGCCTTTGTTTAATTTTACTCAATTCACTCCTCATCAACCTGGTTGTCTCAGTAGAGCTTGAATGGATTGCAGTTTCCTTTCTCCTTTTGCATTTGTGGGACTTCTTGGGTTTTTGGCTGCTACTAGACCCGGAGACCTGGTTAGTGCCAATAGTGACTCAGTGCTGAGGCTTGGTGTACGCTCTTACTCCTGAGTGGCAGGGCTGCTGGATGTCTTGCTACAGTGAGCAGGTTTCATGATGAGGAAGTGTAAGGAAGGTATACAAGTGTGCAGCACACCTACAACTAGCCTAGGATACCACTCACCTACAGGTAGCAAGTGCACTTTAGCATGCCAATAACAGAGGGCCGGACACTAAGATGCACCATACCTAAAGTCAGAGAGAACCATAGTGATCCCTGACAGTTGCCTTACCTCATGACTGCTAGGTCACACCGTTGCCACTTCATCCCATCCATGGCTGCAGCAGGGCAATAAGCCATTTTCAAACTAACTAAAACACTAGAACACAGCACAACAGTACACTACAACACATAGAAAAAGTCTGTAGCAAGGCAAAATTGCACAGTGCAAGCAGATACTCATGCCAACTGAAACTGCATCGAGGAATGTTCAAGGATGACGACATTGCTTATGTAGCATGAATATTGGCAGAGAGGCAGACACACCTCTTATCAGCTGACACAGTGTGCTGGCTGCCAGGGATCACTATGGATCTCCCTGACTTTAACCTATGAAAAGGTAGCTGTGGCCTTGTTCAGCTGCTCGGTGTCTGATGTGCTTCTGTTGGTCTGGAAGTGCTTACTTTTTGATTAGTCAGCTCACTGGATGCCCAGTGAATTGCTTCCAAGGGGGGGGGGGGGTACTTTGTTCAGCTAATTTGCTAATGGCTGTTTGAAGCCATGTTCCCAAGCCATACAGGGAACCTAATACCGTCTATATTGGCGTTCAGTAGGTAAGAACTGCCCCAGCAATCTGACAAGTGTGTTCTCATGTTCGCCCAATATGGCATAGAATTTCTGAGCCTGGCACCTAATTACATCCTCCACTATGGGAGGGCCTAAGCTTCATGCAGTAGCCTCAGTGGGAAATGTCGACATACAGAATAGATTGACCGGAGTCCTCTATTCTGTATACACTGTAACCAGAGAAGCTAAATGGTAGTAATTACCATGCTAGCTTCTAATGCTCAAGGGGTTGAAATCTGGCAGAGGGTGATGGATTTTTTGGGATAAAAAAGTTCCTACCATAGCTTCCTTTGGTAGAGGTAAGCCGCTGGTGTAATGTTTATTTGCATTTCCTGTGGTTAAGCCCTTAAGAACCCCATATCTTGAAAGAAAAAGGTTCCTCTGCTAAATTTTACATATTTCATGCCCACAAGTCATGATTTAGTCCTATGGTGCCATCTATGGGCAATGAGTTGATCCTTCATCACCATCTGTAAATAGTGCTAAAATTACAAACTAGAAATTCCCTCATCAAGCAACCAATGTAAAAGTGGCCTAATGTAGGCTGACATGGCATAGTGGAGCTTGAACTAAGTATATTGACTTGTTTTAGTCCTATTATTATGTCATTTACAAACATGTTAAAAAGAATTAGAACTTACTTGAACCCTTGCTTAAGACTCCTATCTTGAATTACTTCTTTTATCACCACACTTGCGCTTTAGGTAATTATAAATGCAGGAATTATGTATTTATATAACCTTTACATTCTCCAGTATTTTCTTCATATTGTATAAATTATTTTATAAATTTTTATTTAGATTTTAGTATTTTTTGGTGAAAAGATTCCACATCTGATACAAAACATAAGTTCTTGTAGTAGACAGTCATCTCCTTGTGCTATAGATCTTCTCTGCTAATTATGGCATATGCCTTCTCTAAATGAACATATTGCACATAACCTTCTATATTTATGTGCCAGATATCTATCATAGTTTTTGTAATAAACACATTATCAGCTAAAACCTAACTGAAAATAAGAAAATAAATGATCCCCTCTTGTACAGTCATTAATCCTATTAGAATCCCAGTAAACAATTTTGCCAAATTTGATTAAAGGGTAATGCTTCTAGAATTACCTGGATTTTCATAGAGTCCTTAACCCTTATAGATGGATGGATATTAGCTATTTGCCAATTCTTGGAAATGCTTTTCTTGAATGGTTTATAGCAGTATAAGAGAAAAACTTTCATAAAATAAAAACTCTGAGAAACTCTAAGAAAGGAACTATCTGCTGTTTGATTATGTTCTCCCCCCCCCCCCTTCCCACACACACTACTCGAAAAAGTTTTCCTAAGGCTTATTATTTATTTTCAAATTACCTCAGTATAATTTTAAGAAATCATTATTGTGATCATTACTCATTGCAGTTCTTTTTCTTTATTCCTCAATGTACTATAATGATAAATTTTAATGGCTTCTTGAATATACATAATTTTTTTATATTATACTTACAGCTTTTGTTAAATTCACCTCCTGTATTTCAACAAGTCAAAACTGTAGCATCCTTTAATATGTAAAACATTGTGTTGGAATCACACAGAGTAAAGCAAGTATCAGTTGATTAAGATAAATCAATTTTAGCACTCTACTTGCTTGGGTTAACACTTAATTGAATAGAATATGCCTTGCACATATTTGTTCATAAACATATTCTGTTTATTTATTATTAGCCAAATATTCTGTTATTTATTAGCCGAATAACTGCTATAAATAGTTTTCTACGAAGTCCGTGCCCATGTCTCAGTCATCTTAAATACCAGGCCATAACATCACGCGAACCAATCAGATGTTAGCTTCATCCCAGCTCTTATAAATACCAGTCTCCGCAAGCTCAAACCATCAGTTCACCCTGAAGACGAGGAAGATGCACTTCTTCGAAACGTTGGTGTCAAGCCAAGTTTTTACCTGGCTAGAAGCCCGAGAAGATTTTGAATTAACACATCGCCAGGAAAGCTTCAGTTCTTATTTTATATTCTGTTTAATTCTGTGAATGAAGCAATTAATGTTAATGCTTTGCATTAATGAAACTTTCTTAATATTAGAGGTAATATTGCTGATGATGAGGCTGAAGATCCTTTAAACTTGTTCAAAATTTAAATCAAAGTAAGCTGGACTAAGGTGTCTAAATTTTACTCAGTAATGCTATTTTAGTTTTAAGGATGTTATGTTGATTCTGCATATGTGCAACTTTGCTAACCATTATTGTTTCTATTTTATTTTCCTTATTGTGTTTGCATACTTTGATTTTGTTTCAGTTTTTATTTATTTGTATTAAGTTAATACATACTTGGGTATGAATAACATTCAGCCGCTTAAATCCATCATACTGTAACAAAAACTCTCCTTTTCTCCAACAAAATCTCTTTATTTCTTCCACAAACTGATTACAATCAGAATCTGCACATAAATTACTGTCTTTCTTTAATGCTTTTGTAACAATTCTGCTGTATAGTTTCTTTCAATAATTTCATTCAGCGATTATGGCTGCAGGGTGTAGTTACACCATTTCCTTCTCAGAGCTGGTTGTCTGGACTGGCACCATCATAACATGTAGTAGACAACATCATTTATCCCTTTTACCACAGCGTGCAACCTTTGCAGTATCTTAGACAGGTTCTTGAGATGGTTTTTGAAGTTGTGGCCTACGACAATGATGTCTTCCAGATATAGCAGGCAGGTGTCATAAGTCAACCCTCTCATCACTAATTTCAGGAGATGCTGAAAGATAGCTAGTGCATTGCAGAAGCCAAAGGGCATAACCGTTAATTGCCAAAGCCCTTGGCTAGTTGAGAATGCAGTCTTCTCCTAATATGTCTTCTTCCCCAAACTTTCCCCCCAAGTTCTTCCATGCTCTTCTTCATAACAGCCATTGTTAATTGATTTTGTTTGATATCTCGGTTTTCAGGTTTTCCATGCTGGATTCCATTTCCTCCTTGATTTTCTCCATTCACAGTCTTATCTTGATTCTCATCTTCTCCATTCCTAATTTCATTTCATCAATTCCAACTTGCATTTTTTTCCTTTCCAGATTTCATTTTCATTTCGTCCATTCCATTTTCATTTCTTTGCTTCTTTGAGTAAAGCTTTCATCATATCCTCCATCTTGGCTTTTATTCCCACTCCTGACATCAATAAAATAACAATTACGACTATAGATCAAAATATAAATTGATTGATTGGATAATATTGTAAGCCTTAAGAATTTGTAATGGCAAGAGGTATAAAAAATGAAATAAAATTATTATTTATCCTTCCTCTCTTAATTTATATATATTGGCACTAAATTAAAATCCCTTCAAACCTCTTAACATTCACAAACTCTAAACTAAGTTAATGTCAATAAAATGATCGATATAAAAATTGATACATTTCCCATAAAAGGAATATCCTGAAAATTTTTTACTTTATGAATTACCATGCCTGCTAAACAAAAACTCTCTTTTTTCCAATGATAAGTATTTATTTCTTCCACAAACTGAATACAATCAGAATTTATGTGCAAATAACTGTTTTTTTAATGCTTTTGTATCAATTTTGCCATATACTTTCTTTTCAACTTTCACTGCAGTGATGCTTACTGCTCACTACAAATTTTACATCAATGCATGTGTTGCATTCCCAGCAAAAACTAAACTCTGGTCAGGGCTGTGTTCTCCTTTTTATATCTGTTGATAATGTAACAGGAAATATCCAGAAATAGCTGCACGAGCCAACCATTGCTAGTGTCACAAACTCTTAGGTGTAACAATGCAGGCTTCAATGTCAAAAACCCTTCCGACAACACATGTAACCACTAATGCATGCTTAACAATAGATGCCAACAATCAGCTATGACACATTGGATAAAATGAGTCGAATTTACACTCGAATTGCTTCACTAAGTAATAAATTACCTGGACATGTTTCGAAGGTGTATGTTGCCTACATCATCAACAGATTAAGACTGGCGGCCTGTTGGTATTTTCTGTGGATTCCTCTCCTTTCTCTGGTGGCTGATAAGTGAACTTGTAGAGCGGGTTGTCATCGGCAGGAATTCCAAAATTCATAAGGTTAGGTTTCTGCTTTAAAATGAAGATCTTTTCCCATATGTTTAATTCTAGCGGTAGCTGTACTGATTTTAACAAGTGGACATTATCTTCGATTCTATGACTATTGTCCAAAGCATGTGAGGCTACTGCTGATTTCTCCATTTGGTTGTTTCTTAAGTGTGCCAGATGTTCCTTCAACCTGGTTCCTATGTTTCTTCTGGTTTGTCCTATGTAACTTTTATCACAGTTTTTACAGTTGATTCTGTAAATTCCTGATTTCTTGGATGCAGGTGTTTTGTCCAACTTGTTCTTTAGAAGGTTTTTTATGCTGTGTTTGTTTTGTGGGGCTAAGAAGATGTTGTGTTCCTTGAAGATCTTTTTAAATTTGTTGAAGACGTGAGGGTGGAATGTGAATTATTTGAAAATATTCTGATTTTTATCTGCCAGGAGGGTGATTGTAGCTGTTATTTTTCTCTTTCTTTCTATTGTTTTTAGTTTTTTCAGGACAAATATTTTGTTAAAACCATTGTTCTCGGCAGTTTTTATTATTTGGTTAAGCTCTTTTCATATTCTATCTTCCCCATAGGGATGTTAAGAAGCTTCAACCCAACCAGCCACAAACATGCAATCATCCACAGTTTGCTAAACAGATTACTTAACGTCCCTATGGGGAAGATAGAATATGAAAAAGAGCTTAACCAATAATAAAAACTGCCGAGAACAATGGTTTTAACAAAACACTTGTCGTGAAAAAACTAAAAACAATAGAGAGAACTTTACTAACATATAATTCCATTGAAACCTCGACATCAAAATTTGGGTGCTATACAATACCTACCTTCTCTATACATTATGTACATAGTACTACAGAGAAAGTAAAACTACTCATTAACCCTGCTCTCCTAACCACTTTATTCCATTTCTTCTCCAGAAATTTTTGGCATACAATTACCATATGCTCCAAATCTTCCTTCCCTTTCCAGTTCTGAACCATTCAATTCCCTCCCTTTGGTCATTATTTACCTTATCAATGTATGCTTTCTATCACACATAACTGTTGGTTATGCTTTGTTTAACTGATAAACTATAATAGGTAGCCAAAATTTATTACAGAAAAAATGTAGAACTTATTGTCAAATAACTTTTTTTTGGAGAATTAGCAGTTACAGTTGAGATATTTTATTTTATATTCTTAAATTTGTTCAATGTTAGTATATCATCTGATGAAACATTTTCAAGACTTGTTTTATTTCTTTTCCTTTCCCCCGAGTGCCCTAAGCCTGTTACTAACAAGAAACAGCTGGTTGTTTCCACCTGTTGTTTGCAACTAAGACTATTTTTTCTAATTTGAAATCATTTCTAGAAAATCAATTATTATGAACCAATGTAATGCAGATGGAAGTTTCACCTTTTAATATAATTGTTTAACACTTGATACAGTTGTAAAGTTGCATAAGTATTATTTTATGGAACTGCAGAACTACATTGCACAGCATCTGTGGGTTTAAATAAGTTTAACATACTAGGTACTCTCTTATCTTCATCAATAGAGAACATGTCTAAACCATAAAACGCATATTATCAATCACAAATAATAAACACTATAATGAAACCTATGCATATTTCCAATAAAGAATACTAAGCAATGTAGCTAAATTATTTTTCTTTTTGTGCAAATAAGGACTTAATTTCATGAAGAAATGAATAACTTAGTGTCAAATGAAATGGAGGAGAAAAGCCTGAACATATATTTCTCGTTATTACTATAACCAGAAAAGGCTGTTAACAATGTTATGTACCTACTTAAACAAAATAAATTCCCAAAAGTTTCATCACAAGTCAGAACCTCTATCCACTTATGTTTATTTTCTGCTTTCCCATTTTTCTTAGGAATTTTACAAGAAAATGGGAAATACTATATGTAAGACAGTTGAATCTTTCTGCAATTACCTATGATTTTTGTTCTGATTTTTCTGCAGGATGTCTTTTGGGTGCATCTAGTCAATACAAGAGGTGGGATTTTCCAATCTCCCAGGTGGAAGGATTCAAGTTAGGGCAGTTTTTGGACAGACATCAGGGATTTGAGAAAGTTAGCACAGAAGAAAGTGATGATGAAGGAAGCAGTAATATTTCAGACGCTAGACAACACACCCATTTTGCTTAGCAAGCATACTAAGATTTCAAAACATTCTCTTTCTCGAAAGTTGACTCCATAAAGACAATGTTTAGTTCCTGCATCAGGACAAAAGGGTCTTATTTTTTCACTATGCCTCTCTTTTAAAATGCTATTCTACACAATGAACCATTATAGATGCACCAATTTAAAAAAATGAAAGGAAAAAGAAAGATCTTTCCCTGTTTCAAGTTTACTTAAGAACAGAAAAGTATATTACAAAATTTTGAAGTCCCACTTTTTTTGCATTGTTTTGAAAAGGAACCGTAAAATTAATCTTTGTAACAAACAAGAATATGAATGTTTTATTGGTACTTTAGATTTACGGTATTGACTTACAATTAAGTTCAGTTTAGTGTCATTGTGCAATAACTTGAGTCTTTGCATTATTATTAATGCATAAAAGATGAGATTTTAATGCCTTTCAAAACAATTTTTTCTCACCCTTTAAGATGTCTGTAAACAATGGATTACTAGAACATAGGCTGAAAAAGTATATGGGTTCATTAGGTACCCATTTATATATTTTCCAATGGTTGGGTAGGATTCATTTGATGATAGCTTTTTTTTCCATATAGCTTTCATAATTCTTTAGTTTTTTTTTGTTTTTAATAGTGTTTAACGCCTGCTTTTACCACCTTGGTACTGCAGGCAATTTCTTAGTTTTTAATATGTTATATGACTACATAATATATTACACTGAAATCTAATATCTGGCGACTTGTCAAAAGGAACTGTTGCTGTTATTACTTATAATAAAATCATGCCATTTAATAAATGTAATATTTGGTTGGTTCATAATAGCTTTGTAACAGTCACTGGAATGCTAAAATGAGCTTTCAAAATCATTACATTAGTAATTAAAATAAAAATCACAGAAACAGTTCTTCACAGATGCTGAAGCATTTGAGCATTGGTCACTAGCTCTGTGAAGATAGAAGCATATTCAATTTAGAAAGTCAAAATGCACAGAGGTACAGAGCTTTTGACTTCATTACAGGTTAGTTAGTGTAGGAGAAAATTAGTTTTATTCTCATTCACCAAAGCACAAAATGTTTCTTCACCTTAACATATCATGTCTCCCTCTCTCATTCTCTATATCATTACTATTAAATTCATTAAATTGTGTATTATATTTTACAAATTTTCAATGGAAGCAAACAAGCTATGGATACTCTTCTTTGTTTAGTTTTTATAATATCCTATGCAAAACCTAAATACCGTTTTTATACATACACCATTCATTCTAAATGGCATATGGTTTTAGAAGGCATATGAACTTAGCTGATGCATGTGTGCGGTGGTTGCACTGCTGCTAAGTAATGCGCTAGAGCGAGGAATGTAGTGAGAGAGAATGACATAAGTAACCATTCTTCATGTCAAATTGTAAACTTATGCAGTAAGAGATGCTTCAATTTAGCAATAAAACCTACCGCACAGTAAATGCACATTCAATATTAATGTGCATTTACTGAAAACAATGTGCCTGAAAATCTGAAAGTGATATTGTAGAGGAGTTACTAGCTCATTATCTCCTTCTCATCTTCACTTAAATCGGAACCCGTTTCCTGCAGATTTATAATTTTGTTATGGTTATATCTTGAGCCATTTCTTTATGAAATCTTCCTCCTGCAGTTTATCACAGTGTGTAACATGACTAGCCCAGTCTTATTTTGTCACCCTGTCAAGTGCAACATTTCCTTTCAATATCTGGAAGACAAAAAGTAGTGTTTACTATACCTTAGCCCAAATTAATTCTTAGGGGCTATACTGACAATGATGAGATAAATAATTTGGTGCCCCTTTTCTAATGTTATTTCATCTAGTTTGTACTTTTTTTTCCATGTGCTTTGTATTGATTTACTTTTTGTAACAATTCTGCTCTAGTTTCAGAAGTGTGGAATAATTATTTGTGTGCCTGTCTTTAATATCTTATTTTTTTGTAATTAGTAAAGGGAGATTTACCTAAGAGTCTGGAATGGTAGCTTGCATTATCAATGCTGATGATTTACTTCTCTTCTAAAAAATTTAAAAGTTTGTTTATGAACCAATCAGTGTAAGAATGTGCATTAATTCCAGAATTATAGTCAACATGTTTATTCCCTGGTCTGGAACGGAAAACCCAGTCGTTTTTGGGAATGAAACCTGTTTGTGCAGAACAGGTTGACAAGTTATGTCTGTTTCCTTTTCCTGCAGATACCTTTAGTCTACCCATCCCCATCAAATCTTGCCATATGTTTTGCTTGCAATAGTTCTAATTTACTTATGTCTCTTCAAGATAAAAAATGAGGCACATATCTCCAGATTACCTATTGCATATGCATAGTTCTTAAAAATTGTATCCTCACAGCAACCATATCACCTTTTTCCAGCAAGAATTTATGCCCATCATTAGATCTTTTTGTATCTGAAGCCCAAATTTTTCAGAATTAATCTCATTGAAGTAGAGGAACCTATATATTTTTTCCTTCATAATATGTACTAGTATTTTAATAGTGGGGTAGTGGGATATTCAACATTGTCATGCATTTCATATATTGTGAGGAGGAGTAATTCTTTCAAAATCATCTAAAGTGGAAATGCATTTTTGCTTTCTGGCATGCTTTCCTGGAAATTTAAATAAAGGTTCGCCAATTTCTCTGCTGGAATTTTTGCCCTCTTTCACAATTCTTGAAGCATTATGCAGACTCACATTTTATGCTTTGGCTTAAGTTCCTGGCTTTGTGAAATCCTTGTCTGAGCATGAACTTTCTCGGATGACAATTCTTTAAAGAAATTATATACTTTAAAAATAGTACTTCTGGCTTGGGACAAACTACTTTGCCCTCAATGGTTGCACCATTGGTACCAGGTTTTAGAAGTGACACTAACAGTTCAGAGCACAGAATGTAAAAATAAAACTTTATATTTATTGTCACAGTTATACAAACATTTAAAACTTAATTTGCCTAAAGCATTGATTTTGAACCGAACCTCAATGAACATGTGCATGGATTTTTGTACTGCAGTGAACTACATTCAATTAATTAATAAAAGAAGTATACTCAGTTTAAAACAACCTTTTGTAAATGTTTCACTGACTACTGCTTACTATGTAATGAAAAGAAATAACACATGAGCATGGTTGGAAGTTCCATTGTACCGTAAGCATAAATGCTACAGTAAGCAATGTTATTCCTGAAACGATAACTCAAGAAAGTTATGAATATTCAGATTTTTTAGATATTGAATTTGATTCTTACATAATTCCCCAAAATGAATTAGATCCTTATAATATTTGATTACTTGAAGTTGATAATCGAACAACATTACTTGTAAAGGTATTAACTCGAATTCTAATTACATCTGAAAATATCCAGTATAGAAAACTGGCCCTTGCTCAGGCTGCTTCATGCCACACATACCTAGGCATACACTGTTGAATTTTCAGTAGTAATTTTGGGTGTATGAAAAGAAGAAACTCTGTTCCTTATGCCTGTGCTAAGGGTGAACATATTAGGCAAATCTGTTTGCCTATGGTAGATCAGTTGCTCTATAGATGACTCCCATTTTGCCTCATATGCCTTCCTAAAACTGTACGTATAAATAGTTCAACATGCTTCAATGCATTAACTCAGCCCATAAGAAACTTAGCAACTCGATGGCAAAATACTACTGATTTGTTCTGTTGCTCCCTCACAACATTTTACTGAACAAGGGGATAGCATATCTATGAGGTCACTTATTTTGTTCAAAGTAAGGGAGGTATATTTACAATAAAAATAAAGATGTACTTATGTTTCTAAGAATTTGTGCCATTGGCCCTATAAATTTAACCCTGCATACTGAGTACCTATTTGTAGTATCTCTATTCTTGACTTCCACAAGAGCATCTCAGATTTAAAATATGCAAGAGTGCCAAATTTACTTTCTCTTTTCTTCATCCTTCATCTTTATCTGACTATTATTTCTGTTTACTTACTGTTAGAAAATAAGCAGAATAAATGCAACTGTATCATAACAAACATATCTACTTGTCATTTGGCTTTTCTTCCTCTTCTACTTTCCATGCTCTTATGGCAATGATATTGTCATAATTCTTAAATTCTGCACCTCACTGATTGACTCTCTCACTCTGCAATTTGTAATCGCTTGTGACTAATGTGCAAACACTCAAAATAGATAACATAAGAAAAGAATGTCTTAAAACTGTTAAAATTATAGACACATTCTCTTTATCAGAAATCTGAAGGATGATATACTCCTACTGCTGCAGTCAAACAATTATAATGTATGGATTGGAATTTTGAAGTTGCAAATACTAGCCCTTAAAATGCTTTTCCCTTTCTTCTTTTTATGCCTTTATCCTTTCTTCAGCTATTGAAGAGTGTTTATATTGTTACCTTGTTATAAAGGTTGCATTTGGAATAATTGCCTAGAACTATGTTTTGTTCATAATCTCAATTTCTTAACCTTTCTTTAAATATTTACAGTATTTTGAAAACAATAGACATAATTCTTACAACTAGTTTTTTGGGAGTAGAATCCAAGAATGTCAAATATTGTTCTTTGATGTAAAGCCAACGAACAGCATGTAATTTTTATTGGATTATTACTCCATTCTTTATATTTTGATTATAGTTAATTATATTTAGGTCGTCTCCTTAGCACGGTGGTAGCGTTGCTGCTTACCAAGCGGGAGACCTGGGTTCGATCCCCAGTACCGGCGTGGGGATTTTTCCCCTGGCCCGGGGTGCACTCAGCCTCGTAAGGTCCCTGGGGGGCCAATTGAGGAGCTACTTGATGGAGAAGTAGCGGCTCCAGGTCATGAGGACCGCATTAACCGGCCGGGAGGGACTCGAGGCGCTGACCACGTCTCACCCTCCAATACTGCACCCCATCCATGACGTCTGTAGTGGACCGAGATGGGGGACGCAGCGGCCGGGCGGTAGGCCAAGGTTCCCCGTGAGCTGTCGTGCCATGGAGTTAAGTTAATTATATTTATAGGTTTTATTCATCAAAATATGGGAATACCATAATGAAGAAAATATATTTTTCAGCATTTACAAAAATAAATTGAAGTTTCAATTACTTTCAGTTCCCTTTCTGCATTGTAAATGTTAAGGGGGGGGGGATGAAGTTTCCCAAAAGAGAAGAATTAAAAAACAAAAATATATTATGTTTAAAATTGGACTGTTTTGGTGGCAGATATCTCTAAAAGCAATATAACATTCTTAAAATAAAACAACATATCACAATTTTGTAATATGATTACAAGCATTTCAAAGCGTACGCATTACTATCCAATTACAAAGTTCCATATTTTATATTTGAATTCTTCAAATAAAATTTGATTTAAGGCACATAAAAATTACAGAAAGCTGTCAAACTCAGGGCTAATGATGAAGTTCATTCTTAAATCTGCCATAGTGCAGTCATATCATTCGACAGCTTATTTAGTTCATAATACAGGGATGTGCATTTAATGTAGCCTATAACTGTGTGTGTCCTTTAGTATTACCTGGAAGACTGGTGATTACATAACCACTGAAACTCATGTAAGAAGAATGCAAGAAATATGCTTGAACATTAACATAGGTACTAGGTACTATTTAATTTTTTTTTTTATATCCATGTTCATTTCCAAAACACACATGTCATATCTCTTTAAAACAAAAACATAATGAGGGTAGTCATACAATCACTTATAACCTCTTTTGCATTTAATGGGCTGCTTATGAAAACATATTCATTAACCTTTTAAGTAATATACAATACAATTTAGAAAAACTGTTTCATGGCACTTCTGAGTAGTCTCCCATTTTAGCCCAGACTGCAATCTTTTAAACAGGACTGGATTAAAGATATATCTACTTTTGTTATTTCAAAGTTTCTTCAGGATCAATAATTTATTAGGTGCAGATGAGATATTTTAATTTTTCAAGCACCACTAGTTCATTAAATTATTTAATAGGATTGCGTGAACTTAGAATTTGTTATTATTTTAAGGATGTTAAAATTTAATTCTTGCTTTTTTTTTAATTTTTGTTTAATTTGTATATTAAAATGTTAAGTTTCATTTTAGAATTTTGGGTCAAGGATGTTTAATTACTATGTCATAGACATTCAGTATGGATGCAAAAATCAAAACCAATCAAAATCTTATGTTTGATATATAAATGCATATTGTATACTTATGTGGTATTTAGGCACTGAAGCATAATAAGAATATAAAAAACATGTGAGATGCGTATTCTATTCTGATGATTCTTTATAATGATTTGTTAAATTTTTAACAAATGAATGTTTATTATTATAGAGATGTGAACATTTGTTCATATAAGTTTTAAGAATAACAAGTTAATATTGTAGTTACTATGTAAATTGACTGTAACCTTGTAAAATAAGATGGCAATGGTTAAAACGATGATAAGTTAAGAGTTAAAAGATCCATCTTCACCTTTAGATGAATTTACATTACACTTCTTTATATACCCCGTTCTTTAGGTGCTGACTTAGGGAGGGGGCATGGCGCCTTCTGCCATGTACTTACAATGCCAAGGGGCATTGCCCCTTCAACAATTTTATTGAAAGGGCCAGAGATTCCCCTCTAAGCATCCAAGGTAAATTTCTCATTTAAAGAAGAAAGAAATAGATTGTTTAAGTACATCAAAAGGAGTAGCAAAGGATTACCGTTATTTCAAATGCAGAGTTGAACTTCAAAAAAAAGGGGGGGGCAATGATGAGGCAACCAAAGTTTCTGTTAACACTGCATCAGAATTGGAGCACACAATTACAAATCTGTAATTTCATCATCTATTATAGAAAAATATTTTGTAGCTTTAATATTATTGCAATGAGTTTTGGAAGTAAGGAGTGATAAAATGCAAATCCACTTATAGGAATCATGGTGCATCCATTTTAAGAGTTTGTGACTATCCTTATAACTAAGTAGTAGCAAGCTTTTAAAATAACTTTTATCTGTTGTGAGACTGCAGATTGACTTTTCTTGTTTTTGTTGTCAACTATTGCTATCTTGAAGAAGACATGTAGACAAATTTTCAAGCAGGAATGAAATTATGCCCATTCTTACTGCATCAGCATCATGACACATGAAATGAAACAATAATTAAGAAAGGAACATAGTTAACATTCCAGGCCAAAGTTTAGGGTACTTCCCTGACATTTGTATATTATGAAGACTGAGTTAAACTTGAGGAAAAGCTGCAGATCTTTCATTTTCACGAGTCTATTAAAAAAGACTTTGGCCACCTCTGTTGATAGGAATGTACTGAGATGCACCACATTCAGGCCTAGCATTATTTTTTTTCATGTTTTAAGTTAATGAACTTGTATTTAATTTTCAGGTAATTGAAAGCATCTGTACTATGCTGTGATAAATACCTTTTACTTTAGTAATTGCATTAAATATTTTATTAATACCCACCTTAACTGCACAATTCTGAACCCCCCCTCCTCACCAAATGTATAACAAGTCAGCACCAATGATTGGCATTAGTACACAAAATGCTTACTCTTACCTTCATGTTTGGTTTATGAACAATAGATTGCCTCACTTATTCTAAGTTCAAATTACAATATCAAATTAATTTTAAGGTAAATATAATTTTTATTAGAAAAACCCTGCTTTATTATGTAAGGAACCCTGTTTTGAAAATATCTTGGTAAAGCTACAGGTGCTCATCCACGTTAAGATACTGGGAGATAACTTCTTCTTATCAGCCATTTTAATTTCTGTGCCGCAGTAGTGTGTTTACCAATTTAAACTACATTTGGCAATTCATAGTTATGCATAAAACTCAGCTTATTCCATTATTTTTCAAGGCAAAACACAAACAGTATATTAACTAAAATCAAAACATTTAAGGAAACTTAGATGTGTACTATAATAGCATGGATTATGATATCATTTCTAGATAGATGTTCATGAATTTTATAGAAAATTAGCACTGAATTAAATGTATAATATGAATAAAGAATCATTCATTTTTATTATTTTTTGTGAGCTGTGTATGTCATAGAAGCCACATTGAGCTGCTCAGTTTTGTGAAACAGCATAAGGGGATTATAAACACTATACACAATGCATATATGTATTAACATTGTAATAAACCAATTACTTTAATAGTGGAAAGGAGTACTTTTATTATAAGGTGCATAATAATTTATTGCATTAAGAGACTAAAAGCTTAGGTTTCAGAGTGAGGTATACTGAAGCAGTATTTCTTCACATTAATAAACATAAATAAAATAACAAATAGCACTTGTGCACATCTTGCATTTTTCCATTGATTCACTATGGATTTTTTTTATTCCACAACTGTCTTCATCAGCTGCAATTGATATGGTGGTACACTAATAATCATGGGTTATAACATCCTAATGCTTAGAATCAAAGGTAGCAAACAGGAACACTTTTGCAATTAACAGGTATAATTGGACCAATATTATAAGATAAATGATGTATATTAAACCATAACATTACTTAAAGTGTTAAATCTGATAGGTAATTTAATGATTGACTTACTATATCACTTTTCAGTTTCGAATCCCATCGATAACATGTGGAAGGCAGTGCAAGTTTGTGGAACAGTAACATTCAGAGAAACGATCAAAGAACCAATGTTATGCTGGAAGTAGAGTTTAAAATAATAAAATTTAAACATCTACTTCTGTTCAACAAGGCATTTGTGACAAAATATATGATAAAATGTTTAGCATTTGTGAATGTGAAGTTTCACCTACTGAAACAAAACTTTACTCACTTAAGAATGAATAAGAAAATAAATTCATAAAAGCACTTTAACTCTCATTATACAGAGTAATATTGGTCTGAGTTTTCAACAAAAATATTTTAATTATATATGTACAGCCTATATAGGTAAATACAAATTTTCAAGAGCATTTGGAATTTCAAAAATAATTTTAAAATTGCATAATCAACGTGAGCCAATTGGCTGAGAAATAAATTACTTCATGAAATGTTGCAAAAAAGAAATGAAGTAAAAGTACCTACGCCTTGTGTTTCTGAGCCATTTTATAATTTAAATTATTATTTCCTGATATTTCACGAGAAGCTGAAGAACATTTAAATATGCCTCATAATGATATTCACATTGAAAGAATGCAGAACTCGAGATGGAAGCCTACATTAGAAAACTACGAATGTAAAATGTTAAGGTTTCTCTACTAAAACAATGTTTTATGTTTATCAATATAAAAACTACATAACACAGTCTTTTGTTCTAGTTATCTCTAATTAGCATAGTCTGAATTATGTAATTGTGCCTATTGATGTTAATTTCTCCTATATAGCAAATGGGAGATGCATACAATACACAAACCAACTTTATAATTCTTTAATTGTAAAACAGTTTGCTTCTAAGTATGTGATAAATGTATCCAATCAAAAATGGTATATTTATACATGTGTTCAAATCAATGTTTTATTATAAAAGGGAAGGACAAAATATGTTATGATATCTGTAAGGAAGTAAAGGAATGTTATATGTAAGAGCAGACAAATATAACCTATTTGTTTAAAAACGCATTCAGTTTACATATTAGTATTTTTATTACATATCACAATCCTTTACCCTATTCTCACTATAAAATCAAAGTTGAAAAGTATAAAATACAACAAAATTTAGGATAACATTTTCCCTTGTATGCTGAATATTCACAGAGCCATGAAACTGAGGGATATAAAATTATCCTTTCCATCAGTTTCCTTTCACATTACTTTAACTATCTAGACACTATAAAAACATATTGCAAACAGATGAGCTAGAAGTTTTTTTTTTTTTTTTTTTTGATAGTGTTTAATGCTTGCTTTTACTACATATGGTACCACAGGCGATGACACTGATATTGCATGGAATTAAGATGGAGCAGAGTGGAATGTAGTGATGGGGGAAAGCAGAGAAAACCTGCCCCTGCACCGCTATGCCCACCAAAAATCCCACATGCGGTCGCCTGAGATTGAATCTGGTCCATCTTGGTGAGAGGCAAGTGGTCTAACCACTCGGCCACAACACAACCTACAAGTTGTTTGAGCTTGTACATTTCTGAAGCTTTCCTTCATAATTAGACAATATTTTGTATCTCCAGGTATTAGTTGACTCCTTACACGATCTGTTAGTTAATGTGCATTCTTGTTCATAAAGCTTTGACTGGTATACATTTAAGATTATTGCCATAAAAGTCATAATTGATATTTACTTTCTCTACCGTACTTTGTACATAGTGTATAGAGAAGGTATGGTATTGCACCAAAAATTTGATACTGAGATTTCACTCGAAATACACGTTTTGGGCCGCCTTAATCCAAAAATGAAAAAGCATTTTTAGGAAAATGTCCGTGTGTGTTTTTTGTGGGCAGAATAGCTCAAAAACGAAAAGTCTGTGAAACCCCAAACTTGATATTTGAGTTCAGTATCTTCCAAGGATACAACACAAAGATTTTAAACAAAAATCCCACCCCCACCCCCAACTACATGGAAAACTCTTAATGATTTTGATTAAGATCTCTTATATTTAAGATATTTGTTTACATGACAAATAAAATGTATATATGTACAAACTTGATGTTCAAGTTCAATGTTTTACAAACATGGGAAACGAAGATTTTCAAAAGAATCCCCTATCTCAAACTACCCTTTACTGGAACATTTTCAAAAGTTTTATTTTCTCAAAAATGCTTCTAACAATTGTGAATAAATTACCATATGTTTATATTTTCATGGCAAGTGCAATGTATATCTTGACTTTTGGGAATATCCTCTGTAGACCTTTTCATTCTGGATTACTTTTGTATAAGTGGTAAAGGGTACGAGATAGCCAAAAACGTACTACACAAAAAAGCAGATCTCGTTAAAACACACAATTTGTCATACACAGTTTTTGTTGAATGAACCATTTCTTTCATGTCCCTTATTATTGATTTCAATTTTAAAATACTTAAACTTTTCTCAAAAGGAGAGTTTCATATATCTTTTGTTTTCCTCCTGGCAGTGTTAAGAGAATGCATTTCAATTTTATCACAGAACAACAAGCTTCTAGAAGATTGACTATCGCTTTAGCCTAGTGTATTTCCTTATTTGCCTTCTACTTACAAATAAGCAAGTATTAACACTATATTTTCTGCTAATGTTCATCTCAATTAGCATAAACATTGCAGAAGTACTTTTATTATATATTTTCTTTAGATACTCAGGAAAACGGAATACACTAGGCAAGGCGAAAGTCCAATATTTCAAGAACTGTTTGCTGTATAAAGAATTGACATTCCTTTCTCTTTGATCAAGAGAAAGAAAAAATGAATCACAATTTTCCATTTGAACAAAGTATATTCCTAAAATTGAAACGATTAGTTCCACAAAAATATATGACATGAATTGTGTGTTTTAACATGATTTCCCTTTTAGTGCAGTAGTATTTTGTTATCTCTTACGGTTTACTAGTAATGTAAAAGTCCTACAGAATGAACAGGAATTCAGAGAATATTGCCAGAAAATTCAAGATATACGTTTATTTAGCATAAAATTATCTTAAAAGACATAGAAAATTGAGAAAATCATCATTTTTAAAAAAATTGTTTCATATAAAGGATAATTTGAGTGGGAGGGATTCTTTTGAATATCTCTGTGCCATATCGTTGAAAAATATTGAACTTAAATATCAGTTTAGTATTTAACCAACTTTTTGTTGTTTTCGCTGTTTACAAATACACATACACACGGGTCTCTTTCTAAAAATTCTTTTTTGTTCAGGGGGCACTTAAAATATGTATTTCCAGTGAAATATTGATATCAAATTTTTTGGTGGAATAGAATACTTCCTATACCTACTATGTACACTGAATGTGTGTGGCAGAGAAAGTATTAGAGTACATAACTGCTTCTTATGGCAAATAGCACAAGTACAAATAAAACACGTGCCTATATATACATATTTTTCTATTGATAGATTTACAGAAAGTTTACTTTAGAAATTATTATTGTTGTTGTGAGGATTTTGGAGTATTAGATTAAAGAAAAGTCTGATGTTTTCTATTCACATGACTTTCTCTAGCTGTTACACATACAACTTTCCTTACAAAATATTCTGTTATTTAGGACATACTAATCAAGATAAACATTTTCAGAATTGGTCTTATTAATTGCTTCCTTGTAAGTAGAAGGGAAACAAAAGAATATGCTATGCAAAATCAATAGTCAAATCACTTAAAAGCTGATCCTATGAGAAACAATTGAAGTTAGGTTTGCTTTTCATGGACTGCAGTAAAACAAGAGAGATGAAACGAAACGTTACTTCCCATTTGAGAAAAGTTTCAATAGTTTAAAATTGATACCAATAACAAGAAATGTCTCAAAAAGGGTCAGCTGTACATAAACAAATATGATGTGTTCCATTCACATGAGTTTCTCTACATCTCTGTAACAAATTATTGTTAAAAAGCTTATTCTTCTATTTTCTCCATGCTAATTGAGAAAAAATAGCAGAAATGGCCTTATTACTTACTTCCATGTAAGAAGAAGGGAAATAAGGGAGTACCATAGGCTAAAGCGATGGTCAAAAGCTGTTGAACTGATTGAAGTTCCTTTGTTTTGTATGGACAGGGGTTGAGAAAAGTATAAGTATTTTAAAGCTGAAACCAATAATAAGAACTATCTAAAAATGATCAACTGCATGAAAAAATATATATAACTCAATAGTGTGTTTGAATGAGATTTACATTTTCTATTAAGAAAGTTTTGTCTATTTCTTATGGCTTACCAGTTATGAAAAATTCTGCAAAATTCAATCCAGAATAAAGATGTTTTCAGAGGCTAGCCCCAGAAAATTCAAGATATAAATTTTATTTGTCATATAAATATCTTTACTATACAATAGTTTAATCAAAATTGTTAGTGCCATTTTTGAGAAAATTAACATTTTCAAAACATTTTCTATGTAAAGGTTAGTTGGGGTGGGGGATTTTCTTGGAGAGAGAGAAAAAAAAACACACGAATGCACACACATGGACATTTTTCAAAAAATGCTTTCTTTTGGTTTCAGGGGGTCTCAAAACATATATTTCTGGTGAAATCTCTGTATCACATTTTTGGATTCAATACAATACCTTCTCTATGCACTATGTACATAGTATGTGTACAGAAAGTAAAAAGGGAAAAAAGGTAGTACAAAAATGCTTACTTTATCAACTAAAATGAAAATTTGATATTGTGGTATCTTTCCAAAGAGCTTTAATTTATCCTAAGGGAAAAGGTGCACATCTAAAAATCCTAAGTCTGATTATGAGATATATCAAGTGACATATCCTTCTTATTTGTTCTTATGGCAACAACAGTATTAGTTTTTCTGTTTATTAATCTTCTAAAGAGATATGGTGATCCTCTGAATGCCAGCTGCTGATCTAAAAATACAAGTATATGCAGTATTATGGCAAACACATACTTGCAGTCTCTGCTTATCATGTGCTTTAAATGTCATTACTAATTTATGTGAATGTAGCTTATCATATGATGCTAGTGGGTTAAATGTGTCATCAATAAGCACACCAAAGTAGAGAAAACTGATGACATTCAATCTAATATTGCTGTACATATAAATGTTCTTGCTGTATATACTTACATCATAGTATTTGTGTGCCCAATAATTAAATATCCAAATAATACAACGGGAGGGGATCATGTAGGTGTCAAAAATATACAAATATTATTAACATTTATCAATAATCATGTTAGAGAACATAGTAATTCATCTAAATGTAACTACAGTTATATCTAATTATTTATAAGAAAACCTTGAACTGAGTAAAAGCAATGTTTAATGAGATGTGCTTATAAGGATATTTAAAAACTTTTATCTTGTATTTCCTTTAAGAATTTTGAAAATTATATAATTATCTCTCTGACACTAATTTCATGATAAGTCTCAACAAAAAGCTCTTAGTTCACCTCGTTAGTGTGGGGGTAGCATGTCTGCCTCACATTCAAGAGGTCATAAGTTTGAATCTTGCTTAGGGTGAATTACCTGGATAAGGTTTTTTTAGAGGTGTTCCCTTATCCTGAAAAGACGAATGAATATCAAGTAACTTTAAGCTCCATAGACCCCGAGATCATTTGAGCATAATTTGATCAATTTTATTCATTGTCTCATATGACCTACCAGGTTAAAGGATGTTAAGCTATTGAAAAAAAAAAAAAAAAACTATTGTCAGTAAAATATATGGCTTAACATATTAATACTGTTTTCTTTCCAGATTGGTAAATTAAGTTTAATTTGATTTCTGAAAAGTACATCTTTTACCTAATTAGAAATATTGTTGTTGAAACTTTGAATAATCTGAATTATTTTATATTAATGCCTCCACCAAGTCCAGAAATAACATCCCATTCTTTCCAAAAGGACAGCATAACTCACACCTAAAATAATAATTGCAGTCATTTTTAACCTTAAATACCTTAAGCTTTAATATGTGCTGCAGTAAAAACATTTTATGTTATGGTCAATATTACTTAACTTCCAATGTTATGAAGTCATTATAGATCTTCTCAATCGAGATGCTCCCTTATTGGCCTGCAGTGATTTCATAGCTGATTTTTCTGATTAGCAAAACCTTGCAGATGCATGATCAGTTGCTTTACATTGATCCCTGCATTGTGGCACATGTGCATAAATTGAGCATATGAGCAGATGCTTTACATCAGACCTCTGTATTGTCACACCTCTGTGTAAATGACAATGCAATAATGACCTCTACCTGTGGAAAATGTTTGCTGCATAACCAGGGGCTATGCTGATAAAGCAGCCCAAAGAGTGCAATTGCAGTAAAGTCAAAATAATAAAGAACTGAGTGAATGAACGTCAAAGTGGCAGGAAAAACTCGTCATCATCAATTATTTAATAGAGATAATTGTTACACTGGTATCAGCAGCAAGATTGAAAGCCATGATAGAGATGATGAAAACTCTTCTGGCTGCAATCCAGTCAATGAAATCTGAAATTGAGAAGATGGATACAAAAATGGAGGAGAAACTGCAATCTAAAAGGGAGAAAGTACAAGCAGAAATGAGGACGAAAATGTCCATGATGAAAATGGAACTATCAACCAACAACTGGACAGCATAAAGGATGTGGAAGAACTTGTTGGAAGATCATGATCAATGACTTTAATGTCCTGGATGACCTCAGAAAATGTGTTAATGTCCTGGAAGGAAGAAATTACAATAGCGCCAAAGAACAGAATGCTATGGTAGATAAGACACTAAACAGAAGGCTGAAGGACTTGAAGGCCAAGATGACAGAATTTAACACAATAGCTGCATGATCAAGTCATCCAAATAAGATGGGATATTAACCTTCAAAGTTCTTCAATAAATAGTTTGCTGCCATTGTCACTTGCAACAGATGGTCAGCAGAAGAAGAAGCCATACAGCTGACAGCCAGCAAAAATTTTAAATGAAATTCCATCAGCATGATCCGGGGACATCTGGGAGGTGCTCAAGAGCTGATTTGGGAACCACCAGTGGGCTGCTGGCAACAGATCATGCAGGAGTTTGCGCTGGCAATTAAACAGCTGGTGAGCAAAGTTCAGCAGCCTACTCTTTTGCCAATGGAGTGCATGATGCTCAGCAACTATAAGACAATCCAGGAGGCATTAACAGCCATATTGAGCCTCAAAGACCAGAAATATTTGCTACAATAAGGAGAAACAACCTTGAGACGACCACAACAATCTTCAAGCAGTATGTGCTGTGGTTATAGTGAGCCAGGTCAGACACACCAAGCCGATGAGCAGGTAGAAAATGAGTAATGATAGATGTGACAAGGGGCATATTGAGGTCATCTTCATCAATCCCTCAAATGACACTGCATGCATGGAAAGAAGAGTATACACAGACTCATCACAGAGGGCTATATACAAAGAAAGCTGAACTAGATACTAGTAGATACAGGTCATGATTGTAATGAGACCTGATGAGGCCTTACCAATAGGAAAACATAACTAGTGACAGTGTTGGGAGCATTTTGCCTTTGGAGGAGGCACGGACTGGACCAATATGAGCCAGTGGGTATTCATTGCAGGAGTGGCTGAGGATGTGATACTGGGACTCATGTCCTCAGGAGGTATGAGACAATGGTCGATGTTGGCTGAATGGTCTTGCGAACAAAGTGATGCTTTGAAGCCCCTACAAACATCCAGAAATTGACAATGTGATCCTGAATGATAATGTAGCTGTAGTGGTGAAGGTGCACCTGGAGGGCCAATGCTCAAGGAACCTCATTTTGGACAGGAAGATACATTGCCAGAGTATTATTGCCTTGCTTGGGAGGAAGTGTCCGTCAGGCTGCTGAATCCATTATACACCAATCGGCAGAATTGGGGAAGTGCAAGCTAACTGCGAGGTATTACCTTTCAACAAATATGAGGAGTCAGCACCATCACAGAATCTGGGATCCCAGCTGAAAGACTTGCTGAAGAGAATGGTTGATCATCTGACTGCATCTGGAGATGGCCTGGCAACTACTTCAAACCAGTCTGCCTTTAGGCAAAATAACTGGGATTATGGCTGCACTATCCAAGTACTCCATCACATTGATACTGGAGATGGCCGACTTATCCAGCAACCACCAAGATGTGTTCCTCTGGTGAAGCAAGTGAAGAAATGGAACATGCTGTAGCACATGAAATCTATTGAAGAGTCCAACAACCCTTGGTGCTCCCTGTAGTCTTGGTAAGGAAGATGAACAGGCTTCTGTGTGCCTAGTTTTCTGATCTTATAGACAGGAAGCTGAATGCTATTACCAGAAAGGATGATGAGGCTGAAGAGAGAGCAGAGTGGCTATGCACCCAAAAGCACACCTCCTTGGCACTGGCACCCTGAATCTTTGTAACTGTGTGATACGTTGTTTTACCTAACTCCACTGACATATATGTAAATTGAGCATGTGTGTGAGTGGATGCTTTATATCAGGCCTCTGCATATGTGTAAAGAACATATATAACAATGAACCCCCTCTGGAAACTTTTTGCTGAATAACCAGAGGCTATATGGACAGATCTGGCAGAGCAACAAGAGGTCATTTTTGACAGCAACATCCAAAAACTGAATGAACAAGCATCAAAGTGACAAAAAAAACTTTTCTATCATCAGTTATTTAAAACAGACATTTGTTACAGTATTGAATTAACTATAAGCATATATAACTCCTCTCCTTAAACATTCTTATGCCTTAAAAACTTAATACTCCAATAGATATAAAATGTAAACATTTAAGACCAAGTCTTTTACAAGTATGTTAGGTATTCTTTTAGTTATTCCAACAGCCAAGATTGTTTCTCATAGTTACTGCCAGGGATTCAGTTATGGCAATTACCTTTCATGCATGTGATTTTGGAATATCATCATCCCAACCATATTGTTGCTGTTATCATTGTCATCCCAGACCTCTTTATTTTTCAATTCTTTGTTAAAGAAGACTTCATATTTCTTAAAGTTTGCCATTTTTGCATAAATTTTTATTATTTTGCAAATGTGCGTTATATTAGCTGAGACCCAAAAAGACAAAAGTGTTTCCTATGTGAAATTTGTTTTAAAGTATCTATATTGTTTTAAGCAAATTCTGCTTTATGCATTTCTGGCCTAACAATTACTTTGTAAAATCTTCATAATCACACTCAACTGGGACCCAGCAATAAATTCAATTTGACATCATCTTTAACATACTCCATGGATGGCAGCCCATTTGCTTGAGCTGACTTGTAAACACACAAATTATTACATAGGTTATTCTAAAGTTATTTTCATATTTGAAATTGTATATCTTTTGCACATATAAACAGTTGGTTTTTTCAATTCCATATTGGTACCATTATGCTGTGCATTTTTTTTTTTTTTCTGTTTTCAACATGCATTCTTTTAACTTTTATTACTGCATCCTGCTTACATAAACAATAATTTGTAGTTGAGAATACTGAAGATAATTGTAGAGGAATAATACTTAATAGCAACAGATAGTATTTATATGCGCTGTGAAGATATTGAATTTAAGGTGGATTGAGCTATGGATATAAATTTTGTATGTTGATTAACAAATTTGAAGGAATGGTTCAGTTACTGATAGAAAGCAAACTGAGAGCAAAATTAGTAAGAAACGAGGTGAGTGCAACTGTAATTTTATAAGAAATCCAGAAGTTTGCAAAATTCTGCACATAATGCTTGTACAACAAAATTGCAAAGCGTTTGGAGATGAGTTGTTTCAATGTGTGGCAAATACTGAGAAGACAGATTTGGATCTATTGTATAAAATGAAAAGTTTTTTAAACTCAATGAACAAGATAGATCAATTCATGTAACTTTTGCTTTAAAATTAGCAGCAATTCAGAACACTTTTGAGTGGTTAAACAAAATCTAAATAGATAGGAAAATGTTGAATTAAAATATGGTGTAAGCATTCACAATAACTGTAAGATGTGCGCAGAAAATAATATTAACATAATTACATATATACATACAATAAAGACTGCATACTTAAAAGGTATAGTGTGGTTTTTCTATTTCATTATAGGACCTTATTTCTATGAAAAATGAACAAAATAAAGTAGTATGGTAAGCAGAAAGCAATATTTTCGTATGTTGCAAAACTCAGTAATATCAGCACTACAGAATCAACATTGAAAATGTTATTTAGATGCAAGATACTTACCTTACATACACAATGCTGTAAAAACCATCATATATCATATTTAGTCATCATGCAAATAGTAAGCATTTTCTGAACAGTTGGCCCTCTAGGTTATTAGACAAAAATTTGCCAGTAACTAATGTTCAGATTTGTAGTCTAAAAGAAAAGCTAATTCCTATTGTTTCTTCATCTTCTTTCACTATTTGCCCTTCTCATAAGGAGAACTTATTACTCCCCCCTATGCTGTGGCTGAGTGGTCAGACCACTCGCCTTTCACCTAGATGGCCCGGGTTCGATCCCAAGCGACCGCATGTGAGATTTGAGGTGGACAAAGCGGTGCAGGGACGGGTTTTCTACGGATTCTCCAGTTTCCCCCGCCATCACATTCCACCAGGGCTCCATCTTCATGTATCATCAGTGTCATCGCCTGCAGTGCCAGAGCAGTAAAAGCGGGTGTTAAACACTACAAAAACAAAACAACTCCCCCACTGGATTTACAAGCCAGCACCTGGAGTAAGATTGCTGTTGAGGAGCAGATGAACAAGAGAGAGAGAGGGTTAGGGAGGGAGAGGGAGAGGAGAGGGGGAGAGAAATGCACATTCTTATGGTTCATTAAGCTGTTACCTAAATCATGTTTCACACGCCCATTTCATTCATCTTCATGTGTGGCTCATACTATTAATTAGATTAAGTGCTTCATTGTGAAAAATTTAACACCACTTGATATTTAAGTGAAGGATCCTTCAGAGATGCAACACAAAGATTTTGAAGCAAATCCCCTACCCCAAACTACCTTTTACAAAGGATGTATGATGTTATTTTTTTATTTTCTCACAAACGGCTCAAACAATTTTGATTAAAATACCATATGTTTCAACTGTTTTCATAAAAATTAAACATAGATCTTGAAATTTCTGGGAATAGGGTTTAATAACATTAAATACTTGAGGATTTTATATAACTTTTGTTTTAATAATTGCTTAAATTTGTTCATTATTACGTTAATCTATATGTGAATTTGTGTATTTTTGAAAGTCATTTTTATTCTGAACCTCTTTTGTAGAATTGATAAATATAAGAGAGACACAAAATCTTATCACAAAAGTAATGTAGTTCTTGTCAATGCACACAATTTATCTCAAATAAAATTATTTTGTGGCATTAACCATTTCTCAGGTATACTTTAAATGCGTCTTTTAGGACTCGGAAAATAAAAGATGAATAATAATGAAATAAAGAAATAGGTTAAACAGAAATAATTATAAATGTGAATGTGTAGAGATTGATTATATATAGGGAAATAAATGATTTGTAAATATGTGAAAATAAGAAATGTAACAGACGAGAGGATGCTTACAGATATATTTGCTCTGCTAGAAAGCGTACATATGAAAGGCAGGTGCTAGTTCAAAGAAGAACAATACATAGTAAACGAAGGCAAAACTTGGTCCAAAGTTAATGGAAGTTTAATGCATGAATGCTTAAAAATGAATCCAGCTGTAAGAAATGGGCTTACTGCA
Source organism: Hymenopus coronatus (assembly GCA_030762935.1). Taxonomy (NCBI): domain Eukaryota; kingdom Metazoa; phylum Arthropoda; class Insecta; order Mantodea; family Hymenopodidae; genus Hymenopus; species Hymenopus coronatus. The sequence continues at coordinate 102,381,187 of CM060888.1, read as the reverse complement.
TTCCAGAACAGATGGTGTGCCATTAGGTTTTACTGGAAAGACCAAGGGAGAGAAGTTAGCATACAGAAACAATGAGAAATCTTCAAAGCAATGAAATCTAATTATATGAAATACTGAGGAAACTAGGTAAGTTTGGTAGAGGTTAAAATACTGGAAATACAACTTAAAATTTAGAAGTGGGGATATGTTTGCAAGATGTCTGGTTCTGCAGAAAAAATGCAGAGAACACTCCAGAAAATGATTTCGACTAGGAAGGCATGCAGAAATTTACAGCCCCTATATGACTCATAAAAATTTTAAGTATATTGGGATGCAAAATGGACACACAACATAAAACCACAATTTCTCTAAAATATGTGACTCTGTTCTGTGCCGGACTGCAGATTTAGCAAATACTCAGAAGGAACAAATGAAGTTTGATTTTTGTCAAGTCCAAAATCACTTTAAATGCCCTTGCAGGTTTATGGAGATGTACATTCTGAATGAGAGCAAGAGAGAGAAAGAGAGATTACACCTATGGAGGGGAGCCTGCCATGCGCCAGGTATTATAACAGTGGACAATTCCCTAAATCTGACCAGACAGATGCAACTTTGTTGTTGTTTGAATTTTCAGATGTTTTATACTTTTCTCAACTCAAATTGCTATTTTTATTTCCTTCCTCTTTGTCTTCTTTTACTGTGGGTATTATTGCAAAGAGAACCAGCTTTGAAAATATTTTATTACTGCTTTAGTGTACTGTATTCTTCTTATTCCTCGGAAATGAGTAAGAATGAAGGTTTATCTATATTAACAAGCAAAAGATAAAGATACTCTTACGCTTTATAAGATAGTATGTAGAAGAGTGAGTAAAGAATATTAAGTGAATGCAATGTAACTATCCTGTTAAGTTTGACAACAATACTTGTGATATACAAACTATTTACGCATGGTTATAAAAGACAGCTAAAAGCATAAGCCCAAGTAGCCAATTCTTAAAATACTAACGCTGTATAGGTAATTTCGGGATGAACCTACCACATAATCAGCAAGGGGAAAAAAAGTAGGAGGCAGAAGGGAAGGTTGTTTTCATAATAAACATCCATATTTTAATAAAATACTACATTAAATCTGTATTTTTAATTTTACAAGCATGGGCAGTTAAAAACTGGCCTTACAAAAAAGTTTTCATCTGTTGTATTTCACTCCAATAAGAACATTGTTCCTTGGAGACAATTTTGGATCAAATACTGGCACAGTGATGCTGCTGAGGCCTGGAGACAAAGAAATTATGCTCTGAATAACAAAATATTTATAAAGAATGTAGTGGTTCAATTTACAGTTTATGTGCATATTATGCTATTAATTTTAACCATGTTTGAAGAATTATGGGAAATATTAACACTGTGAGACACTGCAGGAGAAACTTTTCTGTTGCTACCAATATGAAACTTTGATTTGTCAAAGTTTCTCTAAATGCAGAAATTAAATTAATCACTCTTCCACATTATGAACTTACTCAAGAGAATATTTATATAAAATATATAGGCATTGCTCAGTTGTGCTGTTTATTATAAGTTCAGTCTTACAAGTTCAATGTCATATTGATAGTACAGATTGAGCAGCAAATTTTTATAAACATACATTGTCTCCACTTCCTCTCCCATAGGATCTCTCTTCATTGGGAAAAAATTATAAAATTTTAAGTTGTAATGGCTGACTTTAGGTCTGTCTTCCACTCAATAGTCACAACAAAGCTACAAGTATTTGTGCAAAGATAGCTCTAAAGATAATTCAAATCCACAATGTTTTGTAATGAAGAGGAAATTGGCCACAGTTACATTTCATTTTTTTCCATTGACGAGTGCCTTCAACAATAAATCTGAAGTTAAAAATTGTACATTTTTGCAAGTTTTCTCATTTAATACTTTTTCAATACTGATATAAGGAAGGAATTAGATATTATTAGTCTATCATTCTAATTCTTCTTGTCAAATTTGGCCTATGAGAGAGAAGCCAAGACATGAGTATTTCTATTTTTGACTGCTTTCACTAAAAATATCCCAGCTCAATCTGTAACATCAATACCCTCTTGTCAGTATAGAGTGACTGAGAATTTTAAAGTAATTCTGATATTTTAGCAGCATATGATAAATTGAAATACCATCATTTAGTTACCAATAAGATTCACTTTCTGAAATCATGTAAGGTACAGCATTCACAATGCATGTGTACATAGATTTTTAGCAATTCTCTCATAGTTTCTCCAAATGCATTTTCCCCCATTCTTCAGAATAACCCCATTTAGCAATGTCTATGTTACCTTAAGTAGTTTTCATTCTATTAATGCAAAACTACAGCTTACAAAAACAATTCACCTGATTCTCCAATATACAAAATATCCATGCTTCAAACACATGAAACAAAAATCTAAGGCCCAACGAAAATAAAACATTAGGCTTATAATGCTACACAAATTACCAAGTTATGTGTGTATACTAACCCTTCTCCAATAAATACAGTAGTCTGTCCAAAAGTACAACAGTCTCTACCAGTGGTGCCAGGAGTAGACGAAGAGTATAAAATGTGACAACATTTTTCCATTCTTTTAAACTATTTTCTGTTTCCTGACAGTTCAGATCACTGAGAGGTAATTCAAGTCCCAATTTTTCTAGTGCCACTTTGCTATACCTGGAATGAAAATGAAAGCAGAAAATATTAATTTTAAAATGCAAAACTAATCACACAGATGACAATGATGTACATATACCACAACTTCTTCACATTTAGTAACAAGTTTTTCAGACAAACACAAGGTTTGGTTATGGGTAATCCACTGTCCCTTACATTAGCTGATCTCTATAATGAGCAGTTTATAAGTGCAAATAACAAAGATTTTCCCTCATATGTTTAAACTATGGCTTGAACATGTGAATGATGTTTTTGCAATAGTACTCCAAACACTAAAAGATGATGGTCTAAACTGTCAAACTTGCAAGATAAACACATTAAATATATGAATTGCTCATCTTTCTTAGATTTAAAAATCTTCAGTGATCATGATACATTCAAATTTGGAATTTACAGAAAACCCACACAGATAGATAACTACATTAAAACATACTTGTAAATCATTATCACATCAATACACAGCATTCAGAATTTATTTACTAAAGAGTTTTCCATTAGAACATTACATAAAGAAGCTCAACATATACCTAAGATTGGCAAATTTAAATTGTTTCAATCCTGCTTCCATATTCAAAAAAATTAAACAAGATTAATATGTTTACGTCAAGTAGATATAAAGGCTTTAGTTGCATATTCTTCAATACATATTATTTTTATAATAAACTAGCTGCCCGCCCCGGCTTTGTACGGGTGGTGTACCTAACGAAAAAAACTCAGACAAAATCTTCTGTTTACAGTATGACCATGCAATGATATAAAATTACAATGGCGCTTAAATTCAAAAGGAAAGTCAGTTGACATTAGTGGTATTCTTGGAATAAGTACAATCTCGCCTTTGAGCTTTCCTATGTTATAGTAATTTAAATCAAATTTTTCATAATTTTTTAAACAGTGAGTTTTGTTCCGCTGCATAATTTCGGCTGATTGATATTGCGTAATATAATTATCACCGAGTCAACCTTGAGCTGTAAATTGTGTGGCGGGAATTCTGGCAAACCCAATGAATTTAGGAATTCAGTTAGATAATTAACGACCTCATTGGATTGGTAATGGAATTGATCAACTTAAATGAATGCATTTGTCCATCAATTTTACCCTTAATTTTTACATTCAAATCATCTACATTCTTATTAGTTGCTGCTAAAATGGCTCGTTCGCTCAACTAAGCATAGTTTTTGTATTTTGCAAAATATTTGGCAACACTTTTGATATTAATTCTTCTTTTGACATTGTGAAGTGACAAACATTTGATGGAAACGAAACGAGGCTAGTAGAAGTGTCAACAGGAATTTGCCCATTGCCAAAGTCTAATAATGCCTTTGCATCTGAAAAGCGCAATGATCTGTGCAATGTAGCATAATATATAATTGGTACTGCAAAAAGGACAAACTCAGAGCAACCATTAGGTATTGTGGAAAGGATAACATATGCAGTTAACAGCGTGGGCAACCAAGATGTCATTGGCATAATAACAGTAATTGCAGTGCTTTCATAGTGTGGCAGGTATACGCTGGCATAGGTAATGAATTACATTAAGGAGAAAGTCACAAAGTAACATTCATGCATCTTCCGAATCTCTTCCTTTCCTTTATTCCTAATGTTTTCCACCTTTTTCTTTCTCCTCTTCTATGTCAAAACAGCCATTTCTAAGGCTAACAATGACATAACTAAAGAGCAAGTAGATCTGGTTGGGCAATTGATAAGCTTTTATTTGATGATAGCTTTTGTATATTAAATTTTTCCATTTAATTCAAAATATTACTTGATATAATGTATTAAGAGCACTGCAATTGCACTGTGATGGTGAAGCAGGTATCTTCATGTTCTTTAGCTAGCTAATGTACCACATAACGCTCAAATAACCAACATCTGCAATAGGAAGTTCAACCTAAAACAGATCCCGTCATTTCTCCTCCATTTTCAGAATCCAAGAAGGGTTAATGGTTGTGTGCAATGTTTCTAACTTGTTCATTTAAAAGAATTACAACAACAATATACTTATTTCTTTAGTTAAATGATGCGACCAAGGGAACAATAGTTAATACATAAGAAATATATTTGATTTTCACAGTTATCTTGTGTCATTGTCTCCATAACCGGGTGCATTCCCTTAGCATTGAATGGGGAAGAAAAATAGAGCAGTAGTTACTATGGCCATCTGGTGGCAAATAATAAGTACGTATTTTAGGTGTTTGTTGCCAGAAAAGCTTCTATATTTTAAACGATAGGAGTAAGGAAAGAACAGTTAATACATAAAAACTGTATTTGAATTTTACTGCTGCATTGTATCATTATCTTAATAAACTGTTGCGTTACCTTAACATTCGATGGGGAGAAAAAATACTACTATGTCTATCTAGCGGCAAATAAGTAAGTACTTACTCTAGGTGTTAGTCATCAGGAAAGCTTCTTTGCTGCTTTATTTTAAACAATAGGAGTAGAAAAGGACAGTTAATATATAATAATGTATTTGAATTTCACCGCTGCATTGTGTCATTGTGTCGATAAACTGGTGCGTTACCTTAACATTGGATGGGGAGGAAAAATATAGCACTACTATGACAATTTAGCAACAAATAACCGTGGTACCACTGTCATCTGGTGGCTATTAACCAAAATGTGTTTGCTTGGCACGGTTTTTATTCATATTATGAGATTTTAAATAATTTCCCATATTATTTTTAAATATTTTCTTTTCCACAAACCTTGTCGTTACAATAACGAACTCAACAAAAAAAGAATTGTTCAATTTGATGCAGTCATTTGGAAATGATACGCATACATACATTTCAGTGATTTATTTTTATACATATATAGATGGTAAACAAATAAAATAAGGAGTTAAAAAAAATTATTGAATTTAATAATCTTTACCCTAAAACTGCAAAAATTATTAATCCTATGATAAGAAACAAGAGATTGACACAAGTTACTACTTTAAAGAAAATAGAAGAGAAAAGCTGAAAATATAAGATATTTACATACCACCCTGACCTTTTAGGGAGTTAGAAAAAATCTTCAAAACTACAATATCAAATTGGCTCCACAAAATAAATCCAGTTTGAGGAAATTATTAAGTAAAACCACCGAAGAACACCTTATCATACAAGTTTAATTCTGACATCAAATTAAATGTGCTGATTGTAACAAATCCTATAACAATGACCAAGAGAAACTTGAATATCAAATGAAAGGGCTTAAAAAAACATCAAATTTAAGCAAACTGACAAATCAGCAGTAGCATACCATTTTTGGATAGACAAACACAATATTGGAAATTGAAATTAAATTATTAAAATACACACCAGAATGCTCCACTTGAGAAAAAATCATTTTAAGAAATTCCAAGAGTTTGTTAAATTTTGAAATCCTGCCAGCCAATCTTATAAAGTTTAACCACCAGAAAGCAGCAGTTAAATGATCATGCTGAGCAATGAGGAGATAGATAACAATTTTCAGTTCCACTTTGCTGAGGAAGCGACTAATGTCTACAACTTGATATAAGTGAAGTTTAAGTATGAACATTGACTCATTGTTTTAAAATTAAACTAAATTAATACAGTTAATGATGCTTCTGTTATCATTAAAAGAAAACATTCAAAGATTCTTTGCAACATGTGATGCAAGATGGCGAGAAAGTGTTCTAAGTCCGAAGTTTCGGCAAAGCGCATACGCAAGCAGACAGAACCAACCTAAGACTTTGAGCTATACTGTGTCTCACAAAGCAGCCAACCTATACATCATTTCTAAGAATCAAAGCCAACCTGTGCAAAAAATCCCCAAATATCTGCACAACAAGCTGTGTAGCACCATCTGGAAGCGATTAACAACGTCATTTTTAAAAAGTCCTAACATACTTTTCTCAGGTTTTATTGCTTTACAAACATGGGGATGCAATTAAGCAGAATTTATTGTAATATGAGAAGGGAAAGTTGTAGGTTACTGGTGATATTCCTACAGATTCTAATAGTTTTAGAAATTGCTCATGTGAATAAGGCAGATCTGTCAGTTTATCTCAACGATGCCTCAACCTGTCTTCAATTATTATTTGACGAGAGTCTGCTGAGAACAAGAATGTTGTGTTCTGAATGTGTCCTAAACCCCATTAAGAGACAGGACTGTACATATCCAGAGTTTTGCTGCAGGTAGGAGAATGTTAAAATAGAGCCCCACTCTTGTGACTTTTGTTATTGATAATATGTAGTAAGTCACTTTATTATTATTATTATTATTATTATTTTAGCACTAGACATGGAAAAAGTCACACAGTCTGTGTGCAAAGGAACGTGGTTCAAACTGCCAAAGCTACTTTTCTCATACACTGCTTTGCATTGAAGCAGTCATACGAGGTGACAATAATGGAATGTTTAGTTGGAGACCAATGTGTGAGTTTGCAGACAGTATCTGATTGGTTCGGTTACTGCCATGAATCATGCATGGTCTCTAACGATACCAAATATGCTTTGAGAGGGAAAATTGGAGGTCCTAGCTACGTTGTTCAAATTGATGAATGTAAAATAGAACAATGGAAATTCCATCAGGGGTGCATTATAGAGGGTAACTGGTTCCTTTGGATGATAGATGTGGAAACAAATCAGGTGCAGATGATGACATGTTCAAATAATAATACAGATGCAAATATGTTCTACAATTTAATTACAGAGCATGTTAAGTTCACCAGCACAATACATATGGATGCTTGGAGGGGCTATATGGGTTGATGCTGCTCACCTGGCTGTAAATCATTCTGTGCATTTTTTAGATTTACCACAGATATAGAGAGAATAGATAGGAACTGCCCTATCCTTATTCATTGTGGTTGGTAAAGCATGTTTTTGTCAAGCCACCATACTTTGATTCTACATTTCTAAGATGAGTACAGCTTTTTTGGGTTAAATGTGCACCAAAAAATAAGATTTTATGGTGTTAAATGTCAATTAAGCAATGCATTTGAACTGTAGGTTTTAAACCAGTATAATGTGAATATGTATGTGGTGTTTGGTTGTTTCTCGTATAGTGGAAGAAACAAATAAGGAAAAGGAAATGTTTCAATACACAGGTTATGCATTATCAGCTGTATTGCTTGTGAATTGTAAACATCCAACTTGGAAAGACCTTAGAGAAGCATGGGTGAAGGCAATTCACAGACAAAATTGGCAACCTACTCCAGCTTCTGATGTGTGCTCACACACTTTACATTCGATGATTTGGATTTAACAGGGCAAACCATTGAAGGCTAACAGAAGGAGCTATTCCTTCTTTGTTTCCTGCTTATCCCTCTTATTTGCAGAAATGTCCTATAACTCGACATAGACCGCCACTTAGACACCCAAGTAGTGGAAGCACCCCATTGGCCACCCAGCAAACTGATATTGACGATAGTGTTGTACTGCAAGCCCAAGAAAGAGCAAATTAATGTTGAAATTAAAGAGCAAAACTGCTAAATTATGTAAAGCACATACACGAATAAAATTGCTAAAGCAGAGGGTTAGGAGACAGGAAAGATATATTTACAGTAATAGGGAAGTAATTGTTTTGTTAGTAAAAAAAGAATTAATTAACATTAGTTTAAGACCAAGAAATTAGAAGAAAATTAAGTTATGATCTCGCCGCAATGTTCACTGCAATAATACCAATTTATCAATAATAACTTCTGACAGGCCAAAAAATGTGATTCTAATTAAATATTCCTTCAACTAGAGATCTCTCCTCTTCCATTGTCCTTTATTCTTTACTTCAAAAACTTAGAACAACAATTAATTTGACAGATGTTGCACATGGTGTATATGGGAGTATATAGAATTGCAAGATGGTGGCTAGTCACAAAAGTGCTTCAACAAAACGCTAGGCATTTCCACCCTGTGAGATTTACCGGCAAATGTACACACAAATAATATTGAATTTCACTGGCGAGCTCTATGGCATCACCTATCCAGGTGTGGCATTCGACGCAAATATTTAGATGGTCAAATATGTGAATATTTGTGGCATACTGATAGCAAAAATCATTTAGCAGACCCTTTTCAGGAACTTGTGAAAGACATTATGCAAAATAAAATGGTGTGTTATTTATGGATGCTCTTTAACTGCTGTGGTTCTCAGCGTCCCATTCTATACTGGGCATGAAAGACCGCTTAATTTTGCTCAGAGGCCTCTCTAACAGGCTTGAGGTTCTTTTACGTGCCCTAAATCTACGACACGGGACCATGGCTTTACTTCCCTTCCGAAGGAAGCCATGCTAAAGATTTTTACACCCGAAAAAATCCATTGTCCTCCGCCAGATTTGAACCCGCGATCTTGGGTATATGAAGTTAGCATAGTAGCAATTGCACCACAGAGGGCGACAGACATTAGGCAGGTGAATCCTGTGGTGTAGAGATTAGGTTTAGGCTTGGCTTAGTGAGTGAGTTGAGGGTTTAATGCACATAGCTAGTAACTTAGAGAGAAACAGTGCAGATTAGGTTTAGGCTAGGCTTAGTTAACGAGTTAAGTGTTTAGTGTATATAGCTAGCAATTTAGGGACAAACAGTGTACATAGTTTATATAGTTGGTTCAAGAGCAAGTCATCGTAATTTGGTGACAAACTGTATAGCTAGTATAATTTACTGACGATAAAAGACTTGGCTGCATCGCATTATGTGCTTCAAAATGGGTGATTTAGCTGCACTGCATTCTTCAGAATGGCTAGCTGCGCTGTAAGTAAGCAAATAAAGAATTGTAAACCTTAAGTTATGTTAAAACATTTTCTGGCATGACATCATAACAAAAAGTGATTTCAAAGCCATATTAGATAAGAAAGTGTAAAGCCATACTTTGAAAAAATATTCAACTCATGTTAAAATCTCGTGTCACATACTGGAAAGAAGAGCCAAGTATTCTATCTTGTAGCTGATTAACATAGAGTAAAATTACACTATTAGTTGATGGTCACTCTGTCCATGCAAGTCTGAAGTAAAATTGTACATAGAATATATATTAACTTGATAATAGCTGATTGCATTTTATCAATGTAATAGGTAAATTGAATTTTCTGTTCCAAGTACCTTAGTGCTTAAATTCACAAAAGGATAACTGGCTTGATGCCTTTCAACTGCAATCTTTATATGACTTATCATCTAGTATGCTAATAATATTCTAATACAGACCAATAATTTTATGCCTGGCCTGAATCATGTGTTTGTGTGTGGCCTACACTGTCAGATTTAAATTTTACATTCTGAAACTCCTCATTTCATACTCATGAGTAATAATAACATACACTATGGTGAGTTTTAACTCTGTTATAAGTGATATTGAAAGCGGTGTCCATCTCCTTTAAGACAGCTCCTGGCATTCCTTGTCATGAGTTTTAAGTTGTGAACAATAGTCACTCAATAGGAAGCATCAAAATTTTAAAGACTAGCAGCTCTATGAACAGAGATTTTAGAAACATTCACTTAAAGTGAAACACATCTTAAAGACTTTTTTGTAGAACATTTGAATCACTCACCAATTTTGTCAATTTTTTTCCCGTTAGAACGTGTCTCTTTCAATTCTTAAGTTTAGAATTTAGTCCTAAACTTATTAACCAGACATCTGATATTATCTCCATTTGGAACTGGAATACCAGGAAATATATTCTGAAACAATCTACTCACTTGTCTAAATGATTTGGTTTTTATGTATATATTGAACATAAAAATGCTTTGTTCTGTATGTGAATATTTTGATAGACATTTCAGTGGACTATAACAAGACAAGAACAGCAGCATTAATTATAAGAATACTCTAAAGTAATTTACACATAACACTTGTATAGATTGCTTTCACTTTTGAGATACACAATGAACAAACTTTAGTCTTTACAGCACAGACATATGGCAACAAGACATAGTTAATATTCACAGCTAATAAGGGTGTAGTCTTAAGCTAGTGGGCTAGCAGAACATATTGAGGTAGTTGCAAATCACACATACACTCATTTAGCCAGGCAATAAAATTACTGCTCAATATAATGAACACAGTTATTTAGGTGTGAGTGCCTACCCGAGCTCAAAACCTCCAGTCTTCAATCAGGAAGAAATAATCTCCAGGGGACTTTCTGTTAGGGCAATACCTGGAGATTAAAAAGTGCCCATCCCATGGGGACATACCGGGATGGAAGTGGCTATGCCACTTATACGCATCAACCCTGAAGGGCAGACTACAGAAAACATCGGCAGGGCCGACAGAAATCTAGCATTCCGTTCTACTAGCTATTCAGGCTAGTACCAGAGGACAATTAGGTGTCTCACAATTCTGCCAAGGCGTTATGCCAAGACTTACTCATCTCCCATGGGTATTGGGACACTGCTATGTGGAGTCCAACCCAAACCGAACAATTCCCTTATGGGAGGGGCTTGGATGTTTGGCCCATTTACTTTTGGTTACATTAGAAGTACCAAGGGTGCTCAGGGCCTGCAGTGCCAGCACTGGAGCAACTGAAGAGGCCGAAACCTTCCCCCTACAAGAAGTAATGAACACCATTGAATATTTCTGTTCATGTTGTTTATGCCCTACTCAACCTAGTATTAAAGTAATTCTTCACATTATAATAACTACATCACAAGCCATTGTTTTTGTCTGATATAATACAGCATTGTTTTTAAATGACTGAGATGAATGAGATAACAAATGATATAGGTATTCACATTGTGACTGTGCGCCAAAGATACATGCCTTTACCTTGCCACCCTGAATTGCTGCATGCATGAACAGCTTGCTTCCCATCATTATCGCATATATGCAAAAAAAATGAACAAGTGGGCACATGACATCAAAGCATACATTGTTACAACTGGTGCAACATGGTCACATACATGAAATGTGCATATGCAATAATAACAACTGCTTCTGGAAATTTCTTGCTATGTAATCAGAAGATATAAAAGGGAGTACAACCAGCCCCACAAGTTCAGTTTTGACAGTGAATTCGGAGCATACACTTGGATTAAACAGAGCAGTGGTCAACTGATCATGAGCATTGAAGTGACAAGTGATAAAATATGTTACAACAGTGGAATAAATATTCATTTTAATATCAGGAATTTGAATTAAGAGATTAAGTTGGACTGGTGAAAGGAGTGGGATGAACACCAAAATGGAAGAAATGATGAAAGCATTATAAGTCAAAATGAAGACAATGATCTCCGAAATTGAGAAAATGGAATCCAACATTAAAGAAGTGAAATCTGGAATGGAAAAAATGACACAAAAATGAAATCCGGATTGAGGAAGATGGGGAAGAAAATGGAATCTGCTAAGGAGAAACATTGAAGGATGTCGGAGAATGGCTTAAATCTCTGGAGGGCATCAGGGAATGACTTAATGCCTTGGAGGGAAGAATGAATGGCAACTCCAAGGAACTGAACACCATAGTGAAAAAGATGCTTAAAAGAAGGCTTAAGGACTTGAAGGTCAATTTGCAACACAATACTCACTCTTGTCAAGCTACCCAAGTACTGTGGGATGTCAACCTTTGAAGTCTTTCACCGAAAGATCCCTGCAATCACCATCCACATTAAATGGTCAGCAGAGGAGAAAGCTGTAGAACTGATAGTTAGCCTCCAAGAACTGGTGCTAGAAGTACTAAATATAATTCCGATATTGGTGGTGTCCAGAGAGATCTGGGAGGCTCCAGCTGAAAGACTTTCTGAAGCAGGCAGCCAACCATCTGAAAACTGGAGAGAATCCAGCATCGACTTAGATGATACCTGTTTATCTTCAGCCAAGGCAACCACGATTATGGCCACACTTGCTGAGAATTCAATAACATTGACACTGAAGTTACCCAACCTATTTGGCAACCACCAAGATGTGTTCCTCTGAAGAAGCAAGCAGAAGAATGGGTCATTCTAGAGGATAATGAAATCTAGGGGAAACACCAACAAACCCTTGGTGCTCCCCCATAGTTGAAGAAGAAGAATGGTGAGATATGTATCTGCATGCACTACACGAAGCTAAATACTGTCACCAGAAAAGGCTGTTTTGCCTTATCCAGGATTGATGATGTCTTGGACACACTTGCTGGTGCCCTGTGGTTCCCAACTTTGGACTTGAAATTGGGATACCGGCATGTGGCTTAGATTCCAGAGACAAGGAGAAGATTGTAGTTTCAGCAGGCGAAGGGCTTTGGCAATTTACGATTAAGCCTTTTGGGTTCTGCAATGCACCAGCTACCTTCCAGCACCATAAGAACCAGTGATGAGAGGTTTGACTTACAAAGCCTGCTGCTATAGTTGGCATTTCGAGTACTTGACCAAGATCCTGCAGAGTTGCAGGCATCTAACCTGAAGCTGAACATAAAAGAGTGCCAATTGTTCTGCAAGGAAGTAAACTAATTAGACTACATGGCCTCACCATCTTGAGTGGCCAAAGACCTGTAGAAGGTTTGGGCAGTGAAGGATTGCCCCCACCCACAAGATAAACCAGAGCTATGAAGTTTCCTGGAACAGCTACTACTGCTGGTCCACCAGAGGGTTTTGCAATCTTTCAGAAAGATTGCAAAACCCCTCACGGAAGAGTACCAACCTTATATGTGGTCAGAAGAGGCAGAAAGCACATAATTTTGGTATTTTACAGACCTTTTGGCATATGCACGCATGCACACACATACACACAAGGACCTTTTTATAAAAATGCTTGTTTTGGATTCAGGGGACCTGTCTACGTCGGGTGAAATCTTGGTATCAAAATTTTGAGTGGAGTGTAATGCCTTCTCTATGTACTAAATAGAGAAAGTAAAAATTACTATACAATCAGCAATTTCAGTAAGACATAGAATATGACATGAATGATTGTTTAAATAAAGGTTGCACCAATTTCTAAAATTTGTGTACATTCATATTCAAAACTGAATTTGTAGAATGATCTTGTAGAGGACACTGAACCTAACTTTTTAACTATTTAGAGCTATTTCAACATGTCTCAAAATAAACTTTCAAGTTTTGAAAATGGGAAACTTGTAAAATATTATTCTCTTTAAAAAGAGTCACATTTTATTTAGAATTAGCAATGTTTCTTCAAGACAGCAATAACAGGGCAAATGAAAACTTAAATACATGGCTGAAGAAAAATAAATTGGTTTTAAATGCTAACAAAACTGTATGAATGCACTTCAGTTATCAAGTAAACCAACAAGCAAATGTAAATATTACCATCGGACAATAAAAAATTAAGTAAACAGACACCACTAAGTTTCTAGGGATATGGATTGATGCTGACCTGTCCTGGAAAACTCACATAAATTGTGTAATTAGAAAGCTCAGTAAACTAAGCTATGCAATGAGAATCCTTAGTCATGTATCCTCTCCTGAAGTCCTAAAAGCAGTTTATTTTGGATGTGTACATTCTGTACTTTCTTATGGTATAATCTTCTGGGGGATCCTCAACCAAAACAAAAGACCTATTCATACTACAAAAGCACATTGTAAAAATCATGAAACATGTCCCCATAAATTCATCAACAAAATCAGTGTTCAGAGAATTCCGTATTCTACCACTAACTTGTGTTTACATTTTGGAGACTGTTATTTTCATTCATAAGAATACATCATATTTTAGCAGGAATTCTGACTACCATTCCTACAATACCAGGGGATCACAAAACTTGCATTTCAATCATCAAAGCAGAAAAACCTGTCTGCAGAGTACACTACATCAAGGACTATCACTTTATAACAAGCTACCAGATAACTGGAAACTCTTAAATCAGAAACAACTCAAACATAAAGTTAAAAACCACCTCTTAACCCACATATTCTACAATATAAATGATTTCATGACTACTGCATTTTCCTAAACTTGTATTAACCATTGTGTAAGTTATTAATATCTTGTTTAAGTTTCTTTAAATTGTACATACTCGTAAGTTGTATTACAGAAATGTAAGTTGTAATTTGTTAACTGACGAAGCCTTTGAATTCATGTAATTCTTTTGGTGACTAAAAATCTTATCTTATCTCATGCATTGCCATTTTGTACTTTAAATTAATTTTATAAAACCATCAGATTTATATATTCTTTATCCTATATAGACTTACTTTTTGATACAAGTTATGTATGCACAATTAACACATAATTTAGAGCCATTACATTGAACTTTTATGGTATTCTGCTCATATGCAAGATATGTTTACATCTAGGTTGTACTTACTTCTTAAAAGTCAAATTATTGCTATGCTTGATGCTCTTAATGGCAGTGTGTCTCAGATGAGGCCAGTGATTTACAAGTATTTTTTCCAAAAGGGCTCTATAGCAATGTACCTAAAATATAAGGTGGAAAAATATTTATTTCAAAACATGTTATTAACAGTTGAAATATTTATTGCATTTTATTTCTCAGAATGAAAGCAATAAAGCCAGTGTTATAAATGCATCTACCTTCAAATCATCATACTGTCCCAAACTTAACCGCTCACTGTACATTTCAACTGCATGGCAGGCAACTTCTCGGGCCTCAAAACTCAATGAATGTGGTAACATCTTCACATAGTTGCTTAAAGGATACCCACAGAATTCTGAAACACTTTTAAAAGTTTCAGAACAAATTATTAATTTTTACACTGCACTTACAAATTACTCAAGAAGATGCTTTTAAGATGCAACAGATAGATGTTATGCTGTAGGGAAGAACAATATTAACAAACATTAACTCAAGTATCTACAGTCACTAGTGTTTTTATAAAACTTCAGCATTAAATTCTATTATCAGTGCAAGGTTTCACGTAAATGTTCAGTACCATAAATACATATAGTATTTGTGTTAAATACACAGTAAGACATATAAGTTACATTCAAGAAAACTGCTGAAAAAAATGGTTCCAACCTTTTGTAGTAGTACATTGAAATTTGACACTGAGTTTTCATCAGATATACATGTTTTAGGATCCTCTGAATAAAAAAAAAAAATCATTTTTAGAAAAGTTCTGTACGTAGTTTGTGTGTGTGTGCATGCGTGTGCAGGTGTATGTGTCTGTGCGCGCGCATGAGGATATCGTAACTCAAAAATGTAAAGTTGGATAAATAGCAAACTTGGTATTTAAATTCTGTATCTTCCAAGAATGCGACACAAAGATTTTTAGACCAAGTACCCTTTACAAGGAACAAATTTAGGAAATTTTGATTTTCTCAAAAATGCCTCTAATGATTTTGATTTATGTTTAAGATATTTTTATGAAAAACAAAATGTATATCCTGAATTTTCTGAAAATAGCCTCTGATGACCTTTTCATTCTGGATGACTTTTGTATAACTAGTAAACCATAAGAGATATACAAAAATGTACTATATAAAAAATGTAGACCTCGTTAAAACATACAATTTATATCATATACACATTTTTTGTAGAGCTAACCATTTCCGAGATATTCCATGTTATTGGTTTAAATTTTGGGATAAAAACTTTTTGCAAATGGGAAGTCATCTTTTTTTTATCTCACTTTTCTTTTCTCCTGGCAAGCAAAGAGAAACATGTTTCAATTGTTTCATATAGCAACCAGCTTTTAAAACATCTGAGTATCACTTTAGCCTAGTGTATTCTTTATTTCCCTTCTACTTGAAAGAAGCAAGTAACATAGCTAAATGTGCTAATGTTTATCTCAATTAGCATGATGTTGATAAAAGAATAATCTTTTGTAAGAAAATTTTCTTTGCAAAACTAGAGAAAACCATGTGAAAGAAACACATCAGATATTTTTTAATATTAAAATATGAATGTATCAATATACTAGTAGTAAAGTCCTCTAACTCCTCTGGGAAGCATACAGCCTTAATATACCAGCATATTCTGTTCTTTGACAATACTATAATATCTTTCCAGCTCTTTCCTGAAGCTTCTGCCTCTTTCTTAACTGTGCTGTGCCATGTAATTCTTGGTCTACCTGTTCTCCTAGTTGAGCCTTGAGGGTTCCAATGGAAAGCCATTTTAGCTATACAACCATCTTCTCCTCTCGTCACGCGTCTGATCCATTTCTATTTCCTATACTTCACCTCTTTCCCAATTTCCTGTTGGTTAGTTATAATCCTTATTTGAAATGGTCCTTGGCCACCATATTCCCATATTATTCTCAGATATCTATTATTAAATACTTTGAAAGTTATAAGTGCAATTGCTAATATATTACAAATTTCACCTATCATAACACAGATTTCACATTTGTATTAAATATTCTAACTTTCAATTTTAAGGATAACCGAGAATCTATGGCCATCATACATACATCATCTACATATTCTCCAGTCTTTTGTTTAGTCCCCATTGGATACCTCTCCTGCATCTGTTACACTTTTTTTCAGAAGTACCAAGATTAACAATAGTGGTGACAGCAAACAGCCTCGCTTAACTCCACTCAAAGAGGTGATAGTTTGCCCTGGTGAGGTACAAAACAAATGTTATTAGCATACATATTTTTAATGATATTTATGATTTTATTTGGAGTTCCAATTTCTTTAGCTTTCCCCATATAGTAATTCTGTTAACTGAATCAAAAACTTTAATAAAGTCTATAAACATTAGATAACTATTCCATTTCAAAGATTGTTCCATAATTATTCTCACTATATTTATAAGGTCTGTACAGGATTTTTAGCTCTAAAACCATATTGTCTTTCCAAGTGTCTTATTTGCTTCACTCGTAATATGATTCAGCAATATTCAGTAAAGATTTTACTGGGAGTGGGTAGTAAAGTATTACCACGCCAACTGTCACAGACAGATAGATCTCCTTCCTTGGGTATTTTCACAACTATTTCTTTTCTCAATCTTGAGAAATTTTCTATCTCCCATATTTTCTAGAATAGTAGGTACAAAATATACGTGGTTAGATTTAAGTTTGCTTTTAACTTTTCAGAGCTGATGTTATAACTGGGTACTTTACCATCTTTCATTTTCAAGAATGCTTCCATAATTTCTTGTTTAGTTAAAGGATTAACATTTATACTCAAACTGTCATTTCCAACGATATTGCCTCAGAATCTTCCTCTGGGTCCACATCATTATTATTTAAAATGTCATTAACATATTCTCTCCATCTATTTAATTGGTCTGATTCATTGACTAAAATATTATCATCCTTATCCTTGAATGGCCTATTTGTTGAAATTTTAGTTATTTTATATAACTCTTTGGTGGTGTTATTATTTGCCACAACTTGTGCTTCATTTGCCAGTTTTTCTGTCCACTTTCTATTATCTTTCCTTAAACTGGTCCTAACTTCTTTATGCTTTGTATTGTATAATGCACTGATATTTTCTTCCTTAGCTCTCGTTCTAGCATTTAACTGCTTTTTAAGATCTAAGATGTGTCAATGTACACCCGTTGCCACAAAAAATGAGTCATCTCCAGATTCCATGTATCAATCGAAGATTTTCGGGTTTCTTCATAAAAGCTGTGTTCACAATGCACATGAAATAACTGTTCAGTGATCTGTGACTGACAGCACAATGGTTAACTTCTGAGTATTGAAAACAGATCAAGGAAACAAGGCTATGAAGGCCGAGAGGTTAAAAAGTTCTCGTCTCCACTCAAAAGTTCCTAGGTTCAAATATCGAGCTGCTTGTCATTTTTTTCTGTTTGTTAATTTTATGAGTTGTGGGCCTACCTATGCACACAAAAACATAATTGTACTAACACTCATGTTAAATAACTAAAAAAATATCTTGTATGTTCCATTCATATGATTTTCTCTTATATCTGTAACAAATTATTAAAAAGCTTATGATTCTATCTACTTCATGCTACTCCATAAATGGCTTCTTGTAAGTAGAAGTGAAATAAAGGAATACACTAGGCTAAAATGATAGTCAAATCTTTTAAAAGCTGGTTGCCATGTGGATGAAATCTGTTTCTTTGCATTGCCAGGAGTTGGCAAATTCCTGTAAGTGAAAAGTTTTAAGTACTTTAAAACTGAAACGAATAACAAGGAATATCTCAAAAAAAGGCTTTTGTCTATCTCTTATGATTTACTAGTTATACAACATCCAGTGAAATTCATCCTGAATAAAGAATCTTCAGAGACTATTCCCAGAAATTCATTTTCAAGATATGCATTTTATTTGACATGTAAATATCTTTAATATACAGTATTTTAATCAAAATCGTTAGAGCCATTTTTGAGAAAATTAAAATTTTCAAAAATTTGTTCAAGTAATAGGTAGTTTAGAGTGAGGAGGATTTTCCTCAAAATCTTTGTCACATCCTTGGAAGATACTTAACTTAAATACCAAGTTATGTATATTTAACGATTTTTCATTTTTGAGGGGACACCCACACACACAAAGACCTTTTTCTAAAAATGCCTTTTTAGGGGATCCTAAAAAGTGTATTTTCTGTGAAATATTGGTATCAAAAATTTTAATGGAATGCAGTACCTTCTCTAGAGTATGGGTAGAGAAAGTAAAAATATGTATAAATAAACTTTGATCTTCTAAAACTAAAATGCAAAAAATAAACATAATTAATATTGGGTATATGAACCCTGAGCCTGTAAACAGCCCTCAATCATCAGGGCATAGACAAAATAAATGTCTAAAGTAATGTGAACTAGAAGCTACAAGAGCTTCTTGAATTTGTGCGCAGAAGCCATCTTTTGTCCTTCGCCCATTTGCAGGTAATTGGAGCGCAACTCCTGTTATACCTCAGGCCACACATTCTCAATAGAGAACACATTCTCACAGAAGGAATCAAAATATTATAGAGTATTACCATGTATTGCACACCGCTCATTGAAGCGTCAAGCTGCCATAGCACACCTAGCAGTCCCTTGTTATCCAGCCTCAATATGATACAGATACACGACCATAGAGAATTGTGAAGTCACAGTTTATGAAGGGTGTGTTTGATCACCTTATGAAGGGCCTCTTTTACGGCTTTGTGAAGGGAGTGTTAAGTAAACAAAAAAAAAAAATTATGGATCTTAAAAAATGTTTTAAAACATTGGTTTTTTAAATAATACTTTTAGTGTTTCTGCACACCACATGCTTTCGTTGCAGCATATTTATGTTCCATAGAATAAACCCTTAAAGAAGCATCATATTATTAACTGTACTGAAATCATGTATGAAATAAGTATGTTAAATAAATAGCCACTATATGTCAATTCAAGATCTTTAAGAGAAGGGGGAGGGGAAATGTTTGCTACATGCAAGAAGCGAACCTAGCACAGAAGTAACTTACATTTTGTCACAGCACTACAGTGAAAGTGGCAAGTTTAACAATCCAAACAATATCATGTATTGTGTTGTTAATCTTTTTAGTTAATATTGATAGTTTGTTGTTGAAGAAGCTTAAGTTATGTATATGATTATGATTATTGATCATATGGGCTAGTAATATTAAGATTTGGAACTAGTGACAACTTCTTGTTGCCGCTAAACAACTGCATCACAGATTGTGTACTCAAGGCGCTGTGCCATGAGGGACTTAGACAAATTTGGCATTCCAGGCATGACTCATTTTTTTTGGTGACAGGTGTACACACTTAAAACTTCACTTACATCAAGTTGTAAAACCTTGGAATACCCTTGGAGACATTCGTTTCCATTCTCAGCATGGTGACAACTACTAAAATAATGTTGAAGAATCAGCATTGTGGCAACTGGTGAGAGCCATGTTTAGGATAGAAAACATTCCAAGCTTTTGCATTTAGATGTAAGTGAACTTTTAAGTATATATATCGACTCATTTCATATTTTACAATTAAAATGAAACTAATTTTAACATTTGTTTACTAGTGCTTCTGCTTACAAAGGAAGTTTCAGATACCATTAACATGTGTTAATGCAATTGTTGAACTATTTTGCTGACATGTATCTTGGAACAGGAAGGAATCAACCAGCTATAAGTTCAACATTGCCCATGCATGAAAAATATACACACTGCCAACTGCAAGCCTAGTTGTGATATATACTTTTAGTAAAATCAATCCATCAGCTGACTGTGATCTAATTGCCTATGCACACTTCCTACCCATTTTTTATGAATGCACAATGTTGAACTCCTATTCCATGACATCTTTTTCTCAACACCTTCTAAACACATCTGTTTATTCTAAAACAACAACATGTTTTTACCTGCAGCTTTGCTTCCGCACATATTAATTGATATTGGAGTGGCATTTTGTGGTATTTAAAGCCATCTTCAGGTTGTAACTGCATTTCAAATTTTCTTCCTTTGATACTATCTATCATAACTTATTTTTGATAGCACATTGTTGCCACTATCTAGTGCTGAAATTGCTAACTTGAAGATTATAATAGGACTGGCAGGCTGATGAAAATGCATTATTTTAAGTTTTTTTTGTTACATTAGATTAGATGGGAAACCAAAATCGTATGGTAAAATTTATTCTTAGAATGGAATTGCAAGCTATTCCAGTTGGATAAACAAGCTTGTTCTGAGAAGTCCATAAATTTGCTATCACTACAACATTTTAACATCAACTTATTGTATGCATTGCACATTGAGTGCAAACACATTTTAATTAATTTTAACCCAACAAAAATTCAGATGCTGAAAGCTGGCCACTGATATTACTGCTAAGAACCAGTAGGTCATGTCAGAAAACAAAGCAGCATCAAAACTGGAAGAATAGAGTTATTTGTTGATGAACAGGTATTTGGAGGCTCTATAAGATGGAAAATACAACAAAAAACTGTGTTCCATTCACATTACTTCTCTGCATCTCTGTAACAAACTATTGCTAAAAGGCTTATTCTTCTATCTACTTCATGATAATTGAGATAAACATTAGAGAAATTGTTCTTATTACTTGGTTCCTTGTAAGTTAGAAGGGAAAAATCCAATGTGTTCCATTCACATGATGTCCTCTAGCTGTTTGGTAAACAAACCTTTTATTGAAAACAATTTGTTATCCACATCATGCTAATCAAGATAAACATAAACAGAATTAGTCTTATTACTAGCTTCCTTGTAAGTAGAAGGGAAATATGAAAATGCACGGGCTAAAGCAATAGTCTTGTCCTTTAAAGCTGGTCACTATGTGAAACAACTGAAATTCCAATCTCTTTGCTTGCCAGGAACAAAAATATGAGAAACGAGAAAAAAAAAAAAATGTCTGCCCCAGTTAAGAAAAGTTTAAGTGGCTTAAAATTGAAACCAATAATCCAAAATATCTCGAAGACAGTTAACTCTACAAAAAAGTATGACATAAATTGTGTGTTTTAATGAGATCTACTTTTTTATGTGGTGAGTTTTTGTATATCTCTTATAGTTTGCCATTTATATAAGCATGAAGAGGTCTTCAGAGGCTATTCCCAAAATTCAAGATATACATTTTATCACAAAAAAGAAAAAAAAAAAGAAAAAAAAAAGAAAAAAAAAAAGAAGAAGAATGCGCATGCACACGCACTCAACCACCCACAACCACCCCCACACACACATACAGACCTTTTTCTAAAAATGCTTTTTTTTAATTCAGGGGGTTCCAAAACATGTATTTCTGGTGAAATTCCGGTATAAAATTTTTGGGTGCATTATAATACCTTCTCTATACACTATGTATGTAGCACATGTAACAATTTCACTTTAATATTAAAATTTACATATAAAAATCTGATGTGTCACATTCACATAACTTTAGATACATCTCAGTAACACAATTTTAAAAGGTTATTCTCCTATTAACTTCATACTAATTGAGATAAACGTTAGCAGATGTTTATTACCTGCTTTCTTGTAAGTAGAAGGGAAATAGGGGAACAAACTCAGCTAAAGCGATAGTCAAATCTTTTAAAAGCTGGTTGCCATATGGATGAAATCCGTTGCTTTGCATTGCCAGAATTTGATGAATTCTCTTATGTGAAAAGTTTAAATATTTTAAAACTGAAACCAATAACAAGAAATATCTCATAAAATGGACAACTCCACGAAAAAAATGCATATTATATCAATTGTGTGTTTTAACAGGATCTACTTTTTTGGGTAGACGTTTTTGTCTAGCTCTTATGGTTTACTGTTATGCAAATTCCAGCAGAATTTATTCAGAATAAAGAGGTCTTCAGAGGCTATTCCCAGAAAATTCAAGATATGCATTTTATTTGTCAGTAAGTATGTTTAATATAAGGTATTTCAATCATAATTGTTAGAGCCTTTTTTTGAAAAAATCAAAATTTTCGAACATTTTTCATGTAAAGGGTAGTTTGGGGTGGAGGGATTTTCCTCAAAATCTTCATGTTGCAATCTTGAAAGACACTAAACTTAAATACCAAGTTTGGGATTTTATGGACTCCCTGTTTTTGAGTAATTGTGTGCGCATGCATGCAAGCGCGCACACATGCACGCACGCACACACAAACCTTTTCCTGAAAATGCATTTTTTGAATACAGGTCCCTAAAATGGCTATTTCTGTTGAAATCTTTGAATAAAAGTTTTGGGTGGAATGCAATACCTTCTCTATACACTTTGTACATAGTACATGTAGAGGAAATAAAAAACAATGTTTGAACAAAATTATAGCACAAGTATTAAAAGATGCCTAAACGTAAACTACCGAAATAAGCTTTGAAATCAAATGAGTGGTTTCCAAGTTCATAACTAAAAAATGTTGATGACTTCTCTTTATATATTAGAGTGGTCAAAACACATAAGATCTCCACATACAAGGGCTGTAAATAAAGTAGTGGCAACATTGATTGACTCATTAGTACAACTGCATTACATTCCTTCAATGTAGTCACCTGCAAAGTCCCTGAAATTTTGCCAAATGTAGGGCAGCCATTGGGGACCATTGGCAAGACGATCTCTGTTGACTGCGAAGGAACGCCTTACTGCGCGGACTACAGATGCCACGTCAGGAAATCGGCAGCCTTGGAGGGGTTCCTTCAACTTCGGAAACAGGTCAAAGTCATAAGGACTCATGTCTGGTGAGTACAGAGGATGTTTCAAAACCTCCCAATGCCACCGTTGCAATAAGAGCTGAACATTGTTTGCGACATAACAACACGCGTTGTTATGTCGCTGTTGATGGTTTGTCCCTCAGGCACAGTATGCATAAAAATAACCCCCTCATAGTCGTACGCCACAATCAGCATCAGCTTCACCCGACTGGGTTCCTGTCAAACTTTCTGTGGACGTGGTGAACCTGGGTGATGCCATTCATTCGCCTGATGCTTCAATTCTGGCTCATAGGCTCGTGCCCACGTCTCATCAATGGCAACAATACGTTGCAGAAATGCGTCTCCTTCGTTGCGGTATCTGTCCAGGTGGATGTCAGCCAGTGCATACCGGTGCCATTTCTGTACCTCGGTGAGTTGATGTGGAACCCAACGGGATGCAATTTTCCTCAGGTGAAGACATTTCGTCAGGATATGCCACACAGTTTGATGACTGAGACCAACCTCTACGGATAACTCCCGGACAGTCCATCGATGGTCAATGGCAACGAGACCACTCACATTGTCATCTGATCTTGCGGAATGGATGGCCGACCTGTGCGGTGCAAACCGCAGACTCAGTCCAATTTGCACGAAACGCCTTGACCCATCATGCAACCATCCTGTACAGCAATGCATTTCTGCCACAGGCTTCACGTAATCCTCGATAACATGCTGATGCATTTTTTCCATGGGCAACATCGATTTTAATCCACGAAAGCTGATTGCCTTTAGTAAACATGCTTTAGAGCGGTGCACTTGACCTGTTCACTTCAATACTACACAGCAACAACACACTCTCAACTGGCAGCTGACCAAAGCTCACTACACATCGACACTAGTCACCTGATCGCTCCCATATCCTATTGGCTCATACCCGCTCTCCTGTGAATGTGGGGACCATGTTGCAACTACTTTCTTTACAGCCCTCGTTGTTATAGATTCAGTGCATGTTGGGGTGCTTGTAATAAAACAAGTTCTAAAGCAAGTATTTACAGGAAAACATTTTATTTCAGACTAGGAATGTTAGATACATTTAGGTGTCTCCCTCCCTCTCTCTCTCACCCCTCCCCATCTCTTTCTGAGTGCACACACACACACACACACACATGTACAAGATACTACAAAAGTGGGCAAGTTAAATTCACATGATTTTTTAACCCATTCTTCCACAAAATATTCTTATAAGTACTTATTCTTATATCTACTTCACATTAATCAAGATTAATATTTGTAGAAATGGTTTTACAGTTCCTCTTAATGAAAATAGAACCATACAGAGGGCTTAATTGGTAGTGAACATTTTTTTAACATATTAAGACTGAAATTCTTTTCACTTTGCATGGTTAAGTTAAAAAAAATAAATAATAAATAAAAAAAATTCTGATGTTTTACACTCACATGACTTTCTCTAGCTGCCCCACAAACAACTTCTTACATCAAGATAAACATTAGCAGAATGTTCTTATTACTTAGTTCCTTATAAGTAGAAGGGAACTAAGGGAATACACTAGACTAAAGTGATAGTCAAATGTTTTAAAAGCAAATTGCTTCTTTGCTTGGCCAGGAGTAGAACAAAAGAAAAACAGACACTTCCTGTCTGAGAAAAGTATAAGTGTTTACAATTGAAACTAATAACAAGGAATATCTCGAAAACGGTAAACTCCACAAAATAAAATGTATGAGACATAAATTGTGTATTTTAACAAGATCTACATTTTGTGTAGTAAGTTTTTGTCTATCTCTTATGGTTAGGGACACTCAAATTTCTTGAATAAAATGTTGCTAAATTCTTGAGTAATAAGAGAGAAAATTCTTGAGTGAGAAGGTAAAATTCTTGAGTTAGAAAGGAAAATTCTTGGATACGGTAATTCTTTGATATTAACTTACTCACCTACAAAAATAGAAATAAATGCATAATTAATAAATGCATAATTAATTTATACAATCTAAAATATAAAAACGCTAATAGCAAGCATAATTTACACACACTCTTATGGTTTACTTTCATAATTATAAGCTGATAGCATCTCCAAGTTTGTGATTGTGAGATTTGTTCTGAGGTCCGTCAACACACACGAAAAGTTGGAAAAAAACCTTTCACAGTTCACGTTTGAGACAGGAACCCACAGCGCCCTAAGGCACCATCAACAAAAAGTTGATGATCATCACGCATTGCATGAAGAGCATCTTCTACTGATATATTTACATTGCTCTTCAGAATATCCTGAAGATCCCTGTAAGCATGCAGTCCTTCATCGATGGGAATACCCTTCATTGATGGTACTTTGTGGAAAAGGGTTTTCAGCTCGTCTCCTGCAGCAGGCTGTGACAGCACATTCTGCCTGTAGAAGAGTGCAGCCACAGGCTCCAAAAATGCACGGGCAGGGTCCCCCAACATAAGATTGTCCAGCTTGGTGTGCATATGGCCTGCTGCAATTTTTATGTCCTGCATCGAACTTCCCCTGAGATTTCCTTTCAGGGCATCAAGCTCCTCCTGAACTCTGTCACTGAAAGTTCCGGCAGCAACTATTTGTAAGCGCTTCTTCAAATTCTGAAGTTTGGGATACACTTCTGCAGCCATCGGTTTGGAATTTGTTTCCAGGCTGAGCAACAATTGCTTCATCACTGAAGCTAAAGATTTCACAAACAGAGCTTGCACATAAAGCATCTGTAGCTCAGAATCAGTAATATTCTGCAAGTGTGAAGATGCTGCAGTAAATGACTCTCTGCCACCAATGGAGCGAAAAAAATCAAAAAGAACGGTCCAGTTATCTGCCATCCACTCAACTGCTTCCACCCAGGAATTCCATCTTGTGGCCACTGGAATTGGAAACATTCCTGCTGCAGATCCTTTCTCCTGCATGAATTGCCGAAATGCATGTCTTTTTTTCCGGGCATGCAGAAAAGTCTGCTTGACTGAAATGACTAGTTTATTTAGCGATGACAAGTAGTCCATCACCACACCAATCAGATTTATTTTGTGTGCCCAGCACTGAATATGTAGGGACTCATCTGGCAGGAGAAGTGATAACCCAGCATAACAGGAGGTCATATAACTGGCTGAGTCACTTACTAATGCCACTACTTGGTCAAAGATTACCCCTGTGTTCCGTAGTGCCTCGGTAATTGTTCGAGCACAGGACCGTCCATTCACTACCTCCAGTGAAGTGACAGCAGCCACATATTGCTCCTGCGATCTGGAGGGCTCCACTGTAGACAGCAGAACACCGAAAATTGCCCTGCCCATCTTGTCTGTTGTTTCGTCAGCCATAACAGCAACCTTCTTGTTCTGTAGGGCTGCAACAACTTTTTCCTTCCTGGAGTTTGCCAAGAGAGGTAAATATTCTCTACGGAGAACATTGCTTCCTGGAAGGTCTCCACCGCCAATAACGTTCTTCTTCACCCATTCCTTGAAGGCTGGGTGATCTGCCTTCTCCAATGGAATATTGGTTGAAATAATAATTTCAACCATGGAAGTGACAAAATCCAGTTTGGCAGCCTGGTAAAAGTAGAAAAGAAAACATATAAGCATAGACCAGAACTTTTGCAAAATGTCTTTTTAAATGTGTTAAATCTTGAAAGCGAATCTCTAAGATTGATTCTTTGAGATTAAAATGCTGCAGTTTATGTTCCTTTTTATAACATGTCTTTTGTTGCCTTATTTTTCATTTTTATAGCCCCCTTTAACTTCTTTGGTGATATCGGAGGCTTTAACTTTCAACGGCAACAGGCCTAACAGAACTAAAAATTATGTCCTACCCGCGTATTTTGTATGCTACACTTCATATCTGTGAGAGCGTGCTCGCATGTCCCTCAACGTGCCTCATACAACCGGCTAAATCACCGCGAACCTAAAGCAGCGTTGTGTTATACACCCGATGTCACGTTATAAACCAAAATAAATTTGAAATATAATATAAAATCATGTAAAACATATAACTGAGCAAAATAAGTATATGCGATTAAGCGAAGAGTGCAACTACACACGATATTTTACTATTAGCCAAATAATGTTCTGATTTCTAAAAACATGTGCTTTAAAAGGAAGTAAACTGGCATTTAATTTTAAATAGGTAATACACCTTTACCTCTTTACACACAAGTTTCAAACTCTAAGTAACAAAATAAAAATTGTCACAGAATTGAAGTAGATAAATGCAGAAAATGTGGAAATTACATACCTTTGCTCCTTTTGAACATTCAGCCGCCTCGAACATTGTTCTTTGTCGCTTACGCGTTTTCGTTGCATCCACGTGTTTCTGGCTAGCAATATGTTTTTTTACAGCATCCGAAGTTTCATATGGAATTCTTTTATTGCAAAAGCTGCAAAGCATTATTTCTCCCGACCTCTTCATTCCGTCCTGCGAGAATTGCTTTACCCGCTCATCTAAGCTCACTTTCGGTGGCATGCTGTACGATATTTCAGAACTACGCTACTGCTAGTTAAAACGAACTGAACGCATGGGTGAACAGGAACTAGTGGGATACGCGTAGAAGAAGTTACTTAGGGTAGTAACAGAATGCGTGCGCAGCGCATACCGGATATGAGCGCTCCTATCTCGCTGGTTCAACGGCTTCGCTGGTCCGCCGATACTGCAGACTGCTGTTGTTATCGATCGAACGCTGACAAGATAGCCAATACCGTGCTAACAGACTCCCACGGCACTTAACAAAGCTTAAGCTGGAAGCAAAAAACGTTAACCGAAATTTGATAACAAGAATGTGTGATCTTTTTGCTATATGCGATAAATTTCGCGAGTGAACCTAAAAATTCGTATATAGAGCGGGAATTTCAAAATTTCGCGAGTAGATGGTGTGTCAAAAAGTATTTAAATTAATCAAATATGTCTTCGTATACATTTATTCCCTAATTTTAAGCATTTTAAAAATTTTCGCGAGTCGCGAAATTTGAGTGTCCCTACTTATGGTTTACATTTATGCAAAATTCATCTAGTGTAAACAGGTCTTCAGAAGCTATTCCCAGAAAGGAAAGTTAGTTTTTAGGATTTAAGTTTATGTTATACTTATATATATATATACACACACACATGAATAAAAGCCTGTACATACATAAAATTCTTGGCCCATTATTTAAACCCTTAACAGATGGCTGTATGCTAATAGATAAATGAAATCTCATGAAGCAATTTAATCTTCAAATGCATATATAAACTTCTAGAGTACTGTTAATGTTAAATATCTAACTTTGGTTTCTGTATGTTTTGAATTATATTTGTATTTTTATTATAAGCAAACTTAACAGAAGTTTAAAAAATAGTTCTTTTGGGCAAATTATGTTTTCTCATGAACTACTTGGACTACAATCCTGCAACAAACACCACTGACATTCTAATTTACCTTTCTTTTATTCTGTTGATGTAAATAGGCATTGTTGCATTTAAAAATTGCATGTTTGCTAAAATATGCAATTTCTAAGTATCATCAAAATTGTTTATAGGCTAAAAGTATGAGCCCCTATGTGAAAGCTGCATATCAATTATACTTTCCATTTCTGAAATATTTATGGTGCAAGTTTTAGGTGATTCATCCTGTATAAAGGGGTTCCCACACAAGAAAGCTTTTTGGGCAATATTTATCATTTTTTGAATGAATAAAATACAGCTCAATTTGCCACAGCTGAAAAGCTTCTTTATTGGAATTGGTAAAATATTTATTCATCAAGCGGTTTATTTAACAATTTAATAATGAACATGATGAAACTAAAATTGAAAGTGTGAAAATCTGACTACTGTTATGCTGTTACTTCTATTTCAACCAAAAATATTATTATGCATGATTTTTAAATAAGAATCTTAAAAATTTCCTTTACTTTGAAAGGACTGCATCTCTTAGACTGACCATATCTCATAGACTGAAAGAGCAGATACTTTTCTATTTTCTATTTCTATTTCTTTATTATCTCCATTTGTAATACATAATTTACAAGGATCGTCAGATTGATTACAAAACTAAACATATAGTATAAATAATAACATGAGTATATACACTTTTAAAAAAAAACAAAAAAAAACAAACAAAACAAACAGGGGGTACCATCATACAGCATAACTTATTTAATTTAACATTTTATACTCCTCTATAGAGTAAAATACATTTTCTGAGAGATACTTTTTAATTGCTTTAAGTTTACAGTTTTCTTCAGTTATCTGTTTTATTTGTTTAGGCAAATGATTGTACAAATCTTTGGTTTTACTTTCTATACTTTTGTTACTTAACGTTCCTCTTAGTCTGTTAATGAAATAATTTTGTTTCGTTCTTGTGTCATGTTCGTGTATGTGCATGTTTCTATTTTGATTGGAAATGTTAATATATTTAGTTTTTTATAGGAATTTTTACAAGTATCCGTCTTCTTTAGTTTACATATTATTCGAATGGCATGCTTCTGTAGTCTTAATATTCTTTGCATTGTTTTTTTCTGTGCATTACCCCATAATACAACCCCATAGCTCAAATGAGAATGTATGAAGGCATAGTATATTTGTATTAAGCTATCTCTATCCATTTGTTGCGCCACTTGTTTTAAGATGTATAGTCCTGTATTTATTTTTTTTTGCTATTTTTTCAATATGTTTTTTCCAGTTTAATCTGTTATCTATTATTAATCCTAAGAAGTTTGTTTCTGTTACTTGTTGTATTTGTTTATTGTCTAGGACTAATTGAATATTGGGTGGGATTTTCTTTTTTAAGCTGATTTGGATCCATTCTGTTTTATTTGTATTCATTACCATCCCTAGGTTTCCTAGCTCTTCCCTAATTTTTTCAAGTAGTATATTTGATTTATCTTGTATTTCAAGTTCTGTATTTCCCCTTACTATAATTGTAGTATCATCAGCATATCCAATGGCTATTTCATCTGCTTCTTTTATTATTTTGAATAAGCAATTTATATATATAAGGAATAGATATGGCCCTAGTTTCAATCCTTGTGGAACACCGTGAGTCACTTGTTAAAAGACAATCTGATTTTATTTAGGTTACCATTTGAATGGTATATAATTTCCACACATTGTTCTCTATTTTGTAGATAAGATTTTAGCCATTTTAGTGGTAGGCCCCGGATGCCATAATTTTCTATTTTAGTTATTAATTTATGTATATCTACACAGTCAAATGCTTTAGTAAGGTCAAGAAAGATTGCGATTACATATTCTTTCCTGTCTATTGCCTTTATGAGGATGTCATTTCCTTTACAGATAGCTTGTATTGTTGATTTCTTTTTTTGAAAACCGAATTGGTACTCTGATAATATTTTATAATTACTGCAGAAGCTCTGTAGTTGAGTTAAAAACAATCCCTCTATTATTTTGGAAAATGTTGAACATAATGATATGGTTCAAAATCTTCTCGGGCTTCTAGCCAGGTAATAACTTGGCTTGACACCAACGTTTCGAAGAAGTGCATCTTCCTCGTCTTCAGGGTGAACTGATGGTTTGAGCTTGCGGAGACTGGTATTTATAAGAGCTGGGATGAAGCTAACATCTGATTGGTTCGCGAGATATTATGACCTGGTATTTAAGATGACTGAGACATGGGCACGGACTTCGTAGAAAACTATTTATAGCAGTTATTCGGCTAATGTTTTGTGTTTGAGCACGCACCTGCTAGAAAATAAGCCTTGGAAGACTGCAGGTACAGGATTAGGTGTTAAGGCTCTTTATCATCGGTGTCCATGCTGAACTTAATTGTAGGCCAGAATCGCGATTTAGATTATTTGTTTCAGATGAGATGGCTAAAGCTTCTTTTACTCTCCTTTCCCAGTAGTTCGAACACTTTGCCACTATCTTGGTGTTAGTAAAGTTAGCTCTGTGGCTCTGTTCTATACAGTGTTCAGCCAGTCCAGATTTTTCGGGTTGCATAAGCCTTATTGATCTTTGGTGTTCAGAAACGCGTGTGGCAATAGTGCGTCCTGTTTGGCCAATGTACGCTGCGCTGCATTCGCAAGGAATGTGGTAGACACCAGGTACTCTGAGAGCTAAATTATCTTTAACTGGCCTGACCAAATTTTTTATTTTAGGTGGTGGCTTATGGATGGTTTTGACATTATATTTGTAGAGTAGTCTACTAATCTTTCCCGAAAAATTGCCGGTAAACGGTATATAGGCTATGGCGGCTGGCTTGTCTTTTTGTTGAGTGTTCTTGCTGGGGTTTCTTTTTCGTCCGGCTCTTTTCAGCGCTGATGTGATGTCCTTGGCTGAATATCCATTTTGTTGGAGTGTGAATTTTAGGTGTTGAAATTCCATTTGCAGATTATCTGGGTCTGATACAGAAACTGCTCTATGTGCCAATGTGTTTAGAATGCCCATTCGTTGTGACTTATGGTGGAAGCTGTTTGCGTTGAGATAAAGATCCGTGTGTGTAGGTTTTCGGTAGACGGCATGACCAAGAGTTCCGTCCGCTTTTCTGGTAACCAGAATGTCCAGAAATGGGAGGGAAGCATTTTTCTCAACTTCCATTGTGAACTGTATTTGTGATCTAAGGCTATTTAGGTGTGCAAGAAAATCTGGAAGAGTGTGCAGTCCATGTGGCCAAATTACAAATGTATCATCTACATATCTGTAAAAATGTGTAGGTTTTAATGGGGCTGTGTTAAGTATTTCATGCTCCAGAAACTCCATATAGAAGTTGGCAATAGCTGGTGACAGAGGAGAGCCCATCGCAACACCGTCTGTCTGCTCGTAGTAGGTGTTGCCATACAGAAAATAAGTGGAAGTAAGTGTGTGACTAAACAGTGCAGTAATACCAGGTGGAAAGTGTTCTGACAATAGTTGTATTGTTTCCGCCAGGGGAACTCTGGTGAAGAGAGATACCACATCGAAACTAACTAACAGGTCCGATGGCTTCACTTTGATGTTGTCAAGAACTTCAGCGAATTGTATAGAGTTCTTCACATGGTGTACACACTTACCTACTATTGGTTGCAGCAGATGTGCCAGATGACGAGCTAGGCGATAGGTAGGGCTGCCAATAGCGTCCACTATGGGCCTTAGAGGTATCCCAGGCTTATGGATCTTCGGCAGACCATATAATCTGGGAGGTATGGAGGCAGATGGCAAGACCGTCTTCTGAACATCAGGAGGAAGGCTGGATTTCTTAATTAGCTGGATGGTGCGTCTTTCCACAGAGTTGGTAGGATCCTTTTTAATGGTTTTGTATGCAGGATCGTCCAGCAGTTGTTGAACCTTTTCTTGGTATTGCACGGAAGAGAGGAGTACCATGGCGTTCCCTTTGTCAGCTGGTAAAACAACCAAGTTGTCGTTTTTTCGAAGGGAATGTAAGGCTTTACTTTCTTCTCGGCTGATGTTTGCTACCTCACGGCGTATT
This sequence comes from Hymenopus coronatus, assembly GCA_030762935.1. NCBI lineage: Eukaryota > Metazoa > Arthropoda > Insecta > Mantodea > Hymenopodidae > Hymenopus > Hymenopus coronatus. The sequence continues at coordinate 102,348,266 of CM060888.1, read as the reverse complement.
TCTTCTGCACTTGCTGATGGAAGTTGACAAATGGCGGCTTCAATAGAACTGATGGTGTCTGCCACTGATATTTGCCTAGGCGTGGGAGCGAAGTTGAGCCCTTTAGCTAGAACCGAGGTGGTAGGTTCGTCTAGCTGGATATCGGTGAGGTTGTAGATGATACGATCAGTGTCCAATGGTGGTACAGGTTCATTCTGCTTAGATAGACTTGCAAATTTCTTAGTTTGCCGCTTAGTGCAACGCAGTAGAGTAGCATTGCCTTGTGCAAAAGAGGAGTGGTCGACTCTGTCCCAATCTAGAGGTGAAAGCTTGCTAGAAAGAAGCCAAAAGGAATCCAGTAACTTTTGATCAACGATAGACAGTTCATGTCGGGTATGCTTGATTTGTTCCCTTACCAGGGCTAAGCTGGCGCGTCTAAGTATTTTAGATGTTGAGGCATTTTTCACTGGGTAATGAAGTCTCACAAACTTGGGCGTAATTTCTTTGTCTCGGCACCTGGATAAGAACGCCAAGGAGCTGAGTAATTTACCTTTCTTTTCGCGTAGGTCTTGATGTTTCTTAATTGCCTGGTAAATTTCTTTCCCGTAAAGGAATTTAAAATAAGAACTATAGCTTTCCTGGCGACGTGCTAGTTCAAAATCTTCTCGGGCTTCTAGCCAGGTAATAACTTGGCTTGACACCAACGTTTCGAAGAAGTGCATCTTCCTCGTCTTCAGGGTGAACTGATGGTTTGAGCTTGCGGAGACTGGTATTTATAAGAGCTGGGATGAAGCTAACATCTGATTGGTTCACGAGATATTATGGCCTGGTATTTAAGATGACTGAGACATGGGCACGGACTTCGTAGAAAACTATTTATAGCAGTTATTCGGCTAATGTTTTGTGTTTGAGCACGCACCTGCTAGAAAATAAGCCTTGGAAGACTGCAGGTACAGGATTAGGTGTTAAGGCTCTTTATCATCGGTGTCCATGCTGAACTTAATTGTAGGCCAGAATCGCGATTTAGATTATTTGTTTCAGATGAGATGGCTAAAGCTTCTTTTACTCTCCTTTCCCAGTAGTTCGAACACTTTGCCACTATCTTGGTGTTAGTAAAGTTAGCTCTGTGGCTCTGTTCTATACAGTGTTCAGCCAGTCCAGATTTTTCGGGTTGCATAAGCCTTATTGATCTTTGGTGTTCAGAAACGCGTGTGGCAATAGTGCGTCCTGTTTGGCCAATGTACGCTGCGCTGCATTCGCAAGGAATGTGGTAGACACCAGGTACTCTGATGGGTCTATAATTTTCCATTGCATGCTTTGAATTTTTTTTCTTGTATATTGGTCTTACTATTACTTTTTTTAGTGCATTGGGAAATGTACCTGTTATAAAAGATAGATTAATTATATGCGTCATTATCTCTGACATTTCAGATTTACAATGCTTAACCATTTCATTTGTAAGTCCATCTAACCCAAAAGATTGTTTACACTTTAATGTGTTTATCTGTTTAATAACATCCTCATTTGTTATTTCTCGTAACACCATTGAGTTACATATACTGTTTTCAGTTGTTTGCTGGTTTTGACCTTGGCTGAGGCCTAAAGTTTTTACAATATTGATGTAATAATCATTAAATTTTTCTGTTATGTTTATTGGGTTTTCTATTAACCTATTGTTTACTTCAATACATATGTTTTCTACCCATTTTTGTTTATTTTCTTTATGTGATGCTTTTATTATATTCCATGCTACTTTAATTTTATTTTCTGCATTTTGTATCAGTATTTTGTTGTGCTGCTTCTTTGCTTCAATTATTACTTTATTGAGCATTTGTTTGTAATTTTCTATATATGTGTATGATTTATCATCTAGTTTTGGATGTTTTAAGCTGTTTAGGAATTGCATGCGTTTTTTTGAGATGTTTATACCTTTGGTTGACCAGTTTTTACTTTTCTGCATACCACAATTTACTTTGCATATAGGTATTGTTGTGTTTAAGCATTTTTCTAAGATTTTAGCAAAACATTCAAATTTTTCATTTATTTCATATTTTTCATAGATTTCTTCCCATTGTGCTTCTTTGATGTAATATCGCAATGCTTCTAGTGTGTTTTTGTTTATTATTCTTTTGACCTCTATTAGTTTATTAGTTTTGGATCTTAAGTTACCTAATGTTTTACTTACTATTTGTTGACCATAGTGGTCACTTATTCCATTTTTTATTATTTTAATTTCATAACATTCCCTATTTAGGTTTGAGAACATGAGGTCCACGCATGTTGCTGAATACTTAGTTACTCTTGTTGGTTCTGTCTCTGCCAGTGCGACTTTATTTCTTACTAGCATTTCTAATAATAGCCTTTTCTTTTTGTTTTCTACTAGAACATCTATATTGAAATCTCCTGTTACTATGGTGTCTCTATTTTTCCTTATACTGTTGAGACATTCTTCTAATCTCTCGAGAAAAATTACTTTGTTTGCATTTGGAGGACTGTAAATACCTATTACTATGAGGCTTTTTACTTTTTTGCTTTATTTCGATTGCTGCAATTTCGCTGCACATTTCTTCACAGAATTTTTTGCAATCTATTTCTTTGTATTTAATTTCTTGTTTAACATAAATTACCACCCCCCCACTTTTATGGTTATTTCTGCAGTAACTAGCCCCCAATGAGTAGTTTTCATAATTATTTACCTTTAATTCCTCTATTTTTAGACCATGCTCTGTAAATATTATAATATCGGGTTGCATATTTAGAATGTTTTGCTCGATAAGTGCTCTTTTGTTGGCGATACTTTGAATGTTTTGATGATACAGACTAAATTTATTTTTACCCTTACTTTTTGTTGCCAAATTAATTTTTTGACCTAACAGATTTTGTGTGGTGAAGTTTGTACAATCATTTGCCTTACCTTTAGTTGTATTTTCTTCTAAGTTAGTTGTACTGGGCAAGTTTTCTGTACCCCCCTTTGCAATTAGTTTCCCTGATCTATGATCCAGTTGATCGTAGCTGTACACCTTTAGATGGTATTCTTCATTATTCTCTGTAGATTTGCCGTACCTTTTCTGCTTAGGTGCAGGCCGTCTCTCCCTATACAGTCCATTCCCATTTGTCTATCTACATCCACAAATACACACTTTAGTTTATCACACATCCAGCGTATATTTTCATTTACACTGTTTATAAATCTGAAATGTACATCTCTTCTTTTCACTACACCATTTATAATAACTAGTGATTTCGGATACATTTGTTTTATGCTCTTTGCCGCACAGTATATATCGCCCATAACCTCTTCGGGACAAGACGCTTGCTTCATTGTATTTGTTCCCACGTGCAGATATATTGCCTTTGGTTGGGTTTGGATTCCTGCGTTCTTCTTGTCAATCAGGTTTTCTAGTTCCTTTGTCTTTATTCCACTGAACACGTTCACTTTGGCCATTTTTGATAAGTCGACGTGCTTTATTATCGAATCCCCTAGCACTATTACGTCTTCTTTCGTCTTCTGTATTTCACTTTCATTTCGCCTCTCGCTCGTGTTGTTTGAGTGTTTTTCTTGGTTAGTTTCTGCTGCACTTGTGTCTGCTTCTTTCTTCCTGTCTGCATCTGCTTGTGTCTCCTGAATATTTTCCAGGTAGCCGAATCTGTTCTTTGTTTCAATCACTTGAGATTCTGTAGGTTTGGCTTGGTTTGTCTTTCTTCGATGAGTTACAGTTTTCCATTTTGTGCTGACGTTTTTTACCTCTATTTCCAGTGCTGCTTTTTCTTCTTTTAGCTTTTGGTTTTCTATTCTTGCTTCTTTAAGCTCTTTTGTTAATATTTCAATTATAAGCTGTAGCGACGCTACGCTTTCCTTGTCTTCTAGTGTACCGTCGTTCAGTTTCTCTCCCGCCATTTCATTGTTACCTGCTTGCTGCATATGTTTCGCGATTTTCTCCTTTTCAGTTGGATTTTTACTGCTGCTTTCGTTTGTACCTTCACTTCGAGGGTTTTTGTTTTCCTCGTTGTTATTTTCCTTTGCGATTTTAAGTTTGTTGCTGTATAACTCTTCACAGTTTCAGAGCTTTGCTTTATAGTTACACTGTTCCACCGCCATTTTGTCATCTATAGCCTATTCAGATCATACCAAAGTGCTTTTAAGGATCATGCTGAGGATCTGTACTCTTGTGTATTTATGTATGCTTTATGCTATGGGTTGAGAAACATACATTGTAATTATTTAAAAAAGTGCAACTTTAATTCATTTTTCCACTAAAAAATTAAGCTATTTTACCATGCATTCCTAGTTCCTGATTGACATTTTAAGCAGTAGGGAGTCATTTTTACTTTCTCTACACTTACTATGTACATAGTGTATAGAGAAGGTATTGCATTCCACCCAAAAATTTGATACCAAGATTTCACCAGAAATATGTTTTAGGGTCCCCTATAAACAAAAAAAAGCATTTTCAGAAAAATGTGTGTGAGCACAATAACTCAAAAACGAAAAGTCGGTAAAATACCAAACTTGGTATTTAACTTTAGTATCTTCCAGGGATGCGACACAAAGATTTTGAAAAAAATCCCCCTACCCCAAACTACTTTTTTCGAAATGTTTTATTTTCTTAAAAATGGCTCTAACAATTTTGACTAAAATGCCATATATTATAGGTATTTACCTGAAAAATAAAATGTATATCTTGAATTTTCTGGGAATAGCCTCTGATTATTACTTTATTCTTGATGAATTTTACACAATTTTGCATAACTGCTAAACGGTAAGAGATGGACAAAAACTTACTACACAAAACATGTAGAGCACGTTAAAACACACAATTTATGTTATATAGATTTTTTTCGTGGAGTTGGTCATTTTTGAGATATTCCTTGTTTTTCGGTTTCACCTTTAGAAAACTTATACTTTTCTCATACAGGAATTTGTCAACTCCTGTCCATACAAACAAATGAACTTTAGTCACATAGAACCAGCTTTTGACTATCACTTTAACTTATGGTGCTCACTTATTTCGATTCTGCTTACAAGGAAACAAGTAATAAGACTATTTCTGCTAATTTGCTCTCGATTAGCATGAAGTAAATAGAGGCATAAGCTTTTTAGCAATAATTTGTGCAGAGATGTAGAGAAAGTCATGTGAATGGAACACATCAGATTTTTATCATTCTCTTCCTCAATGTGGAGATCACTGGCGTAGCAGAAACAGTGGGTGTACATATTGTGTTGAATTCACATGTTAGTAGAAACACATATAGTATATGGAAATTTAATGCACAATAATTTTGATGCTTCACTCAATAAGTTTTTTGTAGCAGGATAATTATGGTCACATTATCAGCTGCCTGTTGACTGCAGAGTAAAGCAATTATATACATAATTATCTATAGTGGCAATCCAATTCACTGTTAGAATATTATTTTCACCTAATTACTAAAGTAACTAGCAGAAAATTAATGCATTATAAAATAGGTGGGACAATGTAATGATACAATACCTCATAAGCCACAAATCACTAGCAAAATATGTGCTATACTTCATAACCACATAAAAATTCTAAAAAAGATGAAACCCTGTTGATTCAATTTCAAATGTATAAATATTACATTTTATTAAAAACTAATGTTTTGCTTCAAAACTCAGAATAAGAGAATGTTTTATGTGGCTCCTGTAAAATTTAAGTTTTAGGGAATATGAGGTATTGCAAGTGCACTGTCCATTACTAGTTTATTAATATTAATTCTATTTACTTTGTGGTTAACTTCATGTAGCAACATCCAACAATGCCGATAAAAGTGGCAGCAGGACAGTTTATAAAAAGATCAATTAAAATTGGTGCCAAATCTCCACATGGATGAAGTCCCACAATGCCGAATCTAAAATTATTTTCTGAAGATTCAAATGAAGATAACAGCAACTGAAAATTAAAATAAAAGGCAATTAAGCACTTAAGGCATAAATAATTGGTTTGTACTTTAGTATTTAGTGGGAGAGAGAGAGAGGGGAGGAAAGAGAGGTGGAAGAAAGAGAGATGTAACAGAGGGGGAGAAGCAGTGAGAGGTGAAGGCAATTTTTGTTCAGACATAGGAAGTCAGTTTACTTTTATCTTACTGCTTACCTATTCTGTATTCCAACCAAACTTTCTGTACCACAGTTTCAATGGAAAAACATGTTCTGAGATTCCTTGAAACAAAATAAAAATTATAAGAATTATTATTATTCTTCACTTCCTCAAATATTTGAGGAGCATTTTTGTAATACTTGCTTTGTGAAAAAATGAAATTTTAGTACAGATGATAAACCATTTTCCAAGAAGGTCTTGAATGTTAGAAATTTGATTTTTATGTTATTTAATTTTATAATTAAGTATCTCCAAAATGTGAAATTTATTACACACAACTATTATATATTTGATGAAAATTCAAAATTCATCCGTTTTTCCAGAACAGCTATATATGATGTCAATACAACAAATTGTTTGTAATTCTAGTAATAGAAGTCTCTTGGTGCTTTTCATCAATATTTAAGGATATCCATTTGCAATATGAGTAGTGTAGAATATTGTCAGTCATTTTTACGTTATTAACTACTTCCCTATAATATATCAGCCTGGATATATGGATATAAAAAAGAACAAAAAGGGGAGAAAAATAATATTTAAATTTAAATAAGGGTTATTATAATAATCACTTCATCCAGTATTCACGCCCCTTCTTGTTCATCACAATTCACATCATCATCATCGTTATTACAATAGTTTTGCAAAAACAGATTGCACCATCATATAGACGACTTGAATAATCATGTGAATCAATAAAAAATAAGTTTTGATTTTTTTACAGAAAGCAAGTTTGCAAGAATGCTTCTCAATTGCTGATGATGGAGACAAACTGTCTCCAAAAAGTTATGTGTTGTGTGTTAGTGTTTCATGTGTTCTCGTTCTTTATGAATATTTCATCATCATTTCTAGTTTTCTGTTATACAATAATAGCTAACTTCGTTAGTATATAACAAAACATTACAAACTATGACAGTTTAAGAATCCTGAGCCACAAATTTAAACATTAATTACAGAGATCTGCCAGAGTCTGCATTATTGAAATTTATTGGTATAGAAAATACATCATCCATAATTTAAACTTACAATTCTATCCAACACTTTCTACTTTTACTTTAAGCTCCAAAAATTTTAACCAAAACTCAGCTTCATTTTGAAATGAAGCACCTTGAAACTCTTGTGAAATTTCATTAAATAAATACTATATAAATTTGATATGTTTCTTATTTTTATGGAAGTATTCTGTGGGCTGGCTAAATTGAAGCCCGCTAAATTTGTAAAGAAAGAATTTCTATTGAATTTATAAACAACAAAGAATTTATTCCTAATCTATTGGCTGTTTGTATTCTAGCATGTTATAACAGAACAAAATAAGCTCCTTGTAATAAAACCCAATTCTGTTCAGAATGTATTGTAGTCTATCTTCTCAGGCGGGAATAGCATGACTGACCACACATTATATAATGGGCTTATAAGCCGAAAGAGATGAAGCCTAGCTCTATTTTCATAAGTTAGGATCTGCAGATTAGCAGCCAATCTTCAAACTAAGCACTATGTTGCCAATGTGAGCAACAGGTATTCACCTGACATGTGCAGCATCAGGATGTGATGATAAATGGAACAGTCTACAAAGAGAAAGCAAAAAAGTAATTTTAATTATATTTATGAAAAAAGTTAATAATGCAACATAAATTGATTTAAGGAATACTCCAGAGGGCTAATTAAAGAAATGAAGAAATAAAAAAAAAAAAAAGTGTCACGTTCTTTGAGCGGGTCTTGCATATGCCTTGATGTATATAGGAGAATTCACATTAAGGTACAAGAACATGGCCATAGGTAATTGTAATTACACCTCACCTTTGTATTTTCAGCTTATCCACAAATTAATTATAAGGTAAACAAGCTAATGGGTAAGAGGAATATACAGAAACAAAATCAATTACGCTTACATTTCTGCTACATGCTGCCATATTGTTTTGTATGTTTATAAGAACCTGGAACTGCTAATAACTACATCTTGGTCTCTGTCTGTCTCTTAGAAAAATAATTTTCGCAGCCAGACTAACAATGAAACAGATAACACAAAAAATAATGATGATATAAGATTACTGAAAACAGCAAAAACGAACCTCAGTAATTGCAAGTTGAAGCCGGGGAGGACTAGGACATGGCAATATGATATCAGCAGCTCTGGCAACAAAGTAGCTATTACTATAGCAACAGGCCTGTGGCCCTAACTTGTTTTTCTGATTACAGCACTTAGGAAGATACGGTTATAGTGATTTTTATTGCTGAAGATAGGGATTCTTAATTTGCTTAATAGACAAAAAAACAAAAGCTATCTGTTTCAAAACTAGATGGGCATGCTTCGGTAGTGTGGGGGTCTGCCTCATATACAATCTTGCTTAGGGTTTCAGGGTTTTTTTCTTATCCTGAGAAGATGACTGTGAGTAACTTTAAATTCCATCATGGACCCTGGTATCATTTGAGCATCATTTCAACAATTTCATTCATTGTTCAATATGACCAACTAAGTTAAAGAATGTTAAGCTACACAGATATATATATATATATATATATATATAAAAAAATGGAGGTGATTTTTTTTTATTTTTAAAATTTAAAGGTCTAGTTAATGGGTAATTACAATATGTTATATTATTATTATTATTATTAGCTGTGTGAATTACATTTCATTGACATTATTTACACTGTTAAGCATAACTTACATTAAATCCTGAACAAAATGTATACATAATTTGTCAAGTGAAAAAAAGAGCTAGCTCAGATCTTGGTTACAGCATTTACTTCTGCTTATTTTATGCATGGTGACTGAAAAGTCTCTTGATATTTTGCTCATATTGTTAATTTATGCATTTGTCATGTAGGTTATTGGAAACTATGTTAACAATAAAGGAATGATTAGCTATTGTTTGCATCCGTATACGAGGATTGACTTACAAGCAGGTCCAAGAATAATTCACTAGAAAGTTCATAAAACCAGGTCCTAGCAGGCAGGCTATTAGAGATCTGGTACTGAAATTGAAATGGAAAGGATCTGTTGCTGATGAGGTGAGTATTGTTCATGACCACCTCAACCAAGTCTTCCCTGATAGGTGGATCAGTCATGGTTAACCGAGAATTTGGGTGGCCTGCTCTCCAGATCTGACACTACTAGACTTATTTGTCTGGGGTTTTGTCAAGTCCAAAGTGTATGCAATGAAGATCAGCACCTTACAGCAATTGAGAAACTTAATTGCTGCAGTGATAGCTGCAATCATGCCATCTATGCTGGCAAAAGCATTTTGGTCTTACAGGGCCACCATATTGAAATGTACTGGGTTTATCATCCAGTAGTCATTACTTTCCATATGTAATAAAAGACTTGACATAAAATGTTGTTTTGATGAAAATGTCAAGAGACTTCTGAAACACCCTGTATGTGTGAATCTGAATTCTAATTCAAACCTACCTTTGTTAAATGTTCAGAAGTAAGTTCCTTCCCAAGATTCAAGTTTAAATGCACTGGACGATATGCTTTTATTGTTTCACTTTGTCCTACATACTTGACAACAGATGTTTCCAACTCTAGGTCCAATAATCTGCAATTTGACAACCTTTATCACATTTGATATGAAACTTTGGCATAATGCAATGTAACCAAATGAAGTAGTAGCTGTTCACGAAGAGATTTAATTCAGTTTACGCTCCCTTTAAGTATCTATTTCAATTTTCTAAAACATGCTTCCTCACAGCTAATGAAATATTCTTTCAGAATGCCTTTATGTACAAACATACTAACAGCTTATACAGCAGAATCTCTGACTTGACATCTCTTAAAAAGTGCCTTTTTTTTTTGTAATTATTACCTAAAGAGTGGAAAATATTAAAGTATTATTTTTATTCACCTTAAGCAACTGAGAAGGGGCATTTGTGACATTCATATCACAGATTCAGCTGTAATTTTATAGTGAAAATACATCAAAAACAAAAAAAATCTACATTATGGACATATGTAAAGAAAGTAATATCCATGTCTCAACTTTCTCTCCCATAGGGCAGAAAAAAACAATTATAAAGTTTTAAGTTGCTTTAGATTGTCTTCCGCTGAACGACCAGCTGCCTAGTACTCTGCCAGGCGCTGATAACGAATTTTGACTGCACCAAGGCTACAAATACTTGTGCGCAAGACTACACTAATAATAACTTGCACCCAAGATTTCATGCTGCAAAAACAAAATGGGTCATAGTTTGCAGTTTTCTCATTTAATATCTTTTAAGCACTAATATATGCAAAGAATGAGATATTAATGAATTGTTCTAATTTGAAAATAATTGTCTTCTTGTCAAACTTGGGCCTATGGAAGAGAAAGTCAAACCATTAGTATTTTTATTTTCAATCAATTTTCACTAAAAAAATCTGATATGTACCATTCACATGACTTTCTCTATATCCCTGCAACAAACTATTCTTAAAAAGCTTATGCTTCTATTTACTTCATGCTAATCTAGAAAAATTAGCAGAAATAGTCATATTACTTTCTTCCTTGTAAGTAGAAAGGAAATAAGGGAGTAGCATAGGTTAAAGTGATAGTCAAAAGATGGTTACTATGTGACTGAAGTTCCTTTGTTTGTATGGACATGAGTTGACAAATTCCTGTATGAGAAAAGTTAAGATTTTCGACCCTGAAAACAAAAACAAGGGATATCTCAAAAACGATCAACTCCAGGAAAAAAATGTACACAACATAAATTGTGTGTTTTAATGTGCTCTACATTTTTTGTGTGGTAAGTTTTTGTCTATCTCTTACGGTTTAGCAGTTATACAAAATTCCTGAAAATTCACTCAGAATAAAGTAGTCTTCAGAGGCTATTCCCAGAAAATTCAAAATATACATTTTATTTGTCAGGTAAATATCTTTAATATATGATATTTTAATCAAAATAGTTAGAGCCATTTTTTAGAAAATCAAAATTTTCGAAAAAAGTTCCATGTAAAGGGCAGTTTGGGGTGGGGGGATTTTTCTCAAAATCTTTGTGTCGCATCCCTGGAAGATTCTAAACTTAAATACCAAGTTTGGTATTTTACCAACTTTTCGTTTTTGGGTTATCGTGTTCACAGACACACACACACACGGACCTTTTTCTGAAAATACTTTTTTAGATAAAGGGGACACTAAAACATATATTTCCGGTGAAATCTCGGTATCAAATTTTTTGGTGGAGTGCAATACCTTCTCTATACACTAAGTACATAGTTCGTATAGAGAAAGTAAAAATTACAGCTCACTCTGAAAAGCAAAGTGAAATTGTCCCTTGTAAGTTGCTCAAAGGTGGCATTAATTCTCGGAACATAAAAATAATAATGGCTTTGGTGATTAGTTATGTACAGCTAGACTCCCTTTATATGTGGATTTGTTATCTGTGCATTTGCATATATGCAATTTTAGTTTTAAGAGTAATCTGAGGATCTGAGGAACAAAGATTTGTTAGTTTTAGTGAGAACAATGGTAAGGAAGAAACAGATGTCGAAGTTCAGCTTGTTAGAAAGCTGAAAACAAAGAAAATGTCCAAGGCCTTCAGAATGACCGACACTGCAATCACAATTTTTGAAGATCGTGATCCTGAACAAGTAGAGAGTGTAATAGTAAAGGCAGAAGTTGAACATCCTCTTATATGTTACAAAGAACTGTATAATCAACTGGCAAAGAAGACTATACACTGACAATTAAATATTTCTTTGCAAAACGGGTTCCACTTCAAATGAATGTCAAGCGCTTAGAGAGAACACTTCAGCTACAAAGGATTTGAATGTAACAAAATTTGCATCAATGTATCACCTACATAGGCTATTTAGGATGCTAATTTAATGAAACTATTTAAGTGTATTATTGTGGTCTCAGTGTTACATTTTTAAATGTAAAAAATTTGCATTTAAATTAATTTCAGAAAGATGATAATATTTTTTGGTAAAAATACTAAAAATTTCTGCTATTTTAACTTAATATGTGAACAACAGATAAGCTAACCCTATACAACAGCTGCGCCAACCTCAAGATGTGTTCACTACCAAAGAGGCAGAGAGACAACGTAAACACAATGAACTTTCAATGGTGTGTGTTGGGGGTGTAGCCAACCGGGACACCTAGTGAGAGACTGTATGCCAACAGCAGGCATATGACAATGGAGGGGCCGACACTGCCACACTTTGAGTGACGCTATATGCCTTGAGCAGTCAGAGTGATGGACAGCCTCATCACAGACAGCTGGGTACAAGAGGAGCTCTGCCAGAAACTGGTAAACACAAGTGAAGCCGTGACTGTAATCAGACCTGAAGTGCCGAAGGGCTTGCTTATACGATCACCCAGTTGGCCTGACCAATTAAAGACAGCATCAGGCAACATCTTACCTGTGGAGAAGAAGGCCCTGGTGGAGTTGACATTTGGATGGAGCACTGTGAGCCTGTAGGTATTTGTTGTGAGGGTGGCCAAGGAAGTGATACTGGGAAATGCAGGATGACCTTGAGATACGATGGAGTTATGCCTGCAAGAAGCGTGGGGTGGTGAAGGCGCATCTGGGGGGGGGGGTCATGGGCAAGGAACCTTGTACTGGACCGGAAAATATCACTAAACGGATTATATCCAGGCCTGAACAGTTAGGGAAGTGCGAGCCAGCTAGTGTATTGTCTTGCAACGGATCCAACCATTCTGTCCCATCACAGGATCTGGGACTTGGCTGAAAGATTTGCTGAAGAGGGCGGCCGATTATCTGACCGCTTCACTGCTATAGAGGTTCCGGCATCTACTTAGTTGATACCAGTCTGTCTTCTGCGAAGGGAACAGCAATTATGGCAGCATTGACCGAATACAACATAACATCGACAGTGGGACACCCAAACTAATTGGCAACCACCATGACGTGTTCATCTGATGATACAAGCAGAGGTACGGGACATGCTGGAGGACATGAGGTCTAGGGTAATCATTGAAGTGTCCAACAGCCCTTGGTGCTCTCCCGTAGTCTTGGTGAAGAAGTAAAATGGTGAGCTACACTTCGGTAATGTTGCCGTTTAAGGGTCAGTTGGCCGCGCAATGCCGCAAAACCATACCAACTTTAGAAATTGAAAACCCGCTTTGGAACTGAGCACATAGTGCCAAAGGAATGCAATCGGTGAATAGCTGCAAGATGGCAGTAGTAGCACGTTTATATGTTGCTAAATGGCGGGTATATGACGCAGCCGAAGGGCCTGGCAATTCTAGAAGATGACGGCATCTATCATACACCATTAATCCTATTTATTGCAGATGTAGATTATTTGAGGTTATGTGGTACATGAGCTAGCTATGCAATTGCGGTGATCTTAATACGTTTGATCAAGTAATATTTTGGTTAAATGGAGAAATTTAATACACAAAGCTACTGTTAAATATGAAGTTATCGATTGCTTTGTTTCTTTTTAATGAAAACAGGAGCATTAGTAATAAATAAAAATTAAAATTATTATTATTATTGTTACTAATATTATTGTTATTTATACTATTGTTATTATTTATATTACTGTTACTAATATTATTATTATTTTTTGTTGTTGTCGTCATTGTTGTTGTTAGTTGTAAGAATAACTGTCAGCCAAACCAGATCTACTTGGTAGCCTTAAAAAGGGCTGTTTTGTCATTGAAGAACATATGAAAGAGGTGGAGAACAGTAGGAGATATTTAGAAGAACTGTATATGCACCCCCTGATGCATATAATTGCATATTTCAGCATTTCTGACACCTTCCTATGAATGCACTGTCTCATTGTATATATTTCTGGGTTTCCCCCGCCTTGCTATGGTTACGCTTCCTAAGGCATATACTGTTAATTGCAAATTCCATGCTTTCCACACTACCGCATGACTGCGCTGTCTTCCCTCCTTTTCACAATACCAACTATATATGCTCCATTATGCTGAACATTGCACCTTTCAGATGCAAAGGTTGGCTGCCTGACGTTACGCAGCCAACTGGCCCTTAAATGGCAACATTACCCTACACTTCTACGTGGACTACAGGAAGCTAAATGCTGTCACCAGAATGGACTGTTTCCCTTTACCACCGACGATACCCTGGACATAGTTGCTGGTGCCCAGGGGTTCTCTACTTTGGTCTTGAAATCGGAATACTGACAGGTGGTCTTAGATCCCAGTGAAAAAGAGAAGACAACATTCTTGACTGGCTAAGGGCTTTGGCAATTTACAGTTATGCCCCTTGGCCTTTGCAATGCACCCTCCACTTTCCAGTGCCTCTTGGATTCAATGAAGAGAGGCTGCCTGCTATATCTGGATGGCATCATCGTTGTAGGCCACAACTTCGAAAACCAGCTCGAGAACCTGATCAAATTACAACAAAGGCTGCAGGCAGCTAACCTGAAATTAAACGCAAAGAAGTGCCAACTCTTCTGGGCCTCATAGTCTCACCATTTGGAGTTGACATGGACCCTGATTGGCCTCGCCGAAACACAAAGGAGAGCGGCAAAGTTTTCTGGGCCTATGCAGCTACTACCGCCGGTTTCTTAGAGGTTTCTCCAACTTCGTAAAACCCTTCAGTCATCTAATGGAAGAGCACTGGCCTTACTTGCTGTCAGAAGAAGCGCGTTCCAAGCACTTAACTCAACACTCTGCATTGCACCTATTTTAGGATTTCCACAACCTAGTAGTGACTTTATTGTGGACATTGGTATTGGAGGCATTCTATCCCACATCCTGGATGGCAAAAGCGTGTTATAGCCTGCTACAGCAACATGCTCACCAAGGCAGAAAAGACATACTTTGTTACCTAATGAGAGCTCCCGGCAGTAGTGAAGGCACTGGAACACTTCTACAAGCACCTGTATGGTCAGCCATTCTATTGACAACTCCACCCTCATTGGCTGTTGAGCTTCAAGAACCTGGAAGTTCAGGCAGCCCATTGATTCCAGGGGCTCCATGAGCATAACTTCACATCAGAAAAGAAGGAGCCTCAACAATGTGGATGCCATATCATTATGATCCTGTCCAGAGGAATGCAGCCATTGCACCAAAGTTGAGGGGAAATGTACACTGCAGCTGTCCGTGTATTTTGGCTGTACCTATAGTTGGATGGGATAGCACAGTCTGATGAGAAAGCAGATGGTGGATATTCACTTGGGGCTATTTTTGAGAGAAATGGAGGCAGGGACTAGACTGAGCTGGGAAGACTCACACCCAGGAGTAGTGTGTATAAGTCCTACTAGGTCCAATGGGACTCATTAAAGACCAAGGAAGGAGTACTTTTCAGAGTATGGAAATCATCTAATGGTTAGGCCTACAGAGAGCAGCTGATCCCCCCCTCAGTGCAAGTCACTGAAGTGCCAGAGGAAGTACATACAGGGATTTTGGAAGGACATTTAGGTCCCAACCGAACCTTGGGAAGCTCCAACAACAGTACTATTGGCTGAGACTACAGATAGATATTGAGAGGTGGTGCCTTCAATGTCATGTGTGCGTGCGTGTGTGTGTGTGTGTGTGTGTGTGGCAAGTCTGTAGACCAGGAGTCAGGGTTGTATGCTGCAGCATAACATTGAAATATCTTTGGAACACATAGCCATTGATGTAGCTGGACCATTCCCTGTGTCAGACAGGGGCAATAAGATTCTGTTGGTCATCAAGAATTACTTCACCAAATGGCCAGAGGTGTTTGCCATCCCTAACCAGAAGGCTAAGACCATTGCAAACTGCTTCATAGAAGAGCTGATTTGTCGCTATGGGGTAATGTTAGGGCTGTATAGGGCTGCACAGGGCTCCAACTTTGAGTTTAACCTGATGAGACACTGGAGTGACTTGGAGTAAATAAGATGCAACAACACCTCTCCACCCACAGACAATGACATGGTTAAGCAGTACATCAAGACTCTAGAAGAGCAAATACCTGATAATAGATTGGGATGTGAGGATGCCACTTTTCTTGTTGGCTTATTGCTTTTCAACCCATGGCAATACCAGATTGACACCAACCAATTTGGTATTTGGCAGGGAGCTGCATCTACCACGTGACCTGATGTTTGAAAGTTCTACTGGGGCAGAACAGCCAGTAGTTGACTACTTGGAGACTCTTGTAGACCAGCTTTATGATATACATGAAATGGTGCATCCAGCAAATGACTGGCAGGCCATCAGTTGAGATTCCAGCAGGGTGATTTAGTGTGGCTATATTACCTTACCCACCCCAAGGGACTGTCTCAAGCTTCAACAACCATGGCAAGAGTCCATACCTTGTGGATAAGAGGATAAACAATGTTGTTTACTGCATCCAGAGGCCGCCCCAAGGGAAGTACATCTGGATCATTTAGCTTGTTATAATGGTGCTGGTTGGGGGCGACCAGCCTTGAGTAGGGAACAGTGTGACTACACCCTGTGGACATAATTACTGAACATCTGTGTACAGCTTACATAGCTGATTGTTGGCACACATTGTTACACATGGATTACTGGACACATGTGCTGTAGCAAGTTCTTTTCACATTGCAGTTGTGATGGTTACACTTATGCAAGTGGACACGTGTTCTGTTGGAAGGTTCTTTGACGTCTAAGCTGCATATTGTTAAGCCTGAGTGAATTTGTCACAGCTGCAGTGGTTTTGCATGTGGGATTATTTCTAGAAGTTTTCAGTGATGACCAACAGATACAAAAAGGGCAACAAAGCCCTGCCCAGAGTTCAATTTTCACTGCGAATGCATCACATGCAATAGTTGAGTGAGTTTGATGAGAATTTCATTTTGAGTTGTATTATTGCCTAGAGTTGTTGAACAAAACAAACAAACAAACAAAACAAACAAAACAAACAAGAGTTTTTGTCACAATGGCATGGTCCACCTGTGCCAGTGCCTGAAGGAGGGATAGTAATGTCTTTCTCCTTTAGCCAGGTATTAGTAGAATTTCCAACAAAAGAAGAACTGAAAAGATTAAGTGTCATGATGGTATATGGTCTCTACTACATAATTATATGAATACAAATACTTGCTATTCTACAGTCAAATTTATTCTGAGTGACTTTTGCATAAGTGGTAAAACATAAGAAGTAGGATAAAACCCAGGTAAGATTTAAATGGTAAAATTCAACTATAAAAATATGATGATATTCCATGTCTGTGATAGTAATGTAACAAAACCAAAGAATACCTGCCCCATTTACACATAATAATCATCATGAGCACCTTGTAACACCATTCATCAAATACTAGTTTACAAATGAGTACACAAATGAGACATCCTCATAAGGTTAGGCACAAATAAAGCCTTACAAGTTTTATGTAGTATTAATTTGTTGAGTTGGTTTTTTAACACTACGTCACTTACATTTTTACTTAATATAAATGTAAGTGATGTAGTGTTAAAAAACCAATTCAACAAATTAATAGCACATATAATTCCTGTTACTAAATTCCTCCAAACATCAATCAACCTTACAAGTTTGTTTTATCAAAGTTTGTACAGGAAGAAAAAAGTAATCTCAATGAATTGTTGAATGTCTTCATTCCATTATTTTTTGAGACTAAGAGGGTTTTAACTAGCCTTCACTTATAGCATAAAAGCATGTGCATTTTCTAAATAAAAATACAGACTTTCAGCTTTTAAAGCAATGTTTCTATTCAAGAAATCGGTTAAAAAATAAACAGATAAGATTTTACATTTTAATGGAGAGGTTTATTTGTTATTCATTGGTATCAGTATATTAAAGCAACTAAAATTGGACTTGTGAGATTATGCTTTGCAAATGTTGATATGAAGTGACACCTTGTAAAAATGAAAATGAAACTGTAAAGAGACAAGGTACAAAGAGATTAACAACATTGTAATGAATTTAGATGTTTAAAGGATCATTATTACAGTCTACAATAATGTTTGAAAGTGTCCTTGTGTTAGGGAACAG
Source organism: Hymenopus coronatus (assembly GCA_030762935.1). Lineage (NCBI taxonomy): Eukaryota > Metazoa > Arthropoda > Insecta > Mantodea > Hymenopodidae > Hymenopus > Hymenopus coronatus. Next base: position 102,330,306 of record CM060888.1, on the reverse strand, counting down.
CACATATAGAAATATTTTATGATAGATTAAATTGCATTTAATATTTTGAGGTTTATTATTCCCTCAACTGAATTCATTCTCTATAACTAAAAGGGCCCAATGTTAGGAATTGGCTACGATTCCATGGTAAGGCAAAACTAATTGAAACTTAGGAAAGACATAAATGGCAGTGGACATAAAAATTATGCCAAATACATTAGATATACATAATTTCTAACTTTTGAATTATTTCAATGGATTTAACATTATATAAGTACTAACATTTTTGTGTAAGAGAAAACACAATGAACTATAAACAACACAAAATATGAGTTACAAACGATATAAAATAAATTACAAGTATTTAATATAAAATAATACTCTACTGTTGTCACCAAAATGTCATGAAAACCTAATCATATGGTTTCCTACTGAGAACCTTTCATGCTGTAAAATGTAAAAATATTTATCCACATGTCATACTATCCAGATACAAACATTGCATTCCCTTCTACATATTAGATGATAGGGAAACAGTTATAATCAACCCTACTTAATTCCAAAATTATGTGGGTTGCACTGGGCTTAGTAAAATGCAGATAAATATATTCAAGCATACAAAGGTGATTATGATTATATATTCTACTCATGTCTGGAAAAAGAAAACTAATGTAGAGTTAAAACAATGATACATACAGACACCTAGCTTTACATTTACAAAATTACTGGTTAAACATTTTGGTAATCCCATGTAGTGATTGATTATTAGAAAGCATTTGCCCATTCATGACTTCCAATGACTGATAAGGATGTATAATGACTGATGCGCATTAAGTAACTTTGAAGACATTCCTTAATATAACAATTAAAAATACCTTGCTTGAGAAGTGAGGGTTTGATTAGCTTCCAAACAACAAACTCTGAGTCCATATCCATATGCCAGCCATCTTGCTAGATGTCCCAAACCTGATCCTATATCCACAATGTACTGACAATCCCCTTCCTGAGCAATGGAAGCTATTAACTATATAAAAAGAAAAACAAAATACATAAAACTCTAACATAAAATATGTGAGTAAATACCAGGGATATGTTGCTAAGTTGGTTTGTCTCTGCACTACATTTCAGGTGAAGGGAACAAAACAATGCAAAGACATACCTGATGTGAGAGTTTGAATGCAAATGCCCTTAAAACTATGTATTGTGGTTTAAATTATTCACACATTCAACATGGATTTGAAACATGGTGGATGTAGTAATTTCTATCATTTAGTATTCTAAAAGAATATATTGGAACAATATACAGAAAGAAAAAAGTGCATTTTGTAAATGTGAATAAGGCAAGCCCTTTTGAATTATGCAGTATATATATATTTTTAACAGGGAAGGAATGTTTGCTGTATTGCCCTTATACATATTTAGGGTGGCCCAAATAAAGTGTTACAGCTGAATATCTCTTACATGAATAGAGGGGGGGGGGGAACACATGCCAAGAATTTCAAATCTTATTACAGCAAGGGGTTTCCAAATTGTGATATGACAAATGTTTCCATGGAGAAACATTTCAGAATTTTAAACGAAACCATGATAATTCTTTTGTTAAGTTCTGATTCCCCTCAGTAAAATAAATAATCCTTATTAAAACATTTTTTTTTTTGAATTGTTGAGCTGTTATAGGATGTCTTCATTGAGGTTAATACTCCTCATGAACTTGGGGAGGAAATAAAGCTTCTTCTTAATGAAAGAACATGGGAACATCTCTTTCACAAATCTATTTAGAAAACTAAACATACTTACTCTTTCTTCATAATATCTCTATGAATTAGACAAGCACATATATGAAAACTTTGATAAATTTAATCAACAGAATACTCATATTACAACCATGAAACTAGACCCCAAAATAGCCTAAAACTACCTGCCCAAAGACTTGCATTATTTGAGAAAAGCCCATACTATTCTGGAAAAAAGTATATAATGAGTTGCAACTAAAATATTGAGAAATAAAAGACAAAAATGAATTTCTCAAAACAATAATAAAGAAATACTCATGGAAAAAGCATACTACTCAGTATAAGAGTCTCTAGGACCATATAAAACATTTTTGAAACTAGATGTATATAATTTTCTACAAATTCTCTTTATTCGTTAGTAAAAGAAAATATGAGAGAACTTAAAAGAAAACTAAAGCATCAATCCATCCATCATCTTAGATTAAAGCATTTATTTTGCTTTCTTTAATTTCCTTAAATCAATAATTTTCAACCTTTCTGAACACATAGCTTCCCTGACCAACAAAACGTTTCAATTGGCCCCCTGTGGGATACCTAGTAAAAGTTGTCAATAAAAAAAATACACACCAACATACCAGAAAAAAACTTGGACACACAAAGTGCAGTATAAAAACTTTTACTAAGTTATAAAAAACAAAACTGATTTTTTTTTTTCTCTTCATAAGTTGACACAGTTGTTTTCTTCATTGCTAGTATGGGAAAATCACAGCACCTCTGAAAGTAATTCAAGTCAGCCCAGGGTGCCACGGCACAACAGTTGAAAACCAATGCCTTAAATATTTAAATAAAACTACACTTTTCTTTTGTTTTCTGAACTTTTCAATAACCTTGTGAACATTTTTTATATCTATTAATTATAAAATAGGTACTTTAGTAGGGGCCAAAGAAACCCAGGATTCAGGGTAAAAATTTTAGGAAGAGTGGCAAAATGCCAAACTAAAACTTGTTTTTTAAATATAAAAGAAGCAGTTTATAGACAAAAATATATTTATTACTTTTGGATCTGTGTGAGGGAAGTATTAATTTGTAGTCTGACATATATTTTGTAAACTTAGTCAGTCTGCAAATAATCAACTATCTGCAACAACACACAACACAGAATTGTCCAAAAAAGGGTTAGAGGACTGCATTTCTTGTTGTGATCTTGTGCATTACATCATAAGCGCACAGTGACCAGACAACTCAGGTATACATGCAACTCAGAGATCAAGTCCGTGGGCTTTTCCATTAGGCCAGTGCCTATTTTATATATGTGCCCCCCCTGCATGTAAGAACAAAAGAACTTGCATATAGGGATGGAAGTGGATATGACACTTACTTGTATCAACCCCGAGGGGAAGATTTTGGTAGGGTTCGATTTTACCAGCTTGGGTCTACTAAATTTCCAGGTTAGTGCTGGAGGACATAAAGGCATCTCACAACCCCACCCAGATGTACCCAATCTCCCACAGGTATTGGGCCAGTGCCACATCAAGTCCAACCCAATCCAAATAGGTCCTTTTCGGGAGGGGCTCAAATGTTTGGCCTGACTACTTCTGGTAACTACTAGTACTACTACTTCAGAAGTTTGGGATCTGCAGTGCGCACACCAGAACAGCTGAAGAGGCAGAACCCCCCCTCCCCCAATACATAATAGCAGAAACCACTCAACTGATTTCAATGACACACTACTTACAAGCAACTGAATGACATCAGATGGGTGGCTTATGAAATTGCCAGGACTGGAATTTGCATTATGTATTATCTACATTCAATGTTATGAACTCTTATTATTTGTAGAATATGCATTAAACAATAAAACATGTAAAAGAAAACCCAAATTGCTTATTAAATTTATTAGTGTTTATTTATATATTGTTTTATTTTTGATAATACATTTTTATTAGAGGATTTTGTAAGTTTAGAACTTATTAATTCTAAATTCAACTATAACAAATACAAAGCATATTCAATTTAATCTTTTAATCATTAACTATGAATCATATAACTAATTATAGTATTAAATTAATCTTCTAATCAAATGGGAGTTTGGTTTTCTATTAGAATTTATGTTCAGGAATCCAAATTATAACAGGAATAGTTTTAGCTATACTACTCAGCACATATTGATTTAACCTTTTCTGGGGTAGCTCACATTTGTTGAGACATAAATTATAGATGACTTCTATGTATATTCCAGTTTGTTGCTTTAATATGTAAATATTCAATAATATTCCCTGAGTTATTAACAAAGAATTTTATTAATTCATCATTGCCATGGGTATCTTTTTGTGTTTTTATACTTGTACACTGCCTCATAGCATACTAAACTATAATATATATTTGACATAGTTCTCAATTTTTAGTACTGGGATAATTGTGCTTATAGTTTAGTGATAGGCAGTTGTATGCTGTTTCAGATACTTGATTGTTTAAAGGCCACTTTAATAGTTGCTGTTTTTCGAGAACATATATTTCTTTACTGCACTTTAATCTATTTTCGCATTAGGTTTTATAAAATTATGCTTTTCACATTAATGTACTATTTAGGAATTGTGAGGAGGGGGCTATTTTATTTTGAGCCCATGGGAGCATTTTAGTTAAATATAACTCTGTCCGTACCTACTTAACTGGTAATTGATTTAGGTGCATGACCTTTAAGTTAAAACGTTAACTTTCTTTTATTATTTCATTCAAACAATTGAATAGAGCAAAAGTATATTAAGCTAAAGATTTGCATTTCAAAAATTCTAGTTTAACTCTATCTTTTCAGCTCACATGCATATGCATTTGTGAAAGAACAATTAACACTGTTTGATCTTATAGTGATAATCTATAAAGCCTGGACTTAAAGTATTTACAAGATTCCAAGTTGCCATTGGTGTATGTTACTGTGGTTAGAAATAGATGAGGGCACTCAAGTTGCACAGTACAAGGAGTGTGGGAAAGAGCTGGATACTTGAAGCAATAGCCGTGCAGTACGCAAGGAGAACTGGGATGAACACAACTAACATATCCATATTATTTATTAGTAGGCATTATTTTGTATGCATAAAATATCTAACATATACATACATTTATGCTGTCAAAATCTTTATAATATACTCTATAATCATTTTTTCTAGTATATATGTAGGTAGATAGAGAAGGTTGTTTCCACCCAAAAATTTGATACCAAGATTTCACCTCAAATATAGATTTTGAGACTCACTGAATCTAAAAATCCCAGAAAAAAGCATTTTTGGTAATGTGTGTGTGTGTGGGGGGGGGGGAGCATAGCTCAAAAACGAAAAGTTCATTAAATAGTAAAGTTGATATTTAAGCTCAGTTTCTTCCATGGATACGACACAAATTGTAATTGTAATTTATTAGCAGCCTATAGACTCTCTTCGAGTATCGGGCATTGTCAGTTTACATTAAACAAAATTAGCATTAAATAAACTTAGTCTACATAAATTATAAAAAATACATTAATATATACAGGATGTTTGGTTTAACAAAGTATTAATATAGTCTACATAAATTATTTTAAAAATTCATTGATATCATACACAGGATTGTTCAGTAAATATGTCTTGAGACATTGTTTAAATTTAACAGCATTTTCATTTTTTACATATGCAGGGAGTCGATTATACATGTGTAATCCTATTATATAGGGATCTTTATTTACAGATTTTACATTGTAGCTGGCTACAGTAAACATCTTTCCTCTTTTAAAAACTCCCCTGCATGATTCTCGACTCCCCATTTTAAACATAGTTCTGATACATTTCTTTTGTAGCACTAGAACCCTTTGCATATGCATTTTATTACAACCTCCCCATAATTCAATACCATATTGGATATGTGAATAAATTAACCCATAGTATATAAGTTTTAGAACCTCAATATTACAAGTTTTTGCAAATTCCCTCATTAAATACAAATCTTTACTTATTTTTTTACAAAGGTCATCGATATGATTAGTCCAGGACATGAGTTTATCTACTTGCATCCCTAAAAATTTGTGAGAATCAGATTCCTGTATTGCAACATTTCCAAAGTTAATATGAAATAATATATCTTTTTTCTTCTTGCTTAACTCAAATTTAATTATATTTGGCTTGTCAGGGTTATTAGTGAGGTTGAGAGATTTAAAAAATGTGTTTATTCTTAGCGATTCATTGGTGGCTAATGATTTCAAGTCAAGATCATTGTTTGCTTTACATATAATAGTGGTGTCATCTGCATAGATTATAATTTTACAATTAGGTGTCGAATACATATCATTTAAATATAAAATAAAGAATAATGGTCCAAGTACTGAACCTTGGGGTACACCATATTTAACTATTTCAGCAATTGATTTAAATTTTGTTCTTTTTTTTTTTGCTTGTTTGAAACTTATTTCTGTGTATTGTACACGACCTTTTAGATACAACAAAATTAATCTATTGGTAACCCCTCTAATACCGTACTTTTCTAAGATTAATAGTAATGTATCATGTTGGACACAGTCAAACGCCTTAGATAGAGAAAAAAATATGCTTACAGTTTTCTTTTTTTCATTTAGATTACTTAAGATGTTGTGAGTAAAGTCTATTAGGGCCGTGGTGGTTGATCTTTTAGCCCGAAAGCCATGCTGAAAATCATTTAAAATATCATATTTTTCAAAGAAATTCATAATTCTCTTCAATAGTATTTTTTCAAATAACTTAGCTATTACCGAGGTAAGGGTTATAGGTCTATAGTTTTGCATGTTATTTTTGTCTCCCTTTTTATGTATCAGAATCACAATACTAATTTTTAAACAATCTGGGAAAATTCCTAGGTTTAGTGATGTATTTATTAGATGAACCAAGGGGGTGCTCAAAACATGTTTACATCTTTTTAACAATTTAGAGATAATTCCATCCCATCCAGTGGAATTTTTATTTTTAAATCCATTAATTTATCTTATAACTTCATCTGCCTTAGTATCATACAGATAAAGCGAATTTCCTATACCTTTATTAGTTATAAAACCTGCAACATCAGGGGTATTTTGATTGCTAGCAACATTTATAAAGTAATCATTAAAACGATTGCATATCTGAAGTGGATTATTTTCTATGCAGTTATTAATGAGTAGATTAATATTTTCTTGCTTTAACTCTTCTTCCCTCATGCTATTAATCATTGACCATGCTATTTTTGAATAGTTACTAGTATCAGAAAGCTTTCTTATCACCTTTTGTGATTTATTGTTTATCAATTCATCCTCATATGCTTTTTTAAATTGTTTGTATTTGATATTGTAGTGCTCGAGTTTTGTTGATTTAGCAAGTAGATATAAATCCTTTATTTTTTTCCTCAACCTCAAAGCCTCTCTTGAAATCCTTACTTTATGTTTTTTTAAAGGTTCCCATATTTTGTTTACTATAGGGCAGCATAGCTCAATATAGAGGTTTAGAATTTCATAAAATGTATTCCATTTTTCATTTGTATTTTTAATGCTATACAAATCTTACCATGTTTAATTAACCAAACAAGTATGTAGTTTTAAAATATTAGCCTCAGTAAATTCTCTAAGGGTTATAATTTCAGTTAGGTCAGGGTTTTTAAGTGTACAGTTATTTATATCTAAAAATTGAGCATGATCATCAGATAGGTGATTGGCCATATTCCCAGCAACACATTGCCTTTCTTTTATATTGGTAACAACATAATCAATTACAGAATTTGAATTTATAGTTTCCCTAGTAGCATCTAGCTGAACACTTTTTAAATTAAATGAATGGAACACATCCCGCAACTTTAGAAAATCCTCATTCATATGATCAGCATATATATTCAAGTCACCCATTATTATTATTTTACAGTCATGTTTTAAACAATACCCTAATACTCTATACATACATTCAATAAATTCATTTACTTTAGCATGTGGAGATCTATAAATAGCAAGAATTTTAACCTCTTCATTATTCAGTTTGGTTTGGGCCCCTACTATCTCACATACCATTTCAATATTAAAATCTTGTATTTTTACTAATGTTGTGTATATTTTTTGCCAGTAATGCCACTCCACCACCCTTATGTTCTTTTCTACTAAATATATCAATAATAGAATAGTTTGAAAATCCCCAGCCCTTAATTACCCTTTACATATAACTTTTTTGAAAATTTTGCACTTTCTCAGAAATGGCTCTAATGATTTTGATTAAAATACTGTTTAATATACTTTCATGGCAAACGAAATGTCTATGTTGAACTTCATAGGAATAGCCTCTGAAGTCCGCTTCATTCTGGATGACTTTTGTATAACTGATAAACCATAATAGATTGACAAAAACTTACAACACAGAAAATATAGATCTTGTTACAACACACAGGCTATATAATATACATTTTTTTGTAGAGTTAACCATTTCCATGATATTCCTTGTTATTAGTTTAAATTTTAAATTGCTTAAACTTTTCTCAAACAGGAAGTCATCTTTCTTTTCATACCTCTTTTGTTTTACTGCTAGCCATGCTAAGATAACCAAATTTCAATTGTTTCATATAGCTGTAATTTTTAAAAGATTTGACTATTGTTTTAGCCTAGTATATTCCCTTATTTCCCTTCTACTTACAAGGAAGCAAGTAATAAGATAATTTCTGTTAATATCCATCTTGATTAGCAATGAATAATCTTTTGTAAGATATGCTGGGTCTTTCTTTACAAGGTGCTAAGTATTAGCAGTATTAGGCTCTTTTGGACCACGGTACAATGGAAATGAAATGGCATTTTATTTATGGACACTCTTTAACTACTGAGGTTCTCAGCGCCCCACTCTATACTAGGCTTAAGTTTGCTCAGAAGCCTCTCTATCAGGCTTGAGATTCTTTTATGTGCCTTAAATCTACAACAGGGGACCCACAGCTGTACTTCCCTTCCAAAGGAAGCCATGCTAGGGATTTTTATGCCTGATAAAATCCATCGTCCTCCGCCATGTTTGAACCCGCGACCTTGGGTATATGAAGTTAGCATGATACCATTACACCAATGAGGACAACTAATATAATGGAAGAAAGAGATACTGGCTATAGTTTTAAGTATGCATGATAAATGTCTGATTTTATACAATTGAATATCTCCTCATTACCATTTACATGATCATTTTTAGTTCTTTTTTATTTTCTAAAAAAATGGCTCTTTAAGATTTTGATTAAAATATCATATATTTAAGCCAATTAGATAACTATTAAAACTTACATCTTGAATGTTCTGTAATGTCCTCTTCATTCCAATAGAATTTTATATAATTGATTAACTATGAGAGATAGACAATATCTATCTACACAAAAAATGTGGATTTCTTTTAAACACACAGCTATATGTATTAATTTTTAGTGGCATCAAGCTTGAGATAGCTATTATTGACTTTTCAATATTGAATATCTCCCTCACATTCAGGAGGTCCTAAGTTCGAATCTTGCTCAGGGTGACTTACTTGGATAAGATTTCTTCTGAAGTCTCTTATCACAATCGAGAGTGGGCCAGAACAGGATCACAAAATTAAAATAATGCATTTTAATGGGAGCATTCCAAATTGTTGGGAACTTTCCTGCATCATGGGAACTAGAAAGACAATTTGGCTTAGTTTTAGCTTTCTTGCTCTTGTTCCCATCATGGCATATTAGATCTATTGTGCATTTTCAACTCTTTGCTGCAGAGTTTATTTTAGGTAGTCATGACATGTAATAGCTACTCTCTCTAGTTGCAAGCTGAAAATATTAAACTGAAAAAAATTCTAGCTTATGCACACCATAACTCCAGATCCTGACACCTCTAAATACATTGAGCATTGGATTTTCTACTGAACGTGTCATCTATAGTATGTTTATATGGAATTCAAAATTACTATTACCTAAAAAAAAAAAAAAATAGCAAAAAGCAGTAGAAACTAAAAAGGACCAACAAACAACATATACACCATTAATTGCTACCAAAATTGGGTTCCCCCCCCCTCTCTCTCTCTCTCTCTCCTTCTTCTTCTTCTTTTTTTTTTTTAATCAAGCTGGTTATTATTACAGCTACAAAACATACCACAATTAGATAAATTTTTCTCATGAGAAGAAATTATAGTAGAGTTCAAACTATACTACCATTTGCTCAATGAAAGCTCAACATTCTCTCAGAAATAATACATTAAATTGTTTCAGGATGGCACAGGGCAATTATATACTATAGGTTCAGCTCATACATTATGAGCATTTATAACTTTAAAAGTAATGTGCAAAAACAACAATCACCTTAGCCATAGTTGATATTTCATGGCATTTCTTGGGCTTCACATGTTTTGTAAAGATGTAGCTCAGCTTTGGATGCATTAAACATGAAGTTCCTTTTGGATCATGCTTATTTAAATCACTGCTATAAAAATGGTCTGAAGTACATGATAAATCCAAGTCACTTTGGTGGTCATCTGATATCTGTTTATGGTAACACACATTTCTCACTTGTTTTCTAGAAATTGAGTACTGCTGTGCTGCCACTGAAAGTGCCAACAATGACAATGGCCAAACTCGAAGATGTCTATCAAAATAACAGAAACAATAGGAAATATTAGTATACCTCTTATGTGTGTAATTGTTTTATTTCATCTCAACATTCAATGTGAAGTAGAAGAAGAAGCAGTACCTTTTAATCACAGCCAAACACAAATTATGGACAAAGCTACCAAAAAGAATTACAGTTATTTATGTGTCTGCAAACAGAATAATATACTTTTTAAACAATTGCTTTGATGTAAAATCTGGGGGCCTCAAAATAGTATTTATACTCATTGAATTTGTATTGATACAATATTTCTTACACCTTATGTAAGGAACAGAGCAACTATATGATATCAGTTAGTAACCACTATTTTGCAATTTGTTGAGCATAACTGTGTTTTCAATGGGATATTTTGCAGTATCCCATTAAAACATAGTTATGCTCAACAAATTTCAAATTCTAAATGAAGTTGATGATGCTGGTCAAAAATAGAAAAATATAGTTCGAAGTGATCCCATCTCTCTGGAAGAAAAAAAAAAAAAGCCAAAATGTGTTATGGGTGAGGACAAAACAAAAATAAAGAAATAAAATAATTAACAGACAGTTGTGTGGCTTTCATTTGAAACAGGTGTGTGGCTTTCATTTGTTTCTGAGCTCCTTTACAAACACCTATGTCTCCTCATACATCACCTTGCATCTTGCTAGCCATAACTAAATCATCTATAAGCTGAATCTCAAGATCTTCTGATCAACGCCAACCATTGCATCATGGCTCCTGAAGGTATCCAGTCTCAGTTTTACATCTTCAGTCCTATTCCTGCAATGAACACTCCAGGATTGCAGTGCTCCACTGCAAAATCTTCTCCAGCAGGGCCTCCTTCTCCACAGATAAGTTGCTGCCCGACACCGTCACTAGTTGGTAGGATTGACAGAGTTTTTGTGTTGGTAAGTCCTTTGCCATGACAGGTCTGATCAAAGGCCAGCACCTGTGTCTACTAATATCTAGCACGGCTTTCTTTTTCAACTGTCCGCAATGAAGCTGTCATCCACTGTTCCATCCAAGGCACATAGCATCAGTTAGTAATGGTGGCCCTGAGGTGACCCTCACCATGCCTTGCTCGTTTTCTGTCTGCTCATCAACTTGGTGTGGAGAGTCCTTCACTAGGTGACCTGACTTGCCAAACCCCCAGCACACACCACTTAAAGGTTGTAATTTTCTCTGGATTATTTCTCTGTCATAGCGAATACTCCTGGTTTTCAAGGTTATCTTGGCCACCTCCATCCACAATATGGCTGTTAATGCCTCACAGATTGTCTTATAATCGTCTAGAACCAGGCACTAACTTGTGTTCCACCAATTCTTACATATTTTCTTCAAGTTCTTACACCTCTCCTTTCACACCAGATAGTTGTTCATCCGTTCGGATAGCTCTATTCTTAGCTTCTCCATCCTGGATTCAATTTTCTGCCCCATTTTCATGCATGGAAGTTATATACTTGTGTCTAGTTTCCAATGTCACAAATTCAAACCTGGCGGAGGTGATGCATTTTTTTGGGTGTAAAATCCTTAGCATGGCTTCCTTCAGAAGAGAAGTAAAACTGTTGATCTCATGTCATAGATTTACAGCATATAAAAGAACCCCAAGCCTTATAAAGAGGCCTCTGAGGAAAATTAAACAGTCTTTCACGCCCAAAATGGAATAGGACCTGAGAACCTCAGACTTATAGAGCATCCATAAATAAAACTCAATTTAATTTCCTTCATTTTCTCCATTCTCCAGATTGCATTTTCTCTTCCATTTTCTTCATTCCAAACTCCATTTTCTTCCATCCTCTCCATTCCATATTCCATTTTCTTTCACCTTCCCCATTCCAGATTCCTTTGTATCTAACTTCTTGATTTTTGATCTCCATTGTGACATTCAATACCACCCAACTCCAATACAACAAAATCTTTTTTATTACAAATGCTATTGTTACAAATTGTCTTTATTTCAATGCTATAGCACAATCTTAACTTTCGTTACTTCAATGTTCATACACAGTTGATAACTGCTCTCTCTAATTCAATTCTACTCTTTGAGCTCTTGGTCCAAACTAAACTCTGCATTCTGGTAGCTCTCTTTTTATATCTGCCGATTGCTTAGCAATAAACTTCTTGAAGTAGAATTCATATTGCATGTGTATATTACAAACAGATGTGACCATGTTACATGCAGTGTGATAGAGCAGGGCTTTGATATGCACTGCTTGCTGGTGTTGTGTTTTAAATTTATGCAAAAAGTGACAATGAGTTGAGCTATGTAAAGGCGGCTCACCGTACACATGCATCATAATGGCAAAGTAAAGTGATATGAGTGTGTAGTCACAATATTACATTTATTAGCACAAAAAATCTGTAGAAGACAGTTATGCATCCAAAGGTAAAAACACTGGTCATCCTCGTATGTCACATGAAAATGTTGTATCACAATTGGTGGTCATGTACAATGCATAAAATAAAACTAGTGATGTATCATGTTTGTGTCTTTTGTAGTTCAAGAGAAATAAATATTTAAAATCTAAGCTATTTTTCCAATAACCCTGTATATATCTAATTATGCTCGGAGCACAAGCATTATTTTTGTTTTCTCCTGTTAATAGCAGTGGCAAAGCTGAAGGGTATCTTGAGTGTCTCACGTTACCCAAACTGAATACAGATAAATTGAATGCTATATGTAAATAGCAAAACACAGTGTCTAAAAGTCGACAATAAGTTGCTTAGATGCAAAGATCTAAAAATGTTGAATTCTTAATAAAGCGAGACTCACATACACTAGCATGAGGAAGAGACTTACTGAGCTTTACTAAACAACCATTATTGTAATGCTGGTAGCATTCTCAGAGTTGCGATTCTGACTTCTGATGCAACTTGGAATTGTGGATTACAAGGCATGTTGGCTTTCACTTTCTATTGTGCTGTGAATTCAACTTCTGGATCCATGTTAGGACTAAGTGTAACTGACATATTGTTTGCTTGCAAACTGTACCCAGGTCCACATCAGAGCACATGTTGCAATTCATTCTTTAATTGTTTACTCTGAAACTATATGGATTCAAAGCCATTGTCCAGAGACTATTTTAACAACATTAATTGTGTCAATAGTTTCATATGCTGTATGCAGTTAATCTACAAGAAAATCTAAGGTAAGTCTCAGACCTCTTGTCATTACAACTAGTTTCATCTAAAGAGTTACAAGGTGCACAGGGCTATGAATATCCTTGACACAAATGCTACAACACATGTTAACAAATTACAGTTCTTAGGAAAGATATGGTGTTCAATATACTATAGTGTATATAGCTATTATTAGCAAATTTATAATAACAAATAAAAATCAAATTCTGAAGGGAGCCAAGACCCTGGATGTAATCTTGTAACTTACTCTTAGCTTGTAATTAATAATATCATTTGAACTAAATTTATAACAAACAATAAGCCTTATATTATAGTAATGTATTTCAGTGACATAAATTTTTTGTTTCTGAAACGACAAATGCAGTTACAATAATTTAGGAGTAGACTTCACTGTATGCTATAAATTACTTTAGTGAATATTCTTACTTTACTGGTCCTGGTCCAACTTTTGGTGTTATTAAACTGCTAAGCTCTTTAGGGTCAATATTTTTTAGAGCTTCCTGCCAGCAAATGGGTAACCTTTTCCAGTGGGCTTCAGTGAAATAATCCTGCAATCAGTATTTAAGGTTACAATTTTATAAGCTACATATCTTCTATCTGGTTAGGCATTAGGCAAAAACAATAAACAGATAAATACATAAATAAATATGAAATGAAGTACAAGAAATCATTAGCATATTGGTACAAAAAAAAAAAAAAAATCTGATGTGTTCCAACCACGACTTTCTCTAGCAGTTACACAAACAACTTCCTTACTAAAGATTATTCTTTTGTCTACAACATGCTAGTCAAAATAAACATTAGCAAAAATGGTCTTATTACTTGCTTCCTTGTAAGTAGAAGGACATATGGGAACACACTCTTTTAAAAGCTGGCTCTATGTGAAACAAATGAAGTTCAGTTTGCTTTGAAACAAAATGTACTTCCCATTTCAGATAAGTGTAAGGAGTTTAAGTAGTTGAAACCAATAATAAGGAATATCTCACAAATGGGCAGCTGTACATAGAGAAATGTATATGATATAAATAATGTGTTTTAATGAGATCTACATTTTTTTCATGGTTTTTTCCAGATTACCATGTAAGATTATGTATGTGAAAAGGCTACAAAAAGATTTAAACTACTGAAACCATTAGCAGGCTGTAAATAGGGCAGTTCCTGAGAAACATTAAATACAACTTACAATACTTGCATCAAACCAGTAATAAAATATTGCAGAGAAGTACTAATATTATCATCATCAAATAATAAAGGAAAACTAGAATACACAAAATCAAGCACTTAGATTAATAGCTGGGGCAATAGAAACGTTGCAGACTGCTACTTCTAATAAACCATTGAATTTAGAACTTGAAGCTCAAGCTATTTTAAGGTATAAAAAAATAATAAGATCTCTAAATTTCAATAAATAGAATAATAATTCAAATGTATAATTTAAAAACCCAACCTGGATTCATACAAGAAGTCAATAAATTAGAAAAAAACTCAACTCAAATAGAAAATCTCATCGCTTGCATCAATGCTCCTGAGACTATTACAATTGAATACCAGTTAAATATAAAATATTAACTCAACAAAAAAAATGTTAGTCCTGATATTGCTAAAGCCCTTACACTGGAAACCTTAAATCTAAATTATCCAACTCACGATTGGACACATGTATGCACAGATGGTTCCCTCTCTGATACCAATCATGGGGCTGGAGTAAGTGATATATGCTAGTTCTTTTCCTTTTATAGAAATGTTGCAAAAATACCACAAATTTTGACAGAGAATTAGAAGCTGTTTATATAACACTACAACATGTATTTCTCTGACTGCATCAATGCAAAAATATAGTTATCCTTTCAGCTCACAGGCTGCTATACAAGCAATAGTAAGACTCCCTAAAATGGAAAAAGTTAAAGAAATCCAAAAGATGATTCATCAAATTAATAAATTGTGGAAAAAAGATGTATTAAAATGGATTCCATCCCATTGTGGAGAGGTTGGTAAACTACCATAAAATTTCCTTATGAATCAATCAAATGCATCGTAAAAAGAAAAATCTGATGTCTACCATTCACATGACTTTCTCTATATCCCTGCAACAAATAATTCTTAAAAAGCTTATACTTCTATTTACTTTATGCTAATCAGAAAAAATGAGCAGAAATAGTCTTATTACTTGCTTCCTTGTAAGTAGAAGCGAAATAAGGGACTACCATAGGTAAAAATGATAGTCAAAAGCTGGTTGTTATGTTTCTATGGATAGGAGTTGACAAGTTCCTGTGTGAGAAAAGTATGTTTTTCATAGCAGAAGCCAAAAATAAGGAATGTCTCAAAAACGACGAACTCCACGAAAAAATGTATCTAACATAAATTGTGTGTTTTAACATGCTCTACATTTTTTGTGTAGTAAGTTTTTGTCCATCTCTTACGGTTTAGCAGTTATTCAAAATTTAGTAAAATTCATCTAGAATAAACTACTCTTCAGAGGCTATTCCCAGAAAATTCAAGATATACATTTTATTTGTCGGGTAAATATCTTTGATATACAAAATTTTAATCAAAATCGTTAGAGCCATTTTTGAGAAAATCAAAATTTTCGAAAAAAGTTCCATGTAAAGGGTAGTTGGTGGTGGGGGGATTTTTCTCAAAATCTTCATGTCGCAGCCCTGGAAGATGCTAAACTTAAACACCAAGTTTGGTATTTTACCGACTTTTCGTTTTTGAGTTATCGTGTTCACAGACACACGGACACACACACACACACCTTTTTTCGAAAATGCTTTTTTTAGATAAAGGATACCTTAAAACATATATTTCCGGTGAAATCTCGGTATCGAATTTTTTGGTGGAGTGCAATACATTCTCTATACACTATGTACATAGTGCCTATAGAGAAAGTAAAAATAGATTCAAATTATATAAATAAAAGAACACAAGAAAATAAAAATTCAAAGTGGCTACAAATTGTACAAAATCATAATTTAATTCCAAAATTACCAAGAAAATCAGATAACTGGACATGATCGTCTGAATGACCATCTTCATAGGATTGGCCTTTCAACCTTACCAAACTGCCTACTATGTACCAAAGAAGAAATTAATTATGAATATGGAACATCTAGAATCATGCCAAGCTTTGAAGATGTATCCTAACATTGTCAGCAAATACTGGGAAGCTAGAAGGAGAATGACTTCATTGTCAATTCTTGTAATTAATATATCTGTCTATCTCCCTTCCTCCCTCTCTCTGCGCTATGTTAAATTGATAGTCAAATGTTTTAAAAGCTGTAGTTATGCGATTGTCATTGCAAATCTCTTCTTTTCTTGTTCTGGTGTAGAACAAAAGAAAAACGGACGCTTACTGCCTGAGAAACATATAACTACTTTACAATTGAAACCAATAACAAGGAATATCTCAGAAACGATTACCTCCATAACAAAAATGTAAAGGTCATAAATTTTGTGTTTTGATGAGATCTATATTTTTGGTGTAATAAGTTTTTGTCTATCTTTAAGCAAAATTCAGAGGCTACTCTCAGAAAATTCAAGATATACATTTTATTTGGGATGTAAATATCTTTAATACACAGAATTATAATCAAAATTGTTAGAGTAATTTTTGAAAAAAGCAAAATTTTGGAACATTATTCCATGTAAAGGGTAGTTTGTGGTGAGGGGATTTTCTTGAAAAACTTCGTGTCGCATCCTTGGAAACCTACATTTAATGCTCTTTTCATTTTTGAGCTATGCTGTCTCCACATACACACACAGAGATCTTTTTCTAAAAATGCTTTTTTGGCTCAGGGGACCCCAAAACATATATTTCCGGTGAAATCTTGACATCAAATTTTTAGATGGAATACAATACCTTCTCTATCCACTATGTACATTATACATTTTATTTTATTTATTTGGTACATGCGGGCTAGAGAAACTAATAAATGGAAATGGACAATAATATGAATGGAGTTAGAACATAGGGCCCTTAATATCTCCATAGACCATAGAGATATTAAGAGATGCCAAGAAGCAGGCCAGATTGCAATAGTTAGGTATCATCCTTTAGATGACATCCTAAAGTTTCAAACATGTGCTTTTGATAATCTTGTAAACAAACTAGAGTTAACATTTTCTATACAATGGAGAAAACTAAAATATGAGCTGTGATACAGTACTTCATTTTGAAAGATTTAACACAACAGAAGGGCTAAGGTACACACAAAACCAACTCTTCCTCTTTGTTTTTGAAGGTTAGAAAATGAGCTGCTGAATTTTGCAGGGTGATACTACCATTCAAAATAGCGAGCATGCCAAAAATAGCTATGATCAATGAGATTCTACCGTATTCAATGATTGCCTATTGAAGGTGCTTCTGCTGGCTGAAATTACAACATTTTGGGTGCACAAAAATGTTCTAATTAATGGGTGTCCCATATATTAGCACATTAAAATTGCACAGAATAAACATTTATAAACAGGATTTAGACTTGTGTAAATACAATCGAGGCAGTTTCTCTGATCTCTCAACTTAGCCCAGGATTCTTAGATTCCATTTCTGACCAGTACTCCCAAATATCAGTTTATTTTAATTTTTTGGGTCACGAGTTATATACTTCAATTTTATTGGGCCTAAATTGACTTAATTTTACATTAGGATCTAATAAGGCCTATGTTTTGTAGAACCTAAAAATATCTAATTTGGTTGCTAAGCAAATTGAGTAGATTTAATTATATAAAATATTTTCAAAGAAAAAGGAGATTGTTCAAATAAGGAAAATGATAAATAATTACGGATTACCTTAAAAAATCTTATGATACCAGCATAATACTTACAATAATAAACTGCTATTATGGTGATACCTCTGAAATTTGACCACTAATTGTGAGAAAAAAAAAAATTGTTTTTCGTAATAAAATGGTATGATTTCTAAACTTTAAGAAAATATATTGTTTTTCCTTCTTGGGCACTTTAACTAGCAATTAACTTAAATGTTTATTAATAGCCACCACCAACTTTAAAGCTTATTTTTTGGCAAACTTTTTTCCAACACATTTCCATACTCAAAAGGTTCCACATGATGCAACTGTTTTTTTTTAAACCTTTTATACTGCCTCTCAAAAGAACATTAAAGAAACACTAAGTAAGTGGAACTATGGTACCCATATTTGACTCATATTAGTATGTAGGTAATAGCTGTAAATGTTTTTGAAATAGTGCCCCAATTTTCAGAAATAAATTATTCATTTTTGAAAATCAAGAGTTTTGAAGAGTAAAACAAAATAATTTTTCTACACTAACAACAGTTAATACACAGAAGAAAAAAAAAAGTAATATGACAGATCTATTTGTAAACTCATTTGCTGTAAAACTGGAATACCTGTGAATATTTTTTTAAAAAAGCTCATGCACTGGCTCAGTTTTATTAGAACAATGAATTTAAACGAAAAACTTTACAATTTAAATAACTATGCAAGCTAATATTTTGATACATGGGAAAAATATCTCTTATCATTACTTATAAATTTCAAGAAGATATCTTACATAGGTACTGTGGATTTTACAAATTTCACAGCTGCATCATCTTAAAAGGTGCCTTTAGTTTATATCAATTAATAGCATTAAAACCTGTGAAATTAAAAATTGGAAGAATCAACTTTCCCTATGATGCAAGTCAAAGACGAGGTAAGAAACAAAGATGCACTTGGACTAGGAGAATCTAATACAAAGAATTTAGAAGCTGATTTCTAGGTTGTAGCAACAATGGTCACATTCTCTGTGAGGAAAAAGTGCAAGAATCATTTGTTCCTGAGCCATAAGGGCTCATTAGTTAAAATTTCAGTGGCAAAATTTTTAAATATAACCAATGGCAGAGGGAAATATCCAGGGAGTGTCTCAGCCACCCCTTCACCAATCACTTTGTTAAATCCAAGAAAAGGTTGGGTAGGTCTGTAATGATAAGGGCATTCTGACAGCATTAAATAAGGAAAAACATTATGGAAACCCTAAGCATTGACATATATTTTTGTTCTCACCTGTTCATTCATATATTGGAAATACATTAAGTTATAGTATTTGTTAAACCATACACATTAACTCTAACCACAATGAAGATCTTATTTTGCAATACAAACTCATCCTACAAGTTCTGAAAACGTGAAAAAATGCTTTACGTGCAAAAGCATGCGCATCAATAGTAAATACTTTCCATTATGCATAGTCTCAAAGTTTTTATTCTGGCAACTGTCAAAGCGCTGACCTCTTATTTTCAATAGATGTTGCTAGGAAGATATAATATACAGAGTAGATTATCATTAATTTAGACTGCCAAATTGTTTTAATTTGGTTCACTATTGAAAATAGATGTTCACATATGCATGTGGAATCATATGTGGATATTATTCATACTGCAAATTGGATGTGTCCATGGTTAGGAACAGACAAGCTTAGCGCATGTCATACTTGTATATCCAGCAATGACAATTAGGAATTCATACTGTGCGCTACAGCATATAGCACAGTAAAAACAATCGAGAAAATGGAATGAGGAAAGGAGGGGTAGAGTATACTGCCTCCAGAGAGGCAGACATCCCTCTGTCTGCACTAAAGCTACATGATATTCATTCTAAGAAGCTGTCTCCATTAGCTTGAGCTAAGCCTTCAGAGTAGAAAATGCCTTAAATTGACATTTGTTATTAAACTGCTAAGTGCAGGTCAGATTCAGGAATTATTCATGGTGATAAAAGAAATAATTAATTTTTATAGTTCTTTTGATTGTGAAAATATTTTTTGAAATTTATTAAAAATTGTATACATATTCCTAGCATAACAGAATTATTGTGGACTCTATTTTTAAAACATTTTGAACACATGGATCCAGGTAATGTACGCAAGTACTGTAGGTATAATTATTTATTCTCAAGTTCACATTTTGTTCAAATCGAGACGAACTAAGAGTCTTTGCTGATGTAAACTTCTGCAATGGAGAGAGCCATGAATAGAACGTTAACGAAGCAGCTTCAAACCATCAGAATCAAATCAAAAAATTAATTTTCTATTAAGCTACTCATGCACCCTAGATTTTTGCCAGCAACATTCTTTCAGATTCACGATTGTGCTTGCTCCCTCTGGCTGTTTATGCAATTCACAAATGCAGAGTTACTTACTGATGCCTATCAAATACTGCCCGGTCCTAAGCTGCAAAGTATAGCTGTAGAGTCTGAAGCTAATCCTTAATGATCCAAGATAAAAAGTTAAAACCTCACCTTGAGTCATCCATTAGTTAAGAATTGCATTTCTATATGCACAATAGTGGTAAGATTGTTTTCTTTCCAATTTGTCATGAGTTTTCTATATAAGAAAATGGCCTAAAAAGGGAAAGTGGGTGATTTACAAGTGTTAAAATCCACTGATGCCAATCATAAAGTATTATCATTATTTGAAGGTAATCCATTTTATCACACTTTCATTTCCAGGATAGTTAAGGAACATTTGCCTAAATTTTACACATATAATACTGTAAATGCCAACTAAATAAAATAACAAGAGAAATTAAAAATGTTCATCTTTGAAAAAAACTAATTGAACCAATTCATATAATTGAAATAGGCATTTTCAGACTTGAAAGAAAATGTTGCCCTATTACAATTACTCTACAACGTAGGTACTTAAATTATACATCTTAAGCTGAATGTAATGGTGTGTAATAACCTTTTTTAATTTTTTCTCACCTAAGTAACCATGGTTTTATGCTAAATATTAATCAGTCTCATTGACATTTTTATACTGTGTAGCCATTAAGCATTTGCAGAGGATTCTATTAAGGTTGTAAAAGACAAAGTAATATTTTTATTCAAGAGCATGAGTGGGGAAAACTCCTACACTTGTCGCGTTTTTTTTGTATGCACTTAAGCGGAGACAAGTGCATACATGTATTGTGAAATTTGCTTTTTTTAAATTAAAAAATTGAAGCCACTAGAGTGTACCCTAAATTCCTTACACTAATGACACTGTGACAAAAATTACACACCAAAACATACGAATCCAGCAACCATTTATAATTCTCCAGAACCTTTAATGCATATACCACTTTCTTTTTGTTGCTGACATAGGTACAGTTTGTTATGTTATCTTGCATTTTTTTTTTTTTTGTTTTTTTGTTTTCTTTGTTTTACGTTGGATTACCTAGTGATAATTAAACAAATTAAGGGAACCCGCATTTTACAGGAATTCAAACTGTCAACATCACTTTCCTTCTTGTTTAGTCTTTCTTCTGTTCCGTGAGCCACAGAACATAGACTTACGTCCCCACCACAGATATAGGGAGAATAGATAGGAAATGACTTACCTTATGCATTGTGGTAGTTGAAACAATTATTGTGAAGCCACCATTTTTTTATCTAACTTCTGAAATCATTACGGCTTTTGTGGGTTAAATGATCATTTACATAAAAAAAAAAAAAAAAGGAGAAGCTTATGTAGTGTTAAATGTCCATATTTGGACTGTAGGTTTTAAACCAGTATAATTGACAATATGTGTTGTTTGGTTGTAAGTTCACGAAAGCAGAAGCAAAACCAAGGAAAGGGAAATATGTTTCAATATATAGATTAGGGTACCCATTTAAGTGATTTTGTAGTATTAAATATTCAATTAAGCAGTAAATTTAGAGTGTAAATTTTAAACCAGTATAATGGCCTATTCGTGTGTGGTGTTTGGCTGTAGTTACTCGAATAGCAGAAGCATTAACAAGGAAAGGGAAATTGTTTCAATACATAGGTTAGTGTACTTATTTAAGTGATTTTTCACTGGTATATTTAGTGAAATATGTTATACATTATCAACAGAACGATTCTGTATTGTTTTTTATATTTTCAACTCGGAAAGACCGTTGAGAAGTAGCCATAACTGTCAACCTACTCCGGTTTATAAGAAACTTCTTGCAATTCGCCCATTTAACAGCTACCGCGAGCATTTATCAGTATTAAATTATCTGAGTGTTTTTGTTTTTTTTAGAGTCACTGAGGACGAATGCCACCGGCATGCCGATGGTGTCCCCCGATATAAACCATTCCAGGACTATCGTCCTTCACTGGTAGGATGGCGCTAGGTAAAATAAAGAGACGGTGGAAAGAGGGTGGAACGACAGTGGAGAGGAGTGTCGACTCAAATTTTTTTGTGTTTATTTTTTTAAATTTTATATTATTCTTTTTTTTTTAATTTTATTTAACTTATATATATCTTTTGTTTATCTTTATTTTTTGTTTTTTCTTATTTCTTTTTATTTTTGTTTTATTTTTATTTTTTCTCTTTTTCTTTTTTTTTAACATATATTTCCCCCCTCCTTTTAAGCGATGGTATCATAATTGACCATTATTGATCAAGGACAAGTTTGGGGCACTTGTAGTTTTCTCTGGGGTCGAGGACATATTCTCCGTGACCGCGAAAGAGGACGTTGAAGCTGTTTGGAAGGGTCATATAAAATTTCTGGGAAAGAGTGAGGATATAATCTGTTAATAAGGAAAAGGAAAGATCACGATGACTTTTTTAAGTTGGGGATGTACCAGTAGGCATTTACTGCAATACGAAGAAATTTGTTTTGGAGTATTTGAAGACTGGAAAGATGGGATTTAGCGGCAATGCCCCAGACTTGACATTCATAGGTCCGCCCTCCGTGATATAATGGTTACCATGCTAACCTTCGAGGGTTCAAACCCGGCGGAGGACGATGGATTTTTTCGGATATAAAAATCCTTAGAATGGTTTCTTTCGGAAGGGAAATAAAGCCATTTGTCCCATGTCGTAGATTTACAGCACGTAAAAGAACCTCAAGTCTGATAGATAGGCACCTGACCAAAATTAAGCGGTCTTTCACGCCCAATGTACAAGGGGAAGTTCAGAACCATAGTAGTTAAAGAGCATCCATAAATAACACGTCATTTATTTAACGGAGGTCGGAGGACCTGTTTGTGCAATAACACCTTGTAATGAACAGACATAGACGACTTTCGTGAACGCAATGGACATAACATTGCCATTCGACGACTAATCCTTTTGACAGTTCTTCAATATGAGGTTTCCAGGTCAGTTTATAGTCGAGTATCACGCCGAGGTACTTGGCTTGAGACTCCCAGGTAACATCACCATCGGCTAGTCGCAGGTGCGGAAGATCATCTGGAAGTTTTCGGCGAATATAGGTCACCACCTGTGACTTGCTGGTGTTGATCTTTAAGCGCCATGTGTTGAGCCACATGGTGAGTACATTGGCATAGTGTTGGTTTCTTTGGGCTGCATCCTAATGCTGGGTAGAGGTAGCTGGGCATCATCAGCAAACTGGCAGCCAGGGTGGGAGGGTAATGTACATAAGGAAAAGTAGGGGGCCTAAGACACTGCCCTGGGGAACTCCAGCATAAATGGGGTGGGTAGTAGAAATAACATCTTCTTTAGAGACAGAGAAGCTACGGTGATGAAAATAAGAACGCAGAATATGAATGAGGAAAGATTGTATATGGAGCTGAATCAGGTGTAGCAGGAAACAAAGGAAATGTCGTGCTATTTATGGACGTTCTTTAACTAGTGTGGTTCTCAGCGACCCATTCTAAATTGGGCGTGAAAGATCGCTTAATTTTGCTCAGATCAGGCTTGAGGTTCTTTTATGTGCCGTAAATCTACGACACGGGACCAACGGCTTTACTTCCCTTCCGAAGGAAGCCATGCTAAGGATTTTTACACCCGAAAAAATAAATCCATCGGTAGTGGTCAGAAGTAAGTTCAGGAAGGGCGAATAACTTGGGATGATATCGGATGCTCTTGACCAGAACAATATCCAGCCAGACCGGAGGGCGACATATCACCGTGAGAGATGGTTGGGGAGGATGGCTAGAGTACCACCGTGTTATTTGACAGTGGGTAGCGCTCCAATGTAACTCCTCGGCGAGACAGTGTGTGGAGTTCCAAGCCGGGCTCTTGGCATTAAAATTCCCCATAGTGATGGTGGCATGTTCGCCGTAAACAAGACATCCAGCTCACTGTAAGCAACAGGTTTACTGGGAGGGATATAAACTGAAAATAATCAAACAGGTCATCTATTGGTATCCAACGGGACTCCTGTAACCTACATATTTTGCGTTGGAGCAATGTGGAGTTGAAGGTGTTGGATGCTATGATTGACATAAATGGCTGTACCACTAAATCCGTCGGCTCTGTCATACCGGTAAGAAAGCATCCCAGGAATTGCAACCTTGTCAGGGCAGCATGTGTGTCTCTTGTACGAGTAGAAGATGAAGTTCCTATACAGCAACGAAGTTTGTTATCTCCTTGAGCTGCCTAAGAACATTAGCATTCCAGCAGCAGACCTTGAGAGAGTGGAGATCTGTTACATTGCCAGCCCTAGCCATGATGGATCATGAAGCGAGGGCGGCATGAACGAAGTTAGTGTTGAAGTGGATATGAGTTTCTCTGGCGCGTAACGCTGCAGCTAGGAAGGTTGCACATTTTGGTTGAAGTGAAAAGGGTATTTGAACCATGGTGCTCATAAAGGAATCGTCTGGAATGACAGAGATTAAGGAGGGGTGTTCAGGGAAAGAATGCTGCTGTATGGGTGACAAAGTTTTCTGTTACAGGCTAGGAGGTTGCCAGACGATGTCCAACCGATGCTGAGCTGTGTGGTGTTGTTTAGTTTCTAGTGAGATAGATTCCTGCTTTGCGGATTGTAATTTCAGTGGTCGGGGACAGGGAGTGCCCTGCTGGATATGGGGCGCAGCTAAAGGCCGGGATTGAGGTGCTATCAGCTGTTGAGGATTAGGAACCTGAATTGGCTTCTGAGGTGGTGTAACAGGTTGCTGCTGTAGCGATAACGCAGCATTACTGGAGGCAGGCTGCATTTCCGGTGCAGAGGATACGGATGCAGTATAGTTGGGGTATTGTATAGGTTTCCTGGGTGGCAGGCCGGGATAACGGGCCCCAGTAAAGGCCTTCCTAGGGAGATCAGCATTATGTGGCACCTTAGGCCGTACATTGTACCGCGACATTTGACCATTCTTGGAGCTCAGAAGTTCCAATCGGGCTTCCTGCCACACCGGACACTTGGCGTAGCGACATGAATGTGATCACCACAGTTATAACATTGCGGAGTCGATCTGGTATTGCAAGTTTTGACAATTAGCCCGTTTATGTCCGGTCTCACCACAGAAAGCGCAAACAGGCTGTAACAGGCACCTAGCTACATTATGTGTAAATTGCTGGCAGTTGGTGCACTGCTGTAGACTCGTTGGCGGTTTAAACGGTTCGACGCGCACAACTGCGCACAACACACACACAATACATATATATATATATATATATATATATATATATATATATATATATATATATTTCGCACGGTATCTGTTTTCTTCAGAGCAATTCTGAAGTGCGTCAGTTCCTGGGGACGAGGGCCTCTGGTCTTCAACTGGGTTACACGCTCCACAATATAGCCCTTTTGCAGCAGTAACTTTTTCTCCTCATCTTCAGTTACGAAGGAAGGCACATCTTTAATACTAACATGGAGGAAACGCTCCTCTGGCAAAACAGTGGTGACGTCTTCGATATGCTGTTCCTCCATCTGTCGACGGAGTTGGCGATGGTCGGTGGCCGTCGCTACTAACAAAGCTACCATACCACAAAGGTTTTTAAATGTGTAACTAGGGGTTTCGTCATTGGTGAAGGAGGCCATCAGCTTCCTGGCATTCTCAGGAAGTGTAAGGAAATTGGAGATGGACTACTCACCCGAGGTGAAGGGGATGGTTTGGAAGCAGTAGCGGTGGAGGAGGCTGCAGAATCCTCGTCGGCTTCCATCATCTCCGAAGTAGGCCTATATTGCGGGGAGGAGCACTTTCTCTTTCTTTGGGTGCATTCTTGCCCATTGGTTAAGTGCTTCGCCAACAGCAATGGTTCTTACCGGAGGAGTTCGCTGAGGAAGGATGACGTGGCGTGGTGGTTTTTGCCAAACGGCGCTCATGTGAAACTTGATAAGAAGTGATGGCATCCATACGGGTACGATGATTCCGAAACCGTGAAAACAGAGGGCGTGTTTCTCGGACTCGGAATGCAATACATGTAGTCCATAATGAAAATCATGATAAGCTTTGCGATTAGCTACGATACTTGCCACCTTTTTTTTTTTTTTTTTTGTGTACACTTATATATAAGTTTAAAATAGTACAATTAGTGACTATGCATGAGAGGCAAACTGTAAGATTTGGTCAAAGTCTGATATTTTGCCCTCCTTCAGTTTTAGACCAAGAAATTAGCAAATTTTTTACCTTGCCGCAATCAATAATAACCTCTGACGAAAAAAGTGCTTGTATTGCATATTTCTTCAACTAGAAGGCCAACTGATCTCATAGATGTTGTGTATGGTGTATATGGTAGTGTGTGTATCACCGCAAGATGGTGGCTGGACACAAAACATGCTTCAGCAAATCGCTAGGCATTGCCGCCCTATGGTCACCGCGCGCGTTCTCCATTCGTTGTTTTCTGTTATATTGTGGGTGCTGCGCCATATTTGAATTTGTGTATCGTAACCAGTTTCTTTGTTGTCGTTTTATTCTTGCAATTTCTGTTACTTTATAGTTGATTTTCATTAAGTTACAATTTTATTTATGTAAAAAGCTGTCAATTTTTTTTGTTGATAATGTTTAAGTACCGCTTTTACTACTCATTGTACTGCAGGCGATGACTGGTAATGCATGAAATGAAGATGGAGCACCGGTGGAATGCGATAGCTGGGGAAACCGGAGAGCCCGGAGAAAACCTGCGCCGCTTTGTCCACCACAAATATCACACGCGGTCGCTTGGGATCGAACCCGGGCGGTCTATGACTAACCAGTCGTCCAAGGCGCGGCTATTTGCCAATTTATCATTATATTCTACATACTATTCATAATCATTCCATGTAACAGATTAACATAATAATCTCAAACTATATCACATTATATGAATGTATGTAAATATATTTAAAAATACTGTAATATTTTAATGTAAATTAAGGTTAAACGTGTTCTATATCATGTATTATGATATATGAACAAATAAAGCCACCGCCACCACAACTACTGACAAGCCATGTTCATAGATAGATGTTGTAACAATGTATAGCTATCAAGTTGTAGGCCTACAGCAGATGACAATTTCAAGAGAAAAAAAAAACCAATCTATTGTCATTACATTGGATTTATTTACGTTCTGTTACTTCGTATACATCATGTATTCTGGACAAAATAAATTATATTTATAGCAAATAAACAATATATTAATACAAATATGTAATAGACTTACTGTACCTTAAGTTAAAAACTTGGAAACTACTTTGAAAGTAACTTTCTTTCTGACCACATGTGCACTCATCAATGTCACCATAAATACCATTGGCCTTTAAGCTATGCATACCTAGCATAGTAAGAATTTTCTTTGATTACCTATTGTAAAGAATTTACTTGCTAAGTCTGAAGTGTTCGTCATATATTTAAATATGACGATAACATGAAAAAAAAAAAAGAAAAAAAAATGACCAAAACTAAATCACCCGGTACTGGAAGTTCTTCTCGTTGTAAATGGACATAATATGTATCACTGATTTCTATTCCCTCTCTTAATAGAGCAATACAAAGCTCGCAACTCAAAATATGCAGACACTGTGTTACAAATAAAACATACAACACTTCTGAGGTATTTGAAGCTTCATAATCGTCTAAGTATTTAGACGAAATAATGGATGAAAATACTACACTTGAGTCAGTATAGCTTACACTCCCATTCCAATCATAGGCCATCTTTTTGAAGATCTCTAAGGTTTTCACAACCATTTTAAGTCATCATTTTACTCTGATCTTTTCTGACTCGATTATTTGCCTGCTGGATATATTATAATCACTACCAGACGTGATACGATATTTACTAAATCGTTTTCCTAGAAGACCAGTTTGTAATTTACCTGGCACACTTTAGCTTAAAATTACTAAAACAAGAGCGAATCTTGAAAGTCTACACAGTACATGCTAACTCAGCAGAATTATTATCAGCACTCGGCAGAATTTCACTATATCACTGACTTTTAAACCCAAGCAATTTTTATATATTTCATCTTCATATATTACATGTCTGTCTTTTTAACAAAAATCTTTAGCAACTTGTTGCAGTACTTAATTTTGGTGAAATCTGTTGCACATGTCTATTGCGTAGAAGCATCAAGTAATCTTGTAACAAGCTATTTCACGTAAGTGACGGAGAAAACAATATAAGAGAAAAAAATCTATATAACAGTGGAATACTGCTTCTTATTCAACATTAGTCTTACTTGCTCACTTAAATTTACAACGTTGTCTTACTTGAGAAATCTTCATGCTCAGTTAATTCCACTGTTTTTTTTTTTTAAAGCAAGGCTTGCTTTTTCCAAACAACTAACAATTGTATGTACTTCAACAAAGTCAATGCTAAAACTCAAACAAGTTACCTAGCTGTGACCATTTAATTAATAGGATATTACCTGAACATATATCACTCAAATCACGTGAGAGTATTTATTGTCTTTTAAGAATACCTTCACATTTCTACTTTTGTCTATCATTACACTACACACGATACAGAGCCTAGAAAATACTTCAATATCCAAATCAATGTTTAGAAAGTAAAAACCAAACACCATTTTCTGTTATCTTAAACCATTGTGCTTTAGTTTCCCAGTGAAAGTATTCAAAATTATTCACTGTATCTTGTTTCTCCAGCTCCAAAATTTTAACTTCATTTCCTCTTCTAATACCCTGTCTCCTGGAATCCATATCTCTTTTCTCTGTTGGAATAGTGCTACTTAAGTATGATGGAAAATTCTGGAACTTATAAAGTACTGCATTTTCTTTTAATTTAGGGTATCGCAACGCAAGTATTGTAACAGAATCGTTTTGATGTTTCCAGCTTTTATTAACAATTGTGTCCTTTTCGTCAAGGTGGTTGGCACACCAGCTGATGACGATGTTGGACACCAGTCTTTCCGTGGGATAGCGTGAATCCACACCTGCCTTCTTGATTCTTCTTTGGGGGAAAAAAATGTAGAAACATTGCCTTGTAATTTTATACTGATGTCGTAATTTGACTCACATCCAAGGACTCAGCTCTTTCTAGGCATCTGAAATATATTTCAAAATATTAATGAGTTCGCGAAAGCGCAATATAATACAACAGACTACTTACTTGCAGCTTTCTATTTGATTATCAAACATAAAATATTATGCATGAGAGAGAGAGAGAGAGAAAGAGAGAGAGAGAGAGAGAGAGAGAGCTCAGCTATAAATACACGCGATGTAATTGCAATATTACTGTATTTAAAAATAAATTAACGACATGCAGGTTCAACGAGTTTATTCTTCTGCAGATTTCGCAGCTTAGGTAGTTCTTTTTTTATTTATTTTTTTATTTTTTTGTGGTTTAACATGCTTTAACCTGGTTGGTCATAACGGACGATGAATGAAATTGATGAAATAATGCTCAAATGATCTCTAAGTCCACGAAACTTAAAGTTACTCGACATTCGTCTTCTCAGGATAAGGGAAAACCCCGAAAAAACCCTATCCGGGTCACCCTAAGCGAGATTCGTACTCACGACATTTTGAATGGGAGGCAGACACGCTACCACCACCCCAGGCGGGCCCTACTTATAGTGTTTCCAAATTTAGGAACATCTTGGCTTGTACACTCTAGGAGGCAGCGATATAATCCTAATAAGTACTCCGAACTCAGAAACTTAAAGAATTATAGTAAACATGACAACAAAACTAACAAGTCAGGCTTATGAGCATACCAAGCACTAAAGAATGTGCAAAAAGTATGCAGATTAGCTCCCGAAGTAGGAGTTTACACACATAAATGTCACATTAATTGCACATTCAAATGCATTTGAAACTAAAAGTGACAGAACAGGCACACATAGCGTAGTAAATGTGCATGTGGATATAAAGACTATAGACAATTTCTACCCATGGTAAAGCTTAAGTTAAACTTATTTATTATCTGTTAAAAACATAAATAGCAATATACTAAAATAAGAACTGAAGCTTTCCTGGCGACGTGTTAATTCAAAATCTTCTCGGGCTTCTAGCCAGGTAAAAACTTGGCTTGACACCAACGTTTCGAAGAAGTGCATCTTCCTCGTCTTCAGGGTAAACTGATGGTTTGAGCTTGCGGAGACTGGTATTTATAAGAGCTGGGATGAACCAATCAGATGTTAGCTTCATCCCAGCTCTTATAAATACCAGTCTCCGCAAGCTGAAACCATCAGGTTCACCCTGAAGACGAGGAAGATGCACTTCTTCGAAACGTTGGTGTCAAGCCAAGTTTTTACCTGGCTAGAAGCCCGAGAAGATTTTGAAGCAATATACTAATTGCGTATAGATTGACGCTGGTACTGTCTGCTCTGTCTACTATTATGTATAAGCTATACTAACATGTAATTCCTTTGTTGTTTGAGCTAAAAATGGCAGCAAAGTTTTATTTTTACATGCTGTAGAAACTTTTAAAGAGCTAATAACCCTTAACGCAAGAGCCAATACCTCTTTACATTATTATATGTTTAAAATGTTCCACATTAATAAATGACAAAATATGCAGATAGCTTTATATAAAATGAAGAAAAATAACCTATATCACCGATTTTAAGAAAAAATATACTTTATGTTCTAAATTAAAAGAAAGATGAACTTAATCTAAAGCACAAAAACCAATATTAACATTTTTCGTGGTAACAAAACTAAATTACCTTACATTTGTCAAATTAAATATTTTCTCAACCACAGTGTACTTGAGAGAAATATTTACCTTTATAATACAAAATATAAATCTAATACAATAATGGCTGTATTTTAATCTTCCTTTCGATTGAATTTAATATTCATGATGAATATACTAATGAGATAGCATTAAGATCATTTCTAGGAAACATTATCAATCGTTTTCCTGTATTTCCATTCCACAAGCTTGTCTCATCATAATGGAGATAGCCATTACCAAAAGGACTAAAACACTCCCTATCCTTTCTATGTTTTACAGGTTACAGTTTCAGTAACTCCTGTAAAAGCGCTATATGTTGAAATGTGGTATTCCGATTGATTCGGGCATCGAATATTATTTACTGTCCTTTGGCAAATTAATGGTGCTTAAAAACAAACAAAGGTAATGTAAGCCACTAAAATATAAATCTGCCTCAGAATTCTTGACATGTATATGGAATTACATCAGAAATGCCCAGTTCAAGGGCAATTTACCCCTTTCGCGACAGCAAAAATGCGGCGCGTGAAAACTTTTATCGAACTAGCCAAAGAAATGAAATAAAATACAATAGCGTTTTATGGATGGATGCTTTTTAACTGCTGTGGTATTCAGCGTCCCATTCTATACTGGGCCTGAAAGACTGCTTAATTTTAATTAGAGGCCTCTTTATAAAGCTTGAGATTCTTTTACGTGCCGTAAATCTACGCCATGGAAATTTCTCAAATGACTCGCATGTTTGCCGGTAAAACACAAGATGATCTCAAACTATTTTGAGATGACAACCCCAATGGCGACTTACAATGTTGCAACTTACAATAAACTGGTGCACATTTATCACATTCAGAGGTGTACAATGAAAAGTATACATTGTAATTTTGTCCTAAATGAATACTTCTATAATAACAATGAGTTAAAACCATTTCAGTTGCTGTGTACAGTATTATCAATAAAATGTGCCACACTTAGCGTTATAAAGAAAAGCATATGTTTTTAATAAGTTACACCTAGCCATCTCACAACACGGAATGTGCGGTAATGGCGGATTTATTAAAACTCCTCCAGCTATGTCAAAGTTATCCGTTTAAACAAGATAAGTGTTCAACATGTGAGAACATAGTAGCCAATATACAAGTCTTCAGAACTAATAAGACATTACTTCCAGATGATCAAAGCTGGGAGAATGTCTTCGTTATTAACTTATGAGCATTGCAGACAGACACCCACAGAAAGACATATACACACGCTCTCACAGTTATATGCAATTTTTTTTTTTAAATTATTATTTGAAGAAATGTAGTAGTGATGCTAGTTACAACTTTATTTATTCATTAGTATAGTGAAATTCGCTACATCAATGCAATAATTCAGCAAGTACTTCACAATATTAAGAGTTTGAGAGGTCTTTAATACTTATGTACAATTACGAAATGGCGTAACACTCAAGACATGTAATACTTCAAGTAAATAATCTATTGCAAAAATCACTAACAAAAGAGTGTATAAGAAGGATTTGCTCATATAATTTAGATGTAGCACTTCATTTGTTCACATCCAGAATTCATTTTGTCTTAACGTTCAATAAAATATTGTAAAGCAATTATGATTCATTATTGTTTTTATACAGTTTTTTCAAGTATTTAAAAAAAGTAATTGGCTAACAACGAACTGTAAGTGCATATCAGATTTCGAATGCTTGGGAAAACTCGGCCCTGCGGTCCTTGTATTCCCAATATAATTCTCGACCTGATGAATATTACTTACAGTTCTTAATGCGCAATATACTATTCTGTCTTCAATGATACTGATGCTCTACATTGTATACCTACTGGATACTTATCCCTGGTGGAACTTCCATTGGCGAATCATTCTATCTCTCTCTCGCTCTCTCTCCTTCCTTATCGCATATCATATATGTACATGTAAAATAAAAGTAGTGACAACTCACGCAGTTATCCATTGTCTGAAGTCCTTTTATTATTTGTTGTTTTTTAATAGAACATGCTGAATCCAACATTTGTTGAGACAATATTTTCTGGATTTCAAATTTCCGACCGGTAGAAAAGCTATTTGACCAATGCGTAGGTATGTTAAACAGTTCAACAGGTGTATGAGCCAGTCAGCGATCAGGTCAATACAGTAAATGTCGATTAAAGAGAGAGAGAGAGAGAGAGAGAGAGAGAGAGCGCAAGAGAGAGTAAAAAAGACCACACATCCACACAGCACTGTGCCGGTTCATTTCCGTATGGCACCTGAGATTGTGTTTCTCGTCCGCCCGTCCAGCTGATCTATAAATGGAGCAGAACATATTTTACGTAGCGATGTAACATATAGATGGAGGCTGATGTTAAGTTTTACTGTTCTAATCCTCCTGTGTTGCCTTCCTAGCTTAAGACAAAGGGTCTAAATGCTACTTTTCTACCTCTTTCTCTAATGCATTACTCTACACCCGGATGTGCCAAAAAATGAATTTTCGAATTTATAGCTATAAATTCGATTTCAAAGTTACAGTGCTTAAAAAAGGAGGAAGGGAGCGAGAGAGATAAGACCTAAAACTGATGTTTCACCGAAGTGCACTAGCTTTAAAATTAGACAAATTTCAGCCATACATTGCGCAGGTTTTATTCGTTACTGGACACAACAAAGATGCAGATGTTGAGCTTTCAGATTTTCAACCCCCGCAAAGGCCACATAGTATACAGCCGATGGGTGGTGAAACTGTGAGCGATAACGGATGCACATCTTGCCATATTCCTTAACTGAGCTTCTGTATTGTGAGTGCTTGACCAAATAAAGGTGGGACCGAGGTTCTACCTGGATTGTTGAGACGTGGAACACTAAATATGCGGTGTAGTACCTAAACGTAGCCGCCAGGTTTTAGGTAATGGAAACACATGCACCGCGGCATCAAGAAAAGCCTAATATAGCCCAGTAAACAAGAACTTTGTAAGCGCCTTCCGGCAATTCTGTGAAATACCTTGGCAGAATTGAAAGGATCCGTATCATTTAACAATATTCCGCCTTTGTTGCGGAGAGAGGAGCTACCAGCCCTGGTTACAGTGAGTCAGTTGTAAGAGAGTCTTCAGAGAGTGCAGCAGGGTCAAAAATACCAGAAGCTGTGATAGCGGAAATCGGTGGTTGGAATCCCACCTTGATAACCGATGCATGGATAGGAGTATACTTTCAATTGCTACACTCAATATACGAATATAAAATATTTCAGCTCAGTATCAATTCGTATTTGTCACTTGATTTTACGCAATTTTTTTTAAAAAATGGATCGCTATATATAACTTCCATAATACGAGGTACGTCCAGAAAGTAAGTTCCGTTTCAATTTATCTCCGCTGCAGCGCTGCGATCGCAGTTCCGCACATGCGCGGTAGACGCTCTGTATCAAGAAGAAACGTGCGCCATTTTGAGATCGCTGTCAGCCACATATGCTTTGTTGTGCTTGTTTACAATGTCGGTGTTGATTGAAAATCCCGCCGCTTGTGAAATCAGATCTGTGATTCATTTTCTGAATGCTAGGAAAGTGAAACCAATTGAAATTTATCGGCAAATTTGCGAAGTTTACGGACAAAATGCGATGAGTGATTCAATGGTGAGAAGATGGGTCCGGTAGTTCAATGAAGGACGTAGTGAAGTGCACAATGAAGAACGAAGTGGGCGTCCATCTTTGGTTCACGCGATTGATGACAATATCCAGAAAAACCGCAAGTTTACCTGTTTGACCATCCTCCGTAGAGCCCTGACCTCGCTCCTAGCGACTTTCATCTGTTCTTACATCTCAAGTCTTTCC
The DNA here is from genome assembly GCA_030762935.1 of Hymenopus coronatus. NCBI lineage: Eukaryota > Metazoa > Arthropoda > Insecta > Mantodea > Hymenopodidae > Hymenopus > Hymenopus coronatus. The sequence continues at coordinate 102,295,289 of CM060888.1, read as the reverse complement.
TTGGCGGTTAACACTTCAACAATGACGAAGAGCTGAAAGAAAATGTTTCCAACTTTTTGAAGACACAGGCGGCTAACTTCTATGAAGAAGGTATACAAAAATTTGTGGCACGCTATGACAAATGCCTGCAAATTTTCGGCAGTTATGTGGAAAAGTAGTTTAAGAGCTGTAAAATGTTGTGCAATAAATAATTATTCTGTATCTGTACACAATTTAATTTTATTACCAAACGGAACTTACTTTCTGGAAGTACCTCGTATTTTTTTCTGACTACGCTACTGAAAGAGGCATCCGAAAAATTCAGCAGAGCTGAGAGTCGAAGCGATGATAGAAATTTTTGAAAGAATACAGATAATCGAATTTTATACTGGTGTCAGGAGTGAGCTGAACGTTCCGATGAGATGATGAAAGCATTACTAGCTTAAATGAAGCCCATGAATTTGGAAATACAAGAGATGGGGATAAATGAAATCTGGACAAATGGAGGAAAAAATGGAACCTGGAATGGAGAAATGAAGATGGACCAAAATGAATCGACATACAGCTGGCCGCATGAGGGACATTGACAGTTGGAAAGAAGGAAGGCCTTGGCCAACGCGTTAAACGACCTAAAACTCCTCGGGTAACGAGTTGGTATAAGGAACGGTGGACAGCAGCGCCAAGTGACTGAAGCCGTGCTGAAAAAATGTTCGACAGAAGATTTGTGGACTTGACGCTAGGACGCGACACATCTGCGGACAACAGGCCACTCAAATAGCTGGGAACGTCATCCTTCAAAATCTTCTGCCGAACCGATGGTCAGTAACTAAAAGGTCCGGTCGGAAGTGATTTTCAACGTGGTTCCGTTGGCCTCGGAGTCCGGAGACATCTGGGAGACCCGTGAGAACTGGTTCGGGAACCTCGCTTGAGTGCAGCTTAACGGAATCAGCTGAAGTCAAGGCCACATACCTGCTTCAGGAGTTTGTTCTGGAAGTTACATAGCTGATAAACAAAGCGCCGATGAAACTCGCACCCAGTTTATGTCCCAGAAAGTTGCCTACTTCATCGATAGGGGGTATGACGACGGGAAACCCTATGCCTGATACTCGGTATCTATAGGACACGAGGCGCTAACTGGTTCATTTAAGTTGGAAACGGCCATGGTAATAGCTGCGTCCGCCTTGAAGACCAAGAGTAATCGAACCGACGGGAAGAGGTTCAACTCAGAGATGATGACCTTAAGTAGTGCTTTCTGGAGTGTGTCCAGCCAGGAACCCTGGCGAGGAAATGCTCAAAACCAAGCCGACCAGCAGAAGGGGAAAGAGTAAGAGCCTGCGTGGCGGACTCATCAAAGTTATCTTCACCACTCCCTCGAGTGATGCTGGCCTTCTGCTCTCAGGGTCGCGAGCTCAAAACCGTCCCAATCAGATTATTTTCAAGTGTGTTTAAAAGCGACCCAATGTCATGCGGGACGAAATTCCGGCACATCGGCGGCGCTGATATGATCCTGGTAATTGACAGCGCCGTTAACAATTTTCTCCCTCGAGTGACCTTGCGTGCCTTAGGTATAAGAGTGGATGTCAGCCTCGTCGCAAATGGCTGGATGCACGTAAAGCTGTGCCGGATACCTGTGGTTACAGTTGCAGTTGTGAATATAGTCAGACCTTGTTAAGCGAAGGGCTTGCCGACAAGATGACAGAATAGGCATACCGGTTAGTGACGCCTTGGCAGTTGAGACCCTGCGATGAAGAATGTTGAATTTATGGGTGTTCGTCTCGAAGGCGGCTGAGGATGTGCTTCTGAGACTCATTACTATCAATAATCACGAGGTGACGGTCGACAGCAGGAGTGACTTTTGACTCTACTAAAGGCTGTTCTGGAGCCCTCAAGATCATCTGGAACATCATGAAGCGAGGTGGCAACGAAAGCGCATGCTGAGGGCAAACGGTCAAGGAACCTTGTTTTGGACCGGAAGATACCACTGAACGAGCTATGTGTTTCCAGTGAATTGCTGCCTTACCGAAAGGAAGTATCTGTTAGGCTATGAATCCATTAGACAGAGATCAGGATATCCACATTGAAACGGAGTTGGAAAAATGAGGCCCTGAGTATCAGTGACGTCAAGAGACTTGAGGCCTCGACTGGAAGAATCTCCGAAGACCGCCGACTCTTCACCGAAACAATGTCTTCAGCCAAGAGATGGGTGATTTCGCTCGCACTGACCACACCAGAGACATCCAAACTATCCAGCGAATTCCTCTGGCGAAGCAAGCGGAGGTAGGAACATTCTGGAGATCACAAGATCCCGGGGAATTATTGGTGTTCCCCTGTAATGTTGATAAGAACGGCAAGTTTTGCTTCTGCGTGGTTATAGAAGGGTGAATGCCTTCACCACAAAAGGCCTTTCGCATGCCCCGGATTAACGACACTCTGAACAATCTTGTGGTGTCCGGTGATTATTACTTTAAACCTTAAATCGGGATACTGGAAAGTAACCATAGATCCCAGAGACAAGCGAAAAACCGCTTTTCGATATGCTCTGGCAGTTTACAGTCATGCATTTGGTCTCAGCATTGCGCCAGGATCTTTCAGCTCCTCATTGAGACGAGTGATGAAGGTTGATTTGCGATACCCAACTGCTGTATCTGGACATCGTCACTTGCAATAACATGAAAAAGCTATCTCGACAATCTTATCAAGATAGCTGAATTACTTGGGTAACACAGACTCCCCAACTGGGCGGTCACGGGTCTGGAGAACGTTAGGGTTGTGAGAGATTGGCCTCGCCCGAAAGATAAACGAGAAATGCGAAACTGGGCATATGCAGCTACTACTGACTGCTCGTTAAAAGTTTTCTCCAATATCGCGAGACTCCTTACTCGTCTGACGGAAGAACACCAGTCTTACATGTGTACAGAAAAGGTTGAAGGCACGTTCCAGGCGCTTAAGACTGCACTTTTGCTTTCTGCAGTGCGACTGTTTTATGTTTTCCACAACTGGGAGGTCATTATATCGGACACCGATGCTAGCGACACCTACTTAGAGGCTTACTATCCCGTGTCCACGATGGGCACGATAGGGTAACTACATCCAGAGACTTTCCAAGTTAGAAAAGAATTATTGTGCTACCAGGCGGAAGCTCCTAGCATAGTGGAGTAACTGGAACATTTCCTAAAGCATCTGTAATCAGCCGTTACACCTGAGAACGACCCTTTCCGCCCCCCCCCCCCATCTGGCTGTTGAGATAAGAGAACCTAGCTGTCCAGAGGCTTCAAGAATACAGTTTCACATCAACATAAGAAAGGAAGGAGCCACTGTAAATACAAATACCATTTCAAGAAAGTCCAGCCCAAAAGATTGCGACCACTGCACTAATGCGGAGGAACAACTGGCGGATACAGACTTAGGTCCACTCCTGCGAGAAGTGAAATTGGAAGAACAAAATGTGAAGACATCACATAGTGTTTGAATCAGACTTTCTGACGTGAGGTAGGGGGATCTTAAGAATCAGTGCTTGTGTTATATGTATATCAGGATAGTAATACCAGCAGTGACAGTATTGGTGTTATGTCCATAAAAAGTGGTGTTATCATTCAGGTAAATAGGAACAGTGAAGAGGATTCAAATTCATATTTTCAAAAAGAGCAGTAATAGTTACAATAAAAAGAAGAATAAAAAAATCCCTGACAAGAATGGATTTCTCAACGAGCAGGGGAAATTGATCCCTTGCCCCGTTAACTCGAACTTGGAATGTGTTGTTCATAGCTTGGGAGTCACCTGACGATAAGGTCCAGTGAGAGCAGTTGGTCCTTCCTAGGAATAAGGTGACGGAAGTTCTGAGAGAAGCACTTAGGGGCACACCAACTTCGAGTCTAACCTGATAGTGAAGCAGTGGAGCGATTTGGAGTGCATTGCAACCAGACGATGATTAAGCGGTATAATGAAAACTCGAAGAGTATTTAGGTAACATCGTGATCATTTACCACAGATACTGAGATGTCAGGCTTGCCTATCGTTCAGCATACGACACTCGGATTGACACCAGCCAACTTGATCTCCAATAAGAAGCTAGCTAAGTTTACCGTGTTGGGAACTGGGAGAGAACAGACATCAATTCACTACGTGGAAAATTCTCGCATTCCGCCTTCACGTGCATTAGATGGTCCGATAACACATCCAGATGGCAACCCATCGGATGAAGAAACTTTACTGTCGGCAGGTCAACAGCCGAGGTTTCCAGCAGGGTAATCTCAGCAGTAGTGCGGTACCCGAATTAAGGAGGGTAGTCTCAAGCTTATAAAATCATGGCAAGTGCCATACCTCATGATGAAGAGGATAAATGACGTCTACCGCATACGTGGCACCCTGAGGAGGGTAGTATACTTACATCTAGCCCACTTCGGCGGAGCAGTGAAACTTTGTGCCCAAATAAACGTCGGCTGAGCTTCTGCCAGGTCGTCTGAATTGTTGCGGCGAAGTTGGTTGCTTTATGTACCTGCCAGGATTGGTGATGTGAACTTGTACACCGTAGCATCGAAGGGAAAAACTTCGGCCCCTTTAATAGATACCTCCTGAATTGTTACAGCTGTCTGCTGCCCTTAGATTAAGGGAACATTTGCAATAATGGTCCAGTAAGCAAATGTGTTGTGTGCACCTTCCAACAGTTAAAGACGCTTCTATAGATGATGATTGGGAGTTTTAGGGTGTTTATATGCTAGGTTATCAGCGCCCTTAAAAATAACTAAAAGCGGCAGGAGTCCTGAGTTAAAATCATGAAAGCATGAATCAGATATTAAATATCAGCTAAAATTACAAATAAAATGGAGATTAAAAAATATCTAGTGTTCAAAACTCAGTAAAAACGATAAAACCATTTGAAAGAATGGATAAAAACAACGGTTAAAAGGAGCTAAAAAACCATATAAAACAGTATTACCACCATAAAAGAATTAGATCCTGAGTGTAAAAGAGGCTTGTGATAATTTAAAAACCCTATTGACCACCACATGATCTGGCTTGAGGGAAACTACCTCTTTTAGGAACATTCCACCCTTGTTGTGGCGGCTATCTAGAGCTGGTGTGCAATGAGTCCATTATGACAAGTCATCAAGAGGGTACAGTTGAATCAAAGACACAGCCAAGTGCAGCCAATAGTTGAGCATTGCAATTGCAAGTATTATACCAGTGCCACTGGTGTGTTGGAATTTGTCCTTAGGCAGTTTTTTAATACATGTCAATAACTCTTACATGGAGTTGTCGCTTTTAAGTATAATTTAAAAACCATTGGCCTGGGCCAGGTTTAAATCCAACTTTGAGGTAATAGCACAACTTTTTCAAATTCATTTATATGATATAGTAGGTTTTGTAAGCTCTGAAGTGTTGCCGAAATCTCTCCATCAAAATTTGTAGTGTTTAAACTTAATCTTTTGTAGAAAGAGAAGAGAGGGCATATTGCACCTGCAGCAGCACCACTGTTATTTGGTAAGCTAGAAGCATCAGTATAAACATGTAGCCATTCATTGGTAGGGTATCTTAAATTTATTTCTAGTGTCATTTGTTTCACGAAGAGGTTTCAGATTTTGTAAATTCTTCAGCTAAGTGTAGTGTTCAATGTCAAATAGTTCTAATGGGTTAATATTTGTTTGTACGTTTTCTTTTAAGTAAGGATGTTTTAATCTGTTTGACTTCTTTGACTTTATTAAGGAAACTTTGTTGAGTTTTTAGGATTACTTGTGGTTTTCTTTTTCCCGGTCATTACAAGGTGGTCTGATTAATTTTTCATATTGTAAGATAGCTGCTTGTTCAATGTCAAGTTCAAGTCTTGGATTATTTGTTAAAATTTGTAGAGCAAGTACTTGGGTAATTTTAACAGCTCCAGTTACTAGGTGACGAATTTGATTTTGTTGAATATTAAGTTTTTCTATATTTGCAGTTATTAGTATCTCTTCACAATATTTAAATGTTGGTTTAATATACATCTTGTAACAAGTGTTTAAAGTTTGTGTGATGCTTCCCCTTTTCTTGCCTGCCAGTCTTTTTAATAGTGGTAATTTTTACCTTGTTTTTTTTTATTATACTATCAATGTGTTTTTTCCATGTTAATTTTGTATTGAAAACAATACCTAAATATTTGGCTTCCTGTGAGACTTTTTCCATTTAGCTGAAGGGAAATATTTATTGGTTTCTTCCTTAGTGTAAATAGTTGATAATTTGTTTTCTGTGTATTAATTTTCATTATATTAGATGCCCAATTCTGTAACATCAAAGATTGTTGTTATATTTATTAATTGTTGTTGCAGATAATTTATAGGTATTAGCCTAGTATTTATTAAATTTTTTGGCTATTTCATTGTCATCTGTAATTATAAATAAAAGGTATTTTTTTGTTGTCTTTCTTGTTTGTAATGTTATGTATGAATCTGAATGCTTTTTGTGCATCTTTTCTATAGCCCATGTTCTGTAGAAAATTATTAAAATGTTCTCTTTAGGTGTTGTTAATTTCTTTTTTGAATTGAGCAGCTATTATATCCATAACATCTGATGTAACACCTAATAAATTAAATATTGCAGAATATCGCAAAATCATAAAACAACTAATTATTTAAATAAAAGATTAACACTTCAAAGGATACCAACACATTGCGGAATACAGAGTAATGAAACAGCTGACCTTCTAGCCAAGAAAGGTAGTAAAATTACATCAAATTCATCTGATCCAATAAGTTATCCTCTATCAAAAGAATCATATCAACACATAATAACAAAATTAAAGAAGATAATGTATTACATACAAAATGAAAACCATGGGAAAGTTTATGTAGTAACAGAACCAGAATCACATTACCAAGAAAATCCTCTGTAGCAACTTTTAGACTTCTAACAGGCCATGACTGTCTCAATAAACATTTATTCAGGACTGGTATAGTGAGATCTCCTCTGTGTCCTTTCTGTACACTTAAAGATATGGATGGAAAACATCTACTCCGCTGCCCAACCTTTAGAAAACATGATAATATTACATCAAAATACTGGAATGCAAGAGAGCGAATGGCTTCACTGCCAACTGCTCAACATAGATACCAACCAACCACACTTCGGGATCAGAAAGCCATGACCTAACCAACTGAGCCACCCTACATAGAGCAAATCCAGTGACAGGAAAACATAGTGGTTAATAAAAATAAAGGAAGTTTCTCCTAAATACCTCACACCCAATGCAGCACATATCAAGATCTGATTAATAAAGCTGTCTCCAGCTCTGAAAATAATGGTTTTCAGTAATGAGGTTAAAATTTTTTTTTTTGGTAGTGTTTAACGCCCGCTTTAACTACTAATGGCACCGCAGGCGGTGAGGTTAAAATGGTGAAATTTTTAAAATGCTGTGCAAAATTATATGATTGATAGAATATGAAGTGACCACAATAAGCTACAATAGCTTCTGAACGGAAATGCACTGGAAAGGATTTTTGAACTGTGATATTGGTGTAGATTTTCCTTACTAACTTCAGTCTGATGTGGATTTGAAGGTAGACTTTGTGATAAGTTGTGACTGTATGGTCACAAAAGCCTACAAGGACATTACTCTACTTCCTTTTCTTGTTCAAGACAAAGTCAATGCCAAGAAACACAAGTTTCAAATTACACATTAACCCTTAACTGCGGTGACGTTAAGTCTCTCAGACATAACTGATGTTATGAAGTGTTAATCAGTAAGCATCACTATCCAGTAATGTTTATAGTACCTTCCTATCTTACTTTAGAATACATTTTGCCATCACTTGCACCAACTTATTTTTCCTATTAATTGGCTAGTAGAAGCCATAGTTTTCAAGGTGTCTCTCAGACATTACACTGGTGATTTTTTTTGCCAGTGCATTTTAACAGTGTCACTGTTTATGATGGTACATGCGATGGTACATGATGCTGGATTTTTATACTACTTAAGGCTAAACTATCCTGGTTTCGATTCCAACCTTTGGAATGGCCAAATAAAGATATCAATGATATTGAAAATTATGTGGACAATGAGTTTGTAATAATCAAGTGAGCAGGATACAGCCATAGAAACCTAAAATGTGCCTCTAATGAAGACACAGAAAATATATCATAGAAGAAACTGACATAGATGAGGAGAAATCTGATATACCAGGAAAATATGTTTATATAATAAAAACTGCTATAAATGGACATTACAACATCCTCTAAAATGTTTCCACACAAAGTCTCTGTATCGCTTACCAGCTTTGTGTGCTCTTAAGAAGAAATGAGGACAAAATAAACTCCACAATGCCTATAATTGTATAGTTTTTCCTGAAATGGCTGATCATACAGTGGAAGATCACATTGGGTGAAGTGCGAGAGATATATCATAAGGGCCATTCTAAAATGGACGTGGATTCAAACTTGCTAGTGAAACATGAAAAATTTGTAGATAATCTCAGCATCAAAGAGGGTATCTTCTTATAGCTATGAGAACAGACTCTGGTGCAACATATCAGAGTGCACCAGAAACACATGTGTGAACTTGTTTTAGATGACTTGTTTATGTAATGTTCACCTCACGAGAGGGAGAAAAAAGTGACACAAACTTTTGCTAATCTTACAATAATATAACATAAGCATGCATGGATTTATATTTTGCAACCAGTGTTTGTTGCTAAATCACAAAACAGTACATTTTTACATGTCAGACAATGAGGAGTACAGCTGTAAACAAATGAGGTGATATACTTACTTTTTATTGTAGGTGCATTAAAATGTTGTGTGCTACTTAAATCTTTACAAATTTATGAGTTGTTAACAACACAATGTGCCAAAGTGTTGCTTTAAGAGTGTTTCTTCAAAAAAGTACCATAGATTCAAATAAAAAAAATCTGATGTGTTCCATTCACACGACTTTCTCTACATCTCTGCAACAAATTATTGTTAAAAAGCTTATGCTCACTTCATGCTAATCGAGAAAAAAATTAGCAGAAATAGTCTTATTTGCTTCCTTGTAAGTAGAAGCGAAATAAGGGACTACTATAGGTTAAAATGATAGTCAAAAGCTGGTTGCTATGAGACTGAAGCTCCAACACGAGTTGACAAATTCCAGTATGAGAAAGCATGTTTTTCAAAGCTGAAACAAAATCAAGGAATATCTTAAAAACGATAAACTCCACGAAAAAAATGTATATAGCAGAAATTGTGTGTTTTAATGTGCTCTACATTTTCTGTGTAGTAAGTTTTTCTCCATCTCTCATGGTTTAGCAGTTATGCAAAATTCCGCAAAATTCATCCAGAATAAAGTAGTCTTCAGAGGCTATTCCCAGAAAATTCAAGATATATATTTTATTTCTCAGTTAAATGTGTTTAGTATGTGATATTTTAATCAAAACCGTTAGAGCCACTTTTGAGAAAATGGAAAATTTCGAAAAAAATTCCATATAAAGGGTAGTTGGGGGTGGGGAGATTTTCTTGAAAATCTTCGTGTTGCATCCTCAGAAGATACCAAACTGAAATACCAAGTTTGGTATTCAACGGGCTTTTCATTTTTGAGCTATGCTGCCCACAGACACACACAGACATTTTTCTAAAAATGCTTTTTTTCGATTCAGGGAGTCTCTAAAACATATATTTCCGGTGAAATCTTGTATTGAATTTTTGGGTACAATACAATACCTTCTCTATACACTATGCACATAGCACGTATAGAGAAAGTAATATATGCTGCATACACACGTCTCCGAGACATCACATCACCAGTTAAGGGTTAAGAAGCTGACAAAACATGTGGTACTTTTCTTCCCACTATTTTAATGTTTTATTCAAATGAAAGAGTTCCAACTCAATCCTGATGTCCTACCAGACATTATAAACTACTGCTGCCATTTAGTTTAAGATTTACTTCTTTGGTGTCAACTCTTACCTGAATCAATTTTCAAATTGAGAACTTTGCCAGTAATATTGAAAGAACAGGCCATTGAACTTTCATGGATACTAGTCTGAAAAGCATGTTTTCCAAATATGCTCTTTCTATATTTGGATTCGGGACTACTACGTCAAGAAACTACATTCATACTCTTGATTAATTTTTTGATGACATTTATTTGAAAAAAGGTTTTCAATGCTTGTTTTTTGTAACAAATGAAAAGGAAGAAACAATTAGAAACAAGACAAGTGGAAGCCAAACCGAAGCAAATACTGAGCAAAATTAAGCATGAAATAAATTGGTTTCATAGATGCAAGGTCAAATATTATTAATGATTCTCTTGTCATTCCGTTATACTTTCTTTCTCTCTCAGATTACTTTCCTCTTATGGGATTTACAAGTCAGTAAATTGGGTCAGTAGCCTATGGAGCTACATCAGAGCATATTCGGTAGGGTAATCAACTGAATGGTATGGTGGTGAAGATGAAGGAATGGAATGATGAAAGAAATTATAGGAAAATTTGCAGATAATTACCCAACCCATCATTCATCTAGTGACTGCAAAAAAGACTTTTAGTTAGATTGGTCGATACTGGAGGTTTGAACCCATGTCACAGATGTCTGCCTAATCCATTCTGCTCATTTATTCTACTTGCTTTTTAAAAACATTAACAGAGTATAACTTAACATTAAAAATCAATTAACTTATTGCTTTTCACAATTCCATTAATTTTTCTGATAACCATTAGAATTTTAAGTGCTGCTGGAACATACTTAAAGTGAAAAAAGGTTGCAAAATACTCCGTGTTGGTGTAAAAAGCATCTACTTCTGCTTAATTTTTGGTGGGCTTGTGATTGAGTATACATGATTTGTAAGAACTAAATCCACAAAAGTAATCTTTTACTGTGTTTAGTTTGTCACTGCACACCTTTCTAACTTCTTTCAACTTCATGGATAACATCTATGTTAAAATGATACTCTTTCATGACATAACCAGGTTTTGGGAGTGGTTATTTTATTGGCCATAAAAAAAAAATAATGGTTTTGATTTTAATTGTTTGTAATTATGCTTTTATTAGCTGCAGCGATACAAACTTTAAAACCTTCTAATAACTCCCAAAAAACTAATGAAAGTGCATTTTGTTCCATATTTTCTGATGACTTGGTATCTGATTTTATATAGTACATTTATATGCTAACAAAAGCATTTTACATAAAGCTTTAATTCAGCATTTCAATTAAAATATGAGTAAATGAAAACGAACTGTACATAACAGAAGCAGAATGCTGTTGAAAGAATATTTATTCATTAATTTTATACACAATATCTCAATTTATCATAACAAAAGTAATAGTTGAATTGTTGCCATAACATTTTCCTCCTTTTTGCTCAGAAAATTCCCACTAACTAATTGCATTCATACTGAAATTTTTGATTGGCTGCCTTTACTTTCATTTGTTTATAGTACTGCTGAAGTGATAATACAAAATTATTTTTCGAAAGAATTCAAAAACATATGGCTACTGTTGCTATCAATAAAATTATATACAGGAGTGTGAAGGTATTGTAGTCCTTGATATAGAAAAATTTTACTCACACAGCACGACTTAAAACTAGTTCACAGTCACTTATTTCAGCTATGCATAGGTTATCATACACATACAATCATTCACTTTTTCCCCTTTTGTATTTTTATTACTCATTTTAATACGTTTTCTTTACTATTGTATTCAAATGCAAATCTTAAGACTTTAGAACCACACATTATTTTGAAGATCATATTTTAATGGCAAAAGTAACCCATCAAAGGATCTTTAACAATTGTAAAATTTCTCCATGTAAACTGTCATAAATAAAAAAAAAAGAAAAAAAGAAGAAGATTAAAAACGTTATAGAACAAACACAAATTTTAATTGCAACTCACTAGACTCTTACATTTATCTCAGAAAATGTTTCAGACACACTTTCCTTAATCAGCTGTATGTGACTGCAAAGTTCTGTGACAGGATCTTAAACAAAACTCTGATGTATGTCAAAATAGATCCTTGTTCTCTGATATTTTAGAAACTAATAAGCTGTGTTTGTTTTTCTGTGTGAAGTTTCTCTTCCATACTATCAAATCTGTGTGTGTTCAGTGTTGACAATAGTTATACTTATGCTGAATGGGCAGTTGGTGTATCAGAAATGTACCGATGTGTTTTTTTGAAGATGTGAACTATATTTACAATACCAAAAAATAAAAGCACCAACCTCACACAGGTTCTATTTCTCAAAACCTAGCATAGAGGTTTTAAGTACAAGAGGGATTTTTCATGTTTTGATATAAATACATTATAGGTACCACTTTGATTAGTTATGTCGCATTTCTATATTCAACTTTTATTTTTGGAAAACATTTGCTATTAGTCTGTCATAAACATTAATGAAAATTGAATCAAGGAACTTTTTCTTTTGATGGCATTTCATTGGCTTGAAAAAAAAAAAAAAAAAAATCAGAAACATTTATTGTTGATTGCAATTACAAGGTTAATGTAATAAAACATTCTGTGAATGCTTATTCTCTTGGATTTCCTCCATTCTGCTTGGGAGTTTTAATAACATGTAAGCAAATGACAGGTCACTATTAATCTTCATGATTGCTGGACATTTTAGGAGCTATTCTGCATATGTGACAGAAATTACATTCTTGCAGAAGGTAGTGTGTGTATTGAGGGGTATTTATAAAGTGTGCTAGAAGCCACTTTCCTGAAAAGTGTGGGTAAATTACATACATTTATTGTATTAAGGGCTTCAGATGCATTGTAGGGATTGTGGAACACCAAAACAAAGCTATGTTAATATGTTTTATTTTATTCAGCAAAACTTGCAATATTAAAGCTTTTTAAAAGTAATTACAATTAGCACTTTCTTTCCATTTTTTGTGGAAACTGGCTTTTAGCACATACTGTAAGTTGATTTTAAGGACATTAAGTCACAGGATGTCATTAACCAAAAAGGTGCCATGGAATTTCTCATTGATAGGCCACAAATTTTAGATTTGTTCTCCAGTAGTATTTTTCTTAGTTTGGCTTCTATTGCAGCGATATAATGTTTGATATAATTTGTAGCAAATCCAGAATATAACACACTGTGTTGCAGTTGTTCCTTTTAATTGCAAGAAGACCCACTGTTTTTGCTTCCTTTGATATGACAATGTGCAGGTATCCACTGAATTCCTACTCCTTATAACCCTTTAAATATACAATTTCTCTGTTTTATCTAGTTTGTACATTGAACTTGATCTGCACCTTGGATAAAATCAAAAAGAGTTGAGTTGATGTGCAACCAAAACTTATAGAAACCATTGAAATATCACTTTTAAGGTGGTGTTTTCTTTGCAACTATGTGTCAATATTCTTTTCATCTTACCTATTATTTCCTCTCACATTCTTTTACTTGATCTGTTGGAACTTTGCCTTCAAATACATCCAAAAGATGACTTTTTATATTTGTTCAGAGGATATCTAGTTATTGACAGTAAGGGAGAGAAACTCCATATATAAAAGCAAACACAGTTTATTAATTTTGTGATTTAAATTGACTTTTGTAACACATCATTAACCTTTTCAGGTCCAAGTCACTTGCTGGCGAGTTCCTCGTGGCTATTATGTTTTTCTCTGATAACAGCTAGATAACTTTTTCATTAAGATATCACCAGCCAGATTTTCACAGTTATTTTGGTATTTGTTTTTCCAAATGTATATTTTCACAAAACAGCTAATCCATTAAAAATATACTAAATTCTAAATTAAAATATGAAATTCTACAGAAACACTAGTTGGGAACCTATTAGATGGAATCCAATGATTGAAAGTGTATATTGAAAAAATCAAAAGAATCATAATTACATGAGGAAAACAACACAACAGGAGCATAATATAGAACAAGAAAAATCAGTGGTGGCTTGGCACTTAAGCCATTATTAGAAACTCTAAATTCATAAATTGCTTTGCAGTAAAATACCAAATACAAGACAATTTTTACTGCAAGATGACCCCCATTTTTCAAAACTTAATTTTGGAATTTAGCATTATCATCTACATATATAAAAAGAATTTTTAAATGAAATTTAAAACTAAGGGACATTTCAACTAAGTCTCTTATTTATTTTCTTTATTATTATTGTTTATACTTAATTTGGATTTGCATGGAAATTCATGGGAGTATGGAAGTGTATGGTATTCATGCAATGGTAAAATGTGATGGTGGCGGCATAACTGTAGCGACGATGATGGACATGATTTTGTATTTAGACAACATACTTAATATATCACATAAATGTTTTTACCGTATCTGAATTTGTCCAGAAATCCACAATGCAAGCGAGAGAAATGGAGAATGAAATGTACAGTATATGCGATTGTAGAACATGACAGTAGCAATGGCAGCAGCGTAACTGTACGATGACGGATATTATTTTCTATCAGACAACATGCTTATTATAACACATTGTACATTTTTTTATAGCTAATTTGAATTTGTGCACAAATTGACATTGCGAGAGACAAAGAAGGAGAACAGAAATGTACTGGTATGTTTCTGTTGGTAGTAACTGTGGCAGCTTAGCTGTGATGATGATTATGACCATGATTTTCAATTATGACAAACTTGATATAAAACATTTCAAATAATTCAAATTTGCACTAAATTCATGTTTTGGGCTGGGGAGAGAGGGGAGCATGGAGATGTATATAATGCATTGGATGGATGCCACAACAGTGGTGGTGGTGGAGGGAGCATAGCTGTAATGACGAATATGGATGCTATTTTCTATTAAGACAACATACTTAATATATTGTAATGTTTTCCCTTGTTCGAATTTATGTGTAAATTCACATTGCAGACAGCAGAGAGAGGAAACCAGAAATGTATCAGAATATGTGTAGCCCAAGGAGGAGAAATGTACAGCTAACCTCTCTCTGTTTTCTTTGATCGTGGCTTCCAATACTACATTACGTGCAACCATCAATGTGGAAGGTAGTCTCTAATTTTATTTTAGTCCTGGTGAGTAATCTTTTTTCCGATGAGAATGCTCATAGACCCTTAACAGCTAACTTTTGGCGTGAAATGAAACACACAAAATCTACCGCATATGTTGCAACCTTGGCGGTAATCTATACTATTTCCCCCAGGCTTTGCCAAGCTTGAAACTTATTTTTTCCCTTAAGGCATATGGAAAACATTATCACGAATGCAAGACCCCACCAGTTTTGAACATTAATATTTTCGAAAAAAACATTGTCTTGTTATTTGGATAAAAATGGTAATTAAATTTGGCAATCCTCTCAAACATTTTAAATAAAAAAGTTAATTGGTCATTACCAGAAAGATTCGTGATGACCACAAGGAGCAATATTGACACACTTGGAATTGAGGTTGGCAGCAATTAGGTTCTGAAACATGTTTTCATTAATTATATTTAAGTGATAAAGTGTTACAAAAAATTGACTCAACTAAATTATTCTAAATCACTGCTACAAAAGCCACTAAAAATAATTACAATTTATTATATTTCAATATACCAAAATACACTTTAACATATCAGGGCCAAAAATCTGTAAATTACATAGAACAACTTTGCAAGTCAATTGAAGACGGAGGTAAGGGTCTGAAAAACATTCTATACGATAAATATATTAATCCTGATCTAATGGAACTAGCTCAGTTATTGTGTTTCAAACTCTTTAGTCCTATGAACACAAACTTTTAACGGAACTAAAATATCAATACTTTTAGTTGCTCATTCTTAGCAGAAGGACACATTAACATAATCTGTCCTCACAATACTAATTTGCAAACTGTTCTTCAGGCATCACAACCTGGTGATATTTATAAGCTTCTTAGCATTATTAATGTCAATTAAGGTGACATTTACAAGCCATGCTGGATAATTCCTCTTAGAGAAACTCGGCTGTCGATGGAGGCAAGGGCCTCCAAAACATTCCCTGTAAGATAAATATACACAATAGACATGTGGAAATAGTTTCCAATTTCCAGTAAATATTCATAATATAGAAATTTAATACATATATGAGTTTATTACTTATTTTGTTAAAAGCTGGAATATAAGCAATTTACATATGATATAAAGACTTACTAAGCATTGAGGTGAAAGCTTGCGCTCACAAACTGCTTCTCATTAGATGATCAGGAAGCTAAAAGCTGCTGAAAAATAGAAATAACAGCCAAAATAAATGTAATTTGTCCATTTATTTGTATCTTTGTTGCTATTTTCAAAAAACACAGTCACATCCTCAAAATGCTCCAAATTTCTGCTTCTTTAACAATAACAGAAATATGAAGAAACTCTGTGGGCATTCTATGAAAAACTTATGTGCAAGATAGCTTATTGCAAATCTCCAATACAGAGTTCACATTTATATGGCATTACCTGAGACAGAAACAATGTTTTATTAAAATAGTAATTTTTCATGTCATTTGTACATTTTTTCCTATAAAAACTTACTTTAATATCTTACTCTTCATTATAATTGCTTTTCTTTTGTATTAAAACATACATTTTAAAAACGAAGAACATTAATTGTTCCTAAGATCTCCAGAGGAACATTTTTATGGATATATTTGCTCACCATCCTGGTGTTGTGTTTGCCAATCTGCGCATTCTCCTGAAAGAGGAAGAAGAAAACAAATAGCAGTCAAGTATAAAGAGTAATTAAAGAATAAACAAACAACACTTCTCACCAAAAATTATGCAAGATATATGTAGGTTTATAACAGTTATATAATGCTGAGTAGAAATGCTTACAGATACATAAAAATATCATCTTTTTTCTGAGAGATCACTACCATGCAAGATTCAATAGAGAGGTTACATAGAGCTTATTAAGAGTAGGTATGTACATATGTAAACATTGTGTGATTTGTAAAGTGGGAACAAACAAATATATTAAGCAAGTAACATGTATGACAAAACCATGTAGAACCTCTTGCTGGCATATGGAGGGAGCAGGGAGAGATCACATGCTACCTTGGTGGGAAGAGAAATGGTTGAACTTGGCATGGATTTGTACACAGTCTGGCAGCGAAGAGGAAGGTTGATGTACAGAATGTGAAATTACTTGTCATGCACTAAAAGTCTTGTGGGAATTTCTGTTACTTCTTCTACCTTCATAGATCAAGGATTGTAATATTTTTTTATGGAGGATGTGTGAACAATCAACAAATATAGTTTAGTAAACTGATTTAACACAATTTTGATTTCAGCTTCTCTATAGTGCCTCTTAAGCAAATAATTTAAAATAATGTTTTAAGATTACTTTAAAGCCTAACTTTTAAGGGAGCACATTATATGTTACATAGCTTAGCATTACCCAAAATTGGTTGGTCTTCTGTAAATATCTTATCCAGATAACTATTTCCAGTGAGATCTGAATGTAGAACCTCTGGAATGTGAGGCAGCTACACCACTATACATCATGAATATGGGTTGCCAATTATTTATTTTTGTTTAAAGCATTTTCTGATTGAGATGTGACTTTTTATGGTATGGTCTACCATATTTGTACAAGACACCCAATTTCCCAAACCTAAATTTGGAATTCAGCAGCTGAGATAGTTTTTTTGTTTTAGTAAACATTTTATAATTATAACAGTCATACACTAATAATTACAAGAGTAATAAAGATGGATGTGACATTCTTTATATGTAGACAACACAAAAACACATTGTTTTAGACAGTTACTGAATGAGCGAACCGATTTATTTATTTCCACTTAATACAATTGGTTCTATAATACTATTTTACAATCTCTTAACCATACAAAGAAAATAGAGCAATACTAAATACTAGTGACTCCTCCCAAGTTGCTGTTTAACCAAGTGGCCCAAATAGCTTCAACCTTGTGGCTATTCAACTATCAGGCAAACTTACATCTAAAGATGACCTCCATCTCTATATTTAATTACATTTCTATTCAATCTAGATCCCCATTTTTAATTCATTTCTTCAAACATTTTCTTTTAACCTTGCCCAGATAATCCCCAATATGCCTAGTTTTCATATTCACCACCTCCTCCCCCCCCAACCCTATTGTTAAATTAGCCCACTTCTCATTCTAGTTTTGCTCTCATTTCTTTGGTTTCTTTACATTCCAGAATCACATGTCAATAGTTGTCTTGCATTCCACATCAGGCATTACTCAAACCTCCTCTTGAACCTTTCAACTCCACTTCCCTACTTGGACCCATGCATATCCTTCCCTCATCCAATTGTCCCATTTATCTACATAATTCTCTCTACCCCATATTTTCTTTCTCTCTCTACATACCCTCAGTGACCTTTTGTTGTTGAAACATATCCTGCATTTCCGTATCATCAATTCTTTGTTTAACTTCTTTTCAAAATTCATTTTCCTTGCCCTCTCTATCCCATATCATCATACTCAAGTCAATATTTTCCCAGATCTTGTTAATTCTGTTTACCCAGGTGATTCTTCCCCTCACTTTCTCTGTTTCAAAATGATATTCTCTTCTACATTCTATATCCTAAACCAATATTTCAGGTCTTGCCATTATTTTTACTTTACTTCCCATTCTGCCTAACTCAGCTTGGTGAGCTTTACAGTATCCCCAAAATTCGTTTACAAAAATTCCTGTGAATCAAATCTGCATTTAGCCTTCCTCCTCATTGATCCACATTTCTTTTCCAGACTTCATTTTAGCCCCTTCTACTGCTGCATATATTTTCTCCAAACCTTTATATGCCTTTCTGGTAGTTTGTGCTTAAACAGTTATTACAATATTTAACTCATGGATGCAGGAAGGAAATACACCAACTTATATTTTAGCCTGAAAAGAAAGCTTTGGTAGCCTACCTCTGCAGTCAAGTGGTCAATATTCTGGCTTCTCACACAGAGGTCCCAGGTTCGATTCCTGGCAGTGAATGTTTCTTGAACTAGACTATACCCTATCTCCCACAGAGTCGAAGTATGAATGGGAGGGTGATTTGTATGTTTAATAGCATTAATTCTGTAAAAACCTAGTTAAGAAACCTTACAGTTCAGTGAGAAAACACCAGCAATTGTTTCTCAAGTCAAAATCCCCAAAATGACAATAGAAGTTAAAGGGAGCTATATAAATTAAACTATAAAGCTTGCTATATCACTATCTTTATGATACAAAATGAAATGCAAGAAATCTAGCTGATATGCTGTGACATTTCCAATGTGTTTTTCATCCTATATAAAAAATGAATTTTTTTCCCCCGGGATCCTAATAAAAAATATGAATCCAATAACAAATACAAATTTGAAGAGAGAGGGGTGAATGTCTCATCTTGTATTAGATAATTAAGGTATAAATATGATAATTGAGAATCTATTACAGCTAAAAAATTCCTCATTCAAAATGTTTGTAATACATGGAGAAGTAGAGGGTGCTTCTGTAATGCACAATCTAAACAGAATATGTTAAATAACCGGGAACAAAAACTTTATCTTAATAAACATTTGTTTAGAATATACACAAAATTGCTTCCATACATGCTTAAACATTACACTGTAAATAACCATAAAACTTTGCTTCTTACACTGGCATTAAACACCAAGATCATAATCATATGGAATTTTTTAGGGACTATTCTATCTTTTAAAAGATAGCGCAATGATTTTCAGGAGTGCTACATAGTGAATAATTATTTCCGAGAAAGAAAAATTGGCAAAAACGAAATAGTACCTCGTATTACGGTCTTGGTCCCTTATTTTCTTCTCCATTTCTGCATCTGTAAGTGTCTCCAGGAATGGTGCCCACTGATCTGCTTCAGATGGTGGCCGGAATGGAACTTCTACTGTAGGAAGTGGAGCCTCACTGGGAGGAGTGAAAAAATATAGTTCAGTACAATTGTTCCATAATTCTAAGAGCTATTTTTATTTACAAATAAATGTGTAATTAATCTCATACAGAATTTTTCAACAAAGCTATTCTGTGTGTGAACAGCCATAATATTTGATATAATCATAGAAATGTTATAATACAAAATAAATGTATTTCACAGCCAACATTGTAAAACAGTTTCACACGCGTGCTTCAATGAGGCATCCATTACAGATCATGCTATCACATTTAATTTTTTAAAGATAAATGGAAAAGATACAAAGAGAAATTTTTGCCTGTTTTCTCTAACAATTTATCATTGGAATTCACAATGCATTTAATTTATGCCAAGAGAGCTTTAAAGTACTATTTTGCAAAGCTGAACAAGAAATGTTTCAAAATTAATGCATATTTGTACCTAAATGCATATGTCCTCTGATGCCAACTAAGTTGGCCACGAATGCTGTATGCAATTGCTGTAACAAATTCACCACCTAAGCCAAGCTCTGCACACAGTTTCATTGCAAACTGCTCAGGATTGTTGTCCTTCTCACTCATGTCCCATTCTACTTGATCCACTAGTGAAGTGTTGCCAACATGGATATTCAGCTATCAAACAGAAATTACATATTTGCATTTCAAATCAACTTTATATTTATACATCTTAAAATTTCATTATAAATAAAGCAAATGACACTAAATGGTGAGAAATGCCATAGAGGAAAAGTTATACAAAGACTGTCTTTAAGGTTTCCTAATGTAAGAATGCATTATAAGGTCTCTATTGCCTCAACATTTTACATACAATACTCAACACTTAACACACATAACTTGAAATACATGTAATGCAAAACATATTGAGTCATACGTGTAATTAGAATTCTTATCAATGTTCTATCTCTAATATATAAACAAATGAGGCCAAACACGTTTGTTAACATCAATAATCACGCAGATTCTGCTAATTTAGATTTTGTGTGTGTTTGTATGAGAGAGAGAGAGAGAGAGAGAGAGAGAGAGAGAGAGAGAGAGAGAGAGAGAGAGAGAGAGAGAGAGAGAGAGAGAGAGAGGCGGGGGGAGACTGCATATTTTTTTTATCCATTTCTATTTAATTGAATAAATCTTTTCAGAAATAACTATTACTACAAAAGCTCTCTTTTTACTCAAAGCAAACAACTCTCTTGTTTTTTCTACTGATTACAAATGAGATTCTGTCCACAAATAAATATCTTATTTAATGCTTGCGTAGCAATACTGCTGTATAGTTTTCTTTTGATGTTTACTGTGGCTACTACTGCATGCTAGGAATTTCCCATTGATACTCAACTACTACAAGCTATGTATTCTCAGTAGAAACTTTCTGCAGTCTTCATACCTCTTTTTATTCCTATCGATGATGGGAAGGAAACTTCCAGAAGCAGTTGCATGTGCTAACACTACAGGTGTCACAAATTCACTCAGTTGTAACAATACAAGGCAACAATTGCTATGACTTACGAAGCAAGATGTTCACACACAATTATGGCCGCAGGACGCAGTCACAATGTATATCACAAATTTTGTTATGGACTCTAAGAGAACAGCAATAATGATAGTCAAATATTTAAGAACCAGATGCTATATGCTTGCCTTAAAATTGCATTCTCTTTCCAGGCTTTCAAGAGAAACAAGTGAAAATTGGCAGGGCTCTAAAAGAATGACAAGGTATCGAACAAAGCAAAACATTATTATACCCTGTAAAGGTAATAAAAAGAGCTGCACAGTGTTGTGGAGTAACTATTGATGATTATGTCACTCTCCCTTCTCCCGCATGTCCAGCCATGCATGCATATTGCAAGATTTTTGTCAGTGGTGGGAGAGAGAGCATTGCAAATGGCAGTGTGTGATCACAAAATCATGGCGTACTGTTTATTGTAAGAGTATATAAAATGAGAACTATTAACACCAATGTCGGGACATTCAACACTCACGTTACCTCTGGTAAGTCCTTTAGAGAACAGGTTAGTTTACAATGCTGTCAATTACTTGCAAATATAAGTATTTGTTCTCATCCCACATTTAGTCGTTTAAGTGCATGTTGGTACAATCATATAGTGATGGCAAACTTTTCCTACATTCCCATCTTACTTAACATCTCCAAATGGTGGCTGGCTAAGGCAGGAAGAGGGGAAGCAGTTGAAGGCATGAGCTGTGCAGACCAAAATTCAGTAATATTTTCAATTACATTGGCAAGCTATTTCAGATATTTCTGAAACAACTTATGTTCACAAAAATGTTAATTGCTATAAATTGTGTACACTAAAAATATATGGAGGCTCACATAAATACTCAGTTTTCTTGATTTTTATTTCTGTAGTCTTTTAGAGATATATTCCAGTTGAAGGGTCTTGTAAGATGGCTGCTTTATCATATCCTTTGTCCATTTCATTTTCTTGTTAATAAATAAGAAGCATGAGCCAGCTGTCTGCTGAAGTTAGTGATCTGAGCTGAATATATGAGCTGCTTATTTTCAAAATGTCTCTTGTCCACCTGGAACTAAAATTGAATTTTTGTGTCTCTGCATTCTTCTTAGGCTACTCTATGTACTAATGTCATCATTTGGCTTCAGAGTGTCCTTTAAAGCAGTAAAACCTTGCAATAAAAGTGGTTACTGGAATCAAACCAACTCTTTTCCACAACAAAATGGAATATTTTTGTAGTTTTTGACAAATTTCTGAAAATGGATAAAATACGTTTTGAAATCAGCTCCTTACATTTTGCACTCAACATGTTTTCCAGTGCTATTGGAATTCTTGCAAGATTTGTTAGTCAGAGGAGACACTTGTTAACTATTGACATGTTGAACTCTTGTGTTAAATCAACATGTTTTATTGATTGTTGAGACAGTGGGGACTTGCTTTTAGAGTACTGCAATTGGCTTTCAACAAACTTGAAAATAGTGCTTTGAAGGAATGAATTACATATTACACTTTACAAATACAAATGGTAATAATGTAAACTAGAGTGAATCAACAAGTATTTTAAATGCCAATAAAGCAAGTGTAAGTTATGTATAACTGTATAGCAACATGTGTTTGCATCACAAAATATATATAAGAAGCACCAGCATCCCAACAGAAGAAATATCAAAATTACTAAAAAAAAAACTGGCTAAAATCCACAGAAGTTGCGGAAACACAAATAGAAAAATTTATCAAATGATGAACATATGTATAAAACAAACCTACTTCAGCTTCAACAATAAATTTTACAAGCAAAACTGCAGGACTTGCTATGAGAAACCTGTTATCACCACTACTACTGATTTATTCATTAGCGATCTAGAAATAAGTGTAACAAGAGCCTTCCTACATATATTCACAACTTGAGTGATATGTGGAAGACATCTTTGCCATCATTCCTATAAAACTCGCAGATGACGCTTTATAGTTATTAAACCTATAGAACCAAGCAATAAATTCCTTTAGAAACAGAAAAAGAAGATTGGCTACCATTTTCAAGACGAAAAAATAAAATAGACTTCAGTATATGCATAAAACCCACAGACATAACTCCAAAAAAACTTCAACCCAAAATCACACCAACACGCAATTTTTCACAGCCTGACATGGAGATTAATAAACATCACTGGAAAAAGGAGAATATAAACACAATACCAACACATAAAAATGTTACAACAGAAAATTGGTTTGAAACAGAATTTGTGAACAAACTAATAAGAAAACAAAAGAAACAAGAAAGGATTAAAGATATCACCATACTAAGCACTGGAGACAACCCAAATCTAGAACACAGTAAATTCATGTTCCATTCACAGTTGTTCCAAGATTACAATTTAGAGCTGGTGCCTCAAAACAATACAACCTCAGGAACCTATTAAATCACCCATTAAAAACATCATACCAAACAAATAAAAAAACTGGCATTTACCGAATAAATATGAAGACTGCCCCAAAATTCACATTGGACAGACTTTTTTTTTTTATAAAATACAGTACCGGAGTCTGATCGGAACTCCGGCACTGTATACCCTACTTTTATTTACCTTTTTCTTTTTACTTTGTTTTGCCGTATTATTACTGTTTTCTTACTTTTACAACACACACATATACACAAATATATAACACCCATGCCCAAGGCGGGACTCGAACCCACTAAGAGAAAGATTATATGAACACCTCAGAACACGAAACTCAAGTAGACAAATCTGCAGTATCACATCACTTCTGGACATCATAACATATCATCAAACTTATTAAACATGTGAAAACTCCAGCAAAATTAGCAATTTGGGAAAGGATACACATTAGGAAAAATACACACATAGTTAGGAATTTTGATGTGCCACCAGCAGATGACATGTTACAATTAACCTCAAGGAAACCAGATGGCAACAGGATGAAATTACAACAGAAAGTTCCCCTTCTGGAACCAGTTAAACACCCACCAGCGATGATACATCCAGGATTTAAAAAAAAAAAGTAAAAACAACTCAAATTAATTACATAATTATATGTTTGCATGTTCAGTAACAAGCTAAAACAGGGTCTTGTCATAGATAACCAATTAATATATGAAGGATGTTCAATAAATAAAGCAACAGGTGGTACATCCTTCAATATGTCTGCATCATCTCATAATTTCTAATAGAGGCCATCAGCATGCAAAATGGTGTCTCTAAGAGGCATGTTTTGTGCAAAGAGCAGTGAATTCCTCTTGAAAATGAGACTATCAAAGTATTTAGAAGTGCCTACAGAATCTCTATCAGACCAAGCAGTGGATAAAGCACTGTGAATCATTTGTCAAAACACATAAAAAAAAGTAAGAAAATCTGTCTGGTCTCTCATGCGAACATCTGTGATACTTGCAAGTTTGAAGGTATGAACACTGACTAGACAACTCATAAATCACATCCAATAACAACCTCCAGGTTCTTCAAAACTAACCTAAGACAAAGGGTAATCTATGTTGATTTGCTTGCTCATTGAGGGGTTAACAGTGATTATATTATTATATTATAGGAAATGATACATGAGTGCATTGCTTCGACCTGGAAGCAAAACTGTACTCCATGGAATAGCACCACACATGAGGAATATCATTGCAAGCCATATTTATGTTCACCCCTGGATAAAATCAAGTTGTATATGAATTTGCATAGTTTCTAGCATGCTCTTTCATGCTGCGAACTCTGTCCCTGTGTAAATAGCACATGAGAAGTGCCTTTTGTTGCAAACTGTATTATGTCCAAGTTTGCAGTGCTACACACCTATTATGTCCACATTGATTTTTATCAAGA
Organism: Hymenopus coronatus; assembly: GCA_030762935.1. Taxonomy (NCBI): domain Eukaryota; kingdom Metazoa; phylum Arthropoda; class Insecta; order Mantodea; family Hymenopodidae; genus Hymenopus; species Hymenopus coronatus. The sequence continues at coordinate 102,270,228 of CM060888.1, read as the reverse complement.
TGGTTACCCTGAAGGTCATTAGCTGGTTAATGATGTCTTTATCAGCATTACGTATTTTGTTAGTACAGCGAAGTATTTAGCTGTTAATGATGTCTTTATCAGCATTACGTATTTTGTTAGTACAGCGAAGTATTTGGTTAGTTTGAGCTGTGTGTTCTGTTCATTTGTGCTGCTTTCTGAATGGATAAAAGTGAAATGGTGGGGGCAAAGGAAACCAAAGGAAACAGAAGCAGCAAAAATAAGCAAGGCAATTGCAATCTGAGGAAAGATATATATTGAAAAGCACAGCAATGTTAGTGATATTTTTATCTCGATGTTACTGTAATACACCACTGTGTTTCATGGAACACATCTTGAATCACATCTTTTTCCCTGAAAAAAATCTCTACAACTATGCACTGTAACTAGCAACATGTATGAGGTGAAACTAAAAACCTGTTCAGAACATATACACCTTTTGTACAAGTGACATATAGTTTCAGTTATTCATTGTACTACTGCTTTTACTATATTACCACAAAGCCTTCACAAAATAGCAACAGTGTCTTTATCTCTTCTTCAGACACCCTCCATGCCAGCACAAGAGGGTTATTTTCATTGTTGCAGTATACCTACTCAAGGCCAAAAAGTATGTCTGAAATAAAAACAAATTAGAACAAGATTGCTGACTTTCCCTTTTAATTTCTGTATCCACTCAAAAAAGACTAAGACCTAGGAGAGAGCAGAAAAAAAAAACCGCACATCAGTTATTAAGTACCAGGTTCTTCTTTTTCTTATTATTTATTATTAATATCTTTTAAATATCATTCAAATATTAGAAAGTTGTTTCTGGAGTTAAGCAAATTTCTTGTTTATAATTTCTGCAAGCAAACAAACATTTTTCAAGAGACACATTTTTAATGCAGAACATGTTATTAGTTAAAGATAAACATGAATACAACTAATTTTATCCATTCAAGAGTAACTATACCATGATTTATATAATACTTCTAATTGTATAATGTTTTTCAGTTTAAGTTGTTGCTTTCTTATTTATAAATGTTTAGATGACAGTAACATTCCATATTAGGCTCAACATTAATTCTTTAATTTTGGAAAAATATTTTGTTTGTAATATAATTTCATTTGGAACATATAAATACAAGATTTATTAGTTTTGAAACTTCTCCCTTGTTTTAATTTATTTTTGGCTTTTCCTGTAAAATTTTCCTTTCTGGACATAATACAGTTTGCAATAACATCCTCATATATCCCAGTTCAAAACTGCACCCTTAGTTGATAAAGGTATAGCTACAGGCATAGCAAATCTGAAGCAGTTATTCTGATGGACATACTCCCTCAAGGTGAAATCCAAAGCCCACTGTGCAACTCTTAGGAAATTGTGGAAAAGATTTTTGGATGCTTTTCGTCACAAATGAGAGTAAATTACCTCTCCATCACCACACAAGTCTGCATATCCAAGAGATCATAAAGATTCACTGGATCACTTCTTCATTCGCTCTACAGTGCAAGTTCCATATTTTGACTTCCATCTGTTTTCCACAGTGAAGAATGGTCTCAGTGGAAAACACTTCAACTAAGTTTTTGATGCCACAGGAAGTTGGCTGAGACACACACCAGTAGTGGTACCATGAGGGCATTTAAACCTCCCATTAAGGTAGCATAAGATGACTTAATTATGGGTTTGTAGCCAACAAATATGATGTAGGTAAATGCGAAATAACACCAAATTTCTTTGATTACCAAATGCCTCGCATATTATTTCCATTTTCCTTTCCATTTGTCTAACATCAATTTTCACAAATAATTTCTGAAAGAAGTATGTTCCATGCAATTTGCAGCTGGTCGAGAGGAAGAAGTTAATACAGCAACATGAAAAAACCATACATAGGAAATTATATAAATGTGCTAAAATCTTAAATACTAAAAGCACTAACATCATTGCATGTTACAACACAAATTAATTACAAGGAAGCTTCTGCTATTTTATGATGAAATAATGATATCAACTTTATAATTTCATAAATAACTTCCTTTAACCTTTTTGAATTTGAGCATTTTCCTATTACTTTCTTTGGAAAACAAAATTTTTACAAAAGCATTATACCATATCTATCTCAAGATGAGAAAATGTGTTTTGCAACATTTTAGTTTAAAAATACAAGTTGTCTTGCATTTGTGATATGTATTTTCCAATTGAGTAAAGAAAAAGGTAAATTTCAAATTTTGCAGGTATAGAATGGCGGAGAAGCACATAGGAAAGAAACATGTTAGAGGTTGCTATGAAGATGGTGTATCTGCCTAAAGTTAGCAGTTTACAAACATGAGAGGGAATGTAGTGTTTCCCAACAACAAAAAACTTTCTTTTAAGGGTAAATAGAAATTGGAGGATTTCCTTCCACCTTACAAAGGTGTTACTGCATTAGCAATGTGTTGCTGTGCAGTAAAAGGATGGCACCTCTTTGCTACCATCATTCTCAGCCTACTCCACTAATCACATCCATCAGTATCATCTTTGCCATTGCTGCTATCACTGTAGTTTAGGGTACTGATAAATAAAATAAAAAAATCCAATGTGTTCCATTCACATGATGTTTCTTTACCTATTCCACAAACAAAATATTCTTACAAAAGATTACTCTTTTATATACTCGTACATCATGCTAATCAAGATACAATTAGTAGAATTGATCTTTATTATTTGCTTCCTTGTAAACAGAAGGAAAATAAGGGAACACATTTGGCTAAAGCAATTGATTCTCTTTGGATGGCCAGGGGTTAAAAATCAGATGAGCGAAAGATGACTTTCCATATAAGGAAAGTTTAAAGTACCATATATTTCGGTTGACAAGACAACCTACAGATTACATAAGTTATAAATTTTTCTCAAAGATATATAGTTTTGCCACATATCCATCCTATAAGATAATCCACAAACTATCAGCGGCCTGTAAATTTAGTTTAGAACAGTGATCATCAGGATAATATGCACACTGATTCAGACAATGACCTTGAATATTTACAGAAGTGTTGAATTGGCTATTCAATTTTGCAGACATACCTGTTTTGCAGTACTAAACAATTAGTAAGACTGCACACATTACAGAACAAAGTGTCCTTTAGCATTGTTACAGTTTTGCCTGTAAAAGCATGTGACGAATAATGAACTCATATTACCACTAACAAGTATTGTTGTAGGTTGTGTCATGTGTTCAAATAGTTTGTACTGTAAGCGTAATTGGCATAACATTTGTAGTATGCCTAATGATGGAACCAACAAAAAGAAGAAAATATGAACAAAATTCAAGTTAAAAGTCATCAATTGATGAAAAAATTAAGATGCTATTAAAAAGTGCTAATGAAAAAAGTTTTTTATGAGAAGTGGAATAGCTTGCTGGGCAGATATAGAAAATAGCATTGCAGGATGGGTACAAGGACAGAGACAGAACTGTTACTTTATTACAAGAAATATGATAGGGTTTATGCACTGAGGTAGGCACTAGCCAATCCAAAGAATTTAAACCAACAGTAGGTTGGTGCAATCATTTCATGAACAGAACAAATCCGGTAATACGGCAGGGGAAAAAAAAAAAAAAAAAAAAAAAAGTTGCGAGTTTTCACAAGTTTGTCATTTGCATGAGGCAAAAATAGAATTTTCCACTATCTCACATTGGAAATATGGATGAAACACCAATGAACTTTGATATGATAATAGAACCATAGAAACAAAAAATGTAAAAACAAGTACAGGTCATGAAACACAGTCACATAACTGAATACCAAAAATCACATAGTGAAACAATACTAAGATTGCTGTTATACCAAGTAATTTGACTTCGGTGTTACAACCTTTAGACACCTCTTTGAATAACCATTCAAACATCAAATGCATGAACAGCAGAACAATTGGATGGTGAGTGACAAAAAGTTGTATACAAAAGGTGGAGTTATGCAGGCTGCATCACTTGTTTTGTGTGATTTTGAGATCAAATCATAGAAAAAATTGAAAATGAAAACATTGATCAAATCTTTCAAAAAGTGTGGGATTACCAATGCTATGAATGGCACAGTAGATGATTTGTTATGGGATACTGATGACGAAGCGGAAATCGATTTGACAGGTGCAGAATGGGCCCCAAATGACAAGCTTCTCAAATACGAAAGTGAGGAATTACTTGAGCAGCTGCTTTCCTTTGATGAGGATTGTGAAGACTTTGCAGGATTTTAAACGCATTGGTGAGTGATTAATTTTATATTATAATGGTTTTAATTTATATAAATTTCAATATGTTTTATATCTGTCATATAAGGCAGCCCCCAATTTTGGGTGCTTCATTTAGGCTTCTTCTATCATCTTATCTGCCAAAATATATGGTAGTTTAATATTGAAACCAATAAAAAGGAATATATTGGAAACAGTTTATTTAAAAACAAAATTTACACTCATCGTCAAAAAAATTAATCATGTTTAGAATACCAATGTTCCTCATGGCGCAGCATCCTCCATACAGTTGTGTAGCAGCAGCAACAGGTTCCAAATCTTAATATTACTAACTGATATGATCTATAATCATATACATAATTTAAGCTTTACCAACAACAATCAATATTGACTAAAAATAGTTAATGACACAAAACATGATAAACATTTGGACTGTAAAACACACACTTTCCATGTATGTTCACTGTAGCGTTGTGACAAAACATAGGTTACTCCTCTGGTGAGGGTCGCAGGTTTGTTCTCTCATGTAACAAATATTTCTTTCCATTCTCTTAATGACATAATGGCAATTGATTTGACATTCTTATTTCAAGCACAACATTTGGCACAGTTATTGATATGATAGTTATTATGATGCTTCTTTAAGGGTTTATTTCACCGAACATTAATATGCTGCCCACAAAACCATGTGGTGCGCAGAAATACTAAAAGTATTGTTAAGAAACCAATGTTTTTTAAGTTCCAATTATGGGCAAATTTGAGGTTTTTGGGAGATAGTAACTTGGTGGCTTCACAATTCCATCATGGTTGTGTATTTGTATTCATGTTGGGGTTGAATATCTGGGGACAATAGATGTGCTGTGGCAGCTTGAAGATACAATGAATGGTGTGCAATAGACAATAATACTCGATAATATTTTTATTCCCTCTGTGAGAATGTGTGGGCAGAGCTAAAAAGGGAGCTGCGCTCCAATTACCTGTAAATGAGTGAAGGACAAAAGATGGTTTCTCGTTACAAATTCAAGAAGCCTGGGCTCTTGTAGCTTTTCGTCCACATTACTGAAGGTATTTATTTTGTCTGTGCCCCGAAAATTGAGGGCAATTATACAGGCTGAGGGTTCATATGCCCAATATGTGTTTCAGTTTTAGAAGATAAATTCATTTACATATTATATTTTGGTTTGCATAGATAGGCCCAAAACTTCAAATGCCAAATTTATTTCTTTGCAATATTATGTTCTACATATCCAGTCATAAAATTAACAAACATAAAAAAATTACAAGCAGCGCAAGATTTGAACATAGGAACTTATGAGTGGAAGCAGGCCTTCTTAACCTCTTGGCCACCATAATGTTCTGTGATCTGTTTTCAGTACTTAGAAGTTAACCGCTGCACTGTCAGGCACAGATTGTACAGTTCTTTCATGTGCATTGTGAACACTGCTTTTACGAAGATACACGAAACTCTTCGATTGACACATGGCATCTGGGGATGACTTTTTTTTTGTATCCACCATGTACATGCCATAAATTATGTATTTTAATGAAATCTACATCTTTTATGTAGTAAGTTTTTGTCTATCTTTTAAGGTTTATCAGTTATACTAAAGTCAACAAAAATGACAACAGAAAGACAAACTACAGTTTAGAAAATTCACATACAATTGTTCATCATACCAAAAATTTGCCAACATCTTCCAGAAGTTTAACATTACCCCAAAAAAAGTTTTAGTATTCAAAGCTTACTATATAAACATTTAAAAGACTCCATTCTGAAACATGCAAAATCACTAATCAGTTGTATACAAATTGATTGTTCAGATTGCAATAAGTTTTACATTGGAAAAACCAAAAGATGCCACCACAGACAGTTTACCTACCTCAACAAACCACAGATCAAGCCAATTAGATAGACTTTGACGATGGAAACACTCCGCTTCCGAAATATGCTCAAGTAAGAAACAACAGTTAAGTGATGTTAGTGTTAACAAATCCAACTCATTACTTCTAATGATAAACACATCACTGTTATTAGCCTTGAGCTTAATAAGAGGCTATTCCCAAAAATTCCAGCTACACGTTTTGTCATAAAAATATCTTAACATATGGTATTTTAATCAAAATTGCTAGAGCATTTTTTGAGAAATTAATATTTGCAAACATTTTTCCATGTAAAGAGTGGTTGGGGGGAAGAGAAATTTTCCTGAAAATCTTTGTGTTGCATCCTTGAACATACTGAACTAAAAACCAAATTTGGTATTTAACCTCCTTTTTGTTTTTGATTTATGCTGCCATCCCCACACATGCATGCATGCGCACGTGCACACACACACACACCTTTTTCTAAAAATGCTTTTTTGGGATTCAGAGGAGCATAAAACATGCATTTCCAGTGAAATCTTAGTATCAAATTTTTAAGTGGAATATAATACTTTACTTACTATAAACTATGAACTGATAAAGGAAGCTGGATCATTCACATTATATTTTTCATATACTTTGGCACTTCTTTTAGAGGGAAAATGCTTCATTGCAGATGAGCATGGTTATGCATTTCTTTTAGAGGGAAAATGCTTCATTGCAGATGAGCATGGTGTATGCATAAGTATTTACAATTACTCAAATTTTACTTTCTCTAGCACTTATGTATACCAACATTTTAAGATCAAGATTTCATTAAAAATGCTTGCTTTGAGGTTCCCTATATACCGCATTTACCCGAAAATACGACCGTTTTTTTCCCAAAATATTAGTGTTAAGAATTGGAGATCGTCTTGCATTTGCGATATATGTTTTCCGATACCATGTGGGAAAAAGTACATTTCATATTTCATGGGCACAGCAGTTGCAAAGCCTAGGGGAAATGGTAATCTATACCGCCTAGGTTGCGACGTATGCAGTGGATTTTTTGAGTTTCATTTTATGCCAAAAATTAGCTGATAATTGGGCCTATGAGCATTTTCATTGGAAAAAAGATTATACTCTCCCCAACTAAAATAAAATTAGAGTACTTCCTTTCACATCGGTTGTTCAATGTCGACAGTCAAGCAGAAAGAGTGAGGTTGCTCATTTCCCTCCAACCCACACATTTCCAATTTCCTCTCTGGTGCCACCTGCAATATGAATTCTGTGCAATTTTGATTTAGGTGAAGCACTTTATGATATATTACATTAAGTATGTTGTCTTAACAGAAAATAGCATCCATAATCATTGTTACAGCTACACGTCCGTCACCACCACTATCACGTTCTGCCATCTGTAGCTCAGTTATGCCACCATCACACATACCTCTGCACTGCCTTCTCTCTCCCTCAAATCAGGAATTTATGCGTAAAATGTTTAATGATACATTATATTGAGTATGCTGTCTTAATTGAAAATCACATAAAAAATTGTCGTTACTACTATGCTGCCGCTGCTGTCACCTTCGCCATCATGGTCTATCATAGCACACATACCATACATTTCTGTTCTTCCTTCTCCATCTCTGCCACGCACAATGTGAATTTCTGCGCAAAATCAAATTAGGTAAAAATCAGTTGTGATGTGCTGTATTAAGTATGTGGTCTAGACACAAAATCATATCCATCATCGTCGTTACAGTTACGCTGTGGCCACTGCCACGTACATCCTCACCCTACTGTACATTTCCATACTCTCCTCTCCGTCAACTGCTCAAAACGTGAATTTCCATGCAATTTCAAATTATGTATTAAAAAAAAAATATAATAATAACTTAATCAGCTTAACTGTCCATTAGTTTTTTTTTTTTTTCAAAATAAATAGCAAACCTTAAATTTCATTTAAACATTAAAATTATATCTTCTTTTTGATACATGATAATGCTAAATTCCAAAATTATGTTCTAAAAATGGGGGTTGTCTTGTATTAGGATAAATACAGTATATATAGATTGTTTAGTTGCGCTCTTCACACATACACTTTCAGACATATCTTTTTATTTATTTATATATAAAAATATTATATTTACATAACTTTCTCTACCTATTCTGCACCAAGGTATTCTTACAAAATAGATTTTATTTTTATTGTACATGTGCATATTATATATAAAACCAGTATTATGATAATGGTTAAAATTTTCTCAAGCTGTAATCTCTAAATAGTTACTTCAAATACCTTAGATTTGTTGTAATTAATATTGTATCTTTTATGCTGAAATGATTCAATTGTATAACTAATAAACTTACCAAAATATTTGTATGTATACAGGCATGTAAATATTTTTCTTGTTTAGTATTTTTTTTTTAACAATTGTAATCAAAACTAGTCTTCAGTATAAATACATTCACTATAAGAGTATATCTGTTCATGTTTTGTCTCTTCCTCTCAGGCTTTCATTTGTTCTACAAATAACTTTTAAGATGTAAATACTAATCTTACCTTTATAATGACCCTTTGGTCACAATTTTCTTCAATGATACTGTCTGTTGGGAAACCATCTATTTGTTGACGTATAGCCTGAGCTATGGCAGGAACAAATGTTAAAGGATTTAAATCCAAGTCATCGCAAAGAACTTCAGCAAATTGCTCTGGAGTAATTAAACTCTCTGAAATAACAACAAAGGCACTGTAATCTAAGCACTGCACTATATTTAAAGTTAACAGGTTCTAGGATTCAGGCTATGAATGAAGCCTGCTATTTAAGATAGCGTTTCTAACATGTTAACATGCACGTGATTTAAAAATTATTAAGAATTAATTTACATTTATAAATTGTATAATATACATAAAAATTATAGAAAGATGAATCACATAAAATTTGGGATTCAAACTGTGGAATTTGATTTTCCATCCAACATTCTTCTACTGAGCTACAATGACTTAAATTACTAAGAGTACATGTTTCTTGTATGCCTCAGAACTATTGCCCAGCAAGCCTCCAAATCAAACTCCACTGTACAAGTATCATAATTTCATTTGCTGTTGGATATATTTTATTGCTGGATTTCTTATTATATGCTATGGTGATAGCATATAGATAGATAATTTATTTCATCTTTTCAAGTTACAAATATCATACACATATAGTTACTTTCCTGGAGTTGCTGAATTTGGTATCGTATACAAGTAACACCCTGTTTATTTATGTAAATCTTTCCCTCTATTTGTACATTTTCATATGCTACCAACTTAATCTAAATATCTCTTCTATAAATTACCTCATCAGCTCTATTATTAAGGTTCTCTCTTGCTTTGGCGATTTTCCTCCCCCATATCTCTCTCTTTCCCTGTATGATTACCTAGTTGTTTCAGAAATTCTTTCCTATTGTTTCCAAAAAGTTGTAAATATAATATCTCTGTCAGTAACTTTTCCCAGTTTTTGTTCCATATTATCTTTCTCCACATTTTGATTTCCTTGCACTTAATTATACACTGTAAACTGTTATCAACATTGCTACATTGTGGATATAGATCTTTATCAACTTTTAGACCTTTTAATAACATTGTTCCTGTTCTTGCCCATTCCAGACCCTCTCTTTCCATTTTTTCACAAACATCAATGTATTTTTTTCCTCTTCCCCATTCTTTCTTAACACTCATATATAATATGTTCTCATACCTTAAGCTACCTATTATTTCTTGTTTCTCTATATTGCTTATTCTAGCTTTCACTTATTCCATAGTTTTTGTCCCCCAATTGCCCGTTGATTGGCTAGCATGCCCAATCCAACTTCTCTTACAATTTTCTTTAATTGACATCTCCAACTTCTTTCCCATTTTATTGATTCTCGTGCCCTAAAACAGTCTTTGACAATATTTCCTTCCTCTAATACTTGGATCCTGTTCCAATACTTCACTATACGTTTGACCACTGATACCTTCTTTCCAGCTCTTCCCAATTCAACTAGTACTACTCCATTAGGAGCTATTTTTGTAATCCGAATATTATTTTGCAAAAGGATCTATGAACTTGATCTGCATATTCCCACCTTTTTCCCTCAAATCTTGATTCCACTGTTGCTGCATGCATACTCTCTAGCCAGTTTAGTCTTATATTTGGTATTTTCTTTAAGATGTTATTATGCTAATAGCTAATTTTCCCTTACCTAGTGCATTTTTCCTTTGCTCTATCCATTTTAGTTATTTAGCCTTGCTCCCAAGTAATCAAACTTATTTACAACTTCGAATTCACTTTCCTCTAACCACCTCTCTTCTCTGCTGAGTTTATTCCTGATGTTACATACCATGATTTTGGAATTACTTTTATTTATTTTTGAGCCCCATTTTCCGCAGTACTTTTCTGTTGCTTCTATTGCTTTCTTTAAACCTCCACTTGCGATTGCTGCAGCTACTAGAGCATCTGGGCATTGCTGTGCATTTGTGAATTTTCTTTTGCTATTTCTTGGAGTATGTCATCGATAAATAAATTAAATAAAATGGGACTTAATTTACAACCCTGCCTTAAACAAATTGTATTTAGCATCCAATTCGTTACTTTGTTGTTAGCATGCCTAATGTTGGTTTTAAAGTGCATCCTTTGAATTGTATTAAAGGCCTTTTCTAGATCTGCAAAAAATAAATACACCTCACTCTTTTTCTTATTTAGATATTTATCTATTATTGTTATTATAAAAATATTTTCTATTGTCGATTTTCCTTTTCTAAACCCCCCTTGTAGATCAGGTAATTTACCTTCTCTCTCTGCCCATTCCTGCAGTCGCTTTGCTAGTACCCTTAGTACCTATCACTGTAATAGACTAATGCCTCGGTAGTTACTTTGGTTATTCACCTCCCCTTTCCTTTAAAAAAAAAAAAAAAAGGCACTATCACTCCCCGTTTCCAATTTTGTGGAAACCTTCCTCCCTTGAGAAGCACATTGAACAGTTTTCCTAACATACTTTTCTCTTTGTATCTGCATACCGCACCCTCCACAATTTCCCTGGTATTGCATCTACTCTATTAGCTTTCTTACATTTTGATTTTTTAACTTGCTCTGTTATCTTGTACTCCAATATTTTCTGGTCTAGTGTTTTGAAATATTTATGGAACTCCCCTAGTACTTTTGTCTACATTAGCACATTACTTCCAGCTAATAGTTTCTCAAAATATTCCTTTCATTTATTAGGACCAATTTTATTTTGCACTACCTAAGTCTTAGATACTTTTTTTACCAACTCCCATATCGTTTTGCTGCCTCATAGATCTTTTGTCCAATTTTCAGTCCACTCTTTCTTTTTCTCTTCTATTAAACATTTATAGCACCATCTCTCTATTAGAAGGTTTTCTTTTTCGACCAGTACCCTGATTGTTTCCATCCTCCTAAACTCTCTCTCTATTTCTTGCTGCAAAGTAATCCCCATCCCCTTTTTATATTTTCCCTTTGATTCCTAATTTTCATTGTCTTTCCTGCTAGCTTCCCTTTCCATTCTAGGTACAGCATTGCCTCTTCAGCTTTTCTCTCTTCAATAAGTTGGGTAATCTCACCATGAGATTTCTTTCCTCTACTTGAGTGTAAATTCCTAATAACTAATTCTCTCTTCTGTGATCATCTGTAATTTTCAAAGGTTTTACCTTTCTCTAAATCTTCTTCCTGTTCTATTACTCCCATTGTTTTGAAAGTTGCTCTTATGAGAAATGATAGCTAATTTTGAACAACCTTGAACTCTACAATATCTTTATAATCAATTACACTTTCTCCCCTTTCATTGATAAATGTGAACTCCCCAGATTATAATACTCATAAATTATCAATTGAAATGCTGTTCAACCATTAATTCAAAATTATATAATGTTTTCTGGAATAAATCTCATCATTGTTAGAATATTGCAAAAGAGAGCATTTAATATACAAAAACCCAATTTTGCAATTTAAAATCTGTGAATTTTGAGTTTTTGATATGCACAAAATGTATTCCTAAGTTGGTTTTGCGATTTTATGTTTTTTGATGTTAATGATTTGAACACTTTTCCATCCCTAAAAATTGTGTATCCTAAGTTGTCATCAAGTAAGTGACATACATATTAAACTTATATTTCTTTACTTCTTCCTGAATAACTGAACTATGGACTTGGGAAGAAACTATTTAGTGCTGTAGCATTTCTGATCATGGACCAGCATATTCTGATTTGGACTTTATTAAACATGGGAATCTCTTCGATTTCAAAAGCCAAATAAATGAGCTATGAGGGACTTTAAATTACACAAAACACAAGGTGATTTGCCATCTTCTCAACTTCAGGAGTATAATATCCTATACATAAAAAGGATAAAAAATCTTCTGTTTTTCTTCACAGATAATGAACTATTACTTTAGTGTAATCATACTGAGATAACGGTTGCATTCTAAAGAGATCACAATCCTGAGGAATAGCTTCTGCTCATACATTTGTCAAAATTCAGCTTAAAGTCTGTGGTTCTGCATAACACATATGTAACCCCATCTAAGCCATCCTTAATGCAAAACTGAAATAAGACTGATTTACCGAGAAAATAATTGACAAATATGTACACATTCTAAAATTCAACAAATTGTGCTGCTTGCTATATTGTGTGAAATAGTCAAACTAGGCAAAAATCATAAAATTACAAAGTAGCCACCGAGAGAAAATTTAGCAGTTGAACAAGAAACTCTGAAGAAAAACATATATCCTGGTGATCCAGCTAAAAATATTTGCTACTGTCTAGAACAATACTGGGATTAATATACTTGCTTCTTTTTATATATAATTTGTTAATGGCACTGTCAATTGCCAGGATCATATTAGAGCTGCCGGTGTGCTAGAATCTCATCCTACAGGAGTTAACATGGCAGAATCTACTGACATGGGGCTGTTGCTTTTAAGCACATTTAAAAAAAAAAACCCATGGGGCCAGGTTTGAGTTCAGAAGGCCAGCGCCTAACCAAATGAGCTATCCAGACCAACATTGCTTCTTTCCATGTTTACAAATTCAAGGTCATTAGATACTATAATGGTAAATATAATAATGAAAATATACTAATATAATTTCATCACGGTTGAGAGAACTGCTTGGCTTGCCTGCTTGGCTTGCCTTAATCACCATAATCAGTTTTCTTGGAACTACTGAGTAGAGAAAATAGTGGTTTTTGAAGACTAATGAGGGTTTAGAAGTTAATTAGATGCAGCAAGCCCCTTAAAATCTTACATTCTCAGTTTGCTTTCTTTACATCAAACTTACATAACACCATCAATGAGCATGGAGAAAGGTTTCATATGCAATAAATTGAATGGCAATGCAAAAATCAGCACCCCTCATGCATGCTGATTACTGGTAGTTACTTTTCACAGATATTTTGGTGCCATCTTATTGGATAAACCATCCATAAAGGAATTCTGAAAACATAAGAAATGTTAATATTTCAAACATTTTGCTATATGTTAAGCTTATTTGGGTTGTCTGGCTGATTGGCTTGGATGATATGTTACTTGGTTTAGTAAATGATTCTAGCAACATTATTATAAAAGTCTATTGTATTACATTAATACAATTTTCTCTGTAACAAACTATTTTTAACAAGAGCTTATTCTTCTATCTCCTTTATGCTAATCCAAATAAATATTAACAGAATAGTCTCTACTTAGTTTATTGTAGATACAAGGGGAGTAAAAGAATACACTAGGTTAAAGTGATACTGAAGTTTTATTTGAACTTGTCATTTAAGTGATGATTGATGATTGAAATTTGACTTTTTTTGCATGGCCGGGAGTAAAACAAAGAAACAAAGAAAGCAAAAAGAATGATGACTTCCCATTTGAGAAAAGTTTAAGCACTGGAAAATTTATATCAAAACAAGGAATATTTAGAAAATTATTAATTTCAAAACACATGTATCTGACATAAATTATGTACTTTAATGAAATCTACATTTTTGTGTAATAAGATTTTAGCTATGCAAAAGACATCCATAATGAAGAGGACTCCAGAGGCTATACCAGAAAATTTAAAATAACGAGGTGCATCTAGAAAATAAGTCCCCATGACTAACAAAGAGAAAAAAATCATCACTAAGAAATATTTATTAGAGTAATTACATAGCTTCTCTGGTTACTTTTCAACATAGTCATATCATTGTTGAGGCATTTATCAATTGTATGCTCAAGTCATTAAGAGTCTGCCACAAATGTCCGGAGCCACAAAATCTCTTTTCATCCTGCACCTCAGCGTCATTGTGGAAGCATTTTCCTGCCAGATAAACATTATTTGGAGTGAGGTCAGGCTGTAGAGTAATCTCCCATCCAAACTTGTTCAACACATATTGTGTGACATATGGGGTTTTGTATTGTCATGCAATAGCATAATGGCTCTTGTCTACATCCCATGTCTCTTGTTCTGGATTGCCCTCCTAAGTTTAAGCAACATGTGTTGATACTGATCAGCATTTATGGTCTCCCCTTGTGGTAAAAGCTTGCACAAGAGGACACTACATTGATCCCAGAAGACAGTGCTTGAATTTGGTCTCACAGGTGAACCACTATGACACCAATGCATTGTTTATTATATTGTCTCTGGTGTGGCATGGGACACCCATGTTTCATCCCCACTGACAATATTGTCAAGAAACTCAGCACCTTTCTCTGTGTACCAGTGTAGGAATGTCGAAGCTATGGTCAAAGTTGGTTTTATGTTCATCTGTCAGTTGCCTAGGCACTTATCTTGCACACACTTTGTGAAAACCAAGCCATTGGGAGACAATTTTGAGCAAAAGTAAGTGAGACATCTGGGAGAACTTACAACAGAGTTCTGAAATTGTGAAAAGCCAGTTCTGCACAATTGCTTACTGCACACGTTCCAACACTAATGGCATCACCAAGGACGGCCAACCACTATCGTCTACGTTGTGAATATTGGCTGTCCTTCGAATTGCCTGCATTGTTGTCTTACCATACTGTTGCAAATAATGTAATGTCCATACACATGAGACCATTGGCGAGGATCTCTGCTGGAGATTTTTTTGAATGTGCAAAAATCGGATGATTGCACAAATCCCGCAGTCAGCAGGACAGTTTTTCCTAGCACAGCGCTGTAACCACTACTGTCACAAGACTGAAACTTTACTGCATTATTCCCACATATTTTCTCTCTATTCCTATGCATGCACATTCCTATCCGACTGGTGGTGTCATTTCTGGATGCGATCAGGACATACTTTCTGGATGCACCTTTTCATTTCTTATGAAAATAACTTAAACATATGGTATTTTAATTGTTAGAGCTATTTTTGAAAAATATTCCATCTAAAGGTTAGGGTAGAGGGATTTTCTTAAATATATTCATGTCATATTCATGGAAGGTGCTAAATTAAATATCAAGTTTGGTTTTCAATGTATTTTTCATTTTTGAGTTATACTGTACACAGTCACAGACCTTTTTCTTAAAACGTTGTTTTTTAAAATTTATTCAGTGGAACTCAAAACATATATTTCCAGTGAAATCCTGGTTTCAAATTTTGGGTGGAATACGATACCTTCTCTAACTCTTATCTAAATTGTTCATGGTAAAGAAAGTAAAAATGTGTCTTAAAACTAAGCATTAATACACTACAACATTCAAGACAATTGTATCATATCCTTAAAAAAGTCTAAAGAGTATAACAAAAATGGACTTCAAATTTGAAATCAATGATTTGATCTACACTAAAACCGCCTATTTTCATTTCAGTGAACAACAAAAAAATTGAAATTTATTGCTCTGTTATTATTACCATTTTTATTCCATGTGAAAGTATCTCGTAGTTTCTGACCCTCTATTTCCATGTCCAATCTTATTGGGACCAGTAACTCCACTTGGGATGCATTCTCTATGATGGTAGATGGGTCAGTGTCATCAAAACTGAAAGAAGAAAGAAAGAAAAGTTGTGTATAATCTGTTTAGGCATAATTAGTGAAGGAGGGAGGGGGGTAGATGTGTATGGAGATGAATTATGCCATGTAGCTTCCCATATGATAGGAGCATTTGTATTTTCTCTACACGTGCATAGTGTATAGAGAAAGTATTGTTTTCACCTAAAAATTTGACACCGAGATATCACCAGAAATAAATGTTTTAGGGTCCTGTGCAATAATAATAATATCATTATTAGAAAAAGGTCTGTGTGTGTGTCTATGATCACAATAACTAAAAAAATGAAGTCGATAAAATACCAAACTTGGTATTTAAGTTTGGTATCTTCCAAGGATGCGATACAAAAATTTTGAGAAAAATCCTCCAACGCAAAAATTGAAAATTTTGATTTTTGCAAAAATCGCTCTAACGATTTTGATTAAAATACCACATATTAAAGATATTTACACGACAAATAAAATATATGTTTTGAATTTTTGGGAAAAGCATATGAGACCTCTTTATTTTGCATAACTGGTAAACTGTAAGAGATAGACAAAAACTTACTATAATAAAAATGTAGATGAATGAAACTGATGAAATGATGCTCAAATGATCTCGGGGTCTGTGGAAGTTACTAAACATTTGTCTTCTCAGGATAAGGGAAAATCCTGAAAACAAACCTTATCCAGATAATCCACCCTAAGCAAGATTCGAACTCATGACCTTTTGAATGTGAGGCAGACACGCTATCATCACACTACCCAGGCGTGCGTGCGTGTGTGTGTGTACAGCATAGCTCAAAAATAAAAAGGCCATTAAATACCAAACTTGGTATTTATTTTTGGTATCTTTCAAGTATGCGACACAAAGATTTTCATGAAAATCCCCCCTTCCACAAATATCCTTTACATGGAACTTTTTTCAAAAATTTTAATTTTCTCAAAATGGCTGTAATGATTTTGATTAAAATGTTGTATATTAAAGATATTTACATGATAAATAAAATGTATATTTAAAATTTTCTGGGAATAGCCTCTGAAGACTACTTATTCTGGATCAATTTTTAAACCATAAGAGATAGACAAAAACTTACCACACAAAAAATGTAGAGCACATTAAAGCAAACAATTTATATTTTATATTTTTTTTCACGGAGTTGACGTTTTTGAGATATTCCTTGTTTTTGGTTTCAGCTTTAAAAAACTTATACTTTTCTCATACAGGAATTTGTCAACTCCTCCATACAAACAAAGAAACTTCAGTCACATAGCAACCAGCTTTTGACTATCACTTTAACTCCCCTATTTTGCTTCTACTTACAAGAAAACAATTAATAAGACTATTTCTACTAATTTTTTTCTTGATTAGCATTAAGTAAATAGAAGAATAAGCTTATTAACAATAATTTGTTACAGAGATGTAGAGAAAGTCATATGAATGGAACGCATCAGATTTTTTTTTGAGTTAAGCATTGTTAATGGTTTCAGTTTTCTACGCGAATTTGTCAAATTCTGGCATAAAAACAGATTACAACCACATGGCGACAGCTTTTACAGTGTATTCCCTTATTTTCCTTTTCTTTATAAGAAAGTGTGAAGACAACTTCTGCTAATGTCTATCTTGATTAGCATGAAGTAAATAGAAGAATAAGCTTTATAACAATAATTTGTTACACAGATGTAGTGAAATGTCATGTGAACGAAATACATCAGATTTTTTCTTCTGGATTTGTTACAATATTATTAACTTTTGATTCCAGTTTCTGTAAGCCTGTTTTAGTGAAAAAGTTAAATTTATGAACATGCTTGAAAGAATTAAAATTAATATACATTGCATACTCAATTGTTTACTCAAGGTATTTAATGCTTTGTGCCCTTGCTGATTTAAGCACATTCTTTTAGAAATTCAGTGCCAGGATAATAGAAGATGCCAAAACTTTATAGTATAAGAAACTAATACTTCTAATTGAATATAATGCAATTTAAAACACCTAATTAACATTTTAACACACACAAATATCAAACTTTCTAACAAACTAAGTGCATATTCAACAATCTGCTGATAGCTTGCTGTTACAGCTATGTACCCAATTTCTAGCCAATTGGCATTCAATAATCTCTGGATAGCACTACTCGGAAGATATCTTTGTCGATAAGTTTTTGGCTAGCTGAAGTAGCTGAAATGTCTATTATCTGACAAATAAGTTTTTACATTTCATGTATCACAATTATCATTAGCAATAGTAATTATGAAAAAATCTGAAGTGCTCCATTCACATGTCTTTCTCTACATCTCTGTAACAAATTACTGTTAGTAAGCTTATTCTTAGCTTAGGGAATACACTAGGTTAAAGCGATAAGTCAAATCTTTTAAAAGCTGGTTGCCATGTGGATGAAATCAGTTTCTTTGCATTGCAATTGTTGACAAATTCCCAATTGTGAAAAGTCTTAAGTATATTAAAACTAAAACCAAAAACAAGGAATATTTAAAAAATGTTCAATGACCTAAGTTGTGTGTTTTATGAGATCTAAATTTTTTGTGTCTATCTCTAGCAGTTTACTCGTTATGCAACATCCAACAAAATTTATCCAGAATAAAGAGGCTATTCCCAGAAAATTCAAGATGTACATTTTATTTGAGATGTAAATATTTAATATACAATATTTTAATCAAAATTGTTAAGCCAGTTTTTTTTCCACGTAAAGGGTAGTTTGGGGGAGGAGGATTTTCCTCAAAATCTTTGTGTAGCATCCTGTCTGTTAAGATAGGAAGATAGATGAAAGAAAGTTTAACTTAAATACCAAGTTTGGTATTTACAGACTTTTCGTTACAGACACACTGATCTTTTTCAAAATATCTAAAATGTGTATTTCCTGTGAAATCTTGGTATCATATTTTTGGGTGGAATGCAATACCTTCTGTATAAACTATGTAAATAGTACATGTAAATAAAGTAAAAATTGCATTTATTAGATGATGGCAAGGAAATAATGAAAAGAGGAGAAAGTCTAAGGCCATGAGGGGCAAAATTATTTCCAAATACTAGATTTTGTACTCCTTAAAGGCAGCTTTTAAAACTTGAATGATGTTTTGGAGTTCGTCCTATTACGCAAATGATTGGGGTTTTCGCTGGGGCTGCACCTTGCGGCTTACAATTAGGAACCTCAACATCACATCCAAGTGCCAAAAAGCTTGACAAGTATGGAAGTTCCCCGATGGTTTAATTAATTTTATAGATCTCCCGCTGACATTTATGAAATCATTGTACAAGTTAGCAGATGTTTGGTTCATCCTCCCCCATTATCCCTTATAATTGCCATTTCAAAAAGTCCAGGGATTTCTAGTAATAATGGATGAAAAATGCCAATATTAACATAAGTAGAATGCCCAACTTCTTAACCTCTACCCCAACACAATATCTTAACAATATTTTCTTTTATAGATTCAGTGTGTTCATATTCTAATACTTAGATTTTGCAAACCTTTATTAGTATTTTATGAATTGTACTGTATGAATTCAAGGCATTTTATAGCCCATACCGGTTACAAGTCCTCCCTTGGACTTTTCAATGTTGAAAGAATTGTCAAAATATGTGGTTTTTAATATTCACTTACACATAAGTTCTCTCCCTCATATCAGTACCCATAAATTTCGGCGTAGGAGGAGCATAAGGAAACGAGAAGTACATCAGCAAAAAGTGACCAACAGAGAAGTAAGGTTACGTGAACCCTAATGTAATTATTAGCACCTATGATCCAGATTATGGCATCAGACTGTTCCCATGCAACTTTACATGCTTCTAAGTTATCTCTTCCATTTTATTCTAAAACATGGTAAAAGAATTCCCCTGGTGTAGATTATCTTTCATTTTGTTTGTTGTGAGCTGCTTTACAAGGCAATTCTCCATTGTTTTCTGGTTTATGAATTTCCCACCTGTAGCACTTCCATTACATTCAGAATGACAAACTTAATGCTCTACAAACTATCCTAGAGGGTTACTGTCCAGAGAAAGATGTGTGATTGCAGAATAAAAGCTTTGCTTATTGGCCAGATAAAATTATATAATATAACTATAGACAAGACTCGAAACTTTCCTGGTACTGGTTATTAATGATTTCTTCTCAGGACGTCAGCCAGGTAAGTGTCGGTCACTTACGTGGTTGACGTCCCAAGAAGAAATCATTAATAACTATAGACAGACTTATTGGGCCATTGTAGAACCGGCCCTGCGGTGGAAATAAAAGTAATTGGTAATTTTGAAAATATATGAATGTTAACAGCAGTTAATATGTCATTTAGTTTTTAAATAGGAAAATTGAAAATCATGTACTCCTGAAGAAAGTACTACACATGGGAATGAATTATTTTTTGCTGCTGGAATTACCTCCTGAGTTGAGACATTTGCAGTGTGAATAGCAGAACAGAACAGATGAAAAATTGTACACAAACTTGAGTAAATTAAGCTTACCTTCTTTTGAGAATAGAAATCCATAATCATATATTGAATGCTTTCAAAGGTGTAAGTACATTGTTGTATCTAACCAACAAACTATTCTTTTTTAAATAAAATTCAATGCCAGTTTAATGAAATAAAGCACAACAGGTGATACATTAAAGAATAATTAAATGGGAAAAGATATTTGCAAAAGAACTGTTCCCAGACTAAGCACATGGTATTTCTCTGCATTTACCAGATATGACCGAAAAAAATCTCAGTTTGACCCATTTCAGTCTACAAACTATTTATTAAAAGAAGGTGAAACTTCTCACTATTTGAGCAATCCTACCACTTACCCATATCATTCTCTTTAAATTAACCCAAAAAGTACAATCTCACAATTGGAATTCAAGTAAAAAATGAAGTTACTGTGCAATATAGAAATGTGTACTTTGTTCCACTCTCTTATCCAAACCTGGAAAAAGAATTTTGATCTCCTGTTGAGTTAACAAACTTCATCCACCAATTGCATTAAAGAATGTAAAAATGATGACTCAAGAAATATAATTAATTTAGGGTTTGGAAGAAATGTACAATGTACAATATTCCAAGCATAACCATCTTTTAGCAGGCTTGCATTAACATTTTGAAACTAAATCCAAGACATAAGTACAACCCAGAAGTATAAGGAACTCATTTATTCTGTATGTTTACTTTTTTTTCTTGGAACATTAATGAATATTACAGGTTGGATAAATGTAATAAAAATAAATTAGAAAGCTATGGGTTGGGATATGGTGAGAGAAAAAGAGAAACAAACAACAAAGGTTTTTGGAAGGGTGTCAGAAGAAATTGAGATATAAAATTTATTTAGTCAAGATAACTGATAAGAAATCATTAGTATTTTGTTTCCATGAAAAACAATTAGGTAAAAGAAAGTATATATTCTATATTCAGTTTTACTTCACCAATAATGTTAACAAAAGCAACAGGTTGCAATGGCTTGATTGGTTGCTGAACTTTTACTGCTTTTCTCCATCACATATAGTTCCTCTTAAATTGCCAAGTGAGTGAGTACAAAAACATTGCATTACGCTATAAGATGTTGTCTAAATGAAATAGTATAAATGATTAAGGAACAAAATTCAGTGATCATTTAATAATTATTTATTCACTGCATATCTATTGTGCAGCTCAAGGGCTGCTTCTAGTCAGAAAGTAATGGCAAAAACATACAATACCAATGTAGTGAAATATAAGCAAGGAAAGAATTATCCATAGTGAATATAAGTTTTCTAAAAAGTGCCTTATCTTTTCATTAAATAATATTCTTAGCTTAATGATAGGATTTACTGGTGTTTCTGATAGCAGCATAAAGTGTACAAAACTTTTAAATTAGCCGAGGTGCGACATCTTGTGCAAGCACTTTCCAACAAGTGACAGCCAAAAATGCAGTGAATATGTATCACACATTGTTTGGGAAGAGTAAACAAAGATTTGCAGGGAATGGTGGACATTGTCATTGGCCCACTAATTATCAATCTCTGTGATGAACCAGACACTTTAATTACAACAAATGACTTGTATCTTGAAGGAGTGAGACCAGTTCCATTTTCAGAGTGGTTCTTATGGTAAGTCACTGCATTATGGCACTATATTAAAGAAATGTGCAGTGTATGATTGTACATATACGAGTGCTAAAATTTGCAAAAAAAACTTTGGAGTGATGTACGTATGCACTACTTCAGCAAACTTTCAAAATTACATGTCTGCATTTTATAATTTTACATTTCATACTGAATATATAACGACTCGCCTACATGTTTTATTTATTATACATATAAGAGAGTAAATCATTTTCTCTGAATAGTGAAAGTAGGTAGCTATATCTATTCCTTCATATGTAGGTATATGCTTTTACAATTGTACAGTAGATAAACCAACTTAGCACCACGTGGTGTGTGCACGTACATTTGCAGAAGAATACATTGTTTTGTTTACATTGCTGATGAAGAAAGGTGGTCAGATAATAGACAACACCAAAAACGAAAAAAGAGGGGGGCAAGGAGGAAGCTTGGTTAAAAGTGAGAGTATGTTGGCTAAAAGAGCAAAGAAATGGCTATCCGCAAGGCAAATATCCTCTATGTAGGGGGAAAGATGCTGTATAACACATAATATTCAAATGCAGGGAAACAGAAATTTGGTGAAAGCAAGTATATGGTATAAAATGTACAGAAGTTTTACTAATGTAAATCAAATTTTAGGCAAAAATTGTATGAGCATAGAGTAATTTTAGAAAAAGTAAAAAATAAATAGAAATAGACTGTTAAGAAGACAAGAGCAATAACTTATAATTATAACTAAACAAATTAAAGCTTATTGTGATAAGCAATTATTTACTTAAGAGGGATGCCCAGCTGAAAAATGACCAAGGCCAAATTTAGGGAGCAATCTAACATTCTTAATACCTTAGTACTTCAATAAACACTAAATGTATATTAGAAAATGCAATACATTATTAACTTACCATAAAGGAAAAGTTCGCACTTTCTTATTGTTTACTCTGTTTCTGTTTATAGGAGTTGCTTGTGGAACAGCATCAAGATGTGAACTGTTAGGTAATGAAGGGACCCATGGCATACTTTTCTTTGACTTTCCCTCTCTATAACAAAAGCATAAAACTATCAGAAATAAATAAATAACTAATATATATATATATATATATATATATATATATATATATATATATATATAAATTTCTAATCATACAAATAAAAATAAGTCATTTAAATTAATAAATATTTTTCTTGTAGCATGCACTACCAGTTTTACAAGAGTTATTATAAAAGCTTATGTTACAAACATTAATACTAAAAATTGCAATTAAGTAAAAAATAAAAAACTCATTAAAGAATAATTTCTTAACACTTTATGAATCTCATAGAATGCCTAACGTCACTATATATAAAAAAAAAAGAAAAGAAAATACATGAACAGTTATCTCAGTCTTATTTAGGTGCATTACAAATTAAATAGATTGATTTGGGTTGAAAATTTTGGTGCCCAAAATTTGTATTATATTTTAATGAAATTAAGAGGATTTAATCAAGGTCTTGAAATTTCCTGGCGCTGGTTATTAATGATTTCTTCTCGGTTAGTATTGGATTAATTTTCAAGATTTCAATGAGACTCTTTGCCATCATCCGGGAACTGGCGAGAAGTTGCTCTGAGGGGAAGGCTGAAAGACCACCTTGCGCACTGGCCTTGAGGACTGTTATTATATAAGTGTAGAAAATACTGTGTGTTTCTGTGCAGGGTGGTGGCAGTTTACTGTATACTTTGTGTCCTAGGTGGACATTTTCCTTTTTGTAGATGAGTAAGTCCAGAAACGGTAAGCAGTTGTTCTGTTCTATCTCCATTGTGATCTTGATGTTGGGATGGATACTGTTTAAATAGTTAAGTAGTTCAGGAAGGCAGTCAGAGTGTCTTTCTAGATGACACATTTATAGTTTGGCATGAACATTTGCTCTCTCACATTTATCATGTGTGGGTATAAATTGCAGAGTTGACTGTCTTGCAAAATTCAATGCAACGGCTAGAATCTTTAGCTACACATGCACATAAGGAAATCTTGGCTTGGTAGTTCAGCTGCGAAAATAGGCATGGAAAGCCAAAGATCTGGGCCACAGAATGAAATTTTTTACTTTCTCTACCATATGTAATTAAGTAGAGGAACTACTGTATTCCACCCAGGAATTCAATACAATTTCACAGGAAATATGCATTTTGATATTTGAAAAAAAAAAAAAAAGTGGTTAAGTACCAAACTTGGTATTTATGTCCAGTATTCCATGGTTAAGACAAATATTTTCATGAAAATCTCCCAAACCCAAGCTAACTTTTACATGGAAAATTTTTCGAAAATTTGAATAAAATACCATATGGTTTAAGATATTTTCACGACAAATGAAATGTATATGATGAATTTTCTGGGATTAGCCTCTGAAATGTTCTTCATTTTGGATTATTTTTGGGTAACTGGAATGCCATAACATATACACAAAATATCTGATATATTCCATTCACAGACTTTCTCTACAACTCTGTTACAAATGATTGTTAAAAAGTTCATCTTCTATTTACTTCATGCTAATCGGGGGAAAAAAAAAAAAGATAGATCGATTAGCAGAAATTACTTGCTTCCTTGTAAGTAGAAGGGAAATAAGGAAGTACCATAGGCTAAGACAACAGTCAAATTTTTAAAAGCTGGTTGCTATGTGATTGAAGTTCCTTTCTTTGTATGGCTAGGAGTTGACAAATACCCGTTTGAGAAAAGTATAAGTATTTTAAAATTGGAACCAATAACATGGAATATCTCAAAATTGACTAATTCCAAGAAAAAAATTTATAACATAAACTGTGTGTTTTAACAAGCTCTATATTTTGTAAGTTTTTGACTATCTCTTACAGTTAACAATTATACAATATTCTGCAAAATTTATCCTGAATAAAAATGTCTTCAGAGGCTATTCCCAGAAAATTCAAGGTATACATTCTATTTTTATGTAAATATCTTTAATATACAACATTTTAATCAAGAATATTAGAACCATTTATGAGAAAATCAAAATTTTGGAAAAATTTTCCATGTAAAGGATAGTTGGGGGTGGGGGGATTTTCTTTAAAATCTTTGTGTAGCATCCTTGTAAGATACTGAACTTAAATACCAAGTATGGTACTTAATGGATTTTTCATTTTTGAGCTATGCTGCCCACAGATACACAAACATTTTTCTAAAAATGATTTTTTTTGGATTCAGGGAGTTTTTTAAAACATATATTTCTGTTGAAATATCAGTAGCAAATTTCTGAGTGCAATGCAATACCTTCTCTATGCACTACCCACATAGAGAAAGTAAAAATGTACATGTTAATGCAGTAAATTTGTCATATACATTTTGTTTGCAGAAGTAACCATATCCGAAATTTCTTGTTATTGGCTTGCACTTTCCTATAATTATACTTTTCTCAAATGGAATTCTTTTTTTTAACTTGGTCATACAAGAAGAATGACATTTCAATTTTATCACTTAATGACTTGCTCTTAAAAGATTTATTATTGATTCAGTCTAGGATATTCCCTTATTCCACTTGTACCTACAAGGATACATGAAATAAAACCACTTCTGCTAAAGTTTATATTGATTAGCATAAAGTACATAGAAAAGTAAGCTTTAATAAAAATAGCTTGTTACAAAATAGGTAGAAAAAGACATATGAATTTAGCATTCAGATTTATTTTTTCAAGTCTCAGTCAACTTTCAATGATGCTACTCTTTTCAAGGGATAGGAAACAGGGACATCAATCAAATACATATAGCAAACCTATCAAAATATCTCTTGACCATGTGAACTGGACCATCACAAACAACTGTCAACACAACTCATGACATACTCAGAAATTCTTATTTTGTCCATTTATAACCTGCCTTTAACTGCATATTGCCTTTAACCTTTGGATTGCATTGTCTATTGGTAAAAGTGTTATCTTGTGCACAGTTGTCACTGGATTTTATTTCTTTGGGTTTTATACCTCAGATCACATGCTCATTCAAACTTCCAATGCTTGGGAGAATAGGAAATAAACTTAGGTAGAAAAAAATTACCATTCTCAGCTGGGAATAACCTGGGTCTCCTGTAACATCACAGCGATATTTTATGTTGTAACAGTTCGTAAAGCACAACATGCACCTCAAACATATCCATATGCAGTCCTTATGGTTATAACAGGATAGTGTAACTGCCCACACAGCTAGAGCCACCATGAGTATTGCGTGGAATGTTTCCTAAGTATCTTGTTTCACACTTTGGTGATGCCAATATAGTCACCAGATTTATTTACTTGTGATTATTTTCTGTGGGGATAACTCAAATCCAAAGTGTCTGCTAACAGGCCAGCAACTATTCAGGGCCTGAAAATCAATGTTCACACCGAAATCGAGACCATTACAGACAACACTCTTCACAAGCTTATACAGAATCTGCATGATAGTGCAGAAGATTGCATATAATGGCGGACACCTGAAGGACATAAATTATAAGTTCCGAAATTTACACGAAAGCATTAATAGGAAATAAATCTCAGCAATAACCAGAGGATGATAAAAACGAAACAATGCTTACTGTAACATTACTGCAACCAAAAATATAACTATAGGCTAACATTTGCTCTAACTTAACTGCATATTGTAAAACTGGACCTTTAACACCACAAATTTATGCATTGGGCTTTAAAGGTAACCTCCATTAGGTCAATGACAACTGTGATATTGTAGGAAACTTAATGGCATACCTATATGTTGCCATGACAGCTCAAATTGGTTAGAGCAAGTAAACAAAACCAGTAGATCCAGGGCTCAAATCCTGGCTAGGGCATTGAATTTTCTGGTCGGATTCCCTCTTTCAAACTCTTAAAACCTACATCATTAATATGGCAAGAGTTGTCTCACACTAACATAACCATTTAAAATGTTGACACTAACACAACCAAAGTAATAAAATGTCTCTCTATGCATTGTGCTCTAGAAAATCTCTTTAATCTTTCTTTATCATTCTGAAGAGCAAGAAAGCATTCCACAAAAGCCAAGGTTTATTTAACTCAATTAAAAGAAAAATAAGCAAAAGAAAAAAAGCACTGATTTTGTTTAAGTGGAGCATATTACAAGTACATGTGGAAATTTCAAAGCTTCTTTTTAGAGACCACATAGTGCAGCTTTGTTAACATGCAAAAAAATTCATTTTGCTCACCTAATATGGGGATGTTTAATAAATGAAGCATAAAACTATTTAAAGTATTGAGCCAAGAGCAGTGTACCTTAATACTGTGTAAACTGTTTCATTCGATACTTAATAACTATATTCTTTATATAATAAGAGAGAATAAGCATTCACAAACTATAATTTTACTAAACCATTTCTCCATTCATAATGTTGAAAGGGCTATAACACATTTTTCTTACTTTAGTTAATTTTGAATATCTTATACGAAAACCTTGCATAAATGCTATGCAAAAAACATTAATCCTCAATTTGCACCACACAGTCCATCTAATGATTAGGTAAGCATGCAGGTTCTAAATTGCAGATTCCGTTATTCAAATATTATATATATATATATATATATATATATATATATATATCAATGCAATGCAAGAAATAATTTACAAATCATAACTGAAGATTTATGAAGTATTTACCTTGGAATAGGTGGTTCTGATGAATGCACAGATACAGCCTTATATTTCTCATCATTGCCATCGATGATGTCTTCTACTTCGGATGCCCTGAGCAATGAAACACTGGATGCCAACACATGCTGACTGAGACCTATAAAGTAATATAACAATTAAAGTAATATGGCCGGGAGTCTCCTGGAAATGAATAGGATCTCCCAGCTCCTGGAACTGAAATTAAATCTCCCAGAATTATGTGATATCTTTATTCCTTCATTATTATTTATATACTATACTTTTATAAAACACGAGCTCTTCATCTGTTATATGCAAAGGTTGGCAGTGTGTAGAAGGAAATAGTTGGGAGGGAGAAGGGAAACCAATTGTTGCATCAACATCAAGTTGCTGGTCTTGCTATATTTACACATAGAAATTACAAAATCAGTAATTATAAGCAGTTTGAGGTCTTTCAGTAGAGGACTTTGACAGTGGTTGTAGTCGTAAGTTAGTTATTTAATGGCTAGTTTATCAGGAGTAGAAATGAAAAAGAAATACTATTGCACGTTAACGATGCCTGGAAAAGTTCATATAACTGTTTATCAATTTTTCCAGCTTTACTGTTACATTTAATTTACTCCCAGAATTCAGGGTTCAGAAGTTGGTAAGCCTACATGCAGCTGAAATTCCAAACTCTCAAACAGTAAATATTGAGATAATTATAAGTTTCATAACTTAGAGATAAATTGACTTTTATAAGATTTGTAGCATTCTGTACAACATTTGTTTAAATGAAACCATACAGGGTCTTAGAATTTGTGCAAGCAATTTAATGGATGCTTATGTAAGCAGGGGTATGTTGTATGATTTTTAAGACACTGTCATCCCATATCTTTCAACATTCAACACATGGTAAGGTTATGTACATTATGTTGATGAAGCTTATACAGGTGCTATATCAGCAATATTTAAAGACCCTAATTTTTTTATGTAACGCTCTGGCTCTGACACATACTTAGTAGGAATCTGCATCATTTTCATTTTAAACTTGTCTCTTTTTTATCAGTTTGTAATGTATATCCTGCACCAAGATGGCTCCCCATTGACAAATTTTGCCTTAAGGTAATCAACATCTCTGTCCAGCTATTTCTAACTTGTTCTCTCTCTCTCTTGTAGAAATACAGAGCAATGTACACTTAGGTACTTAAAAAGTTGCTTCATAGCCAAAAAAACATGTCTGTATATCTACAAATATCACCCTTCAACAATATTCCCAGTCTCTATTAGACTGTAACCCTCTCAATGACCACCTTGAGTTACCCTCCTTAAACCACCCTTGTAGGGGATGCAGGCTACACAAATCATGACTTTTTATAGAAGCACTATCATGTAAGTGAAAACATTGTGCCATTGTTGCATACAGTAGCACATCAAAGCCAGAGCAATATGTCAACATTTATTTAACAATTGTATTGTAATTCAAATATTGTTCCTCCTGGTGCCTATTGCCTATGTAAGCTTCATCAGCATAATGTGCATAACCTTTCTAACTGTTAAATGTTCAAAGATTTGGAATGACAATTTCTGTTAAAATCATAAGAATATATCCTTGCTTATATAAGCACGCAGGAAATTACAGAATTCTAAGAACAACTGTATGGCCTCACTTAAACAAATTTTGTCCCAAATATCATGAATCTTAAAAAATTATATTTATCACATAGTTATAAAAATATACTTGTTACAATATAACTTGTCACCATCATTTGAACAGTAATTTCAATGGCTTAACCCTAGTCAGTCAGAATTTATCATATTAAATGCAGCATCAGATTCTACATGACAATGTTAAACATATTCACAAGAAACCTCACTAGTGAGACACATTTGTTGTAGTGTCAAATATCAACTACCAGTAATATTCCTCATCTTTACTTTCTCTAGCACACATGTAAAATGCACATAGTAAGTAGAGAAGATTTGCATTCCACCCAGAAATACAGCTTTGAGAACCCCTAAATCAAAAAGCATTTTTAGAAAATGGTCCATATATCTGTGTGTGTGTGTGTGTGTAGCATAACTAAAAAATATCTGATGTGTTCCGTTAACATGCTTTCACTAGATCTCTGTAATAAATTATTGTTAAGAAACATATTCTATCTACATCAAGCTAATTGAGATATAAATTGGCAGAAATTGTCATTACTGGGTTCCTGTAAGTAAAAGGGAAAAAATCTAATGTGTTTCATTTACATAATGTTGTCTAGCTGTTCAGCAAACAAACCTTTATATCATGGTAATCAAGATAAACATTGGCAGAATTAGTCTTATTACTAGCTTCTCTGTAAGTAGAAGGGAAATACGAAAATACACAGACTAAAGCGAGTCTCATCCTTTAAAAGCTGATCACTATGTGAAGTAATTGAAATTCAAATCTCTTTGCTTGTTAGGAGTAAACAAATGAGAAACGAGAGAAAGATGTCTTTCCGTTTGCGAAAAGTTTAAGTGGCTTAAAACTGAAACCAATAATCCGGCATATCTAAAAAACAGTTAACTCTACAATAAAATGTATATGACATAAATTATGTGTTTTTTGATGAGATCTACATTTTTTATGTTGTAAGTTTTTGTATATTTCTAATGGTTTGCCAGTTATACAAAAGTCATCCAGAACGAAGAGGTCTTCAGATGCTAATCCAAGAAAATTCAAGATATACATTTCATTTGTCATAAAAATATCCTAAACATAAGGTATTTTAATCAAAATCGTTAGAGCCATTTTTGAGAAAATCAAAACTTTCAAAAAATGGTTCACATAAAGGGTAGTTGGGGGAGAAGGATTTTCTTGAAAATCTTTGTGTGGCATCCTTGGAAGACACTTAACTTGAATACCAAGTTTGGTATTTAACTGATTTTTCACTTTTGGCCTATGCTGCCCACAAAGACACACACTAAAGATGCATCTTCTTTTTTGGACTCAGGGGACCTCAAAACATATTTTGGTGAAATCTTGGTATCAAATCTTTTGTTGGAATGCAATATCCTCTGTATACATATATACATAATACATGCAAAGAAAGTAACAAATGGATGTTTCACATTTTCAAGGATGTGACATGAATATTTTCAACAAAATCCCCCTATCCCAAACTGTCCTTTACATGAAACATTTTTAAAAAAATTGTCAAAATGGCTATAACAGTTCTGATTAAAATATCACATATTAAAATATATTTACATGGAAAATAAATGTATATCCTAAATTTCTTGAGAACAGCCTTTGAACCCCTTTTCATTCTTTTTTTAATTTTATTTTTGGCAGATCAGCATACATGCTATACAGTCCATAGATAACAAGATAACAAAAACATTAAATACATTAACATTTGAGTTTGACCATATTGGCTCCTCTAACATAAGCAAAAATAGATTATTAGTACAGAAATGATAACATAACATTCCAAATAAACGTTACAATTGAATGAAAGTAAAAGTAATAACAACAATAAATTATAAAACATGAAACTACATAATGAAATTTATGAATAAATATTAACAGGAGTCCTCTGTTTCACTGGTAAAGAAATGTTGTGGTAGTTTTCTTTTCAGCCTTTTGTGTTGAGTTTTGATATGCAGGTTAAATGCTTGAGCACCAGTAACGTTGCTTAATTCGTTGAAGAATGTCTTGAAGAGGGGTTTCATACACTATTCTATTGGAAGGATGTTAAGTTTGTGTTGAAGCTGCGTATTTCTTACAAACCATGGCACATTTGTAGCTCTGCGGAGAAACTTATTTTGTACAACTTGCAGTTCATGAATATTAGTTTTATTTGTTATGGACCATATAGGAGCTGCATAAGTGAGAAGAGGTCGAATTAAAGATTTGTAAAGCAGAATGGAGCAGTCCAGGCCAATCTTGGAGTGTTTATTAATTAATGGATAAAGTTTGATGAGCCTTGAGTTAGCAAGTCTTGCGATGCGCATAATGTGATCATTCCATGTCATTTTTGTGTCCAGTAGAACACCAAGATATTTAACTGAGGTTTGAGATGGCAACCAGGTTAGCTGTTTATTCTGTAAATATAAATAATCACGGTTTTGACAAGGTCTTAGAGAAAATATTTTCACTTCTGTCTTGATGTTAAGTGAAATGTGCCATAATGTAATCCATTCAGCTAATAGTGAAAGTGATGCTTGCAGATGTCTAATTGCTGTATTTAGTTTGGAGTGTGAATAAAAAAGGACAGAGTCGTCTGCGTACATGGCGATGGAAGCTGGTTGTAAATCAGGTATATTGTGAGTGAATATATTAAACAGTAGCGGTGTGAGAACTGATCCTTGTGGTACTCCAGCGGCGATTGTTCGTATAATTGATTTGAAGGCATCTATGCAGACTAGAAATTGCCGTCCTTTAAAAAGCTCCTTATTATCTGTATAAGATAATCTGGTATCTCTACTCTATATAATTTTACTAGTAAGCCTTCGTGCTATACTCTATCGAAGGCTTGAGCAACGTCAAGGAAGATTGCAGTAGTAAACTGTTTCTTTTCAAATCCTGTTGCAATAGCATTTGTGACCCTTAATAACTGATGTGTAGTGGAATGTTTAGGTCGAAAACCAAACTGAAAAACTGGAATTGTGTGATTAGAGGTTAAAAATGTTGAAAGACATTTTAGAATAATTTTTTTCAAACAGTTTAGACGGAGTTGGTAGCAGACTAATTGGACGATAGCTAGATGGTTGATACTTTGGTTTATTAGGTTTGTAAAAAATAGCCATGCCTCAATGATGCGTTGTAAATGGTAACTAGATATGCTAATGCTTTATTAGTTAGCTTTTTTAATACCATATTTGGTATTAAGTCATGTCCAGGTGACCTTTTGAGTGGAAGTTGATGTATAAAGCATTTCAATTCTTCCGTAGAGGCAGGGATAATTCTGTCAGGTACCTTTGGCTTCTTTATATGCTGTTGGAGTTCATCAGTAATCTCTTTGGAGGTCTGTTCATTGTCACTACTATTTGGCTTAAACATATTTTCATAAAATGAAGCTAGCAGGTTACATTTTGATTGTGTGTCAATTACAAAACGGTTATTTTCACGTAATGAAGGAATTAGATTTGGTTCTCAAAGAATTTGTTTGGTCGCTTGCCTTAGAGTTTTATCACAGTTGGAGAGAGATAAGTAATTTTGGTATGTTGAAGATGAAATTGATCTAGCTCATGTTTAACTATATGTATTATATTATTCAGGCTCCTTTTCTGCCAAGGTTGCCGTTCTTTTTGCCATCTTCGATGGATATGATATTTTTCTTGAATTTTTTGCAAAATATGAGATGGTAAATAGAAATTTGGTTTTCGCCTGTTAAAAGTTATCGTTGATTCATTTACAGATAGGCAGATTTCTTCAGTAAATGCCTTAACAGCACTATCAATATCGTTGACTGTTTCAGGATGAAATGCAGATTGAAGTTTCAAATCTAGTGCTGCTTGAAATTTATTCCATTGCACATAACCGTTAATAAGTCTGGGCGTGTGCACTGAAATGTTGGTTCTTAAATAAAAGGTACCTAGAACTGGGCAGTGATCAGAATCAAGTGCTGTTAAACTTGCGATGTAAGTAGGTAGTTGGATATTTTTATGAATTTCAATATCAAGTATATGTGGAGGAATATTTGCATTGTATGAGTAGAAGGCTGGTTCATCTGGAGCTAAAATATGTAGATTATTATTGCTGATGCACTCGTAGAGACGACGACCATTTGGGTTTGTGGTTCTGCAACCTCAAGAAACATGTTTGAAGTTTAAATCACCTACAAGCAAAGTTGAAGCAGTTGCTGGAAACAGTAAGGAAAGGTAGGTTACATTGAGCAGATAGTATAACACAAAATCACTTTCACGACAATTTACTTGAACGCCAACAGTTTGTGGTTCCTTTAAAGTTGGTATTAGTACTGCATTGTGACTAATATTATTTTTTATTATTATAGCTACTCCTCCGGAGACAGTTGAAGCACTTCTATTGTTCCTGTGGATTTTATATCCTGGTATTTTAAAATTTTTGTTTGGTAGAAAACGAGTTTCAGTAACACAAGCTATATCAATATTGTGAATTGTTAAGAAGGAAATAAATGATGCTCATTTAGAGCGAAGACCATTTGCATTCCAGTTAACTATTGTTAACTGATGAATTGATAAATGTTTAAGAGTTGCCATTTTGAGAAGTAATAGAAGATAGACAAGATGATATGACTTGTTGAACTGCTGGCAAGTGCTGTGTTACAAAGGAAAGAATGTGAGGAATAGCATTAGTTAACAGAGTGGTGAGAAAAGTAGAGAATGAGTTTGAGTCATCTGTTGTGGATTATTGTGGTTTGTGAGTTTGGGTGTTTCTTACAGCATTTGCATATACTTGAGAAGTCAAGGGCTTCTTAGGAGCAGTATTTATGTGCGGTTCTGCTTGCTGATTTGTTTTTGCTAATTGAGATGTTGTTGGAGTAGTTTCCCTTTGTTGTTGATCCTAATTATTGCGGGACGCAGATAATCGATCTTTCATCTACAAATAATTTCGACAACCTCTATAGTTTGCTGAGTGTTCCTTATGACAATTAATGCACTTTGGTGGCATGGTTTTTGGGTTTGGGCATTTAGAATAATATCTTGTATGTTCCCGTGCATTGCACACATGGTTGAAGTTGGCAATAATTTTTTGTATGTCCAAAATTTTGGCAACTTGCGCATTGAAGTATGTTCTGGTTTTGCCTGTGTGGCTCTACTTTGACCACACAATACAGTAAACGGTTTAGATTCAGAATTGATTTACCTTGCTCATTGTATTCTAGGTCTACTGCGCATAAGGGAATCGGAATTTTGTTCCTTCCTAAGAGGCGTGTTACCTTTTGAACAGGAACATGTAATTGTTGCAGTTGCTGCATTACTTCATTACTGATTGAGCATGGGAGATTCTGTATAATTACTGAAAATTTCTTGTCAGCTGTATTTTCATAAGTATAATACTGCTGATGAATAGAGTCAAAATATGCAGTCAGTTCCCTAAAATCATCAGGTGTCTAAGTAAATACTTTGGTAGTAGAACCTTTCATGTCGGAATGAAATCTAGATTTTGTTTTGCTCTTTATAGGTGTATGAATAATTGATAATTCTTTATGTTAGGTAAGCATATGGGTGGTATTTTAAGTACAGGATTTACAGAGGAGAGTTCTGGTTCAACCTCTGTATCTTCTGTTGCTAATATTTGAAATCTGTTCTTTGTAGGAATAGCATTAATAACAGAGTTAGCAGGCTTTTGTTTACTTTGCATTGCTGCCAACTGGCTTGTGGAAGGAAGTGCGGTTATTTATTCATTTATTTTGTTTATCGATAACTTCAAATATTTCGATTTCTTAATTAGTTGTTCACTTGTTTCTTTTCTTGCTTTTATTTGTTTACTTTTGCTATTAACATTTGCAAATCTATTCATAACTGTGAAATTAGAATCAAATGGTGTACTTACAGTACCAATGAAGCGAAGTCATTTCCTTAGGTAAGTCAATAATAATGGCATCTTTACTATTACTAGCACTGATGAAATCTATGTTAACATCTTTAGTGTCCATGCCCAAGATTTCTCTCATAGCATTTGCACTTAAAACCGAAGTTAAGTATTATAACACAGTAATATAGTTAAAAATTAAACACTAATATATGCACTAATAAAAATTGGTTATTTAAACTATGAATGTTGCTATATACTATATATAAGAGAGCGAACCACT
Source organism: Hymenopus coronatus (assembly GCA_030762935.1). Lineage (NCBI taxonomy): Eukaryota > Metazoa > Arthropoda > Insecta > Mantodea > Hymenopodidae > Hymenopus > Hymenopus coronatus. The sequence continues at coordinate 102,234,757 of CM060888.1, read as the reverse complement.
ACTATTATTCATTCCACAGGCATGACCTGTGCTGCCCTCCTCTTTTCATTCTGAATAAATTTTGCATAACCAATTAACTGCAACTGATAGGCAAAAAATTACTACATAATATATATACTTCGTAAAACACCAATTAATGTCATATATAGCTTTTTTGAAGGGCTAACCATTTCCAAGATATTCCTTTTTATTGGTTTTAAAAATTTCAATACTTAAAACTTTTTTCAAACAGGAAGTTGTTATTCACATTTTTCATTCTGGCCATTCCAAACAGAAGGGAATTTCAACTGTAAAATAGCAATTACCTTTTAAAATATTTGATTATCGCTTTAGCCTAGTGTATTTCCTTCAACTTACAAGGAATTAAGTAAAAAAGACATACATGCTAACATTTGCCTCAATATAATGGCATAAAAGTATAAGCTTTTGTAAGAATAATTTGTTGCAGAATAGAGGAAGTCATGTGAATGGAAAACATCAGATTTTTTTAAAAAAAATTAGTGTGCAATGACTGTTTCTGGGGTTTGGTTTTGCAGCATTACTGTGAATTTTACTGTTCAGTGCACATTATGCCTCTAAATTCAAAAGTGATTCAACCAAAGTCAACAATCCTCCCAATTGTGACAACTGCAAAGACTTTAAAGATTATAAAGCTGGGTCAAGCAGCATACCAGTTGCCAACGTTAAGCAAATAAACTGTAGGCTATAGAGAGTTATGTTCTGCACAGAATTATATGATAAAATGATACAGTTAAAGCATGTCAACCCTTCACTAGAATTGGTGCTAAATGACACGTGTGCTGCTCTTGCATGCAAAATCAACCAGATTTCATCCTCAGCATTTTATGCATTTGCAAGGAACTAAAACTGGTGCAACAAAAGGTAAAACCTCATTTTTATTTACTGAATTCCAGTGAGCTGTAATTTGTATGTAATTGTTTATTTGTAATATAGTTTTCATTCACCCAGAGCAACCACTCTACAGAAATTAAAAAATTCATTTCAAGCAAAATGCAGCTTACAAGTAATCAGCTTCTCAAGGAATATTTTCTCTCTTGATATGAACTGTAAAGAATTGTAAACATTTCTGCTACAGCAGTACCTCAAACTCATTTTGCTTGTTTTTTTTTGGTTTATTTTTGTTTTTTTGAGCTAAACACATCAGTTATCTATTGAGTTTGCACTTAGATAAGCTGATAACTGATTACAATAAAAATCTGTTAACAAACATCTTTTTTCTATGCTTATGGAAAAATTCTGCCATACAGTTCTCTTTCGATGCTTGCGGCTGCAATGCTGCATGCTTTGAATTTCCTATTGAAACTCTCACTGGGACTTTTTTCTCTCCTTTTTATACCTATCAATGGTGTGGCAAGAAATTTCCAATAGTAGTGCTTATTGTTGTACCTGCAAACTACTGCAGGTGTGATAAACTTGAACAAAGGTATAACAATGTATTAACTAAAGAAAGGAAGCCAATGATTGAAAAGCAACAATCAGCTATGATTTTTGAAGCACCCACACACGTACAGTGATTATGGCTGCAAGACATAGTAACTCTATGTTTACATTGTTTCTGTTTGCTTAGATCCTAAACTGAATCAGGGACTTCTGGATTTAACTTAAGATACAACTGTAAATCCCTAATTTCTTGTTAAATTATTTAATGAACTAAAAGCCGCTCAAATTAATCTTTTCTTAGCTTTTTGTCCATCCACTTGCACTTGTGATAACTAATTTCTACATCTACACATCTAATATAATTTCATATATGTTCAAAGGAGATGTAAACAGAGCCAGTGACAAGGGAGCACCTCATTGGCTGATGGGCATAAACTACAACTTTTCCTGCTTAATATTTAAGATGCCATCTTCCTTTACATAAGACAAGACAGATCAGTTCAGATTATAACTTTTTGTAGTTATCCTTATGCAAAGAAATATATACATTATTGTAATAGTTCTTTTTATGGAATAAAATGTATTTGTTTGGATTCACCTATAATTAACAACCATTACAGCAGGTGATGCTGTGTGCAGGCACTGTAGTTCATTTCCTGTTTCTGTAGTCAGTTCACACTTTGCATGTGATTAGTGTGTTGTGAAAATATTGCTTTTGATAGTATCATAGCTGAGAAACAATCCTTCGCCATTGTGGAGAAATATAAATGCGGAAAACAGTTAAAAAGTGGAGAGTGCAAACATAATTAATTACCTGACTCCAGACCAAGAATATTTCTTTTTCCAATGAAATGGTTAGGACAGAATTGCTTGAACAAGTTGTGCTTCATCCCCACAAATTTCAGAAATATATTAATAGTCGTTAAGTCCAAAAATACAGATTTTATCTTTCTCAGACTAGTCTTATTATTGCTTAAGCTAGTCTGGAGTCAGGTAGCAGATTACTTTGCCAGGTACAATAAAACTTACAAGGTTGCTGATGCTAAGCAACTTGTTTATGGTGCATTCAGAAAAGTTAACCGAAGACTCTTGATTAAAAAATGGAAAATTATAATTAAGACCTGATGAGACCTGGCTTCTTTCAGCTTCCGAATGATGTGATTACCAGCTCCTTATGAAAATAATACCTCAATTATCAGAATTCAAAAACTTTAATTGCAGTAATTGAAACACACAGTGCAACAAACATGTTTATTTCAGCCTGACCTGAAAATACTCTTTGTAACACATATTTTTTTTTACTGCTACTACATCCACAAACAGTTTACTATTATATGATAACTGATAAATAAATTCATTGTGTATGGTACAAGCAATCCTCAGCTTTTTTGTTATTAGATTGTATATGAGTACACCAACATGATTGGCACCACTATTCTGTCATGACTACCTTTAATTGACAATGAACAATGTTTGCTGTTGTTTAACAATAAATGAACTTTGTTATTAGCAATGCGGATATGCTGCTCAGATTGTTTACACTGCATTTCTTTTCTGCTATACTTTCCAACTTATATTGCACATTTTCTTAACTGCAAAACTAAAATATAATATTGCTCATTTAATGAATAATTTATAAAACCTAAAGTTAAGAACAGTTAAGTCTGGTTTAATCACAGGTGCAATAGCGGATAGGCATATCCGCCAAAATATTAAGGTACTGCTTCTTTCTGTTTACTCTATTATGCGTTAGAAGTTTAGGATGTAAGATAAAATACAAAAATAAAGACATACAAAATGTTAAAAAGCTATGATCCTGAAGCTGCAGAATGTACATATCTGTATGCTAAGTGGGACAGTTCTCACAGAGGTTGAGTTTCTGTAACATCTCGACATGGTGCTGCCATGTGCTTGGCAGAGTGATACATTAGGGTTTGTTTACTTCTACTTTGAACTTAGTGTGAAAAAATAATATCCACAACTGAGGTTAACTCTATGCCATCTTCAAGAATTTCAAAAGCAACAGGAGTGACTGATCATTACTGCTTTAAAGAACCTGCACTCTCATACTAAGCTGATATATGCACATTAATAGCTGGATACAAGCTTCCTCAGTTATGTATTCTGGCACTGTCTCAAGATGTAGGTTATGAGATTCAAGTTTGTTGTGATAAGACACTTACCCAGTTCCACTAATTTCTTCCTTTCATCATTTGTGATGCTCCTACGATACATTCCAGGGTACTTCTTATATAGTGACCCACGGAATAGCCGCAGGTAATTCCCCACCTGGTACAAAAGCAAAATATTTCAGTTTTCATATACAGATTTATTGATCCAATGATAGAAGAAGTAGAAAGAAAGGAATATGTTATTTTTCTAAAAAATGTGGTTCTCAGTTACCAGAGATTTGAAACAGGTAGCAAAAGACCATGCATCATTTTGATTCACAATACATCAGAAATGAGAAAGCAAATTGGGAAGTTAATTTTGTGCACTGAGAACAATGAAAAGGGGTAAACCTTTCACCTTTTTCTCGTGCTGTTTTGGGCAAAACGTTTTCCAATGAACTACATGTTTGCCCAAGCTTTTAAGTTGGCAACACGACTACATATAAGATGTCCTTGTTTTTGCAAAAAGACTGAATGCATAATGGTACTCCACTTTGTAGGGATAGTTTCAATATGAATCATTAATCAAAAATTGCATTTTTAACACGTTCTACATATATCTCTAGTCTTGAGTATGTAGAGGCCATGACCAAAATTAATTTGTTTATGGCTAAGTTAAGGACTCATAGTAACAATATTCAAATGCTTCATCTGAACAATATGAGCTAGTTTTTACATCTTTGTACTTTACATTATTTACTTTTTAATCTTTGGCATATTTCAAATAAAATTTTGGTAATTATAGAGAACTTGGGCTCCTCTAGAAATTAAACTAATTGTGGTTTGACTGTAAGTTTGGTGTATACTTGTTACGTTTTCACCAATTTTTTTATCGGAAAAGCTCTGTAACTAAGTTAAACGCTAATTTATTATGTGCGCGTAGCGATACTTTTTTGTGAATATTTATGAAGTATGCTGCCTAGAAGGAGTAGAATATAAATAAAGAAGTCTTGTAGTACTTTTGCAATGTAAATATATAATAATACTACATGCTAAAGTGCATAAAACCTGAGTTTCATCATTACACGCTAAAGTGCATAAAACCTGAGTTTCATCGTCGGCGGCAGGCGAACAGTGTTGTGGAATGCAACACTGGCATATGTCGCCAGACGCTGTGCTGATGTATGACAAGTATGTTTCACGCAGATACAGCTGTTCAGTGAATTTTATTATACAGAACTTCGGCCACTCTAAAATCAAATGAAACTAAGTGCGATTGATTGACTTTGTATTTATGATGACAATTTCAAAGCCTGTGGATTTCAAATTTAGCGCAAGGTTAGGTTCCAATCCATTTAGGTTAGTGTGTGTATATAAATTTATGTTCTAATTTTATATCGTGGTAGTACTTCATTATCGATATTTCCAACAACTCCTAACAGCGCAATGGATACATTAGTTTTTTAAACCATCTCCCCACCCATAATCCCTCTCTAACCACACCGGTCCCGTTAGAGTGCAAAACTGGCGTAAGTCGCAGTGGAGAGATGTAGCGGCCCAACTTGTAAATAATTACCCAAATTTTATAAATATTATGAACTTCACTGCAGTTTATGAAATGTCAACAAAAGAAAAATACCACAAAACTTTGAAAATAATTCTTGCTCATGTAAGATTATAGTCCACGCACAGGAATATTCCAAAAGTAAATTTCTTCTATTTTATCACATAATACCTTATCAACAAAACAAAATACATAATGGCATTATGAATTCAACATCTTGCACAATTATTTTAACATAAGTCACCACATTCAGCAGGCTACCTTGCAGAAACAAAACTTGCTAAAAATCCTCTGATGTTATATCATTACACCTTTTGAATGTGCTTAAGTTTCTGTTGACTATTCTAGCGCAATTTATTCTATTCCAATATTTATTGTTGCATGCAAGAATTTGTCAGCATTAAAATGGTTAACATATGCATAGCAGCATTTTCTTTCGGTTTTGTTCTTTGATGTATTATTGTTTGTGTCATTTATATATTGTTTCATGGTGATTATTTAAATTTGATTATTTGTTTTTTTACAATGATCATTTAGATTTATTTGTCCTTTCAATTTTATTCTTTACATCTATTATTATTCGTGTTATATTTGTTTGTTGCTTTGCAATGATTATTTGTATTTAGGATAAACTCCTGAACCTAGAAGGCAACCATAAATCAATATTTCAGTCACAAAGTGCTATTTCAACACCCAAATGTGGAGAATACACACTAATAACACTTTTCCAACATTCATTCACTTAGTATAAAGTCTTTATAATAATTTTGTTTTCTTTTGTCATTTTTCTCCACTAATGGTTCACTGGGGTTTAGCTTCACAGATCCCTCGGCTACGTCCGATTGTTACTCGCTTAGGTAACATTCCTTTCCTTAAAAAAAAACACCCCTCGGCTAAGCTTTGTGGCTTAGGGCCCTCTACTCACGGCTACGTTACATGGCTGCTTCCGCTTAGCTCAGATTGTGAATGTTGGCAGCACGCGATGTATTCTTCCATATTTTGGTATTGAAAGAGCACGTAATATGACAGAAACATCGACCTGTAGCTATCCCCCAGATTGGATTTTATCCCTTCTGTCTTGCCTATAAACGCAGCGATTTTCCTACTCAACAGTTTGTACCCAACATTCATAATTACAGTATCCACCATGAAACGTCGAACTCTGCAGCAATAGGATCTTATGGGCTTTAACTTTTGTTGGAATTGCGGTAATGTTAAAGATTGTTTAAGATTAAATATAAGGTATTTTTATATCCCACAGCTTTTTCTCCATTTATCTTTGTGCGGCGAGTTGGTTCTACAAGGGAAACTGCCGCTTTCTTCATATAAGCAAGGCACGGCAAAATCTAATTTAAAAAATAGAAATTAATATACATAAATAATCTCCAAAATAAACTCCTATACTTACTTCTGAACCAATGCAATAATATTCCCCATTTTCTTCTACTTGGAAACTGATCGGCTTGTCACCATAAGTCCTGATAGCCATTTTGCTCTGAAACTACGATAGCCAACCTAAGCTAACCAACATTATGTGCATTGTATTCAGCTTCTAATTAAAACATAGATATGTACGAACAGAAAAACAAGCTGAAACTGTTATACATTTTTATAACATAAAATAAATTGTTATAACTTCTATTTTAAAATTTAATAATACATTTATTTAATTTGGTTTCATGCGTTTTCCTTTCAATCACGCATTATTTTTTTCAAACGTTGGTTATACAGGTTAAGCCCGCCTGATCCCGCCCATATAAACAAAACGTTTGCTTTGCGCTTACCACATGCTACCCACAGATGACGTTATGTCGTATGTGGTTTTGATTCCTACCGTCAGGGTTCGATACGTTCGACAAATGAAACAGGCCGACCAATTAAAAACCTAACGTCGTGAGGGGTGCAAAGTGTGGGAGTATCCCTTCTCGTGTTAACATTGCAAATCAGAGGAACCGCAGAATATCGGGAAAACTTGTTGATCGGGACTAGAATGACAGTAAAGTTGTCAACGTGACCATTTATTTGCAGGTTTATTTCTATTAAATAACCATGGCGAATGGAGATAAAGGTATGTAGTATAGAAGGTAGTGCCGAATGACACCTGTATGTCAGCAACTGTCATTCTCGAATTTCTCTTTTCTTTATTTTAGGGGAAGTAGCAAAGCTCCAACAACATTTAGCTCTTCTGAAGGAACAATATGTGAAACTGCAAGCCCACTGTAACGAACTGGAAAGGAAATATGCATTAGCAGCAGCTGCTTCAGGAGATGTAAACAAGAACAGTTTTGTGTCAAAGTTGCTACAAACTGTTGCGGGATTATTTGATCAGCAGCTTTACAGGTACGATGTCAAAATATTTATTTCAGGTAGCAAACTTTCTTATTATAAATACAGACACGGTTTTCGTTTGTGCCCAAACATAAAAATCAAATAGTATATCATGCTAAATTTTTCACTGTAGCCTGTTAATGTATATTTGGTAGTGTTCCTTGTATTAACTACATAGTGTAACTTAATGCGGGAGCTACATCCATTACAAACTCGTATTTTACCAGTTAGTAATAAGTTTGCATAACATTTGTATAATTTATATTCTCCTTGGAGAATACAGGGGCAGGATTTTTCAGCCCCTAATCTTACTTGGAAAGTTGCCAAATATGAGGTTATGGTGTTATCACTCCCTGCCCTTTTTTACAGAAGAAATAGAGAATACCATGCAGTTTGAAAATTGAATGGAATCTCTTCTTTAACAAGTCTGTTTCTAAAATAAAAGAGGACTTCAACCATCTTTCCTTTCCATTCCTCAGAGGGCAGGGATGATAAGGTACCTCTATTGAGAGTATCTGTGACATTTCATATTGGATATGTAATTCTGAATTTGGTCTGTTTCATATTCTTTTCATAACTAGAATATCACAAATCAAGTAAAAACATATGATCATGAACTAATCATCTTTTCTCAATAAATTTGCATCATTTTTGCAATTGTTCATTTGTAATTTCAGTTTGTTTTAAGTAGTTCTTTCACTCTCTTTTCATCAGTAAATGCATGTTCTCATATACATCATTCTTATCTGACAATTGGTTAGGTGATGACCTATTGATCCCATAGTTGCAGCTTTAAATCCGGTCCAGACTGATGGTTTTTTAGTATGCTTAAAAGCAAAAGCACCATGTCAGTAGATTTATAGGCATGTTAAAACTCTTGCAGAACAAAATTTCAGCACACTGGTGGCAATGATACGATTCTAGCATTGACAACATTGTTAACAAATAAAATATGCACAGATGTTAGTTTTGTGATGTATTTAAATTGTAGTTGTATGGGGGGATTTATACCTTGCTAAATGATTTATCTTTTGATAAGAATAATAACTATTGTAAATGAAATGGCCTGTTAATTATGGACGCTCTTTAACTGCTTTGGTTCTCAGCGTCCCATTCTATATTGGGCGTGAAAGATCAATAACTATTGTGACTATATTAGTGAGTGCAACCCAGACTTATGTAACTGAAGTTGAATTCCTCATTCCATACCTTTAAAAACAGGAATTAAAAATGAGAGCTTGTGCAGAGGTGACTCATATTCATTCATAGTTAAATGCTTTTGTTTTAAGGATAAAATGATTTGGCATTAGTTGAGCTAATATATTCCAAATATTTCTCACAGTATTTTTAACAAATTCAATATTTAAAATTGTATTTGTAAATTTGACTTAATGTTTGGAAAATATTTTAATTTATCAATACTTACACCAGGACCTCAATTAGTATACTGTGCTTGAGTGAAAAATACAATTATTGAAGACAATTCTGTTTGCAATTGTCATTCTCATAATCTGCCCGAGTTCAAAAGTTTCTGCACATGGACTAGACCTGTATTTTATTCTTTGGTGAAATGGCAATTTTGTGGCCTAAATGAGTAAGTTTTTGTTGCAGTATTCTTGGTGTCATCAATAGTTTCTCTTGTCATTGATGTGCAAGGTAAAATTATTTACTTGCAAACTTAAAAGGGCAACTTATTTCTATTGCTAAAATTATGCCTAAAGAACCATTGAGCTACGTTCAGTTATCCTTGATTAGCTAAGTAACAACATAATTATGGAGTAGCTGTTGTTTCCGTTGTTCATAGATACTTTCCCTATCTTGATTTATATTTCAGGACACCTACCCATTGAATGAGTTTGCTGTGTTCATGACAAGTGTTGCAACTCAGGACTGTGCCTTACTGACCATTATTCCATTATTAAAGCCTCTGTGAAATAACATTAATAAAAATGAGGGGTTTACATTTACATGGTTTTCTCTACTCACTATCTTGTATTACTTTTTTTAGCACTTCTCTATAGTAAATAGAGGAGGTATTGCATTCTATCCAAAAATAAAATACCTAGATTAAAACAAGCAGAATGAATCAGGCAGTAACATCTGTGACCTGCATTTGGGAGGTCTCAGGTTCAAATCTTGCGAGCTGACCAATCTGGCTGGAGTTTTTGTGGTTTCCTTATTCACCAAGGTAAATACTGGATTGGATATTAAATATCACAACTCAAAGATCTACCTTCAATCTAAAACAATAGTAAAACTAAAAATAGATAATAATAGTGTCGGCATTATCTATCTAGAGAGCTAAAGCAGTTAAACTGAATGGCACCTAACACCATCTGCTAGTTGCAGAGCAAAATATTGTGGTATATAGGAATGAGGCATTAAGGGCTGGTTGATCTATGCCATATGACTTTTGATGATGGAAGCAGCTAGACTTGCTAAGTCACTGTTGCAAATACTTCACTCAAAGCATAGACAGTTTATGGCTGCATGCCATCTGTGGCTCATGCAACACTGCATAACACAACAGTCACTCACGACTCAATACAAATCACAATAACCCCTGCACTGCACTCCTTTTATAGTTAGAAAATCATGTTGCAAACTTTCAGGAAAGTTATCGAAGGCACTAGAAACTGAAGCTGGGAGAAATCTCAAATATCGGGAGGATCATATATCGTGGGAAGAGTCTAGCATTTCCAAGAATCATGTTGCTGCGTGCCATTGTTTACCACTGAACTGTGATGTTTGATATTTCAGCTTCTCTGCCACATGCCAGAGTGAACGCGAGAGCAATCACATACTACACAGCATTGTCACAATATTATAGTGTTATAATCATATAAAAAGTGAATGTGTTACATTATTGAAGCTATATGTTTTGTCTACGAATCATTTCATTTAAGTGAAATGTTTAATAAAAACATGCAGAAGCTGTTTATTCAAGGTAGCAAACTTTTGCAATGAAAAGAAAGAGTAAAAAAGAAGAATCACAAACTTTCAAGTATGTTCATTAGATGAAACTGTAAATTTGCAACATAGAAAAAAAATATGCTAAAAAGTTTCAGAAAGTATGTATTTCCAAAAATAAAAATAAAGGACTACAGTTTGCAAAAGAATAACAAGAATGGCAATTGGTGGGACCAAGTTATATTCTGTGATGAAAGTATCTTGCTTGTTCCAATAACAAGGTGGTTTTGTGGAGGAAACTAAATACGAACCTGGAAGAACAAAATTTGCAATGCACAGTTAAACACGGTAGAGGGAGTAATAGTATGGGACTATACTCTTCTAGCAGAGTGGGAAAACAGTTCTTCTGGCTATGTGGCCATTAAAATCTTGTTTTCTCATTAGTGTTCTTATTGTTTCAAGCTTGTTAGTCCCAATTCTTCCTGAAACTCTGTACAAATCATAGAGTCATGTAGTTTGGGATTCTTTTTTACTTTCTACTTTATATTAGACTCTCCCTATCAGAAAGAATTTTTGGTCGCCCTGGCTTAGCTCAGGATTCATTGTCTTCACATTTATACCATTGAATTATATCACTAAGATTAACAATATTTACCATTACTCAGTATATTTCATATTTTTCATAATAAAAATTACTGCCTCTGTCTACCAATGGCATGCAGTGACTATTCAGATAGCCTAAAGCAATGAATATTATAGTTTTAAGTAAGCAATATAAATCAAGGATTCCCTTAGTAAAAATCACAACCAGCAGATACAATTCTAAAGGCCTTTTTACATCAAAAAGACATGGAAAACAAAAAAATTTAGCCACAAACGTTACTTCCGAAATTAAACCTAAATCTAGTACTTTAAACTTGGTAAACTGCCTTAGAAAGGATGTTTCTACAATTCATGTAAAAGATGTTTCTCCACAAAGGGAAAATTGTAAGCATTTCAGCATTTTTCACTTAAATATACAGAGCCTTAGAAACAAAAAAGAATGCTTAGATATTTTGCTGCAGAGTGAACTTAATAAGGTAGATGTACTTAGTCTCTCAGAGCACTGGTTAAAGAACGAAGAGATGAGCTGTTTTAACCTAGAAAATTTCTCACTATCTAGTAGTTTCTGCAGAAAATTCATCAAGAGTGGGGGGACATGTATATATGTTAAATCCGGCATAAATTTCCAAAATGTTACAATATTTGAGCACTTAAATGTGGAGCAGCATTTTGAAGTAAACATTGTTAAATTAATTGATTATAAGTCAGTAATAATCTGTGTGTACAGGAGTCCAGGTAGTGATTTACAATTATTCCTTAAAAATTTGGAGATCGTTCTTGAATACTTCAAAGTTAAGACTCAAGTTATAATAACAGGGGACTTTAATATTAACTTCCTAAAGGATAGTAATGAAAAGAAACAGATCGTTAACCTGTTAAATGTCTACGGCCTTCAAGCGGTAATAAACGAGCCTACCAGGGTACAAAACAATGCTAAAACTGCTATTGACCAAATAATCATCATTACACATGTTTTTCAGTACACCACATTAGTGCTAGAGACCGGTTTTTCTGACCATTATGGGCAACTTATTCACCTTAAACACAGTTTTGAAAAGTTAAACGAGGCTGGAATTAATAAAAAAGTATACAAAGTAGTTAGGGCAATCAATGATGAGAATGTTGATTATTTAAACTTCTTGTTGTCTGGTGAAAAGTGGGAGGATGTATACAAATTGAAAGAGGTTGATAGTGCATATGAAGAATTTTTAAAGACTATCACCCACTACTTTAATGTTGCAATACCCCTAAAAAAAGTTAATGTTAATAGTAAAAGGTCAAGCAAAGGCTGGATTACTCCAGGAATTTTAAAATCAAGTAAGAGACTGAGATTCTTAAATAAATATGCGAAAATGAACAATACAACACATGACTTTAGGATTTATTTGCAAAACTATAAAAGAATATATAATAAAATCTTAAAGCAAGCCAAAAAGCTATCCAATAATAAACAAATATGTGAGGCAGTAAATAAATCTAAATCAATTTGGCACATTATTAAAGGTGTTATGTGTAATTACACTGAATTCCACAATATTCAATCAATACAGTATAAGGGTAAAATATCTTCAGATGCAAATACTGTAGTTAATTCTTTTAATACATGCTTTAACGAAATAAGCGATCTCAAGCTCAGCCAGAGCGACAAAGCAAATGAGTTTAGAAATGTACCACATTGGCCTTTCTCATTATTCCTTTTGCCTACGGATGTTTGCGAAATCAATTCTGTAATCAAGAGCCTCAGTAATAAAAAATCATGTGGTGTGGACCAGTTTTCCAGTTTTATAATTAAAAAATGTGTTGCACATATAAATGAACCGTTAACTTATCTAATAAACCTGTCTTTCAGTACAGGCAAGTTTCCCAACTGCCTAAAGATTTCAAAAATAAAACCACTATTCAAAAAAGGGTCTAAAATAGAAGTTGAAAACTATAGACCAATTTCTCTACTATCAACTTTTTCTAAAATCATTGAAAAAATTATGTTCACAAGATTAATATCCTTTTTGAATAAACACAATATTTTGATAAATCAACAACATGGTTTTCGAAAAGGTAGATCTATAGACACAGCCCTTATTCAGTTTCTAGAAGAAGTGTACTCCAGTATGGATAGTAAAAGTAAAACTTGCATTGGCCTATGTTTGGTCCTGTCCAAAGCTTTTGACTTGGTCAACCATGATATACTGTTATCTAAACTATGTTCATATGGTATCAGAGGAGTTGTAAATAATTGGTTTGCCTCATATTTAAGAGAGAGAAAACAAATAGTTGAAATAGATTTTTTAGACACAAACACCAATACATTTCAAACCTAACGCTCTGAAATGAAAACGGTAAAATGTGGGGTTCCGCAAGGTTCTATCTTAGGTCCGCTATTATTTTTAGTATATATAAACGACATAACTCGTAGTATAGAAAATGACAATGTTAAATTCACAATCTTTGCAGATGACACAAATATACTAATTACTGGAAATGACAAGGGTCAAATGCTTCAGAATCTGGAAAAAATAAATGAAACAATTGTACCATGGTTTACACAAAATAGACTAATTATAAATGAAGATAAAACAGTAGCAATCGGTTTTAGGCATAAAGCAAATAAAAGTACAACCTTTCCAGATTTTCATCTAAATGGCACTAAAATCACATACAACACAGACATAAAATCTTTAGACTTGAGGGTGGATCAAAACTTTGACTGGCTGTACACATTGAAGATCTAATCAAAAAATTAAGTAAGCAATGTTACGCGATTAAAACATTAAAAACTACAACAGACATTAACACAGAGTTGCGTATTTTGCATACTTCCATACACTTAAATTATGGTATAATTTTTTGGGGAAATGCAAAGATGTCTGTAAAAGTTTTCCAAATGCAAAAAAGAGTAATACGAATAATTGTTAATCAACCTTCAGATGTGAGCTGTAGACCATATTTTAAAGATCTTAAAATTATGACACTTCCGTGTATGTATATATATATATATATATATATATATATATATATATATATATATATAATGTTCTTTTGCATGTTAAAGCAAGTATAAATAACTTTAAGACTTACTAAATGGTTCATAATCATGACACAAGAGGAAGCATACATCTGTCAACAATTAGTCATAATACCACTCTGTTCAAACATTCCTTCACCTACAATGGTATACAGTTATACAACAAGTTGCCACTTCATATTAAACAGGTAGAAAAATCAAAGTCCTTCAAAACTAAATTACACAAGTTCTTAGTGGAGAAATGTTTTTATTCTATACAAGAGTTTCTAAACAGTTAATTTTCTCTTCTTCAATATAGTATACTGTTTGTATTTTCTTTTCTTTTGTATATGTTTGTCCTCTGAAATTACTATAAATTTATGCATTGTAATTATTAACATTCGTATACATTATTTTGTTAATGTTACTCTGTAATTTTTATGCCTGACGTGTCCAATATCTTGTACGAGATACAAAGGATGAATAACCTGAATATGAATATCATAAATTAAAAATAAAAATTGCAACTGGAATGGTTTAAATTGAAGGAATGGTTACTGAAATGCTGTGTTTAAGTTACATTAAGTAAAATTTAACAGAAACTAGCTAATTTCTATATTTAAATTCACTTTTGATACTTTGGTAGTCACCTCTATAAGATCAAGGAAATTAAAAACCCACTCTTTTCTTCTGGAAAGCAAATTTATTAATTTTCTGTTTCTTTTAAACTATTCCTTTTTCTTACTTCTCTTAGTAAGCGAGCTTCAGATAAATGATTACAAAATAAGAAAGTCTCTCTCTTCTTCGATCAACTTTTGATTTTTTTCAGTGCTGATAAGTTAACTTTGTACTGCAAATGTACAGGAATTGTATACAGAATGATCCTAACATTTTAACCTGCAGAAAATTTTGTTTTAGAATTGAATACTCGGTAGTTAAAGTTCATTCATAGTTTTATTTTTAAACTCTTGTACTATATACTACAGTCAGTTCTCTTCCTAATCAAATGGAGTCAAAGTATATATAAAAGAAAGAGTATAAAAGAAACTTTAAAAGCTGGTTCCATGTGATAGTAACTTGAAAATTCTTGATGTTGATGTTGAATGATCTAATCAAGCACCTCAGAATAGAGAAGTTAGTTTACATTCAGTATTTTCCTCTTCGAAGACTCCTCTAATTGAAACATTGTTTATTAAAACATTTTTTTCTCTCATTATCTAATGTCATTCTTGAGTGGCCAGTTTTTTTGTTTTTTTTTATTTTCTAATGACATTGGTTTTGACGTACACAACACATCAGTGAAAATAAATATTTTGTTGAATATATTTATGAGAAAAACAAATATGAAATCTGCCACTGGTACTAAAATATCTTAATCAATTTCTTGAGGGTATTCTAACATAGCACTAAACACATTACAGATTTGAGTGATTTGCCTGCTCACAGTGTTTATCAACCTTGACAAATAATTCCATTGTGTTGAACAAAAGGAATATCCATAATGTTGTATTTTATAGTTGGCAAAACCATTGAAACTATGGCTTGTATTAAGTAATTTTGAACAATTTGAAATAATTGCTTTAATTAATAGAATTTGGTGCTTGACCATGTCGTCTTGTTTTTTCAGAAAACTTGCTGCACTAATAAACCTTTTAGAGATAACCCTGTTTCCATTTTTTTGATTGTGTATATTTCATTTTAAGCTAATCATCAAACACAATTTATACTCTTTCTGTAAACACAGCTATAGATATAGATGATCTCAGATGATTAAGACAGTCTGTGTTCAGCTGCTGATCATCAAATTTCACAAATGCGTTTACTTAGGCTGATACTCTATTACGCTATTACTTACTGTTAACTCCTCTCCAAAGCTAGCTTCGTTAGAGCAGTGAAACAAGCATACAGTCCTTGATCTTCAGAGGTGCGTCCGCAGTTGAAGCTGTAGGGAAATTGCTTTGGCTGACTCACAATGGTTAGTGATATCAGTAGGTTTGATTTGGGAAGCTGTTTAGCCACATTTTCAAACATTAGAATACACATTTATAGCAAATGTTTTTTGCTCAACAGAGATTAGCTTGAGATTAATAGAAACAATGCATCCTGCTGTTTGGAGAGCTCCTTAGTGGAAATCTGCCCAATTATTATTTGTGAGCGTCACTGTATGTCATTACTATTGCAGCAAACAGCAACTATCCTTGTGCATAGGGAGTATAGGATACTTGAATGTAAACATGATAACAGAGCCACCAAACCAGTGCTATTTCTAAATGTACAGGGTAGTAAACTATCATTATTGACATAAAGTATGTTTTTGGGGTATGTTTAGATTGCAAATGCAGAACATCAGCACTATGACTTATGTACTGATATGTTGCAAGTTCTTATTTTATCTACCCTTAACAAAGCATTCTGAAATTTGGGTTTTTCATATATTTCAAAGTACTGCAAGTTTAAAAGTTGCATGTTTAGAAAAAAACACTCAGTTGTATGTATGCATGCATATATGATTATTCTCCTGATTTGAATAGCACAATTAACAAAGAGTGGGATACATATCAAACTTCATGTAAGTCTGGGATCTTGGAAGGATTTAAGGTAAAGACATTTATGAAATTCCTTCGATTTTGTAAATCCTTGAACTTTCGTTATCTTTTATTTTATCAAAACTGCCTCAGTAGTTTTCATTAAAATAACAAACGTCAGAAGTGAAGATTGTGTGATGGTTTGGTGGGATGTAGGGCAGTTGCACCATATTGTTTGGAATTAACTGTAGGTCTTTTCCTCTTCAGTTAATGCTGTCACAAATGAATTGAAAATGTTGGAAATGTATTGCTCTGAATTCATGACTGATGAAAGAAAATGGGACCAATAATGTGTGTGCAGGCACTTCACACCAAACTCCAACCTTCTGATCATGTAATAGTGTATGGTAGAAGTTATGCGGATTCTCTGCTGCCCTTTGCCTGTCATTCTGTGATTTCACATAACCACTCAGGTGAAACCAGGCTTCATAGAAATAAAGAAAAGATCCATGTCCAAGCCAATCATTGTTATCTTAGTGAATAGCCAATCACAAAACTGAAGGCACTGAGGAGCATCTGTTGATTTTTCAAGTTGAGCATGTGTTGTTTAGTTCTTAAACGTATGACTTTTGCTATTCACTTTTTGGTTGTAATGAAGTGTGTAGTATAGCTATTTCCTCAAAGGTTTATCTCAATTAAAATGAAGTAGAAAAATAAGCTTTCATAAGAATAATTTGTAAGACTGCTAATAAATGATGAATGGTATACAAAGTATGTGAATATAACACAATATTTTTTTCCATTAAGTGCATAGAAGGAACACTGTAAATTGGTTAGTAAAGCTGTGCAACTGGCATATGCCATGCTATTTAAATTAACTGGCTTTTCTAAGCAAATATAATATTATTACTGTTATCTTTAAAAGAACTGACTAAAAGTGCAAAACTGTGCATAACTTTCTATGTAAATAGAAATGCATATTTGAACATATGTTGCTATTTTTCTGGTGTTGGCAGTGATATGAATGTGCAACTAAATGGCCGCAAAGTTCCAGCTCATCGATTTGTCTTGGCAGCTAGAAGTGAGCAGTGGGGCATTCCTTCTCTTGCTGATGTGGATTCTCTTGGTAAGATTCACATTTCTCTAAGCTTCTAATCAATACCTACATGTGCACACATAAATACACTCCATAGTTTTGTATGGTACACCTCATTAAGATGTCAAACATTTTTCTGCGTGCTGTCTTTTGGATAGCCCATTTTGTCGTCAACAACCATAAGTAATCATAGTTAATAATATTTTAACTTGCCATTTGTGGTATAAATCATTTAACTTCTAACTACATCTCATTGAAATGTGCTGAAACAAATAATTGTTAAAGAAACCTATAAAGTTTGAAGCTGTGTCCATTAATGCAGCATTAGCATGTATTCAAAAAAATGTGTGCTCCATCACATGACTTTCTCTATCTATTCTGCAACAGACTATTTTTACAAAAAGTTATTCTTCTATCCACTTCATACTAATCAAGATAAACATTAGCGGAAATATAAGGAATACCCAAACCAATAATTGCAAATTTTAAATCAATAAAAGCAATAGCTCGAAAAAGATTAATTCCAATAAAAAATACATTTGACATAAATTTTGTGTTTTAACAAGATCTACTTTTTTTTTTTTTTTTTTGCAGCCACTTTTTGTCTATCTCTTACAGTTTGCCAGTTATGTACAAGTCATCTAGAGTGGATAGGACACCAGAGGCCATTGCCAGAAGGATATACATTTTATTTTATTTGTTATGAACATTTCTTAAACAAAATTGTTAAAGAGCCATTTTTGAAAAAAGCAAAATTTCCAAAACTTTTTCCAAGTAAAGGGTAGTTTGGTGTGGGGAGATTTTCTTCACAAACTTTGTGTTGCATCCTTGGAAGATATCAAACGTATATAAAGTTTAGTGTTGAACCAACTTTTCATTTTTGAGTTATGCTTTTCACATGGACCAAAGTAAAAAATGTAGCAAAAGTGACAAATATTTGGTACTTAATCCATTTAGAAGTAGTTCAGAAAAATAAGGGCATTTTCAAAAATTATGCTGTAAGCAGTTCTTATAAATCTAAATTTAATGATCACCCATACATTGGATGTCCATTTGCTCCATAAGAAGTATTTGAAGAAAGCTTAATATGCACAAAAAGATTGATGTGTTTGCTTGCATTGAGGAAATTACCATCTTATTTTCTCTAGCTCTTAAAATGTAAGTAGAGAAGGTATTGTATTCCACCAAAATTGATGCCAAGGTTTATGTTAAGTGTGTTTTGAGCCCTCATGAAGCAAAAAAAAAAAAAAAAAAAGCATCTCTCTCTCTCTCTCAACTCAAGACAAAAGTCAGTTGATATTTAAGTTGAGCATTTTCCCAAGACGTGACACAGGGATTTTCAAGAAAATCCCTCCACCAAAACTGTCCTTTACGTGGGATATTACTTTCTTTACATGTTTACATAGTTTATAGAGAAGGTATTGTTTTCTACCCAAACATTTCATGTTGAAAGTTTGCCAGAAATATATATTTTGAGATCCCCCAAAAGTCCAAAAAAAAATTTTTAGATAAAGGTGTGCATAGCTAAAAAACTATAAGACTGTTAAATACCAGACATGGCATTTAAGTTTAGTATCTTCCAAGGAGTGACTCACGAAGATTTTCCAGAAATTCCCCCACCTCCCACTCC
Source organism: Hymenopus coronatus (assembly GCA_030762935.1). Classification (NCBI taxonomy): domain Eukaryota; kingdom Metazoa; phylum Arthropoda; class Insecta; order Mantodea; family Hymenopodidae; genus Hymenopus; species Hymenopus coronatus. Next base: position 102,215,588 of record CM060888.1, on the reverse strand, counting down.
AAACATGGATAAATTCCCTTTCCCTTTATATGGACGAAGTTTTTGAAAAAAACTGGTCAACTGTAAGAAATAGACAAAAGCTCATTATACAAAAAAGTTGCTCTCGTTAAAACACATCATTTGTATCATATAGATTTTTGTTGTAGAGTTGAAATTTTTGAGATATTCCTTCTTTTTGGTTTCAATTTTAAACTTGTAACTTTTCTCAAAGAGGTCACATTTCGTTTCATCTCTTGTTTTACTGGCAATGCAAAGCAAACTGAACTTCAATTGTTTCACATATCAACCAGATCTTTTTAGTACAGCATGCTACACTGTAGAACAAAGTAGCTTACAAACAAGCCAAATATTTAGAACCTCAAAATATGTGCAATGCATGAAAATTGTGTATGGAAACTGCAATGCAGCAATGTTTTATTTGATTGCCTGGAATGTATAGAGCTGCTCTCAAGAAAACTCCAGTTAGAATCTGAAAGAGCAATTATGTTCAGTTGTGTACCATCAATTCACACTATATGCAGAGACTTTATAAGGTTCAACTAATTGGAAATTATACTACTTCTAAGCTGACATAATCCCTTTTTTTTTTTTTTTTTTTTATCTTTCTTGAAAATGAATTTCAGCTGTTTATCAGCTCTTAAAAATGAAAGTATTGGAAGTTTTCAAAAGATATCTTGCCTTATATATCTACTTCTGATCTTTTTCATCCAGAAGGGCCCTTCTGGGATGAAATTCCAGCACAGCAGTGGTGCTGATGTGATCCTGGTAATTGATAGCATGTATGTATCTGTGTATATACATTTTTTATTTTAGATGATCTCGGTAACTTCCAGTACTATGTACCTTAAAGGGAGGATATGACAGTTGCTGAGATCATCTTGAAGGTGCCAAAGGATATGCGAATTAAATGAGAGCAATTCCATGTGTGTTTGGCAGTGATGGCTATTGTATAAGAGCATGTAAACAATCTAACTTTTGTTACCTCGCAGATTTACTGGTAATTTCTGCTTTAATACCATAAACTGACTTATATACGGCAATTTTTAAGTCTGTAACATTTAAATCAATGACACTGTTCCTCCAAACTAGATGAAATGTAGCAACAATAGCATGTGTTGATTTGTGCATGTATTACAGAACTTTTGTGCACTCATGACTGGCATGACAAATTACCTTGCAGATTAAGGCCATGTGTATGGTTTGCTTTGTAAGTCATAGCTGATTGTTAGCATCCATCATTACTTGTGTGTTATTGAAGAACACCTGTGCCACTGTAAGTTCTTTTGACATCACAGCAGTGATTTTTACCCTGTGTAAGCAGACTCAGTTCTTTTGGAAGGTCCTTTAACATTGAAGCTCATTGTTAAGCCCGAGTGATATGTGTTGCTGCAGTGATTTTGCACATGCGACTGTTTCTAGAAGTTCCAGTGAATAACCTACAGATATAAAAAAGACAAAGACCCGCCCGTGCACCGTTTTCACCGGTAATGCATCGCATGGAACAGTGGAATAAGATAAATGGGAATTTTATATTGAACTATATTTATTGTTGCTGCCGCAAATTTCCGAAAGAAACTATAGTACAGAACTGCTATGAAAGACAGTTATTTGTGAGCAGATTGTAATCAGTTTGTGGAAAAATAAGGAGGTGTTTGTTGAAGTAAAAGAGAGTTTTTGTTATACTGGTGTCAGGAGCAGGAGTTAAAGCATGGAGGAGATAATGAAAACTTGCCACGTGGAAATCAAGGAAATAAAAGCTGGGAAGGAAAAAGTGGGAAAAAATGTAACTCAGAATGGACAAAATGAAATATGGAATGGAAAAAGATGCAAAAATGGAATCCTGAATGGAGAAGATGTAAATGGAAATGAAGATGGAAAGAAATGCAGAATGGAGAACCTGAAGAAGGAGATATCGAATAAAATTGAACAACTCGCCAGCATGAAAGAGACATAGAAGAGCTGAGGGGAAGAATGAAGAACTTTGACCAACATGTTAACATCCTGGAGTGCATTGAAGTATGCATTGATGCCATGGAAGACCTCTGTGAACACTTAATTCCCTGAAGGGAAGAGCAAAAGAACTGAAAACATGATAGAAAAGATGCTGGATGCAAAGACTTGAAGGTCGAGATGAGAGCATGCGAAACAACAGCTGCACGCGTCAAGCCACCCAAGTTCAACAGAACATCCACCTTTGAAGTCTTCCGCCAATAGTTTGCTGCCCCTGGGGATCTGCAGGGTGTTTCTGATAGACAATATTGTTGTGCCTGCAAGAAGTGAGGTGGTGATGAAGGTGCACCTGGAGGGTCAATTGTGCTGAACCGGAAAACGATATTGAACAGACCATGTGTCGTTGGGAGAAAGTGCCCATGAGGTACTGAACCCATTGGATCTGACCAGAATATCTAGGCTGAGATAGTGGTAAGGTAGTGCTAGCTGGCAGTGAATATATTGCCATGCGAAGGGTCCAACCCTGAGGGAGGAGCAGTGTGACTATGCCTGCAGTCATAAATGCCAAACATATTTATGGTTTGCTTTGTAATTGTTGACATCCATTATAACACGTGTATTAATGTACACCTGTGTTGCAATAAGCTCTTTTGACATCAAAGCTGTGGTGTCACAGGATCTGGAGCCTTGACTGAAATACTTGCTGAAGAGGGCAGCTGCCCATCTGACTGCTTCACAGCTGGAGAGATCCAGTCTATCTTCAGCAAAGGGAATGGTGATTGCTGCCACAGACCAAGTACACTATAAGATTGACACTGAAGATGCTGATCCTACCCAGTAACCACAAGACATGCTCCTCTGGCAAAACACATGGAAGTATGGGATATGCTAGAGGACATAGGATCTGGGGAAATCATTGAAGGGTTGACAGCCCTATAGTAATCTAGAAGAAGAAGAAGAAGAAGAAGACGGGCGAGCTCTTACCCCAGTTTGATGACATTCTGGGCACACTTGCTGTGTCTTCTGCATCTTCCAGATCTCATGGAATCTTTGATGAAAGGGCTGACATATGTCACCTGCCTGCTATTTCTGTATGACATCATGTCATAGGCCACAACTTCAAAGACCCTGAGCTCAAGATAATGGAAAGGCTGCAGCAGCTAACCTGAAGTAGAGCATGAAGAAGTGCTAATTCTTCTGCAAGGAGGTGAACTGTTTGGGCCTCACAGTCTCACTATGGCCTGGAGAAGGCTCAAGCAGTGAGAGATGAACCTCATCCAAAAGACAAATGAGAGCTGTGAAGTTTCCTGGGATTATGCAGCTACTACTGTGGTTCTCAAAGTTTTCTCCAGCATCACAAAATCCCTCGCTCATCTTACAGAAGAGCACCAGCCGTACTTGTGGTAGAAGAGGCAGAGAGCACATTCGAGGTTCTCACTCTGTGGCTATTTTAGGATTTTTCACAACCTGGTAGTGACTTTATTGTGGACCCTGGCATTGGAGGCATTCTATCCCAGGTCTAGGGTGAACAGGAGTGTATTATAGCGTACTACAGCAAGGTGCTCTCTGAACTACTGCATTATCTGGCAAGAGCTCCTGGCAGTAGTGGAGGCACTGGGGCACTTCCACAAGTGCTTCCTGCTTGTTGAGCTTCAAGAAACTGGAGGGTCAGAGGCTCCAAAGTACAACTTCACAGCAGAACATCGGAAAGGAAGGACCCACAACAATGTGGATGCCATGTCATGGTGACCCTGTCCAGAGGAGTATGGCCACTGCACCAAAGTTGAGTGGAAAGAGCATGCTGCAGCTGTCCATGTCATTTTCGCAGCTGAATGGGATGGCACAGGCCTGAGGAGGGAGCAGCTGGCAGATACTGACTTGGAGCCACTCCTGAGGGAAGTGCAGGAAGGGACTAGACCAAGCTGGGAAGACATCATACCCAGGAGTAGTGTGTACAAGTCCTACTGGGCCCAATAGGACTTATTGAAGACCAAGGAAAGAGTACTGCTCAGAGTATGGGAGGACCCAGAGAGAGTAGCAGATCCTCTCTCAGATCAAGTTTGTGTTAATCCTGAAGGAAGTTCATGCAAATTTTATTAATTTGGCAGGGTGGGTCTTTGTTCTTTTTTACTTAACTCACCCCCTCACATATTTAAACTAAAAAAGCTAAAATTATTCTAATACATAAAGCACTTCTGGAGGACGTTTGGGACCCAATTGAACCATGAACAAGCTTTCACAATAGTACTACAGGCTGAGAATATGACAGGTGTTAAGAGCTGGTGCTGGCAATGTTATGTGTGCTGCAACTAGTAGCCCACAGACCAGGAGCCATGGTGCAGCAGTATAACATGGGAGCATAGCTATTGCTGTAACTGTAACTCATAGGGGGTAATAACTATCTGTTGGTTGCCATGAATTACTTCACCAAGTGACTGGAGGTGTATGCCATCCCTAATCAGGAGGTCAAGACCTGCCATGTTGAACTATTTTGTGGGTATGGGGTATCATTGGAGCTGCCCATAATCAGGGCATCAAATTCAAGTCTAACCTGAGAGACACTAGAGCAATTTGGAGTGCACAAGATGTGCACAACACCTCTCCATTCTGTCAGATGGCATGATTGAGCAGTTGAGCAGTCCTTCAAAACTCTAGAAGAATATTTGACGAAGGTTGTGGTCAATCACCAGAGAGATTGGTATGTGGTGAGGGTGCCACTATTCTTGCTGGCTTATTAGTCTACAATCCACAACACTGGCCAGTTTGGTATTTGGCAGGGAGCTGCATCTACCACGTGACTTTATGTTTGGAAGTCTTCCTGGGGCAGTCCTCCAGCAATTGGCTACCTGGAGAATTATGTACACCAGCTTCATAACATACATGAGAATTTGTGTCAACATATCCAGATATAGAGTGACTGAATGAAGACCTGTAACAATCGGCGGGCCAATTGCTGAAGTTTCCAGCAGAGTGATTTGGTGTGGCTATATCACTCTACCCAGACCAAGGGATGTTGCCCCAAGCTTCAACAACCTTGGCAAGGGCTGTAGCTTGTGGTAAAGAGAATGAATGATTTCGTCTATTGCATCCAGAGGCTGTCCTGGGGTAAAGACTACTAGTTCTCCAGGATCGTCTAGCCTATTATGATGGTGCTGATCAGCCCTGAGGGAGGAGTAGTGCCACTATGCCCTGTGGCCACAAACGTCAAAAGTGTGTGCAGTGTGCTTTGTAATTTTTGTCATCCATTGTTACACACATGTAATTTGTGTACATCTCTGCCACAGTAAGCTCTTTTGACATCGCAGCTGTGATTGTTACCTCTGTGCAAGTGGACATGTGTTCTTTTGGAAGGTTCTTTGATGACCAAGCTGCACATTGTTAAGCCTGAGTTTGTGCCACTGCGGTGGTTTTGCACATGCAGCTGTTTTCAGAAATTTCTAGGAATGCATCGCATGCAGCAGTTGAGTGAATTTGTTGGAAATTTAGTAGCAAACTATGTTGTCGCTGGCACAAATGTTGAAAAGAAACTTTACAACAGAATTACTACAAAAGACAAGTTATTTGTGAGCAGATTATAATCATAATTTGAGATCACCTTGTGGTTTACTGGGAAACATGCGAGTCAGTTGAGAAATTTAATGTGATGCGGGCATGCTGCCAAGGTAGCTTAGTGGATAGTGCAATCAGCTAGAGACTGGAGATCCATGGTTCAAATCCCAGCTATACCATTGAATTTTTCAGTGTGAATCTACCTGTCCTACTCAAGGCTTGTATGAAAAAACAAATTAAGATTATAATCAAGTTATGAAAAGTAAAGAGAGTTTTTGCTACAATATACAAATCATGCACAATTAAAGGTCTGCATAAAGCTTCTCCCATTTAGTTCTATACTTCACTAAAAGTTTGTTGTTGTCACTAGGTGGTAGTGGTGACCTAGGTGGTAGTGGTGACCTTGGCAGAAGGCGGTAGCATGTACTACACAGTATGAGCATGAGCTTCTGCCACTTTCTCCCTATCATTCTTGCCCTCAACTACAACTTAATTTACACATTATTTCAGTCTTGCTGAATTTAATTACCTACACAACAGCAATAATAATAATAATTATAATAGTGGTGGCTGTTGTTAGCGGCTACCATTGTCAATTTGCTCAGAATCTTAATTATTATGCAGCACATGTAATTTCACATTTTTAAGGCTATCCTAATCTAAACTATGAGTTTGAATTTTTTCAAAGCTTGTTCATCTTTTTTAGTTTTTTACCCCCCCTTTGATATTTTCGTGTAACCAAAATTGTCATACATGGATAAAAAATGGCACCAGTTAAATAATTGAGAGAAAATTATTGACATGTTTCATTGTTTACATTTTATTATATGACTTGCAAATTGCCTAGCACTTATATATTTTCTCTATTCTTTAATCATCAGTTCCTATGTCTATACCAGATGCATCAGCTATTCTTAGATTAACTTTATTTATGCAAATCATATTGCAATTTTACATGAAAAAGAATTTCCTTTTTGTTAAAACAAATATAAAATTATTTTATAGCTAAACACATTATTCACTCGTGTTAAATTATTAATTATACAATTGCCAAAGAGCTCCAGAAAGCTTGATAAGTAATAGGTTGGTGCAGATATGAAAGGATTATACAGAAATATTTTGTTGTAAAACATTTCAGCATTTCCAAGTGGTCAAGTAGATTACTACTCAAAACTGTGAAGGAAATCTCAAAGATCACTTAGTGCTTCAAACTGTTTACCGGGAGCAGCTTTCTAAGAGTTAAATTTTAATGCTTTATTGCCTGAGCTGAAGAAATTTATTCATATAAAAAATTATCATGTAATGTATTACATACCCAATTAGGTAGCATATTTAATGGTAATTTTTTCTCAAGTGAACAAAGGAAAACACCACAATTATTATTTATTCCTTTTGACTGTCCTTAAATGTCTTAGATAATAAACTTATCCATAACTATAATGTCAAAAGTAACAAACAAAAAAATCACTCCCGAGCCCAAAAAGTAAAGAAACTGGGAAAATAGAATATTAATTGGAACCCATTCTGTCAGTTTGTAATGCTGCTTTGTAGTAGTGTAGAGGTGCTGTAGTTGTGTAGATCTGCCATTTTATTTAGTATTGGTTTTGCTGCTGGATCCCTGTGAGATTTTGACCAAAAACCCTAGCAACTCTAAGAAGAATGAAGTATGTTGTTTTAAATGGACTTCAATTCAGAACAATTGATGTCCTTATATGCTGAGTTGTAAATTCTGTGATGAAGACAGACCTAAGGCACATCTGTTAAAGACAATAAAAAAAGTGTTGTACTCACATGACTTTCTCTTCTCACTCTTGTGCAAACTAATTATATAAATGCTTATTTTTCCATCTGTTTCATATTAATCAACATACACTTTTGCAGAATTGTGTTATTGCATATTTCTTGTAGGTGGGGTGTAATTTGGTGAATACACTATGCTCTAAGCATAATCAAATATATTAAGACTGAACGATGTGATGCTTTGAATGTTGTTTTGTATGGTCAAGAAAGAAAATAATTTGATGTGTTTAATTCACAAGACTTTCTCTCTGTTCTGCAAGCAGACTTTCATACAAAATATTACTCTTTTATTTACATCATGCTAATCAAGATAAACATTATCAAAAATGGTCTTATTATTTAGTCCTTACAAGTAGAAAGAAAATTGGGAACAGTACAATTTTTTAAAGTACTTGCTATGCAATTGTCATTGAACTCTGGTTCTCTTTCCATGGCCAGATGTATAAAGAATGAGGATGCTCATTTGAGAAAAGTTTAAATGTTTTAAAACTGAAACCAGTAACAGGGAGTATTTTCGGAATAGCTCTACGATAAAGTTGTAAATGACATAAACTGTGCATTTTAACAAGATTTACATTTTTTGTGTAGTAAGTTTTTTACAAGTTATGCAAAAGTGGTCCAGAATAAAGAGTACTTCAGGGGCTATTCCAAAAAAATATAGAATATAAATTTTATTTAAATTATTATATAAAATGCTTTAATATACAGCATTTTAATAAAAATTGATAGTCATTTGTTATAAAAATAAAAATTTAGAAACATGATCCACGTAAAGGATAGTTTGGGGTGGGGGGGTTTGCTGAAAATCCTTGTGTAACATCCTTGAAAGATACTGAAGTTAAAAACGCAGCTCGGTATTTAACAGACATTTGATTTTAGAGTTATACTCTACACACACACACACGCGCACGCACACATGCACCTGCACGCACGCTTGCACAGATTGAGAGAGAGAGATGCATGCCGAAGAATTTTTTTCTAATTTTTTTTTTTTAATCGTGGGTTCTTGGTATCAAGTTTTTTAGTAGAATACAATACCTTCTATACCTGCTATGTACATATGTGCTAGAGAAAGTAAAAAACAAAAATAGACTTCCCCATTTGAGAAAATGTAACTTTAAACTGCAAGTGAATACAAAGAGTAATTTGGAAAAACATTTACATAATTTTTGGACCTTTACATTTTTTGTATAGTAAGATTGTCTTATCACTTATGGTTTGCCAGTTATACAATAGTCAATCAGAATGAAGTTTATTCCAAAAAAAATTGCCATAAAAGTGATATTTTAATAAAATCATTACAGCCATTTTTTAGAAAATCAAAAATGTTTTAAATATTTTCCAATAAAGGTTAGTTTTGAGTAGGATTGGCTTGAAAATCTTTGTTTCAGATTCTTGGAATATGCTGAAATTAAATCAAGTTTGGTTTTTAATCAACTTATTTTTGAGTTATGCTGTTCATAGACACACAGAAGACCTTTTTTAAAAATGCTTATTTTGGAATTGGTGCCCTTAGAACATATTTTTGTGGTGAAATGCTGTCATACAATTTTTGGAGGAATATAATACTTCCCCTATTTATAATATATATTAGTGAAAGTAATAAAAAGAGGTTAATTTCCTAGTGTAATATTGGAAGTTGTGGTCCATTTTTGTTGTAGCTGTGTCCTGTTTTAAAATTTCTATGAACATTTTAATGAATCACAGCAAATTAAGTTTCAGAGAATATTATCTCTATCGCTTAATCACCCATTTTATTCCCAGATTCCTCCTGCTTAATCAGATTCTTCTTTTAAGTTGTGATTGGTTTCAATAAACCAATAATTAGAGGTAAAATTGTTGCAGTTTTTATGTTCAAAAATTATCATTTATATAATGGTAAATTTTTAGATGGAATTCATATAAATATTTTAATGAATTTCAGCAATTTAAATTTTAGAGAATATTTTCTTTATCACTGAATCACCCATTCCCACAGCTCTATTACCTAATCAGAATCTTTTCAATTTGTGAGAGCATTCAATAAACATATAAATTCAGTTAAAGATTTTTATAGTTTTCATGTTCAAAAATGATCATACATGACTAATACAATGATATTTTTTTAGATTGGAGCAATTTGGACCCTGAAGTAGGTACTGCAATGCTGAAGTGGGTGTACACAGATCAGGTTGATTTCTCCCTTGGAGATACATTTACCCTGAATCTTATGAGAGCAGCAAACTCCTTTAACTTGGAGGACCTGGTCAATAAGTAAGTCATTCAAATGCTTTTACTTGATTCACATTCTTAAGATTTTTAAATGCTCGGATAAATAAAGTATATATAAAGAGTTAAGTAAATATTTTTAACAGAATGTAGGAGCCATATCATTGTTACAAACTCAGAAATCAAAATCAAAATTACATGTTTTTTCTTCAAAGCCCTTGAAACTAAGGAATAACTGTTTAATTTAAACAAAATGCCACTCAAATTAGGGGCAGAAGTTTAAAGCCAGGGTTGCTTGCATGTTAGGTTTCACTTTGAAATTTCAAGCAACACCCTTACATTATCATGCTTAAATTTGAAAATGCATCAAGTGTACATTTCATCCATTTGTTTTGTGTTCTATCTTATGGCAATGTAGTTTTTTTTTTTTTTTTTTTTTTTTTTTTTTTTTTTTTTTTTTTTTTTTTTTTTTAAAGCTGAAGAGAATAAATCTATAAACCTTTTTGTATTTTTTCTTATTCAATAAAAAATGTGTGTCTGTATTCGTGGGCCTGAAAGTTACTGTACTGCTAAACCTGCTGGACTTTGAAGGACATCCAAAGAAAAACTTATTGGTATGTGAAACATCAAAAATATAAATAGAATGTGTCGCTGTCTAGTCAAAATGAGCACATTTTAAACAATAATCTCAGTATATTAAATTTTAGTTCTTTCATCCATAATTAATCAATTTTGAGCTTTCAAATGGTTTCACATTTTCAGGCAACAATAGGAAACTAAGGATCTGAAAACAAATAAGTGGAAAGTTTAAAAGTTGAGTGCTTTAACAAATTTAAGTTTAATGATGTAAGCATATCATTTTAAGCTTCAAATGGGATGATTGAGGAAGAAAACAAAATTTTAAACTTCCCCCACAAAATCCAAATTGACACCCTTTTGGTTTGAATTTAAATAAATGAGTATACAATTAGAAAAGTTTTTGAAATACAGTCTCTTAAAAGTGAAGCCATACATTCTTTTAAAATCAACTTCCACTTTAAAGTTTCAAGTCTGATTCAGAATTCAGTTTGAAGCAATGTTTTAGTTAGATAATATTTAATGATACAGTATTATAAAGAATTTGCTGCAATACTAAGATGAAAATTATTCCAAAAGACATACCTAGATCAATGAATTTAGTAACCTAAATCATTTTTTTTTTAATTTTGAAGACAAAGTATAACAGAGTAATCACATACTAGTTCCTGGTAAAGGATTTAAGAAAAAAGATTCTCTTAAAAGACATTTATGGAATACCAATGTTGGTAGAATGGGTGATAAAGAAATGGAAGGATGTCTGATGACAGCAAATTAGGCACTTTTAAGGTTGGCTCATAATAACCTGAGAATGGAAACAATGGGAAGCAAAGCCGTAATTGACCAATATATTTTCTCATCTGCTTTAAATTCAGTTAAAATAATGCTGATTAGCTAGTGTCAAAATTCAATGTTACTAAATTTCTTCAACAAGTTAAGAGTAAACGTTTTTTAAAAGCAGCTCCATCACTATGACTTGTTTATTAATAGGGTAAGTTAAAGATATTTGTTGTTCTTTATTGTTCTTTGTTAATTTCTGTCAATTCTGTAGAAAGGGAATGTCTGCATACTTTAAAATATGCAATACTATTGTAGTAAAGAAGGAAATTAGCATATCAAGACCAAAATCCAGCTCTATAGTTCAGTGATGGCACCCATTGTCATCTATGGAATAGACAGTCTTTCACTTCTGAGCAAGTACATTACCAAGGTAACAGCAGTCGGGATACAGCATCTGAGAAGAATAGTTGGAAAACAAGGAAATGCAGAATAAGAAATGAACATTTAGGGAATAAGTTAAATAGAAAAAGTTGCTTATAAAAATTAAATCTGGTGTTATTTATGGATGCTCTTATCTACTGTGGTTCTCAGCGACCCATTCTAAATTGGGTGTGAAAGACTGTTTAGTTTTGCTCAGAGACCTCTCTGTCAGGCTCGAGGTTCTTTTGTGTGCCATAAATCTACGACATGGTACCGACTGCTTTACTTCCTTTCCAAAGGAAGCCATACTAAGGATTTTTACACCCGAAAAAATCTATCGTCCTCCACAGAGTTTAAACCTGCGACCTTGATTATATGAAATTAGCATGGTAACCATTATGCCACGGAGGGCGACAAGTTGCTTATAGACACAATTGAACAGCATCAGCTTCAGGTATGAAAATGTACAATGTAAGAATGGAGGATGAAAAGCAAATCCAGTTGATGGCAGGAAGATGGTAATGTTATAGAATTGTAAAGAATAGGGGAGAAGAGGATAAGTAAAGACAGGTTGAAGATGGACAACTATTATGCTAAACAATCAAAGGGGAAGGAGAAGCCAGTTTTGAGTTCCTTATAAACAAACTATAGATGATGCTTTCACTATAAAAATCAATCCTCAATGGAAATGGAGGAGTCAGAATGTACATTTGCCAGTTTCATTTTCCCAGGATGCTATTAAAGGGAGCTATAGTGGCTGTTTCATTTAATGGCTACCTTGAATAATTTCTATAATTAAGAATATAATATTCACTCTATGCATGTAATATATTTTCTCTGGGCTTGAGGTCGTGAAAACTAAAATGTAATAAAGTTATTTTTTTCTGTTCTCAGTGAATCTTCGCATTAATTGTGAACATTTAGATTATAATATATGTATTTTAACTTTATCATTCTCATTCTGCTTTCCATTCTTGATTATTGTGAATCAGTCTTTACAGATATCAAAGTCTGAATTCTTAAGAGTTTCTGAAAAATGCTGAGCACTCATTGCACAAAAATAGAGATCCATTAATTACTTACAGATGGTGAGAAAGGTAATTTAAGTACTGTCACAAAGACAACATTGTTTAACATATAAAGTGATGCCCTTCATTTTAAAACGGAAACCTCTTGTACTGTAGCTTAGTAATGAAACTTTTATTAAATCAAATATTGATTGAAGATGATATGACTAACAGGGTTCTCATTCTTTCTTCAGAAATAATTTTTGTTTCTTTTTTATTTCATGTAAATCAGGTGTGAACAAGCATTAATGACCTCGGTAAATGTTCGGAATTGTGTCAGATTTTATACAACAGCTGATGAGATTGGTGCACAGACATTGAAAGAGCATTGCTCTGGGTTAATCTCAGCACACTGGGTAAGTAATAATTTTTCTGACTGCCTTGATCAATTTTTTAGATGTAGCTAAAAATAAGTTTTTAGTCAATAGTACATAAAATAGCTACCATTTTCTACAGCATTCACTTTTCTCTGCTTTAATTATTTTCTAACAAACCGTTTTCTAACAGTTTTTATATTAAATTCAAATGATAAGTTGCCCATTTAACTCTAGGGAAGCACTAATTATACTACCCAACTGTTTGCCTCCCTTGAGGTCATATAGGGAGCAAGGCATCACCTGCATCACATACTACATTATTGCTACAAGATTCGGCTTTTGGTTTCAAGATGTTATCGAAGTTAGCAACATATTTTAGTATCTTTTAGCCTTTCTTTTCCCACTTTGTTTCTCAAGGTAGATTTCAGAATAAGCTTTGATACCTTCCATGCAAGAAGAAGTCAGCATTTCATTTCAGTGAGCCATTTCAATTTACACATGGAAATTATTTGGAAAAAAAAAACTAGTTTAAGAAATGTATTGTGATCTAACTATTGAAATGATGTAGGATTAGCAAAGTACCATTGTTTGAAAACTTGAATGATGCTTTGTGTCTAGGTCTTGGCTGAATTTCTTGCCAGCGTTTCGCCTCACTATGTGGGGCTTCATCAGGGCTTGTCCTCTCTCCGCGACAGTTGCTAGAGTTGCTGTTATGATTGAAGGCGGTAATTGACAAGTTAGGGGAAATGCAACGTTGCGACCTTTTCTAGAGAGGGGTGCAGGGCAGTATTTGCAAGCACATGGCAGTTGGCGCGAACCGAAAAGTAACACATTCCTTTGTTGTTAATGGTCACATCACTATAAAAATATTTATTTTCTTACCTTATCTTTGTCGCTGGATTCTCCTTCAGAGTCGGAATCCCGAAGGCTCACTATGAAGGGTTCCATAACAGCATCCCTGGATATTTCTTTCCGAAAATCGTCTTCTTGCAGCTTTTCTGTGTGTTGAATGCAGTCATACCACTTTGTTGCAGTAATGCCTTCCACAGCTTCGTGCATCAGTCTCTCCAGGTCTGCAATTTTGAAGGTGTTATTTTTCTCTGCCCATACCAAATGCCTTGTGCCCACACTAATTCTATTGGATTGTATTGACAGTGGTAAGGTGGTAATCGTACTACTCTGTGTCCAAGCTCCGCAACAATGGTGTCCAATTCAAAACATTTTTGTGGCTTATTTAATTTAGCAATCTGCAGCATATTTCGTGTTTGTGATGGAGCAAATGGAATTTTCCTATTGGATAGCCAAGCCACAATATCAGCTTTCCTTGTATTAGACCACAGTATCTTTTCCTTCTGTACAGAATGTATGCTTGCATTGTCCATTACTATGACCAATCTCGGTGCTAAAAATGGCAAGAATTGGTTTAAGAACCAGTTTATAAACACACTAGCATTCATTTCTGTATGATAGTCAGTTGGAGCCTTAGATTTAGAGCGAAAAATTAATTTGCTCTCCGAGATGAAACCTGTGTCGGCTGAACCACCATGGCATACGATTAGGTGACCACCTTTGCCAATAGGAACCTTTAAACCTCCACTTCCATCATTCGTCTGCCACCATGCTGATCTGGTATGGTTCTGGTTTACTTAGGTTTCATCCAGGTAATAAATTTTAGTGTCACACTGGTTTCTGATGGAGTGCATTGTTCTGAGAAAATGGCTCTCGTGGCCACTATGTCGCTACATTCCATTATTAACTTTCTTCCGTCATGGCATTTCCTATAACAAAATCCCATTTTCCTTCAAATGGAAGATTCACTGCCCTCAAATCCCGTGTCTTGTTTCATTTCAATGACAAATTTCTGTGCTGTAGGAAACTTTCCATTTTCATACATTGAAAAAATTTTTCAATGCAACAAATTCTTGTCAAAATCATCAAGCTCAGCCACTGGTTTGTTTCTTTTATGCACTTTTCCAGGAGGATTAAATTTAACACGTTCTCCTGCATGAACACAAGCTCTTGCTTTACTTACAATTATTTCCACGGTGCATATACCCACCTGACAGGCTTCAGCTGTTTCCTTGCAAAAATTGGCAACATTGTTTAGTGAGCTTCCCGATTTTACCGACTTCTCCAGGAAATATTTGTACACATACACCATTTCTCTTGCTTGACTGTAAAGAATGCAACATTTTTTTTTTGCTTCAGCCATCGTCAGAACTATTCACTACCTTGCTAACACACAAAATAGTAGATTTATAACTTGTAATTACTTAATTTCACTGTTAAACTTCAAGGTAAGTTCCTACTAACATGAACTGAAACACACTGCACCTGGTTGGCTAGAAAGCACGTGACTATGACGTCGTTGGATATTTGTGTACTGCACATTTGCCTTTATTCGTGATGGGTACTCTAGGTGAACTTACTGACCATGTAGTTGCATGCTATTTATACTCTGGTGGAGGGGGGGGGGGTTGTTTATACTCCTCCAGAGTATAAGTAGCATGCAACCACATGGTCAGTACAGTTCACCTAGCAACTGTTGTGGAGAGAGGACAAGCCCTGATGAAGCCCCACATAGTGAGGTGAAACGTTGGCAAGAAATTCAGCTAACCACCAAAGGAATTAAATTATGCTATTTGCTGTGATTTAAAACTCTGCATATTTGTTCATATTGCTGTTTTGATTTCATTTAAATACAAGTTATGTATTTGTTTTTGAGACACTACAGGTTATCTGCAAACTACAATGTTCCAGTAAAGGCAAGGGCAATCTTAAATTGAAAAGCAAAGTGAACAAAAGGGATGGAAGATATCAAATCCAAGATTAAAATTTAAATATGTAAAAAGGAAGCTATTAACAGTGAAGTAACACAAATATTAATATAACAATAATTGTAATAATTCTCCACTTATCTTTTTGAAATCCAACAACTAGTGTCACAGTAAAAAGATCTATTGCATCGTCAGCTCAAGTTCCTTTTGCTCATGTTTATTTACATTGTTATGGTTACTGCTACTAGGTGGATTATATACTAAAGTATTGTTAACTACTGGAATCAAAACAAATTTGGTGGTATATCAAAGTTCATTGAATGATTTTTATTCTTTGACATAAATATTTTTTCCCAATCCATTAAATCTATGAGTCAATTTAAGTATTTTAATAATTTAACATCTGGATTTATTTCATATTACTTCATATTACTTTTGGTATGAGAAATAATAAAATCTTTGGTACTGCAAATTTGGGAAAGCATCTTCATCACCAAGAAACAGGACACACTTATGAATTTCTCACTGTGGATGGCATAATCCTACTGACAAGAAGGATAGAGGACAGCACAATACCAAGCTGGACAGAACCAACTGTTGTAGCATCAGTCTACTGAAGTTATGGTAGACATACTCTGAAACCGGTCTTCCAGAACAAATTAGAAACGGAGTTAAAAGTGTAAAAAGGGTGATTCAATTTTGTCAAAACTCAATACAATGGCACTCTACTGTCTAAAATAATTGTTAATGTTTTACATACAATTATGTTGTTTATTAACATGAGCATTAAACACATTCCAGAACAACATTAAGGAGAAAAATGTGATGCAAGAATGTTTTTGTATAGTTTAAGCTAATCGAAGATAGGGCCAATTGACTCTTTGTACTAGACTAGAAAATCTGTGAAACATGCTATGGCCATAAAGCAATGGTAAAAAGGAAACCACAGAGTATGAAGAAGAGGAAGCTTATCAAGGTTTACAGCAAAGTGTAAATACCAGCATACAATTAAAATGAAGTATAAAAGGATGTTTACTTGAGTGTTTTCTCACACAGATAGACTATTAAACCTCCAAAACTGTCACTTGTAAAATTTTCAGGGAATGGTAACCGTTTTGGGTGCAGTTCATGCTAATTCATGAAAGTGCAGAGCTTGAAGATGCCGAAAGGATTCTGTGTTTTAGAAAATGTATGACTCTTGAATTATAGGTGGTGATCTTGTGAATGGTTTCCCTAATGCAAAAATTACAACAAAGCTGTGCAGCTGTTAGAATCACACTACAGTGAAAATTTTATTACTAGAACTTTGTGAGGGACATAATAAATTAGTGAGGGAAAGGCCCTCTTTTACGGTGCTGTGTGATCAAATTTAGGTTACTGTTAAATTGCTACAATTCATGGGCCAGCAACTGACAATTATACTGCATTATTATTTTCTATTCTGAGGTTCTGCTTAACAGATTTGCCTATGGTAGAGAAAGGGAGTGGGTGTTGCGGTTTTTTTTATTTATGGACGCTCTTTAACTGCTATGGTTCTCAGCGTCCCATTCTATACTGGGCATGAAAGACCGCTTAATTTTGCTCAGAGGCCTCTCTATCAGACTTGAGGTTCTTTTACGTGCCGTAAATCTACAACACGGGACCCACGGCTTTACTTCCCTTCCGAAGGAAGCCATGCTAGGGATTTTTACGCCTGAAAAAATCCATTGTCCTCCGCCGGGTTTGAACCCACGACCTTGGGTATAGGAAGTCAGCATGGTAACCACTACACCATGGAGGGCGACGACAGGGAGTGGGGTAGGAGTTGCCCCTATCATTTTGCATCTCTAGGGGGTAGTAGAATCAGGGGTAAAGCTTATGCTGGTACATACAAGAGGGCAGCATGTGGCCTCGGGTTTAAAGTGCAGGAGGGTGTACATTTGGGGAGAGATTGGGGGCTGTATAAGTACACCAAGGGTACGAGAAGACACAGTGCTTTAGTATTAGAGGAGTTTTAAGAATGCACGGTTAGGGAGCAAAAGGGAAGAAAACCAAAGGGACTACTTGGATTCCACTCAACGTACCTGGTGCATCTTGATGTTCATGAAGTCAACACTTTTAAATACTCTGCCCTATCTGTTGATATAGATCTGGGGTGTGTCCAACAGTGTCAATAACTTGGATGTAAGGGCTTCCCAAGACCTAGTTAAATCCATGTTTATGCCAGCATTGCTTTATGAGGATATGTCTATATCAGCATTTACGACATCTTGCCACCGATATCAATTGCGGAAACAAGTGCAACATTACCTCTTGCAAAATGAAGTATAATTTATTCAAAATGACCATCTGGTACCTTACAATATACCAGAAGCTGGATTACAGGAAAAGGTTATCAAGCTTTTATCATTTTTGAAATATGTAGTAGAAAACAAGGAGTATTTGAAGCTTACCTCAAGGATAAATGCAGCAACTACTGATAAGAGCAGACACTCTAAACCTTTGAGGAAATGAGAAATTCCAAATGCTCAGGGTTTACTGATGACTGAAGTAAGCTCAGGAGGTGTACATACTTTCTGTAGTGAAGTTAATCATTCTTAAAGATTCAGCAAATAAAAAGAATGTCTCTTGAAGAAAAGAAAGCAAACCTTTTGAAGAAAGATTTATACTTCAGGTATCTCTAGGGTGGACATTCTGCACAAAGTTGTCCCATTCGGCTCCCCTATAATGAATATAAACAGCGACATTATACTATTTTGTGTGGCAATGATGAAAGGAAACTTCAGGATATGGAGTCTTGTCAGAATCCAAATCAGAGAGCAATTTCTATATTAATTCCTTGTGCATTTTATCTTCTTACACTATTAGTAAAGGTTGTTGTGGTTATGATGAAAGGCTTGTACATGTGTTTCTTGACTCAGCATTGCAACATTTCTACATAAGAGAATTGGCAAAGAAAAGGTGGTTTTGAAGGTTACATTTAGTCATACTGTTTTAGTTGATGGAATTAATCTCCCATGAAAAATCATGCATATGAATTTGCTCTTCAGAAAGTTGATAATTCTAATCAGCTGAAATTGACTGCTCTTGAGCAACCCACTATTTGTGGTTATGCCGTTCATCTAACGGCAAAGCGATTGGTTAACTTTGATTTTTCCCATCTAGTTGTAGGGAGGATATAGATGTTGAGATCCTTAGAGATTCAGATTTTATGTGATCAATTCTTTCCAGTGAGTATAATATGGTGGGAGAGGATATGAGGAATACTTGACTGATAAAACTAGTGACATATATAAATGTGGAAGTAAATTGTAAACAATGATAAATATGTAAGTGTATAAATGATATCAGCAATTTATGCTTTCATTGATATGTTTTATATATCTTGTAAATATTTTGATTTTGTATTTTTTATCTTTATTTGTAACATATTTGACATAGCATATCATGTAAATATGATAATATGGTTGTAATAAATAAATATGAATATTGCAGACTACTTTATGTTCGATTATATTTGGTCAGACCAATGTTTGAATGATAAAATGTTTAAAGAATGATTAGATGACAGGATAATAGAAGAAATTCTGGGTGCCTAGGGTGATATTTGTGGTCACTAACTTTCCCACCAAGGATTCTGTAACATCATCTGTGACCAGTTTATGTTTTCGCAAGAAGAGTAACAACCCCTCCTTTAATGATTACTTGGAAAAAAGCTCTAATCTAATCCAATGTATTCCTTCTCTCCTTGAGAAGTTTTGAAAGAATATAATTGATGTAAGTTCTGGCATTCCTAGGGTTTTCCTGCAAATTTCAGTAGCACCCAAGGGTCAAGATTTTTTTAGATTCATTTGGAGGAAAGAAATGAAAACCTTAAGGCACAAATGAGTAGTTTTTGATAGTGCCAACAGGTCAGTTTTTATTGACAATTGTTATTGAACGTCTGCTAAATCTAGCGTTGCTAAGTGCTCAAAAAGAGGGGAATGATGTAACTGCCAACATTATTAAGACAGCTAAAGGTCAGTTTTTATGTTGACTGTAACAGTTGTATCAAGGATGAGCTGGAAGTGCTTACCAGGACAGTTAAGAGATTTTTGCCCAACATAAACTTGAGCTTAGAGGTTGTAAGAGCACTTCAAGATCATGTCTCCTTAGAATAATATGGAACTGCAAGTAAGATACTTCAAATTTGAACTATGAAAGCCTGATGAAGTTATCACAGGAGAAGATAAATAAGAAAATGATGCTGCCCTAAGGATTTATGACCGGTTGGATTTTCTGTGTCTACTATGTTGTTACCCAAGCTTTTGCTCCAGCAAATAACCAAAGTTTCTTGGGATACAGAGGTACCAGAGGAAATTTGAAAGAAGTTTGTGACTTTGAACTACATAAAATGGAAATCCGCAGGAGACCCTAGAAATATATGTAGAACAGCCTACATACTTTTGCTATGCAAATAAAGATGCATATGCTGTATTGATATTTTTGTGCATACAAACTGAACTGGAGTTAAAGTGCAGCTTATTCAAGCAAAATCCAGAGTGGCTCCATCATTGCAACTGGCTATTCCTCGACTCAAGCTAAAGGGAGGTACTATTTGTGCTCGATTGGTGTTGTGTGTGAAGAAAGAATTTGACACTGAATCATTTACTTGTGGACAGATTCAATTGCACAATACAGTGAGAAGTTTGTGGTCTGTCTTTTTTGAAAACAGGGTTAAGGAAATCAGACAACTGATTCATAAAGAATTTTGGAAGCATGTATCTGGAGCACTCAGTCCTGCAGAACTACCTAGGCAAGGATAAAGGGAACGTTTAACATTGAGATGGTGTAAGGGCTCTACCTTCCTGCACAAGAATGGCATCAAATCATAACTTAAAAATGGAAATGAAATTATAGTAGAAAGAAGAAAAATGGGCACCAATCTCTTGGTCTCAAAAGATTAAAAAAAGCAGACCAGTACAAGTATTTCTCCCAATTTGAGAATATGAGAGTCATTGGCTGGATTAGACACTTTGTTTTGGCTTGTAAGTATAAATGAAGGCACACTGGGGATTGACTTGTAATGAATTGAAAACTGTGAAATAGCTCTGATTAAGCTTATCCAAAATCAAAGTTTTCGGGGACCTGAGAATCAAAAATTTACTTTATTTGTACCACTCATGGATGACCATGGTATTTTGCACTTAAGCACTAAGTAATGGAGAAAGAAGACAGATATGAGTTTTGCCAATCTGCTGTGTTACCTAGATATCTTTGTTGTTCAGTGATTGATAAATGATACACATGTTCAGCGTAGACATATATATTCACTGACTGATGGCTATTCTCAGAGAAAGGTTCTGGATTTTAAATGGAAGAAGGGTAATGAGACCAGTTGTACAAAACTGTCATTTGAAGGAGGCACAAGAAAGTGACCAAAGGTTTCTACACTGCCATTGGCTAATGATTGTGTGAGAGATACCAAGGTGTTCAAAATTGTTGTCATTGTTTGTGCAAGATGATCAGAAGATGTGGGTTTGCTGGTATGCTTCCACAGTCTGTTGAGTAATGCATTTGGAATTGCTTGCTTCATTATCAGCAGACTCATTTATTCAATGCATTAGAAGATTTACCTATGTCACACAGAGGAAGATCCTTGATGATTTATAATGATAAGGAACAAATTTTATGGACACAAGCAACATGTTAGCTAAAATCAATTGGCAGCAAGTAGTTATTGTGGCACCCAGAGAATTACATAGAAATTTAATGCTCTCACAGCAGCATCATGAGGTGGCTGATGGGAGAGATAATCAGAATTATGAAAGATCTACCCTATAAAATTCTTGAAAAATCTTCTCTGAAGCTTGAAGCCTGTCATATGTGAATCGATTATCAATAGTCACCCCTCCTGTCTACAGAAACCTGAAATCCTCATGACCTGGGGTCAATCACACTGGCAGTGATTCTACAGGTGGTCTATGAAGTAGAAGTGCCTGATCTGGATGTGATAGATGGAAATCATCTAAGGAAGAGAAAAGTCTGTTACTTGAAATTAATAAGTGTTCTTTGTCAGTGATTTCACTAGGAGTACCTAGGACAGTTATTGGTTAAGTGGAAACAGCATTGTAATATCAACAAGGGACATGTTGTGCTCATTGAGATGGACAATTTAAATCAATGAGTGATGTTGAAGTGTTACCTGGTAAAGATGGACGAGTATGTCTTATGAGGCTTTAAATGAAGAGAGTGTTGTCATATGCTCTGTTTAGCATTAGATCCCATTAGAATGTTCTGTACCATCATCTTAAGAGATAGAACAGGTGGATGATGCTTCAAAGAAACATGCAGGGCAAGAAAGTCCCATTGCAAAGATATCATACTTGGAGTGGGAGAGAGTAGTGTGGTGTCCTTTATGATTTCTATAATGTCAGAGTGCTAAGTTAAATTTTTATTTTGTATTAATGCTGTCAAAATGGTATGCTACAGTTTTGTTTTGTATTAAAATTGCAAGGTGGGAGAATATCAGGGATTAAGTGCCTAATGTTACTGACATTGAAGAAACAAAAATAGTAGTTCATTATTGCCATGTAAAGTGTGTTAGTTTTGTGCTGCTTTTGTGATTTTGTGTCATTAATGTTTTAATAACAAAATATTGCATGACAAGATGCTTAATTAAAATTAGAAATCATTATCAACAGGCATAAGATTTACAAATCATTATGTAGCCCTTGATGTTATTAAAATAGACTTAAGAATGCATGATATTACAGGATGACTTCACCAGTGAAGACTTTGCACACATGAATGCCCCATTGCTGTTTCGGATGTTTAAATCAAAAACTGGATTTCCTCTGCATGCTGCAGTAAGACTACAGAGAGAAGATGTAGTCTTCCTCTACCTTGTAGAAAACAATGCTCAAGTGAGTACAAATTCTTTTTTTATAGCTTGGATAACCTTCATACAAGTTAGCTAAAGTCAGCATATTTTAAAAATGAGATCTATCTGCCTCTGACTCCATCAGCAAAGTGATTACCAAATCAGCATTATATATAAGTGTATGCATCTCTAATCAACAACTAAGCTCCTGTGGATGGAGATTGCTACTCTAAAAGAAGAGTTTTTGCTCTTAAAGAAACGAGGATATTTTTGTAGTTTGGTTTGGTGGCTCACCAGGGTGTCATGGCAGTATGTCACTTAATCTGTCCATTTCCAGCACAAAATATGCTTAATTTCCTCTTGTTCATGCTTTCACTGTAGACAACACTAGTAAAATGCCAAATCAAGAGAATACAAATCATAAAAGTAGATATTTTTAATATCTTTGAAAAATGTGTTCCTAAGACCAAAGATGATTTAATTTCATAAAATAAAAGCACATATTATTTATATAAAAATTGCACAAACTGTTTTATTAACCAGCATGAAGCATATAGTCCGATTTCATAATTCTTAATTGTTTGTTCGAGCATTACATGTAATAATGCTTTTTTCATTAAAAATGACATGCTAAGTAGCACAAAATATTCTAAAAGTTTAAATCATCTCATTGATTTACAGAGTACTCATGCAGTAGTAGTCTTATTATACTGAAGGAGTGTATAAATAAAGTAACCGAGATGTTTATAACAGGAATAACAGTTAACCAACGGCATGTTATAGCTTATGTAATGCAATTAAGTATTTTGCAGTATATGTTATGAATACATTCTGAATTGATTTTTTTACTACTACAAACAGATAGACTAAATGTTTTCATCTGTTTTCAACTTAAAACCTGTGTTATTGGATGCAGAAGTTCACCTCACTGCTTTTCATATTTCTGATTTAAATATTCTAAAGGATTTCATTAAAAAATTTAAGGAAATTACAAAGCTATTTGCTTATTGAGTACTACGTAATATATTTTAGCATTTTCATGTACTGTCTGTGGTCTTGATTACTACTTCTAATACTATTACCACTTGATTAGTAGTGATAAATATAACACCCATGTACCATAGTAATTAAGGAGTATTTAATATAATATGTGTAACTATTTTAGTATGAACATCATATGCTAATGGTTATCACTTCAGTATATATCTGCAGGATTACATGACAAATTGAAATTTATATATTTATGAACGTTGTTTAAATGCCTTGGTTCTCAGTGTCCCATTTTATATTGGGTATGAATGACTGCTTAATTTTGCTCAGAGGCTTCTTTATCATGCTTGAGGTTCTTTTACGTGCTGTAAATCTAGAAACATGACCACTAGCTTTACTTCCCTTCCAAAGAAAGCCATACTAAAGATCTTCACACCCGAAAAATCCCATCACTTTCCACCAGGTTTGAACAATAGAGGATGACATTACAAGACGGGTCAATTTTCTCTATAGTGCCCTCAGTAGGGAAGTAATAATGAAAATTATTAGTAATGATAATTACTTCAGCTAATAAGTCTAGAGAACAACATTCATAAAGGCAGAAGAAAAATTGAAAATTGGTTAGGTTACACACCATGCCGCCACCATCACTTTCAACTCTTACAGCAGTTTGAATTTGCTATTGTCAAATTAATGTTCCTGTATCTTACACTGCAAAGACTGCTGTGTATGTGCAATTTCTGTGCATTTACATACCAAAATTGCTCTGGTTTGTAGCATTGCCTGAGCAGATTTAATTCCTCTAATACTGCTTGCCTCAGTGAACATTGACAGGATAACTGCTATCTAATCTGTGGGTCTGATGGACAACTCTTGGCCTTATTTGTCATGAGTGCTGCATAGAAATCGTGCATTTCTAACTTCATGCCTGGCTTGGTTTGCTATAAGCCACATATTCCGTGAGAGATTAGACCTTGAAGTGAATGTGTATATTTACATGTGTTTGTACTACAGTATGTTTATATATTAACATGAGCATATGTGTACATGTTAAAAATATTTTTAAGAAATAAAAATTTGAGTGTAAAAATTTAGACTTAATTTCCACTTCCGTGTAAGGTTTAACAAAAGAGGTTCTGTGAATAACAAGAAAACCAACTAAACCATTGCCTCCTTACTGAGGACACACTTAATGGAATCGGTGTTCCCTTGGAACATAGTCCTAGAAAATCTGTGAGGTGTTTAGTACAGCAGCCAGGAATTTCAAGAGCATTAGCTCATGGAACAAAATTACTCAAAGAATGTGTAATTCCATTTGTATCTCAGCAATTAGAGCCTACAGATTATAACAAAAGGCTTTGTTTCTGTAACTTGATATTAATAAAAGTCAATAATGGGGAAATTGATTCAGAGAATATATTCTTTTCCGATGAGGCATATTTTCATCTAAATGGCCATGTAGCCTCACATAATAACAGCTACTGGTCATCAGAGAAACCAGACATTGTTTACGAGGTTCCATTGCAGGATAAAAAAATAGGAGTGTAGTGTGCCATTTGTGCTAAAAAAATTATTGGTCTCTTTTTTTTTTTTTTTTATGAAGAAATAGTAATAGGTACATGCTTCTAATTTTGGAACCATTATATAATTAACTAAATACAAAGAACTTTTAACAGTGTGTTATTTTCAGCAGGATAATACTACAGTGTACACTGCTAATAAATCCATGAGATAATTGAACCCTAAGTTTGGCCAAAAACTTATAAGCAAGAGTTTGTGGTCTCCTTGATCCCCAGATCTCACATGTTGCAATTTTTATTTCTGAAAAACAAAGAACACTGAAAAATAAAGTGTATGAAAGGTATGCCACCAATCTGTGTTTGGGGAATTAAACAAAACATTCTAACACAAGTTTGGTCCATTAATGTGGAACAACTGATTTGTGTGAATATAGTTTCTGGAGAGGATATCAGTACTTTCAGTATGTTCTGTGATAAGGTGAGTAATGCATACAATTATTTAATCTCTTGTGCCCAATTATTATAAAGCGCTTGAAGCATGCAAGACCATGAGTTGTTGCACCAGACCATCGGGTAACAGTTATCCCTTCGATGTTCACTGAGAAGCATTATATTATCAGTCTATTATCAAGCATCAACATTATGCCAGAATCTTAATTTGCTCTTTTGGTAACAGACTGTTGCATTCATTACATCATTGTAAGCTGGGATTGTACCCAAAAACTACAGAAACCCAGATTTCAGCCAACACTACACTTAGGATAACACTCAATCCCAAGAAAGAGACTACTTCTCCTTTCATTAAATAGCTATGCACCAAGAAAGAATATAAAAAAATTTGATGTGTTCCATTCACATGAATTTCTCTACATTGCCGTAAACATATTATTGTTAAAAAGCATATTCTTCTATCTACTTTATGATAATTGAGAAACATTAGCAGAAATTGTCTTAATTACTTGCTTCCTTGTAAGTAGAAGGTGTATAAGGGAATATACTAGGCTAAAATGGTAGTCAAATCTTTTAAAAGCTGGTTGCTATGTGGTTGAAAGCCGTTTCTATGCAGGGGCAGGAGTTTAAAACTTTCCGTATGAAAAAAGTATTTTAAATTTGAAGCAAATAACAAGGAATGTCTCAGAAATGGTCAATTTCACGAAAAAACATATGACATAAATTGTATGTTTTAACTTGATTTGTGTAGTAAGGTTTTGCCTATCTCTTATGGTTTACCAGTTATGCAAAATTCAGCAAAGTCATTCAGAATAAAGAGGTCTTTAGATGCTATTCCCAGAAAATTCAAGATATACATTTTATTTACCATATAAAAATCTTTAAAATACAAAAATTTAATCAAAATCGTTAGAGCCATTTTTGAGAAAATTAAAAATTATTGCAATTTTTTTCATGTAAAGGGTAGTTTTGGATGGGGGAATTTTTCTCAAAATCTTCATGTCGCATCCCTGAAAGATAGTATACTTAAATACCAAGTGTAGTATTTTACTGAAGTTTTTGAGTTATCGTGATTACACTCGCATGCCACACGCGAGCGCACACACACACACACACGCACTCACACACACACTCACACACTCTCACTCCCACTCCCACACACTCTCTCTCTTACACTCTCTCTCTCACACTCTCTCTCTCACTCACTCATACACACACATACTATTTAAAAATGCTTTTTTTGTATACAGGGGACCCTTAAGCATGTATTTCTGGTGAAATCTCAGTATCAAATTTTTGGATGGAGTGCAATACCTTCTCTATACACTATGTACATAGTACGTGTAGAGAAACTAAAAATAGGTCTTGCAAAGATGTGCAGGCCTACTATAGGTTGAATGAATAATAGTGTTAACTCATGCCACTTTATGCATGCAATGTTAACAACTGCACATATTTAGATTATAATGTATACTCTTATGGTGCCAACATATTGTAAAGTGGTAAACATTAAGATAATGATCAAACTTGAGTTATTTATGAATTTCCTTTCCT
The DNA here is from genome assembly GCA_030762935.1 of Hymenopus coronatus. Taxonomy (NCBI): domain Eukaryota; kingdom Metazoa; phylum Arthropoda; class Insecta; order Mantodea; family Hymenopodidae; genus Hymenopus; species Hymenopus coronatus. The sequence continues at coordinate 102,188,789 of CM060888.1, read as the reverse complement.
GTGATCTTAATGTTTCTGTGTGAAGATTGAGTTTAGCAGAATGAAAGTATGGTGTAGTACTGGTTAGACCCAAAATTTCAACATTGGTCATAAAAGTTTACTGTAGATCCTGAACGGTAAACTTCAGCGCATCAAATAAACAACAAAGATTTTATTAAATGGGTTATGCTACTTTCTCTTACTGAAACATTTCCTAAGATTTGTTTGGGTACCTATAAGATTTTTTTTTTTTTTTTTAACCTGAGCTGATATTGTTTTCATTACAGTGCTAAACATCAACAGACAGCAATATGTTCATTTTGGTGTTACCTAAATGTTGCTGCCTTTAAAACTACATTTTGCACTGCACTATAAGGTAGCAATCACAACTTTATAACTCATCAGTCAGTAAACCTAGATTTATTTCATGTTAGTCTCGTCCATATGAATCTAATCCATATTTATTGCCACAACAGCATTCCAATGTATAACTTTTTGCTGCTGGTATGGTGTAACCTATTTTGTAATAAATAGAAATCCACATCATAACCCAAATTAGCAGGATTTGCTGATGTGGTGTATCTTGCTCGTAGTATTTCAATGTTACATTTTTAAAATGAACAGATGGTGATGCACCAATAAATATACACGCTATATTTTGAGCACTTTAAGTGTTATTTTCTTGAGACGAAGTGCAAATATTTTGAACCTACTTCTTGATCTTCTATTTTGGATTCATTATTCTATATTTCACTCTAGAAAAAAAAAACCCAAAAATAACAACAGTAACGAATTATAATCATTAATAAATACATATGATGTTTTTTTAAGTGACTATTACTCAGTGTTTGCGAGTGTTTTTCTTTAAAATCATCCTACAAATTTGATTCTGCGTAGACAGAGAAAAACATTTTTGTTTTCTAATGATGCTGTTAGTTGCAAGTTCTGGTGTGTCAGAATTTTGCTCTAAGGAGTTCTTTTTCATGCCAATAAATCTGTTGGTTTTAAACACACTTAAGCCGGGTCTTCACTACCTTAACAATAAACAGAAAACACTTAACACTAAAAATGTACAACTTGAAGGTGTCATGCAAAACAGGTTGAGTCACATGCACAGTTGGAATTCCAATCAACATTCCATCTGCACTGCATAAACAAGTGAGGCAAAACATGTTGCATTTGTTTATAATAATCACATGAATTCTGATTATCAAGTGTTAGTTTTTGTAGTAACAATGTGTTCTCTTTGATCGGCAAGAATAAACAAAAGAATAAAAGAAAAAATCTGACGTGTTCCATTCACATGACTTTCAATAGCTGTTCCATAAACAAGTTTTAAGCAGATTACTCGACATCATGCTAATCAAAATAAATATTACCAGAATCGGTCCTATTTCTTGCTTCTTTGTAAGTAGAAGACAAATAAGGGTTAAAGGAATAGTCTATTCTTTGAAAAGCCAGTTGCTATGTAAAACAATTGAAGTTTGATTCTCTTGGCTTGCAAGGAGTAAATGAAAGAGAGATGAAAAGTAAGACATCTTTCTATTTGAGAAAAGTTTAAGTAGCTTAAAATGGAAATCAAGAAATCAGATTATCTTAAATCGAATTAATTCTTAAAAGTTTTATGGTCATTATATCGTATAGTAATGTACTATGAGTCGTTTTACACAAGGCTTCATCAAAATTATTACTCACACAGTAAAACCAGTATTGTAGGATCTATCCAACATCATCCGCTACATCATACTACACTACGACTAATTGAACTTCAAGGTGTATCATTTCCAATTCATTACTATTATTGTGATATCATATGTCCTTCCTTCTTTCTTCCCTTTATGAACAATTTTCATAAAATATAGTCTGTTGTCCATATCATATGTTATATCATATGTCTTTCTTTCTTTCTTCCCTTTATGAACAATTTTCATAAAATATAGTCTGTTTTCCAGTCCATTATCTTTTCTTATCTTAGATGACTTTTGTGATAAATGCTTTCTAAAGGAAAGTGATTTTGGTTCACTTATTACATTTATGTAAAAAAGTATCATAATTTCAATCTACATATATAAAAATGAATCGCTGAAATGTGTGTACGCGTATCACTTCCAAATGACTGCATGAAATTCAACAATTCCTTTTTTGTTGTGTTCGTTATTGTCTCGATAAGGTTTGTGGAAAAGAAAATTTTTAAAAATAGTACAGGAAAGTATTTAAAATCTCATAATATGAATGAAAACTGTGTCAAGTGAACGCATTTCGGTTAATAGCCACCAGATGACAGTGGTATCATGGTTATTTGTTACTAAATGTCGTAGTACTGCTATATTTTTCCCTTCCCATTCAATGTTAAGGTAACACACCAGTTTATCGACACTGATGCAATGCAGCAGTGAAATTCAAATACATTTTTATATATTAACTGTCCTTTCCTTACTCCTATTGTTTAAAATAAAGCAGAATAGAAGCTTTCCTGGTGACTAACACCTAGAGTAAGTACTTATTTATTTGCTGCTAGATGGCCAAAGTAATAGTTTTCTTCATTCAATGTTAAGGTAGCGTAACAGTTTATCGAGATCATGGCACAATGCAGCAGTGAAATTCAAATATATTTTTATGTATTAACTGACCTTTCCTTACTCCTATCGTTTAAAATAAAGACTCAAAGAAGCTTTCTTAACGATGAACACCTACAACAAGTACTTTTTATTTGCCGCTAGATAGCCATAGCAGTATTTTTCCTCCCCATCCGATGTTACGGTAACGCAACAGTTTATTGAGATGACACAACGCAGCAGTGAAATTCAAATACATTTTTGTGTATTAACTGTCCATTCTTAACTCCTATCATTTAAACTAAAGAAACTTTCCTGGCGATGAACACCTAAAATACGTGCTTATTATTTGCCACCAGATGGCTGTAGTACCTACTGCTCTATTTTTCTTCTTCAATGCTAAGGGAATGCTCCCAGTTATGGAGACAATGACGCAAGATAACTGTGGAAAGAAAATATATTTCTTATGTATTAACTATTGTTCCCTTGGTCACATTGTTTAAATAAAGAAATAAGTATATTTTTGTTAAAATTCTTTAAAATGAGTAACTTATAAACAATACACATAACCATTAATCCTTCTTGGAATCTGAAAATGGCTGAGAAATAACAAAATCCGGTTTAGGTTTAACTTCCTATTGTTGATGTTGGTTATTTGAGCTAGCTAAAGAACATGAAGATACCCGCATCACCATGACACTACAATTGTGGTGCTCTTAATACATTTGATCAAGTAATATTTTGGGTTAAATGGAGAAATTTAATACACACAAAGCTATCATCAAATAAAAGCTTATCAATTGCCCAGATCTACTTGCTCTTTAGTTACGTCATTGTTAGCCTTAGAAATGGAAGAAAATAAAGAAAGAGAGTAAAGAAAAGAAAGAGATTCGGAAGAAGCATGAATGTTACTTACTGACTTTCTCCTTAATGTAATTCATTACCTATGCCAGTATATACCCGCCACACTATGGATGTGCTGCCATTACTTTTTTTTTGGTAGTGTTTAATGCCCACTTTAACTACTTGTAGCACTGCAGGCGATGACACTGATGATACATGAATGAAGATGGGGCACCAGTGGAAAGCGATGGTGGGGAAAACCGGAGAATCTGGAGAAAACCCGCCCCTGCGCCGCTTTATCCACCACAAATCTCGCATGCGGTCGCTTGGGATTGAACCTGGGCCATCTAGGTGAGAGGCGAGTAGTCTAACTACCACCGAGTAGCCATGGCGCGACCGAGTAGTTAGACATCTTGACTGCCTATGCTGTTAACTGCATATGTCATCCTTTCCACACTACCTTATAGGTATTCTGACTTCATCCTTTTTGCAATACCAACTCTATATGCTACATTGCACCTTTTCAGATGCAAAGGCATTATTAGACATTGGCAATGGGAAAATTCCTGTTGCCACTTCTACTGGCCTCATTTCGTTTCCATCAAATGTTTGTCACTTCACAACGTCAAAGGAAGAATTAATATCGAAAGTGTTTCCAAATATTGGTGCAAATTACAAAAACTAAGCTTGGTTGAGCGAACAAGCCATTTTAGCAGCAACTTGTAGATGTAGATGATTTGAGTGTAAACATTCAGAGTAAAATTGATGGACAAATGCATTCATTTAAGTCGATCAATTCCATTACCAATCCAAATGAAGTCGTCAATTATCTAACTAAATTCATTGGATTTGCCAGGATTCCTGCCACACAATTTACAGCTCAAGGTTGACTCAATGTTAATTATACTACGCAGTATCAATCAGCCGAAGTTATGCAGCAGATCAAAACTCATGTTAAAAAAATTTGATATGTTACTATAACATAGGAAAGTTCAAAGGCGAGGATATACTTATTCTAAGAATACCACTAATGACAACCGACTTTCCTTTTGAATTTAAGCATGCCTTGCATTCGCAATGACAATAAATCCCAAGATCAATCGTTTGAAGTGTGTATAATATACCTTGAATTGTGTTTTTCGTATGTTGTACGTTGTGTGCTCGAGAGTCGGCAAACTATGGTTCTGGCATTCACTTTTGAACTGTTACATGAAAATTTTGAGATAATAGTGACTTATGAAATAGCAATGAAAATTTTTCTGACTTTAAATGTAAGTTTAGATAGTAGCATGTGTAAACCTGAATATGTTCCAGCAATATATAGGGTTTTCATGTATTTATTTACATATGTAGCTCTACTAGAATAGATTGTAACTGAGAACATTTGATGCCATACTTTACCACAATTTTTATATCAACTTTGGAGATAGAGAAAATCTTGAAACTTTGTATAATGCAAATGACTAATTTACCAATGGAAGAGCATATTGTGACTATGTGCTGAATGCATATGCTTGTGCCTTGTCAACCCAAAATTGTTTCACATATGTGAGTAGCTAGATTTCAGTCGTTATAGCTTAATTGTTGCTGGCAGTTTCCTTTCCATTTTCACACCATTGTAAGAGTGGGATTGTGGTCAGCAACTTCATTACCTTAAAGCTCTGATTGTCGTATCTGGATGAATAAGTCACACCTGATGTGGTTTGCATGTGCAGCAATAACTTTTACTTCTACAAATTTCTTGCCACACAATCAGCAGCCATAAAATGGGGTGTAATGAGTTGAGTTCAGTCAGTTTCGACTGTGATTATTACCGTGCATTACTGGGTGAGTGCTGTCTACAGTGTTGAGAAAAAAATTGTGATACAGATTTGAATAAAGACTTGATTGTAATCTGTTTTGTAGAAATAAAGGGATATTTGTTACACTGGTGTGATTTAATGTCACAATAGAGGTGATGATGAAAACACTACTTGCAGAAATCTAGAACATGAAATCCGAAAGTATGGAGAAAATAGACTCTAAAATGGAATCCAGTTTGGAAGAAGCAAATCAGAAATGAAGAAGCTGAAAGTGAAAATGAAATCAGGAATGGAAAAAATAGAAGAAATCAAATTGGGAATGGAGAAGATGGATACACAACTGTGATCCAGTCTGGAGAATATGGAAGAGAAACTGAAAGCAGGAATATAGAAGATGGAGGAGAAAATTGAGTCTGGAATTGGGAACCTGAAGATAGAATTGTCAATGAAAATTGATGAGCAACTGGCCAGCATGAAGAATGATGTGGAAGAGCTCAGGGGAAGGAAGAAGAATTTGACCAATGCATTAACATGGCAGTGCACCTGAAAGCTGTGCCAGATAGAGTGCCAATAAAGACAGGTGAAGCCGTGACTGGTTTCAGATCTATCGTGACAAAGGGCTTGCCGATAGGGACATGCAGTTAGCCTAGCAACTAATGAAGGGGTCAAGTGGCATCTTACTTATGGAGAAAGAGGCCCTGCTGGAGTTGATGCCTGTGAGCCCTTGATTGTTTGTCGTGAGGGTGACTGAGGATGTGATACTGGGACAGGATGCCTGCAGGAGCCACAATGCAACAGTTAACATCTGGAGATCTGCAGGGTGATCCTGAATGACTATGTAGTTGTGCCCACAAGAAGCAAGGTAGTGATGAAAGTGCACTTGGAGGGCCAATGGTCAAGGAACCTGGATGGTATTGAACTGGAAGACATCACTGAATGGACTATGCATTGCCCAGGCATTGCTATTTTGTCTGGAGGAAGTGCCTGTGAGGCTGCTGAATCCATACCAATCAGGACATCTAGGCTAGGATGGAGCTAGGGAAGGGTGAGCAAGCAGCAAGAGTATTGCCATGCGACGCATCTGACCAGCCAATACCATCACAGGAACTTGCTGAAGAGTGCATCTGATATCTATTTAGCCGCTTCAGCACTGGAGAGCATCCAGCATCTACTTAGACAATACCATTCTGTCTTCAGTCAAGAAAAATCTGACAGTCCTTGGTGAAGATGATGATAGAAGAAGAAGAAAAAGAAAGGCAAGGATGCTACTGTGTGGACTACAGAAAACAGAATGCCATGGGAAGCATTCTACCTTCCCTCACCTTCTGTTGAACTTCAAGAATCTGGAAGGCCAGACAACCTGTTGGGTGCAGAGTCTCTAAGAGTACACTTCACATTAGAACATCAAATGCCATGTCTAGACGACCCTGTCCAAGGGGTGCAACCACTACACTAAGGTGGAGGAGGAGCATGTTGCAGCTGTCCGTGTAATTTCAGCAGTGCCTGTAACTGGATGGGATAGTGGAAGGAGCAGCTGGTGGTTGCCGACTTGGGTTCACTCCTGAGAGGAGTAGAGGCAGGGACCAGACCACCTGGGAAGACATCACACTCAGGAATTTTGTGTATAAGTCTACTGGGCTCAATGGGACTCAGCAAAGATGAAAGAAGGTGTACTTTTTAGAGAATGAGAATCACATATGGAAAGATCCAGAGAGAACAACTGATCTTCCCTCTAAGGTGACTGAAATCCTGGAGGAATTTTATGTATGGGCTTCAGAATGACATCTTGAACTCAACTGAGCAGAGAGGTGATGCTGCAAATGTCATATGAGTGCAACAAGTCATTCCCTGTGTCCGACTGGGGTAACATGTATCTCTTGGTGGTTATGGATTACTTCAGCAATGCCATTCCAAACCAGGAAGCCAAGTTGCAAACTTTCACATAGAAGAACTGTTTTGTTTCTTGGGTACTGTTGGAGTTATATAATGATCATTTCACCAATTTTGAATCCAACTGTCAGACGAGATGGTTGAGTGGTATATCAAGACTAGAACATCATTTGAGTAAGGTTGTGGCCAATTATCAGAAATCTGGCATGCCAGAGTACAATTTATCTTGCTAGTCTATTGTTCTTCAACCTACCCCACTGGGTTGACAGTGACATGTGTGAGGGCCTAACTTTTGGTCATTACAGCTAATTGTTGCTGGCAGTTTCCTTTCCATTTTGAATCCATTGTGACACCTCTGAAAGTGAACACGTGTGCAGTCAGAAAATGCATTAGCTCAAAGCTTTGAATGTCACACCTCGTGAAGGGATTACACTTGTGGTGATTTAGCAGTGCAACAATAACCTGTGCTTCTGGAAATTTCTTACCATGTGGTTCAGCAATTATAAAAGGGAGAGCAGCAAGCTGAGTTCAATGTTACGTTCTCAGCAAGCAGTTGTGTGAGAGAGAACAGTCAACTGTCTAAGATTGTCAAAACAATGAGAGAAAAATTGCAATACTTAGCTGAATAGACTTGATTGTAATCAGTTTTGCAGTAATAAAGAGACTTTTGATACAATATATTGTGAGATAATTATTGCTGTACAGTCTTCAGCACAAAAAATTAGTCATTCCTAGATGCGATTGATACTTTGTGGATGCTTGGAAATGCTATGTTCATGGCATGAATGAAACAAGTACAGTAGGTTCTTTGGCAATAAATGTGTCATTAATCACACATAAAAGAAATCGGAAAGGGGACAACATGTAGTGTTACTGTGAGGAGCAATTTAGAAAGCATTGCTCTTCTTTATATGCTCCTGGGTTAAAATCTTATACAGTATTTTTATTTATTTTTATTGTTGGTTTTATAGGCATATGTGTGAAAACACAGTCAATAAACAAAATTTAATTCCAGGTATATGAACTCTCAACATTTATAACTGCCTCACGAATAGAAAAGTATCCACATTCACTGATATGAAGAGAGATTGTCTTTTGCATATATCCTTTCTGTGTAATGTGCCAACATCAAAGTTTGTATGATAGCAAAATAAACTGTTCGAGGTTGTTGCATTTGTGCAGATTGGGCAGCATATTGCATTTAGATGGAACAAATTCTGTAGGATATATTATCATTATAAAATATAAACTGGGTCTTCAGATTTATTCGTCTTTAGTGCCAGAGGGTTTAAATAAATGATGCCATTATTAGTTCAGCGAGCCCCTTGTCTCAAAGGGGAGATGTGGAATTGAACCTTGGACTATATGCATGGCCAACTTCATAAACAGGTTGATGTACTGGGCAGTGTAGAACTGTTTTTCACCAGGACATTTTGTGTATTCACAAGATGGAAGTGATAACTGATCACAGAATTTGCATGGTTTAGTGCTACTTCCAAACTGGAAGAATACATTACCTATCAGCATAGATGCTGTGATTGCAAGTTTATGAGATGTAAGGGAATGTACCAAATGTAAATATTGGAATTTCCCATTTCACTAAGGTGAAGCTTTGACATACAGCCTTTCTTCCCATCGTTTGCTAGTCATCTACAAGAAGCAATGCGTGATAAACTTGCTACCTAGTATTGATGTCATGCTGGAACAAAAGACTAGTGTCAAAAGTTGAATAAATCTGAAGACCCTATATAATATATCAATATTAAAATATTATTATTTATGAGAAAGAATACAAGAACCATTATTTATATTTTGAGCCTTGGCAACACTGATTGTTGTAGGTTACATCTAGTGTTTCCACTGGAAAGTTTGACATTATTGACCTTAACCTACTTCAGATATTTTGTCAATAGAGCATTATTTGCATTGTTTTCAGTGACTTTAAAATTGTGTCTCAGAGAAAAGATGGAATTAACTTATGTAACTATTTGTACAATGATCTATTATGATATTCGAAGACATAAGTGCATTGATCAACTTACTACTACATTTGGCAATGAAGCTCCATCCTTTGCCACTTGAAACACTGGTATAACGAGTTTAATCATGACGCCATCTAGTCGCTGACAAAATTCCAAAATCAGTTGTGCCAGAAAAGATTGATGCTGTGCAAAAACTAATAGAGTAAGATGATCACGCCACATACTGTGAGATAGAGGCAACCCGAGGCATTAGTTCCACCAGCAGATATAAAATATTGAATGACCATTTAGCCATGAAAAAGGTTTGCTCTCATTGGATCCCACATAATTTGACACACTCTCAAAAGGATGCTTGTCAGTTGGTGCACACAAAAGCTCAAGAAATACAAAGAGCCCTTCAAAAGATGTACATAAAATTGTAACAGGTGACGAATCGTGGATCTATGCATATGATTGGAACATAAACAGTAGTCAACTGTATGGGTGTTTTAAGATGAACCAAATCCAGTAAAAGTTATTTGCATTCAAAGCACTTTGAAAAACTGGTCGCCTGTTTTTTCAGAAAAACTGATCATGTGACAACAGTGCCTTTAGGGGAACATAAAACAGCCAATTCTGAATGGTTCACTACCATTCAATGAAATAGGGAAAACAAACAAGTGTCATTGAGACAATGTGAGTGCTCATGCATCTCATCTAACAACCGACTATTTGAACACACAAAAAATAAAATTGATGACTCATCCGCCAGAGTCCAGATTTGGCACCCAATGACTTCTTTTTGTTCTCAAACATAAGAATAAAATGTGTGGATGATTTTTGTTAGAAGAATCCATTAATGTGTTCAAAACCCATGTTTTGGAAGTGTCTCAAACAACTTGGGGAAAAAAAAATGCAATGACAAATAATTCAGAAGCATGTAAAAGTGTATTGATCATAAAGTAGAAGTTTTTGAGGAACAATAAAGCACTCTTTAATGACAAATTGTTATTATTTTTATTATTAGGCTCAAAAATATATGGTGCCTCTCGTATTAACAGCTAATTTATCATATGTTACAAAGGTTTATTAAAAAAACAAAATGCACCAAGAAACCTCATTCAAGCATAGCATTGCCAAAGGATGAGGACAGACTGTGAGCCAGTTTCCCAGTCACCTGTTTGGCTCCATAGGTATATGGGTATTTGGGGTAATGAGACATACTAAAATAGGGGTTTGAGACTTAATTTTAGGATCCAAGCATATATAAGAGCATAAGTGCCCAGTCAACGTATAGGTCTCATCTTGAATATTGGCTAGCCCATTTCAGATCCAAGTGATAAGCAGAATGTAACTTTTGAATGTAAATAGATTAAGCTCAGAGGATTATTGGCTACCTTGTGGAACAAAACATTCTGCACAGACATCTACAGATAATGGTATTTATACAAGACAGAGGCAACCAGCCAATTGAAGTATTTGAAGAGGTTTTCACTTAATATTTTTTGCTTATACCATTTTTTAATTTGCTTTAAATGTAGAATTTAATACGGCAGTCAATTGCTGTGAAATGTTTATTTCAGTAGTGAGGACATTACAGTTACCAACTCTCTGTTTCTGTTCTTTTGTATCCTGACTTTGAAGGCAAACGCAAGGCCTCTTTTCTGAGGAGAGAGGAGACCATAACAGCACAACCCTCCAGAAGAGAACTATTTTGGCACATTGGGTCCAGTATATCTCTTTGGGTAGGAGTTTCTTTCCTTTGAAGCTTTAAAAGTAGAAGTTATTTTTTGTTTAAAAGACCAATGTTTTAATTAAACTATTGGAGCATTGAAAGCTAATAATACTTTATTTTATACTCTTTGGATTATTTTAAAACCTCATATCCTCCATTCCTCTAGAAGAGAGTAGCAAATTTGTGCTACCAGCAGTTCATTTGATAATTTTTTTTTTTTCACATAAAGACTATTTATTACTCTTGAAATGCTGTAATGTATAGGGAACTTCTGTGTTTACCTGTGCAGGCTATGTTAGCAAAGCTTTAATGCTGCAATATGGAGCCTTGAGGGTCAGGTGCAGCAGCAGGATATACGCCCAGCAGAAATTATGTATAAACAATAGCTCTGCCCAAGACATTTCTACTAATTAATGTATTGCAGGTTAAGAAAGGTGGGAAGGGTTTAATTTGGAGCAGCTCTTTCTTTGTTTGCACTCCCTTGATATTGGCTTCTGTTAAGTAAATCTCTTTATTGCGTGTTTTTTTTGAAATAGAATATCTTTAAAGGTTTTCAATAAATAACTGTCAAATGTTGTCATTTTCAACTCATTTTATAGATTATAGTTCTCTGCAAACTTTTTTTGTATTATTAAAATTGTCAATTTCATTTTTATACATTTTTATGTTGGCTACTCCATTCAATCTTTATTTATGTATGCAATCAATTTCAAGCAACCCTTTGAACAGAGATGGTATGATTGAAAAATTTTCTACCCAAAAGGATAAGTAAATAGAACTTTCCTTCAAATAAGTGAGTTCATATTTTTCAATGAAATCTCTCGTTTAGCTTGAAAACCATTTTTATAATGTCAATTATAGAAATTTCACTGTAAGTGATATTCATTAATTTATGTAACTCCCAAGAGTTTTAGTCACCAACTGCCACTTTCCCCCATCGCCTCACAGATGTGCAGAGAAGAGCATTTGTGAATTGAAGACAAAAAATGTTGAAATGTTTATGGAGAAATATCAAAACACATATTTAATTTCATAACCAGTTATTAAAGGCTGGGTATACCTACTATTATTATCAGGAACTAAGCATCAGCTATTACTCTGAGTTTTCTCAGAAGAGGATCTTCTGACAAGTGAGGTGATCAAGAAGTGCCAGCAAAAAGAGATCTGTCCGTGTTATTAGTAATCACAACTTTGATTTACCTAACACACATTTCTTTGCATAATTTGCAGAAATTTTGGAGAGATTTTTATATTGCTCTAAATTATTATAAATATTACTAATATGTGCTTGTGTGGTATAAACAAAACTAATAAGTAAGAGTAAAATGAATGCTTTATAAGATTTATGTCATCCCTTTTTCTTTTGTTGATGTTAATTTGTATTATCTGTAGCCTTGATTGATTATTATTATTATTATTATTATTATTATTTTTTTTTTTTGTCGTATTCTCTACTACTCCATTTGTAATAGTGTAAATGTACAGTTTGTATGCTCTCACTTGATGCACTGCTAAACAAATATAGCACTTAAAACTATGGAAGACAGAAGTAGGTTTTAAGGCTATTACAAAGTGAATAGCTAAGCTCTTCTCTTCAACATTTTTAAATCAAATTGAATTTTGGTAGCATATTAGAAATCAATTATTGGGCACTATCTAAGCCACAAATGTTGTAGTTGTGGAGAAATTAACATAGAAAGATAATAATACAAATATTATTTCTTTATGGTGCTGTTGAAGAGGATAATGACAATAATAACTATTTAACTGTTTTATTTTTATTCACTCTTTACATTACAAATATAAAGTAATATATGTACAAAATATTTAGTGTAGTAGCGTTCCTTTCTGCCATTTAAGAAGTATTAACTGTTCAGCATCTTTCTAGGGCAATACCATTAAATATATACTAACAACATGGGCACAATTTCATTTTCATTGAAGTTCCTCAAATTACCCATTACCTTGTAACTTTCCCAGCATTTTTGACTAGAACACAGCTGCAGCTTTAGTTCCTCACCCGAATGGAACATCAGTTCTCTATAAACAAAATTGGAAGCTTAATAAATATTAAGAAAATATCACTGGAAGTCTGTCATCAAATGGCTAAGAAAGGCACATATGAATATTGTACTTAAATTAGTACTATGTTTGAAGCATTGTGTACCTTCCCACCTTATGACTTCCTTGTCTAGTGTTTCTTGCGACACTTGAGTTTCTTAGTACATATATAATCAAAGGTAGTGATGTGGGTTTAACAGTGTGAAGTATAAGAGAAGTGTAAACAGAAAGACATAATGGAATGTAATATAGTTATGAAGTAAAGCACAATGTCATTATTGATGTAATTTCTTGTCACTTTTTGGAGGTCTCACTTTAATCTATGCACTCTTTATCAGTGTACTTCTGTTTTGCCACAAATTACTATTTGTGCCATTGCATAAAGCTAAACATTGTTGTTTTTACAGTATTTGACAATTCACTATCTCAAACTGCGTATATATTTCATGGCATTAAACACAAATATGACAGCCATTGCATCTGTGTGATGATGTGAGCCTTCATGAGTAGGTTTTGCCCCATTGCATAGGTTTCCTGCACAGTAACAGTATTCAGATGATGGGACCTTGACTCCCTGGGACTCACTAGGATGACAACCTGCAACATATGCTGAGCCCTCCACTGCATTTTCAGTTCTCCATCTTGAACCATCATAAGTCTGGTAGTTATACCTTTGAGGAGCACAATCTCGTAGAACACTGCGTATTGTTTCTGGAACAGAGTTAACACATTAGTTTCCAAGAAAGAGAAGCAAATTAAAAAACAAATTGAGCACAAGATTATATCTATTATTTAGATTGCTTTTGCAAACATGTAAATGGTTTGCAGCACTAGTATTAAGACATGCTTGGAAGCTTGCCAGGTCTCGTGCATCCTGCTAACTATTTTTTCAAAATGCTCTTTCCCTGGGAAGAGAGATCTCTCATACGTCCTTTAAAAACAAAATCTGATCTGTTCCATTCACATGACTTTCTGTATCAACTGTCATTTACTTTTTCTAGCATATATGTAAAATTACTTATACATAGTAGGTATAGAGGGTATTGCATTCTACCCAAAAATTTGAGACCTAGATTTCACAGGAAATTGTGTTTTGAGAATCCCTGACTCCAAAAAATATTTTAGAAAAAGATGTGTGTAAGTGTGCATAAAGCTCAAAAATGAAAAGTTAGTTTACATTCAATGTATCCTTGAATGTAATGTGAAGATTTTTTGAAATTTATATTTGGCTCTTAACAATATTGAATAAAATATAAAAAATAAAATATGTTGAGCAGTTGGCAATGAAGCTATTCATTTTCTTGCATTCCAGTATTTTGATGATATGTTAGCATGTTGACTAAAGGTTGGGCAGCAGAGTACATTTTATCTGGAATGTTTTTATTTAACTTTTTTATTTAACTGTTAAAAATTAGGCACCATAAATGGCACTTACATCACCTAAATAAAGAAAGGTATGGACAGGAAAGAAAATGAAATGATACCATAGGCCTCGAATACTCTAATACCATCGGGGTCAAAGAAAAGGTAAAAGAGAATCCAATATGTGGAAAAAAAGAAATATCAGTCCAGGTCAATAACTTCCCAAGCTGACCAGTGCTTATTGGTGAGCAGCCCTTCCCTTTAGTTCATCAATAATTTTGTTTAGATCGGTTCCTTTAAGTCTTCAAATTTAGAAGCAATTAATGGGTCTCCCTCCTATTATAACAAAATAAAATGAAAACATATTAAATATTTATATATCAAATTAAATGTGTATCCTGAATTTATTGGGAATAGCCCTGAAGTCCTCTTCATTCTGAATGGGTTTTGCATAAAGGTAAACCATAAGAGATGCTAAACCATAAGCTTACTGCACAGAAAATATAGAGTTTGTCATAAAAACACACAGTTTGTAATATACAGTTTTTTTTTGTAGAGCAACAATTTCCGAGATATTCCCTATTATTGGTCTCAATGTTAATGTTAATTAGATAAATGCTTGCCAAAAGGTTTCATTAAGTATTTTGTGGGGATAAGAGGGATGCAGGAGGCTTAAGCATTAATTAGATCTTCAAGAAGCAGATCATTGCAACTGGCTGTGGAATTCCATACTCTCTGCATGGCCACATCAAATGAAAGAAATGTTGTCCTGGTGGTTTAGAAAATTTGTGATAAATTGTTGAAAACTTCAAACAAATGAAAGTAAATAGCTCTGAAATGGTTATGCAGCAATAAATTTGACATAAATTGTGAGTTTTTTCAAGATACATTTTACATGCTGAAGGGGTTTATCAGTCTCTCTTAATTTACAAAATTATTCAAGTTCATCAAAATGAAGGTTATTAACAGTAAATTCAAGATATATGTCTTATTAATCATAAGCATTTATTTTAATCATAATTGTTAGAGCTATTTTGGGAAAATAACATTTAAAAAAAAAGTTTCTATATAAATGGTAGTTTGAGGTAGCTGATAACCTTGAAAATCTTTGTGACAGCCTTTGGGTATGCTGAGCTTAAATACCATGGTTATTTACCCAACTTTTAATTCTTGAATTGTGCAGCTTACTAGCTCATACACAAATATTTTTTTCTTGCCCTCCAGGGAATATAAAAACATGTGTTTTTAATAAAATTTCAAGTTTATGATATGCAATATTTGCTCTATCTGCATAGGTAAGAGTGAGAAAGTAAAAATTATTCACCTCTCAAACACAAAACTCTTCAAGTTCTACTTGGCACAGTTGAAGCATGACTGTAAGGCCTTGGAATAGTCATATGGCAAAGGCTAAAGAGACTACTGTACGTTGTATACTATTAGGTCTGTAGTTGGCATCACAGTTTCTCGTCTAACAGGGAATAGTGTTTCTTCTTTCTTTTTATTTTTGTATAGAAATTTAACATAATTTAATATAATTCCTGATATTATTTTTCATATATTTTGAAGTTTCATTCAAGGTTTGTTACAATTGTGATATACTGCTGGAGGATTTTGTATTTTGCACCGAAGTCAGCCTCCAGCAGTGTTTGTTTCAATGAATCGTACTGTTTGTTTAATGTACACACAGAAATAATTTCTTCTTACACCAGTGAATATAGTAGACTTTTGTGTCTAGAAGTGCTTCATTTTTAGGTACGTTAAAAGAAAATCTATTTGAAATTGTCAGGTCATTAGAAGCATTCAAAATGACCTTATATCATAGAAGGCACATAGAAAATATTCAAAATGTGTTTTTCTTCTGTACATAAACTCTTTGGATCACAAACAGCCGCTCTCCTTCAAAGTCTTCCAAACATTATGGAATGGTTTTCAACCTTTCACGTGTTGATGAAGTGTCTGTGATTTAGAATATTAGGTCATAAGACATGTCAGGTCATACATGTACCAGCAGATGAAAATCCTTAGGCAAATCTGTATGCCATGGAACTGGTTCATCATAGGTCTAAACTTTAAATTTATTAATAGTACACAAAACAAGAGATAATTAAATCACAAATGTACACAAATGATAAATGTAAAAAAATTTCCATGGCAACACATCGCCACTAAGAATAAGTGCATCAGCAGATTGACTTTTGTCAATGGATCACTTTATTTTCTGAAAAAATTAACATTTTGTACTAGACGTGGATTTTTGGATTGCACTTCAGAAAGAATTTAACATAAACCTGCATTATCAACTCAAAGAAATTGACCATTTCAGGTCACATTTGTATTAGACTAGATCCTTATTTTTTATTTGAGGAACCCATCAGCATTTGTCTAATCATTTTTATGGACCTAGTTTAACTTATAAGAAGCCATCCTTTTCCAGTGCTATTAGAACATTTGATTTAATATCTGCCCATCACAAATTTGCAATATTCAGAAAGTTCTTATTAAGGCTGCTTGGATAGTTGATAGTATGTCTGCCTCACATTCAACAGGTTGCAAGTTCAAATCTTGCTTAGGGTAAGTTACCCAGATAAGGTTTTTTTTCAGGTTTTCCCTTATCCTAATAAGACAAATTTAAAGTAACTTTAAGCTCCATGGACCCTGAGTTATTTGAGCATCATTTCATCGATTTCATTCATTGTCCGATATGACCAACCAGGTTAAAGGACATTAAGATACAAAAAAAAAAAAAAAAAAATTCTTAGTAATATTTAAAGGACAAGACAGTGTGAACAATGTTTGCTTAAATGATGCAAACTCTTAATATAACTGAATCATTTTCAGGAGAACAAGATCATTATTCTTGGCAATTTAGCAAAACTTTTTGGGAGATTCCTCTAATTCCTATGAAATCTAGAATCAATTAATTTAATCAGTTATCTTTAGGAGTGTCATCTTCTGCTGAGAGAACTATTTGTGTAGTAAATAAATAAATAATGATAAAAATTTTCAATAGCAAAGGAAATAGTCTCTACACATTTTCCGTTTAATTTTTCAAGGAGAGCAATTGAAAAAGTTTTTGAAACAAGTTTCTGTTATCTAACATATGACTTTTGCCCCAGCTTGTTTTATGAATTTTCTATTTTCTATATGAATTTGATAAAGAACTCCCTTTTATTCCAAACTAAAATAGTTCTAAAGTAAGAGCTGAAGCTTTCCTGACAACATATTAACTCTTAAGTCTTCCCGGGCTTCGAGCCAGGTAAGTTCATGGATTGACTCCAATGTTTCAAAGATGTACATCATCTTCGAACCATTGCAGTTGAAAGTTCAGTTTATCCTAAAGATGAGAAGCTAGGAGCCCGAAAACACTTGAGTTAAAATAATTTTGTTTACTCATGGATGGGTTCTGCAAAGTATATAGCTATAGGCTGCATAAAGTCTTTATTTAATTAAAGGATGTGAAAATATGCCGGCCACAATGGGTCCCCCAATACATTTCAAACATTGATTAAGCCAGTAATGATTGGATAGTTTTTTTGACTGATTGATTTATTGAGTTCTATAGATCAAGGAGCAAGGGTTTATTATATCACCTTATATGAAGAAATGTACATATTTATTGCCTTTTAAATTGCAGAATATTTCATAAATAGAAAAGAATGTTAATTTAAAGATTTGGCTAGCATAGGCAAAATATGAATTAATTAAAAGAATTTATTTTTACATCAAAACAAGTGAACAGTACTCACTTCCTTTCTGAAGAGGAAGCTCAAACGTCTTTTTCATACAAAATGTTGAGTAAGGACAGTTAACTTCATAGAGTGTTGAGCCATCAAAATGTGAACACAGCCTTGTTGTTTCATTGCTCATTAGCGCTGGTGGTCGTATCGTGCACTTGTAGCATTTCAGGGCCATGGCACTAGCAACTGTAAAGAAAATACATTTTTAATTTGACTGCATTAATTATCAGATCTGGAATTGTAAATAGAAGACTTTTTTTTTTTTTTGATTAGAGCTTATTCTTTTTAACTGTTGGATACTACTAAAACCTACTTATTTTAAATAAATGTTGGTTTTTAAACTACATAAAGTAGGGGAAGTAAGGAGTATGTGTTTGCATTCTGATCTCAGATTATTTTTATGCGCGAACACACACATATACACATATCCCAGTATGAACACTTAATCTAGAACTGATGAAATAATGGTATATGTGTAGATTCATGATAGATGTGGTAGCATTGCTGCTTGCCAAGCGGGAGATCTGGATTCGATTCCCAGTACCGGCATGAGAATTTTTCTCCCGCTGGGAGACCTGGACCAGGGTGCACTTAAACCATAAGGTCCCTAGGGGGCCAATTGAGGAGCTACTTGATGGAGAAGTAGCAGCTTCAGGTCATGAGGACTGCTGACCATGTCTCACCCTCCAATACCGCACCCCATCCATGACATCTGTCATGGACCAAGATGGGGAACGCAGCGGCTGGGCGGTAGGCCAAGGTTTCTTGTGAGCTGTTGTGCCATGGAGTTATAGTTACATGATAGATGTCTGATGTGCGTTTCTGTGCAGATTCATTAGTAAATACTTTGAATAAACATTAAAGTAAGTTGTCTTAAAATAATTACTGTACTATCAGTACCAAATTGAAGCCTAATGATGTTTTATAAAATGAAGTAATTAAAATACAGCAACATCATAAAAACTGCTCAAATATCTAAGATAGATACACCGAAAGTTTATCTTCCAAATCTGGTCCAGATATCAAAATAATGTTTGTACATTTTGATTCTAGCATATGACTATCGTAATCATGAGCAGAAAAACAGACAAAAATATGAATAAGCAAATAAATCCTAAAATATCTCTGAAAATAAAATGAGTGAAAAGGAATTTTATCCATATTTCTATTAGTTAACTTAAAGGGAACAACAGCATATTTTGAGTATAGGCATAGCATTGTATTTTATATCTAAATTAATAGAGTAACTTTCAGCTAAAATATTTGTTAATTATAAACTTATCACAATGTACTTGACAAATGTACTTGATCTGGGAGTGTTTAATTTTCTTTTGGTAAACTAGGAGTAGCTCAAAGATCATTGCTGAATATTGTCATATAGTACTAATTATACTATACATTAGTGTTTTCTGGAGCGTCAATGTCATAGGGAGATAAGCCGAATTGTATTGATATTTTTGTTTCTCATTAGATCCATTGGTATTTTTAACGTCATGATTAACACAATCACATTGACTTAGGTACTTATTTTCTGTCTCTCTTGGCATTAAATAAACAAAACCATTGCTGTAAATATTGATGGGGGAAAAAGCAGATACAAAAATAAAATTTAAGTTATGAAAACTTGTAGAGTAGATTGAAAATAGATGTAAAGGATATTGTGTTACTGCTACACACCAGATTTTGTATTGGGAGTGTTATTTGCCAGAATGAGGAATAAATCAGTTTGATAATTAATCAAACTAAACATGTTAAATGTATCATCATTATTATAACAGTTTATTATGTATTACCTAGAAAAGTGTTTGGAAACTACTTTTAAACATATTTTTTGCATACTGTGTTTCATTATGTGGCTTTCATTTACTGTGCTCCCAAGCTAGGCCTCAAGTTAAGTTGCAATCCCTCAAGCATTTTCTCTGTGTGCACTAGTAATGATGATGATGATGAAGGTAATTATATTGAAAGTTCCATCTGTTCCATCTGTATATAATGTTTAAAATTGTACAGGTGATCTAATACAAATAATGTTCACATTGAGCAGCCACCTTCATATTAAATTGTGGTGATAAGTGTTTATCATGCTTTAACTGTTACTAATTCATTGAAGTTCTGTACCAATGTAGGCCACTGGATGTGGACATGGTAACACAGTTGTTTTGTAGGGCTTGCATGTCTTATTGATATCAAACAATAACAATCCCATTGTAAACATATGGGAAACAAGAAAACTAGGAATGAAGATAGTGAGATGGAACATTATTAGGCTGCTGATTGGTGGAGCATAGTTTATGGATGGTTTCTGTTATTATAGGTTAACTGTCTCTAAGTACAGCACTGTAAATAGTTTTCTAATCACTGCTCAGTACAAATTAGTATTGGGAGAGAAAATGATACAAATAGATTCATTTCTCTGTATCTTGCACATAACCATAAATGTGCTATAGGTTTGTAACTTCTGAAATGAATGTTTACAACAGATATACACATAAGGATAGAGATATAGATTAAACAGAAGATAGGCACAGTTTTACATTATCACTTAATATTGTTGAATACCTAAATGCAGCCTAGCTTTGTATCACTAAAGGAATAGTAGTGTAATAAATTATATTCCTGTAACATATCACACTCCAGAAACTAAATTACTGCACATTGTTACTTCAGATATTTAAGATGCCTTATCTCGCACACCTCACGAGCTCAGTATATGTAATTTAAAAGCAGACTTGGAACAGGCCAGTCAATCTTTCAAAATGCAACTGAGTCAAATCTTATAAATTGGGAGATAAATGATCAGTGCATTGTTTTGCAATGCTTAAGAAAGAAACTCCAAGTAACTATTATTCTACTACATGATACTATTTTTGTAACAAATAAATTTGATAAGTTGTTAGCAATGTGTTAATCAGTTTGTCAAAATGTTAGCACTGCTACAGCTAGTGTAGCAACAAACAGGTGGTGGGTTGTGTCCATTACACTGCTTGTTTACTGAATCATTCTTGTCTGATGTCGCCCTCCGTGGTGTAATGGTTACCATACTAACTTCATATAAGGTCGCAGGTTCAAACCTGGTGGAGGACAAATGGATTTTTTGGGTGTAAAAATCCTTAGTGTGGCTTCCTTCAGAAGGGAAGTAAAGCTGTTGATCCTGTGTCGTAGATTTATGGTACATAAAAGAACCTCAAGCCTGAATGAGAGGTCTCAGAGCAAAATTAAGGGGTCTTTCATGCCCAATTTAGAATGGGACACTGAGAACCAAAGTAGTTAAAGAGTGTCCATAAATAACACGCCATTTATATTTTTCTGTCTGAGGTACATTTTATGTCAGAAATTATGTTTATAGCATTTGCAGCTATAAAGGAGTTTCTATTGAATTAGTGTGGCTAACAAGTATATTGAGTAAAGAACAAGTTGATTATACCTCATTCATAATCCATGACACAATTATTCCTTACCTAGCGCATTCAGTATTAAGTTAATAACCTAAACATAAACCTTAAGCAAACTTGCTGAAAAAGAACTTTTATGAGGACATACGGGCAATATGTACAAGATAATCTTTGTATTGCTATTGGAATTAAAAGTCATGTAAAATTGTAATACTTCTCAAAAATGTGATTCTATTAAGGAACAGTAGCATCATTTCAGCACAGAATAACAGTGGCTAAGATTTTTAACAGTAATTTGTTGCAGAGGTGTAGAGAAAGTCATGTGAATAGAACACAACAGAATTTTTTTTATGTGTGTGCACTAAAATATCTAAAGAACACTTGCATTTATGTCAAAATCTTATAATTTTGAAAATATGCACTCCATCACTAAAGTTTTCAATTTTAAGTTTATACTTCTTGATAGTTATAATGTACATTTTTCCTTACACATCTTTCTGCCAGCTATAATGTGGTTTTCAATATACAATGAATATTTTCTCCAAATACTCAGGTGTATGTTGATGACATTGATCTGTGAATTTTCCAAAAACAAAAATATTTTACTGAGAGTTTTGAATGTTTTATTACGTCATATATCTGACTAAAGAAGCATGATTGCAAAGTTTGGTGCATAAATGTTAAGTCATTCCTGGTGCATTTTGAAACACAAATTTAAATTATTTTAAAAAAAATGCTCCTTACGGTGTAAGACATTAGATTTATGTTCCTTAATAAGCTAACAAACAGCTTTGCTTAGAAATATACTCTTAAAAATAATATTTTCAGTTGTGAATTTTGGATTTTACATAGAAGTATTCTTAGGTATACACATCAAACTTGGGTATTTGATTGGGGTAACACTTTTCAAATTGAGTGTTATTTATGGATGCTGTTCACCTACTGTTCTTAGTGTCCCATTCTATATATGGCATAAAAGATCGAACATTTTGCTCAGATTTATTAAGTTTGATCTTCTTTACTTTCAATAAATCCATGTCACAGAGCCACTGCTTCACTTCCCTATCGAAAGAAGTCATACAAAGGATTTTTATGACCGAAAAATTCCTTTGTTCTCTGCCAGGTTTGAACCCATGAGGTCAGAAAGTGCAGGCTAGCTGGTACCCCTAAACCACAGAGGGTGGCATGCAACACCTTTGCCTTATATTAATATAACTACATAGCAAGCTTAAGTCAGTAGGTATCAGGAAAACTATTTCCAAAGTTTCACTATGATAATTGCATCATAAGGAACAAATTAAATGCTGAGCAATGCCTAACATATTATAATTGAGAAAACACTCCAGAAATGTTCTTATAAAAGCTGGCCTGACATTGTACTGGTATGTTTTTTATAAATTGTGTACATTTTTACTCGAATTGCATAATTTAGAAATTTATTAACATATATGCAACCAATTTTGTAAACCACATCTGCTAATGTATCTCGATTAGCCAGAAGTAGATCGAAAAAAAAATGTTTTTCAATAACAGTTTGTTTGCAGAACGGGTAGAAAAAGGCTTGTTACTGGAATACATCAGTTTTTTTTTTATTCAGGGAGCCTCAAACATATTACGATGAAATCTCGACATCGAATTTTTGGATTTAATACAATGCCTTCTCTACCTACCATGTAGCATATAGCATGTGATAGAGAAAGTAAACTTTTAAAAATAATATTAAATGTCCGATTAATGAAACACGCAATTATATACACCTCAAAACTTCACTTCTACAGCGAAACATTAAACATATTGTGGAACTTAATTCCATATCATAAGTAAAACAAAATTCGCATTTGTATACAGATCTAGGTGCAGTGATATTTGATAACACACTTGAATAACCTGGATCAAGTTTTCGCTCTGGTTTGTGATGTTGAGGTCTTTGACCATTCTGCCGTTATTGAAAGGTCTCGGTACTGTTTCTGTATCCAGTCTAACCGTAATATGTAGATTCATTTTTATTTTACCACATTAAACAGTCCTACATAACCAACCCTTTTTCCCGTTTATACTACAACAGTACTCGTTGAAGATTGCGTTGTTCACTGTGCACCGTATACAGCAATTATTATAAAAATAATAACAACCCCGAAATAAAATGTAAAATGCATAAATGAAATGAAATGGCGTGTTATTTATGGACGCTCTTTAACTGCTGTGGTTCTCAGCGTCCCATTCTAAATTGGGCGTGAAAGACCGCTTACTTTTGCTCAGAGGCCTCTCTATCAGGCTTGAGGTTCTTTTACGTACCCTAAATCTACGACACGGGACCATGACTGAATAGATAAATGCATCTGATAAAATCAGCATGTCAGTAATCTAGTTATTACCAGATAATCATTGTTACAGTTGTTATATATTTAATAAGTTATCAAAAGCGTTTAAATCAAATTGACAGATCTAGTTATTTTACAATCTACTATAATTTTTGTCTGTTTGGTTTAACTATTAACCTTTACTGTTTAGTGAGAAGGTTGACCAGATAAAAATTCTCAAAATCAAGGGCATTTGAAAAAAAAACGGGAAATACATTGCTTTTATTCACCGAGATAAAAAATGAAATTTTCTATGAAGTAAGATATTGCCTCACGAGAGAAAGATGAACTTTTAAAGCCATAGTATGAAAGAAATAGTTCTTTTTTTGTTTTGTTTTGGAACGCTCTTTAACTGGTATGATTCTCAGCGTCCTTTATATTAGGCGTGAAAGACCACTTAATTTTGCTTCTTTATCAGGCTATCACGGGGCCATTAACTTTACGTCCCTTCGAAAGGAAGCCGTGCTAAGAATTTTTACCCCCGAAAAAAATCAGCTTCTTTAAACATGGAAAATTGTAGTTTCTTGGTAACTGTAGACAAATCACGTGTTCATTGAAATATATATGAATAACAACTAGAGCAGGGTTTGAACTACCACAATATTAGCAGATTCTGTTGGGAGTGTTGTGGTAGTTAACCGGAAACTTGACACACGTCTGTTTACAAACAGTAACTGTCTCTTTAAAACACGCGATTTTCATATTGTAACAGAAACATACTGTCGATATCTTACATGGTGTATTTTAACATTTGGCATATTTTGTTGTAAGGCAGAAAATCGGATCGGATGCTCACAAAACACTAAAAAAAATCTGACGTGTTCCATTCACATTGCTTTCTCCACCTGCTCTGCAAACAAACCATTCTGCAAAATATGTTTCTTTTATGTGTACCGTGCTAATCGAGATAAACATTGGCAGAAATTGTCTTATTCGCACTTTCTTCCTTGTAAGCAGAAGAGAAATAAGGGAATACGCTAGGTTAACGTGATAGTCAATGTTTTAAAAGTTATCGCTATGTGAAATAATTGAAATTCGGCTTCCTTTGCATGCACAGGAGTAAAACAAAAGGGAGATGAAACAAACGATGACTTTCCGTATGAGAAAAGTTTAAGTAGTTTAAAATTGAAACCAATAACAAGGAATGTCTTGGAAACAGTTAACTAAAAAAAAAGTGTGACAAATTGTGTGTTTTGTCGAACATGAATTTTTGTGTAGTATGTTTTTGTCTCTTACGGTTTACCAGTTATGCAAAAGCAATATCGTATGAAGATTACTTCAGAAGCTATTCCTAGAAAATTCAAGATAGATATACATTTCGCTTGTCATGGAAAATATCTTAAACATATAGTATTTTAATTAAAGTCGTTAGCCAGTTTTAGAAAATCAAAGTTTTGAAAAATGTTTCACGTAAAGGGATGGTGAATTCTTGAAGATCTTCATGTGGCATCCTTGGAAGATACTGAACTTCAAATACCAAGTTCGGTTTCAACCGACTTTTCGTTTTTAAGTTATACTGTCCACGCATACACAAACACACACAGACACACACGGACCTTTTTCTAAAATGCTAACTGTTAAATCCAGAATTGCTGATTCACTTCCCAATTGAAAGGAGATACTTATACTCATTGTCTAACTGCCTGTAGTAAACGAATTATCAACGACAGCAGTGATTGTTTCCGAACTCAAATCCGCCGAGATGGCTTCTGTATAGATGAACTAATAAAACTCCGTTAGTCATTATTGGCTTACTATTTTCAATAATAAAGTTGTATTCGAAGAAAGTGAAGACATTCTTGTTATTCGTATGACGGAGATTCTTTGGGTACAGAATCTTTTATGCCTCACCTAAATTCAGCTTCTGTTGGTGGGTGCTAAGCTCTTGTGGCGAACCTGGCGGTAACCACTCGGTTTAAGAAGACAATAGGGGGAGCTCACAACGAAGACCAGACGGGAAAGCCATGCACAAAGAAAACGAGACAGAGATAGTACATTGTCTCTTTCATTCTCGCTCGAAGCACTGCCAGGTCCCGTGATTCAGATGAATGCTATCGCTCCTTCGTGTATGCTCTCTACTCTTAAATCCATATAAAAATCTTAATGCTGTAATTTACTGCACCTAAAGGAATTCCTGCTATCCAGCAATATAGATGCGTTTATAGAAAACTAATAAGTTTAACGATTCACTAAACACTAAATTCTAAGATGTAGCAGTTTCATGGCGGAAAATAATTTTAAATTATGCGAGTGTGTTATTCAAAACAGAGAGAAAGCTCCATCCTACTCAATAGCGTAATTTCTCTGCGCACTTAATTCACCTTCAAATTCTCTCTACGCAGTACAACCGAGCTGGATGGCTCAGGTGGTTTCGTCTGTGGCATGTATTCGGGAGGTCACGGGTTCGCTTCCCGTGGCCGGCCTACCTAACCCATGAATTTTTTCGGTGGTTTCCCCGGATGGCCAGGCGAATGCTGGGTAAGTTTCTTTCATCCCCCGACTTTCTTGTCCTCCATGCCATTTCATTCATCCTTCATCTTGTTGGTTTCTTTCAGGGTTGGAAGTGACGGCGATAGTGCTCAGTGAGGCGTGGCAGGGGGAAAATATGCCCAAAGTAACTATCTCTGTCCCCCGACTTCGGTTGGTTGCTGGGATGAGAACTGGTCGTATTGGGGAGTGTTGGATCTATGTGGGCGTCTGTCCGACTGTCGGGGTGCTTCAATCTGGAAACTGTAGTGACCCTGTCTTTTCTGTGTCGTCGTTCCTGGTTCCGGCCGCTCGTTGTGTCCTCTCACCTCATCCCTTCCTTCCGGGGTCATAAGTTCAATAATCTCAGGTTCACTGTTGTGTCCCTTCCAACCTATCCTACAAAGGTACAACGAGTTTTCCATGACCATGATTTCAGTTTCGGTTAGAAAATGGAAACGGAGTTTTAATTATGGTCGCTCTTTAACTACTATGGTTCAGAGCGTCCCATTCTACGCTAGGCGTGAAAGACAGCTTAATTTTACTCAGAGGCCTCTTTATAAGGCTTGAGATTATTTTATGCGCCGTAAATCTGCGACAACGGCTTTACTTCCCTTCCGAAGGAAGCATTGCTAAGGATTTTTACACCCAAAAAATCCATCATTTGAACCCGCAACCTTGGGTATATGAAGTTGGCATGGTAACCACTGCACCACGGAGGGCGACTATGGAGTTGAAGGTGAATAAGTTGAGAAATGCCTGAAACAGAATGCCGAAATAAGCAGAACAGATATCAGCTTTAATTACCTTTTTAAACGTTCTAATGAGAGACGTCACCATTTTACTTTTTAATCGCATTAAATACTAATGTTCAGTATGCTAAAATAGTGTGTTATTTTAGCGAGAAGTCGCCCTCCGTGGTGTAATGGTTACCATGCTAACTTCATATACCCAAGGTCGCGGGTTCAAACCCGGCGGAGGACGATGGCTTTTTTCGGGCGTAAAAATCCTTAGCATGGCTTCCTTCGGAAGGGAAGTAAAGCTGTGGGTCCCGTGTCGTAGATTTACGGCACGTAAAAGAACCTCAAGCCTGATAAGAGAGGCCTCTGAGCAAAATTAAGGGATCTTTCACGCCCAATATAGAATGGGACGCTGAGAACCAAAGCAGTTAAAGAGCGTCCATAAATAACAGGCCATTTCATTTCATTTTATTTAGCGAGAAAAATAAACACAATCCTTCCTTACAGGTACCGTATTTTAGCTCTTCGTAGTTGATTTTTTGCTTAGCATTAATTTATTTTCACCTTTCTATCCTTACAGTGGAATGCATGGAGAAAGTCTCGGATACAAGATTGCATACTTGCGCATTTCCCGTTTAAGCCAGTATAAAATATGTATCTTGATCTCAAACACGTTTTATGGGTTTGGCCTTAATGTATAAAAAATATGAACCTGTGCGTTTTGAATGAGATTGAAGTAAAATTAGTGTCATTAGTTTTTTTAGTGTCATACTACCATATTGTGCGGACTGTGTGTAAGTAGCATAGACCAAGAAATACTTCTACATTAAAGCTGAAATGGTGAGCTTAAAAGGATAATGTGTACAGTTTTCAAATGGTTTTATTACGCTTCTCATGAAGCGTAAAACAATGTAGTCAGCGGTTTTACTTCCTTCTTCCGAGTGCAAACTGTGTTTGGCATGATTTCCTTATTCTTTTCTCTCCTCCTCTCAGATATAAGGGAAATCCACACGTTAAAACGTGATTATCGAAAAGAAAATTAAAATGTAGCATTTATTCATATCGTGTAAGCCGACAGCACTAGAATTTCTTGTATAATCTCCGATAGTTTTGTCTTCTATATTAATGAATTTTTAGGGAGTGAATACCATCCGCCACTTGCTGTGACAGCTTTAAGATTTGATTGTGTTTTATATGGTTTTAAAAATAATGCTTGTTGTATAAAGGTTTACAAATTTTAAAATGTTAATCTAGGATTTTACCTTTGCATTATTTTACAATTCTGCAGTTGGTACTAGACACATTAAACAGAATTTGGGTAAAAGTTACTTATTCCCTACATTTTATAATAAGAACATCTTTATTTATGTTGAATTTATTCTTGAAATGCTCAATGTTTTGATGTGAAATATCTTGTAGTAATGCTAACAAAGGTTACTGTGCTCACAACGCCATAATACTTTTTATGCGCTATATAGGCATACTTATTCGTAAACATTAAAACAACGAAATTAAATCTATTAGACGTGTTTTACATGTAATTATTCCTACGTTTCTAAACTCTTATTTTAGCTGCTAAATGATTTTTTATCATAATGCGCCTTATCTCCAATGCTATTCACCGTTTATATGAATAATTTGTTTGTTAATGACCCTGTCAATTGCCAGGATCATAACAACGCCGCCGTGTGCCGGGATTTCGCCCTTCAGGTGTTCTCTTACATGTCACTAAATCCACTGTTATGGGACTGTCGGTTTTAAGCATACTTAAAAACCATCGGTCTGGTTCAGATTTGAATCCACGACATTGGGATTAAAAGGCCACTGCCTAATCAATCACCTAATCAACGCGGAGAAAAACAATTCGAAAAGCATTAGTATTTAAGCATACAAGTCGTGAATTTTATTTATAGCATTGGGTCTCTTTATGAATATTATTAATAGTTATTTTGGGCCATTCTAATTATATATTAAGATAGTTGATTATGTCATCTCTAGATCTCTCTACAGACCACATTCCAACGACCGCATTTAATTTGCCTTTAGTGTAGTATCCTCAGGATAATGGGTAAGGTGTATCCGGTTCTTTGTTTAAACTTGGAAGCTTGTTGATTACAACTAATTTTGACATTTCTGTGCTGAAAGATTTTCCAGGTTTCTATGTTGGCCACGAAGTTCAAATCGAGTCGGTTCACAGGAATAACGGCACAATGCCAGAGCTAACTGCATTTACTTGTCATAGCGGTCTAGTTTAGGTTCACTGCTTGCATCATGACACGTGAACATCAATGCCCTTGAATAACACATTTCGTGCTACGTACCATAAAAATCTGATGTGTTCTATTCACATGACTTTCTCTACATCTCTGAAACAAATTGTTGTTAAATAACCTATGCTTCTATTTACTTCATGCTAGTCCAGGAAAAATTAGCAGAAATAGTCTTATTACTTGCTTCCATGCAAGTAGAAGCGAAATAAGGGAGTACCATAGGTTAAAGTGATAGTCAAAAGTTGGTTGCTATGTGACTGAAGTTCCTTTGTTTGTGTAGACTGGAGTTCACTTTTTCCTGAATGAGAAAAGTATAAGTTTTTAAAAGTTAAAACCGATAACAAGGAATATCTAAAAAACCATCAACTCCACGAAAAAAAATGCATATAACTTAAATTGTGTGTTTTAACGTGCTCTACATTTTGTGTGTGGTAAGTTTTATGCAAAATTCCGCAAAATTCATCCAGAATAAAGTAGTCTTCAGAGGCTATTCCTAGAAAATTCAAGATATACATTTTATTTGGTAGGTAAATATCTTTGATATACGACATTTTAATCAAAATCGTTAGAGCCATTTTTAAGAAAACCAAAATTTTCGAAAAAAGTTCCATCTAAAGGGTAGTTTGGGGTGGGGGATTTTTCTCAAAATCTTCGTGTCGCATCCCTGGAAGATATTGAACTTAATACCAAGTTTGGTATTTTACCGACTTTTCGTTTTGTGTTATCGTGTTCAAGGACACATGGACACACACACACGACCTTTTTCTGAAAATGCTTTTTTGGATACAGGGGACCCTAAAACATATATTTCCGGTGAAATCTCGGTATCGATTTTTTGGTGGAGTGCAATACCTTCTCTATGCAGTATGTACATAGTACGTGTAGAGAAAGTAAAAATATCTGATGTGTTCCATTCACATGACTTCCTCTACATCTCTATAACAAATTATTGTTAAAAGCTTATTATTCTATCTGCTTCAAGATAATCCAGATAAACATCAGCAGAAATTGTTCTTATTACTTGGTTCCTTGTAAGTAGAAGATGTTCTCTAGCTGTTCGGCAAACAAATCTACATTATCTTATGTTAATCAATATAAACTTAAGCAGAACTACTTTATTACGTTCCCTTTAAGTAAAAGGACAGTAAGGAAATGCACAGGCTAAAGCGATAGTCTAGCCCTTTAAAAGTCGGTTGCTGTATGAAACAATTGAAATTCTATTCCCTTTTCTTTCCAGGAGTAAAGAAACGAAAGAAAGATGTGATCCCGTTTAAGAAAAGTTTAAGTGGCGTAAAATTGCAATCAGTAATCCGGAATATATCGAAAACGGTTAACTTAAAAAAAAAAAAAAAAAAAAACTATATCCAGAAAATTCAAGATATACATAATGTATTTTAATCAAAATCGTGAGAGCCATTTTTGAGAAAATAAAAATTTTCGATCCTGGCAGAATTCGAATCATGGACTTCTCATTCACAAATTCATCCTTGGTGACCTTTCACCCATTTCGTTAGTGTGAACAATGCAAGCGTTTTGTCTTAGAGACGAGACATTCATAATATGACCTATCCCTTCCATTTAGTTTATTTCCAATTAATTTAATCGTTAGAAATGTTTAATTAACGAATGGATTTATTTTAAAATGTCTGCTAACATATCTACAAACTGTATTTGAAATGAGTTACCGCATTAAATTTGAAACAAAACAGCTGAACATTTGACAGTTTTAAACTAATATTCGGCAAATCAAAACCCATATTTTCGGATTTAATAGTAGGGTGATCGATTTAAGTCGTCCCATTGACAGTGTTCGTGGCTTGCCTTATTTTTATTCTCCCTACGAAATAGAGGAAAATGTCGACAAGCGTTATTAAAGCTCGGACTCGGGAGGGGGGGGGGGATTCACATACTTATCCCGCCAGGACCAACCTCCCTTACTGAAGTTGTTTTTTACTTTCTCTAAACGTACCATGTACATAGTGTATAGAGAAAGTATTGTATTGTACCGATACCGAGATTTCACCGCAATTACATGTTTTGATACGCCCTGAATAAATATATACATTTTTAGAAAAATGTGCATGTGTGTAGTGGACAGCATAGCTGAAAAACGAAAAAAAAAAACAACAAAAAAAACATTAAATACTGAATTTGGTATTTAAGTTTGGTATCTTTCAAGGATGGGACATGAAGATTTTCAAGAAAATCCCCCACCCTCAACTACCCTTTACATGGAAAAATTCGAACATTTTTATTTTCTCAAAAATGGCTTTAACGATTTTGATTAAAATCTTTTATATTTATCTGATAAATAAAATATATATCTTGATTTTTCTGAATAGCCTCTGAAGACATCTTTATTCTGGATTAATTTTGCGTAATTTTGTCTAACTGGTAAACCGCAAGAGATAGACAAAAGCTAACGTAACAGAAAATGCAGAACTTGTTAAAACACACAATTTGTTATATACATTTTTTCGTGATCGTTTTTGAGATATTCCTTGTTATTGGTTTCAGCTTTAAAATACTTATACTTTTCTCATATACAACAATTTGTGAACTTCTGTCCATACAAAGGAGTTTCATGGCAACCAGCTTGTGACTATCACTTTAACCTATAGTACTCCCTTATTTCCCTTCTACTTACAAGGAAGCAAATAATAAGACTATTTCTGCTATTTTTTTCTCGATTAGCATGGAGCAAATAAAAGTATAAGATTTTTAATAGTAATTTGTTGCAGAGATGTAGAGAAAATCATGTGAATGGAACAATCAGATTTTTTTTTTATGTTTTTCTCAAGTCTCATGCGTAATAAACGTTAGCAAGACACCGCAAACATAGGCCTGGATTGTATCCTTTCCCAATTATCGTTTCATTTAATGTACCAGTAGTGCCACTTAACACATCACATGCCTCATGTCTGGCACTAGTAGTTCTTTTTTAATCATGCTGATCATAAGCTTGAGCAGAATCATTTTCTAATTCCATTTCGGGTGAAATCCCAATATAGATTTTTGACGATACTATGCATATTTTCTATACATCATTTAAGGGACAGAAAAAGTAAAAAAATAACTTGATAACTCGGGCAACGATATCAACATTATAACTTTGGAATAAGTGACATTGTGCCTTGCAGCTTTACAGGAAGCCCTGAGGTCGTGAAAAAATAGCCTGGTTAATTGTGAATCGAAGGACACTGTGAGATACTTATGCATTAAACGAACCTCAAAATAGAACAAAGGAAAGGGATTTAAAATTGCAAATAAAGGCACATAAAAAAAAAAAAAAAACTTTAGCTAGATATCGTGTTTATAAATACTTGTAGAAATACAGTAAACATTTCAACAGTATTAAAGCACAATATTTGGAAAATGTTTCCTCTTCCTTCCTGTTACGGTTCGCAACCGTTCCTCCGGGTGTTAAGGGTCAATGATTGACGTTGTCGTCAGCTGAAAGATATTCCTGGAGAAATGTAGCTTTAAGCATATGTAGCGGAAACCACCGTCCAATCTTAAGAGGTCGGAAATACAAAATGAGATGAAGATGAAGGCGGAAACGAAAATCGAAAGCTTGGAGGAGGAATTTTAACCCAACATAATCATGGATTAAAATAGAAGAAAACCGATGTGAGGTTAATTGACTTCAGGATTGAGCCCATGACATCCGGAATGCATCACCGTTTGACTTCGGTGCTCGTATATTTACATGAATCTGGTGACAGTAACCTTTTTAAGCTTGCTCTGCACATGTTTTTGGATACACCATTTTCTACGGAGCAATATCAAAGGCGTAGAAACTCTAGTTAGCGTTATTTGTATCAATCACGACATCTAAATTCCAAGATTTAAAGCGAGTCGCTGCCAAAAAGACTGGCGGGCTGCAAGGTGATAAACGGCACAGCACATATCAGTTGATTAATCTGGAATCTGGTGCTATAAAGCCTTAGTTATTCCAGAATTTCTATATGAGTGTATTATTTCTGTGACTGCGTAATTTAGTAATCCAGAGATTAAACGTGAATGTTTTTTAATTGTTTTATATTCCTGTTGAGAATTAAGCAGATTCTGAATAAATGACCAAGATAAAGAAAGCGCATTACTGGACATAGCCAGCAGATTACAACCCACCTTTACCTTATTCTGATGGAAATGGCTTAAAATATCTATTTATTATTCCACTACTCTTAGTTGGAGATTCATTCCATAAGTAAAAGGGGAAAAAGGCGTTTCCGTAATAAGGATGCAAAGAGATCGTGTTCTCAAGAAAAAGTAATCTTAATAACCTCTCTAAGGTACTTTTCTAGCGTAGTAAACGGTTAAATGGTGCAGAATACCCATAGTTAAAGTTTCGTATAACAGTTACTCCCAACTATTTGTATTAAAATATCTATTGAAAAAAAAAGCTACATTGTCTACCTAATCTTTCTTCGTTTTATTTCATTGAAATAAGTATCCAACTGATATTTGGCAAAAAAAAAAAAAAAAAAAAATTCTATTCAGAAATATGTTTCTTCTATTTTAGGTCACTTAACTACTCGATCATATCGCGTCGTATCTGTTACCTACTCGTTTATCGGTATGTGGTGGGCAGTAGCCTTCATGGTCTCATTCCGTACCATACCACTTTGGCTTCGCGCCAAGCAAATGTTGTCAGTGTGCCATTCAGTCTAACTGGTTTTTCATCATCTGTACTCAGACGATATACAGACAAATTTCGAGGTTCCGCCCTTTGTTCCATACTACTTTACTTTGCGACAAGCAGATGGCGCTGCTTTCACTACCTATGGATAGATGACAGCGTAATCGCAATTACCACTTGTTTTCAGTTTTACCACTGTTTTAGACTGAAGGGGGAACTTTTTTATTCTGCACTCAATTTACTTTAGCGACTGAGAGAAACCACGAAAAAAAAAAAAAAAAAAGTAGGATTGTTCGGCACACGGGATTTGAACCCCGGACTTCCCGTCTGTGACGTTACAGCATAAGCCATCCCGCTCGGTTACGTAATATTGTCGGTGCTGGTTTCAAGACGAGTCTATAGTGGTCCCCTTGAAGATTATTTTCTTCATCAGTGTTGTACAAGGTATATACCGTCTACGCGAAGAAATCGGCCGATAATGGAGGGAAAATTCTGTGGAGGGAAGCACTGTCTTGAGGTTAAATTATTTTTAAAATCACACAGTAAAATTAAGATGCAACTAATCTCATATTTTCTGATAGAGAGAAACACAACCACTACTGTAGCACCCATACAGCGACATGAGGGGTAAGAAGGCGTTGTCAGACAACCCACAAAATAAGAAAATCTGGCAATTCTCTTTGATTCTCTGCTATACAAGTGCATGTGATCCAGTGCACCTCAACACACTATGCTCCTTCTAACTGCTTTGGTATTCTGTGAGAAAGCATATTGGCAGGATCAAATCAGTAGTGATGTACCGGGATTTCGTCCCGCAATCTACTGACATGGGGATGTCGCTTTTAAACACTTAAAAACCATCGGTCTGGAGCGTGTTTGAACCCACGACTTTGGGATCAGAAGGCCATCGCGTAACCAACCGAGTCACCAAGTCCGACATTAGAGACAGTAATAAAAACTGCTGTCATTTGTTACGACGAAAGTGTCGCGATGAGAACGTCCTCGTCATTGAAGCGGTTTGCTTTTCCGGCTGCATTACGCATTCACACTGTGTTATCCTACACAATCAAAGGTCACAGCTGATTCAGAGACTTTTTTAGGCTTACGTCTGGCATTTTAAGTACGGTGGTTGCTTGTACCACCCTCGCCCTTGTCATTTTCAACTGATATACAACGCAAATTTCTGTTTAATTTTCAATTTAATACTAATCTAATGTTGCGCCGTTAGCGGGAGGTAAGTAGCCGTTGACCAGAGAACCGTGAAAACAATGGATGGTGATTTTAAATTTGTAGCACGTATCTAAGAGGTAGAGAAAGAATTCCATTCCATCCAAAATGGAATATCGAGAATCCACTAAAACTACATATGGTTTCCTAAATTAAACGAATTTAAAGGTGTTTGCGCGGGGCCTAGAGCAGTATAAATCAAAATCGAAAAGTCGGATAAATACCACGTAGTATTTAAGTTCAACAGGAAGATGTTTCACCATAATCCTCCAATCCACCTGCCTTTTACATGGAACAATTTGGAATTTTTTATTTATTTGCTCAATTATGGCTTCAATGATTTAGGTTAAAATAATATGTTTGAGATACATAGGCAACTGTGGAATGTACAGGTATTATGGCTTTACTGCAAGTAACCGTTGGAGTTTATCTGAAAGAATTTTGTATACACATGTTAAACGTAAACGGCAAGAGGGAGACAAAGGAAAACACAATAACAAGCGTTGTTCTGGACAAAACACAACTTAATCAGTTTTTATGAACCATTGCTGTGGCAATCATTGGTTTGAATTTTCAAATACTTCATATTTTAAGTGCTAATTCTTCATCCTTTGTTATTCGTGGTCAGTCAAAATATGGGATTTCAAAGTCAAAACATAGCAAACCGTTTCTTTTTTTTTTTTAATATTTTACTATCGTTTCAGCTCCTTCACCTCATTGTTTTAAATCTTTGAGAAACTATGTATCTCGATTAACATTGAGTAGACAGGAAATTAAGGTTTTATAAGAATAGTTTACAAAAAAAAAAAAAAAAAAAAAAAAAATAGAGTCCTGTAAATGTAAGACATCCAGGTTTGTGTTACTTTTATATTTTTTCTGCCATTTACTAGATTAATTAGAAATGTTGTATTTCATCAAACAATTCGACATATTTTGACTGGAAATACTTGAATAAACAATCTTTTTATAAAACGTCTTTTGAGGGTATCTCTGTTTCTGTGAGTAGTATTACTCCTGCCCCCCTCCCAAAGTTGATGAAACAGAATATAAGTCAGGTTCCTCTAAGTTTGGAATGGCATATTTTCAAGGAATATTTTTGCCCCAAACAACCGTTTATATGCAGTATTTTTTTTCGTTTCAGCAAGTTTTGAGTTAATCAAATTATCTGTGATCGTCCACTTCAAAGATTAGACATATTGGCCTGTTCCGCTCTAGAGAGAGATTATTTTTTCATCTGGAGGAGGGTTCTACCTCTACTTCGAAAAATATTCGTTAAATGCCCATGTCAGCTTTTCATTACTTGATCAATTACTTTCTCTAGCCCGTATGTACAATGTACATAGTGGATAGAGAAGATAATTGATGTTTCACCGGAAATATATGTTTTGAGATCCCATGACCCCCCCCCAAGTTAGAAACGTGTCCATGTATGTGTACAGCAGAGCTCAGCAGACGAAAAGTCGTTTAAATACCATACTTGATATTTAAATTCAGTATTTTCCAAGGACGCGACGTGAAGCTTTTCAAGAAAATCCCCCCACCCTCAACTACCCTTTACATGGAACATTTTTCGAAATTTTTGATTTTCCCGAAAATTAACGATTTTTATTAAAATGCATATATTAAAGATATTAGCATCACAAATAAAATGTATATATTAAAGATATTTGCATCACAAATAAAATGTATTCTTTTGTACGAATAGTTTGTATATGGAACAGCTAGAAAAAGTAATGTGACTGGAACACATCAGATATTTTTAATATTAAATCAAATATTTCATTGAGCCCTTAAATCTTTTTTAGCTGTTCGCGGTCTTAGGAAATCTCATTTCAGTAGCTGGGGTTGTTCTCCTGTCCTTTTTAAAGTCCAGTTTTCCACCTATATGTTATTAATATGACTGTGATTAATTTTTCAAATGTCATCTGCACTTCCTATCTCTCCTCCCCTCCCCCCACTTAAATGCTCTCTTCATGTTTTCACACATTTTATGAAATGTAATTTTATTAATGTGTCTGGCAGTTTGAAGCATTCGGACCCAGGTAACCGAAACTGTTTACTTGATCTCTGTATCTTATGGAATACTAATATTTCATATTGAGATATTCAAACAATATTCTTTTCAAACTTTTTCAAGTTGATAAACTACTATTTGAAAATAATTGTTGATGTACTAGAAACGTCCCTATCACCTGCAAATAAAACCTTGTTAAAGAGGAGATTGTTTTAAAATAATACTGTTTGACAGCCCTGCCATTTTAATCGTAAGGCAGTAATGTTGAAAATGGTGTGTAAACGGATATCAGTTTACGCTTGAAGCTATAACTATTTTGACTGTCCTATGTTTGAGATTCTTACCTGATGAATATAACAGGTGACTGAATTTTCTATAAATACCATGAAAACTTCACTAAATTTATGTAATTTAAGTATATCATGCGGTTTATGCCGATAAAAATCGTGGCACTAGCCATTTCCGAAATATTCGCATTTGTTTGTATTAATTTGTAGACATGCCTTAAAGCAGTATGCCTTGAATTTGAGTGATCGTTCATCTGATTCTTAGGAGCATGCCAAGAATAACACATATATGAGTAGCATCATTTTCCTGTTTTTAAACAGTTTTTCTTCCCTTTCTTTTGTCCTGCAAATTGCATATAAATTGAGAATACTTCCGAAGATTTTATTATAAATCATTTGCTGAAAAACATGATACATAATAGAGAAAATCATGTAATTGTCAAGTATCTTATTTCCCCCCCCCCCCAGTTTATTTTACTTTTTGTGGGAATGTTGAATTTCAATATTTGGTAATAACTGTATTAGGATGTTTTGAATGCTCAAAAAGTTGCCATATTTTAATGTAGCACATTTTATTCTGTTTAATTTCTCGGCTTCCTCCTTTGCCGATGAAACCATTCACTTAAAAGTTAATCTTTTTTTTTTTAATTTTGTATAGAGAAACACAGAAGATTCAAAATATATTGCATTTCATCATCAACTACACGGTTTGGACCTTATGATCCGTTCCGGCTACACAAGCTCATCTCTCCATCGCTTTTTGGGTCTTCTTACACTTCTACCAATTGGACAGTAATTTAATACGTGTAGTGGACTACGGTGTAAATCCAACTTAGCTATATAAATTTAATGAATCAGTATATAAGAGTAATAAAAAGTATATATGTGTAACAAAAAGTATGTAAGGAATCTGTTAGTCGGAGTGTTAACCTCGACACATGTGGCATTTCCCTTACCTCCCACGATCCCTCAATGTTAACCCGCAGTACAGTTTTAGTTCGCGTCGTGTGGCGACCTCGAGTAATCCTTGGCCAACCATGCCTTTTTAACCCTCGCATAATGTCAAACGTGGCATCTGAGAATCCTAACATTAATATACGTCTAAACTAAGAGATTGAAAAGTACTCTCTTACAAAATTGAGGATACCCATTTATGAAGAAAAAAGAAGAAAAAGAAAAAACAACAAAAAGCTGACAAAATAAAAAAAATATACGATTATTTTAGTATTGTTTTTCACGTTTAATCTAATTCTATGCAAGTGTTTTAGCTGTACAGATTTTTAAAGCGTGTTATATGTGGATTTAAAGTGTAGTTATAAGCCTAGCTTCCTATAAAATTGTAGTGAAACCGATAAGTTTTGTCAATATTAAAGTGAATAAAGTCATTTAAGAGACCTATATAAATTTGAAATACTAAATTAAGTGCAAAGAAGCTGAAGAAAGACGGAGAGTCTGTATATGCACAAGTGTTTTTAGACAGGAATAGCATTATTTTAAAGTCATAACTTTTGTGCTGTTTTCTCGGTGTTTTATTTGATTGTACATTGGCTTTTTCAAATTATTCCGTGGGATTACTTTTTGATGTAAATAATTGATAGAATAGAATAAAATTGAGATAAATAGCTTAGTTATGTTATTAATAATACTTGTGAAAAATTTTAAGTAAAAAGATTAAAATCTCATTCTGATATTTCTATTCTCCCAATATATTAGGGCAATTAAAAGATCATCTCCACAGTTTATTTATATATTATTAGAGAGTTTAATTCTAAAATATTTTTACTTTCTCTGCCGAGTACTATGCAGGTAGTGAAGGTATTGTATTCCACCCAAAAATTCGATACCGGCATTTCTTCGGAAATACATCCTTTAAGGACACATGGACTTAAAAAAATGTAGATCTCTTCAAAATATATGTGTGTCCTATACATTTCTGTTAAATTGTAAATTCATAAAATCCTCATAAATTAATACAAATAAAAATATTGAAGCAGCATTTGCATGGAGTGGGATCCTTAATTGGAGATTGTCAAATGTATAATGCCATCTTTACTGTCCACGCTTTCATTATAATTAGTACAAAAAATTAATAAACTCCAGCCTGTAAACCTGGAGCTAACAATTTCCGATATATTTCTTGTTATTGGTTTCAGTTTAAAACATTTAAACTTTTCTCAAACAGGAAGTTGTCATCCGTGTTTCTTTTGTTTTACTCTGGCCATGCAAAGAGAACTAAATTCAGTTTCAATCGCATAGCGACAGGTTTTAAAAGATTTGACTGTCGTTTTAGCTTAGTAAATTCCCTTAGTTATCCTCTACTTTAAAAATGAATTAAGTGACAAAATCAGTTCTGCTTGTGTATATCTTGATTAGCAACAAGTAGATAGAAGAATAATTTTTGTGTAAGACATACGATTGCAGTCGAAATAGAGAAAGTCATGTGAATGGAATGCTTCCTTTTTTTCAATGTAATTTCATCGTGTGAAGCAGCTTTTTAAAACAGAAAAAAGTACATAAAACATCATGGCAATTAATTTAACAATATAAATGGCATTTGTTGTACATATCATACATTAAAATCTGATGTATTAAAATGT
Organism: Hymenopus coronatus; assembly: GCA_030762935.1. NCBI lineage: Eukaryota > Metazoa > Arthropoda > Insecta > Mantodea > Hymenopodidae > Hymenopus > Hymenopus coronatus. The sequence continues at coordinate 102,148,869 of CM060888.1, read as the reverse complement.
CAAATCGGAACTAAAATTGTCGAGTAAGTTTCGCGAATAGGAACCTGTGCATCAGTTGTTTAAAATACGGACAGCTCTTCTTTCTGAGATGCCTTGCACTACAAAACAATAAGGTGCAAAGGCTTGCCCAAACATGTTTAAAAGGGTTAGTTTACTGAATGACGTAATCATTGTGTTACTGTTTCAGAATTTGCAGTCGTCACTGCAGTAAATTACGTAAGGAAAGTTTCTTGAGTTGAATCTGTTTAGCGAATAGTTAAGTAATTTGAAAGCAGTTTTTCTACCCACTATCTCTTGGCAGTGGGTTGAGACGTGAGAGAGCTGATGTCTTTGACAATTCCAAAAAAATATTACACATGCTAAAGAGTTACCAGTTGTTATAGAACTGGAAATGTGAAACGAAGACACTTAAACCATTACAATCTGTCTCTGTGGCAAAATAATCAGCGCTGCGAGCTTGCACGCCAAAGAACCTTTGTGCGATTCCCGGTTGAGTAGTTTAACTAGAGGAAAGCTTGCATCCTAGTGAGTATGTATCACTCCATTAGAGCAAAGCAATGTCATAACACCACAGTTTCTTCTTGCTAGAACGTCTTTGTACGAGTTATAGTTGACACCCGCTGCCTCTCTATTAAGAGGATTGAACTATGAACAAAACATGTATCATCCATCATACGTCACTGTGCAGGAAACGCATTCCAGATCAATGATTTCATTCGGTTTAATTCATAGCCTTCACAGCAAATTTGTACTCGAAGCAATATTTTGATAGACATTTCCTCCAAAACAAGAAAAATATTTGAGATGTAGGTAGTAGACCTGTGCCCTCTCAAGCCTCCATTGCCAGTTCGGGAGTACAAATAAACTAACAAAGTTAATTGTTTTATCGAGTATTGTTATTTATTATAAATGAGTCAATACTAAAATGCTTATGTAACATTTTTATTAATCACCAGAAAAGAAGGCGTTGGAAATTTTGGTTACTAGGCCGTATAATCGCTTATTTCCAGATCTTGATATCATATTAGATTTCAAGCGAAGAAAATATTAACATAATACAGAAAATCAGAAGATAATGAGAAATATGATATAATTAAATAATTGAGAATCGGTGATATCACCAGTATTTACAAAAATATTAACGCAAACATTTTATTTGGTAAGTTTCTATACCAATTTAACCAATCGTACATTTGTAATTTCATCCTAGGTTTTCGAGTTACGCTGTTTAGAGACAGAGGCGCTAGCACAAAGTATTGTTTTACCATTTTAATTAATTGTATTTGGTTTAATTAACTTAATTTTATTGAAGAAAATCAGATAAACATACGCCAAATACTGAATTAAACTGATTGTGCAGAATTCTACGTTTACATTACACTCGTTAAATAAGTTGCATATTATATATATATATATATATATATATATATATATATATATATAAAAGATATAGCTTTAAAGTTAAGTGTTCTCTCTTCACTATGTACAATTGCCGCTGTAGATAGAAATTAAATGTTATCAGTTCAAGGTATAGCTTAAGACATACTTTTCTAAAATGTCATGACCGAAGTAGCTGTTATCGCTTCTGACTTTATTTGCGTTGTTAGTTGCTTTCAGCTGTAAATGATGCCAAGTTCTCCGTGCGTCATTTGTTTTAGCCTTAATGATCACTGCAGACAGCTATTTATAGGCGTCTTGAAATGCCTTAGCATGATAGCTGATGGAAGACGAACTTCATACAATTTTAGAACTTGGTGCTTACATTAAAGACAAAAGAAACACTTCATTAGGATTATGCAACGCCAATATAACATGTAAAGGTATTCAAATTTGGAAAAAATTTATATCTAAGTTATGACTGCATGTCCCGATCAAGTGTTAGAAAAGTGCATATGTAATAAATGTTGTTATATGTATAAATCTCTTTAATGGCGACTATTTTCTGTATCAGCAGCAGTTGTGTAGATATACCAAATGATCACATTTATTCGCTATTTACCATAACAGAATTTGAGTTGATGACGTCACTTATAGAGCGAATCATTATTGCAGTCAATAGTTCTGGGAACCTGCTGAAGAGGACGCACAATATTAGTGAACAGTAACAGAGACCGGCGTGGATATATCAACGCCTTTCGTAGTCCGAACGTGGCTTACTTCTTCACGGCTGCCTCTCGTATTAACTGTTGTTTCGTTTATTTCCTGCCTTTTTGTTTGTACAGGTAATTATTACATCAGCGTACCCATAAACCCTTTTTGTAAGGCGTTGTCATGAAAACTGCCGAAATTCAGGGAAAGAGCAAGAAAATTCATGTACGCAGTGGGCAGCATCGTAATGAAGTGTTCCTTCAATAATTTGAGCACCAGATAGAACATAGATAGATCATGAAAATACGATGTTCGGTCGTGGATTCCATTCCACTGTAATGGAATTGACGTATGTACGTGTTTCCTTCGTTTGTCAAATCTGCCAATCGCAGCATGTTCTTAAACGCCGCTTGATAATGCGCCTGTAGGCATTAGTTTTGTGTTGGCTGCCGCTAGTTGGAATCCTAGAAGGGCCCACTGACGTGCTCTTATGTCACGTTTTCGCCGGAAGACCATTCCATGGGCAGATGAGATGACAATCCAGCCTTCACAAATTCACCGTCTTTTAATCCAGCTAAATTACAAGACAGTGCGTTTATTATGGAATGTTCATTTTCAGTCAATGAATTTTATTTTTCTTATCTTCTACATCCAGAAGTAGTTGCTCTTGTAGGTAATGCTAGTGTGTTAACCACATTTTAGTGAATATCATCCCAAAGTTTATAGAAATTATCTTTCCATTTTACTCTCTACACATGACTTTTCATCATGCCTAAAATAGTTGAGAAATCGTATTTCTTCGGCTTGAATGCCCCTTGGTCTTCTATGTGTTACAGTTCATGACTCGCCACCATACAACAGAATTATGTATGTGTGTGACCTGCGAGTTGTTTTAAAGTTCTTTAGCTATTGCTGCTCTTTATCTTATATTTAATTTATGGTAAATATGGAATGCCAAGTAACGAAGAAGACATCTCTTCCTTTAATATCTATATCTTTTCCAGGCACCTATCTCGAATGACGTTATATATGTTATAGATGTTGAAAATTCTAATTATATTTTCCCCTTAGTGATTAGATAAGTAAACTGAATTTTCAACTTTTTAGGCTAATCAAATAGCCTTCACATGTTAAAATTATCGACATGTGTTTCTGCTGCTCTTAATACCCTTAAATCGTTGTCATAATCATAGAGGGCAAAAGAGCAGTAAAGCGAATCCGCAGAAGAACTGGATGAGCCAAACCCTAAAGCTACTAGGTGCTCATCATAAACATTGCAGTAAAACATATAACATGTAATAAAATAGTTTAAAATAGAATAAATCCATATTTCTAACTGCAGTTTACATAGTTATCCCGCAACCAGCGCTTAGTGCTAACCACTGCATTCTCTGTGCCCTTTTAAGAGATAACGGCTGTACCCCAGCAACCAGACTATTTAATAATAATAATAATAATAATAATAATAATAATAATTGATAGCAGCAGTAATGTTTATATTCATTGTCGTGCTTTGCCATTTTATATCGCTGTACAGTTATTTTATGATAATCATCTGTAAAATAATAGAATAGAATAATAATGATAATCACACCAGAGTAACTTCAAACTATGAAGGAAAAGTGTTATATGACTTCTACTGAGCCTGTGCCTCGCTGCATATTTTCTGCACAGAATCGAAGGTTGTGTCAGCCTTGCATATTATCCAACTTAGTAGTGCAATCATTTATCCAAGGAGAGATTTTGTGGCATTGGCTGTTACCTAAAGATTAAGTGACTATGCCCAACAATTTTAAATATTGAACATGATCTATCTATCCACCACTAGCAATAGACAATTTAGAAACATGCATTACACCGTTCTGATTTACTCAACATAAAATACATTTTTACCAAATCGTCATTAAACATACGTTTCGTTTTGTGCACTTTTATCATATAGCCACAAAGTCACAATACACAGCGCCTGACTAAATGGTTCGGTATCTTGGCGCGAAGCAACAGGTTGTTTCTGAATTCACTAGATGGTACCAAAAGAACTTCTACGAACAGAAACATTGCATTTTACATTAAAAAATAATTTAGTATATCTATAGTACGATCAATTTCAGTGTTTGGTTCACACATTTAATTTCTCAAATACGAGACTTTCGTAAGGTGGATTAACGCATGGAACATGTAAATGCCTTCTTGAACTTGGCAAAGTAGGGGGAAAAAAGAATAAAATTCAAATGAGTGACGGGCACACGTAAGACACGTATGCACCAGTGTTTTGTTTGTTTGTTTTTATATTAAATTCTATCCGGCAACATGGTTTACAAGTAAATGTTCTCAAATCTAACCTTTCTTTTGAGACTACAAGTGAGCACGGAATACCCAGAATTCAGCCAGGGAGCAATCCCATTTTCCTGGAACACGAATCGTGAAACTTGGCGGCGGATGACACACAGAAAACACTCTGGGGTTTACGTCATATTATTACGTCACGCTGTGACTAACGGCTATGGATCCTGCAAAGCTTTTCCCAAGAACGCAAGCAAGGAAAAACTCTCATTTACTTAGTTTTCACCCCGAGATTTGCATTTTTAATGAAGCAATTTTCTCTCTCTCTCTCTCTCTCTCTCTCTCTCTCTTTCAGGCATTTCCTAAAGGCGTGTACAGGTTATTTTTACACGCATGGCTTGATACCAAAATAAACTATATTGTTACTATTAAAATAATGTTTATGCAATTAATGTAGGAATCATAAAAAGTATTTTACTCGCTGAAAGAGACTATAATGAAGCAAATTTAATTTTAATAAACTTTATAAATAATTAGTTGCAGTAAACATATTGATGCAATCTAATTGACGGATTAGGGGAAACATACCCTGTCCTCGGCTAAAACCAATTATGTGCAGGATACCAATAAATGTTGTAAGACTGGATGACCCAGTAGGCGGTAGGTACTTGGGCACTTCTGATCACTTTTGTTAGTAAACCTACGTCCAGAAACTCTATATTAATGTTAGGAGAGGCTGTTCCAACCATGCTTGACACTGTGAGTACTCGTGCTTACGCAGTAACAGTTCTCGGAGCTCGGCTGGGGAACAAGCGTGATAGTCAGCATGTCAGTGAGCGAAGGTTATAGCACAAGTGATTGCGCTTCTGCCACTTCATTTCAACGTTTTATTTAGGTCAGACGGCAACTTGCGTTCAATTATGAGTTGTATTGCATGTTGCAGGCAAATCCTTGTGAATACTCCGCTGCTCTCTGAAATTTGAATAGCGGCAGTACGGGTCACAAAATATAGGAAAGAAGTAATAGAAAACTAAAATTATTTTAAGTAATCATAGCCCAAAATGGCTGCCGCTAAATTCATAATGTTTTGTGCATTGTGTAGCTATGTGGTATCGAATTCTTGGAAATAGCACAGACTCTGGGGTAGGACGCATACAGGATGGCTACAACGTAATCTGTTTCACTTAAACGCCTCTCCAATTTTGAAAACACGGTGGGGGCTGGGTGATGTCTGTTGGGCTTACATCTAAATGAGAAGTATTTCAATATATTCTGAATTTGCGTATAAGACGACACTTAACGTTAGCCATAAAAATGAATAGTGTGGAGTATGGAACTACTAAATAAAACAATACCGGTAATACTATGGTTGTTTGTGTATATGGTGGACGACTGCTGTGCATCACGAGACATGATGCAGCGCCCTTGATAAACCACCTCTTAGGCAATTATAAAGAATACTGCATGACATTAAAATCACATAGTTATTGAATAAAAACTAGTTAAATTCGCAGTTGCGCTTCTTCCAAACACATCTAATAATAGTTTCTTTCACACTAGCCGTGTATAGGACAGGAATTTAAATGGTAGAGTAAGCCATCCAAATTATCAAATAAGTTGCATTATCGATAGTGCAATTTCACTACAGCATCAACTGAGTAGTGAGAGAAACCTGCGCGCGCACTTCTAATGGTCTCGTTAATGCGCATGTTTCATAGAGATGAGCTAATAGGGATGGTGAGAATAACGTAGTGTATCACAGGTATAAGCATTTGAAAAGTTTAGTGATCAACAGCCGAGCGTGAATTAACAATATTTTAGACATCAAAGTTCTTAGGCTTTCACGACCAATGTCAATACTAGCTATAGTATAATCTTTTAATCATATAAGATCTCTGTAGCTATGGCTGATTTTAGAGAAAGTAGAATAGAAATTTTGTTTGGTGACCTTCTTAAAAATGAACATCTCCATACCATAAAAAGTGGAAAAAATGTTATCCCTAAAAAGTTTATTAGTGCAGTAAGTTTTCCGGGATGGCCTTTCGAGGACATGAAGAAGCAGTGAATTCTGTTCATCAGGACAATTATGTGGAACTCTTGAAGTACATTATAGAGTATGATCCTTTTTTAGCGCATCATTTATAAACCTCTACTGTGTTTAAAAGCATTTATAATCGAATTCAAAACGACGTAATGCAAGCCGCAGTCGCGACCGTTTTGTAAAGTATGACGCATGAAATTGTGGATATTCCTTTTGTGCAACGCGATGGAATTACTTGTCAAGATTGGCAACACTGTGTGTAGGAACGTCATTACACTTTGTGATGGGTTTTGTGCTTGAACACCCCCAAATTGAGTCAGATATTTTAGCACCGGTTATTGCCTTTTGTTAATTTTGGAATATATCAAATTTGTTTTTCTCTTAAGCATTTTGATATTCACCGATGTTTTGTACAACACAGTCATCAAAACCAAGCAAGTGATATCTTGTACTATCAATAGAAGATCCAAGGAAGTTACCACTCCCTAGACTCAATGAGCAGAACAGATTTTTCAAGTAGAAGAGTCTTCAAAGACGAAAAAAAATTGAACATAAATCCCTTTATTTTGGGGAGTTTGATAACATTGACAAGTGCTTGGACATAAGATTTTAAGATTATTTTAAACTGAAATGTTTAAACTTATTGTTACGTGAAAACTATAGACCAGTTACCCTAAAACAGCTTTCAAGGTCTCTTTGATGCAAATGGACAGGTCTTCGACGAGAAAACACCTTGCTGTAGTATACAGTATAAGAAATTAGGAACAAAACTGTGAGCGAACTTGTAAAACTACTAAGCACTAATTCAATACTAAACTAAGTTTTAATATGTTAGTGTCATTTTGTTACAATTCTTGAGAGTGAATTTTCAGTAGAAGTGTTTTCAGCGCTGAGGAGAATCAAATATTGCTCTCGGAATTCTATTGGAGAAGAGAGACTTTTTGGGATAATTTCAACGGAAGCTCGCCTACTAAGAGAATTCAGAAAAAGGAACAGAAAGTTACAAAATTTGCTTCCCAGGAAATAAGGTGAAACTTCAATTCGCATGATCTTGTAGATGTGGCCTATCAAAGTGCCAGAAGATGAATTTAAGTCTAGAAACTTATTATTACTATTATTATTTACATTATACTTAAAGTAGCTTTATTAAATATATTAATGTAGTATTTCAATAGTAGTCTTTCAATTTAAACTACTATCAGTTGTGTTTTTATCTTTAATATTTAATTCTTTGATATATATATATATATATATATATATATATATATATTATTACCGGTTGTGATTTTCGTCAAGATAAGTCTACTCCTCGATTTCCTATTGTTTACTTAAACCTTTAGTATTCATTACTTCAGCTATCTGAATGGTCACCGAACGCCACTGATTTCCATAGTCATCTCTCTTCCAGTTTGGGAATCTCTAGCGCGTAAACTTTGTTATTTAATTCAAGCTGTTATGAGGAAGATGTTCAACTTCTTTGTATTTTTACTTTCTCTACTATGTATATGTATTAGGGTAAGATTTGTATTCTACCCAAACTTCTATGTCGAGATTTTACCCGAAATGTATACTTTGAACTCCCCTGAATTAAAAAGAAATATTTGTAAAAAAAGATCCGTGTGTGTATGAGAAAGAGAGAGAACAGCATAACTCAAAACGAAAAGTTCGTTGAACAGCAAAATTGATGTTTACTTCAGCATCTTCGAGGGTGAGTCACGAAGATTTAAAAAAAAAAAAAAAAAAAAAAAACACTCCCAAACACTATAATTTACGTGGAAGATTTTCGAAAAATTTTATTTTCACAAAAACAATTAACAATTTTGTTTAAAATGTCATATGTTCAAGATATTTTATGTCAAAAGAAATTTATATCATGAGTTTTCTGGGTGGTTTTTGCATAACTGGTAAACCGTAAGAGATAGACCGAAACTTACTGCACAAGAAAATTTAGATCGTCAGAGCACACAATTTGTGTCAAATACTTTAATTAATAGCAAAGTTATTTCCAAGATATTCTTTGTTATTGGTTTCAATTTTCCCATACTTTCCCTTTTCTCTAAAGAGAAGTCGTAAATCATTATTATATGTATTTTTTTTTTTTTTTTATTCCTGACCAAAGAGAACAGAATATAAAGTCATCACTTAGCGACCAGATTTTAAAAGATTTGATTATCACTAGTGTATCCGCTTATTTCTCTTTTACGTAAAAGAAAATAAATATCAAGACTATTTCTGCTAAAATTATGTAAACAGCAGACAGTTTTTGTTTTAGCATGTATATCATTTTGAAATGTAAACTTTTAGATTTTATTTAGAAAATGTCTCTAGTACAAACCAGAAATTCTAATTAAATTTATACAAACGGCTTCCATTAAATCAGTGTGAAACGACAAACGCATTTATCACAGCAGCTAATAATACATTAATTTTATTTAACATTGGTTTGGTGAACCAAAGTCTCAAAAATGATTAGAACTGCCCATTAGGGTGTTTTGAAACAGTTTTTATCATTTGCACTAACATGCTATATAGCAACTGAGGCCCTTATTCACTCCACTGGTTGCGAATAATGTCTAGACATTGATTGCAATAAAACAATAGATATAAAACGATTAAAAGTGGTCAATACTATAAAGAATATAAAATGACCCAGAATCGGAGAGAAATTGATCGAAATAACATAGAAGACAAAGATAATATATCCCTTCGTAATGTCTCTTGATTTTCTCTCTGCTCTCTGAGAAGACTAGCGAATCGCGCGAGACTTTCAACTGGACCAAGTCGTCGTGTAGTATTGGCGTGGATTTGTCGCTGCGCTGTGTAGTTATTGATGATTTCCCTCCGATTCGAGGTATAGTTTCACTATTTACAATGATATTCTTTCACACTGTTTTAATTGAGAAGGCACATTAGAAGTGCAAAACCATCCCGCATCCTCACGTTTTTTCCATCCCAAAGGATATAAATGTTAGAGAAATGCAAATTATTATGCTTATTGAAGGAGTAAATTTTACATGGGTTTAATACTGAACCCTGTGTTTCAAAAATGTTCAATAAAATATTCTAAAATGTTCATAAATTCAACCCGATAAACCTATTATTAAATTATAGTTCATTAATTCCAAAGTATTAGCGAAAATCATCTGGCGTAAAGTAAACTATTTGCTGTGCAAAAATATCACCTTATCAGTAAACACTACTTTGAATAATATAGTTTCAGAAGTCTCTTGTCTAAATGTCTGTCTTTTTTATCAACAAAACTGCGAAAATTAAACGCATGCAATAACGGACTTTGTAGACCTGCACAATCAACGTATTAGGTAGGTCCTTAAAAGTAATAATTTGATACATTATCTAAAGCCCATGGACTATAAAGTTTCATTCGCACTATTATAGATAAAACGCAGATGTAATTAATCTCGTTATCAGGCTATTTCACTTGCCTTCATAATCACAAGAGTTTTATTGTGGAAAAGTCCTTGCAATTTCGGATGTTGGAAGTAAGCTGGTGTTTTGTTATGCAAGCATGCGGTAGCAGATTTACCTGTTTGTGGATCTGTTGCATACTTAATGAATAACATGATCGAGTCTGAATGTGACTTGTTAGTCATGGACATTTGGAATTTTTTCTTGTTTCATAACGATACTGATGACCTTAAATGAAGTTGTAAGGAGTTTCCATACTCGATTCAGTTTTCGTGCAGCAAACTTAAGTTAGCTTCCTTGCATTCATTTTCGTCTTTTGACTTTTCTCAATCCCATAGGCATTAGTAAAGGCTTTTAACAATAGATGAGAAAGCTGTTGAATTAAAAATGCAATGCTCTGTAAGATGGAAGCCTTATTTTGTTTGCAAATTACTGATAATTTTTCATATTTTGGAGAATGTCTTTAGCGATAAATGATAAATATTAACTCTGTTTTTCTTTGTATAGAAAAATGTATATGTTTTCAAGTTATAAAAATAAACTTTAATTTAACATTTGCGACACATACCATAAAGCTAGTAATCGTGAAGCAATGTTTAGAATTTCAACGAAAAGAAGTTAGCATTACAATATTAAAGATACCTATTAAAATAACGTACCAAGCAAGAAAAGGCCTTGCTTCTGAAGTGTGCAGGTTGCTAACAGGTCCGTTTCAACATAAAGACAAACACGCAGTTCACCTTGTTTTACCCCGAATGAACTCGCTGAGAGCCAAATGTGAAATATGCGAGAATAGTTACTTTGGAAGCAGAGTAAGTACAAATGCAGAACGCATGGACCGCAATGTTAGAAATGGAATATAAGACAATTTAAATGTATTTGCAGCAGCTGTATGACTTGGTTGGTCTGAGTTGGTGAGCGCGCGCGCGCACACACACACACACACACACACACACACACACACATCTATGCGCGCGCACGCGTACGCATTTAATCAAATACATTTATAACTATTTGTATTTTGATTTGCTTCTTTGTTACAAAGAACTTAGTGGCATTGTTGAACAGCTAACAAATTAGGTGTAGTAACAGCACTCTTGGCATTGAAAGCAAAAGGTGAGTCTTACCACATTTTCTGTGAAAAATTCCGTCAAGGTCTTTGGCTAGCGATTTCAAATACTGACAGCGAGAGATTTTTCTCTACATATAACTTAGTTTTAACAGAAGAAGGACAATCATGAAAAACTAAAATATACAACTTATTGTATGTTGCATTTTGGTGATGTCTGATGTTAAGGGTCTATGTAGTAATGAAGACGGATTCATCTAATACAACTACCAAAGAACTCATATTTTATGCCTTCTTTCTTGTGTTATTTTCGTTATTGTTGTGTATGCTTTAGTAAGGAAACATACACGATATTTCATTATCTGTGAATGAACGCGTTTGTTATTAGTTTATACAATCTAATAATAATGTTACGTGTTTTCGTTATTTGTTACGGTCATATATGTAGTTAACGACGGATTAAAGAAACAAAACCTTTATTAATTATATACAAGCGCTTAATTTTAGGTGGATCGAGTTTGTGACAGAAACTATGCGATAGTATCAGTAAAATGTATTATTATAGATATTTTTAGGAATAATCGGAGAAAAGAATTTAAACTTTTAGAAGGTCGCTGCTGTAAATTATACGCAATAATTTTTCACCGATCATGAGAAAATTTGGAATGTGTTACAAAATTCTTCAGACTTAAACTTATGTAAATTTTCAGCTTCGTATTGAAAGCTGTCCATGTGCTGTTTCATGCGTAAATACCAATTAGACAACGCTTACGAGTATAGTAGGTACACTGCATAGGGAATGAATGATCTTAAAGAATGTTGTTTAGATACTGAAAAGCACTTCCGTGATTGTTAATTTTCTGTATTATAAATAATCCCTAAGTTTAAATTCTGCGAGGAAATATTTCCAGTTTAATTCTGTATGTATTTGCGCTATATAGAAACAGTTGATATTATAAAATAGCTATGTCCGTCTAAAATATTACGGCAAAGTCTTAGACTGCTTGGTTATTTTGGGGATAAGCTGTTTCTCAAACAGCGCGATTTTACATATTACATAGAAATTATTATTATTATTATTATTATTATTATTATTATTATTATTATTATTTATAGGTACATTAGTATGAACTTTCAGCTGCCCATATTTAAATTATGTTTTATTATAGAAATACATTTCAAATGTTTTCCAGTCGTGAAGTAGCAAGTGCATGTTTGGTGGTTTCGATTACTCGAAAAGCTTATCGCCAGCGATTTTAATGTCAGTGACCAAATTTCCTGTTTATAATTGCGCATGGCGAATTAATTCACAACGCCTTAAACAAATATACAAAGTGGATATTGATGATTTTAGCCTTAGATCTGGCGACAACCCTCAAGGGCTACAGACGCTGTGCGTCATTGGAGAGAGCGAATAAAGACGCTAGACGCTACCTCAAACTCCTAACCCCAGGCTGCTTAGTGCCGAAATAAATTATAAACATGGAATTTCCACAGCTTACTAAAGTTTGCCCAAAACAAGCTAAAGAAATGCTGAATTAGAAGAATCGGAGGAAATATTTTATGATTACCTTCTATAACCATAATTGTTATCTCATTGCTTAAATTAGTTTAATACCTTATATAATTTTGCAGTTCGATATACCTACATAATATCTGTATGCTATGTAGGTGTGTTTGCGAGGAATTCCCTCTTCAAGTCACGAGGTGGTAATATTATTGTTTATACTTTATATTGTTTTTATAGTAAAATAAATAAATATATATATATATATATAATGAAAAGCAATAAGCTATTTGCTTAATCGTCAACATGGTAGGTATTTGCTTAATCGTGAACAGGAGAGGTTTGTAACCAGGCCCGCGAATTAAAGAGCTGTTGCTTATTATCAGGTATTAACGCTCTATTACAACGAAAAAAGTTGTCCAAATATAAGCATTACATGGATTTTGTTTAGAAATAAGCTTTATTGTATTATGCAGAAGCCGTTGGTAGGATTGAACACTTTGGCGCATATGTAGCAGGCCAGCGAAGAAGAACCTCATGGCACGGATTAATTGGTTGGGTGTCTCGGTGGAATGCTAAGAAATCATTTTCCCTTAGATGGCTCGGCCTTGTGTGAGACGGGCATCTGTGGGAGGGCTTGTATAAAGATGTCTCTTGTGTTTACAGCATAGGCAGCATGTTGTATATTTAAAGTAGAAGAGTGCGGGCTTCCTAAAGCAAACTGTTTGCACAACAGAAGGGTCTTGTGTGTTTATAAGGAAGTTAGTGTTGTTGATGGTCAGAACATTCTAAGCATTCAAGCCACACATCCTGCCATCGCCAAATTCTTTAGGAAGGCCCTCGAGGCTGCTGAAAATATGTATTTTTTTGTTTGCCTAAGGCAGCCTCTTCATCTCTTTTTCTTCCTTTCTTTTTCCAGCTTCTCGTCTTTCCTTTGGGTACTACTTTTCGCACCTGTTGTTTCACGCCTGTGTTCCGCTCTTCTCTATTTTTCTTCCTCTCTTTGTGCAACCCACTTCCCCTTCTCCTCGCATACTTTCTGACTGTTTTTAAAGTATCCCAAAGGTCATATAATTTAGTGTATTACTTAACCTTTGCTTCTTTTTATTGTACTTTAGTATTTTTACTTGTGTTTTCTTGAGTATCTTCGCTGCACAATTATTACTTCTGTATCTTCTGTTGCGTTCGTTATTTTTATTTTCTCATTGTTCTATTTCCTTTACTTATCCCATGCTTAATATCTTGAATTCGCTTATATTTGCTTTTCTCCCTAAGAAATATTTTTCTCACATTTTGCACTGTTTCCTTCTGCTCTTACAAGCATTTACCCTTCCTTCTAGCCATATTGTATTTTGTGGATCTTTCGTCTCGTCCCCATTTTCTCTTCTTCCTCTTGACTTGAGCCTTTCCCCTTCTTTTCCTCACTTTATATTTATTTCGTCCTCACTTCATATTTTCGTTCCAAACGAAGTGCTGCTCACTTTTTTTGTTGTCTTTGTTCTTAAAATGTACAGGGTGTATATAAATGAATATCGAGGTTTTAGCTCTTTACAATATTTATTACATTCAACTTACAGTTATGAATGATATGTCAAATGAAAAAGCAACTCAAACAGTTTTACCAAGAAGCTTATAAATGTTCAATGTGACTACCCTTTGTCACACGGCACACATCAAGTCTATAGCCGAGTTCTTCCCAAACGTTGATAAGTGTGTATTCAGTAATTGTAGCAACAGCTACTTCAATCCGGTTTCTTAATTCAGGGAGGTCAGCTGGTAGCGGAGGCACGTACACACGATCCTTGATGAAGCCCCAAAGGTAAAACTCGCATGGCGTTAGGTCAAGAGAATGTGGAGGCCATGCATAGCAAACCCTGTCATTGGGGCCCTTGCGGCCTATCCAGCGCTCGGGTACAGTGACATTCAACCAATCGCGTAGTTCGTTATGCCAGTGAGGTGGGGCACCATCCTGCTGGAAAATGAAGTTCTCTGGCTCATTTTCTTCCAACTGAGGGAAGAGCCATTGCTCTAGTGTATCAAGGTAAGAAGTGCCAGTTACAGTAGGTTCACCAAAAACGAAAGGCCCATAAACTTTTCGCCGGGATACGGCACAAAGAAATTTACTTTAGGGGAATCTCGTTGCATTTGTACCATCTCGTGAGGATTTTCTGAGCCTCAGATGCGCACATATGAGTGTTGACGTGACCACTAAGGTGAAAGGTCGATTTATCACTGAAGACAACACGATCCACAAAATCGTTATGAAACAACATGTCGTTTGCGAATTTGGCACGTAATCCGTGGTCTGTCGGCTTTAGAGCCTGTAATAACTGTAAACGGTAAGGACGTAGCTGTAAGCGTTTTCTTACAACTTTCCAAATAGTCGACACAGGAACTTGTAATTCACGACTAGCCTTCCGGACTGATTTCTTTGGGCTACGAGTGAACGACTCTCTCACTCGCTCAACAGTCTCTTCACTTACTCCTGGTCGTCCCGTGCTCTTCCCTTTACAAAGGCAGCCGGTATCTTCAAACTGATTATACCATCTACGAATGTTTTTATCACTAGGAGGATCACAACCGAACTTACTACGGAACGCACGTTCCGCAGTAACTACAGATTCGGTCTTTGCAAACTGCAAAACACAAAACGCTTTCTGTTTACTAGTCGCCATCTTTACTACTACCGCTGTCTAGCGGATTACGGCAGAAACATTGCACGCACTTGTGCCAACAAACAAAACTGCACTTGAGCCAACATGCGCACTTGTGCCAACAAACAAAACTGTTTGAGTTGCTTTTTCATTTGACATATCATTTATAACTGTAAGTTGAATGTAATAAATATTATAAAGAGTTAAAACCCCGATATTCATTTATGTACACCCTGTATTTCTACATTTTTCTTTGTTCTCCCCATTTTGCCGCTGTAGCGAAAATCTCAGCTCCGGAAGGAATAACAGCCACAAATCCGGCGACGCTAAGTAGTTGCGGCAGGCAACCTATAAAGCAGCAGTTTCGTCAATGAATATCGAATATATTTTATTACTTTATGTTCTCCCTTCCTAGGGTCTGATTATGGGGGCTTAAGCGACTAGCTGAAACAATTAATTACTATTGTAAACAAGAAATGTCAATGCACATTGCTAATTTATAGATAAAATTATAAAAATATTAAGTAGCATACTAATTTAAAACTACTGCAAAATATTATATAATGTAGAAAAGCTCGAAGAGCCATCTGAATGTAAGTAATATTGGACTATAAATAAATAAAACCAGCAACGATGAAGTAAGTAGAGCAGTTTTTATTCTCAGAAACCGGAACCAACAGAATAACGTATTAAGCATTTCAATGTGCAATCTATTGTGAATGATTTGGCTGCGTTTCGTTTTGAGTTTCAGTTCGTCTGAAACCTAAATTCTTAGAAAATTTATCCATGACAATTTAGGAAGATAATGAATCTCGTTTCGCACAAGTGTACCTGGTCAAGTCAATTAACGACATAAGATAATGATATCTTGATAAGCCAATTTTATTCATATCTACAATCAGGCAGAAAAAATAAAAATTGACTGAATTATTTTGTGGTCAAGCTGTTGTAAAATCTACAGATTTCATACACATGTGGAACTGCCAGCCAACTTGTGTAATTTTTACACGGTCCTAATTATTATTGGTACTTATTCCCATTTTTATGTAACTGAAACTACCTACTATATATTTAAGTTTTAAATATGTATTGCATTGCTTTTTTACTGGGTGATCAGAACAGCTTTTTCGGCTCTAAGCCGTCCGGCGGTAAAGCGGAGGCTTCGTAATGAATTGCCGCGAAACCTGTTCTGCTCAATGCTGTTCACCCAGTATATTTACTTCGAACGTATTGTATCCTCTCTCTTAGCGCGCACAGCAAGCCGGCCGGCCAAGAGCTGCGGGACCTGTTCTGCTCTGTGGTGTGTATTTAACGTGTGAGCATTATAACGAGCAGTTATGTGGCCTTAAAAATCCCATTTGCGTACTCTCGCTCCCCGGCTGACCACATTTTAACTTGAGTCACTAATTTACCCAGAGCAATTACCAGACATACTAATTACAAAAGTCGCAATATTCCAGTTTATAATCTAATATATATTTAATGGCATTTTATTTTATAAAAGCTATTTGGTATAAATAAAAAAAATTGCCTGACACCGTGATTATCTTTGTTTCTAGAGTTTGGCTTTAGGCGCATTTTAAAATCTTAGGCTGCATGTATATAAAGTTTGTCAGGTAGACGGCTATATGTGTCACAGGAGTGGTGAGATTTTGGGTCGTTATACTGAAGTAGTTCCACATTTCCTTGAAATTAAAAATGGGTCCCAAGCAGATTTGCCGGTTTACAGGAGTTGAACCCGAGATCTCCTGATTGCGAGATACAGGCGCTACTACCCTCCTGAAACAACTAGGACAGAGTGTTTCATGGATTATTCTATCTTGGAACTTGTTTATTTATTCCCAGCAAATACACCTACAATTATAAATAAATGCATAGAAGAGCTTAAATTCTAACGCAATGTTCTTTGGCCATGTAAATTTTCTACTAAAATTAACAGTGGACATTAGGATACCTTATAGTCGGTTAAGATATGAGAGCTAAGAGGTCGGCCCGGTTTGATTTGAACCGAGCCCAAAAAGTACCTCTCGGTCCAGCCAAGTTTAATTTTTTTTAAATTATTATTATTATTATTATTATTATTATTATTTTATTTATTTATTCTTATTAGTCCACAGAGCACTGCTGCTTCGGTTCGAAGAGATTTGCGATACTTGGAGATTTTTTCCCTTGTGGAGAGGCCCCGTGCATTAAACGGCATGTTGACTGCATACTACTTTTTGACACATTTTGCTCTCTATTACTGGATTCTGTCCAGCATGTCCTAGGTGTGAGTGGATGGAGGAAGGCGGAGTTAGCAGCTACCGTGCTGTTAAGAGTTATACGCAATTAGCCGAAGCGAATACATCGTTATTATTACTCTGGGATAATTTTGCCTTTCCTGACATCTCAACAACGGACCAAAAATTTGCTAAACTAATTGTTATAGGTTTAGTTTTCCTTTTATTGGAAAATTTTTCGTTATTCTTTAATTTCCCCCAAAATGGTGCTAATCATTTTAAGTTACCATACCGTCCGACAAATAAAAGGATGGACCGACGGGCTGGACCGGACGTAGGCCTGAGGGCTGGTCCCGCATCCGTTCAGACCTCTCACAGGAGAACCAAGCTTTAGTGACTAAACGGTCAGTATGCAAGTTTGAACTCCAGCGAATCTATAAAAAGTAAGCCAGTGCAACAGGTATATACAGTATGACAAACCTTAGCAATGCATTTTATAATAAAAGCTTTGTATTTGAGGAGGAGTTGCCGGTAACGTAACAGCTCAAATATCCCCAGATTTTAGCGATTTTCCCATAATGGTAGACAAATGTCAGAGTTGTATGTGTTTTGGTAACCTTCGGTAAAATATAACCTGCAACTTGGACGTGTCCCAGCAAGGGAGAGTATGTGCTCAGCTTCAGCGTACACAAAGTTTGACGTAATATGTTATAACACAACTAGGAATTGTTACCTTGCTTCCTCCTCCGACCTCGCAGCATTGCCAAGGTTGCTTTTGTACTCCCGAGAACTTTTCTTTCCTATACCAAAAGTGGGTAGTTACTTTCTGAGTAGTTCGTACATGACTGTGCTCTTATATATTGGCATCAGCCTATCCCTAGGAATATTTATAACAACGTTAGGCAAATACTGCAAAACTTGTTTAGGTAGTAACGGGTAACGGTTTCTTAAGCAGCAAAACAATAAATGGAAAGCAGCTCTTAAAGAATCCCCGTAATGGAAGAGTAATCATAGAGAACATAAGTAAAAGTTTAAGGCTTGTGTTAATGTAAAAATATTTATATCCAGACACAACAGTTTTTGAATGGTTAATGTCCGTAAAAATACCATTTCCTTTGCTATTACAAAAGACAGAATGAGTACAGTATTGCACACAAAACATTCGGCAGAAATATATGATTGGAGATCTTTCACATCAAATTTAACAATTAAAACACATTTCCACAGCATACCTTGTTTTATTTACACATACAAAATCAAGCACTAGATTGAATTAGAGGATTTTAATGGAACAAATGAAATTTCAAATTTTGAAGGATTCTTAAGAGTTTTTCATTTTTTGTTTGCGTCTTCACACCGTATACAAAATAGGAACAAAGTCAGTTTTTCATTGTTCCATCTCTTCACAGCTATTTCAGAAAGCCTATTCCCGTCTGATTAGAGTTGTTTTTTTTTTTTTTTGTTTTTTTTTTTTTTTTTTTACAATAAACTCTATAAAGTTACACAGAAGTTAGCTATTACCTTTTTGAAGCTGATTGCTAGTTCTTTGCTTTTAGTAAAATATATTCTCAATAAGAAAACTAGGCAAACAGTGTGTTAAAACACACAAAAATGCATGCTATTATTGCTGTGGGACTTGAACAAGTTCTGCAAGGTTTTAAACGTACATAAAAACGTTGGGTTGGAGTGTAGTTTATTTTTTTTTTGAGTAAAAACATTTTGATTTAAGGTGAGGAATATGGAAATTAACGATTATTATCATTATTATTATTATTATTACCACAGTGAAACGTATTAAAATTGCAAGAGATATGATTTTAATGTATGTGGTTTGGCGAAGTTTCCATATTATTCAGATATTCTACATTTTCCTTATACACAGTCCTAATATAATCGTGAATACATTGGTAATGGTTTCAATATCATGTATTTTATTAAAAACACTTACTTTATTACATATATAGTTTTATATCTACTGCATAATCCAGTACCTTATTTCAGCACTCTCTCTGTCCCTCCCTCCCCTGATTCAGTCGTGCGTTCTCTACTATTTTTTTTTTTTTTTAAATACGGTACCGGAGTCTGATCAGGACTCCGGCACTGTATACCCTACTTTAATTTACCTTTTTCTGTTTTACCTTGTTTTTCTGTATTACTGGATTTGCTTTTTTTTTTTTTTTTTTTTTTTTTTTTTTTTTTTTTTTTTTTTTTTTTTTGCTGTTACAACACACACACACACACACACACACACATAAACACAAACATATAACACCCATGCCCAAGGCGGGACTCGAACCCACGATCCCCAGCGCTACGAAGCACCAAAGCGGGACGCCTTGGCGAGCGCAGCCATGGGGACCACTACTATTAAGATTTCTTAGGTTTGCATTTTTAACATGTATTATAACATTAGTTCTTTCACAGTGTGTTTTCTATTTTCTTAATTCAGTCAACATTTTCAACGTTAACCTATTTCTTTTATCTTCGTTGAAATTTCCACTCAGGCATGTACATTGACAAAAGAAATCTCATTTATTGCATTTGCAGTTTCCTTGGAAGCACAGCACACCTCCAAAACAAATGTTTTAATACTGCATATTTCGTTTAAATTGCTCAAACATTTCCGTTTTCACTTTGAGCAGTTTCTGCTTAAACATAAATTATATGATTTCCAAATGGATTATATCTTTTCCGAAAGAGACAATATTCCGGCTTATTAAGTGTCCGAGTTGGTTAGGAATTAAATTATTATTATTATTATTATTATTATTATTATTATTATTATTATTATTATTATTATTATTATTATTATTATTAAGTGCAGATATCTAATGCTAAAATGTGTTATTAAATTCAGTTTAAGCTCACATATACAAGGCTGCCAAATGGAGACTTTTTTGTCGGTTCCATGAGTGAATGCACAGCCACTTAGAGTTTCCGCGACATCGTGTGTATCTTCAGCGGTTAAACCTGAAAGCTTAAGTTGTGTGTATTTAGCGTTAGAGCGTGGTTCGAAATCACGTATGAAACTGATGCAAGTTTACAATTGGGAGCAGTGTGCTAGCTCAGCATCCAGTGGGTCACGCAGCTGCATTATCCTTGACCTACAACAGGAAAGAAGGAGCATCAGTGCTCATGATTACGGGTTTTCACTTCAACTGCCGTTAACCTGCCTCACTCTTTCCTCCTTCCTTCTTCAACATTCCTTGAATAACATGGGCTTCCTTGAATCGTACCATTGCTAGATATTTTGAAATGTTGCACATTTTTAGCTAAAATACGAGTATTCGTTTGCAGGAGACCATGTATCATTCCAATAATTACATGGTGGCTACGAAATCGCTGTCTTCTACTTAATTGTTTACGTTACTACTACTCACACACACACTCATACACGCACATACATTAGCTATTTTGGCAATATTATTCTTAGTTACTGTACTTTTGCATAACTAGTAAACCGTAAGTGATAGGCAAAATTTTACTTAACACGAAATGTAGAACACACAATTTATGTTATACACATTTTTTTTTTTTCATGGAATTGACCGTTTTGAGATATGCCTTGTTATTGGTTTCAGTTTTAAAACACATATCTTTCTATACGGGAATTTGTCAGCACATGGTCATAGAAACAAAGGAACTTCAATCATAGCATAGCAATCAGCATTTAAAACATTTGAGTACCTATCGCTTTATCCTATGGTACTCCCCTATTTCCCTTCTACTTACAAGGAAGCAAGTAATAAGGCCATTTCTGCTAATATTTTCTCGATTAGCATGGAATAGATAGAGGAATAAGCTTATTAACAATAGCTTGTTACAGAGATGTAGAGAAAGTTATGTGAATGGAATACATCAGATTTTTTTTTTAAATAAAAGGGCTTCATTATTCATGTAATCGTAGATTACTTTAAACACCTTGTGTTTTCCTGAAACTATGTATTGGTTTCACGATTAAACAGCAAACAGTGGCGTGAGTGCAAACTACTTTCTATAGTTAAGAACTATCAAGCAGCTCCATTTTTTTTTTTTACAAAGAATGGATTGAAACATCCTGGTTTTCTTTATTTGCGTAGGTAACCACATTCATTTGCGTTAAACTTTGCTACGGCTGAGAAACAAATCAAGCACAGTTAGTCAACTATTCAGCTATTCCTCGTGCGAGGGTGCAGGGTGCTGTGAAATGGGTTGGGTATTGCGTTAGGCTTCCTTTAAAGAATTGTTCTCGGGATGTCAGCCAGGTAAGTGTTGGATTAATTTCCAAGCTTTCAACGACGCACTCTGTCGCCATCATCAGGTAACTGGATTGCTCTGGCGATGGTATTTACACCTTGGGGGGGGGGGGGGAGAGGCTGAAAGGGCCACCTCGCGCGCTGTCATTGTTCGGCACTGATCAATGGGGGTTGAGGATGAGACAAGCGGTTATGAATTATAGGTAGCCATGTTTTGCTTATTTGCAGATCGTCTTTGTTAAAATTATTTTTGTTTTTATGTACATGTCATTTTATGTGAACCGGACGTTTGTGTAAATAAATATGAGGGGGGGGGTTGATTCAGGAAGTTTCAAAATGTGTATTTCCGGTGAAATCTAGTATACAATTATTGGGTGGAATACACTACTTCCTCTATTTACTATACGTAATAGGGAACATAAAAAATAGATTCAAATCGAATTTTCTTCCTCCCCTCCCACCACCTGCTTCACACCTCGTAGCATTAACCATTTTCGATAATATATTCACTGTTGCTCTTTCGTATTTCCCAACTGTGCGTTTGTTTTTTCTGCAATCATGCAAATATGTTGGAAAATTAAGACAGGCATATTATAAGAATATTGAATCAGCTTCCTGTATGCTTAAAATTAAAATGATTCATTTATTAACGACATTGTAATTGCCAGGCGCATCAGTAGCGTGGGCATGCCGGAATATCATCCCGCAGTTTTTTTTTGTTTTTTTTCTGCGTGCCAATAAATTTGACAACCTGTGTATCTACCTATTACTTCCATTACTTTATTTACCCAAAGGGTCATTTACCTATCTTTAAAAGTATGAAAACTCTGTGAGTACAAGAACAATATGTGGAAACGTTTGATGTAGCGTTTCTGTGTGGTCTCTCGAGAGAAAGTAATGGAAAGTGTATAGTTGGCTAATTTGCTGAAACACATGATAATTGGCACAATCCCAACAGGCAGACCGTTTAATGTTCAATCATTATTCCCTCCAGCATGATTTTAGTGCACAAAAGTTTGGGCTGAACTAGAACGAGAATGATAAATTATTTCTCTGCAACCTGAATCACGATGATACATTTGCTCTCCTGAAGGGTGGGGGGATAAAAATGAATCTGAATTGTTCCATTCACATGACTTTTTAGCTGTTCTGCAACAGATTATTCTTACAAAAGTTGATCCTTCTCTCTCCTTCGTGCTAATCAAAAGAGAAGATGGCAAAAATGGGCGTATTAATTACTTCCTTATAAGTAGAAGGGACATACACTGGGTAAAGCGATATTCAACTCCTTTAAAACCTGCTGCTGTGTAATCGAAATTCGTTCCTTTTCATGGGCAGTAGTTGACAAATTCCTATACGAATTAAGTGTTTTAAAACTGAAACCAGTAATAAGTAATATCTCGGATATGGTCAACTCCACGAAAAGAAAGGGGGAGGGGATGCATGACATACCCAATTTGTGTGTTTTAACGAAATGTACATTTCTTGTGTTGCTAAGTTTTTATCTATCTCATATGGGTTATTAGTTATGCAAAGGTCGTCCAAAATAAACAGGCCTTCGGAGGCTATTCCCGGAAAATTCAAGATGTATAATTGTTTACCATGCAAATATCTTTAATATACGGTATTTTAATCAAAATCATTAGAGCAATTTTTGAGAAAGTCAACATTTTCTATTATATATATATATATATATATATATATATATATATATATATATAAACTGTTATTTGAAATGAGGGAATTTTCCTCAAAAGCTTCGTGTTGCCTCTTGGGAAGATACTAAACTTAAATACAAAGTTTGGTATTTTACTGACTTATCGTTTTTGTGTTATCGTATTCACAGGCACATGGACACGCGCACGGATCTTTTTCTAAAACATTTTTTTTATACAGGGGACCCTAAAAGGTGTATTTACGGTGAAATCTCGTTATCAAAAATTTTAGTGGAGTCCTTCTATACCGATGTATTATGCAGAAAAAGTAAAATTTGGGAACGGCGGTTTTCTCGAGTTTTATAAACCCACCATCCAATTTCGTATCATAGTATTTTAAAGGCAGCTAGTATGGTGGACAAAGAGATACCTTGTCATATTTTTTCTCCAGAAACTTTTTATTTTAAATGTAACCAGTTATTATAAAAATACTGTACTTGTAGCTGAAACTCAAAACATACATTTAGGAACCTCAGGCAACCGTTTGCTTTGGGCGTTGTGTCACAGGAATGCAGCTACTTGATTATATCTCATGCATTTTGTTATAAATTGAAAGATAATAAAGGGATTTAATTTCTGGGCTCTGTAGTGACGGTAACTAAGGAAGTTAAGAAACCGACCAATGCTATAATTAATGGAAAAATGCAGACTGGAAGTAGCAGCAACTTTATTTACTTTACTGATGCAAGTAATAGGTACAGAAAAGCAAATATAAATCTATTAGACGCAGTCTGTTATTAGGAACTGTGTTACAATATAGCTGTAAACGATGCTTTTTCTTTTAACAAGTAGGCCCAACAGTTCTCCGACGTGAAAACTGTTGGATAACTACTGCCTGACCACGAGAAGAATATGCTGCAAAAACCATTTCTGCCCTAGCGATAAAGTTCTTGAAATTTTGCATCGATATACATATAGTTTCAAGTAGCTCGTGCGTTAGTAAAAGGAACCTGAAAATGCGTAATTATACTTACCTATCCGTCAATTAGATGTAACAACATGGTGATTCACAATGCATATATTTCGTAGTAACCAAATTTACTACGTGGGCAGTAAGCCCCTCTTACACCTCAAACCCCGGACGCCTTTTTCTCGTGGTCCAAAAATCTTTTGTTACACAACGTTATCTCGGCACCAAAGTTGTTTATCTAACATGGAATGGATCGAGTAATCCTTAAAATATACTTAATGCTGCACTCCTGCGAGTAGATATATTGCTAGATATATTGCTAGAAATAATTTTGTTTTCAGTTTTTGAAAAGTGAATAAAATCTTGACTTCACGTAATTTCTTTAAAACCTGGGAATGAAAGTTAATCCTCATTTGAGTTCATAGAGGGTAATAGGTTTCGCGACCCAGAACAAATGTAATCCTATTTAGTAAATGTAGACGGAACCTGGCGGGCGGGCTGAGGGTTAATCGCTTGACCCAAATATAGATGAAGTGATCCTCAGTCACGTAGGTGGATGGGTGAATTCCTCCATGAAGCCGGCAAGGCGGATTCGTGCTGCTCGTACCGTCCATTAATAATATTTCCTTCCGCCCACTTCATTCTATTACTGCAAGACAAAACGATGGCGAAGAAGTAATTGTAACGTTGTGGTTCTGTTGCATGATCAAACCTCGTTTAGTGATGGTTAGCTGTCCTTGCTGACTAGGTGTCTCGGAGCTTTTTCCGTACATCTCAGAAAATTCTTTGACCTTAAGCTTCAAAGTATTTCTTCAAGGTAATGGAAGGGAAATGATCCGCAGTGACATATCGCACCTTATTTTTACCTTGTCGATGCATAAAACTAGCATTATTCCATAAATGGAATTCCATAATACTGATACATTCTCTGCTACAGAATCGGTGTAATTACCTTCTAGGGGGTTCCTTCAATATCGTCCTGCGGTCACTTGAATGCCAATACCTTATGTGCCCGAGTCGCAGAAGCAGTAAATGTCACGTGATAAGCAACAGTAGTTCGCTGTAGTCCGAGCGAGAAAGCATGAACGAAAATGAAAGTTCAAAACACAACCGATTTCTTACAGAAAAAAGCTTAAGTCAGCATTACTTACCAATGTCAGTCTACTATCGATTCCAACAGTGAAGACGCCGTAACTGGTTGTGCCGAGAAGGACCTTTTATAAGGCTGATTAAAACTGAAAGGAGCGAACGGCATGCTCAGAGAAGGGAGATTTACCACTTTCATCGCATATTGAGCACTTGACGAAAACAGACGGTAGTTCTCTATGTCGTGCTCTAGTCTTATATTTCCTGATATAATGCACTGCAATATGTATTCTCAAATCCATTAGATCGGTAAATAGTCCTTTACCTTCCCAACATGGTAGCCATGGTAGTCATTGACAAATATAGCAAAGAATTTTTTTTCTTTCTCTAAACATACTATGTACATAGTGTATAGAGAAGGTATTGTAATGCATCCAAAAATTCGATACCAAGATTTCACCGGAAATACATGTTTTGGGTCCCCCTGGATCCAAAAAAGCATTTTTCGAAAAAGGTGTTTGCGTGTGTGTCTGTGCGTATGTGCGTGTATGTGGACAGCATAGCTCAAAAACGAAATCTCCGTTAAATACCAAACTTGGCATTAAGTTCCGTATCTTGCAAGGATGCGCCACGAAGATTTTCAAGATAATCCCCCACCCCCAACTACCCTTTACATTGACAAATTTTCGAAAAATTTGATTTTCTCAAAAATGGCTCTTAATGATTTTGATTAAAATCTCTTATATTAAAGATATTTACATGACAAATAAAATGTATATATTTAATTTCTGGGAATAGCATCTGAAGACTACTTTATTCTGGATGAATTTTACGGAATTTTGCATAACTGCTAAACCGTAAGAGATGGACAAAAACTTCCCACACAAACAATGTAGAGCGCGTTAAAACACACAATTTGTTGTATACATTTTTTTCGTGGATTTGACCTTTTTGAGATATTTCTTGTTTTTGGTTTCAGCCATAAAAATATGTACTTTTCTCATACAGGAATTTGTCAATTCCTGTCCATACAAAGGAACTTCAGTCACATAACAACCAGCTTCTGACGATCTCTTTAACCTATGATACTCCCCTATTTCGCTTCTACTTACAAGGAAGCAAGTAATGAGACTGTTTCCGCTAATTTTTTCTCGATTAGCATGAAGCAAATAGAAACATAAGCTTTATAACAATAATTTGTTGCACAGATGTAGAGAAAGCCATGTGAAGGAAACACATAAGATTTTTTTAATTTATCGAGCGCATGCACATGTGCAATGTTTAAATAGGTATAGAGGGTATTACATTCCATTCAAAAATTCAATGCCGATATTTCACTGTAAATGCTTATTTTGAGGCCTCTGGATAAAATAAATTAGAAAAAGGTCTCTCTCTCTGTGTTTGAAGAGCATAGCTCAAAAATGAAAAGTCGGTATTTAAATCACACTTTCCAAGGATAAGACACGAAGATTTTCAAGAAAATTCCCCATCCAAAACTACCCTAAACTTGGGCGCATATTTCGAAAATCTTATTTTTCCAAAAAATGGTCAAAATGCAATATGTTTAAGATATTTTTAAGACAAATGAAATGTATATCTGGAATTTTCTTAGAATAACCTCTGAAAACCTGTTCATTCTGGATGACTTTTGTGTAACTGGTAAACCGTAAGAGATGGACAAAAACTTACTACACATACAATGCATATCTTTTTAAAAACACACAATTTATGTCATGAACGTATTTTATGTAGAGTTAACCATTTGCGATATATTCCTTGTTATTTGTTTCAATTTTAAAATACTTAAAGCGTTTTCATAAACGAGAATAATCATTTGTTTCATTTCTCTCTGGTTTTACTCCTGACCATGGAAATAGAACCGAATTTCAATTGTATCACAAAGCCACCAGCTTTTAAAGCATTTGACTCGCTTTGGCTTAGTGTATCCCTTATTTCCTAAAAGAGAGCAAGTAATGAGACCATTTTTGTTGACTTTTATCTCGATTAGCAAGAAGTAGATAAAATAATTATTTTGTAAGAACAGTTTATTTGCAGAACAGGAAGAAAAATGGTATGAATGGAACACATCAGCTGTATTTGTTCAGATGTGCTCTGTGCTGTCAATATGTAAAATTTCGAACAAAATATAAAGAAAGCTAAATCAAATAAGAAAAATATATTAACGAAATAAATGAACAAACAAATGCCCAAATTCCACCTGATTTTCTCTCTGGGTTCGGAGCCATTAAAAGCTACGAGAGAGGGGCGTGAGGGAAGGAGGAAGGAATTAACAAATCTGCCTCAGATTCAAAATTGATGGTGGCCTGTTTGGCCAATCAGCCAGTACTAAAACGTGTTTTATCTAACTTAACTCAAATCCAGTGAGAGATGAAGAGCTATAGACATTTTCAGAGCATATATACAAGCTTCATATACTTAATGCATTCTTATTTGTATTCTAACATTGTATTTAAATGCACACTAACGATTACAAATTACAGATTGCTCATGCAGACTTAGATTATATAAGGACCTCCAGCATGGGGACGTACATTGACGAGTTCTTCAAGCAAGCCCATGAAGTCTGAGCTAACTCTTTCATTATGTCTAAATGTTTTGAGAACTCTTACTAGTACTATCCCTTCTAATTCTTGCCGAAGCTATCACTCACAATACTTTTAACTAATGATTCTGCTGTTTCGTGCGCTTGAATGACATTTCTTAAAAGTCAAATTCTTAGCTGACTGGTCAAAAATATGCAAGATGACAGTTGGTGCAAAAATAGTAGAGTTCATACATTTTCTAAATAATTGTCTGCTAGAGTTTTAATTTGAATGCCATTGTATCAGTATGGCTGATCAAATTTGTGACGTAATATAGAAATATACTTTTTAAACTTTGTAGAAGTAAACAACCACAGCTATAGAGAGAATAGATAGGAAATGCCTTATTCTTATGCATTTGTTGGTGAATCGCGTTTTTGTCACGTTGCCATATCTTGATTCTACACTTCTGAGATGAGTACGGCTTTTGTGGGTTAAATTTGCACCCAAAAATAATATTTTGTGGTGTTAAATGTCAATTAAGTAGCACATTTGGACTGTAGGTTTTAAGCCAGTATGATGGTGAATACATGTGGTGTTTGGTTGCGGTTTCTCGTGTAGCAGAAGAAAAAACAAGGAAAAGGAAATGTTTCAATACACGGTTTAGTGCACTTATTTAAGTGATTTTTTAGCGGTACACTTGATGAAATATGTTATACATTATCAACATAGCGATTCTGTATTGTGTGCGGATTGTACATTTCCAACTCGGAAAGACCTTAGTGCAGCGTGGGTGAAGGCAATTTGCAGACAAAATTGGCAACCTACTCTGGCTTCTGGTGTGTACTCACGTCACTTTACATTCGACGATTTGGACTTAACAGTGAAAGCCAGGAGACTAAGAGAAGGAGCTATTCCTTCTTTGTTTCCTGCTTATCCCTCTTATTTGCAAATGTCCTATATCTCGACGTAGACTGCCAAATAGTAGCAGTATCCCAATTGTTTGTGAAACCGTAACTGAAAAGGCCACCCAGCAAATTGGTACTGACAATATTGTTGCACTGCAAATCCCAAGAAATAGAAAATTAATGTTGAAGTTGAAGAATAAAACTGCTAAGTTGTACAAAGTACGTAAAAGTATAAAATTGCAAAAGTAGAGGGTTAGGAGATAGGCAATACATATTTACTGTGATACGGAAGTAATTGCTTCTTCACTAGAGCTTTAAACCAATACTCTAATATATGGTACTACATTTTGTTACATTAACAAGAAATTAGAACAAAATTAAGTTACGACATTGACGCGATGTTTACTGCAATAATATCAATTTATCAATAATAACCTCTGACAGGCCAAAAAATGCAACTGTATTAAATATTCCTTCAACCAGAGGTCTCTCCCCTCCCATTGTTCTTTGTTCTTTACTTCAAAAACTTGAAAAACAATTAATTTGACAGATGTTGCGTATAATGTATTTGGTAGTGTGTAGAATCGCACGATGACGGCTGGTCACAAAACGTGCTTCAGCAAAACTCTAAGGCATTTCCGCCCTGTGTAACAACACACATTCTGCATCATATTGTAGAATTATTTTATGAAGTATTTGAGATCTGCATATAAAGACTGCAAAAATTATAAAAGGCCATGCTAATGTGAAATCGTTTAATAGCTAAAACCAGAGCAAGATTTAATAGTAAGTTTTCTATGAAACATACATAACTCGACAACATACTTTATAGTCTTTTTTAGCTTATTTATTTGTTTTTCTTTTCAAATCACCAATTCAATTACTAGCAATATTCCTGAAATTATACACTGAATGAATGTTTAAAACACATGGTGTAAGCATGCTTGAATAGAAAGCCATTATCAGTGAACAAAAATTTCGTTTCAAGGAGCAAATCTGGTTTAGCGGCAAGAAGGATTAAGGCAGCAGTTTGGTTACAATTTGCTGAAAAACGGATGTGTTTGGTTCAGTGGTGGGATTTCCAAGTCAATGGTCCATTACGTGTCACGTGCTATTGAAAACTTCATTTGCTTGCATCCATTAGCAATGCACTCCGCTTCGAGCATAGACGTTGGGTAAACAGCGAACTAAAATATCCCTAAAGGAAAACAGTATCATGTTCGTTTCTGTTGATGAGTAGGCTATTCATATAGGTCCGTTCATTTTGAAAGAAAACGGATATTCAAGGATGACGGGTTCTCGAGCGCAAACGAGCCAGTGAATTCACGTGCATACTTTACAGTACTTGCTGTCCCTTCACTGAACCCGAACCACACGTTTCTTACTTCCATTTTCCCTTAGTGTCGTGTCATAAAAAATGCTATACTACCATCGTTACTGAATCTCTGAGTTGTCTCCACCTGTGAACGTTTGTATCGGCTACCTTATTGTTCGCTCTACCACTTACTCTAGCAGTATAAGAATAGGTTTTTACTTTCTTTGCTACTTACATAAGTAGAGGAAGAAGTACATTTGAGTTAAAAAAAAAAGAGAGAGAGATTCCACCCGAAGTACTAGTTTTGAGGACCAGCAATTATTTTTTTTTAAATAGGCCCTCGTGTGTGCATGCTTGTAAACAGCATAACTCATAAAACCAAAAGTTGGTGGAATAACAAGCTTGATATTTCCAAGAATAGGATGCGAAAATTTTCAATTAATCCTATCATCCTAAACTACGGTTCACGTGGAAAAACTTTCGTTAGTTTTTATTTTTCTAAAATCTGGCTCTGAGGTTTTTATGGACGTGTGTGTGTGTGTGTGTGTGTATATATGTATATATACATAACAAATAAAACGTATGTTATATTTATTTTTGGGGTATTAGTCTATGAAGTCCTCGTTCATTCCAACTGGTGAACGTAAAAGTTTAAGACAAAAGTTACTATAAAATAAAATTATAAATCTCGTTAGCTCACAGTTTCTGTCAATCTTTTTGTGGTATTATTTTTGTTGAAGGGTTGCATTTTCAAATACTTAATACTTTTTCAACTTCAGATCTGCAAATACATTTTTTCTTTCTTTTAGTAATGCAGAGATAATGGAATTTCAAAGAAATCGCTTACTGACACGTTAAATGTTTGATTATCGCTTTAGTTTATTGTATTCTTCTCATTCATACAACATGTATGACGTTTAATGATTTAACTTTATTAACAATAACTAGTATAAAATAATTTATGAATGGTTGTAGTGAGTTTGAGTAAATAGAGAAGTTCATATAAATGCAAAACATGAAACATGTTTTAACTTCACAACTTTAAACAGAGCGTGTGATAAAGTAATCCGTGTCTAAATCCTGTATTTAGAATTGCTTCTTCTATCATAGTTTGCATTATCCTCAATCTTGCATGCAATTACCCTAGATTAACATTCTAGAGAAGGTCTTAGGTAAAATGCGCCATCCATTTTAGTAATTCCTATATTTATAAACGTTTGCATCTGATCTGCGAGCAGGCAAACAAGTTTTCGACCACACTTTCCGCTGAAACCATTTTCTGGTGCAGTAGTGAAATTACACGCTGGGCCCGCAAATAACTTCATAGCAGTACTCTGCATGAAACGTGATAAGACCTATATGAGAGATGTGCCAGCACTCATAAAATGTATGTACAGTAGTAGCGTTTTATTCCTTGAAGTTTGTTTACAGATAACTTGAAGCATAATTCACAATTATATACCTATATTATAGTTTCAGATATTTGTTTATGGAATATGCTCTGAAGAATTCACGAATCCACAGTGATCTAGATGTGTAACAATAGTGTCTTCGCGAATAATCTGTACTTTTCTAGTAAACATGCCTTGGATTTTCAAATGGCAAACAAAGATTCATTGTTGTAATTGTAAAATAAAATGGCATTTAGGCAGATATCTTGATCTGCTATGCACTATTTTCAAAATTATGAGAAAATTACCATCTAACTTTTTGTTTTTGTTCCATTTATACCTGCGGCATTTACCTTTGGAACATATCTCATATTGGCAATTTTCCCTTTAATTTATTCAATATGTATATATATACACACACACACACACACATATATATATATCACATCAGATAAAAAAAATCATAATTGCAGACTCTAAGGAGAATAACCTTGACGAAGAAAAATGACCATCCCCCAGCCGGGAATACAATCCAGGAACCCTCGCATAGTAGGCAGGTGCGCCACCGAAGCTAGCACTAATTAGAAGTCTGTTCCAACCGACTCGTTTGAACAGTAGTACAAGCGCCATCGCAGCCACAAAATTCGGGGCAAAGCCGAAGGGGTAACGTGGTAGCCAGTACATCACTGGGCAAAGTTCAAACCACAATGCTTGTCCTGGCATTTCATTTAATATTCGATTAAGCCCTAATGTTAGCTTGCCCTCAATGCTGCGCCATATTGCGTGTTGCAGGTAGACCCCTGAGTCATGAGTTACTCACTGCGCTTTTGGCACTCATCAGATCTGGAACGGCCTGAATTAGAACATAACATGCTTTCCCTGGTGCTTACTTCCAATGTCATTCTACAGTTGATTGCCCAAGATTTTCCCAGCGTTGTGTGTCGTGTTGTAATTTGCAAGGCTTAAAATCAAAGTTCTGCAAGTCATTAATGCTTCAGTAACCACTGTTCTTTCTTGAGTAACGGGAAACCTTCGCAAATATAATAGTAAGTCTATGCATAGCATGACTAGTCTTTCAAGACAAAGAGCTTACTTTCTTAGTAAGTTCAGAAAAATCCTTGAACTAAAAACAGGCTGTTTTCATTTTATAGTGTGTGTTTGACAGTAAAATGAATTCCTATTGAAGCAAATAATGGTTTACCTGCAATATTTTCAACTTTTTGCCGTGGTGCTACTTTCATAATGTGACAAAGAGCAAAAGGATCAGAAAGTACGCTTTAATTTGTCTCATATTCTCAAACACCACCTGCAAAACTTAAGTTTTTCTCGTCGCGAATATGTACATTAACCCAAGAAGTATTGTCTCCAATTCATAAAATTAAAACTCAAATTATTAGAGAGAAAAATCTGATTTTAATATGAAAAAAAATTATTACAGTTGACACTTTCTGGATATTTCCCCCAGTATTTTGTTCGTTCTATTAGTTTTATACTTTTTTGATAACTGCATCCATTTTGTGGACTTTATTAGAGGACGATATTTACAGAAATAGTTTACAGCATTTAGCGGAATAAATTTTACTTTCTACTTCCCCTTACATTTAGCGGAACAAATTTTACTTTTACTTACCCATAATAGAGGTATTGATTGCCATCCAAATGTTCGATATTGAGATTTCACTGGAAATAAACGTTTTGGTATTAATCAACCCATAAAGAAATTTTTGGAGAAAAAAACACGCGTGTATGGGTGTGTGAGAGAGAGAGAGAGAGAGAGAGAGAGAGGGGGGGGGGAAGAACAACATAACTGAAAATCGAGAAGCCAGTTAAATGCCAAACTTGGTGTTTTAAGTTCCAAGAGTAACTGGATGATTTTGAAGATACCCCGAGTCCAAACTACCCTTTAAAAGGGACACATAACTAGCGTACAGTAACATTTTCTGATTGAGTCACAAACTCTCTTGCTACTCAGTTTTAAAAGGACTTCTGGATGCAGGCATGTTCTGTGCTGAGAATGACAGGAATTTGACAACCTCTTATACGGAAAATGGTAGACTAGGTTAGGGAAACGTGAATCCCAACTACCAGCTTGAATATCAGTCCAGCTGTGTGCGCCATTATGTTGGAGAATGAAACCAGAACTGGCCATTTGAAACCATTTTCAAAGCCTGTCTTTTTTTATTCATTTCACCCTTAATAAAGAAACACACAAAAGAATCAAAACCAAAAACGTGTTTCGGAGGTCGTACTCGGCTCAAACCAATGTCCTAGTGATGTAAAACTTGAGTTAAATTTTTTTTAATGTCTCTATAGATGCCAGTTCCCACGCTCTTCCAGGTTTGTTACAAATGCTGTGTTTTTCCCCTCTCTTTTCACAAAAGCCTTTATCTTTTACAATAACTTAGGCTAAATTAGAAGGTTTTAATGTGTGCGTGTGAGAGAGAGAGAGAGAGAGAGAGAGAGAGAGAGAGAGAGAGAGAAATTCTAACACCAAATTACCACATTTGCTTCACATTCAATAGGTCCCGAGTTCGAATCTCGGTTAGAGTGAGTTACCGGGACAAGGTTTTTTTTCGGGTTTTTCCTTATCCTCAGAGGACGAGTGTCGAGTAACTTTAAGCTCAATGGACCCCGGGCTTGTTTGAGCATCATTTCAGTGTTCTCATTAAACGTCCGACATGACCTAGCAGATTAAAGGACTTTAAGCTTAAAAATAAATACATAAAACCTTATTGTAGCGTACGGTAATTTAAAAGAAGAGCTTAAAAATGGAGTTCAAAAGCACAGGAAGAACACTACTCGCTTTTATTGACGATGTGCTTATAGTTATAATCTCTAATCTAAAAACATTGTTAACACTATGACAACTTTTGTGTGTTACATTCTCATAGCTTTTTCTTCCAATTCAATAAAGTATTCTACAAAAGCTTATTTTACTATCTACTTCATGACAATCAGGATAGCGATTCGAGGAAATAATTTTATTGCAATCTCCTTGTAATAATGTGGTGCACTGGGAATAGGGGAATAAAGTAGGCTTAAGCCATGGTCACATCTTTTAAGAGATGGTCATTATATAATGACTGAAATTTACTTTACATGATCAGGAGAAGAAGTAGAAGAAAGAATAACGCAAGTTATTCAAAATGAAGACGATTTCAAAGGCTATTCCCAGAAAATTCTAGATGTACTTTAATTTTTCATGTGTTTTAATCAAGCTCATTAGAGCCATTTACGAGAAAATAACATTTCTGAAATATGCTCCATGTGAAAAGTAGTTTGAGGTAGGAATTTTCTTTGAGCTCTTCGAGCGGGATCCTTGGAAGATAGTGAACTAAATATCAAGTGTAGTATTTAACAGATTTTTCGTTTTTGGGTGATGCTGTTCTCGCACATCCATGTTTTTTTTCTTCTAATTTTATTTATCTGATTCAGACTCTCAAAACGCGCATTTTCGGTGATATCCGGTATCGAATTTTTGGGTGAAATACAATAGTTTCCATTATAACTACAGGTCAGCATTGGAGAAAGTAAAACGTTAATCAAGTTGAACTTGTTTGTTACGTGACGCTTGTCTGCTGCGCGTCGTCACTTTGAAATACATGTTGTTTCCTGAATGCTACGTGTTAATGGGGAGTCGAATTTTAAGTTCGATAAGAATGCTAAAATTAGCATTTTTGAAGCGTACTTTGTGGCTGGAAATTTGCTGTTTCGATGTGAACTAATACCCTACATTCTATTTGCTTCTAATCCACCCAAAAAATACATACATTTCATTTGATTTAATCAAAATCGTTAGAGCAGTTTTGAGAAAATATTTTCGAATTTTTTTCCATGTAAAGGGTAGTTTAGGGTACGGGATTTACTTCTAAATCTTCGTGTTGCATACTTGGAAGATATTAAACTTCTAAGCTAATTACGGCAGTACATATCATCGTGCCTAATGAAAAATGAAGTATGTTTGAACGTCATCTTATTCAAGCGAATATCCTCATGGAGCTAAATCGCAAAATAGTAAGTCAGCATAAATTGTCTTTCGCACCTTCATGAAAAAGCATTGTAATTTTGTAGGTAAGCATTGATTTAAAGTCCTGCAACATCTAAATGTCTTTTGAACAGTCAAATTCGTTCGCTTAAACACTGGTACATATACGGGTTAAATAAAATAATAGGGATTAAGAATTGATATGCTAAGCATTGGAACATTTGAACCAAAAATAAGGAATATCTCGGAATGGTTACCCCCCCCCCCAAGCGCTGTAAATTGTGTCTTTAACGAGATCTATATATTCTTTGCGTAGTAAGATTTTGTCTCTCTTACGATTTACCAGTTGTGCAAAAGACGTCGAGAATGAAGGAGACTTGAGAAGGTATTCCCAGAAAATTAAGATATACATTTTATTCGCCATGTAAATATATTTAATTATACCACTTTAATATAAATTGTTATAGCTTAGGGTGGGAGGGTTTTCTTGAAAATCTTCGTATCGCGTTCTTGAAAAATACTGAACTGTTACGTAACCGATTTTCGTTTTTGAGTTATGCTGTTCAGACGCACACGCACTCACACGCGTCTTTTTCTAAAAATGCTTTTTTTTTATTCAGATTACCCCAAAAGATATATATTAACGGTGGAATCTTGCTATCGAATTTTTGGGTGCAATATAATACCTTCTCTGGTAGAGAAATTAAAAAGTCTTAACCACTTCCCATTTGAGAAAAGCTAAGTATTTTAAAATTGATCAATAACAAGAAATGTCTCAAAAACGGTAACTCCACAATAAATGAATAAGACGTATTATACTTACATGGGCGCGTGTTTTCCTAAAAATGTTTTATTTTTAATTGCGGACATTAAACCATTTATTTCCGATGAAATTTCGTATCTTTTTTTTTTTTTTTTTTTTTTTTTTTTTTGTGGAACGCAATAATTTCCCTTCATACTGTACGTAATAAAGAAAGTAAAAATGGAAGGTTTCCAGTTTTCGTAATGTCACGTGACTTGCAAGTTGTATAGAAAAGTATAGAGTTGGAGTGTCTATGGAAAAAGACGAAAGATTGGGAGGAAGGAGAGTCAAGATAGAAGAAGAAAGAACTCGCATTTATTGTTAGCGCAATTTCGTAAGCGGATTCTACCAGTATTTTGTATGAATGTGACTGGCCTATTAAAATATGAATTGGTGCATTTGATACTGTTTGTTATTATGATTGTACAGTAGTAATACATTAAAACATCTAATGCTAACGTCTACAGCCACTTGTTGCTTTAATTTCAAGGAACAATATTGAAATACCGTACTTCTATAAACTGTTAGTAACACGAGAATTTATAAAATAGTACATGCATGGAACTTAAGGTCTTGGTTTATAAGTTTAATCTGAACAGAAAATCTATTGCAGTTAGTACGTTCTTGTGTCAATAGTA
Organism: Hymenopus coronatus; assembly: GCA_030762935.1. Taxonomy (NCBI): domain Eukaryota; kingdom Metazoa; phylum Arthropoda; class Insecta; order Mantodea; family Hymenopodidae; genus Hymenopus; species Hymenopus coronatus. Next base: position 102,112,054 of record CM060888.1, on the reverse strand, counting down.
AATGGCGTGACGACCAACGGAGGTCATCGGCCTTTCCAAGTTACGGAACTCCGTTTCTCGGCTAACTTTCTTATTTAAATCCAGCGTTGTTATGCCATGTTAGCCCCAATCAGCTGTTTAAAAAATGTTCAATTAGCTTCACTCCAGTTAGCTTATCAGAATGTTTTAAAAAATCTTTGAAACTCAAAGGTTTGTGAAATTTTGCTTAGCCTTTATTAAAAAAATAAAATAAAATAGATTTGTTATTCCACTTGTTGACTGCTCTTCGTGTCTCAGTCAGCGTATTGAGATTCGGAACCAGCTGTAGGCATGAGGGTATGTAAAACTCAAACTCTTCTATGTATCGTGCCTCCAAAACACCAAATAATGGTTTTTGATATCGGTGTCAGCTCACTGAGCCACTCACCCACTTGATACGGGGGAGGGGGCTTGGAACACTTCTACGGAGAGACATTTCTACGGAGTGACACTTCTACGGAACCTTTTCTTCTACCTGGCGAGTCCGAAGTTGAATGTTCACACTTGTACGCAACAAGCACTAATAGATGGCAATAACATGTTTTATAATAATAATAAATAATAATAGTAAATTAAATTAAATAATAATAGTAAATTAAAAATAAACTCATGATTATAGTTGCAGAAAACAGAAAGTTAATCTGTAAAAGCTCTTGTTATAAATGTCAGCTATTTATTCTCTAGATAAATGCTGCATTATGGCATCATAAAATAGTATTAAAGTACTCGTAGAATAAATAAATACGCGGTCACCCAACTGAAGAATGGTAATTGGGCTATACAAGTAGCAGGGCTGCAGCCATGGACGAATGTGATTAAATGCAAAGGTCACGACCGATTCCAAAAGGTTGATGAGATTAGAAAGCTTGTTACATCACTCCTTAGCGATCAGCCAAAATAAGGCATAATTACCGGCATATACTCTTATATCATATACTTTTATATCATTTCATTGAAATACTCTGTTTGGAAGTTACCCCTAACCTGCTTCTTTAATTTTAAGATAAAATTGCATTGTTTATAACTGTTATTAGGTATTACTATTATTTATATATTTCCCGGTAAAAGTGCTCCTAACGAGGGACGCGGCTTCTGTTCCCGGTGGGAGCATAGGGATTTTTCCCCGACAAGATTCTTTCCCGCTGCTTCCCGAGTCCGGACATTGTATCACTTCACCTCCATCCAGCGGAAGGCACTGGCAAACCACCGCGGTATCATCCTGTCTAGTCGCCGCGGTCCTGGTTCCAACCAACCTTCGGGTTGATCACCCTCATCATAATATTATTCAAATAAGAAGCCAAAAAGTAATACATAATCATAGTGGCCAGGACCCGGATTTTGATGAACCAAAAATGTTTCAAACATGACGTATAAAATGATTGAAACAAAAATATCATTTTAAAATTGGATATTTTTAATTTATTAAAATTAGTGCACAAGAAGCTGTAAAGGAATTTCTACATGGGTATAAATGCTATACAAGTAGAAGCGGTAGGCGTCGCAATAATTATTTTATAATTAAAAATGAGTTAAAAGTGCATATATGTCCACGTTCTTATATGAGGAACCTGAAAAGACAAAAATAAGAGCATTGTTTTTAAGCATATCTTGAAAAATAGCAAGAGTTCTTTTGAGTTCTCTGGGTATACAAAATGCATAGTGAAATAAGAGGGTTTAGCTTCAAGGACGATAGAAACCTAACTGTACGCACTCATTAACGCGGAAAAAGGAAAACTGACCTGCCTTATCCTTAGTTTAGTATATGAATTCATAACTGTAGGTATACCTACTTCTCCTGCCAGACATACCATTAAATAGGAATTTGTTTTTCAAAAATGCGAGAAAAAATATACAAAATAACCCTTATTCTCAGTTAAATAGCAAAATTTCTGTTGCTTACAATTTATTTAAGAAATGATTTATCCTTCAATTGAGATTAATAAAATTGTTTTAATTATATTTTGTCAATATAACATTTTCTAGATATTCAATATAAGGGCAAGAGAGTCTAAATAATGACGAAATATCGAAAAAAAATGCCCTAAAAAGGAAAATTCCACAAAATGACTTAATAAACATTCACGTTCATAATTCTGTCACCCATGATAAGGTTTTATATGCACATGAGCAATACCTAAGCTGCAACAATTTAAAAAGGGCATGTCATCAAAATTGGGCCTGATGATGATTGAACTGTAGTGAAAGTATTTAATATAAACCTTCGTTTAAGGTTAACATTGGCACAAAATTATATTAACGGTTAATTAAAGGAACATTATGCGTCTGTACCAGAATACAATTCAAATGGTAAAATAGCAAGGCTTTGTGGTACACTACCTTCTAACCCACTTTACGAGTTTACTTAATTGAAAACAACTAAACTGTAGCAATTCATTTGCCGGGGCTTTTCCCCCCTAAATGTATAAACCAGCTGCCGTATCTTCTATTCGCTTTTTATGTGTTTAATTTCTATAAAATGTTTTAAATGTTTCTACAAACAGAAATATATTGCCATTATTTTAATGTTATTTATTGGGAGCCTTATAATATTCCAACATTTCAAACGGCAGAATATCGCCATGTTAAACGAGAAATAATGGAAAAAGACCATGTTCTGTTAGTCAGACGATATCCTTCTGGAAAGGTAGTCAGGCTGAAAAATGTAATCTTTTGCCCGGGATTTGAACCACGTCCGACCGGTTTCTCTAACTAGTGAGCTACCTAGGAAAAATGAGTATATCGAATTTGCCATGGTGACTAGTGGTAGGAGCAGTCGGACGGAGGCCGGGAGATCCGTGTTTCAAATCTCATTTTTCAGTCTGACTCGTCCTACACGGCTTATGTTGAAAAACAATTAATAGTATCCCTATTGCTTTAGACTACTTTGTTCTCTTCGTGGTAGCCAACTGCTCATAGAAACACTCTTTACTCGCACATCATCATAAAGCAAATCCGCTTCTGGGTTTCTGAAGAATATACTTTAACAAATAGCCTCTTTTACACATTTGGAGAATTTTGGCGCCACAAATGAACCTGGATTTCCGCATAGTGATAAACCTCAAGTTTTTTTAAAAAAAGACTTAAGGAAAATGTATCAAAGAAGCGCTGAAGTAACAAATTAAAAGTACAAATGTAACGAAATGTGCGGCGGATTCAGAATTAAGTACCTATCCATATGTACTTTACATTCAAGGTGATTACGACAAGTATCAGTTTTGGGTGGATAAGATTAAATGAGTTATGAACTTGATTTCCTTCATTTGTAAAACACCTAAAGGACCGGTAATTTTACATAAAAATCTCATGCGCATTGCAGCAAAACAACAAAGCATTTACGTGGACTATGGAATTTAGCAAGGTTATCACGTTGTTACCACAATTAAGAGGTTTATTAGTGCACTAAATAATCGAGTAAAACCATTAGAGAGATGAGAATAAGTGTCCTTGTTTGTTGGACAAGCACTTACAATGTTTGCACATAGAATCAATAAAACTACATGAAGATCCAATTGGGCAGAAAATATGACCTTTGTGTCGATATTCTTAAGATATACTTTGATTAGTTCATCCAACAAGCATACTCCATCTTTGAAAGTGAACTTCATTTGGGTTGCAATGTTAGCTGCCTGACGAGGTGTACTTCTCGTGGCAAAAATGGTTTTGGCTCAAACTGATATTTTTTGCTTGATCAATTGTGTTAATTGTAGTGAGAAATGAGAAAGTGGAAGGAGCGAGATAAGGGTGTCAGGTGGCTGCACGGTAGCTAAACAAAGTATTGACAACATAACCGACCTGGGCATAGGCAATTTCCTGTGATGTCTCAAAAGACTCGACGAAGAATAGGGTGGTTTTCGAGCGTCAAACTGTAAGTGGTGACATTTGTGCTAAGTAGCGTGTAGAAAGAGCACCAGAATACTCATGCGTATGCAAAAATAGTCCTTGAAGCTTGGCAAGAAGTGGAGAATGATATGCTTACATAACTGGGCGAAGGTCATAGTAAAAGTGCCTGAGGCTCCTACCACTTCATTCCAATACTTAATTCAGCCCTGACGACAGTTTGTAATGCATGCTGCAGGCGGACTTGTGCGAATCGTGAGTAACCACTGCTCTCTGGGAACATCCAAGCTAGAACAACCTGGTGTAGAAGAAACGAAAGGATGGGAGAAGCCAGTAACATCACACTGAAAGAGTTGCACTTTGGTGTGTGTGTGTGTGAGAGAGAGAGAGAGAGAGAGAGAGAGAGAGAGAGAGAGAGAGAGAGAGAGAGAGCGAACATAGCTCAAAAATAAAATGTAAGGTACTCGATTTCATGTTTAACACACGTTAGAAGGATGCATATGTCATGAATTTTCTATAAATGATATGACTTATATAATGAATTTTCTATAAATTTCTTGTACGTCTTCCCGTTTTTATGAAATTGCTCTACAATTATCTATCAGTATATATGGTGATCTTACTCTTTACTCCGTAGAGCTTGGCATTTGTGCATTCTAAAAGTACAGATTTGAAAATAAGGATAGAGGTGATATTTAATGTAATGTAATTTGTAGTGCCTAAATTAGTTCCTAAAACGTAGTTGCCAAAGTATTATCCAAATTGGTCAGACTGTACATTGGGCTAAAGAAATGGGTAGGGAAAGTTTTTTGGAGTTGTTAAGTCCTATTGTACAAGCGCACACATTTAAGTCCTGTCTGATCAAACAGTGTGGTTCTAATATAATGTGAGTAGAGCTTTTTTACTGTATTATTCAACTAAAGGTTGGATGATTTTGGGAGTTGTAACTTGATTTTTGCAAGCTCCTATTGAGTGATTGTGCAGTATTATAACCACATGGTTTAAACAGTGCAGATTTCTACCTAAGGAGTTGAAAATATGATAGGAATATTTTTAGATTTGTAAGGTAGCTTATAATTGTCGCTAGATAGTATAAGCTTATAACATTTCATTTAAATAGGTCAACAAATATTGAATTGTATGTAGGAGTTGAAAATGGGGATTAATTATAAGGATATTTTATCATTTTTGTTAGTTTCTAGAATAATACAAAAGTAATCTATGTTATCAAATCATACCAAAAATATTACTTTGTAGCATTTCAGTGAAGCTTATGGAATGAATGTGATATAAACTATATATTTTGGGATCGAAAGCATTTAAAATGTTTATATTTGCAATAAAGTGCCAAAAGCATTTTCTGCTACCCATATACAGCGATTGAAATTTCGTGACATAACATGAAAACTATGCGTTCAGTTTTTACATTTTTGGAACATAGCTTCTATTTGGAAAAATAAGAATTTTCATTATCAGTGTCAGTTGAGTGGTATTTTAGTTTACTGTTTACATGTACACGCGCGCGCGATTTTTTTCGTTTTATAATATTAATGTTTATGTAAAATATGGTTAGAGTATCCATATTGTGTGATGACATGACAAAACGTTTATCTTGTATATTGTGTTAGAATATACATTTGTTTCGCAAGAGCTTTTACGGTGTAGTCCTTATACATTTAATTTTATAAGTAGTTGATTATGTACAATAAAATTTCACAGCGGTGTTAGGCATTTGAAATCATTTGTTTGCACATATTTGTCATGATTTTACATGACGTGCATTATGAATTAGAAAACCAACTGTATAAATGAACTGCAGATGCATGATCATTGGCAGAGAATGTCCGTGGATTTTGTAGATGTTATTGTAATTACATTTCAAATGTAAGCAATACTTTTGGATTTAAGGCCAAATCTGAGATTGGAGAAAGCAGCGGAAGTGTCATCGTCTTGGGTACTTCGGATAGGACATGAACCGGAAGGCAGCTGAATGTTCGGAGTTGGCAGAATGGCATTCCCTTGTTTCAAACTTCCTGGCATCAGCTTTGGTGTGTAATTAAGTTGGGTCGCTTAATCGCTTCTGGTTTAGAGGCTCATTAAGTGCAGATATGACTACTATTGGCTTTACGATGCTAAGGTCCAACGAACAGACTATATGGAGGAGCGTAACAAAATGAAACGACGTTTTATGTATGGACGCTCTTTAACTGATGTGGTTCTCAGCGTCCCATTCTGTACTAGGCGTGAAAGACAGCTTAATTTTGACCTCTTTATCATGCTTGCCGTAAATCTACGACGCGGGACCAACGGCTTTAATTCCCTTCCGAAGGGAGCCATGCTAACGATTTTTACGCCTGAAAAAAATCCATCGTCCTGTGCCTGGTTTGAACCCGCAATCTTGGGTATATGAAGTTAGCATGGTAACAAATACATGTCGGGGGGTCAACGGAGCATAGCAACCCTACTATACATCTGATGTGTTCCATTCACATGACTTTCTGTACATCTCTGCTACAAATTGTTTAAAAGCTTATGTTTACTACATTCTATTCGAGAAAAAAATAGTAGAAATGGTCTTATTACTTGTTTACTTGTAAGTAGAAGCGAAATAAGGGAATACCATAGGTTAAAGCGATAGTCAAAGGTTGGTTGCTATTTGACTAAAGTTCTTTCGTATGGACAGGAGTTGACATTCCTGTATGAGAAAAGTATAAGTTTTTCAAAGCTGAAACTAAAAACAAGGAATATCTAAAAAACGACCAACTCCATGAAAAAACGTGTAGAACATAAATTGTGTGTTTTAACGAGCTTTGCATTTTGTATTAAGTAAGGTTTTGTCTATCTCTTACGGTTTACCAGTTAGGCAAAGTTATGTAAAATGCATCCAGAATAAAGCTGTCTTCAGAGGCTATTCCCAGAAAATTCAAAATATACATTTCATTTGTCAGGTAAATATATTTAATATGACATTTTAATCAAAATCGTTGGTAATTTTTGGGAAAATCAACATTTTCGAAAAAAGTTCCATGTAAAGGGTAGTTGAGGGTGGGGGATTTTCTTGAAAATCTTCCTGTCGCATCCTTGGAAGGTACCAAACTTAAATACCAAGTTTGGTATTTAACAGTCTTTTCGTTTTTGAGCTGTACTCTCCACAGACACACACACGCACACACGGGCTTTTTTTCCAAAAATGTTTTTTCTGGATTCAGGGGGACCCAAAAAATGTATTTCCGGTGAAATCTCGGTATTGAATTTTTGGGTGCATTACAATACCTTTTCTATACACTATGTACATAGTACGTGTAGAGAAAATAAAAATCAAAAACTTCATTAGCCTAGGATAAGTTTATTAGTTATTTCTTCTTGACTATTCTACCATATGCCAACCATTTGACTTAGAAGTTGCAATCAATCACGGCTTTCTGCAATTGCTATTACTGAAATTGTCTTGTTGCGTTTGTCAACTTGAAACTAGCACCTGTTTTCCACTTTTCTTAACTATATAGTCACAAAAATTAAGATTTGGCCTTTCTTTTATGCGATAATGGATACTCAAGTATCTAAGTTGTGCAATAATAATATTATTATTTTATATTATTACTATTAATATTATTTTATAATATTATTATTTTATATAAAATTATATGAAAATTATTATAATAATCCTGCAATTGATTGCCAGGCTGCATTAGCATTCTTAATACTTATACTTATTATTGGCAAGAAGGAAACTAATGGTACCTGCTCGTGCTATAAAGCACGTAACGTATAGATGAGAACTACTGTTTCCCCGTCACGAAAAATTGCGTTCCGTTTGAGCTAATTCACTTGATCTGATTAATTCATGCGCTAGTTTTTAATTATTGTGGAAAAACCCAGCAATTAGCCTCTGTGAAACTTACATGGCTTTTGTATTCTAACTTTCTATTTTTTGAAGTAAGAAAGTAAACTACTAATGCGTGTAATTTGAGAATACTGTTTAAAAAGTTCAGTAGAAAAAGTAAAATCATCCATTTTAATTATTGTGTTTGATACTGAATATAAGCTTTTTAAAGAAGGAACTTAATCTGAACTTGTTTCGTCATATCAGACATTCTTGCTCTATGGTAACTTTTTCTGTGTTTTCATGAATACATTTAACATATATTTTTAATTTTCATTTTTAAGCTTTTACGTAATTCCCATTCGGCCATAAGGCAGACCTTATCAGAGCTTATCACTTGTGAGATACCACTGAAACCAGTAAAGCACACGTAATGTATGTGCATCTGTTATTTTGAAAATTAACGGGTAGTTCTAAATTATGCGTCAGGTTCTCTTTGGCATACAGAAACCATAGTGTCTACTATTTAATTTTATTAACCTTCCCTAAAAGCCCTCCTTTTGAAAATCAATGTGAAATCACGTCTCAGCTTCTATGAAAAACATGATAACCCACAAACTGTGCTGTACAGGATCTGCATTGTAAATTTGCTACTACCTGTTGTTTCTGTGCACCAGTGAACGGCGTAATAAAACTATATGTGCAAGGCAATTAAGATTCTTTCATTTGGAATAAAGCGTGATGTATTGGAATTGACCTCGGCTTCGAAAATGATCACCTTTTCAGAAAACACAACAAGAAACAAACGTTTGCATTGAAGGAAGTAGGCTACTAGAGCAGCCGCAACGCTTTCTTGCTGGAAATCGACCGTATCCATCGTTTTGTGCAGTAGCCGTAAAATAGCAATTTGACTAGTTCTGCTCACAGTGTCTCATCTCGACTGTCTTAGGCATTTGTACCTGAAGTTGGAGAAATAGAAGAGATACTTAAAAGAAGAAAAAATCGTGGGACATCTGAGGCCCACCCCTCCCCCAAACTTGCTAGCAATTTCAGTAGAATCTTTATAGAACCTCCGTGCTGCAATCTTTTTAGCATACTGTTTCAAAGATGTACGATTATTTTAAGACTGAAAAGAAAAAGAAAATTTGTTTTAAACTTCTAATATAATTAGATTTCGTGATAACATAGGTAGTGAGATTATAGACTAATGTCTAGAAACATCAATAACGCCTTGAAGCTTATTTGGACATAGGAGACACTAACGTTAAATTATATTATTTTTAAGTCTCCGAATTTTACGTAACCAGCACAGAGAGAGAGAGAGAGAGAGAGAGAGAGAGAGAGAGAGAGGAACATGATAATAAATTGTCCTAACAACCCAACGGACTGCATTATTTCTCCGAACATTTGACAGGATAAACTGCACTTTTACTCAGCTACGTGGATACTGCGAGTTTACATTTCAGTTAAACACGTATCTTCTAAATTATATTATGTGCATACTGCTATTTACAAACGACTCCATGAAAAGACAAAACCCTTTTGATTTGTGGATCTGTATGAACAAGTACACTGCAAAAGAAACTAATGTCCGCAGTTGAAGCACAAAAATATATGTTGAGTTGCATTCACATATACTTCTCTACTCGCTCTTCTACAAATGATTCTTATAAAAACGTATTCTTCTAATTCTTCTAATGGAGATAAACGTTCTTTACCATTTACACGTTTCCTTGTAGATAAAGGAAATATAGTAGGATAATTCGAAAGTAAGATTTTTAAAAATGCGGATGTGATTGCTTTGAAATTCTAATCTCCTTGCATACCATGATAAACGAATGTTGAATTATCACTTAAAAAAGCACAAGTATTTAAAATTGCAACCAATCAAAACCAACGTTTCATAAATGACTAACGCCCCCTCAAAATTGTTTAAAAAAATTAAAAATAAAAATATATATATGGAAAAAAAAAAACTAACAAGATTTAATTTTCTGTGTAGCAAGATTTTTTTTTTCTTTCTTAGTATTTACTCTTTATATAAAATGGAAAGTTCTAGAACATTTAAGATAAACTTTACATTTGCTATAAAATAAATCAAACACATAATTTTAACATAATTTTTAGAACTATTTTTGAGAAAATATAAAATAATACAGTGAGAAATATTTTCTTGAAAAGTCTGTGTCGCATCCTTGGAAGATGGAACTTGAATACCAAATTTGGTATTGAATCGACATTTTTTTTTCAGTCATGCTGTTTCCTCTCTTTCTTTATCTCATCTCTCTCTCTCTCTCTCTTACACACACACACACACCCCCCTCTAAGGATTTTTTCAAATGATGCTTTGAGAGGGGGTTCAAGAAGCCTCAAAACTATATTACTGTTGCAAACTAAGTGTCGAATTTTTATGCAGAACTTCCTTCTAGTACTATACGTAAGTAGTGGAACACTTCATTGAAGGAATAATGTTTGACTCAGATGTTGTTTACAACGCTAGAAATGCTGTAATATTTATTTCAAATGATCTTGAGATTGACCTGGTCCTATGCTAGAGGTTTTTATTTTTCTCATAGACTTTGAATGATTAAACCCATCAACAGCGCCTGAATAAGTCGGTTCATTAAGGTAAATCTGTTACATAGCACCAACAGTAGAGAGCTCACAAGAACAGAAGTCTCAAGGCCGAGCAAGCCCGAGACAAGACATTGCCAAGAACAGTGGACTATTTACTAACAAAGTTGTGCGAAGTTGCGTAAGTCACAGCTAATGGTATAGGAAACTTTGAGCTACCCGCATGTAGTCAAGGAGATTGTTTGTGTCGTCTAAACATTAATTTTACGTAGAACCTGTCTGTGAATGATAATTTGAAATGAGGGTATTATTGGTAGTGTAATTAAATAGCAAAACCCCAACTGATTTGCCAACAATTCGCACATATTTCTTAATTGTTTTGTTTCGGAATCATGAGGTTATTATTTTAAATTATACCGTGTAAATTGTTTAATTACTGTGTTATACCAAACGGACAAATTCTGTTTGCAAATGCCTCTATAAAAAGTGAGAGACGCATATAATTAAAAGGACAGTGACATCGTAGTATTGCAGTTTTATTATTATTATTATTATTATTATTATTTTCGAAATATAAAACATGTAAAAATATCTGTAATATTGCATTTTGCATACATCACTTCAAAATATTTATTAATTTTGTCTACTTTTGAAATGTTAGGACAAATAGATGAATGTATGATTTATATCAACCGTTCTTCAAATATGTGCTGAGATTCTGGAAGTTCAGAAGATTAGAAATGGGGCTGCAAATTCTTTCCCGAAAAATCTTAGATGCTCCATTAACATGGCCTTCTCTTCATCTGTGTAACACATTATTATTAAAATTGTTATTCTTCTGTCTACTTCATGCTAATCGAAATAAACATTAGCATACATTATCTTTATTACTTGCTTCCTTGTAAGTAGAAGGGAAATAATGGTACACACTAGGCTTAAGAGGATAGTCAAACCTTTTAAACCATGTGGTTAAAATTCATTTGCTTTCATGACCAGAACTTTACAAATTCCCACATGAGAAAAAAGTAGTTAAAATTGAGGCCAATAGGTAACAGGAATACCTAAATAATGGTCACTCCACGAAAAAATAATGCATTACATAAATTGTGTGTTTTTTTTTAGATCTACATTTTTGTGTGGTAAATATTTGTGAATGTCTTACAGCTTACCAGTTATGCAAAATTCTTTCAGAATAAATAGGTCTTCGGAGGCTATTCCCAGAAAATTCAAGAGGTATATTTTGTCATGGAACTACATTTTCCTCAAAATCTTCATGTCACATCCCTAGAAGATGCTAAACTTAACTAAAAGTTTGCTAGTTTACCGACTTTTCGTTTTTGAGTTATCGTTTTCACAGACATACGAACACACACGTACTTTTGTCTAAAATTGGTTTTTTTTATATGGAACTCTAAAACGTGTATTTTCGGTGAAATCTCGGCATCGTGTTCTTGATTGGAGTGCAATGCCTTCTCTACCTATGTGCCATGTACTATGTAGAGAAAGTAAAAAAAATCGGATGTGTACCATTCACATGACTTTCTCTACATCTCTACAGTAAAATATTGTTAAAAAGCTTATTCTTCTATTTACTTCATGCTAATTGAGAAAATATTAGCAGAAATCGTCTTTTACTTACTTCCATGTAATAGAAGGAAAAGAAAGGAGTACCATAGGCTAAAGTGATAGACAAAGGCTGATTGCTATGTGATTGAAGTTCCTTTGTTCGCATGGACAGGAGTTGACAAATTCCCGTACGAAAAGTATAAAGTGAAATCAATAACAAGGAATATCTCAAAAACGATCATCTCCACGAAAAAAGTGTATGTAGCACGACTTGTGTGTTTTAACGAGCTCTACATTTTCTGTTAGGCAAGTTTTTGTCTTTAGCTGTTACGCAAAATTCACCCAGGTATCATTTGCAATGCTCATTTTATAGATGCATTGAGAACGAGTGCAGCTCAAGCGTTCTTGGTATATTTGCATCTTAATATACATGATATTTTGTGGAAACTCTTTGGTTGGGAGAAGGGTATCTTTCTTAATCCTTTTTAAAAATATTTTCGAGGTTTAAAATAATTTTCCAGAATTTTACAACGATTAAGCTTTTACATTTCTTCATGATTCCCACGTTTTGTGCACACGTTTTTACAGTTTTTGACAATATTTCTAATCTTTAATGTAAATATTTCGATTTTTAAAATTTAAATAATCTTAAAAGTTTTCGACCCTTTGATTAGAATGCACGCAGTTTCAAAGTATTTCTTTGCGATGACTAGATCAAAGGGAAATTCAACTTACATGAGAGTGTGCATTATTGAACCGACTGCAATTGAAGGTGGAAAAATTGGAAAATAAATAATTGAGATGATTAAAAAAGCATTTGAAGTAGTTTATACGCTTTCTTAAAAGAATACATTGCGAACGTTTGTAAGCTCAACGAACGCACTGTTAATAATATTGTCTAATAATAATAATACTAATAACATATATCAACTTACAAGACTTAAATCATATGCAATTATCTCAAACTATTTTTAAAACGTTTTCGGCGTAATGGTGGAAGTAAACCCGATGAAAACCTTCCGAACATTTCCAAAGTGTTAAAAACTTATTTCAATTACAGTTTGGAGCACATAATTATGGAAAAATCACTTAGTGGTAACAGTATCAAGCATTAGGATGTTGTTATATCGTAAGGTTGTTTACCACTGCATTAAACATGTTCCCAGTCCCACCGCTCTAAAACTTTTGCTGCCCATCAAGTGATACAAGCAATTTTTTTTTATATTCCCAGCATTGTGAAAACTGCCTGTCTGTGTATAAGTAGACCCGCGGAAAACCTATCTGCTGAAAATCACAGAAATGTGTTCCTCTAGCACTGATATATTTCCGGTAATTTAAATGAGATAAGGAATAATTGTATCGAAGTAGTTGTGACAATAAATATGAATTTAAAAGCGAAATTAAAAAACACTAAAATCAAAACTGCTGCTGTGCAAATAGTTTATAAATATTGATAATCCCAGGAAGATTGACAGTTCAATGCTTTTTGAGTGCAAATCAAATATCTGAGCTAATCCAGCTTTAACGAATGACATTCAATGAGATAAATAGAGTAGGAGAAAATTCAATTTTTGCTTTTTGTTTTTATTACCTAACCTTGAAGAACGTGATTTTATTTCATCTGAGCAAACATATACAATCGTATTCTTTTATTCCGAGTAAAGCCGGGTTGATATTTGAAATTAAAATACATTAATAACAACTGAACATTTGTGGCTCTAAAATCATAGGATCGCCAAAACAAACGAATACAAGCTCTCTCGCTTCATAATAAAATGAAAGCAGATGTGATTAGATGTACACTAGTTACTTTAAGTAACATGCTGTTGATAGTTGATATAATTCGATTATCACTAAGCAGTCGAAGAAGAATGAGCTCGTTAAAATAAATATTTTTGTTAACATTGCTGTCAATTGCCAGGATCATATCAGCGCCGCCGGTATGCGGAATTTCGTCCCGCAGGAGCTCTTTTATATACCAGTAAATGTATTCAGATGGGACTGTCGCTTTTAACCATACTTAAAAACTATCAGTCTGGACCGGGACCTTGGGATCGGAGACCAGCGTCTAATCATCTGAGCCATCCAGACCGAGAGTGAGCTCGTTGATTGGCCGAAAAGCGTTGGTTTATGATTGTCAAAAGAACGTTGTAGTTATTCTTTATGGATCGAAAATCATGTTCCATATTTTGAATAGTTTCTTCACATGCACATACATAAAGCATACTGATTGTCAAAGAAGGTTATGTATTACACCACTGTTCTCGAAAACCAATCCGTCCTCAATTATATTACTCAATTAATTGCTCAATTATTAGAAAATAGTTTTAAATTAAATACCTTTTATTTTTACATGGGTTTGTTGCGTTAGCAATTCTTTTCCTAAACGTAATATGGCTCACTTTGAATTTAAAACATCTAAGTAGCATGCAGTAAATTTAAAACACTTGAATAAATTACACTGCTAAGGACACTTTGATTAAAATAATATTAATGTCGTTTGTGTTCATAGTGATGAATCAAGAATTAAACAATTTGAAAAAAATTAAAACAAAGTACAAATGCAAATTATTTATTCAAAATAATACAACCTTAGAAATATCAGTATAGGCAAGTGGTTTGTTACGTATTCGTAAATTCAAATGCTCTATCCAGCGCTACCTGAAAGAAATATCTAGCTCATACAATTGCCGAAAGTTTCACTGTTAAATTAAAAAAATAATAAAACCGATTAAGATTACTGAAAAATATTGCCGCCAAAGAGTTAATTGCAAAATGAACATTTTGAGTTTAATTACGGATAATCGGGAGACAACTACTGATTATCTTCTACCTGCTAGTACGCCAGGTTATATGCCCTATTTAAACGTTGGAGTTTTATACTGTAGCCATTATCTGTAGAATGTAATTCTATTTTTTCAAATGACCGCATTTATCTTTTATTCGGTACTTAATGTGAGACGATAAAAATCTAATGGCCACTTCTGTAACAAAGATAACTTCGTTGAAAATAGTGTGCTGGCGAGATACGTAAATTCTGTTTATTACGTGTTGGTGTAACAGCTAATAACTATACTTTAGCTAAAACGACTTAAAATTTCGGTGTTATCATAATTTAATTTCGCTTAAAAGCTACAAGATGCATGCCTATTTTTCAGACATTGAAAAACAGACCTTGTGTCTGTATTTGTTGATTAGGCTGCTATGCTTCGTATTTTTCTTTCTTCAGCACTGCATTGCCGCATTATATAAGCATTAGAATTAAGATGAAGTGCCGTGTTAACTAAATTGAACCAAATCAGTAAATGAGCAAATCCTCAGCTAGGCCCATCCATTAGGTCCTGCTATTAATCTCTCCCGATAGGCACATCGCAAAATGTTATCTCAGTACGGAATTGTGTTTGGATGTATGCAGAATTAAGCGGAAATAATTTCAAAACTTAATTGCTGAGTTAGCTAATTGAGATTATTTGTTTTAAGACGTGACAACCCTTTAGCTGTAGTTTACGGGCTTGATATTACACATGTGTTTTATAGGCTAATCTGCGGAGGAGGCTGTTGCCCGGGTAGCCTACTTTCCCCGGCATAGAGAGGGCGCTAAACAAGGTCACCTCCATATCCGCAATTTCCTCTCACCAAGTTGGGTAGCGGTGAACTCTAAAAACTCCACGAGTTCCCAAGTTCAGGATAGTTGTGTGCCCCCAACTTGAACGCTATGCGTTGAGATATTTCGCTCCTTGGAAGCTCGTGGTTTTAATAACCTTTACCACCTCAATGAACTTTTTTTTTTTTTTTTTTTGTTCCTTTATATCATTTTTCCATTAGAGTTTTTTCGATTCTAGATTCTTGTATCTCTTCTCATCGCTATTCATTTTATTCTACATCTGCAGTTTATCCTAATACTTTATCTACTCTTTATTCACATTTACATCTTTCCTCGCATCACTTATGCTAGTAAACATAGATTAGGAATATCATTTATGCAGCTGAAAATTATTACGTTCCGAGAGTGATTAAGAGAAGTATGATCATAGACAAAAATAATCGTTACAGAAGCTCATTCATACAACAACCTATACAAAGAGTGAATAAAAGTCGGTCATGTAAATATGAATAACCGAAAGTAGAAATGTCTGAACACTTTTGAGATGGAAACACACGAAAGGCGGATGAGCAGGAACTAGTTATCCATGATGAAATAACGCGAACTGTTTTTAAATATGCTTTATTTGAAGTACCTTAAACGCCATAATGACAAATCTCTGTTTCCGTTTGTTCATTTCGTAGCCATACAGAGCCTTAAAATACTAAGTGCTGCAGCCTTTCTAAGTAACTGTGTAGTTTTTATTCACTATTTGTAAATGTAAGAGTTCATTTGCAGTTCACGGATCATAAATTATCTCGTCTCGTAGCCAGTAGCAGAAATATCGTCCCATATTACGTGCATTAGTTAGATCGAATCAACACAAGCTACCACTTTAAGTGAATGTGTGTATCAATGTACATTTTTGGTATGCAGAACTCACTTAGGAGATGATGTACAAGAGCCAACATAGCACATTTTAACTTTGCTTAAGTTTATTACTTTCTCGAACACGTATTCCAGCCAAAATTCGACATAGAGAATTCACGGAAATACATGTTTTAAATTCCCCTAAACCAAAAAATAAGAAAAGTGTGTGTGCGTGCGTCTGTGTACAGCATAACTCAAACTGAAAGTCCGCTTAATACCAAACTTGGTATTTAAGTGTCACATCTTCCAGGATGAGATTAAGTCGCGCCGTGGCCGAGTGGTTAGACCATTCGCCTCTCACCTAGGGACCCGGGTTCGATCCCAGGCGACAACATGTGGGATTTGTGGTGGAAAAAGTGATGCTGGGTGGGTTTTCTCCAGGTTCTTCGGTTTCCCCCGCCATCCTATTTTACCGGTGCTCCATCTTAATTGCATGTATCATCAGTGTCGTCGCCTGTGGCGTCATTTGTAGTAAGGGTGGGCGTTAAACACTACAGAAAAAAGGATCCGACATGAAGACTTTCAGCTCCAAACTAGCCTTTACATGAAACATTTTTTGAAATTTTCGATTTTTTTTAAAAATGGCTGTAATTATTTTGGATAAAATGGCGTATATGGAATATATTTACATGGAAAATAAAATTTATATTGTGAATATCTTGGGATTAGACCCTGAAATCCTCTTCATTCTGAATGAATTTTGCGTAACTGATAAACCGTAAGAGATAAACCGTAACTTACTACACAAGAAATGTAGATGTCAATAAAACACGCAATTTATGTCATATACTTTGTAGAACTAGCCATATCCAAGATATTCCGTGCTATTGGTTTCAGTTTTAAAATAGATACTTAAAATTTTTATGAAACAGGAAGTTCTTATCCATTTTATCTCTCTTTTGTTTTACTCTTGACCTTGGAAAAGGAACCGAATTTCAATTACAATCGCATAGCGACAGCTTTTAAAACTTGTACTGTCCTTTAGCATAGTGTATTCCCATATTTCGCTTCTACTTACAAGGAAGCAGTAATAAGACAAGTTCTGCTCCTGTTTATCTCTATTAGTATAATGTGTATATTAGAATCATCTTTTGTAAAAATAATTCACAAAACAGCCAGAGAAAGTAATGTAAATGTAACACTTCAAATTTTTTTCAGGGCTGACCTGTAATATGCTGTAGGTATATCAGTACCAAAGAAGGTAGATTTCCTGTTAGTTACTCATCCCATATGCGATGATAATCGCCCAATCTGAAATCGAGCTCTGAGCAATATATAGGTGGAAGTGACTCACCCAAAGTAATGCTAACTGATGAAGTAATGACTTGCCTTCAACTTTCGTAGAATTGCTTTTTATTATATGAGTATATATCGGAATGCTCTCTGCCCTTAGTCTCGCAAGGGATGCTTAGAAAAGAGTCCGAACCAGAAGCAGGGGGGAAAATAAGGTAGTGTTGCTCCAAAACGATTCCGAAGTTGGAAAAGGGGTCTTTGAATATTGTGCTAATGAAATATTTCAATTATTTAATAACTAGTTCAAAAAATAAACAAATACAATTTTTAAATAGAGTTTACGCTAAGTTTAAATTAAACCTAGCTTGTAGATAGAAGAGCAACGCCCATTAGAAATCTTCCGGCAGATTATATTTAATTGTGCAGTACTGCTCTTATGATGCACAGGCGAAAGCCAGTGCTATTTTGGAAAAGGTGGTGGTGGCGAACGCATTTAAGGGTGTATGTATTATCAACAGTACGTTGCAAATTCGCGTCTACATAGCTATATGTAAAGGAAAGAAAGGGGAGCACCGTCCTGCCGAATGCCAATATTCGTAAAGAACGAAGAATCATGGTTTAATGTGAAAGAACCGGAGTCATTCTAGTAACAGTGTATTACGATTATTTTGGTGTTTCAGTTATTCAATCATAAATACTCGTACACGTTATTGATTTATTTTGGAATGCATATTTGAACGTTTTGGAACTGTATGAGCGAAACTGTTGTTGAAAAATGACAATTTTCTCTACTTAATCTGAGTACGTATAACATGGAAGTAATCCTTCCATGTCTTAGTGTTATACACGACATTCAGCTTCTTCAAGAGCCTTATATTACGTAAAAATGGTAGCATTGATACATAATGTACAAGCTTTGTTTAAAATATTCATAGACAAATTCGTGTTAACTGTGATATACACTCATGTAAACAAACGAATCAGCACTGTGCTTCGGATTATCGAGTTTAGATGGCTTACAGATTTAGGTTCTCTAAATATTTTTCTGTAATATGCTGCTATAATGAATTGTATGAAGTATCATTTTCTTGTAATTTGAAACGCCCCACTATTTCTTTTAGTGTACAATGAATCGCATGCAATGAAAAATATCCATGTAATTTTAGTATGTTCTAATTTCAGCATGAAAGTAAGAAAGAATGGGCATAGTGTGAAACAAAATGTTTTAAATGCTCATTTTAAGTGCCCAACCTGTCTAGTATGTCCACTTATCTGATAGATACGTTTGGAATTTTAATTTTTAATAATTATAATCAGTAGCTTACCACCATTTCTGCAGAACATTACGCGTCACTCTAAGCTTGCCTAATCCACTCCTAAACGTGGACTTTTTTTTATACTTTCCTTACCAAAGCAGTGTGTCACAATTACTTAAAACATGGTCGCCTTCAGATTTCGCCGACTGCAAGGAGGGCTCCCTCCGTCTGTCGTAACGAATATTATTAACATTTTAAAGAAAACTATTCACTAGCTTAAAATTGCTCTTTCATTAGACAATTGTAATCTTTTGGCAAGTGCCTCTTGATAGGTATAATTGAATAAGGTATCTATAATTGGAAATGAGTTTTATGAAAGGTACAAGCATACTTAATTATGGACACTTCCTCATTCCACAGAACTAAAAACTGGTTGTAATCTGTTTTTACCTCAGTCTGTTACGTAATGCGCCTTGAAACTGTTTATGTATTATCACGCACATTTTCTGCAACATATAACTTGTAATTTTTGTAATATGAATGCCTTGTTCTTCCTCTTGATTTTCTCTTAACTGTGCACACCATATGCCTCAGTATTGTAACAATGCCGTCCGTGTGTGGGCGCTCTCAGTTCGCCTCGGTAGGCGAGTCGGTGCAGTTGGATACCTTGGGATGCGTAAACGACACAGGAACTGTGGCGCGGCGGAAACATGGAAATGAAATGTTGTTTATGGACGCTCTTTAACTGATATGGTTCTCAGCGTCCTATTCTATATGGGGGCGTGAAAGACCGCTTAATTTTGCTCAGAGGTCTTTCATCAGGCTTGATGTTCTTTTACGTGCCGTAAATCTACGACACGGGAACAACGGCTTTACTTCCCTTCCGAAGGAAGCCATGCTAAGGATTTTTACGCCCGAAAAAAAATCCATCGTTCTCCGCCGGGTTTGAACCCGCGATCTTGGGTATATAAGGCACGGCGCGGCCGAATCAGAGACTTGGAACGCGTGACGTATTGTTTCTTCTCGAGCTTCGGCTTCCATAGGCTTCCACAAAGTTCTGTGACATCATTTTCTAGATATAAAAGAAAGACGAATTGCAAGCCTGTGTTTGAATTGCACAGAGTCATGAGTGACTGGAGTGCTAGCACACAGTGGTGCGCTAGTCATGGATGGCGTGCAGCCGTGAACTGTCTACGCATCGAAACGTACAAAGTATATGATGGATGAATTACGAGAGCTAGGTTATCAGCCAAAACAAATGCTGCCTGTTTATCATCTTTTTCTAAAACTCCTCTCCCCCGTGTTTTTCTAGACTTAAAACCAAAACCAAATAATTAAAATATCTACAATCTCAACCGTTTCTATGGAGCTGTTATAAAAGTGAAGCCTCTTAGGCCTAAAAGATTTGTGATTCAGCGTATGAAATGCCAACAATACGGTCACAGCAAAAATCGGCCACAGATCACCTCGCTGTGTTAAATGTGAGAGCACCCATACGACAAATTGCACTAAACCCTTAAACTTGCCATCAGTGTGCGTTAACTGTAAGGGCAACCACACAGCTAACTACAAAGGCTGCACTGTGCACAAAACTATACAAAATTCCATCAGATCAAAGAAAGAAAATGTAAACCGTGTAGACTACGCCGCAAGTTGCTCAGAACCCCCTAAAAGAATATATTCTTACTAAACAAATATTTTTCTCAAGTAGCTCCAGATAGACAAGATGTAGGCTATAACGAGCTGCAGTTAGCCCTATGAATACATCTAAACATAATTCTGACAATAGTATGTTAAATAAACTTGTCCAAAAGATAGATTCTCTTTTGTCTATTCTGCAATCATTAATACAAACTTTACACAAATTGCTTCCACTAGTTCTCAACAAAAATGAATCACTCGTTTAAAGGAAGATCCTTTCAAGTTTGCACTTGGAATTCTAGAGGGATGAATAACAAATACTCGGAGTTAAAGATATTTCTCAGCAGTTATAACATAGACATGCTGCTCATAACAGAAACAAAACTTGCACCTCATATAAGTTTTGGCATGCCAGGCTATAAATTTTATCGAGCAGATCGCCCTGCTAATACCAGAAAAGGTGGATCTGCAATCTTTAAAAGAGGCATTCAGCACAGAGAAATGTTACCGATTAGAGAAGAGGAATTCCAGTTCTCCAGACTTGGTTTAATCTTGAGTAATAAAATCTATCAGATAGGATCATTCAATTCAGCTCCGGAAAATAAATTAACCCTGCAAATATGTGGGATGTTGTACAAGTAATGGGTATAAATTATTTAATTGGTGGAAACTTAAACTGCAAACATCCTCAGTGGGGTTCTAATGTAGCAAATCCTAGGGGGATATTGCTTCTTAATGTGGCATTAAAGTTTTCGCTGGAGTGTATACACCCAATAACCTGCTTACTACTCAGATGCTGGTCATTCATCTGATGTGTTAGACTTTTTCCTTGGAAAAAACATTCAACAATGCACAATGCCTATAGTATAGCATGATTTAAGCTCTGACCATCGTCTAGTAACTTTTATTTTGAAATAAAAAAATGGCGTGTTATTTATGGACGCGCTTTAACTGTTGCGGTTCTCAGCGTCCCATTCTAAATTGGGCGTGAAAGACAGCTTAATTTTGCTCAGAGATCTCTGTATCAGGCTTGAGGTTCTTTTACGTGCCATAAATCTACGACACGGGACCAACGGCTTTACTTCCCATGCTAAGGATTTTTACGCCCGAAAAAATCCATCGTCCTCCGCCGGGTTTGTACCCGCGACCTTGGGTATATGAAATTAGTTTGAATGTGGCTACTGTAGACAACATTTCACCTTCTTTAATTAAATATCCTTTTGATTGGAAATGTTACACAGAAACATTAAACAGTGCAACAGACCTGAAGATATTAAAATCTTCTCTAAGGACCTTAACGTAGCAGTAGCTACTCTTATTCGGAACATCCAGCATACTGCCAGTCTTTCTTCAAAACATACGTTCATTTCTACAAAAATCGCACTATTGGAAGAAAAGAAAGCCTGTCGTAGGCTATGGCTACAAGCACGGTACCAATTGCATAAAACGGCATACAACAGATCGACGCGCCATCTTCGCGAAACACTGCAAGAGGAAAGAGACGCCGCTAATCATGCTGAACTATCTAAACTCAATTGCAAGTATGGTTCCCTTTGGAGGAAACTAAAAGGCTCATCGAAACAGAACGACGGCATTTCACCTTTATATGTCAATGGTAATTGATATGCAACATTCCAGAAGAAAGCTGATGTATTCTCAGAAATGTTAGTACAACAGTTCCAGCCAAATCCTGTACAAGGTTTTGCATTTAAGAACAACATCGAAGAAGCGATGCAGACGCCATTACAGCTACCGCCTTTTAAAATCTACTTTATTCCTGGTCAGGTGCTTAACGCAATCAATAGATCTCCAAAACGAAAGGCTCCTGGATAAGACCAAATAGTTGTTTCGTTATTGAAAGCACTTCCAAGGAAGATATTCGTATTTTTAACTCAGATATACAATGCAATACTGAGAACAATCTACTTTCCACAGAAATGGAAACGTGCAGTAATAGTTATGATGCACAAGCCGGATAAAATCAAGAAAGATACAAGCAGCTACAAACCTATTATTCTTCTTCCATTATTCTCAAAGTTATTCGAACGGGTTCTGCTTCCTAAATTAATGATTCATCTGAAGTCTGTTATTCCTGACACCCAATTTGGCTTTAGACGCAGACATAATTGTTAACAGCAACTGCTGTAGTTGACGCCATTTTAAGCACAAATGAAGAAAACTTGGTATGTGATGGGTTGGATACTGAAAGGGCTTTCGATAAGGTTTGGCATGAAGGCCTATTTTATAAACTTAAATACAAAGTTCCTGATACATTCTCCAGGATCATACTATCCTACGTGCGAAACAGAACTTTTTCAGTTAAATGAGAAAACTTTTAATCTCAGCTCTGCGAAATTAAGTCTAGTGTTCCTTAGGGAAGTATTTAATGGGGTCCTATACTGTACCTCATCTATGTCTCCGACTTTCCGGCATCTAACGAAGTGACAGTTGCTGAATTTGCCGATGATGTGGCAATTCTCAGCAAGGGAGATCATAATGCATCTTCAGTTATATTACAGATATATGTCAGACAAGTTGAGGAGTGGTGCAAACAATGGAGGATAATAATAAATGCAAAGAAATCAAAATTGTGAAATTTACTTACAAAATCAATGTACGAAATCACTGCGTGGCGTGGATATCCCACAAACTAAACAGTAAAGCACTTTGGGTTAACGTTAGATAAGCGATTAACGTAGAAAGCACACATCGCTGATGCAGTGCGAAAAATTAGAAACAGAATCCGCCAGATATATTATTTAATAGGAGAAAAGTAACTTCTCCAATTGCAATACAAAAGAATGATCTACATCTGCTTCATTCGGCCTATATGGACATATGGGTGTGGCATTTGGGGTTCTTCATCTGATTCACAGATAAAATCAAAATCGTCTCCTTCGATAAGGAAATGCACCATAATAAATGCCCATGGTATGTCCGCAACACAACCATCCACCAGGATCTTTAGATTCCACTAGTAGTTACTGTCCTGCAAGATTGCTCTACAGAGCTCTACAACAAATTCGCCAACCATTCCATTCCACTACTCAACGCGATTGCTCAACACCTGCCAGTAGCTCGAAGAGACAGGAGATTAAAAATCGGATGTGTTACACTCACATGACTTTCTCTAGCTGTTCTACAAACTTCTTACGAAAATTATTCTTCTTTCTACACAATGCTAATCGAAATAAGCATTAGCAAAATGTTCTTATTACCTAGTTCCTTATAAGTAGCAAGGAACTAAAGGATTGTGCAATGCTAAAGTGATAGTCAAATGTTTTAAAAGCTATCGTTATGCGCTTGTCATTGAAAATCGCTTCTTTGCTTGAGCAGGAGTAGAACAAAAGAAAAACGGACACCTCCTGTCTGAGAAAAGTATAAGTACTTCACAATTGAAACCAATAACAAGGAGTATCTCGGAAATGGTTACCTTTTTCAACAAAAACGTAATGGGCATAAATTGTGTGTTTTAACGAGAACTACAATTTTTTTTATAAGTTTTTATCTACATCTTACGGTTTAGCAGTTAAGCAAAATTCATCCAGAATAAAGAGGTCTTCAGAGACTTTTCCCAAAAAATTCAAAATATACATTTGGGATGTAAATAACTTTAATATATGGTATTTTACTCAAAATCGTTGGAGCCATTTTTGAGAAAATCAAAATTTTCGAAAATTTTTCCGTGTAAAGGGTAGTTTGTGGTGCGAGGGGGATTTTTTTGAAAATCTTCGTGTCGTATCCTCGGAAGAAACTAAACTTAAATACCAAGTTTGGTATTTAATGGTCATTTCATTTTTTGAGCCATGCTGTCCACAGACACGCACTCACGGACTATTTTCTAAAAATGCTTTTTTTGGACTCAGGGGGCCCCAAAGCATATATTTCCGGTGAAATCTTGACACCGAATACTTCTCTAGCCCCATATATACAATACACACACGGGGCTAGAGAAAGTAAAAAGAATCATTCAGACCTGACAGTGTAAATTATAGGACCTGTCATTGGATAGGGTCATTGGCATGTTTTAAGTTGTGTTATTGCCATTCAATGAAATGACCATAAGTGTAAAGTACTAAATGTACAATAAAATTATCACGATTAAAAAAAAAAATTGTGTATGTAGGGATTCACAGAGTAGGAAAGAATTGACTCGTTCCTACATTTATTGATTTCTCTACACGTACTATGCACATAATGTGTAGAGAAGGTATTGCACTCCACCCGAAAAAATCGCTACTGAGATTTCACCGAAAATACATATTTTAGGTTCTCCTGTATCCTAAAACAAAAAACAAAAAAACATTTTACGAAAAGGTCCGTGTGTATTTAAGTTAAGTATCTTCCAGGAATACGACACGAAGATTTTGAGAAAATCCCCCACCCCAAACTATCCTTTAAATGGAAAGAATTTCGAAGATCTTGATTTTCTCAAAAAAATGGCCCTAACGATTCTGATTCAAGTACCGTATATTAAGGATATTTACATGGCAAAAAAAAAAAAAAAAAATGTATATCTTGAATTTTTTGGAAATAACCTCTAAAGACCTCTTTATTGTGGATGAAGTTTGCTAAATTTTGTATAACTGGTAACCCGTAAGAGGGAGACAAAAACGTATTACACATAAAATGTAGATCTCGTTAAAACGCGCAATTTGTCATATATGTTGTTTTTACGTGAAGTTGACTATTTCTGAGATATTCATTGTTATTTGTATCAGATTTAAAATACTTAAAACTTTTCTCACACGGAAATTTATAAACTCCTGACCGTGCATACGAGAAAGAAACGTAGAAACGAATTTCAATCAACATTGCACCAGCTTTTAAAAGATTTAACTATCGTTTTAGCCTAGTGTATTCACTTATTTACCTTCTACCTACTTACAAGAAATTAAGACAATTTCTGCAAATATTTAACTCGATTATCGTAAAGTAGATAGAAGAATAATCTGTTTAACAATAATTTGTTACACCGATGTATAAAAGTAATGTGAAGTTTTTGTTAATATACCAAAGACATTATTATTATTATTATTATTATTATTATTATTATTATTATTATTATTATTATTATTATTATTATTAGGACTGGTATTCAATAACGATCAAGTGCCTATTTAACAGAATAGGTTGCATCTTCGGATATATCTTATCATTTGTAGTTTTACAGTATCAAGTGGCTGAATAGCTTCACGTATCATAAGAATGTGTCATTGCGGTTCCTTATACCCTGCATAAATATATCTGGTGCTCTGTAAACGCCTGATTCGAAAAGGAAATCGTAATACATACATTACTGCATATGCTATTAGTTATCAGAGTAGAAATTCTTTAGCTCATGCTGCGTAATTGGTTTCTCGGAAGTATCGGAGAAACGTCTTATTCCTAGTTGCAAGAGAATTATCCGCTTGTGGAAGTGGAAGAAGGCAGAGTGCCAATTCGAAGCCTTGATGCTCGCGTGGTCATGTTTACCTCTCCTTAACCAGTTAAGAGAGCCTTAGCTGCTCTCGCCACTTTTTATTGGTCATGCGATATTTACGCCAATCATTTGCATTAACAGCTCTAAATAGTTCTTTCGTCGTTCCTAAGGAAGGACTTTGTAGAACTTGAGTTTTCTACAAATTCTGACAGCAATATATATACACCAATAGGGAACTCCTTGATATGGAACTGCATTTAGAGTATCAGCCGTTGGCATGAGAAGCGGAGCATGTTAATGTATCCAAACTAATATATTCTACTTACAATAAAGTAATTAACATCTTTGCAAGTTTTTTATACTTCAAGAGTGACTTAATTTCGCCCAAGCGCTTGCTACATAAAACATCATGCGACATAGTCTAACCGCAATCTTAAAGTTAACGTTTCGCTAATATGAATTTTACCATACCGGATTTGTTACATGTTTAGAAGTGTAACAAGTATTCTGCCTTAATTTCAAAGATATGTAGGAAAAAGTATTTCAATTTTTATATCGCTCTCAATGAACACCGTATTCTAGGAAATTAGATCTTATTGAAGTACCACAGCGAAGGTAAAGTTGAAATAGATGTTGAAATCCTGCTTAATTTTATTTCTGTTTTTCTTTTTCCAAATTCTACTTCTTTTACGGAAGGTTTACGACGAGCAGTGAATAATTAAGTGAGGAGCTCGGACATCTTTTAAGAAGCTGAAAGCTCTAAATATACTCTGTTAAAGACTGAAATCAAACATCCAATCGTTTGGATCCTTTACGTTTCAGTAAGCCTTCTACCTCTGCTGAATTTTAACACGGTTCGTTTTGATTCTGAACGGCGGAACGGATATTTGGTGCAACGCGCAGCACAAACCTTTTTATTTCTGAATGGTGCTCGTAGCTTAAGAATTTGCTAAAAATGTCGAATCAGAGAGAACTGAGCCTAAATGGTGGTATTTGTTTGCCGCTTTGATAATTTTTACTTTCTCTACACGTGCTATGTACATTCCACCCAAAAATTCGATATCGAGATTTCATCGGAAATCCCCCTGAATCAAAAAAAAAAAAAAAAATTACAAAAAGGTCCGTGTGTGTGTGTGTGTGTGTGTGGGGAGGGGGGGCACACCATAGCTCAAAAACGAAAAAACCGTTGAATACCAAACTTGGTATTTAAGTTTGGTATCTTCCAAGGATGCGACACGAAGATTTCCAAGAAAATCCCTCCCACCCCAACTACCCTTTACATGGAACTTTTTTGGTAAATTTTGATTTTCTCAAAAATTACTCTAACGATTTTGATTAAAATCTCTTATATTTAAGATATTCACATGTCAAATAAAATGTTTATCTTGAATTTTCTGGGAATAGCCTCTGAATACTACTTTATTCTGGTTGAATTTTACGGAATTTAGCATAACTGCTAAACTGTAAACTTACCAGACAGAAAATACAGAGCATGTTAAAACCACAATTTATATTATATAAATTTTTTAGTGGAGTTGATCGTTTTTTAGATATTCCTTGTTTTTGGTTTCAGCTTTGAAAAAACATACTTTTCTCATACTGGAGTTTGTCAATTCCTGTCCATACAAACAAAGGAACTCCAGTCACATAGCAGCCAGCTTTTTACTATCATCTTAGCCTATGGTACTCCCTTATTACGCTTCTATTTACAGGGTAGCAAGCAATAAGACTATTTCTGCTAATTTTTTCTCGATTAGCATGAAGTAAATAGAAGCATAAGCTTTTTAACAATAATTTGTTGCAGAGATGTAGAAAAAGTCACGTGAATGGAACACATCAGATTTTTTTTTTTTTTTTTTTTTTTAAAATAAACTCCATTTGAACTGAGGGAAAGTGCTTGTATATATGACTACCAAATAGTAAACATTTCATGCAAATCATGCGAAAAATACGCGAGCAATAATTGTTTTTATTTTGGAATATTATTTAGACCACGAAAGTGTGGATTTCTTTTAAAATGGGGCTGGCTTGCAAAGTCTGCAACATATTTCGCAAATGTCTTCCAAAAATCGTCTCTATATATTTTGAAGGAATTTGAATTATTTTTTTGTTAATTCATTCTAATTTATATGCACCTATCGTGAAATCAAAATCCATATTTAAACTTCGGTAAACTGAAAACTAAATTCGTAATTTCGATTCACTCTATTCTTGAAGATAAAATTATTAACCTAAACCATACCGGCTGTTACAGAGTTTCTAGATTTCCTCAGAAGAGCATTTATAGCTAAAGCTGTAATTCCTGTAAGGAATCGTGACAAATTTTCACCTTTTAGTCGAAGCTTTTTCCTTCTGTCAACATGGAAATGACTTGCTAAAAGAACTGGTCACATGATTTCGAATATGGATTCACTGCATTACAAAGAGCTGGCCTTGCGGGAGGTGAAACTTTGGTCTTCCTAAAATAGCTGCAAATATTCTCATTGTTCTTCATTGGTTACATCACCATTGTGCATTGTTTTCCCAGCGGCTACGTGGACAACATGAGTGGTAATTAATACTTGCACATAGTTCGATGCGGTGTGTAAGTTCCTGCACTGTCAGGGTATGATCGACTTCGG
Organism: Hymenopus coronatus; assembly: GCA_030762935.1. Taxonomy (NCBI): domain Eukaryota; kingdom Metazoa; phylum Arthropoda; class Insecta; order Mantodea; family Hymenopodidae; genus Hymenopus; species Hymenopus coronatus. The sequence goes on along the minus strand of CM060888.1, from coordinate 102,083,550 downwards.
TGTATCAATTACTAGACAGATCAGTACTTACTCCCATAAAAGTCAATTTTATCTTACTTCAAGATGAGCTGATACTAAAGAAAACAATCCGCTCCCACATTACACAGCCTCGAACTTTTAACAAAATATTTCGGAGGTGAACATTCACAGTACTTTCTCTATCCGAACAAATTCTCATATACTCGTTATGTGTTACATCATTCGTATTTAAAGTACGCACCTCCTACCCACGGTAATCCATATTACGTTATTTAAGATAAACAGGGTGTTCACTTAAAAAATGTTGCCCTCCATGGTGTAATGATTACCATGCTAACTTCGTACACCCTAGGTCGCGGGTTCATCGGCGGCGGACGATGGATTTTTTCGGGCGTAAAAACCTTAATCTGATAAAGAGGCTCTGAGCAAAATTAAACGGCCTTTACGCGCAGTATAGAATGGGACCTGACAATCACAGCAATTAAAGGGCGTCCATAATTAAAATTAAAAAACTTCACTTAAAAATAAAGGAAATGGCTATAGTTGTTAATTGAAGAGCTTGTTTAATTAAAACTTAATATGTCCTGAAACACAAAGAGTTGCTATATCAGTCTCGAAATATTTCAACAGAATACTCTTTGTAGCACTGTTATGTCAGCTTATTGTCAAACTCTATCCAAGTAACGGGTGTCTGAAATGTACCTGCGCAGTGAGGTGAATACAATAGCAGGCTAGCACGAATAATTATTATTGGGACGAAGATGAAGTGAATTGAAATTGAAATTCCTTATACACAGCATGTTGAAAACGATGTCCTCATTTCGTAGACAGAGTTCGGCTCTTTTTCCCTTGTTTCGGACACTTTTATGTTGGATTTCCCGCATAATTTAATGTACGTAATTTGTTATTACTTCTTAGTTCATAATTTTGTACATAAACTGTATATTTGTATGGAAACAATTTCATTTCCATACTACGGTTCTATGTGCTGACTGCACAGAAACTGTTGTTTCTCGTACTAATTTCCGCCTTCGTTTAGTGAGGCTCCTTAATTAACATTACATCTGAAATTCGTCCAGTTTAGCTTCTATTAAAGGTTCAGGCCTACCGCTTTTCGGATCAACAGGTACGAAATTTAATAATTAAATCTTTCACAGTATCACGATGACGTGTCGAATTTACATTTTAACGTATATCTTCAAGCATAATTAAATACTTATTTTTTATTCAGAATTTGTCAATGTTCAACTTTTGTAGAGAAAGTCACGTGAATGAAACACATCAGATTTTTTAGTTTCATTTTCGTACAAGCCCTTGCGTTCATTGCCCTTATTTGAGCATTGTAACTTGTTAAAAAAGATTATTCCTTTATTTACATCGCGTTACTCGACATAAACATGAGCAGAAACTGTTTTAAAAACACAATCGTTGGTTTTCGCTTGCGCGACCAGGAGTAAAGCAAAGGTAGGTGAAACGAAAGATGATCTCCCGTTTGAGAAAAGTTTAAGTAACTTAAATTTTGATATATTCTTTCTAAGTAGAAGTGGGGGAGGGAGGTAATACAATAGTCAAATATTTTGAATATCTTTATTGTTACAAGTTTGTTGAGCGCATCTGCAAAGAAAAGGAAGTTTGAAAATACAACACGAGGTCGATTTAGAATACTGTAACATAGAAGTGGCATCGAAATATGATAAAGTAATTTTGTCGCTAATGTACATAATATTTTCCCGACCAGTGCATCTGCGGAAATGTAATTTTCAAGTTAGCATTAAAAATTAAGAAATGGCACAATAAAGATTTCTTAATTAAGTTTGAATTTTGATCACTAAATGCTGTCAAAGATTAGTTTTGAGGGCACGGTTATGGTTTCACATCCTAAAAAGGCTGTGAATTTTCCTCTGGAAACGTATTTTAAGAGAAGAATGCTAATAACTAAGTTATCATTATACAATTCTTTATTCATCATACTATGTTTTCTGGCATTGACAGTAAATATTAACTAGAAGTCCAGAATGACAAGATGATAAATGTAGCACAACTGTCTTTCATCTAGCTGTACGTCCACGAAACGCATATAAATTAAAAAGTCCTAAAAGCTCAAGAGTTTTGTAATGCAAACAAACAGTTTGGTTTATATGAATACGGAGCCAGAGGCAGGATCTCAGGATGCAGGTTGAGAGGTCATCCCACGATGCATACCCACACTAAACCTACTCAGCTCTGTTTTAGGCGAGCTTGTTTCCAGTGGACGTGCGAGCAACATTGCTTTGGCTTTTGCAAACAATCGCGTAAACTCTGCATTTTAGTTGCAAAAACTGAGCAACCAGAATTCTAGCTTTGCAGAATGCTCATATAAATTCATTGTGTAAGGCTTCAATTATTAATATTTTTCCCCCAGACTGATTTGAGGGAAGATATGCGGATCACCATCAGCAGAGAACCAAATGGTTATGTAAGGCAGCGTATTGAGTTTCTAGCTTGGAATCCAATGGGATTACTACCTAAGCGGCTTAACATTTTCTGCAATTTTATTCAACAGCATCCAAAAATACGATTTCAGTGCCTATTCATGAGGAATCGTAAGATTATCTTTTTCCCTCTCCCTCCCTCTCTCTTTTTCTGTCTCTATCTGTAGAGTTATATATTATTAGGTACAATCGTGGATTTATCTCGGACATCATTTTAAGACATTCTTTATAATAATATTCAAGAAAATTGTTAAATGAAAAGTCCTCCCATTCTTAGCGCATCACGAGCCCGAGTATCTTTATCTCACAGTATAGAAATATAAGAACTCGGTTGAATTGAAATATGATTAACTATTCTGAAAATAAGATCAGAACAACTAAGTTCATCTTGGTCATCCTCGTCAAATATGCCGTTGTTACCAATTTGAGACGTATCATTTTTTAAAGCCAAGTTGAATATTTACCCTTTACCAGTTTTAAATAACACGAGAAAGCGCAGCATTTGGTCGTATTGATGAGAAGTGCTGTATTTTAATATATTAGAAAACCTCTGGTAAGCACTTCTTGGGAACCCGGCCTCGTAGAGTACTTGTGTAACCAAGAACAATGCGCGCCTCTTTTCCTGTTTACATCTTCAAATATGTTCAATTTTACCTACTAATACGTGCAAGGAAACTGTTAGAAATCAGACTTTTTTATGCAGAAAAAAGTCTCAGAGGATATGTAGCTATTGGTTTCATTAGTGCAATAGTTGTCTGAATCTCTGTGGTTACCAAAATAATTCGCCAGAGCAAAGAATGCAATTGGATCGATCACTGGAATAAATAATACATAATGATGTGATAAAGCTGCCCGGTTACGAATGGCCGAAAAATTATAATTATTAAATATAACTCATTTTGGTGCGCAGCTTAAACACATCCAGCTTTCTTGTGTTTTTATTACCATTTTGCCATAAGTATGTAACTGTACTGCAGAATAAATGACGTATAAAATTTTCTTTGAAGCCGAGTTATAAAATCTCTGAACATTTCAGACTAAAGGTGAAAAGAAGACAAGCGATTGCAATGACTACTTCCTCGGAGCCTCAACCCAGACGAAGCAGCCCACTTGTCTCGCAAGTACATTCAATAGCCATAGTGATCTATTTCTGGCATTTACTGCACATGGCGTGTGTTATTTAACTCGCAATTTTCATGTCCTGATATCTGACATCTCTTGCAGCAAATGCATTTTAGAGCGTGCTCGCTTCTGAAACAGTATTATCACTGGATATGAGGTGCTTTTAATGCATAAGAATCCGTTTCATGATCCCTTCAAAATACCGCCTGGAAAAGGTTAAAGCATACGAGTAATTTCTATAAACATTAACTGATATCATGTCTTCGTAAACGTGGCCCAATTATTATTGGACCAAGGATGTGTGCGCTTGGAATTTTTACTTTCTCTGCACCTATTATGTACATAGTGTATAGAGAATATATTGTTTTCTATCCAAAAATTCGATGTCGAGATTTATGGAAATACATGTTTTGAGGACTCCTGAATAAAAAAAAATTAAAAAATATATAATGTATTAAAAATATTTACATGTCACCTCAAATGAGTATCTTGTATTTCCCGGTAACAGCTGCTGAAGTCCTCTCATTTTGAATGACTTTTGCAAAACTGTGAAGCGTAGGAGATAGACGAAATCTTATTACACAAAAATGGTGGATTTCGCCAAAGCACACAATTTCTGTACTATACATTTTTGTTGTGGAGTTGACTATTTCCGAGATATTCCTTTTTATTGACTTCAGTTTTAAAATATTTATGCTTTTCTTAAACAGGAAGTTATCTATGTTTCTTTTATTGTAATCCTGGCCATACAAAGAAGTTGATTTCAATGACACTTGCATAGTGACAGTTTTTAAGGCATTTGACTATCTTTTAGCCTATATATTTCCGTAGTTCCTTTTTCATTATAAGCAATAGCCAACGTTTATCTCGATTAACTTGAAGTAGAAAGAAGAAGAATCTTTTGTAAGAAGTTTGTTTGCACAACAGAAGAAAGTCACGTGAATGCAACAAATCCGATTTTTCTGATAGTATTACGGCTGAAACAGAATGGAGTGTTTGAATTAACATTTTCACAATCAGGTATAGGGATTAACGCCCTCTTCCTAGCACATAATACGTGCTAGTAAAGTAGTATTTAGAAACACCCATTTGGTAAGAGTTTTACTTGCTCGTACACTTCATTCTAAGTGTCTATTCTCAACTAAAAGACAAAACAAAAGTCAAAAGTCTCAAATAGGTTCTTTTATAACTCCGATATGCCGTCATTCAAGAATAAAATGCTGGGTTTTCAATCTTATTGCGAAAGAAATAGTAAACTCGATTGAATGGTTCCTGAAATCTCACACAAACATTTTCTGTCTATTATAGTAATATATAAGTTTCATTATGTGGAAGCGAAAATTTCATGCCCGTACCTACAAGTGTAGATTGGTAAACCGAATGTTTAGCACAATTGATAGTTTAAGTGATAATCTTTTAAGAGTTGGTCACTATATGATGGTTTGAAAATCCGTACTTCTTGCTGACGAAAGAAAATGAACAATGAGTTCCCATTTGAAAAAGTATAATAATTGAAACTTAACAAATAAAGGAATATTTCGAAAATGGCTGATACCACCAAAAGAAACAAAAAACATTTTACATAGATGTTATGCTTTAATGCATTCTACGGTTTTATCTAGAAAATTTTTGTTTCTCTCTCATACTTGCCAGTTCGCGAAAGTAATTTAGAATAACTTCAGAAGCTATTCCCCAAAAAATTCAAGATATGCCATTAAAATATCTTAAACACATGTATTTAAATCAAAATCGTGAAGCATTTTTGAGAAAATCAACATTTTCAATAATTGTTCTTTGTAAAACTGTTGGACGGGGAATTTTCTTGAACATCTTGTGTCGTATGCTTGGAAGATACTGAACTTAAATATCAGGTTTGATATTTAACCGATTATTCGTTTTTGAAATATGCTGTTCCTTTACACATGCACACAAGACAAACCATTCAGACCTTTTTTCTAAAAATTGTTTATTTTGTATACAGGGACCTCAAAACATGGTATTTCAGGTGAAATCTCGGTATCAGGTTTTTGGGTGGAGTACAATAATTCCCCTATTTACTATATACGTAGCAAAGAAAGTGATGTTAAGAATAGTTATGTGAATGTAACATCAAAATATTTACAATTAGCTGACTCAGGGTGGTCTACACATAGGTTCTCTTTAAATAAGTTTCTGGGTTCAGTGGTCTCAAAAATTTCAAAAATGAATTTTTATGTGGAATACGGAATATCCTTTGCGTAGAAGCCCTAGCGGTAGAGAAGCAATAGGTGTCCGAGTTAGGATCCATAATATAATTCGATATATAGCCTTCTGACGTATTTGCAATGTGTACAGGATAAATAAGGCAGTTATCAGGAAGTCATGAGAAATGCAAAATACATCTCCAGTTCTGTCAACATTGTGTGGCTATGTGTGACATGGAAGTAGGCATATTTGTCCGCGGAGTGTCAGTTGTTTAGTTCGAACGAGGGTATTCATTTGTCCGCATGTCAACAGGAAGCGACAACTTAGCGAAAGGGAAATTTAGCAAGTTACAAAACCTTTGGACGTGAGGAAAGATTTTGCTTACATACAAAGTTCAGAAATAAGGAAGCATTTCACTTTCTGAAAAGCTTGATATTACAAAACTATGTAGCAAAAGCATTAAGATTCTGCAGAATTCCTAAGCGTGAACTGCCTACTTAAGTGCGTATTTGTAGCGATGTATCCGTTCTCTTTGCCATTATACACAATGTCTCGCAAAGATCATTTGTCCCAGAATTGAAAAACTGACCAATACAAAGCCAATTAAAACTTGTGTAATTTTTTGCACTTCTGTTTTAACTATTAGTGAAAACTTAATGACTTACAAGAGTTGGTAAAATGCGTCTCGTGACTCATTTTTACTTTCTCTATATGCACCATGTACATAGTGTATAGAGAAGGTAATGCACTTCACCCAAAAATTCGATACCGAGATTTCACCGGAAATATATATTTTAGGGTCCCCTTTAACTAAAAAGAGCATTTTCATAAAAATATCCGTGTGCCGTGTGTCTGAACATGATAACTCAAAAACGAAAAATCGGTAATATACCAAACTTGGTATTTAAGTTTAGTATCTTCCAGGGACGCGACACGAAGGTTTTGAGAAAAATCCCCCAGCCCCAACTACCCTTTACATGGAATTTTTTTCGAAAAGTTTGATTTTCTCAAAAATGGCTCTAATGATTTTCATTAAAATTTCGTATATTAAAGATATTTACACGATAAATAAAACGTGTATCTTGAATTTTCTGGGAATAGCCTCTGAAGATTACTTTATTCTGGATGAATTTTATGGATTTTTGCATAACTCTAAACCATAAGAGATGGAGAAAAAAAAACAAAAAATGTAGAGCACCTTAAAACGCACAATTTATCTTATATACATTTTTTTCGTGGAGTTGATCGTTTTTGACATATTCCTTTTTTTTCTGTTTTCAGCTATGAAAAACTTATACTTTTCTCATGCAGGAATTGGTCAACTCCTGTCCATACAAACAAAGAAACTTCAGTCACATAGCAACCAGCTTTTGATTATTAGTTTAGCCTATAGTACTCCCTTATCTCCCTTCTGCTTACAAGGAAGCAAGTAATAAGACTATTTGTGCTAATTTTGTTCTCGATTAGCATGAAGTAAATAGAAGCATAATCTTTTTAACAATAATTTGTTGCAGAGAGGTAGAGAAAGTCATGTGACAGATTTTTCACAGTCTTTTTTATATCATTAAGCAAATTTTATTTTGGATTCAGATTATTCTTCGACGATTTTTACATTATTTACTTGCGTGCAGTGAATTTAATTTTGTAAAGTTTTGTCTGAGAAAAATGTTAATTTAAGCCAAACTTAATATTTAATTATACGAATTTCAAATCGTTAAACCAAAGTGTTCAATGATTTTTATTAACTAAGCCAAAAAAGAGATGGTTTGACGTTTCGTTCGTCGGTGATACGCCCTACCTAGTTAAACTGATCGCCCAAAAGAAAAATCTTGGTGCAAGTTAGGAATGTAAGCACAACGTTTCTTTTACATTGCTCGCTGTTGAACCTGCTGTTATATTATTTGTGTTTAGAAAATTGCTGGTTTTATGTGATATTCAGCCTGATATTATACACTTAATCCATTAATTAAGGCAGGAATTTGAGTTTTCGGACAGCTCTAAAACTGCGTGTTTATGAGTATGAATGCTATTGGTACAAAATAGCAGTTGAGTACGAACTGCCACAGCAAGTGACCACTGACACACTTTAAGTCCTCATCGAGATGCTTTAATTACAGTTCCACAAAACCAGTCTTGGCTCCCGCGATTCCTCGCCATTGTGGAGTTTTGAAGAACAACAACGTACAACAATTAACTTATGGCTATGTCTGAAGTTCTTGCCATCTGTTATGGCACTAAAATGTAGTTCCATAAGCGGATATAATGATAATAGATAATAATATAATAATAGATAGATAATAATATAATAATAGATAGATAATAATATAATAGTAATAATAATAATAATAATAATAATAATAATAATACAACTCGTTATACTTCCTTCGCATATGGTTGATACAGGAAGTGTGGCATTCGACCTAAAATTTCGAATTTATTTTTTTCACCACATTTTAGTGTAAGGGACGTGCGTGCTTGTGTTGTTTGTGTGGAGAGAGAGAGAGAGAGAGAGAGAGAGAGAGAGAGAGAGAGAGAGCGCGCTAAACTATCCTTTACATGGAAAATGTTAATGTCTCTAAAGAGTTTTATTTAAAATATATTAACATAGGGATTTTTTTAATTATTGTTTAATTTATATTGTTCATTTTAACTACTATGGCCATATCGGGGGCTTTCACTTGAACAACTATTGATGTTTTCCGCGGAATTGTAGGGTTTCTTAACGTAGGTTTCTTCGGTAATAATAATATTAAATAAACAAACACACATACACACACGTTCTCCAATTCATACTTCCAGATTCTGTGTGGCATAGGGAGTAATCACTAAAAGAAAAATTCCCCGTCTCAGCCGGCAGTCGTACCCGCGGCGAGGGTGAGAAGCCAGAAAGCTGATCACTCGACTGCAGAGGCAGCCTTATTCTGGTTGAACTTCGTATAACTATGAAAAAGGAAAGACACAAAAGCACCAGCTCGCTAAAGTACACAATTCGTGCTTAATTTTTTTTTTTTAAACTTTAATCATTTAAGGATTGTTTTCTGATAGTTGGAATTAATCAATATTTGATGCTACAACATTTTTAAATGCTATGTCTGTTCTTTAGTTTCTCATCAGGCCATGCAAAGTATTCTATATACTAGGGGCGTTCAATAGGTTCTTAGAAAATCCAAGAAATTACACTCGTAGCATCGAAAAAAGTTTTTATTTAGTAACCGTCCTCTCTTACTAGATTTCAGTTAAAGCTTCAGCTATATTCATCACGTGGTTTCGTTGCTATAGGCGATTGAATAAACGATCTTGTGTTTATTTAGAAAGACGAAAAAAAAAAAAAAAAAGTTTCGTGTTGTGTTTAAACACTTTTATTTAAAAGGCTTAAAATTCACGTTGGATGAAGTTCTAGGCACATCTGCTCCTGCGTTTGCAACAATTTGCAATTAAATTAAACGTGGTCGTACACCCACAAATGATCAACATCGTTTCGGACGTCCAGTAGAAGCGACTTCCTCCGAAACGGTCTACAAAATCCAGGATATGGTTTTGAGTGATCGACGAATCAAACTTCGCGAAATAGTAGAGGCTGCATGCATATCACAAGATACAGTGTTCTCAATTTTGCACCAAAAATTGGGTCTGACAAAGGTCTCGGCAAGATGTTTGTCGCGGTTGCTTTCAGTAGAGAATAAACGCAATCCTATAATCGATTCGGAAGCTGATTTGGCTCTTTACCGTCGCAATCCTGACGAGTTTCTGCGCCGATACATAACTGTGGATGAAACTTGGATACACTATTACACTCCAAATACATAAGTACAGTTCAAAACTGTGGGTTTTTAAAGCCGAACTGGCAAAGGCAAATGTGGTGAAATCTGCAAACAAGGTGATGGCCTCGTTCTTTGGGATGCACGCGGGATCATCTACAGTGATTACTTGCAGAAAGGAATAACAATAAAGGAGAGTATAATGCATCGTTACTGCACCGGTTGAACGGAGAAATCAAGAAAAAACTCCCTCATCTGGCAAAGAAAAATATTCTTTTCATCAAGAGAATGTCAGGGTGCACAACTGCGCAGTTTCTATGGCGAAAATTGTAGAATTAAGGTTCGGATTACTGCAATATCCACCGTATTCACCAGATTTGGCCCCCAAAGACCTTTTTTTATTTTTTTTTTTTTTATTTCCAAACTTGTAAAAGTGGCTCGGCGGAAAATGATTCACGTCTAACGAAGAGGTCATCTCCCAAAAAGATGCCTATTTTGAGGACCTTCCAGAATCCTACTTTTTGGAAGGATTAAAACAGTTGGAGAGACGCTGGGAATAGTGTTTCTAACTAAAAGGAGATTATGTTGAAAAATAAAATTACCAAAAATAATTTGTTTTTCTATTTTTTTCTAAGGACTTATTGAACGCCCCTCATATTAAGTATGTACAAAGAGAGCATAGATAAATGTTATTCCCATTAGACCTACAAAAAAATATGATTTAAAATATTTCAAAGTCTTGGGCAGAAAAAACACCTTTCACACAAATGATTTGCACAACATACATAAAAGTAATAGTGGGTAGAAAAGGTCCTGTGATATTAATCTTTTCTTCCCTTTTGTCTTTCTTTCTTTTTATTGCCTAACAAGTTTGACCAAACAGGTAGCACTGTTTTAATACTTATTTGTTACAGTTAAGGTAAGACTAAAAGCCCTATCCAATAATAAATTGTGTAACTTCATAAGCGATTGTTTTAGAAATTATTTAAGATATACTGAAATCTTAAGTAATATAATTTTATTAAAATATAACTTATTAAGAAAGATATGTGTTTAATTATATATTTTATAAACCTTTTATTAGCAATTAAAGGGAGAATAAATTATGTATCTGGACAATGATAAATTTACCCATGAATTGACTACCCATTATAAAAAAGAAAAAATATTAGCTGCATTTTTCAATGCATTTTCTGTATTTGATTGAAGAAAAAGAGTAACATTTTTGTGTATCAGAAGAAAATTTTAACGTTTTAAATATAATGCCGAAAGTTGCATTGAAAAATGTTTAAAAATGAAAAGAAATAACTATATTATACCTAAAACGTTTTCAGTCAAATGAGGCTTATTTTGCAAATCCTCTCTTGTCCGCTTGGTTCTGGCAATAACTGGATTGAAACTTTCCGATCAAAACAAATAAGACCTCTTTAGCAGTAGTGTTTAATAAGTTATTGATGTTTTAACAATATGAGCAAACCTCAAATTTCTAAACAAAGAGCTACGCAGCATTATTTTCAATCACATTTCTAAGCTATTTAGACTAGTGCCTCTATAAATAATTACGCAAACATGAGCGGAAGATTTGAAATATTCACTTGCAATCAAAGCAAGTAAAAATAAATGACGAAAAACACCATTTAGGCTGTGTATAACCAAACTTAGCGCTACAAGAACATTGAAGGTGTGGCTTTATCGTATTAAAATTTAATTTAGTTGGTTTAAATACTTCACGGGAAAATACCAGCAAATGCTTTTCGTAGAAAAACCTGTTCTTTGTAGAAATGTGAAGAAAAACACCATCTTGCAAAAAATAAATAAAAAAATAATAATAATAAAAAAAAAATCGCGTGCCTTTGCCGTACGGAAGCTGCCTTCTTTGGGAGTGGTACGACCAATTAGTGGAGCAAAACCACCCATTAAGTATCAGAGAAATCGTATCTCTCCGAAAAGTATACAGAAGAAGTTGTAATTCTTCTATAAGGTGGTGCAGAGTACAAAATATCAGATGACGTGCTATTTATAACACTATATTTAGAGTTCAAGTATCGTGGTCACAGTGGTTGCAGTGATTATAAAATTCCCATATAATATATGGCAATTTAAACTCCTCTTAAAAGTTCTTATTCACCTAGAACATACCTGCGCAGGCATAATAAACAACTTGATCTATAAATCCCATCCCTGTGTTATAATAAAACACTAGAGACATAGAAAAGACTACAATCATTTGATCGTGCAGTGCAAAATGACTAAAGCTGTAATGTCTGTGCAAAAACAAATAATACAGGTAAAGTATTTTCTTCTGCACGTACAAATATCATGTTCCCTTTTATTTGCTCTCTTTACCTTTCTTGTCCTCCCAGACTTCCCACCCGCAATTCGAAAGTTCTGGTGCCACTGTTTGTTTTTCGCCTTTCAAATACCAGAGAGGCATTAAATGCACAATATGAATCAGCAGATGACAGCAAAAATTGAAGTTTGAAAACAAGTGCGCAATTCATATGAGACGGTATTTTGCATTTTCAGAAATAATCAGTATTTGTGTTATGCAAAATATAAGTTACAGTAGTTTGAGTGCACAGAAACAAATATTTCCTTCTTAGAAATAACTTGACGCGACTACCGTAATCACTTGTAGGGCATGCGTAAACGAAAACTCGCTGACTAATCAGCACGTTGCTTCTGAATTAATTTAATAAAGGTAAGGAGGGTTTATGTGTTGGGATCCATTTTAAACTATTTGTGTAAAATCAAATATAAATACTATCTAATTAATCCTGAGTCAAAATATTTTAAAAATATCAACTTTATAGTCATAATTTAGGTGCAGCAATTGGAATTAAGACTGATTTTGCTATTACTTCTTACATTTTGGTTTAGTAAGTGAGGTTCCAACACCCCCCCCCTTCCTGGCTGTGTCCTGTGACTAATAACTTCTTTCAATCCTTATATTGAAAATGCTTAAGATTCTAAGAAAGAGATTACGCTTGTAGATCGAGGAATAAATTAAAAGATCACAAATGATATGACCGCAGTATGATATTCGTATAAGACTTAAAGGATTATTTTTTATTTCGCACACTGTACCTGCGTTTGGTTGATTTTAGGACATTGAGTCTGGAGGATACTAATTTCCAATATATTTTACCTCAGCACCTCTCTCAACCTGCTTTAATGGCCTGCTTTGTTCCACTTATTTTTCGGCGCATTAATTCTTTGTGGCTGAAAAGTAGCATTATATTCGTTTTCAGGGAAGCGTATTTACTAAAGTACTGGAGTAAACTTGAAGTTTGTTTATAACTTTTCTGGGTATATGTTTTAAACACTGTGCAAAATGTATTGCGATGGATAGGATTTCTTAATTGATTCTACAAACACACTGTTTTCAGAAAGGTAGGTTTTTAATAAGTAGTTCAGAAATTCATCACCACATTTTGGAGGCTGCATTTGTCATATTTTCTTCGACCTTTTTCTGCTGAAAGGTATGTATGTCGCTTTCCCCTCCGGACCAGTGATAAACGATTTTGCTCTCTCTTTAGAATGTTTAGGCATAGATAGTAGCAAAGCATGGGAAAATAACTCGGTACCCAAAACCATCTTCACTTGAAGTAAATCGTGTTATTTGCATTAGCATTGCGTCTTACCATGATTTAGATGTTATCGACTTGTAAAATCACTTCGAATAATTCTGCTGTCCAATGTGAACAGCAAGTACGATGCACTGTTCTGCACAAGTATTTTTGTTTTCATTTGTGTAACCTCTTTTAACTTGGGGAACAAACCATGGTGCTATTAACTCTAGAATTTTCACTTTTATCGTGAAACATTTTGTCTCGCATTCTTATCTCCAGATTCTGCGGATTACAAGAGGAGAATCGAACTCTGCATCTCTGGGATTGAAGAGAGTCTCGACATACCGATTTGGTGTTTATTTTCATTTTTTTTAACTATTTATATAATCCCCTTTATTTAGTCATAACTGGGCTTTGACGGTGGTGTTACTCGAACTATGTGGTTATTTTTAGCATTTGTTTTATACATTTTAATTACGAAACCCATCATTTATGTTACTCTTTTGCTTAGGCTATAGAAAACAAATTGTCTTCTTATTATAAGAAAATAAAATCTTAAAATCAGTTATAAAATGGAACTCTTAGTTACACATCAACAGCTTGTTTTAAAGCTCTAAGCATAGGTTTAAATAAAAATTAGTGAACTGTTTTAATATAAATGTGAATACTTAAACAGTTTTTTTTCTGCGTAAGTTTTTCTTTTACTGTATTGGTAACTTTATGAAATAATATTAATATAAAAAATTTGGTTACATCAGTAGGCATTACTTCAAAACTTGATTTTGTTATTCTGGCATTAGAACCGTTTCGTAGCTACTTACTGGTCTGTTGTAAACGTTTAGTGCCCTAAGTCACAAAGCGTAACCCAAGGTGAAGGGCCGCAAACCGTAACTAAGGGATCCGTGAAGCTAAAGCCCCAATGATCCCAAGAATAAATCAAAACCTTGGTAATCTGGCGCATTTTACATCTGAACAACTTTGTTTACAACAGTTTGAAATATGGATCGCCAGTGGAAATATGGAGCGACCACTTAAACTATTTCTTAAGAGTGTTGTGTGTGATACAACCATCGCATGTCTTTACCGAAATTATTTATGCCACAGAATTAAATGATTGAACACATTTAGTATATTTACATATTCTCGTTTTCTGTTTTAATTATTAAAAGTAAGTAATGATGTTCTTGTATGAAATCAAATGCCAAACTATTATTTGTTTTTATAATATGTATTTAAAGATGTTCTCCAAAGTATCATTTGGTGGAAAATCTTATAACCATTGATCTACTGCGATAAGCGCCTGTTTTGTTTGTTTGTTTTGGGGGGCCTTGAAAACATACACTGAAAATTCTAAATTTGGTGCGACAGATATGTATCCTACTCTCGTTAAGGTAATTTTGCAGTGAATTGACTGTTATTATTGGAATGAATAAAGTAATTCTGACTCGGGAAAACCTCGCACTCAGCAGAGGCAGAGAGAAATTAGGTTTCCTCTTGAACAGTAGAAGTATTAGACACCCTCTCATTTGTAGTCACTTGCTGTCACTTTTCGCACATACTAAATTACAACGTTTGCTTTGCAGTATATAGCGGGTGATTTTGAACTTAAGCTACAAGCCTTCCACACACACACACACGTTTCCTTTTATAGGTCAGTCTGCAACTTCAAACTTCTTGCCCCACTGACACACACTGAAGTTTTACGTACCCAGCTGCAAGAGGATGACCCACAAGGAACTGGCCATGGTTGATGACGTTGCAAGATTCTCACTAAACACTACACGTGTAAATGACAGACGGCATGGTGCAAGGTGAGCACTGAAAGCGCACTGTCCTGTCTTTTCAAACAGCGGTACGGGTACTGACTGAATCACGGCCACTCCAGCCGGGTTGGCCCTAACCGTTACACCCGGCGCGCAGCTCTGTGGTGGGGGAGGCCAACCTCACAGCTGATTGAGGCAGATGGGCTACAAACCGCAAAAAGCTCTTCTACCTATCTATAGAAACATATGGTCGTTACGCTCCGCGGAAAAATGATGTAGCATTCGATAAAAATTGAAACCCTCTACTGTCTTAATATTCGAATCATAAAAAATAACATAAAATTGCACTTTAGCTACCACTTAACTACTACATAGATAGAGAAATAATGCATTTGACCCAAAAGTCAATATGAATACTTAATCTAAAAAAAATCTGATGTGTTCCATTCACAAGACTTTCTCTACCTCTCTGACACAAATTGTTATAAAGCTTATGCTTCTATTTACGTCCTGTTAATCGAGAAAAAAATGGCACAGTCATATTACTTGCTTCCTTGTAAGTAGAAGCGAAGTAAGGGAGTAGCATTGGTTAAAGTGATAGTCAAAAGCTGGTGGCTATGTGACTGAAGTTCCTTTGTTTGTGTGGACAGGAGTTGACCAATTTCTGTATGAGAAAAGTAGAAGTTTTTCAAAGCTGAAACCAAAATCAAGGAATACCTAAAAAGCTATCGGCTCCTCGAAAAAAGTGTATACAACATAAATTCTGAGTTTTAATGTGCTCTACATTTTTTGTGTGCTAAGTTTTTGTCCATCTCTTACAGTTTACCAATTATGCAAAATTCCGTAAAATTAAACCAGAATAAAGTAGTCTTCTGAAGCTATTCCCGTAAAATTAGGATAGACATTTTATTTGTCAGCTAAATGTCTTTAATATACCATATGTTAATCAAAATCGTTAGAGCCAGTTTGTAGAAAATAAACATTTTCGAAAAAAAAGTCCACGTAAAGGGTAGTTTGGGGTTGGGGGGATTCTCTTGAAAATCTTCGTGTCGCATCCTTGGAAGATACCAAACATAAATATCAAGTTTGGTATTCAACAGTCTTTTCGTTTTTGAGCTATGCTGCCCTCACACACACACACACACACACACACACACACACACACACACACACACAGACACACAAACGGACATTTTTCTAAAAGTACTTTTTTTTTTGGATTCAGGGGGACCCAAAACATGTATATCCGGTGAAATCTCGGTATCGAATTTTTGGGTGCATTACAATACCTTCTCTATACACTATGTACTAATAGTTACGCATAGAGAAAGTAATATACAGAATAACTCAGAGCACTGTAAGAAGGTCTTTGTCAGTTGGTCAACTGAATAACTCAATTGCAAAAATCTGATAAATTACACTTAAATGATTTTCTAGCTCCTATACAAATTTCTTACAAAAGAATATTCTTCTTTCTACACAATGCTAATCGAAATAAACATTAGTAGAATGTTCTTATTACTTAGTTTCTTATAAGTAGAAGGAAACTAAGGGAATACACTAGGCTAAAGTGATAGTCAAATGTTTTAAAAGCTACTGTTATGCGATTGTCATTGCAAATCGTTTCTTTGTTTGGCCAGGAGTAGACGCTTCATATCTGAGAAAAGTATAAGCACTTTACAATTGACACCAATAACAAGGAATATCTTGGAAACGCTTACTTCCACAACAAAAACGTTAAGGACATAAATTGTGTTTTGACGAGATCTACATTTTCTGTATAGTAAGTTTTTGCCTATTCATACGGTTTAGCAGTTACGCAAAATTCGGCAAATTCATCATCAGAAGCTATTCCCAGAAAATTCAAGATATACATTTTTTTTTGGGATGTAAATAGCTTTAATATACGGGATTTTAATCAAAATCGTTAGAGCCATTTTTAAGAAAATAAAAATTTTCGAAAATTTCACCATGTTAAGGGTAGTTTGTGGTGGGGGGATTTTCTTGAAAATCTTCGTGTCGCATCCTTGGAAGATACTAAACCTAATACCAAATTTGGTATTTAACAGTCATTTCGTTTTTGAGCTATGTCGTCCTTAGACACACACAGACGGACCTTTTTCTAAAAATGTTTTTTTCGGACTCGGGAGACCCCAAAACATATATAGTTCCGGTGAAATCTCGACATCGAATTTTTTTGTGGAATACAATGAATGCTTCTCTATCCCTACGTGCATTGTACATACAGGGCTAGAGAAAGTAAAAAGTGAATGAATACAAAATGCGACTTAAGGGGAGATTAAATGCTGACATTTGTAAATGCTGCATCCATCCTTCCTTCCATCCATCCATTCATTCCATCCATCCATCATTTTCTTACACTTTTTATCTCTGTATAATATTAGTACAGCTGATCGTCGGATCTCATAATTTACGGTCAGACGTTATGGTAAACGAAAGTGTAAAGCGTAAAAGAAATTTAGAATGGACTAACGAATACAATGATTTGAAAATTTTGAGAGAGGCCGATTTTACAATGTAAAAATAACTAGTTATGTTAGTTATTATCAATCGAATCTAAGGAGCAGAATTCTTTTCTTTATTAAGGGGAGCTGAACGGAGCAAATTACTTGGAAATTACAACGTTCATTAGATAAACACGTATAGCAGTATGCAAGTAGAATACTCCATGAGAGTCCACAACTTTAGGGATTTGAAGAAGTCGTGGCTATTCCAGTAAAAGTTTTGTTTTATTATTTTATTTATTTCTTAATATTATAGTTTTCTTTTAGGTTCCACTCTGAAAAACTAGAGTTTTTATCTCTCTTACACTATCTCCTTTCGCCACATCTTTAAAATCACAGTCCAAAGCAAACCGATGATCGAACTCCTAAACAGTGTTACCCTCTGTTGAGGCGACACCTGCGGTTCCCAATAGGGCAGGGGCCGATTTATTTCTGAATGATCTATCTTGCAGTAAATGAAATACATTAATGGGTCTTCAAACCTGGGGGAGGACGTTGGATTTTTTCGAGCGTAAACATCCTTAGCATGGCTTCCTTCGTGAGGGAACTAAAGCTGTTGGTCCCGTGACGTAGATTTAGGGCACGTAAAAGAATTTCAAGCCTGATAAAGAGGTCTCTGAGCAAAATTAAAGGCTTTTACACGCTCAATATAGAATCGCAGAACCATAAATAAAGCTCCCATTTCATTTTTTTCAATAATAGGTCCTTTAGAAAGAAGGGGGAAATTCTAATGTGTTCCATTTACATGGCATTCACTAGCTGTTTCGCAAACAAAATGTTCTTATAAAAGATTATTCTTTTATCTACATCATGATAAGCAGTAGAATTGTCTTATTACTTGCCTTTTTGCAAGTAGAAGGGAACTAAGGGAGTACCATAGGCTAAAACGATAGTCAAATCTTTTAAAACCTGGTTCCTATATGATTGAAATTCCTTTGTTTGTATAGCCAGGGGTTGATAAATTTCGTATGAGAAAAATTAAACTATTTTAAAGCTGAAACCTATAAAAAGCAATATCTCAAAAACGGTCAGCTCTACAAGAAATACGTATATGAGATATGTAAAATTCAGTTAGAATAAAGAAGGTATTCAGAGGCTATTCCAAGAAAACTCGAAATATACATTCTCTTTGTCATGAAAATATCTTTAATGTGCGATATTTTAATCAAAATCGTTATCGCCATTTTTGAGAAAGTCAACATTTTCGAAAAATTTGTCCATAAAAATGACGTGTTAATTATGGACGCTCTTTAACTACTGTGGTTCTCAGCGTCCCATTCTAAATTGGGCGTGAAGGACCGCTTAATTTTGCTCAAAGGCCTTTCTATCGGGCTTGGGGTTCTTTTATGTGCCGTAAATGTACGACACGGGACCAACGGCTTTACTTCTCTTCCGAAGGAACAATGCTAAGGATGTTTACGCTCGAAAAAATCCATCGGCCTCCGCCGGGTTGAACCTGCGAAGTTAGCATGGTAACCATCACACCACGGAGGGCAACACATTTTTCCATGGGAAGGGTAGTTTGGGTGGGAGGATTTTCTTGAAAATCTTCATGTCGCATCCTTGGAAGATACTGATCTTAAATACCAAGTTTGGTATTTAACAGGCTTTTCGTTTTAAACTATGCTGGCCACAGACACACGACCAATTTTCTAAAAAATACTTTTTTTTTCTTGGATTCAGTAGGTTTCAAAACGTACATTTCCGGTGAAATCATGGTACGGAATTTTTGGGTGGATTACAATACCTTTTCTATACACTTTTTAATACTATTTAACGCCCGCTTTTCTACATCCTATGTACAGCAGTCTCCACGAAAAATGAGTCATCCCCAGATTGTGTCGATTGAAGAGCTTCGGGTATCTTCATAAAAGCTGTGTTCACAACGCACACGAAATAACTACAGTAGTTTGCGACTGACAGTGCAATGGTTAACTTGAGAGTCCTGAAAACAGATCACGGAACAAGGTTACGGTGGCCGAGAGATTAAAAAGGTCTCGCTTCCACTCAAAAGTCCCTAGACTCAAACATCGCGCTGCTTGTCATTTTTGTATATTATCACTGGATACGTAGAACATTTGAACCTATGGGTCCATCTATGCACACATAAACATAATTGTGATAACACTCGTCTTAAATAAATCTTATGTGTTCCATTCACATGACTTTCCCTACATCCCTGTAACAAATTATTGTTAAAAAGCCTATGCTTCTATCTACTTCATGCTAATCCAGATAAACATTAACAGAAATGGCTTTTTGTAAGTAAAAGTGAAATAAAGGAATGCACTAGGTTAAAATTATAGTCAAATCTTTTAAAAACTGGTTACCATGCGGACGAAATCCATCTCTTTATATTGCCATATTTTCACGTATGTGAAAAGTTGTAAGTACTTTAAAACCGAAACGAATAACAAGGATTATCTCAAAAATGGGTTTTGTCTATCTTTTACAGGTTACTAGTTATACAAAATTCAGCAAAATTCATCCTGAATAAAGTCTTCAGAGACTGTTTCCAGAAAATTCTAGACAAGCATTTTATTTAACATGTATATATCTTTAATACACAGTATTTTAATCAAAATCGTTAGAGCCATTTATGAGGAAATAAAAATTTTCGATTTTTTTTTGTAACGGGTAGTTTGGGGGGGGGGGAGAATTTCCTCATCGCATCCGTGGAAGATGCTTAACTTAAATACCAAGTTTGGTATTTTACCAATTTTTCGTTTTTGAGTTGCGTTCACACACACACACACACACACACACACACACACACCTGTTTCTAAAAATTCTTTTTTAGGTACAGGGAACCCTAAAACGCATATGTCCAGTGAAATATCGGTTTTGAATTTTTGGATGGAATGCAGTACCTTCTCCATACGTGCCTAGTATGTGTAGAGAAAGTAAAAAATATGTGTAAATAAACTGTTATCTTCTAAAACAAAAAATAAACAATTAATATCGGGTGTTTGAACCCTGAGCCCGTATAACAGCTCTCAATCTTCGGGGCATAGAAAAAATAAATGCCTACAGTAATGTGGATAAGAATTTACAAGAACCCAGGCTACTTGAATTTGTGCGCAGAAATAATCTTTTGTCCGTCGTCCGTTTACAAGTAATTGGAGCACAACTCCCCTTTTTACCTCAGCCCACACATTTTCAATAGAGAACGCATTCTCACAGAGGAAATCAAAATATTATCGAGTATTACCGCGAATTGCACACCGTTCTTTGAATCGTCAATCTACCATAGCACGCCTAGACCGTCCCTTGATATCCAACCTCAACATGATACAGATACGCGATCATGATGAAATTGTGAAGCCACGTTTATTAAGGGTGTGTTTGATCGCTTTGTGAAGGGTGTGTTAAGTAATAAAGAAAAAAAAAAAAAAAAAAAGTGGATCTTAAAAAAGTTTTGAAACCTTGGCTTTCTTATCAGTAATTTAGTTTTTCTGCACACCACATGGTTTCGTGTGCAGTATATTGAAGTTCGGTAGAATAAACCCTTAAAAGAGCTTCATAATAACTAACATATTATTAACTGTACTGAATGCTGTGTATGAAACAGAATGTCAAATAAATAGCCGTCTTTAAGAGAAGGGAGGAGAACGTTTGCTACATGCGAGAAGCGAACCTGCGTCCCTCAGCACAGAAGTAACCTACGTTTTTTCACAGCGCTGCAACATATGGAAAGTGGCGAATTAATAACCTAAACTGTATCTTGTTTTGTGTCGTTAATATTGATAGTTTATTGTTGAAGAGGCTTAAGTTATGTATATGATAATGATTATTGATCTAATGGGTAAGTAATATTAAGATTAGGAACTAATGACAACTTCTGCTACACAACTGAACAACAAACTATCAGTATTAACTAAAAACATTAACGACACAAAACATGATACAGTTTGTATTGTACGGTATTACTAAACCTGCCACCTACCACGTTAAATTTTATTTCCCCTTTTCTTAATGATATTGAATGAACACACAGCGGCTATTTCTTTTAGACATACTTATTTCATACATGATATTCGGTACATCTAATAATATTATAGTTAATATGATGCTTCTTTAAGGGTTTATTCTACCGAATAGCAATATGCAGCACATGAAAGATGTGGTAAAAAACATGGAATCTGTTTAGCATGAAAAAATAATATTAGTATTGTTAAAAAAAAACAATTTTTTGAATTTTGTTTGTATCATCCAAAGCGGTTCCGATAACAGGTTGCAAAATGCGTAATTTCACAATTCCATCATGGCCGTGTATCTGTGTCGTGTTTGAGCTGGATATCAAGGGACGGTCTAGGTGTGCTGTGACAGCTTGACGTTATAAGGAACGGTGTGCAGTACACGGTAATACTCGATAATATTTTTATTCCCTCTATGAGGATGAGATATGCTTATGGAATTTTGAATTTGTTCAAGACAATCATCCTGTCCACACATCTCCAAAGGTTCCAACTTGATTTTCAGAGAGGCAGGATACCAGAGTGGGGGAAAAAAATAAATAAAAATAATGAACAAACAAACCCTAGGGAGCTGAAGCAAAAAGGGAGCTACGCTACAATTTACCTGTAGATGGGCGAA
The DNA here is from genome assembly GCA_030762935.1 of Hymenopus coronatus. Taxonomy (NCBI): domain Eukaryota; kingdom Metazoa; phylum Arthropoda; class Insecta; order Mantodea; family Hymenopodidae; genus Hymenopus; species Hymenopus coronatus. The sequence continues at coordinate 102,061,580 of CM060888.1, read as the reverse complement.
GGACAAAAAATGACTTCTCGGCACAAATTCAAGAAGCCTGGGCTCTTGTAGTTTCTCGTCCACATTATTGTAGGCATTTAATTTTGTCTATGCTCCGAAGACTCAGGGCAGTTATAGGACTGAGGGTTCTTTCGCTCGATATTAATTATTTTTGTTTTAGTTTTAGCCGATAATTGTTTATTTATACATTTTTTAAATTATTTAATACGAGTGTTATTGTTGTGTGCATAGATAGGTTTATCCATAACTTCAAATGCCAAAGTTATATTAGTGCAATATTATGTTCTACATATCCAATCATAAAATTAACAAACATTAAAAAATGACTAGGAGCGCCAGATTTGAACCTAGGAATTTATGAGCGGAAGCAAGCAGACTTCCTTAACCTCTCGCCACCGTAAGTTCTGTGATTTGTTTTCAGTACTCATAAGTTAATCTTGCACTGTCAATCACAGACCACTGCATAGTTTTTTTTTAGTGCGTTTTGAACACAGATTTTATAAATATACTCCAAGCTCTTCGATCGATACATGGGAACTGGGGATGACTCATTTTGTGTACATGGGTGTACATATTATATACATAGAAAGGAAGATGCTATGAAGCCATAACAGGCCGCAAGGTACTAATCATTGAATAGACTGAGGAACAGTTAAGAAGAAAAAGAAATATAAGAAAGCCTATTTACAGTAACTGTATTATTTCTTTGCGATATGTAGTAAAGGAAATACAATGTTTCCAGACTTTTCTGTACTTGGTCTTTAAAAGAGAAACAACTATTTGGAGTATATAATATCATATTGTATATTATGGCTTCCAAATTTATATTTGTGAAACAGTTTAGGTACTACATTAATTTAATGACATTCTAGCACTGTAAAGCCTTAGATTCCATCTCATTTCTTTTATGAATTTTCATAAAGTAACTGTAATGCGGAAAATTTGATATACAGAAGGACTGCAATAGAACTTACAACTCAAGGCTGTTGCTGCTTGGCTGCATGACAAAGACACCGAGTTGCTCACTTACTCACAGGGGTATGCTGACAATACACAATACGGCGTATTGTTTACGGCTAAATTAATCGTAAGGAAGCAAGCTATTACGTCCGCCCTGTGTCGTATGGGCTATCGCCTTTCTGTCCAGCCGGGCTCCGAGGTTTGTGGTTGACGCACAAGTACTCCAGTAGAGGAGCAGAGTTGGAACATGTTAAAACTGATTAATGAAGGTGCACGAATTTTACTTACTGAAGTATTAGTACCCAACTATCCTAGCAACGTAGACCAGCGTTATAAAAAGACTATATCTACTGTGTCTGTATATATATAATAGCCGGTTGCCAAAAGGTTTGCCTAAGAAGAACGTAAAGGGGACTCCAAACAAATGGAGAGAACACAGAGAAAACCTTGTTAAACGAAAGACCAATGTTCGAAAACGTCTACGGGACCGTAGTTCAGTTGGTAGAACACCTGCCTCATTTGTGCGAGGGGTCCCGGATTCGGTTGCTAGTTGGACTTGAGAGAGCTTTCCTTAGTCAAGAACGTTTCACGGTATGTCTAACACCTGATGCTGGCATTTAACAACCAATTCACCCATAAACAAGGAAAAAAATCTGATGTGTTCCATTCACATGCCTTTCTCTACACCTCTGCAACAATTTATTGTTAAAAAGCGTATGCTTCTATTTATGTCATGCTAATCGACAAAAAATTAGCAGAAATTGTCTTATTACTTTCTTCCTTGTAAGTAGAAGCGGAATAAAGGAGTACCATAGGTTAAAGTGATAGTCAAAAGCTGGTTGCTATGTGACTGACATTTCTTTATTTGTATGGACAGGAGTTGACAAATTCCTGTATGAGAAAAGTCAAGTTTTTCAAAGCTGAAATCAAAAACAAGGAATATCTCAAAAACAAACTCCACGACAAAAATGTATACAACATTAATTGTATATTTTAATGTGCTCTACATTTTTTGTGTGGTAAGTTTTTGTCCATTTCTTACGGTTTAGCAGTTATACCAAATTCCGTAAAATTCGTCCAGAATAAAGTAGTCTTCAGAAGTTATTCCCAGAAACTTCAAAATATACATTTTATTTGTCAGGTAAAAGTCTTAAATATACGATAGTTTAGTCAAATCCTTTGAGCCATTTTTTAGAAAATAAAAAATTTCGGAAAAAAATTCCATGTAAAGAGCAGTTTGGGGTGGGGGGATTTTTTTTTTCAAAATCTTCGTGTCGCGTCCCTGGAATATACTAAACTTAAATACCAAGTTTGATATTTTACCGACTTTTCATTTTTGAGTTATCGTGTTCACAGACACACACACATACACACGGACCTTTTTCTGAAAATACTTTTTTGGACACAGGGGACACTAAAACATATATATTTCCGGTGAAATCTCGGTATCGAATTTTTGGGTGGAGTGCAATACCTTCTCTATACACTATGTACATAGTACGTGTAGTGAAAGTAAAAAAGGATCATCACAGGTACGAGGTGTATAATTCTGAGACTTGAACGTCCTGCATCTACCTACCCCGGCGACGTTTTTTAAAATGGAAAGAGATTTGCAAATGTTTTCAACTTTTCAAATTGATATATACAGTTTACGTGCTATGATTACCAGTATTATTATATTAGTGTTATATATTTGCGCTTACAAAACTCAAAATCTATTATTTTAAGAAAGCACAAACATTTTTTAAGCATTTCCTAATTATTTATTTTTTCGCTTTTAATAGTTTTGAAATTGTTGTGCTGCCGGTTTAATGATGCGTAATCGCATGGAAAGCAATTTTTTTTTTTTTCATTTCCGGTACTGCAAACCATCCTTTTAATTTGGTCGAAAACGCGAGAGAGTTAAAAATTTTATAATATCGAAATGCTTATGATACAAGTAAAACATCTAACGATACCGAAAAAATCTGATATTATCCATTCATATGACTTTCTCTACATCGCTCTAACAGATTATTCTTATAAGGTGTTTTCTTCTGCCTACTTCATGCTAATCGAGATAAACGTTAGTTCCCTAGAAGCTAAATACAGGAATGCATTAGGCTAAAGCGTAGCTAAACTTTTTAAAAACTGGTTGCTATATGGTTGAAATTCGTAATCTTTACATGGTCGGAAGTTAATAAATAACCACATGAGAAAAGTTTTAAGTATTTTAAAATTGAAGCCATAACTAGGGATATCTGGAAAAGTTAACTACACAAATTGTATATGACATAAATGGTGTGTTTTAACGAGCTGTACATTTTTGTGTAGTAACTTTTTGTCCATCCTTATAGTTTACCAGTTAGACCAAAGTCATTCAAAATGGAAATTACTTCAGAGGCTCTGCCCAGGAAATTCAAGAATTAAATTTCATTTTTTATGAGTACCAATATACATATTATAATCAAATTCGTTAGAGCCATTTTAATAAATGAATGTTTTCGTATGTTTTCCATGTTAAGGGTAGTTTGGGTTGGGGGGATTTTCTTGAAAATCTTTGTGTCGCATCCTTGGAAGATGCTGAACTTAAAGGACTAATAGGCGTGGAAATATCATTTTCGGTCGAAACTTTTTTGCTGGTTTGCAAGTGTCAGTGCCATCAGATTTACGTATTTCTAAAGTTTTTTGGTCCTACGACATTTATAACTTAATAAAATACATTAATTTTAAAAGCCTGCACCCTTCAAGGTGGCGCTAAGTAGAAAAATACACTTTTTACTCCGATGACAAAAAACCATATCTCTGTTGTTTGAAATTTTGTGTGCTTATTATAATCACAACTATCTAGCTGCTGTATTGCTTTCAATGTTTTATACTTAATACAAGTGGTACTACAAGATGTTTCATCCATTAATAAAAAAGATAGATTAAGGTAATTTTCTGTGGAATGGAAATTATATATTTATAGGATGGTTTAAAAACCTGAACCTATAATAATTTAAACTTGTGTTTTAAATATTATAATTGTTTTTAATTTTTACTTTCTCTACACGTACTATGTACATATCGTATAGAGAAGGTATTATACTCCACCCAAAAATTCGATACCGAGATGTCACCGGAAATATATGTTATAGTATCCCCTGTATGCAAAAAAAATAGAAAAAGGTATGTGTGTGAACACAATAACTCAAAAACGAACAGTCAGTAAAATACCAAATTTAGTATTTAAGTTTAGTATATTCCAGAGATGCGACACGAAGATTTTGAGAAAAATCCCCCCACCCCAAACTACCCTTTACATGGTACTTTTTTCGAACATTTTGATTTTCTCAAAAATGGCTCTAACGATTTTGATTAAAATATCTTGTATTAAAAATATTTACCTGACAAATAAAATCTGAATTTTCTGGGAATAGCCTCTGAAGCCTACTTTATTCTGGATGAATCCCGTTTCAAAAGTCGCTATTGTCCTGCGGAAAGCAGAAAGCGACATCAGCGATCTCGTTCAGTTCCTTCTTGTTGTAGCCAATGGTTGCGTCCCTGATATGCAGAGACAGCTGACTTTGTCTAGTGCTAAAATAATATAGAGGCGTTGAAAAACAGATAAAGCTGAGTTTCCCGATATTAAAGAAAGTGAAAAGCATCTGACCAGCAGTAATGTTAATGATTAGAAATAAATGAGTTGAAGACCCAATTAAGAAAAAAGAAAAATGCTGAGCTTGGCCAGAGAGAGACACTGTGTGTGTGTGCGTACGTGCGTGTGTGTAAATCGAAACCCAAAGTCTCTAGAAGAGCCAATAAAAATAGGTTTGAAAGCTCTTATAATTTTGTGACGCCATTTGTGTGGCAATCTACAAACTGTTTTCAAAAGAACCTTTACTACCTTACATGAATTGCTTGTTAATTTATAGGTGGAAACTATAATAAGTCCACACAGAAAATGGCAATTAATCAGCGTGGGTTAAATACGAGAACGTTAAACAACAATAGAATCATGGAATCGCTACGAATAGTGTCGTGGCGATAAAGGCTAATCACTTTGTATCTCATGAATGTGTAATGATTTATTTGGAGTTCGACAACCACGATGATGTAATAAAATGGTTGGAATGATTGCACCTGTGGTTCTACTCTCAAAGTTCCTCCATGCAGAGGCAAACATCTGAATAAGTTGGCGATTGACGAAAAAGCAATTTCTCGACTACACAGTTCTTGTATTCCATCTTACCATTGCATTTTAATACCATTAAACACATTTGGGCTTGTATAAACGATTATGCTACATTCACAATGAAATGCAAGCGCAGACGCAATGTAAGCGCAAGTGTTTGGACTCATACTATTTAATGTAAGCATTCACATAGAAAGACGCAACGCAGTGCAATGCAACACAAGAGTTTGCAAACTCCAAACTTTATCCTTGCGTTGCATGCAAAGTTGAGGAATTCTGCTGCTTTTGTCTGTGCATTGCCTATGAATTCAATAACAAACGATCGCACTGCAAGATTTTACAGGACCTGCTTTACATTGCATGCTTTTCTATTTGGTCGTGCAGTGTCGGGGCATCTCTAGTTTACCTCAAGAGGTTATGACAGCCTCCTTGAGAATCCTTCTTTGATTTAATGGATGTAACTATCATTTATGTCTAGATTTCTTAGTTCTCATAAATCGAAGACGCAGAGAAATAATTCTTAGTTCATTAAATGTGTACCTTTATCTCTTTCTGAGGTCTCTAGGCTTGCACTATTTTCAATAATTTTGAATGAGCAATTATTTTGACGTCACTGCCGCGAGCGTCAGTTGTTAGTATGTAATTTTATAACATATTTATTTGTAAAAGATTGAGTGAATTTTCAAATGTGGTATTGTTGGTTATGTTAGTCAGTTCGTAACTTGGGGAGCGCTTGGAAGATATTCGCGTGTAACTTACATATCTAGAAACCCATGCCAACTTCCCGTGCGTTGCGCTTATGATTGCATTGTAAATGGTGTCTCCTTGCGTCTGCACTTATGCTACGTTACGTCTGCGCTTGCATCTCATTGTGAATGTAGCATTATTCAAGGAATCACAATATGATGCCATTTTCAAGTGCAAGAGCACGCCATGCTCTTCGAGAAGGTGTAAATAGAATTGATAAAGTGTATTAGGGTAAATGTGTGGGGAAAGAACTGAAATATTAAACAGGGATAATGAAGAGGAGCCTATAATTGTTAATAATAATAATAATGATTTAGATAGTGATGATCAGAGAAGCAGTGATGAATAAAGTACTTGGAATGAAATAAATGTGGCAGACTTGCGGTGGCAATAGCGGCAGCAAGTTTAACCTGCTTCTTCCGTGTGCGATACAAGCCATCAAACGAAATCGCAAGTTAAAGCAGGTAATGCACTACTATTCCCGTTTGCTAAATAACATAGCTCGAATAGGAAACTAGCGACCATGCGACGCTTATCATAGGGAGCGCATTTGAGGTGCATAAAATTGAAATACCTTACACATTCACTTGTAGATGGTGAAGTAAATATATGCAAAGAGCAAGCAGTACCACATCATTTTGTGTCTGCATTGTCCCTTTAAAAATTGGTGACGCGGCCACTTTTTTTGCACTGAAGGTATAGGGGGAAATAAAAGTGCAAAGAACGGCTTGTTTGGGCCACCTAGTACACACGAGGTGCACTCCAAAAGTAACATATAAAATGTTACTCATGACGGACATGTTGTTTAGCCGCAAAGCGGAATGGGAGATGCAAGATCAGACCTCCTGCTAGCAGCAGATAAGCCAGCCAAGTCCGTTTCTGTGAGGGGATGATGGTGTAGTAAACATTTGTTTGAGTGGTGTTTTCTATACTTGTAATTATGGAGTTTTCGCGAGAGGAGAACAGCTGTAGTCATATTTTTTGTGTGCAAAAGCTGAAATATTCATCTTGAGCTTGTCTCGGTATGTGGGGATAAAGCTTTGGACTATAGCAATGTAAATAGGTGGATGGAAAAGTTTAAAAAAAGGAAGTGTCCACCAGTGATATGCCACGAGAAGGGAGGCCATCTGCTACGCGCTGTCAGAACAGGGAACGTGTTGAAAAAATCATTATGGATGATTGCCGTGTGACTGTTGAACAAATTTGGCTTCAAACAGGCCAAAGCAATGACAAAGCGACCAGAATTGGTGGGAAATTTCATTTTGCATCAAGACAATGCCTTACCCCACAGGACACGTGTTGTCACACAATTTCTCCTCGAACATGGTATTGCAACACTGCGGCACCCTCGTATTCACCTGACCGTGCTCCCTGTCATGTTTCATTGTTCACACATTAAAACTTGGTCTTCGTGACAATTTTCATTAAGGGAAAGTCTACTAAGTTTACCAGTCTCTAAAACGAGTACCTGAAGAATGCTACAAAATGGGTTATCAGAAGTGGGTTGAACGCTGACAGCTGTGCTTAGACAAAGGAAACTATGTAGAGAAATAACATCTGTATGTCACACATCTATATGCAAAGAAAATATTTTGAGAATTTTTATGCGTTACTTTTGGAGTGCACCTCGTATGTTGGTCAGTCTTTCGAGTCACGTAAAAAACAGGTTGCTCGTACGTCAGCTCTATTTGCGTTTACCGGCACTTTGCAACATTTGCCGGTATATTCACGCGATATCCTTATCTTCCTTCTTCCAACTGCAACTGCATCAAAAGACCTGGCCAAAGTATATGTGTCTCCGCAGAGAAAAAGACTGCGAGGTTCCAAAACAAAGGGAGCATGCGTTTTCTCTTAATGGAAGCTATTGGAAAATTGACGACTCAAGTCTTCGCAAAATCTCCAAGAGGGTTTATAGATAACATTCTTGCCTTTAACGCTGAGAATCTGAATTTCGATATTTGTTCTGTTGTACTGGCTGAGGAATTTATTTATATTTTCCATAGTCCACAAGTCACTTCTCAGATAGCTTGAGAACCCTGTGCTTTTTTCACTCATTCACTCAATATGACTTCTCTAACATATTCTAATGCACAACGTTTCTAACACTCATTTAGGTACCTTAATAAACATTTCTTGCTTAACCGATATATTCTGTAATCAGACTTAATTCAATGTTCATGAATTGGCTAATTTCAGAATTCAAACCTAATGTACCATCAACGTTGCCGTTGAGAAGGCTTTTAGGAATACCAGATTTCAATTTTGATGCACAATATTGCCAACATAGAGTAAAACCAACTTGACTCATTGTATGTTTAAAATGTTTTATAAGAAGTAAATGCACACTTATGGATTTATCAGCGTTTACAACCTTGCTGAATAACCGCTTTGTCGTCTTTATAAGAGAGTACTTAGCAAATGAACTTGACAAACAAAATTGTTTTCAAACCCTCCTTTAAATACTTTTTATTTCCGTTTTAATGGTATTAGACTCATTGCTCCAGGTATCTACCTATTTAAGCTCCATGAACTCATTTAGCTACCACATAAGAAACAAAAATAAAAAACCTATCCGCTGACTCAGGCTCATGCCAGTATAGCGCAATCGATTCATGCAACTTTGGGTCAAGAGCTCATTAAACGCATGCGAAGTGCTGCAGAGGTTTGAGAATACTTGTAGTTTAGTTCGGGTCAACTGGCTCCCGAAACAACACTTAACAGCCTCTTCATTCTTGTATGCTATATCCCACACGCACACATATACTTGCGTAAAACTGTTTTCACCTCTTCTCTGCCAAGTCAACAAACGAGCGCAAGTTATAACGGGAAGCTGTTCCAGAAGTTACATCAGGTCGTTAAACTGAAAAAAAAAAAATCGCCTATTTATTTTGTTGGCCATTCCTAACAAAAGAAACAAAACAAAAAAAATGTTAATTTTTTCTTTCATTACCTACTTCGCAGAGTAAATAGCATAACTATTACTCAGGCAATTTTAAGGGTCTGTAGTTGGATAAATTAGTCGTCTCCTTAGTGTGGTGCTAGCGCGGCTGCTTGCCAAGCGGGAGACCTGGGTTCGATTTTCGGTACCGGCGTGGGAAATTTTCCCCCGGTGAGTGACCTGGTCCGGGATGCACTCAGCCTCGTGAAATCCCTAGGGGAGGGGGGCAATTGAGCTACTTGATTGAGAAGTAGCGGCTCCAGATCGAGCATACCGCATTAACCGGCCGGAGAGACTCGAGGCGCTGATCACGTCTCTCTCAACCTGCTGCACATGACGCCTCCGGGCCGAGATGGCAGATACAGCGGCCGGGCGGTAGGCCAAGGTCCCTTGTGGACTGTCGTGCCATGGAGTTACGTTACGTTTAGTTGTATAAATAATCGCATTCGTATGGCTTTTGTTTCCATGGCCGGTTGTCACATAGGTAATCGTCCTCCAATAAACTGTATTTCTGCAATCGCTGTTTAAGATGATGTTTCATATTACGAGAGTCGTTACTGCTCAAATGAGCCTGAGGTCGCTCAGGGTTATTCAATATTGGCCTTATCAGGATAATGGAAAACCTCTGAAAAAATCTTGTCCGGGTAGCTCACTCTAACCGAGATTCGAAATCGGGACCTCTAAATTGGAGTTAGGCACGCTACCACCACACTACAGAGGCTGTTATTCTACTTAATGGTCCAACGCGTAGCCTGAGATCGTTAATTCGTTTCTCTAAATCGTAACTATTGGTAGTTTATTAATATTTAACAGTGTATAGTTAAAGAGTGCAGCTACTTATTAACTCATGTATTTATCAGTGTAAAGATCAGCTTGTAGCAAAACAGCAGAAAGTTGACGCCAAGCTAGGAGAGTGGTGTGAGGGGTTCACTGTTAACCGGGTTTCTTTTGTCCAGGCACGTACCAACGACTCACGCCGGGGCTAAACCTTAAAAGTCGGAAAAGTGTAATTTTCTATTGTATGACACGTGCAACGTGGGTGTTGTGGTGCACCCTGGGAAGAGAACAGTATATTTTGGGTAATATACACGTCAATTTCGCGACCTTCCTGTCCAATCAGAAAGAAGTCGCCATGACAATTTTAGTATATAAGAAACAGAGTACGGCACATCGGTGCTGTTTGCGATTTGTCGTTGTAATACTGTCATGCTGAACATCACATAAGTTACATCTTCGCACAAAGTCAAACATTGTAACTCTTAGCGATACTTAGTAGTTAACAGCGCTCTAAGTCAAGTATATTCAAAGTCAGTGACGTGCATTACAATTAAATTGTGTAAAGCGGAATCAAGGAAGAAGTATAAATAAGTACGTGTGAATAATCAAGTTTCAAAGTTCCTAGTAAATAATTGAGTTAGCAGAATTGTGGAGCAAAGTACTTATCTTGCGCCTCCTAATGATAATAAATTCAAGGAAAGTTACGTATGTCTACATCATTTATAAGACTGAGCTGAGACGAGGCATCTCACCGGTAGTAGATCTACATCAATAGGTACGTGGGTCTACTTATTGGTAGTGGAGTGAGTCTTAGAGCACCGCCAACGTCACTACAAATCTGGGCACGAAGCCATGAACGCCGCATCTGGTGCTCCGAATGTGGTGCTTAGTATAATACACCACAATATAATTACGCAGCATGCCTTGGGCAAAAATAAGAAGAGAAGGAAACATACGGAATGCTTGTGATGCATCAAAGCAGCTGTAGGTTAAATATACTCGCACAAGCAATGTTCGAAGTAACTTCTAAATAATAAACTCGCCTAATACGAAATTGAGAAACAAATTCAGAAGATAAATTTCGATTCCCATTCAAGAAAGGCGTATTTGGACATGTTGTGAGAGAATATAGGAAACACGAGAAGGTTTCTCAAATATTTTGTGGTTATGAGATATGACACATTACTACATAGTTGTTGTAACATCCCCAACTCACAATATTAGCAAACTAGACAACTCAAAATCGAACTATGCGCTTCATCATTAGGACGATCAAGTAAGTCACAAATAAAGCTACGCAGTCAATTTTAAAATAACGGAGACTGCATTACAACTGCCTGGACTAATACAGAAGATATGAAGTTTTGAGATTATTGTAAAAGAATAAGAAGCTTTACAAAAATTCATGGAGGTGAGAAAACTTTATATTTAGCGAGATAAACTATATTGACGGTTAACTCATATTGTGTATATACAAGGTGGTTCACCTGACCCTTATTCTTTGGTTTTATGCAACCCGTATATTACAGCCTAACCTGAAAGCATCGTTCCCGAGACTCATCTTCTACATACCAAAATTATGGTCTTTGGCGCTGTAAGCTATAGTTAAACAGTAGCGTATTTCGTTAACGTGCGGTGTTAGTTTTGAGTTCCAAGATGCTCGATTCAGGTTCGAACCTTGTCAAAACATTGACAATCCCCCCCCCCCACTTTTTTCTTCCTGATTTGGCACAAAGCTAGATGGGATATCAGAACATTTGTTAACTTATTTGTTTCGTTTATTGTTCTCTTCATTTATGTTAATTCTAACTTAATCAGTCCAGTATTATTTAAAGTCTTAATAAAGTTTCTATTTCAAAACAATTAGAATGAAAATTAAGGATCGAAAACTGAAGAGCACGTAAAATGAACTGCCGTTTGTTCTTTAGGCTTACGCCTAAATTTATTAGTGTAACAAACACTGAACTAACCTTACACCGTGATGGATAATACATAAAGAAGAAAAAAAAGTGCACGCAGACTGTGGAACCCGAACCGCTGATATGCTAGAGGTGATGAGGGAACATGAAATTAACCAGTTGAGCTACAAAAGCTGCGCGCGCATTTTTCGTCAAAACTTGTAGGTATAGTGTCGCATTATGACTCCCTTTCCGCTTTTGATCTCTCTATAACTGGTGTGTGACTCCTTTTTACTTTCTCCATACGCACTATGTACATAGTGTATAGAGAAAGTATTGTACTCCACCAAAAATTCGATACCGAGATTTCACCGGAAATATATATTTTAGGGTCCCCAATATCCAAAAAAAGCATTTTCACAAAAAGGTCCGTGTGTATGGTGTGTGTCTGTGAACACGATAACTCAAAAACGAAAAGTCGGTAAAATACCAAACTTGGTATTTAAGTTTAGTATCTTCCAGGGATGCGACACGAAGCTTTTGAGAAAAATCCCCCCACCCCCAACTACCCTTTACATGTAACTTTTTTCGAAAATTTTGATTTTCTCAAAAATGGCTCTAACGATTTTGATTAAAATTTCGGATATTAAACATATTTACCTGACAAATGAAATGTATATCTTGAATTTTCTGGGGATAGCCTCTGAAGAGTGGTTTATTCTGGATGCATTTTACTAAATTTTGAATGACTGCTAAACCGTAAGAGATGGACAAAAACTTACTACACAAAAAATGTAGAGCACTTTAAAACACACAATTTATGTTATATACATTTTTTTCGTGGAGTTCGTCGTTTTTGTGACATTCCTTATTTTTGGTTTCGGCTATGAAAAACGTATAATTTTCTCATACAGGAACTTGTCAACTCTTATCCATACAAACAAAGGAACTTCATTGACATAGCAACCAGCTTTTGACTATCACTTTAACCTACGGTTGTCCGTTATTTCGCTTCTACTTACAAGGAAGCGAATAATAAGACTATTTCTGCAATTTTTTTCTGATTAGCATAAAGTAAATAGAAGTATAAGCTTTTTAAGAATTATTTGTTGCAGGGATATGGAGAAAGTCATGTGAATGGTACACATAAAATTTTTGTAGCTTAAGCCGTTCGTTTAACCTTCATTCATTATAATTTACGTTGTGGTACATATGGCAGCGATCCTATTGATATAACATGCACAGTAACAGAGTTATAAAGCGAAAGCTTTTGGAATGGAGGAATGCTAAGGTCCATTTTCCTATGAAAAGCAGGCTAGATTGCATAATTACCAAATGATCGACAAGCACGGTAATTTCGACCTTATTGCTTTCAGAGTATGAAGTGTTGCTTATCTCCAAAAATAATAAGGGGCAGGTGAACCACCTGGTATATCCTATTTATTTTCCTAATGAACGTTCCAAAATAACAGTCAAATACCCATTTAAGCATAATCGCAACAAAATATACTCTAGATCCACTTTTAACTAATACAATTTCTTTCGCTTAAAGTCATGATTCTTATTCTTAGATTATTCTCAAGTGGGATGCTAGTGCTCTCCTCTTTTCATTCCATCCTATTTTAGCCATGCGCGAATTCGCAACCTATTGTTAATGCAGCAATGGAAGTGCCGCATTAGTCTGAGTACTTGTTGCTGTTAACCGTCTTGTATCCATAACGCTAGTATTATTATTCCAAAACAATTCTTAGCCCAAAAACTCTATAGTATGATTAAATTCGACTGATTGAAAGATTTCTAAAGGACGTTGTCCACTATTGGAATCAGTGATGGTATCAATATCTCTCATCATATAAATCTAATTTTGTATTGTGTTGCAACGTATTCTCTACGATCAGAGCGTATTTTTTAAACTGATTTAAAAATGCCCCCAAAATTGGGATAGCTAAATGGCAGTCATTTGGAACTGTACAAACGCAATTGTGGTTATTTTGGGGATTTTTCTTTAATGCGGCTAGGTTATCTTTTTATCCTATCTCTGACACGTTTCAATTGGCACTACAGCTTACCAAGCTCTGTGGGTCAAAACTAACTTTAAAAAAAAAACCTTGAGATCTATCCACGTATTCTTGTTCCTACAGTCAAAGTCAAAACCAAAGATAGCCTGAAAGCGTATTGCTATAATTTGTGTTTACTGATGTGTCTCGAATAGCACTGAGTCGGTGTATTTCGGAAATTATTCCATTTGTACACAACACTGAGAGGGGACAGAACTGCCTTTGACGGAGGGATCCAAGTCAAATACGTTGCTTTACAACTGCTAGTTTACTCATGAGTCCTTACACTGTTTGAATCTAAATCAGAAAGACACACAATTGGTAATTAAAAAAAAATAGTTACTTAAATTATCACAGAATGCAGAAATATAATCAGACAACTCATACAACCCAAATCATTTTGCAATGTAGCCCCTCAAACTGCGACATCACAGGAAAGGAGAGCAGATGAACTTACGAAGAAATGTACTGAAACCCTCCAGGCTTCTGCAAGAGAAACAACATAAAGTTTCAAGCTGTCTTCGGCTCTGGCGTTTTGTGAGGTAAAAAGAGAGGCTAGACGCCAGTTTGCCAGGATGTGATATGAGAACTATTTTTAAAATACTCAAATTCAGCACTGTTTTTCGATTTCTTGGAAATGTTTAAAAAACAATTGTCAAGACTAACCATTTTCCCTACACCTGAAGCAGCCATGAACCACCAGACCAGACCAGACCAGACCAGCACTGCCGTCACCGCCGCGACCACTACCACCACATTATCAGGTCCCAGCACAGTATTTTTATTTCTCCACCCTGAGTTAAATTCATCCTTAAATCATTATTTACCTTCAAAATAGATAAAAAAAAAAGTTTTGCATTCTTCCTATTTTCTTTGCTTGTATAAGAATTGCTTTTTTGGAACTCAAACTTTGCAGGGATCGATAAAGAATTATATTCAGGTGAACTTGTTTCCCATAAAACTCGTGTATTTCTGCAGTAATCCCCGAAGAACTTATTTTAGGCATTTCTGAATAACCTTTACAATCTGCATCTATTCTCTTTCTTTTAAGTTTACGTGTTCTTTTGATACGATGGACATTTATCAATATTTTTGGTTTTTATCATTTTAATAACTTTGCACACAGCAGACCAGCTGCTCTTAACAAACTGCAATTTCACCATTTGATTTACCCTCATCATGTAATGATACCAATATCCATCTCTTCATCCACGAGATGTTTCCTGCCTTTTCTACTCATGGTGTTGTCATTTGCTTATTTGACTGCTCCGGCATACCGAGTTGCTGCTATCCTAACTCAGCAACCCTCATTTAACTGAGGCTCACCTTGATGTGTTATTTACATTTTACTCTGAGTGTGCGAATACTTATGTATGTATACGTCTAAAGCCCGATTCTCTGGTCTTTAACAAATATTTTGAATTTAAATAAGTAAGTGTATGTGCATGCATTAGGGATAAATAAAACAAATAATGGACATAGCAAAGCTGATTCTTGATTATCTTGATTAAAAAGGCAGAATCTAATACAATGTATATAGCAATTTCTATTGCTTTCGCAATTAGCTGCTTTTAAAGTATTATTATTATTATTATTATTATTGTTATTGTGATTATTATTATTATTATCTGAATTGTTATTGTGATTATTATTATTTATCTGAACTATTTTTATTATTATTCCACAGATTAAAACCTATTGTACATGAATTGTTTTCGGTACTATGAAATGGCTATGAATGATCCCTAGAATGACAGAGGTGTGTAAACACTTGGTAGACTCAAATAAAAGAGAATATTTCACTTAATTTCGCTGATGATTTCTTTTATTGATAATCTGTGGTTAGATTGAGGCACTAACCCTGCGAGCGACTCCCGAATTAGATGATATAATTTTGTTTAAGTGCTGGTTCCACTTTTACTGAGTTATTATATTTTTATACTCGTCACCGTAATCTTGAGTTTCACAGTCCGTATAACATTTACGTAATAATTTCCGTCAGATTATTATATAACATACCGATTTTCTACACTGGACGCCGCGCGATTTCTTAGACAGTGTCTCTTCACATTTCTTATACTCTGGATTTGCATGTGTGTCCGATTTCTTATAAGCGGTTTCCTACCTTGTGAGACTGAATCTTGTACGCGGTTTCCTACATTGAGTGTTACAGTGAGTCTGATTTCTTGTACGTACATCATTTATATACTAAAAGGTCCGAGTATTGCCCTTCCTTTTGATTGACTGGAAAAAGGTGCGTAAAGTAGCCTTGTCACATTACTGTCGGGATTTTACTTTATTTTCCCCCCACGTGACCTTTCTCTATAAAGAGAAATTCCCTCTGTCCAAAATATAAGGGAGTGAACCTTTCTTCCTCCCAAGGGTTGTTACTGTGTCCCTAATGCTCTAAAATTCTTGTTATTTTGAACAAAGCACGTAGCCTTGAATACAATGCGAGCTTCTACACGCTACGGTTCTGCGTTCTACTGAGCAGATATTTCTTATATTAAATATGTATAAGCTAATGATTAAACTAATAATATATGCGTCGTGCTAAAATACTGTCGCACACACACACACACACACATACGTCAGTCATATGGAAGTGGCTCATCTATCTCGTATTCCAAAAGGCTCTTTAAATCTCATTTGGACATATCTTTTCCCCATTTTGAGGAGTGAGACGTTCTTTTATTAATATCCAATAATCGCTGATTATTTCTGAATGGCATTTTTCACGCTCCGATATGATCTGCCCTTTAAACTTGGGGGGGGGCAATGCGATATTTGAACTTCAATTTACTCGAACGCTATATCACTTATCAAAACTCGAACTTACCGGAAAAACATTGTGTGACGTTTTTTATAGCATTTCCAAAAGCATTGGATAATCATAATTCCAGTTTAAATGAGAACTCGCTTAAAAGGGCGTTCCTAAATGTAAGAGACCACTTGCGTGTTTTGCAGTGTTTTCTCTCGTGTCATTGGACTCTTGTTCCCCATATATCTTTTGCTGATACTCATTTGCTAAACATGCAGTGACAATTATTGGAAAGGGAACTGCGTGCACCTGCATGTTTCTCTTAGTCGCCATTATTATATAGTTTACATTAACATGTAGGTGTAGTCAAATGGGAAATAACCATATAAAAAAATCTGATGTAATCCCTTCACATGACTTTCTCTATATCTCTGCAACAAATTTTTGTTAAAAAGTTTATGCTTCTATTTACTTCATGCTAAGTGAGAAAAAATTAGCAGAAATAGTCTTATTACTTGCTTCCCTGTAAGTAGAAGCGAAATAAGGGATAGGTTAAAGTGATAGCAAAAGATGGTTGCTATGCGACTGAAGTTCCTTTGTTTGTATGGACAACAATTGTTAAATTCCTGTATGAGAAAATTATAAGTTTTAGAGCTGAAACCAAAAACAAGGAATATCTCAAAAACGATCAACTCCACGAAAAAATGTATAGAACATAAATTGTGTGTTTTAATGTACTCTACATTTTTTGTGTGGTAAGGTTGTGTCTATCTGTTACGGTTTACCAGTTACACAAAATTCCGTGAAATTCATCCAGAATAAAGTAGTCTTCAGAGGTTATTCCCAGAAAATTCAAGATATACATATTATTTGTCAAATATAAATCTTTAATATATGATATTTTAATCAAAATCGTTAGTTATTTTTTTAGAAGATCAACATTTTCGAAAATGTTTCCATATGAGGGGTAGTTGGGGTTGGGGGGATTTCCTTAAAAATCTTCGTGTCGCATCCTTGGAAGATATGGAACTTAAATACCAAGTTTGGTATTTAACGGTCTTTTCGTTTTTGAGCTATGCTGCCCACAGACACATACATACACACAGACACACACGGACATTTTTCTAAAAGTACTTTTTTTGGATTCAGGTGGTCTCAAAACATATTTCCGGTGAAATCTCGGTATCGAATTTTTGGGTACAGTGCAATACCTTCTCTATACACTATGTACATAGTAAGTATAGAGAAAGTAATATTGTACTTGAATTTGAATTATGACATAACATGTTACACTACACTTGCCTTTCTCTACATGTTGTCGTTTATTTTTCTATAACTTGTACGGATGAAAAGTATTTTAAATGCTCGAAAGATGTATAGATGCTCCGGAATTCCGAAGCATATAACTATTTAATTATTTATAATGTTATTTGTGATTTTAACTGCTTTCCCGGATGCAATAAAACAGTCGAGTTGGTACCAACTCCTCCTAGCCCAGTGTTGGTTTATTTAGTAACAAAGTTAAAATAAGATTTAGATTATGCGCCAGTGAATATAAAGCGCATGCACAAACGTGGCTAAGAGATTATATCAGCTGTATGTAAAGTATAACTAAACATTCCCAGCATTATAAATGTAAAACATTTATGTTTAGATGAACTTCAGAATGGGCATGGTAGATAAGTGTAACAGGGGATGTTTCCATCTGTTTCCAATGCGGTTGTTGAACGGTTGGCCTTAGCAGCAGTATGAAAGCGAAATTAAAGCATTTAAAATCAATCTGGAATTTATATTGGTACTTCTGATGTGCAGCAATTTGCACTAGTGTACAGTGATTCAGCAAACAATAAAAGAATTATGAAATATTTAAGTTACCTAAGTTATAAGCTAGAATGAAGTTTAAACATTCCGGCAATGTTTGGCTTCTCAGTATGAAAGGAAATTTCGATTTTCAAAATGTTTGACCGTTGAAACATTCAACGCGTTGATTGTCAACCAAAATTAGAAACACTCAAAAGGACTTTTATTGCAGAAAACGTCAAATTTCGGCAGGGTTAAGAGGAAAGTAAATTGTAGATAGAGTATAAATACATACGATTTCAATTGATTAACTGCATACGTCATTGTTTATATGCATTTCCTATGTTTTAAGTTTCATAAAAAAGACATAATTAATACTCGATTGTGATCATAACGACATGTTTATGATGCAAGTATTTGTGCATATAGATTTATATTTATATCTATTTTTTAAAGATTTTGTAAAATAGCGATTTTCTTTTTATCGGCTATGATAGTTTATAAAGCCTATCAACAGTTCGGTGAATTTTAATAATAATCCTCTCGCAGGTAACGGAAGGAGATAAAGGACTTAAATTAAGGTTTCCGGAAGACAAAAGCTCAGTCTGTTTGTGTTTTGAGACCTACCAACCAGTTAGTTGACCCCTATGACGAAATACTGATAATGGTTTTGCTGACATTGGACTTGGATACTCATTATTTGAGCGCTTTTTAGTGTTCATAAACGTAATGTGTAGTTAACTTAGGTTCTGTATAAATCCGAATACCGTGCCAATTATCTGACGATAAATGAAATCGGTGAAATGTATCCCCAAATGACCTCGGAGTCCATGTAGCATAAAGATACCCGACATTCATCTTCTCAGCACAAGGGAAACTCCTCCCCCGCAACCGGATACCTCGCCCTAAGCGAGATTCAAACTCGCGAACTCTTGAATGTGAGGCAGACACGCTACCCGCACACTATTGAGGGGGATAAAATGATTTTTTTTACGATTATTTCAATCTTAATTGAAGGATTTGGAGAATTGGCGTTTGAGAATGCTTTAGACAATAGCCAATCACAATTTGATTTCTATGTAGTTACCGCATCCGAAGAGCTAATAATATCTGATAATTTGCGCCAACCCCGTTTAAACGCTATCTTCATAGAGTGCCGTTCATTATTTGTTTCCGATTGTTGGGCATTCAAACAAAGACAGTTTTAAATTTGATCACTATATTTAACTGGCCAGGTAAAACAGGTCCATTGATATCGCAATGATTTGAAACAAACTTCAAATGGAATAAAATGAATACATGAATGTGTCCTGTCTTTACCTTCTCAATAAACGTGCCCTCTTCCTGCATCTCGCATATTTTAAAAGGTTCATAAAAGCACATGTCAATTCCTCATGGGTGATAGTACCAGTGTAGTTCCTAATGTTATCCTTCAGTTCATCAATGGAATGAGGATTATGCTCGTACACTTTTCCCTTCAAGTATCTCCATACATAAAAGTCACATGTCAACAAATCTGTGGTCTTTACTCACAATCTTCTTTTCAGTGAACATCTGATAAATTCGAAGTATCCTCTCAGATGTGTATCATGGTGCACCATCTTGTTGAAGGAAGCAGTTATTATGTTCCTCTTCTATTTGTTGGGGATACATTTCATCCAGAAAGGTTAAATAGACATCTGTGTTGACTGTGTATCAGAGAATTTTGTACCCATAATGCGTTTCACAATCCTAGTATACCATGCACCGATCTTTTGGTAGTGCAGAGGTTGCTCAGGATTTTGTGTCGCCTAAAACTTGCTGTTCTGGAACTTTACATATACCGATAGATGAAACCAAGCCTCATCGCTAATGATCAGATGACATCACACCACATATCTCATCACATCAACGGGTCCATATGACCTTCTGTACCATATTCAATCAACAACCAGCCTCAGAAATATTTACGTTTATCCATGTCGGGCCCTCTAATTGTTGTACAGCTGCTGCTCTGTACTTCTTAATTTCAAAGAGTTTAACATAGATTCGCAAGTTCTCCTATACATGAACCTGTTGAGCCAAGCTCGTGGAAGATTTAAAAGGTCTCCCTGCTTATTTCGTTTATTCATATCGGTAACAGATGTATCCGGACAGAGGCGTTCTATTCGTTGTTGCATTTCTAAAGCATCCAGTCGTACGTCATTTTTGCACCAAATCTTGAAATCTGCTTTTCGCTGGTAGAAGCTAATATTTCTCTTCGAATAATTGTCATGATTCATGTAAAGGGTAGTTTGGGGTGGGGGAATATTCTTGAAAGTCTTAGTGTCGCATCCTTGTAATATATTAACTTTAAATACAAGTTTGGTACATAGCGGCAATTTTTATCTTATTGCTTTTAGAGTATGAACTGTTGCCTATCTCAAAAAATAATAAGGAACAGGAGAACAACCTGGTATAGGCTTTGAAGTCCCTTGGTTAAAAAAAAGTTTTCGAAAGAGGTCCATGTGTGTGTGTGTGTGTGTGTGTGTGTGTGTGTGTGTGTGTGTGTGTGGAGACAGCATTGCTCGAAAACTAAAATACCGTTTGAATACCAAATTTGGTATTTAAGTTTGGTATCCTCTAAGGATGCGACACGAAGATTTTCAAGAAAATCCTCTCACCCCAAACTACCCTTTACATGGAAACATTTTTGAGGATTTTGTTTTTCTCAAAAATGGCTCAAACGGTTTTGATTAAATTACATATATTAAAGCTATTAAATCACAAATATCCTGAATTTTCTGGGAATAGCTTCTGAAGACCTCTCATTGTGGATGAATATTGTTGTTGCATAACTGGTAAACCGTAAGAGATAGACAAAAACTTGCTATACAAATACGTAGATCTCGTTAAAACGTACTTTGTTATATACACTATTTTTGCAGAACTGGCCATTTCTGAGATATTACTTGTTATTGGTTTCAGCTTTAAAATAATTATACTTTTCTCAAACGGGACCATACAGACGTAGCGAACCTCAATTGTTTCTCACAGGGACGGGCTTGTAAAGGATTGGACTCGCTTTAGGCTAATATATTCCCTCATTTCTCTTCTACTTAAAATGAAGTTAGCAATAAGATCAATTATGCTAATATTTATCTCGATTAACATGATGTAGATAAAAGAATACTCTTTTGTAAGAATAGTTTGTATTTGGAACAGCTAGAGAAAGTTTTGTGATTGAAACACATCCTATTTTTAGAAAAAGCTCAATGTGTGTGTGTGTGTGTGTGTGTGTGTGTGTGTGTGTGTGTGTGTGTGTGTGGACACAGCACAGCTCAAAAACAAAAATCGGTTAAATACCAAATTTGGTATTTAAGTTCAGTATCTTCCAAGGACGCGACATGAATATTTTCATGAAATTCCCCTTACCCCTATTACACTTTATATGAAACATTATTTGAGAATTTGGATTTTCTCAAATATGGCCAACGATTTTGGTTAAAATACCGCATATTGAAGATATTCATATCACAAATAAAATGTATATTACGAATTTTCTGGGAATAGCTTCTGAAGAGCTCTTCTTTCTGGTCGAGTTTTGCAGAATTTTGCATAAAGGTTAAACCTTAAGAGATCGATAAAAACTTATTGCACAAAAAATGTAGACCTAGTTAAAACACATACTTTGTATTGTACTTTTTCTTGTAGTGTTAACCATTTTCGAAATATTGTTATTGGTTTCAATTTTAAACTAAATTTTCTCAAACGGAAACATGCAAAGCAAAGCGAACCTCAATTGTGACATATAGCGACCAGCTTTTATAATATTTGACTATCGCTTTAGCCAAATATATTTCCTTATTTTCTTTCTACTTAAAAGAAAGCAAGTATTAAGACCTTTTCTACTAATGTTTATTTAGTTTAGTATGATAAAGAATAATCTTTTGTAAGAAAAATTTGTTTGTTACAACTAGAGAAAGTTTTGTGAATGGAACACATCAGATTTTTTAAATTGAAAATTAGATATTTTCCATACATCCAAAGATGATGCTAATGATGATGATAACATTTGAATATAGGTTTACAAAGAGACTTAGGTGTATTCTTCAAACATTGTTCAGTTCGTTAACGTAGGAAATATAGTATATAAGTATTAATATTTACATGGTTTAAAAAGTTATCAGCGCAGTGTAGGATACAAGCGTCGCAAGAAATATAGCAACATTGCATTGAAGATGAATGTCTAAACTCACTATCCTGTCCATATTTTCTTCCGTGCAAAGAATAAGTGATCATAATCTTCCTGTTCATCACAATCGCAGAAAGGAGAGTCTATTATATTAATTTTATAATGATGCTTTAGCGAAGCATCCATGATTGAATTTTAAGCGAGCTATAGGTAGTTATCATTTCCCATGAGGCTTTTTCGAATACATCAGAATGTATTGAAAAATAATGTTTGCCTTTAATTTGTGCTAATTTTTCCACCAGTTGTACTAAGATGTAACTTCTTTCTTAACCAAGGGGTCAGATCTATTGCTAATGTGGGTATGTTGCTATAATGGAATAAAATTAATGCAGCCGAAATGAGATACATTAGAGCAATTAAGAGATGTATAAATGGAAACAAAAAAAAAACTAATAAAATATTCTTCTCGTGGATAAAAAAAAAAACTGATTTGTTCCAATCACATGGTTTTCTCTACATCTCTGCAACAAATTATTGTTAAAGAGCTTATGCTTTTATTTCCTTCATTCTAATTGAGAAAAAATTAGCAGAAATAGTCTTATTACTTGCTTCATTGTAAGTAGAAGCGAAATAAGGGAGTACCATAGGCTAAAGTGATAGTCGAAAGCCGGTTGCTATGTGACTGCAGTTCCTTTGTTTCTATGGACAGGAGTTGACAAATTCCTGTATGAGAAAAATATAAGTTTTTTAAAGCTGAAACCAAAGACAAGGAATATCTAAAAATGGTGTAATCCACGAAAAAAATTGTATATAACATAAACTGTGTGTTTTAACGTGCTCTACATGTTTGGTGTGGTACGTTTTTGTCCATCTCTTACGGTTTAGCAGTTGGGCAAAATTCCGTAATAAAGTGGTCTTCAGAGGCTATTCCCAGAAAATTCAAGATATACATTTTATGTATCAAGTAAACATCTTGAATATATAATATTTTAATCAAAAGCATTAGAACCATTTTTGAGAAAATAAAAATTTTCGAAAAAAGTTCCATGTAAAGGGTAGTTGGGGGTGGGGGGATTTTCTTGAAAATCTTCGTGTCGCATCCTTGGAAGATACCAAACTTAAATACCAGGTTTGGTATTTAACGGTCTTTTTGTTTTTAGCTATGCCCCTCACACACACACACACACACACACACACACACACACACACACACGAACCTTTTTCCATTTTGTTTTTTATTCAGGGGGACCAAAGCATATATTTCCGGTGAAATTTCGATATCGAATTTTTGGGTGTATTACAATACCTTCTCATACACTGTGTACAAAGTACATGTAGAGAAAGTAATAAATGAGTACAGGAGTGATGGAAACAACATATACAATGAATGAATGAGAGTCGCTTTCCTTAACTATGTTTTGAGTATCGTCGATTGGAAGAAGAGGTGTCGGAAGACCTATACATAGATGAAGAGAAGCTCGAGGACGGAACAGAAGACATTCCTTATCCGTAATGAGACTATTATTATTAATAATAATATTATTATTATTTTATTATTATTATTATTATTATTATTATTATTGCTATCATCATTATAATCATCAGATAAATTATTTTGAGTTACATAATCGTACTTAAGCAGAGATAAACACATGGCGGGATTTTCAGCAAAATTGAGGGCAGTTATTTTGACCAGTTGTAACGATAAAGCACGGTTTCACCTCTCAGGCCTGTAAATTCTCAAAACATTAGATAGTAATCTGCAGAAAACCTCACGTGCCTCGGTAGGAACCAGCTCATTAGCATACGCTTTGGATATGAAGTACTGAGTTTAAGTAACTTATGGGTTTAAACTTTTAATCACTCAGAGGGTTGTAAGTTTCTTAGTAATTAAGCATATAATTGATAGAAAATGAGCTAGAAGATCGCATCTGTCTCAGAGAAATGATTGTTTATCGATTGCCTTTAAATGCCTTTTCTCCAATGTGTATAATTGTGGATTGTTTGACAGGGTGTAGGAATCCAGGGACAAGGAACAGTTTTCTTTAAATAGTTAGCATTATATGATGATAAGAATACTTAAAATACACTGGCATTTTGACATGAGCAATAAAACGTATGGTTGCATTGGCAGCTCAGGTTAGAGACTGGGAGATCCGTGGTTCAAATCTTGGCTATGGCATTGAATTTTTCAGCCTGACTCTACTTATCCAAAACGTATATCTTGAATTTTCTACGAATATCCTGTGAAGCTCTTATTCATTCTGACTAAAATGTGTGCAACCAGCAACCCACAAATGCAGAACTTGTTAAAATATAGCACATGACATTTTTTTTCAAAATGTTCTGAACGTTTTCTCAAGTACGAATAAAAACGCGTCACCGGTCGGAATATTTGAAAGGTTGTCATTCTTTTTTACTTTCTCTATCATGCACAACGATTAGGTAGAGGTGTTGCATTCCACCTAAAATTCAATACCGAGAATTCGCAGGAAATGCATATTTGGAGGACCGTGAAGAAAGCAAAACAATTTTTAGAAAAATGACCAGGGTGTGTGTGTGTGTGTCTCTCTCTCTCTCTCTCTCTCCCTCTCCCTCTCTCTCTTTGTGCCTGTCTCTCTGTTTGTGTGAACATCATAACCCCAAAACAAAAACTCGATAATATTCTGTATCTTCCAAGGATGCGACACGAAGATTTTCAGGAGAATCCCCCACCATACTACGGAAGATTTTTCACAATTTATAAATCATAAATTATATTTATATATTTCCATAAAAATAAAATGCATAGACCTTGAATTTTCTGAGAATAGTCTCTGAAGCCCTCTTCATTTTGGATGAATTTTACTTAAGCAGTCATAAGAGTTAACTGTTACGCTGTAAGAAAGAGAGAGAGAGAGAAAAAAAAAGCATTATGAAAGAAAGTAGGTCACGCTAAAACACACAGTTTCTATCCAATACTTTTTTATGTTAACGTTTTCGAGATATTCCTTTTTTTTAACTTCCCAATACTTAAACAACTCTCAACGGTTTTCTTTCTTTCTTTCTTTCTTTGTTTTTCATCCTAGACGTGCAAGGAGAACGGAGTCTCAAACCACTTCACCTTGCGATGAACTCTTAAATATATGACCATCGCATTAGCCTTGTGTAATCCCTTATTTCCCTTATGCTACAATAAAATATGCAGTAACGCCATTTTTGCTAATTTTTATCCCAAGTTGAAGAATGAGTTTTTGTATTGTTGCAAAAGAAAGTCATCTGAATGTAGAATCTTTGTTCCTTCTTAAGAGCTCTTTTACTATTTACATGAGGAGTAATTTATTGCTCCAAACGTCCGATTAACATTTATGCGTTATTTCCGCACTTTTTGATTAATGTGAAATCAATTTCAGACAAAATTGTATCTTGAATAGCTTACCGCGGCTGGAAAATTCAAAATTTAATGAATGCTTTACTAATAACGTGTATGTGTGCATGCGCGTGTGTGTCTATTTATAGGTGGAGACGATTTTGAGAACCTACAATTTGTAAAGCTTAAGAAATACATATTTTTAAAGTATCCAATTTATTTCAAATAGCTATTTCGTGGCATTAGCCAATTCCTAGATATCCGTTGTTTTTGGCTTAAAGTTTTCAGAAGTGCGGTAGTATTCATGTGTTTCTCGTGATCTCGTGGGACGTATGGAATTTCAAGGGCAGCATGTATTTCAAATATTTGAGTATCGCTTCGGTATGTTGTATGCTCTTTAAACCTTTAATGAAACATGTAATAAACATATTTCTGCATATAGGTGCATAGAAAAAAAATCTGATGTGTTCCATTCACATGACTTTCTCTACCTCTCTGCAAAAATTATTGTTAAAAAGCTTATGCTTCTATTTACTTCATACTAATCGAGAACAAAAACTAGCAGAAATAGTCTTATTACATGCTTCCTTGAAAGAAGAAACGAAATAAGGGAGTACCATAGGTTAAAGTGATAGTCAAAAGCTGGTTGCTATGTGACTGAAGTCCCTTTGTTTGTATGGACACGAGTTCACAAAGTCCTGTATGAGAAAAGTAAGTTTTTCATAGCTGAAACCAAAAACAAGGAATACATAAAAAACAATCAACTCCACGAAAAGTATATAACTTAAATTGTGTGTTTTAAAGTGCTTTACATTTGTTGTGTGGTAAGTTTTTGTCCATCTCTTACGGTTTAGCAGTCATGCTAAATTCCGTAAAATTCACTCAGAATAAAGTAGTCTTCAGAGGCTATTCCCAGAAAATTCAAAATATACATTTTATTTCCGAGGTAAATATCTTTAATCTACGATATTTTAGTCAAAATCGTTAGCCATTTTTTAGAAAATCAACATGTTCGAATTTTTTTCCATGTAAAGGGTAATTTGGAGTGGGGGGACTTTTCTCAAAATCTTCATGTCGCATCCCTGGAAGATACTAAACTTAAACACCAAGTTTGGTATTTTACCGACTTTTCGTTTTTGAGTTATCGTGTTCACAGACACCCGGACACACTCACACACACACGCACACGGACCTTTTTCTGAAAATACTTTTTTGGATACAGGGACCCTAAAATATACATTTCCGGTGAAAGCTCGGTATCAAATTTTTTGGTGGAGTGCAATACCTTCTCAATACACTATGTACGTACATAGTACGTGTAGAGAAAGTAATAAGATGTTCATCTCAAGGGATCATGTCCGTTTTCGCTTTCTTCCTCTAACGTGCTTTCAAATAACGCACACAATTTATCACACAGTCAAGTGACTAGCATCTGTCTGTCTACCTGCCTTCCGCCCGCCCGCCCGCCCGCCCGCCCGCCCGCCCGCCCGCCCGTCTGTTTATCTGTGGACACTATAGCTTAAAAACGAAAACACCTTTAAGTACCAAACTTGGTATGTAGGTTTGGTATCTTCCAAGGATGCGACACGAAGATTTTCAAGAAAATCCCCTCACCCCAAACTACCCTTTACGTGGAAAAAATGTCGAAAATTTTTATTTCCTGACAAATGGCTCTAACGATATTGATTAAAATCCCAAATAAAATGTATATCTTAAATTTTCTGGGACTAGCCTCTGAAGATCTCTTTATTCTGGATGAATTTTGCCGACTCTTGCTTAACTGCCTAACCGTAAGAGATAGACAAAAACTTACTACACAAAAAACGTAGATCTCGCTAAAACACACATTCCATATTCTTTACGTTTTTGTTGTGGAGGTAACTGTTTCTGAGATATTCCTTGTTATTGGTTTCAATTGTAAAGTATTTATACTTTTCTCAGACAGGAAGTATCTGTTTTTCTTTTATTCTACTCCTGGCCGAGCAAAGAAGCGATTTGCAATGACAAACTCATAACGATAGATAGCTTTTAAAACATTTGATTTATCATTTTAGCATAGCGCAGTCCTGTAGTTCCGTTCTACTTAAGGAACTATGTAATAAGAGCATTCTGCTAATGTTTATCTCGATTAGCATTGTGTAGAAAGAAGAAGAATCTTTTGTAAGAAGTTTGTAGAGCAGCTAGAGAAAGTTATGTGGGTGTGACACATCAGATATTTTTATATACCTATTTTCTATACCTATTCTGCAACATACAATTTTTTTTCGTAGTCGGCCTACCCTCCCCGAATGCAGGACTGACACTCTCCTAGGACTTTCAAGCGGGTGCCCAGGGGTCAGAAGACTGTCGGGGAACCAATGGCAGGAACCACAGAATGAAGAACCTGGAACAAGTGACAAGCTATTCTTACAAAAGCGTATTCTTCTCCATACTTCATGTTAATTGAGATAAACATTAGCAGAAATTGTGTTATTACTTGTAGGTATAAAGGAGATAAAGGAATGCATTAGGCTAAAGCTAAAGTCAAAATTTTAAAAATTGGTCAATATGTGATGACTTTGAAGTTCGATTCTCTTTGCATGAATGACGCCTTCCTATTTGTGAAAAGTATCGGACATTTCTACCAATAATAAGGAATAATTTGGAAATTGGTATTTACCGATTTACTTTTTTTTTTTTTTTTAAGGTATGCTGTTCAAAGAGGGAGAAACGCTCTCGGGGACCTTTCTCTAAACATAAATCCCATCTGATGCATTACATTTACGTGGCTTTCACCACCTATTCTGCAACAAACTCTTCTTACAAAAGCTTATTTTTCTATTTCACGTATATCGATATAAACATTTACAGAAATACTTTTATTGCATTCCTCCTTGTAGATATGCGAAAATAAGGAAATAGATACTCTAGGCTAAAGCGATAGTCAGTTTTTTCAAGATGCTATATATTGACATTCGTTCTCTTCTCTCGACTAGGAGAGGAAAGTTAACATCGATTTTCTATTTGAGAAATACATAAGTGTTTTAAATTAGAAACCTAAACTAGGTATATATCGGAAGCTGCTAATTAAAAAAAAAAAAAAAAAAAAAATTTGACATAAGCTGTGTAATTTAACGAGATCTGCATTTTTTTGTTTAATGAGATTTTCGCTATATGTTATGGTTTACCATTCAGAATAAACAGGATTTCAGAGGGTAGTCATAGAAAATTAAAGGTAGAATTTAGGATAAAAATGCTTTTAAAAATACTTCGAAAAATGTTTCAATTAAAGGGTATTTTGACATGGGGGTTTTGACATGGGGGGGGGTTCACCTCGGAGTGTGTTGATCGCTTTGCAAAGGGTTTGTTTGATCACTTTGTAAAGCGTGTTAAGTAAAAAGAATCTTAAAAATGTTTTAAAAGATTGTGTTTCTTAACAATACTTTTAGTATTTCTGCGCAACACATGGTGTCGTGTCAGCATATCGATGTTCGGTAGAATAAACCCTTAAAAAAACATCATAATAACGATCATATTATTAACTGTACCGAATGTCGTGTATGAAATAAGTATGTCAAATAAATAGCCGCTATGTGTCGATTCAAGATCTTTAAGAGAGGGGGGGGAAACATTTGCTACATGCGAGAAACGAACCTGCAACTCTCAGCACAGATGTAACCTAAGTTTTATAATAGCGTTACAGTGAACACACATCGAAAGTGGCAAGTTTTTCAACCCAAACTGTATCATGCTTTGTGTCGACAATATTGATAATTTGTTGTTGAAGCTTCAGTTATGTATCTGATTATGATTATTGATCATATGAGTTATTAATATTAAGATTTGGAACTAGTGACAACTTGTTGCTACCGCTACACAACTATCGCGGATGGTGTATACAAAGCTCTGTGCGTGAGGGACTTAGACGAATTTGGCGTCCTAGATATGACTTATTTTAGCGCTGGTTTTATATGGTAGAGAAAGTAAAAGATTTGTCACATTGCAGTACTCATGACAGCACTCTTCACACGCACACATCTGCTTCCAACTAGGCGTGGCGCTAGCAGATGCATTTCGTGCTAATAACATTTTAAATAAAAACAAATGCATGCAGCACTGTGACAAGTAGCCTTTTATTGCAATAGATCTTAATCATTTGCCACAGTCACAGTGAATGAAATTACGTATACCATTTGGACATACTCTGTATTATTATTATTATTATTATTATTATTATTATTATTATTTACACTAACGTCCTTTATACTGGTTGGTCATATCGGAAGATAAATGAAATCGGTAGAATGATGCTCAAACGATTTCATGGTCCAAGGAGCTTAACAGTACTCAACATTCGTCTTCTCAGGATAAGGAAATCCCTGAAAAGCGCTTTATCCGAGGTAACTCACCCTAAGTGAGATTCAAACTCGCGACCTCTTGAATGTGAGGCAGGCATGCTACCCCACACTACCGAGGCGGGCACTCTCTATTATTATCCACTCGTAATTTACTTATACATGTAATATTATACGAAGGAAATGGCATTTCCTTCTTTAATTTTATTAAATACGAACAAATGTGAATCATATGGACAAATTGCAAGTGACTGGTCGACTGCTCAATACACTGACTTCTCATCTGCGATTCCCGTTTCAGTTCTAGAGCTTAGGCATTTTTCCGTATCAAGAGACAGTCTGCAAAGTCTAAATAACATAATATCACGTGTAAATGTGAACGTGGAAGTAAATGAGCATTTCAAATTAATACTTTTGAAAACCCATCTTTAAGTCAACAACACCAAGGAGTCCACTTCAGTGGTGTTGGTGTAGTGTGAAAAATTAAACTATTGCGTAACAGCCCACAAAGTGCCAAGGCCTACCGCCTGGCCGCTGCGTTTTCCATCTCGGCCCAGTACAGGCGTCATGAATGGGGTGAGGTAAGGAGGGTGAGATGGAGTCAGCGCCTCGAGTCCTCTCGAGGAACGCCATTTCTCTATCAATTAGCTCTTCAATTGGCCCCCCAGGGACCTCACGAGGCTGAGTTCACAAAGAAAGAAAAAAATTAATCTACCCCTAATGAAAGAGTGATATAACAAAAATCACTCCCAACGAGAGAGAAGTTTGAAAGTATTCGACGGAGGGTAATTTTGTGAATATTCGTATAGGGTTTACAATGCGAATATAATATCCTAATAGGTTATGGTGTTGAAAAACGGGTGGGAGGATTTTGAGGATTTTCAGTAAGAATGGAAAATTGGCACATTGAAAGTCTGGTATTAAATTAAAATATTAAATAATATTATTGTGATTGGTTTAGTTCATTTAAATGCAGTAAAGAAATCTTTGGAACCGGTTTTCAATGGAGTCAAGAATAGAATTACAAAAAACATAATTTACAGTATTGCGAAGTAATTGGACGTTGGTGTATTTCTCAGTCTGGGAATTAAAAGATTAAATATCGAGCATGTGTTAAAGAAAGAAAAGCTCTTTAGAACTAGGATTCTTAATTTAATTTGTGCAGCTTTAGGTGAGATTAATTAGCAAACCTTTATTTTGTGTTTACCGAGAAACCCCGTGATAATTATGATGTTCATCGGGAGGTCTCGGAACCACACTCAAATAAATAAAATAAATGGCGTGTTATTTATGAACGCTGTTTAACTACTGTGGTTCTCAGCGTCCCATTCTATATTGGGCGTGAAATACCGCTTAATTTTGTTCAGAGGCCTCTCTATCAGGCTTGAGGTTCTTTTACGTGCCATAAGTCTACGACACGGGATCAACGGCTTTACTTCCCTTCCTAAGGAAGCCATGCTAAAGGTTTTTACACCCGAAAAAATCCATCGTCCTCCGCCGGGTTTGAACTCGCAACCTTGGGTATGTGAAGTTAGTATGGTAACCATTACACGGAACCACACTCGTTCGATTCCCCTTGAACTGGCCACTTTGACCTTTTGAATTTTTCGCGGTTTTTCCCGAATGTTAACTTGAGGTGCTAGTTTAATGCCGCAAAATTTCCTGGTCCCCATATCTTGTTATTTCTTTTCCTTGCAGGAATACAAAACCGAAGGTTAAAAAAATTATGCAATCGGCGAGCGAGATTGCTCAGGCGATAGATTTGTGGTTCGCATTCGAGAGGTTCTGGATTCACATCCGATCATCGACCACCCTTATACCGATATACTGAAGTGGTTACTTCAACACTACCGATAATTCCACCCATAGATAAAAGAAATGGAAATAAAATAGGTGGTATAGGAAGATAATTATGCAACTAAGCTCGTTATCCAATAGTGATTGAAGCAAATCATGCGTGAAAGCAAGTAGTCAACTAAGATCATTTATGAGACTTCGCCCAGTCAGCATCTTCGCTTTTTCTTTTAACTCAGTACTAAACACAAGGATGGCACAGGAAGGGGACTACACAAATAAGGTCATATATCAACTGTTTCCCCAATATCAACTAAACCTTAAGTCTGATTAACATTGACGATGATTAAAGAAAAGAAGAAAACATACCATTATATTAACGTAACATTACTTTTAAAGAGATGTGAAACATTTTCAACAAAAATTAAATGACGTCTAGTATCATCGATATAAAGGTTGAAGACCATTCCAGCTAAACTCTGTATAAATATGTATATCTAGCATAGCAAATTCTCACAGATATTAAAAATTCTAAAAATCTAATAGTTATCCATGTGGGTCTAAAGCGACTCAAGTGCCCTACGATTTATAATAATTTCTGTTCTTATCAGTTTTTACGAAATATAATGTAGTAAGTAGTCGGTGAAAAGAACTTTTAGACGCTCAAGAAAAGCAGAACTGGATAAAGGACAACAGCAGTGTACAGTTATGAAGTCTAAAGTGCAGTATAATGTATAGTACTGACGTACAATAGATTTGCTAGTATCGCAGGCAATTTTAATGGTATCTTAATAGTTAGGGTACCATAATTTATGTAGTTGAAAATAATTAGTCAAGACACTAATCGTTATTAATTAAAACAATTTAGAGCCCACAATTATCCCTTTACTCATTTCCTATCCCCTTATAATTTTTTTATTCAGATCATCTTAAAACTGTAATTCCAGTGAAACCTCTGTATATTGGGTGAGAGTAGTTAGGTTTATCTCTTTTCTAGCACCTTTACAAGATGGTCAAACTAGCTGCTCTTTAGTATAGTTCGTAACTTATACAAATAACAGATGGCAGAATATGAAGTCCTCTTGTGTGAACGTTATGGTAAGATTTCATTGTGTGGCATATATCCGCAAATTGTTTAGACGATATTTTTGTTTTTGTTGTAATGATTACATTATAATATTTTGTACCTAATATTTTTCTTGGCACATTACATATATAATAGTAGAGAGATTCGGGCCCTGATGCGTTCTCGCACAAGATATAGCCGCTGTTAGAAATAAATAGTACAAGTATATTTCACAATCATTAAATTTACGCTGCTCTTCTGCACTTATATTAACTATATTTTTGCTGTACGCTGAAACCTGAAATTTAACCAGTCCTTACTCCATCCACCCATTCAATTATGTAAACGGAAAGGATTTTAAGGTTACGTAGTTTAATATTATAACGAATGCAATCCTCGGAGTACTACATCAAGTGGTCAGCATTGAAAAATGTTTTATGTATATGTTGGTAAGTTCATGTTTCTAGACGATTACGGGGTTAAGTGATATTTTTGAGCAGGACATAAAAACGGTAATACTTTCACCTTTCGTGACGCTTGCTATTTTCCTCCTTATGTTCCGTATTTATTTTGCAGCAGCAACTACCGTCACGAATGTTGATAAAAGTTCTACAAACTAACAGCGGCAACAACAGCTGTGAACACGATTTTGGCCTGTCTTCCTCATTGGGGTTTTTTCAGCGTGTCGTGTTGTGAAGTAGGAACAGGCTTTGCTCTGAGATTAGTAATACCATTACTAATCACGATGTCATTGTCCTCCAATGGGGAATGCGAAATAAGGAGTTGTGGCAGTGCTCATTTCAAACAAGGGATATCCGGAAACAAATTTGGAGTCTTATCATTGTGAAATATGACGATGCGCCTGTGTTAGGTTCAAAAGTCTTGGATAAGGATTTATGCCATCTCCACAGCTAGAGACCCAGAAATTTTCGAAAAAGAAAATTTGCAGGGGATAAGGCACGTTCTGTCCCCCTGAGTCACGAAGCCAAGATCGTCATTCAACAATTTTACTGAAGGGTCCCCCAAATTGCAGATTGATATCTTATTAAACAACAAAACAAGTTATATAAATAATCCAATGCAGAATTCAATGTTAAACAAAAGCAACGATACTGAATAGGATAGCTCAAGCGGTAACGTCTGTGGCACACATTCTAGGTCCTAGGTTCAAATTCCGTAGGCTGACCAATTTGACTGTTTTTTTTTGTTTTTTTTTTGTTTTTTGTTTTTTTTTTTTTTTTTTTGTTTTTTTAATAAATACCGAATTGGAAATTTAATATCACCCTCAGTTTAAAAAGCAGTAGTAAAACTGAAAATATGTAATAGCAACTGTGATGCCATCTATCCACAGATAATTAAAGCAGCTAGCTAAAACGGCACCCAAATGCCATATGCATGTCATGGAGCAAAGTAGTATGGTATATGGGAACATGGCCTTGAGCACTTGTCATTTGACTATGGATGGTGGAAGCAGACTAGAGGCTGTGATATCTGGTGGTGTGTGCCATACTGGCTGCAGATGGTGAAAGCAATCAGTCTGTGGTATCCTATTAACATCTGCTTGGTATGGAGGCAAAAGTGATATGGTATAGGGATAGACGTGAAAGACTATACTTACCACTTACATACAACTGAGGTAATGCGACCTTAGTTTCAGATAATATCAGGTCAGAATTGGAGCACACAAATATTGAATTATCCGATTAGCACACAGTGTACACATCTGTAGACTCATCTCCTATTATAGGAAAATATTTTGAAGCTTTAATACCTATAGCCAGTTTTAGAAGTAAGGTAAGAAGCAAAGTGTAATTCGTTTTGTATATTCTAAAAGTTTCACTTAAAGGAGTCATGTGCATCCACTTTTCTAATTCATAACTATCCTCGCATCTAAGTTATCAAAGCAAGCTTTTGTCATTTGTGGCTCATATAGGCTTAGTAATTGGTGGATTGATAACATTAAATATTTGAGGAGTTTATATGACTTTTGGGGCCGCGCCGTGGCCGAGCGTTAGACCACTCGCCTCTCACCTAGACAGCCCGGGTTCGATCCCAAGCGACCGCACGTGAGATTTGTGGTGGACAAAGCGGCGCTGGGGCGGGTTTTCTCCGGGTTCCCCCGCCATCGCATTCCACCGGTGCTCCATCTTCATTCATGTATAATCAGTATCACCGCCTGCGGTGCCATAAGTAGTTAAAGTGGGCGTTAAACACTACCAAAACAAATGACTTTTGTTTTAATAATTGCTCATGGATTATGTTCTTCAGGTTTGTTTTGTTAAATTTGTTTTTATTCTTTTTATTTTGAAGGGAGTTTAATTCCTAATTTATTTTTCATTTTTGTATATTATTGGTTTTTGTATTCACTTAAACAGTGTACTGTCATCATGAAAACCCATGAACTTAAACCATCATTTGATAGCAGACAAGCTTACAAATAGTAACGAGCTATTTTGGTAGGGTTTAATGCCTATGTTTACTGTATACAGTACCACAGCCATGGACACTAATGATAAATGAAATGAAATGATTTGGAATGGAAATTTGGGAAAAAAATACTCCAGGCCTAAGTTTAGTATACCTTCTCGACATTTGTCACTAATGAAGACAAGAAATCCTATGAAAGAAAACTCAGTCAGGGAGGACAGTTATTTGCTTGTAGTACCTGCCTACAGTATTTCATTGAACTAACATTTTTATATAGAGATTTTACTGGAAATGCAGGTTTTGAATAAAAACTAAACTTTTTAAAAAAAAAAATCTTATGGGCATGAGAGAGAGAGCGAGAGGAAGTGGTAGTAGGTAGGTGTGTGTGTGTGTGTGCCCATCAGTTTGCTTATTTATTATTTTTTCTATTACCAAAATTGGTATTTAAGTTCATCTTCCCAGAATGTGATATTAAGATTTAAGAAAATCCACAGCCAACTAACCATTGTGTAAACTTTGTTATTTTTATTTTCTTTAAAATGGTCTAATGATTTAGATTAAAGTTCCTTATATTTAAGAAATTTGCATGAATGTTGTCTTGAATTTTCTGTGAATAGCTTATGTAGTTGCCTTTATTCAGAATGATTTATGTAAAGGTAATAAACCATAATGGATAGAGAAGTCATTCTATACAAAAAAGTATCACATAATTTATATCAAATGTCATTTTTTGTGAGATTAATCATTACTGACTCTTTTTCTATATTGGTTTGAATTTTCAAACACCTGCACTGTTTTCATAATATGATAAGTAGCTGTTTGTATTTTCTCATAGTCATGCAATACTAATGTACTTTCAAAGCCATCACTTACCAAACTGCTTGTTAAAAATCTGACTATCACATTACCTTACTGTATCATTTTTATATCTAAAAAATGTGTAATAAAAGTTTATCTTATCAGGAAGTGGATAGAAAATATGCCTTTATAAGAATAATCTGTAATAGCAGTAGAGAAAGTCATGTAAAGCAACACTTCAGATTTTTAATTGAGTATTACCACAGCTTGAGGGAGAGAGAGGGGAGAGGGAGAGATTTTGGGAAGTTTGTAGCCCTTTACTAAGTATAAAAAATGAAAAGTTGAATAAATTAGCAGATCATACTTATAACATCTGGTTTCAACATAAGATTGTGGGTTTAACCATAAAGAATACAAGGGAAAGTAAACAAAACAAAGCAACACAAAATTATCTATAATGAAATAGGGAACACATTTATCAGATCAAATTGTAGGATAAAAGAATCATTCCAAGGAGTATAGCATCTTTGAATTGTAAGTGTTAGTGATTTGCTTTGGGATACTGTACAATAAGCCAACAATTTTGATAATTTGCCAATTATAGAATTTTGTCACTTAAAGCCCTTTATGGCATAGTTATTCATTTGTCAAATGTCATTATAAATGTAGCTGCAATTGTATCAGTATTCAAGTGGATGATATGTTTCTTCTGAGTACATATCTGGATTAGAAAATGTTTCTTGAAACCTATGTATTTGACAATCCATATTTGATCTTTATTGCATGCTATAGTTGATATATAATTTGAAGTCATTCCCTATAGCTTAATGAAGCATTCTTTTGTTTCAAACACAATGTTTTTTCAATGTAAAAAGCTCCTTTTTGTTGTTATATAAGCATTATGCCTAAGATAAGCAATGTCTCACAATGGTGCTGCTTGTTACAGTTATTAATGCTGATAAATCAATTGGATGGACGTGGAGATTTGGCATTGGATTTAGCATTATGTGCCAAACAGACCAGCATAGCTAGAACGCTGGTAGAGCATCAAGCAGATTTAAATGCAAGGGATACTAGAGGCTATTCATTGCTGCACAGAGCAGTAGAAAGAGGTAAGCAGTACTATCTAAGGCAATCTGGCAGTTCTCTGTATAGAACAATTGCTCATCTGCACTGATTTCATAAATTTGAAGAATGCACATCATTTTAGCTGCCTGCTATGATATTTGAATAGGTAGGATTGGTGACACTTTAAGATATGCTGCCTGGTTTGCTTGTCAATGTAACTCTCAACAGCACAATAGGATGCACCCCCAATTTTTCATGTTGATATCTGTGCAGTTTCAAAATAAAGGTCTCATATCATTGCCAGTGTAGTCTGCAGGTGGGAACAATATAATTTGATAGTGAAAAGTCTGTTAAATAAAATTTGGTATTTAAATTCAGCAGCTTCCAAGGATTGGCATGAAAAATCCATTCACCCCAACAATTTTTTATATGGAAATATTTTTGTTATTTTTAATTTTCTCAAAAATGGCTCTTAACGATTTAGTTTAAATATGTTATGTTTTAAGATATTTCCATGTCAAATTATATCTTGAATTTTCGGATATAAACTATGAAGTCGTCTTCATTCTGAATGGCTTTTGCATAAGTGATAAACTGTAAGATATAATTAAAATCTCACTCCAAAAAAGTATGTAGACCTCATTAAAGCATGGTTTATGTCAAATAACATATTTTATGGCATTAACCATTTCTGAAATACACATTATTATTGGCTTGAGTTGTTTTCTCAACTGGCTATTCATTATTTAGTTTTTTTCTTATTGTGCAAAAGCATGAAATTTCAAATCCATAACTTTTTTACTTTCTCTACATGTACTATGTACATAGTGTATAAAGAAGCTATTGTAATGCACCCAAAAATTCGATACCGCGATTTCACCGGAAATACATGTTTTGAGAACCCCTGAATAAAAAAAAATAGAAAAATGTGTGGGGTGGTGGTGTGGGGGGGAGGGGATGGGGGTGTGGGTGTCAAAAACAAAAAGATGGTATCTTCCAAGGATGCAACACAAAGATTTTCAAGAAACCCCCCCCCCCCGCCCCAAACTACCCTTTACATGGAACTTTTTTCAAAAATTTTGATTTTCTCAAAAATGACTTATCGATTTTGATTAAAATATCATATATTAAAGATATTTACCTGACAAATAAAATGTATATCTTGAATTTTCTTGGAATAACCTCTGAAGACTACTTAATTCTGGATGAATTTTACGGAATTTTGCATAACTGCTAAACCGTAAGAGATAGGGGAAAAATTATCACACAAAAAATGTAGATCACATTAAAACACAATTTATGTTATATAATTTTTTTCATGGTTTTTGAGGTATTCCTTGTTTCTGGTTTCAGCTTTAAAAAGCTTTCACTTTTCTCATACAGGAATTTTTCAACTCCTGTCCGTACAAACAAAGGAACTTGAATCACATAGCAACCAGCTTTTGACTATCACTTTAACCTATGGTACTCCCTTATTTTGCTTCTACTTACAAGGAAGCAAGTAATCAGACTATTTCTGCTAATTTTTTCTTATAAGCATAAAGTAAATAAAGCATTAGGTTTTTAAGAATAATTTGTTGCAGAGATGTAGAGTAAGTCATGTGAATGGAACACATCAGATTTTTAAGAAAAGGAGAGCATTAAATGACAACTTCAACCAGTTTGACTTATTATACTTCATTTCATTTAATGTGCTAATTATCTTTGCCACCTTTGCTAACTCTGCAAGTCTCTTAGTAGGAATTTTCTGAAATCCTTATCCTTGCATAATTTTCTGATTTAGCATTTAACCCTAACTATGAGAGCTTAACAGTCACACAGCAAATGAGATACTATTTCATTTACTCTCCTGTAAGTTCTGCATAAAGTCAGCTTATGACACACTTTTTAAATCTATCACTTTACCATGTAACCTACAACAAAATATGTATATGTGAATTGAAAATTTAGCTGCACTAACAAGAATTATAAAGAAAAATAAGGTTTTGAAAGAATACTTAGAAGAAGAATGGTAGGGACAACAAATTTTTACATTCTCTACCAAGTACTATGTATGTATAAGACAGATAGAAAAAGTAAGCATTTTTAGAAAAATATTTTGTGTGTGTGTGTGTGCGCGCATGTGCATATGCATGCATGTGTAGGGGTGTGTGTACATGTGAGTGCATGCATGCATGTGAGTGATGACCAAAAAAAAATAGAAAGTAAGTCTGTTAAATACCAACTGATATTTAATGTGTAGTATCTTCCAAGGATGTGACACAAGGATTTTCAGAAA
Source organism: Hymenopus coronatus (assembly GCA_030762935.1). Lineage (NCBI taxonomy): Eukaryota > Metazoa > Arthropoda > Insecta > Mantodea > Hymenopodidae > Hymenopus > Hymenopus coronatus. The sequence goes on along the minus strand of CM060888.1, from coordinate 102,022,219 downwards.
AATTCCCTACCAAACTACTCTTTTCAGGAAGATTTTTCCAATGTTTATTTTCTCAGAAATGGCTCTAATGATTTTGATTAAAATACTGTTTATTGTAGGTGTTGCATATCTTGAATTTATTAAGAATAGCCTCTGAAGTCCTCTTCATTCTCAATGGCTTATGCAGAATTTGTAAGCCATTCCATATAGACTAAAACAAACTACACGAAGAATGTAAATGTTGTTAAAATATACAATTGAGGAGTATTCTTGCAAACATATTATGTCCAAAAAAGGAAATATGTACCAAAATAGCCAAAAATGAGTTACACTTAAACTATGGGAGGCATTTAAAAACTAACTTTCAGAAATCCTGTCTTTACATGTCCCAAACAGAATTGTATAATATTATTTAAAAATTCAAGCCTTTGAAGCTAGACAATTAATATTGAGCCTAATGCAGATTGTTACTGTCATCTACATATTTGTGAATAAGAAAGCAACAACTTCAAACTGAAAATGTTATATTATTAGTAGGTATTATATAAAACACTTACTCTTGAATAGATAAATTAAGTTACATCCATGTGAATCTTTGACTTATAACATATTTTACTACATTAAAATACATGTTTCTTGTAATAAAGTCTAGTCACTTATTTAACTCAAGAATCAACCTTCAAATATTTGAAAGATATTTTTAAAAATTAATAATAATGATGATGACAACCTGATATTTAAATCACTAATTGATATAGAAGTTCCCTAAGTCTATGTCTTTTTGGAATGGACACAGAAATTAGTAGAGAAAATTGACAATCTTGCTCTGCTCTGCTTTGCTTTTTGTTTAGTCTTTCTTTTTGACGTTGAGAAGAAAAGATGCAGATTAACTACAACACTGGAAGTGCTGGCATGGAGCTTTAAATTTGGTCCAATCAGAGTCCTGTTACAGTGCCTGAAGAAGAAGAAATTAATAACTATTCACTCAGCACTATTGCTATTGTGAGAAAGAATTGTGTTAGTACAGTAAAAGCAACAGTATAATGAATAACTGAAACTATATGCTATTATAGGTGTAAACGTTCTGGACAAGTCTTTGGTTTCACCTCACACATGTTGCAATTTGCTCAGTGTATAGCTGCTCAGGTTTATTTCCAGGAAAAAGATATGAAAAAAAGAAAAGATGATGTGTTCTGCAATACACTTGTGCTGATGATGCATTACAATGACATGAAGACAAAAAGATTACTAATATTGTTATGTTATTCAACACACAACTTTCCTCAGATTGCATTTGCCTTGCCTATTCTTGCTGCTTCTGTTTCCTTCAGCTTCCTTTGGACTTTTCTCCCTACAATTTCACTTTCATTTATTGTAAAATTCAGCATAAATGAACAGAATTCACAACACAAAACTAACAGAATGCTTCTCAGACTTAATGCTGATCAAGGCATAAGTATACCCAACATAACAGCTAATGGCTTTTGGTGTAACCATCCTGAGAAAAATGGACGTGAACATAATATAGTTTGCAGCAATTGTGAAAGTGGACATACCTAATACAGCTTGCAACAACAGCCACTTTTACATGCCAGTTACACAGGAACAGAACATTATTTCATATGAACAGAGTTCACAGCATGAAAGAGCATGGTAGAAACTATACAAATTCATGTAAAACTTGATTTTGTACAGGGATGGACATAATGCGGTTTGTAACGATTGTTATTAGTTTTAAAATTTCCAATACTTCGTGATCATGACAAGAGAAAGGAATATCACATAGTGCCTTTAAAAGATTGACTATCACTTAGTTCAGTATATCTCCTTATTCGCTCTCTATTTAGAAGGAACTAAGTAAAACAACCATTTCTGCTTATGTTTGCTTAATTAGCATTACATAGAGGGAATAATAAGCTTCTATAAGAATAATTTATTGTGGAATAGGTAAAGAAAGTCATGAATGGAACACATCAGATTTCTATGTATACCATGTACATAGTGGGCAGAGAAGGTATTGTATTCCACACAAAAATTTGATGACAAGATTTCTCAAGAAATATCTCTGTTTTGAGGTCCCCTGAATAAAAAAATTAGAAAAAGAAGCATGTGTTTGTGCAGTGAATGTCGTCCTCTGTGGTGTAATGGTTACTATGCTAATTTCATATACCCAAGGTCATAGGTTCAAACCTGGCAGAGGAAGATGGATTTTTTCGAGTGCAAAAATCCTTAGCATGGCTTCCTTTGGAAGGGAATTAAAGCCATTAGTCCCGTGTCGTAGATTTATGGCATGTAAAAGAACCTCAAGCCTGATAGAGAGGCCTTTGAGCAAAATTAATCAGTCTTTCATGCCCAATTTAGAATGGGACGCTGAGAACCACTGCAGTTAAAGAGCATCCATAAATAACATGACATTTACATTTTTTGCAGTGAATGCATGTGGAGTATGCAAGCATGAACAACATAACTCAAAAATGAAAAGTGTGTTAAATGCCAAAGTAGGTATTTATCCTCTAAGGATGTGACATGACGTTCATGAAAATCCCCCCACCCCAACTACCTTTTACATAGAATTTGGATTTCACAAAAGTGATTCTTAATGAGTTTGATTAAAATGCTATACGTTTAAGATTTTTTATTACAAATAAAATGTTTATCTTGAATTTGTTGGGAATAGCCTCTGAAGCCCTGTTCATGCTGAATGATTTTGCATAATTTGTAAACCATAAGAAGAAAGCAATGCTAATACTGAAAGCCTCTGTCTCATGGTATTTTTCACTAAGATTTTAATCTGCTTTAATGTGGAGAAACATTTTTGATGTCATTAGAATGGTTATAAGCTCTTTTAACAGCTTTACACGTTCACTTAAAATGTATTCCAAGCTGTTTGCATGAATAAAATCAATCGAAGCCATAGCTCCAGACATACAATGAAATTCTGTAGGGTCATAAATGATCAATAGGTCAGTTTTGAGGAAGGAAGAAGGGAGAGTGGAATTCCTGCTGTTAAAGGCTTTAATGTGTCCTGATGCAGGGAAATGGCATTCACATTTTGAATGTCTTCTCCATTTAAAATAACCCTGAAACTTTCTTTAATTTCTTGTTTTTTTTTTTTTTTTTATCAAAAGCTGTGTTAACAGGATCTTGAATAAAAAGTCCACTACATGGTCCAGTATTGTAGTTCTTTGTGGACACATTGAAAAATATGTGCATGTACTTTGCAGATCAGCAAAAGCAGATGTGTACAGTTTGTAATTGATGCAGCATTTAACATCAACAATTTAAGCTGATGGGCATGGCAATCATATATTCAGCTTTAGGATAAAATTGTCTCAGCGTTGCTTGAACCTCGCCAGCTTTTGGATAAAATTGTCTCAGCGTTGCTTGAACCTCGCCAGCTTTTGGATAAAATTGTATCAGCATTGCTTGAACCTCGCCAGCTTTTGGATAAAATTGTCTTAGCGTTGCTTGAACCTTTAATAACATGGCACCATCATAAGCCTGTGCTATTAATTTATCTTTCTGAATATACTCAACTTATAAAGTATTCTAAGAGACAAGCAGTAAGTGTTTCGACATTTTGCTTTTCTGGTACAGTGAGGTTCCAAAATCTCTGTTGGTTTCCCTTACCAATATATCTGAAAATGACAACCATTTGAATGTGTTGGAAACATCATTAGTTTCATCTGCAATGACAGAAAATCTGCTTTACAGGTCTTTCTTATAATTGACTTGAAACACAATCGTAGAAGTTTTTCCACCCCAAACTACCCTTTACATGAAAAAATGTTCAAAAGTTTTGATTTTCTCATAAATGGCTCTAACAATTTTGATTAAAATACTGTATATTAAAGATATTTACATGACAAATAAAAACAGTAAATACCATAAATTAAAGATATTTACATGACAAATGAAAACAGTTGACTATTGCTTTAGCATAGTGCATTTCTGTAGTTCCCTTCTACTTTTAATGAACTAAGTAATAAGATCATTCTACTAATGCTTATCTTGATTAGCATGGTGTAGAAAGTACAAACTTTTGTAAGACGTTTGTTTATAGAACAGCTAGAGAAAGTCATGTGAGTGTAATACATCAGATTTTTAAACTGTGTTTTTCATGCGTGCTAAACTGTTTCATTCAAATATTTTGAAGTATAAATAGTTTTATGAAAAAAAATAACAACCATGATAAAGCATTGTTCTTGTTTTCATCTTTTATTCTTGTTCATATAACACATGAAGGTTGTGCGAGTCCCCAGAAATTAATTCTGTGCCTGAAAATGCAGTAAACTAGTGGATGAAAAAACTTTCCCCTTTAAATTCATGACTTTGTCATATTCTTTAAATTTCCTCTCCTGAAATTTAGTCTGGAAATATCAAAACTAAGTGTAACTTCAAAAGTGTGCAAAAAAATTGCAGCTTGATATTATGTCTGTTTATTGGAATTTCTGAAAGACACAGACTATACTATGCTAGAAACTTAAATGTTAACACATTTTTAGTACTTTTATTGTAGATGCTATAAAAAGTATGAATATCACAGTTTTTCTCATTTACAGGAGTGTTTTATGTATTGAAATTCCACCAAATTACATAAACAATACTTTGACAAAGACCAAGATGACTTATTAGCTCAATAATTATGTCATACTAACTAATGATCTGAATGAGCCCCGATCAATCTAAAATCTTTACTTGTGAGACGTTAATAAAATTGTCCTCAATCCCTACAAAGCTTCACTGCTTGTTTAATAGCGTAATCAATTTGTGCACTTGAGCAATTTAGAGAAATTATATACTACCTTACAACTTTCAAGATCTACCCTACTCATCATCCAGTTACAAATCTGTACCATTTGAGCAATCTAGGGAGGGGGGGGGGTCCTCAGCTCTTATACTTTAAGCTCTAATGACTTAAAAAAAAAACCACCCCACTCTCATTTTTAAATCTTACAGAGTGCATCTGTGCAGCACTGGTCAGATGTCTAATATTTAACACAAAATAAGAAGATACTCAACTATTCAGTGCTTTGGGGGGAGAGGCATATAGCCTCAAAACTGAAATCTAGTGGTTACTGACACAAATTGCCATTCTACTGTTACCAGAATTTCATGGTAACTTTCAGGATAGTCACATTATTTATAATAACAAAAAATGTTCTTTCAAATTAAATTCTTCCATATTTTCACCCATATTTTATGTTTTAGAATACTTCCTTTTCACTTCTTTAACTGTTTTTAATTTTACATAACAGGTGATGGGTACTCTTCAAGCTTTCTGATTGAACATGGAGCCTCAGTAGCAACTGTAACCCCAGAGATAGGGGATACATCATTGCATATGATAGCAAGTTGGTCTTCTGATGCTTCAGAATGTGAAACACGTGCTGCTATGACTGAAGTTGCTCGGGAAATGCTGGATAAGGGTCTAGATCCCAACTTGCAGAATAAACAAGGCTTGTATGTAACATATAGTTTCAGTCTGTCATATTTTCAACTCTTATGTCTATTCCTGCATACTTCAAAAATTCATTGAATACATGTAGAACATTACAAACATTTTCAAGGAATCTTATGTTTTGGTTAGAATTTTTTTTTAATGTATTAATTCCCATATGCTCTTTTACTTTGACTTTTGTAATGTATGCTATATAATTCTAATTGTTGTTTAGTAATGCTGAAAACAAAGTCCATTTTAACACCAGAAATGTTTCTAATTTTTTTTTTTTTTTTTTTTCACAGCACACCACTACATCTTGCTGTAATGTCACGAAATGAACCAGTATTTTCATTGCTCTTAAGTCGAACATCACAACCAGTTGACCTTAATATACGCACTCAGGAGGGCCACACTGCACTGTGGTTTGCTTTGCTGATGACTGAAGATTATGGTGAAAATACTTTTGCCAAGCGGCTGATTAACAAAGGAGCTTCACCTAATCCTGTAATTTTTGTTTTGATTATTTGTTAATGCTTACATTCCTGAAAATAAGTGTGTAACTATATCTTGGTTTCTATATAGAATGAGATTACTGCCATTCTGTTGCAATAACCATTTATTTTGAATTATAATATTTTTATGTAGCTTGTAATGAATGTTTATTGTGCTTTCTTTGCAGATATATTTATCGTCAGCCGATTCTCTTCTTCATCTAGTCTGCAGAGAAGGCCGTGAAGCAGCAGGTCTTTTCTTGTGCTCTCATGGTGCAAATCCAAATCATGTAAATAAAAAGGTAAGAATACGATAATAAGAATTTATTTTTTTTTTTATCTGTAATACTATGAACTGGTTTTGTTGGCCTGCCTATAAACTTAAAAAAAATAAATAAATAAAAAAAAAAAGGTAATGATGTACTTGTATTACATTAATAATTAATGTGAATAAAATGATTTATTCACGAATTTTGAATGATTAAATAAAATTAAGTGCTGAGAAAAAATATGTACATTTATTTTATTTTATTTATTTTACAAAAGCGTTAGTTTATAACATTATAACAAATATTCAGAATTCATAAGTAAATTATTAGATAAGTAAAGATATAAACAATAATTACGTCACAGTGTTTTAAAAATATTACTAATATTTTATGAAAGCACAATTTTAAACTTATGGAAGCAACATTTTCTTTTGAATATCTGGGTTATTGATTAACAGAAGTAAAATGTCTTTCACAAAGCAAAAATATGTACAGTATAGTGAACTACTGAAGGGCAGACACAAGTTAATTTGGTTAATTTTCACAATGAATGAAGTCTTCAAATGACATATTTGAAGGATTTTGCATGAAGGCTAATATCAGTGTTCACATCAAAGTATATCTGTGAAAAGACATTTTCAGACATTAAATTATATCAAATCAAAACATAGACCTATTATGATTGATGAACATTTTTAAGTCAATTCTGATGGCAGCAGCACAAAATCAAAACTACAAAAGAGCCCATTTTGATGATAACATCACAAAATCAAAACCACAAATGTCTGCAATAATAACACAGAAAGGTAAGCTTCATTCTTCTCAATGAATATGATGAATTGTTATTAACATAAAAGTAAATCATGTGTAACAATTGTTAAATATATATTGCATATGAGTCGTATTGTCATGAGAATATTAATGAAAAGTTTATAATTTGATAAGTATTCAATAATGTCAGTTATTAATATATGTCTGAATTTTAGTTCAATAACATACTGTAAAAACTAATGTGATCTGTGCACCTCCGAATTTTTCATTTTAAACGTAATATAGCTTCACCTGTGCGATTCATTCTATGATATCTAATGTAGCCTTCGTTATAAAAAGTTTGGCAACCCCTGGCATAAACTGTGCAACCAGAGTTCTAAAATAACTGAGGAAACTAATCACTTAAAGATGTATAAAAACCATTATTGATTAGCATAGCCTGTCTTATGTGCATTCTCTCTCTTAATACGCTTTCTGGTTACAGAAGAAGTTTTTGGCTCTTCTTATGTTTGCATCATAGTTAAAAACATTAGGATCACATTTTTATATAGCTTAAAAAGGAACTATCTCATCTCATGTGTTTTTGTTGGGTTCAGTTACTATGCTAAAGTTTCACTTTTATTACATACCTTTGCAAATACATAATGTTGACCTAATTCACAATTGAGATAACCTTTGACATTTCTTGATTATAAGTAATAAAGCTTCTGATAATGTCCAGAAAAGAGAGGAAAGTGGCTCATTCAGTTAGTGTGTTACCATCATAAGCTGAAGATCTCTGAACTGCTACTTTATACCACAGTCTCTAACTATAAAAAAATCTGATCTAATCCATTCACATGATTTGTTTCTTCCTATTCTGCAAAAAATTAATTTTATGTAAGCTTATTCTTATTTTTACTCCAGGCATCTTCAACTCAAAGATTTTATGCTAGAGCAAGTAGGCTTGCTTTGTGCACACGTGGGTAGACACATAGTGTGGTATCTTGTTCCTTGCACAGTGTGTCATGTGAGTTTATAATGTTGGGAACAGAAAGCAATCCAACACACAGGTCATCAAATCCTATGGTTACCCTGTCTGGGAGGAATCTTTCTTATTTATAAAAGGTGGCAAAATAAGAGTTTAGTTTGTGATAAACAGCCCCTGGATTTTGATGACCTAAAAATCTTAAAAAATGATCAATAAAATGACCTAAAAATCTATAAAATGATCCAAAAAAATTATTTTAAAATATTTCTTTCATTTCAGAGTATAAAAGTACAGCACAATTCTTTCTTCTGTAACGTTGGAACTGAAATTAAAAATTAATAGCAATTAAAACTCGCGAATTTCTGTGTTGTAGGAAGATGAACATATGAAAAAAATCCTACCTTATTCAGAATTATTGCAGTAGAAAACCAGCAGCATGCACAAGTTCTTGAAATTTAGGGAATGTTATCAGAAAGTGCATTTTGTAATGTGAGAAACTCCTTTCAACATTAGCTGATGCAACTAGAGCATACTTGAAATACGCAAAATCACTGCCACTAAGATCTTCTTCAATGAAGGAAGTCTCAAATGTTTCATGGATTGGCACTTGAGAAATGTGGCACAAAGTTTGTATCCAGAGTTTTTATCAAAAACTGATTCCACTTTCTTAGATATCCTCCTCCTAACATCTCCCCCTACACTTTTCAAATCAGATTCAATTTTGTTTTTTAGAGTTAGAGAACTTTCCAGACTTACAACTTTCTCCTGTACACATGTGATTCCTTGTGCTAAGTAACTAAAATTTGCCTTTATGAAGGCTAGCTGTTGATCAATTTCATTGCTTGAAAATAGTGTTTTAGCTGTATCAATTGCAGTAGCATCATTAGGATTCAGTGTTTCAAAAACATGTTTCACTATCTGGAAATGATCGCAACAATAAATTGCTGAATCAATCTAAGTGCCCATCAGGTGATGACAGGTTCTGTTGGAGTGGAATACCGGGAACCATGATCTTGAAGAGTAGTTTACAAGAGTGAGCCTTGACAAAAATTTTCTTCGTCTTTGACACTAGGCAGTTCACTTGAGAAAAATGTTCTGTAACTTCCTCTACCACCTTATGCATAGGCTGTTCAAAGCAAGTAATGTGCACTATTTTTGGATAAAAAGATTGTATTGACGTTCATGTTCTTACCATGCATGGCACTGCGTCAATCACAAAAAGCAAGACTTCATAATTTTTTATACCCTCAGGCCATAATAAAAACATAGATTTTTTTGAAGAGTCTACAAATTGTGGAGTGATTAACAATTTCTAATACCTCACTTATAAGCAGAAACCCTTCTCCTGGTCTGTCGATCTCTAATATGGCAATGATTACGTTTGCCACATAACTTTTCTCTCCATTGTTTTGTCAATGGGTATGAAAATTTTCTTTCTATATACTTTTCCCATATCTTGCTAATGGTGTTGTCATAACATTGTGACGGGTAGTTTTCTGAAGAGTTGATTCCTCTGGGATAGGACTCTGAAATGCAGTTCTAGGTAACTCTTCAATTTAGCATTGTTCAATGTCCAAAATGCGATGTTTGCTTCACAAAAGTCTCTATAAAAGTCTGACGATTTATTCTCCTTCATGGATACACTTTGTTGCAGAAAAAGTTTTGTACATTTCTTTTGACTTGCAAGTTACATTACCAATATCAGCCAATATCTTTGTTTTGCATAACATACAAAATAACATTTCATTGACCGTAGAGAAAATATCATCTCCAAATTCAGATACAATCTGTCTTAAATTAAAAATTTAGATGACTTTACTTTAGGCATGGCTGAATGGAACTACGAAAACTGAACATAAGGCTTTCCTCTCAGAGAATCTGTAACTAACTAAACCTGTGACAATATGAAAATAATGGATCAAATACCTGCTTTGAACTGGCACATTGTCAAGCAGCCTTTATTTTTACTATGACAGGCACATTGGAAATAGGAGAATTGCTGTGACAATATGTACATTATAGGTAAAAAACTGACTCCCAACTTGTACATTGTCAACCCACTGTTCCAATATCCATTTATTTCAATAGATTAAAAATAAGTATTAAATCGTTTAATAATTTTAGTTAATCTAATTTTTTTGCAAAAAAGAAAGAAAATGACCAGAAAAGGAAGCAAAATGCAAAAAAGTATACAATTATATAAAAAATTTAAATAATGATCTAAAACTTGCAAACCAGGAAATATGACGGAAAAAATGCTAAATAAAATTGGTATTTTTATAACCAGAGATTTTAATACTTAAAGCAATCTATACTGCATAATGGAAAAAAAAAAAAATGACATTTAATCAAAATCCAGGTCCTGGTGATAAAGTTCTGCAGAAAATTCAATTTGCAACATCATTATGCAAGTGAGTGTGACAGTTACCAAGGAGAAGACATTACTTTCGAATTTTGTTAGATAGCAATTAATTACCAAGACCCTGTTCATATTCATTGCAAATTATTCTCATACTGTTAACATTACAATGTTGTTGCAGTGGTGTTGACCAAGTTAAGGAGCTTGTTGTTTTACTGTATTAATACTGAAATAATTATCATTCTGTTTTGTAATTATTTATGTTACAATTAGCAATTGCAAACTTTGAAAGTATATATTCGATCATATCGAAAGTATAAACACTAATGAAAGTGTGTCAACCAATGAAAAGATTTGAAAAATCCAGAGGATGATCTTCCTAAAGAAAATTTGGTTAACAATCTGCTATCCCTAAAAAAAGGGGCAGGACTTTTTCAGTAAAATAATGATGGGAGATAATTCAACAAACCTTAAGGTTTCAGTGTTAAGAGCAAATACAACCAGACTTCATCACTACAATAGTCAAATCAACCCATAAAAGGTGGATTGCATATTTCAAATGCAAAATGTTGCATACTGCCATTGAACTGAAATAATTAATCTGTTCCTGCTTTCTGTGCAGTTGGTCACACTGTGCACAGTAAGCAAATTGCAGAAGCATCAAGCAAAGTTGCTCTCTTGCTTTACTCAATGAACAATCAGTTGCTGATGCCTGATCTACTCCATGCTAATCAAAATAAACTGTTTTTAATGTTTTGGAGGTCAAAAATGCATTATTGCATTTGACCCTCAGCTGATGTGCAATGGCCCCCCGACTCGTCACTGTATATTTGCTAGAAACCTCTTCCCTTGTTGGTATCATTAGTTTGGTTTGTTTTTCATGCATTTGGTTGTCGGGTTGTTGGGACTAACCCTGGTTAGTCTAATGAAAGATGCAAAGCTGGCACGCAAGCACATCAAGAGTTGTTTTCCCAGGATTACACATGACTTGCGCCCTGAGTAACCGGAGGTTACTAGTTAAAGTTTCATGCAACTAGTGCAGATGTCTACATTTGTATTGAAATTTGCATGTAGTTAATGCACTGTCTAACAAAAATAGTCTTATTATTTATTTCTTTGTAGGTTTAGAAGAAATAATAGAAATAAGGGCATACACTTAGGTAAAGCAATAGTAAACTCTCCTAAAATTTGGTCGCTAAGTGATAACAGTGAAATTTCATTCTCTTTGCATGGTCAGGGGAAAAAGAAAAACTAATGACAGCTTCCACTTGAGAAGTGTGTTTTAATGGAATCTACACTTTTGTGTAGTAACATTTTGTCTTTCTCATATGGTTAACCAGTTATGCAAAAATGATCCAAAATGAAGAGGGCTTTAGAAGCTGTTTACAGAAAATGCAAGATATACATATTATTTTTATGTAAATATCTTTAACATTTGGTGTTTTAATTAAAATCATTAGTCATTTTTGAGAAAATAAAAAATTCTGAAAATCTTTCATGTAAAGGGTAGTTTGTATGGGAACATTTTGTTAAAATCTCACATCTTTAGAAGATACAGAACTTTAATACTCAATTTGATATTTAACCGACTTTGTTTTTGAGTTAAACGATTCTCTCTCTCTCTCTCTCTCTCTCTCTCTCTCTCTCTCTCTCTCTCTCTCTCTCACTTGAACACAGCCTTTTTCTAAAGATGCATTTCTTGATTCAGGATTTCTCAAAACATGTATCTCTGGTGAAATTGTGGTAGAGAATGTATGTGCAGAATGCAATACTTCTCTACTTACTGTGTGTGTGGTGTGTGTGTGTTTTTTATTCATCAATACATCATTCATGAATTGTGGCTAAAGAACTCGTAAAACTCTTGTACGCTGTAGAAACATTGTTCAATTAAAATTTTCATAACATGCTTCCTGAACTTAGGTGGATGCTTGTCATTTATCTTTTTTGAGATTAAATTATACATCAGGATTCCTGTATGCAGTATGGAGTTAATCTTTTTTGTTGTTCAGGCAGCTTGCAAGTGAAGATTATTCTCATTTCTGCTGGCATGCTCATGTACAGTGTTTGAATTAAAGAGATGAATGTTGTTATTTATGAAGCAAACTGTTTCTAATATAAATAAACAAGGTAGAGTATGTATATTGTTTTGTACGAAATGTGTTTTACAGTGTTCGGTTTTCTTTAAGTTATACATGTTTCTAATTATTTTCATTTGAGTTATAAGCAGCTTATTTACATCAGTTGAGTTTCCCCAAAGGATTATGCCATAAGCAAGTTCTGACTGTACATTGTACATGATAGAGAAAGTAAAAAGGAAGAATATGAGGCTTTTGAAAACTCTGATTATTAAAAACAATTATTTCTTACTCTAATAGGGAGAAAGCCCACTGCATTTGGCATGTTCTAAAGGTCTCAGCAGGCTGGTAAGAGAATTGCTAAGAAGTGGTGCCAATCCAAATCTTCAAACATTGCATGGAGATGATGGTAGTCCATACAGACAAACTCCTCTTCATATGGCAGTGGCTGAAGGCCATGAAGAAGCCATAAAGGCAGTTCTAGATCACAAAGGTAAGCTATTTGCAAAAATAATAATAAATAGTAATATGTGATAAGTTGAAAACGTCACAATTCTTGCATGTCTGCATGCTGTATGCTGATTCAACTCCATACCAAAATAGTGTTTATTACTAGGGTTACCAGATTATTTAACTGAAATGTAGGGTACAGTGATCCAAATGTAGGACAAACTAGGATAATGTAATAAAGGAAAAAATGGAACTATAAAACTTTATACCTTATATTTTGTTAAATATTGCAGTGAAAGGAATAGCTTTACCAAAGAACTTCATTAGTTTTACTTCTGTGAAGAGTCAACCAACCTTGCATGGAATATGCGGTTTGTATACATATGATCTTGCAACTCTCTCGAGTTTTCAGTGTGTATGTATATGCCTGTACTTAATTGCATTGGTTACATTTTCTTGTATTATAAAGCTAGTATGTTCTCAAGTCATATAGCAAATGAAAATGTCTTTTTGAGAAACTCTTTAACTATGAAGTTGTTTCCACATAGTCATACACTGTCATCACCATGGTCAATGTTTGCAAAAGTCTTACATTCTTTCACTTGGTCCACTTAACACCAAACATAAATCATTAATTTAAGCATTGCAAATTTTAGTTGAGTTTATTAACCCAAATGGTTGCAAGCTTAATATCTATTTCTTAAAACAATTTTTGCATGCAAGGCTTTTCTTCAGTTTTGATATCTAAAACATGGTTCTAATGATTTAGTTTAAAATAGGTACCAAATATTTAAGATATTTAGATGACAAATAAAAAGTATATCTCGAGTTTACTGAAAATGATATGAAGTCATACAACTTGCAGATTTCATACAAGCCATAAACTGTAAGAGATGGACAAAAGCTACATACAAAATATAGATTTTGTTAAGCACACACAATTTAAGTTTAACTGGTTTTGTTGCCATTTCCTAGATGTACTTCATATTTTTAAAGTGCTTAATAGTATTAATTTGTTTGTTGTGGTCGTGCACAGAGGAATTTCAAAGCCAGCTCATATATCCTGCTTTTAAAGATTATGCATACATCCTTCATGTACCTACTGTGAAATGTAATATAAAACAAATTCTGAAAATGTCTCAATCAGCAAAGAAGAGTAAGCTTTTACAAGAATAGTATGTAGAGAAAGACATATGAATAAGCACATAGTAATGTTTTTTTCATTCTTTATTTGTTACTTTAGATTTAGTAGTTGGGGTATTAGTATTAATTATTTGAGGCTTTTATATTAGTTCCACAGCAGCCTGATTTCTCATATTGTGTAAAATCAAGGCAAACTGCCATATGATTACTGCTATTTGTAGTGCATTTGTGGATAGCTGCTGACCAAATTGAGCTCAAGCTGGGAGTAATCTTATTTCAAGAATAAACATATATATTTAAGAACTGCAGTTACCTGCAGAGCTGCATGCCATTAGCTATAAAATGTTTCTCATTTTTTCCATCCTCCTATCTTTACAGATTCAAAAGAAGCTAGAGCATTTCCTGTAGATTTCAACATAAAAGATTCAACTGGTAGCACCCCACTAGCACTAGCTTTGGTATCTGGAATGCAGCACATGGTGGGTGCATTGATTCAAGGTAAGTATAAAAGCTTTTCTATGCACACGAATACTAATACTGCTTGAGAAGGCCTGGAAAAGACCTGGCTATCCAGATAACACTTTTGCATGTGCATTACATTAAGGCCCTCATCACTGCATGTGGGGGCAAACATTTACTTCATAAACAAGCTATATCTATTTCTTCTCTTTGTTACACACCAGATGCATCTAAAATGTACTGCTATTTCTCACAAAAGTGAGGTAATTGAAGTAAAGTATACAGCTAAAATTATCAGCCCTCATGCCTCTACTTTCATTCAAAGTATTCGAAAAAAGAAAAACAAAATGTACATAGTGAATAGAGAAGGTATTGTAATGCACCCAAAAATTCTATACTGAGATTTCACCGGAATAAAAAAAAAAAGCATTATTAGAAAAAGGTCAGTGTGTGTGTGCCTGCGCGCGCATGCGTGTGTGTGCATAGCCCAAAAACTAAAAGACCATTAAATACCAAATTTGGTATTTAAGTTTATTATCTGCCTAGGGTGTGACATGAAGATTTTCAAGAACCCCCCCCCTCCCTCATGCTACCCTTTACATAGAACAATTTTGAACATTTTGTTTTTTTCAAAATGACCCTAGTAAATGTGCTCAAAATACTACATATTAAAGTTAGTCACAACATAAATAAAATGTATATTTTGAATTTTCTGGGAATAGCCTCTGAAGAGCACATTATTCTGGTTGATTTTTGCAGAATTTTGCATAACTGTTAAATAATAAGATATACAGAAATTTACAACACAAAAAAATGTAGATCTTGTTAAAACACACTACATATGTCATGAATTTTTGTTGTAGAGTTGACTGTTTCCAAGGTATTCCTTGTTATTGGCTTCAATTTTAAAATACTTATACTTTTCTCAGACAGGAAGTGTCAGTTTTTCTTTTGTTCTACTCCTAGCCAAGCAAAGAAGCCCATTTCAATGACAATCGCATAACGATAGCATTTAAAACATTTGACTATTGCTTTAGCCTAGCACTTTTAGTTCCCTTCTACTTAAAATGAACTAAGTAAGAAGTATTTCTGGTAATGCTTAACTCGATTAGCATGCTGTAGAAAGGGCTGTGCCGTGGCCGAGTAGTTAGACCACTCGCCTGTCACCTAGACGGTCTGGGTTCGATCCCAAGCGACCGCATGTGAGGTTTGTGGTGGACAAAGCAGTGCTGGGGCGGATTTTCTCTGGGTTCTCCTGTTTCCCTGCCATCATATTCCACCGGTGCTCTTATCTTTATTCATATATCATCAATGTCATTGCCTGCGGTGCCATAAGTAGTTATAGCGGGCGATAAACACTACAAAAAAAAAATGGTGTAGAAAGAAGAATAATCTTTTGTAAAAAGTCTTTATGTGGATCAGTTAGAGAAAGCCGTGTGAGTGTAACATATCAGATTTTTTGAGATTGTTTTGTCATTAATACCTTCCCATCAGGATCCATATAGTCAATCTTTACTACTTGATCTCTTTCACTAAGGTATGATTTAAACCAATTTAATGCTACACCTCTGACTCTGCTTTTGTGCAAATAAATAATATTTTGTGGTCTACCATTTCGAAAACTGTGGAAAAATCCAGGAATAGTCCCATCCTTAGCTCACTTTTATCTGGTACGTCATAAATGCTCTTGACAAAATTCATTACAGCAATATCAGATGATTTGCTACTTTGAAAGCCAACATTAAACATTGTTAATATTGTACTTTTTTAAGAATTTGTCAGCCTGTTGTATATTGGTTTTTCCAATATTTTTGAGAAGGCTTATAGTATTGCTACTGGTCTGTAATATTAGCATCTTGTTGGTTGCCCCTTTTTAAAGATGGGTTTAATTTTTACCATTTTCAATTTTTGAGAAAGTACTCTAGTTTCTGTGGGATGCTTAACTAGATAACATAACAGTTTGATAAAGTATTTGCTACTGCTTTTGATTATAAAGTTTGAACTTCCTGTCTAGTGTTTCAGATTTGTTGTTCTTTAGAGTTTTAATTATACTTAGTGTTTCATCTTCATTTGTTGGTTCCAGAAACAATGAATGTGAGTTAATAAGCTCATGTAGAGAGTTTTCAATTCCTTGTGTATTATTGTTGTTTTGTATATTTTTGATAATTTTAATATAAAGTGTTCGTTCAAGACATTACTGCTTCTTCGGGGTTATTTACAGTAGTATTATATTACAGTAGCTCTATATTTTTAAAAGAGAAGAATTTGGTGTTGTTTTTACTTTCTCTACATGTGCTATGTAAATAGTGTATAGAGACGGTATTGTATTGCACCCAAAAATTTGATACCGAGATTTCACTGGAAATACACATACTGGGTACCCCTGAATCTAAAAAAAGCATTTTTGGAAAAAGGTCCGTGTATGTGGGTGGGTGTGGGTGGGTATGTCAAAAATGAAAAATACCGTTAAATACTAATTTTGATTAAAATATTGTATGTTAAAGATATTTACCTGACAAATAATATGTATAGCTTGAATTTTCTGGGAATAGCTTCTGAACCGTAAGAAATGGACAAAAACTTACCACTCAAAAAATGCAGAGCACATTAAAACACACAATTTATGTTATATACATTTTTTTTGAGGAGTTGATCATTTTTCAGATATTCCTTGTTTTTGGTTTCAGCTTTGAAAAACTTGTACTTTTCTCATACAAGAATTTGTCAACTCATGTCCATACACCCCCCAGGGGCCTATTACGGTAGGTACGGGTTAGGCGCACCCGGGGTCCCGAGCCCTCTTGACTCCCTCTGTGGGCAACCTCAGAGTGGTGAGGGAGTCAGTAGGTCAAAATGCCCACCCACATGTAGGCCGTGCGTGGAGACCCGTGTCGGTGAAAAGGAATATCCTGGTTGGTTGAGGGTTGCGTACCTGAGCCTGGGCTTCTGTCTTTCAGTAACTGGGGAGGGTGCGCAGCCTAATACACTGCTTTGGTTTCTGATTTGCCTAAACGGGAGGCTAGGGACTAACCCACCCCTAGTCAATCGGCCAGGACTAGGTATTACACCGAACTCCAGGGTGAGTGGGACGGTGAGCCCACTATATCCCCTGTGTAGCCCTATCATCCCAGTGGGGTGAACCCTCGTTGGGCTCCGTGGTGGGTGGGGAGCACTGGGGGATGAATTTATACCATTTTTTTTATGACACCAAAACTTAAACCCCTTAATTCAAATAAAGACGTTGGAAAGGAAGTAATCGAGTCATGTGGTCCTCGCTACTTGATTATTCATAGGACAGAGGAAGGTAAGAAGTTCCTTACGGTGAGCCCTTTTACTATCCAAAAGGGTCTCGATGCCATTGCTGGTCCGGTTAAATCCTGCGTTCGAGCTCGCAATGGTACACTTCTTGTCGAAGCCAACTCCGCCTCGCAAGCTGCAAGGATTCTAAAAGCCACCATGTTAGCCAGCTATCCAGTAAAGGTCGAGGTGCACAAGTCGCTGAACTCCTCTCGCGGTGTAGTAACAACCCGCGCATTGGACGGTTTGTCCATTGAGGAGATCCAAGAAAATCTTGCGACTCAGGGTGTCTCATCTGTTTATCGGGTACAACGTAAGATCAACGGTGAATTCCTGCCTACTCGTACCCTGGTTCTTACTTTTGATCGGGTTGACCTCCCTCAAAGGATTAGGGCAGGGTATGAAGCCATCGAAATTAGGCCTTATATACCCAATCAGCTGAGGTGCCTTAAATGCCAACGTTTTGGTCACACTAGTGAGTTGTGTACCGGCAAGTCTACCTGCGTCCACTGCGGTGACATCTCCCACGATGGTGCTTGTGCTTCAGCTCCATCGTGTATGAACTGTAACGGGGAACACCCATCTAGTTCCCGAGACTGCCCCCGTTTTGCAGAGGAACGAGCGATCCAGGAGATACGGGTGAAAGAGAAGGTGTCCTTCTTGGAAGCCCGGAAGCTCCTGCGACTCCGCCAACCCTCTGCCCCGAGGTCCGGTACCTATAGCTCAGTTGCAGCTAAACCGGTACCGCGTCGGGAAATCGGAACACAGACCGGCGATATGAACGGGGCTACAATTGCGGAAAAGGTTATTTTAGCCCAAGCGCTGCCAAAGCCTTCGACACCTACACCCAAGTTGGTATCAACATCTGCCAAATCCGCCAGCTTACAGAATAGTCCTGCACACTTGTCACCGAAAGCCTCGACCTCGGGAACTAAAGCTGGTAAATTCACGACGTCTTCTGCCCCGGAAAAACAGTTTAAGACCAAGTATGTACGACAAGACTTCTTGAAAGAGAATGTGCAATCTTCTACCATCTAAGGGTAAGGAAAGTACACGCAACTCCACACGTGTATCCTCCTCTGAAGGGTCATCTGGGGAGGAGGGCGTGAATCGGCGACGGCCGTCTTCGCCGATCAGCACGCCAATCGGTTCGAACTTCTCGGACCGAAATTTGCTCTTGAAAAAGGGACCTCCCTTGTGGAGGAGATGGACCAGGAGGATTCTGCCGCCACTGCCAGAGGGACAGTGCGGAAACGGCAGGATAGTGCTCCTGAAAATAGTACTAGCCCAACGCCTAAGAAGAACAAATTGAACCGACCAGCTAATCCCAATCTGCAGAAGCGTCTTTCGATTTGAAACTTATCCCATAATATACTCAATGGCTATCCTCCATTGGAACATACGCGGAATTCGACCACATCGACCAGAGCTTGACTTGTTGCTGCGCCAGCATGAACCCTTGGCTGTATGCTTACAAGAGACGAAGCTCCGTCCACAGGACACCGTTACCATCAGGCAGTACTCCTCCGTACGATGTGATTTATCCCCGGAGGACGGTGTCCCGGCACATGGGGGCACTATGGTGCTTATTCGAGATGATATTTTTGCCAACTCCGTACCCATACAATCTGCAATCCAGTCCGTTGCTGTCAGCATTAAGCTACCCTCCGCTTTATTCACCATTTGCAGTATCTATTTGCCTCCATCTGCGGACCTCTCGCACAGCGACTTAGAACACCTCATTTCGCAGTTGCCACCACCCTTTTTATTGGTAGGCGACGTGAATGCCCATCACCCTCTTTGGGGCTCTCCTCGGGCTTGTGCGAGAGGTACGCTACTTAAAGACTTCTTGGATAGTCAGAATCTTTCTCTCTTGAACACCGGAGAGCCCACCTTTCTTTCTGACGCCTTTCATAGTTTTTCACACATTGACATTGCAATTTGTTCCCCTCAGCTAGCAGTCACGTTATGCTGGAATATCATCTCGGATTTGCATTCTAGTGACCACTTTCCTTGTCGTATTAGTGTCTTGACACCCGTTGTATGTTCCACCCGTTTACCTAGTTGGCGCCTAGACCACGCCAGCTGGGAACTGTACTCCCACTTGGCTGAATTTAGCTACGAAGAGCACGACTCTGTGAACCACTTGGTCGAACATCTCACAGGGACCATTCTTTCTGCTGCTGAGCAATCCATTCCGCGTTCGACTAGCTACAGCCGTCGATTTCTGGTGCCTTGGTGGACCGATGACTGTCGGGATGCTATTCGCGCTCGCAGACGAGCTCTACGGGTTTTCCAGCGTTTTCCTACACTGGATAACCTGATACACTATAAACGGATGCGTGCACATTCTAGGCGGGTTATTAAGGATAGCAAAAAGATGTCATGGAATAAATTCGTGGGTTCCTTTAATCGATATACACCTTCCTCTGTCGTATGGGATAAGTTAAGACGTGTGGCTGGGAAACCGAACCATATGCCCATCGCCGGTCTCAAAACACCTACCGGAGCTGCTGTTGATACATTCGACGTGGCGAAAACTTTAGGCAGTGCATTCGCTCAGGTGTCTAGCTCAGGCAATTATTCCCCTGAGTTTCTTACAGTTAAGAATCAGGTGGAATCTCAAGAATTCTCGTTTCTTTCTGGCAACCTTGAGGATTATAATCGCCTTTTCACCCTGGCAGAGCTAGACAATGCACTCTCCTCTTCACGACACTCAGCACCAGGGCCAGATGGTATCCACGTCCAAATGTTGCAACATCTCTCTCCTGATGGCAAAGCTTTCCTACTCGAGGTTTATAATCGTGTCTGGGTTGATGGCATTTTTCCAGACAAGTGGCGAGAGGCCACCATCATACCCATTCTTAAACCTGGAAAGGACCGCCATCTTCCTTCCAGTTACCGTCCTATTTCCCTCACCAGTTGCGTGTGCAAGGTGATGGAACGCATGATCAATGGACGTTTGGTGTGGTGGCTGGAATCCCACAATCTTCTGACGAACATCCAGTGTGGCTTTCGACGACGACGTTCAACAACTGACCACGTTGTCTCTCTGTCAACTCAGATTATGGACGGGTTTCTTAAGAACAGCCCCACAGTTGGGATATTTTTTGACCTCGAGAAGGCCTACGACACGTGTTGGCGGGCGGGAATATTGCGTTCTCTCCACAACTGGAACATACGTGGACGCCTACCGTTGGTCATTCAGGAGTTTATGCGGGACCGCGTTTTTCGAGTGAGGGTGGGCTCGGTTTTTTCTAACCATTTTATTCAAGAGAACGGAGTGCCGCAGGGCTCGGTACTCAGCGTGACTCTATTTGCTATTGCGATAAATTCCATATCACTATGTGTGCCTCAAGGTGTCTCTTCCAGTTTATTCGTGGACGACTTTGCCATCTTCTGTACTTCTCAGCGTACACCGTTTTTGGAACGCCGTCTCCAGCGGTGTTTGGACAATCTCTATGCTTGGAGCTCGAAACACGGTTTTCGTTTCTCCGCTGAGAAGACAGTCTGCGTTAACTTCTGGCGCTGTAAGTGGCAAATGCCGCCGTCTCTTCGACTCGGGCCAGATTTACTTCCTTTCGCAGATGAGGCGAGATTCCTTGGTTTGATCTTCGATCGGAAACTTTGTTGGGCACCACAAATAGCACAGCTTAGAGCACGATGTGACCGTTCTCTAAATCTTTTACGGATACTAAGTGGCAAATCTTGGGGTGTGGATCGGACGGCATTGCTCCGTCTTTATCGTGCTGTGATTAGTTCGAAGTTGGACTATGGCAGCATTGTGTATTCTTCAGCCCGACCTTCAGTGCTCAGAAGGTTAGACACAGTCCATAACCAGGGCATCCGTGTGGCCGTTGGAGCTTTTCCAACGAGCCCAGTTGTTAGCTTCTACGCCGAATCGGGAGAACCTCCTCTGCTAATTATGGCTGTGGACTGAAGTGTATGCCTGGGCATCCAACTTATCACGCGTTTTTCTCCCCTGAGCTGCACGAGCGATATTGCCTCCGCTCTCTGAGCCCCAGGCTAGCAGGTTTACGTGAGCTTCTACGCCAGCACCATGTTGACATTCCTCGGCTGTTATCCAAGGGAGAGAGTATATACCCCCCTTGGTTACGCGCTACCTCCCATGTCGATCTCGGGATGACGCTTTACGGGAAATCTGTTACGCCTCTTGATAATATTCGTCGTTGTTTTTTAGAATTTTTATCCAAAAACAGTGGCCGTATTTGTATTTACACCGATGGTAGTAAGAGCCCCGACGGTGTTGGATGTGCCTTTGTCACTGGCACCGCAACTTCTACTTACGGTTTGCCTAGTTGCACATCTATATATTCTGCCGAGCTGTATGCTATTTATCAAGCCCTTCTGTATATTCGACGTCGAAAATTAGGTGACTGCCTTATTCTTAGTGATTCCCTTAGTGCCCTTCAGAGCATTCGTGAGCTGTACAATTACCATCCTTTGGTGCAGCGCATCCAGGACGTTCTCCACATTTTGCACGCTTCTGGTTTTAATGTGGAGTGTGCATGGATTCCTGGACACGTTGGCTTGCCTGGGAATGACACGGCGGATTTGGCAGCGAAATCGGCAGTCACAGCGCCCAGTGTTACGATTACCCATTCAACAGCAGAAGATTTTAGAGTGGCTGTATGGAGAGCCGTTTTTTCGACTAGGCATGCAGAGTGGTCGGCTCTCCGTGGTAATAAGCTGCGAGAGGTGAAGGATCTCCCTGTCAACTGGGTAACCTCCTCTCGTTTATTCTGCCGAGGGGAGGTAGTACTAGCTCGGCTAAGAATTGGCCACTGTATTTTTACTCACAGTTACCTTTTTAAACGTGAACCTGCTCCTGTCTGTGCGCTCTGTGGAGAGGCACAGACAGTTCGTCATGTGTTGCTGGAGTGTGGTCACCTGGCACACATTCGGTTATCTATGGGCACGCCGGCCTCTCTTGCTGAGGTCCTGGCAGATGACCCAAGAGCAGTGGACAGGGTTTTTAAATTTTTAGCAAAAGTTTCTTTTACCTTGAAGTTTTAGTGTGATAGCAGTTTTTTAAACTCTTTTGGTTTTAATGTGTTGGTTTTAGATGGAGTTTTATACCCAGCTCTGGTTAGAGGGCTGGACAGTTCTATTACTTGTGTTTCAACTCTGTTAGCTCTTCTACTTGTGTCTACCTTTTCTTTTTCTTGCAATGGTATTTTCTTACTGCCTATTGCCAAGTTTTAATCATAAGGGCGCTTATGACCTCGGCAGTTGAGCGCCCTTAAACACCATTATCATCATCATCATGTCCATACAAACAAAGGAACTTCAGTCACCTGGTAACCAGCTTTTGACTTCACTTTAACCTATGATTCTCCCATATTTCACTTCTACTTACAAGGAAGCAAGTAATAAGACTATTTCTGCTAATTTTTTCTCGATTAGCTTCAAGTAAATAGAAGAATAAGCTTACGAACAATAATTTGTTACACAGAAGTAGAGAAAGTCATGTGAATGGAACACATCAGATTTTTTTTTTATTATTAAATCCCATATTGCTTTTTGTTTGTTGACAGATTTATTAATTTTTTGGGATTTATGCAGCTTTTTAGCAGCTTCAATTACTAGTATATTTGTTTATACTTTTTGTAGTAAGAAATTGATGCATGAGAAGCATTTTTCTTTTTAATTTGTTCGCTTAGTAGTTCAAGTCTTACCTGGGATATTTTTATGCCTTTAGTTACCCAGTTGGATATTTGGTGTCTCCCTTTTACTTTAATCAAAGGAAAAGCCATGTTATATAGTGTTTAAAGGTATTTATGAATTTTATTCCTTCCATTGTTTTTTTCTAAGCATACATCCTCCCAGGTTTCTTTCTCTAGTAGATACTTGAAGTATTCTAAATTAAATTGATTCAGCTGTCGCACTTTTTTGTGGAAGGGAATGGCCATCATCATAATTTTGCTTTAATCCCCAACTAAATGAGATTGTCTGAACATTATAATCAGATAAGCCAGTTTCAAAAACATTAATATCACTTGGGCCTAGATTGCAACTTATTGTTATCTGACTAATTGCCGGACTTGAGCTATCAGTTACTCTTGTCAGTGCCTCTATTATTGTTTTAAGACCATAATTAGTACTATCTAATTATTTGTCGTAGTTGTAAAACTCAACTTATTGTTACTGCTTCCTAGAAAGTTACTGTTTATATTCCTCAATAATAAAATATTTTTATTCTGTTTTCATAGCTGATTTATATGTGATCATGATTATTTATGAAAAGCGCCATATCACCAGAAGGATTCTTGTAAATGCATACAATAACATGTTTTCCAGTTCTATCAATTTTGATTCAAAACGGTCATTGTTAGTTATTGTTGTTTCTTTGCATATCAACTTTTTTTTTTGAGGTAAACATGAGTGTAATGGTATTGTAAACTTGCAGAAGTATAGCAGAAAAATAAGGGGGGTAAGTAATGTATAGGGATCCACTTTTTTGAAACAATTTGTATGAAATCAAATGATAAATTGAATTAATCTGAATTAAAACATTAAAAAAAAATTATTTTATAATTGTAGATTAAGTACAAATTTGATTCTACTATTACTGCTTGCACTTTTTTAGCAAGGGGTTTCATTCCCCAATACTGTCCCCCCCTCCATAGCTATGCTTCTGTAAACATGTACCTTTGCTAAGGATCTGATTGAAATACATAGAGAAAATGTTCAATACTTCATACTGAAATTATTAGGTGGAGCAGATGTCAATGTGAGAAATGGAAAGGGTCTTACTTTGCTACACCAAGCAATTCTAAAGGAAGACTCCAACAGCGCTATCTTCCTGCTGGATCAGGGAGCAGATATGAATGCCTTGTATGTATTAAATATTCATCTACTAAGTATAGAGATAACAATTTTTAACTTGTGCATTTCATGCTGCTTTTCTTTATTTCCCTAATTTGGTTTTAAAGATTTTGTATATTATGTCCGTATGAGTCATTTGCAAAATAGTTGATGCTATGAAATGCATGAAAATTTGAAGCAGTGAATATCTCCTTCTGTGTATGAGTCACAGTAAAAAGAACTGTAATGGGTTCTTGTTAAAAGATTCATGCCAACATTTTCTGTTTTATATTCTACAGGTATGCTAATTTATCCAACAAATAAGTCATTATTATTGTTGTTATTATTATTATTATTATTACATAATCATCTTTATGATGAAAATAAATGTGCTAGATTATAAGGAAAACTTGGTTAGGAATATGGCGAGATAACACCTGGGCTGATGTATAACCATATTCCTTGTATGGGTGCTTAGTAAAAATAAAAGTTTAGGAAAGTTCTAATTAGGAGTTTTGAAATGAAAACCAGCATCTATGCTGCTTCAAAAAAGGGTACATAGCAACAGGTTGGGTTAAACTCTGTTCTAGATCATTTACTCTTGCTAAAATTTATGTGTCAATAATAAGTATTGAAACTGCTTAAAACTGAATAAAGAAGAATTAAATGTAATACAAAGACTTTATCTTCATTATATTTGTTTTTTAATGTATAATTGGAGTGTGATGTGGAAGCATGGTGAAATGATATAATGTTTTATGGATTTGGCTACAATTTGGTGATATACGTGTGAATATTGGTTACAACACAGGAAATTGGAATTACTCATTTACTTTGTTTGCTATTTTGCTGAAATGGTTGCTTAAATTTACCTTTTAAAACACTATTTTTATTCATGCATAAATAACCTAATGTTGCACATTTTCTCATTACATTCTTTTATTGTAGATGAGGCCTATCCAATTGGCATTGATTGGACCTCCTTTTATAATAATACTATTCATACTTTCGTAGATAAAGACAAAAGTGGTTTATTCTGCTCCAATTTCTTCTCATTTATTAGAATATTACTTTAATAAATGCACCAGGAATGAAAATGTTTTAATATATTTAAGGGCATTAAAGATAACTTAAAACTGTTTCACATTAAAATCTTTAATTTATTTATTTTTCAGCAATATCTCCAGAATGAACTATGCACAAGTGCTTCAAATTCTTTAATCATATCGCTAGAACTTAAGTAACACATCTTGATTCCAAACTCTCACTCATTTGTTTATACTTAATATTCCTGAAATTTTCTTTGTTACCGATTTCCAATTTTTTTTAATCTTTCTGCTGTATACTTAATCACAGTTCACATAATGATTTTATTATTATTATTATTATTATATTTATTATTATATTTATTATTATATTTATTATTATATTTATTATTATTATTATTATTATTATTATCATTGCTATTATTATTATCATTGCTATTATTATCATTGCTATTATTATTATCATTATTATTATTATTATCATTATTATTATCATCATTATTATTATTATTATTATTATTATTATTATTATTATTATTATTATTATTATTGATTTCTTATTGTTTGGTGTTCTATCTGATGAGTGTTTCTTTAGTATATTTTTAATGATGTATTCATTATGGTATGTCATGTTATTGTTGTGCTGCTTGGATTTTCTCTTGGACTTCCTATTTTTACATTTCCTGTGCATGAAATCTTTTTTTTTTTAATTTTAACACACTGGTTCAACTGATGTCATTTGTATTCCACTGTAACCTTCTAATTTGTACTCATCATGAATCAGCTGAGGAAGACAGTTTATGTGCTCTTAAGAACACTCAGGCATACTCAATGGAATGTTAATTAAAATATATCCTAAGCTGTTGAACACAGAAAGATGATGCATTCTCAGATTGTAGCTGGTGTACTTAACATAAAAGTCCATATGTGAAGTTTTCTATATATGCCAAAATCTAATTTGTTCACATTCCTTATAATAATCTTAAGGTCCAAGTAAAGGTTTGCTGAATTTCAAGTTTGAATTTTTAAGTAATTTTCCTCCTGGGGTTTGAGTGCATCATCAATATTTTTCATGGAATTATGGCAAGTATATAATTGATGTAGCAAAACCTGATTTTAAAATAAGGAGGCATAATTTTTTGGTAATCTCTGCTGTTCTAAATCTGGTTGAAAATATATTTATCACAGTCCTGAAGATAATGTATGATATACTCATATGCTTTAATCTACAGAACAGCTTACAAATCGCACTGAAAATTTTGGATCCGAGTATAAAAGAGTAAGTAGTGACAAACTAGAATTTGGCATGTAAGAAAACCAACCTTTGTACACACAGTTACATTACATATGAAGCAACAATTCAGCTTTCAGTCTTAAATAGCTTAGCATTCATATAAGTTACCATCCGTTAAGAATACCAGCATATAATGAACACTGCCACCTACAACTGATTCACGATGGAAACAGTAGAAAGAGAGATAATAAAATACAGAGTATTTCTGTCGCAACTTTTAAGATATTTCTGCTTAAACCCAGCACATTTAAACTTTTTTTTGCACTCTGAATTGTGTAAATGCATTTTCATTAGCTACAGATATAGTTTATTCATCCTTTAAAATCATACAGTGTACATTTGTACTATGATATAGGATACAGTATGAATTTTGTTAAAAATGAAATATATAACAATAAGATTGGCCACTTCAGCATGAAACATTATGAGAATGAAATGGCCAGTGTAAAATAATAGCTAAGAATTTTAACTTACAAGCTTAATGTAAAATAGATCTAGAATTCTATAGGAAAGTGTAATATTTAAAGGAAAATTATATAAAAATATTTACAATATATATTAACATGGATTCTTAATTATATTCATATTCCAATATTAATGAGCCAAATACTCTTCTATGGTGTACAAACGATGATCAAGCAAATAATTTTTTAGTTTGGACTTTTTATTGACTTAATGTATTTTGGCAATTTCTTATAATGTTACTTCCATAAGTACCATACTTTTATGAAAAGTTTGGTATTAGTTCTATTTATGTGCAGATCACTATTTTGTCTTTTGCTATAATCATTTATTTCTGAATTGAAAGTGAAATAGCTATTCTCTGTTAGATTTTGTTTTATAAATATCTGTGATTTGAGAGCGTAGACATAGTGGCATTATTATTAGGCACTATAGTAAGTGTGTGGCCATTGGATCAAGATGTTGAGGGAGTTGAAGGTTCCAGCCTCCATCGATACCTTTATTTTTGTGTTCTCTTTTGTTTTTGTTTTACAAAGAGCCATTTCTATTTTTTTGCATTATGTATATGATTTATCCTTACAGACAAATAAATTATATATAATGTACAATTAGCATGAGCAACGGAAAACGTTTCAATAACAATTGCATTTAACATCTGAAGGGGTACTCTTCTCCGTACCCCTTGAAGGAGTTTCTAAAATACTGTGTATTATACATTGATATGTTATGAACATACACATTACAATTGAAGGCACAGTTCACGGTTTATGAAACAATATTATCATTGTGTCAAATGAACTTCAAATGAAATAAAAATGGACAACTAGCTCTGTAGTGAAACAAGTACCTGCATAAAACTAATTAAGACTATTTATACATGCCAGGAAAGTGCATTGAACCATTTCATCTCTACATAAAAGGCAAATAGAAAGAGGTTTCCTAAGCAAAAAATGCAACAGGTCATGCATAGAAGTTGCACGTATGAAGAAATGAAATCCATACCCTGTCAAAAATTCCAGGAATGTTGTGAAGCAGAGGTGGCACCTTCGAAGAAATAAAACTAATACTCTGTCAAAAATTCCAGGACTGTTAGCTTAGGATGTTGTCTCAATTTTGCATCTTGTTGAAACAATTTATTTCCTAACACATAATATGTATACTTCAATGTAAACATAATACTTAGCAATACATAGTTCTCACAGTAGTCACATGTAGGCATGAGACAAGATTTTCAGAAGCATTCTGGTAGGACCACAGTAGGTCAAGTGGTTAAAATGTCTTTATACGGTTAGATTCAAAATATCAATGTTCAAAGCTAAGCAATAATTAGTTGTTATTTTTTATTCCACCCCAAAAACATAATTCAGTTACTATTTCAAAGCACACAATACGTCAATGTTTTCAACAAACCTAATTGTTTTATTGTATTAATCTACGCAGGTTCTTTGACAATTTTTGCACTTAATATTGAATGCCACGTCGATATCATTCAGTCTTTTGAAAGTAATTTGTACTAGAGGGTTTATTGTCTTGGCTTCAGAAATGCAAACTAAGCGTATTAGTGCTGCTCAAATGTTATACCTCTATGAAAAAAAACTAAAAAAAAAAAAACTGAGAAACTTCAGAGAGCAGTGCGAACTTTGTACCTTGGGATTTGATGACCAGTGCTATACTGACTCACCCCCCACCAATGTGTTTAGTGGAGTATTCTTGTTAACTACATATGCTCTGAAATCAACCAAACTGTTA
The DNA here is from genome assembly GCA_030762935.1 of Hymenopus coronatus. Lineage (NCBI taxonomy): Eukaryota > Metazoa > Arthropoda > Insecta > Mantodea > Hymenopodidae > Hymenopus > Hymenopus coronatus. Next base: position 101,993,134 of record CM060888.1, on the reverse strand, counting down.
TCAGCAGCTTGCACACCCTCAAAAACAGACAATTTTGCCAAAGTTGCAAGTCCAAAAATTTTAAATATTGTATGGGAGGTGCACCAATACTGCATTCCTTCGACTACTGGCATATGAATAAAGCATTCTGATTAAAAATAGGACACGCACATCAACATCTTTTAATTTACAGTCATTGTTGTGCAATCCAGAAAACATGCCACAATTTTGGCATTTGGCAAAAAGGATAAACCTCAAACTGTTTATTTAGCACCCCTCTACAAGCCTGCCAATTTGTGCAGTTAAATTCTATATATAAACAATTAAAATACCATACTGTAAGATTGAATGTACACATGCAAAATATATACTCCTGAGAGATTCAATTGACTGAATTGCACTAAAAGTCTAAAATTATAGCCTAATTTCTCTATTAGAGTTTTGAAATGTTTGTCCCATTTAAGGTCATTTTTCAGCTCAACACCTAAAAGCTTTGTTGCACTATCGTTTGAAAGAGTTTTGTCAAAAAATATTAAATTAAAATTATGGGTACTGGATGTTTTTGAGGGGTAAAGATAAGAGCATTGCTACAGCTTTTCCTGCAACAAAACTTTTTTTTTTTTTTTTTTTCCAAACCAGCTGGAGATGATATGAATCTTAAAGTAAGAGCTGGAGCTTTCCTGACAACATATTAATTCTAAATTTTCTCTGGCTTCTAGCCAGGTAAATATGTGGATTAACTCCGTTTTGAAGATGATGCAAAGTGATGATTATCGAAATGTTGGAGATGTATTTACTTGGCTAGAAGCCCGAGAAAAAAATTTAGAATTATGAATCTTGTCTTCAGCTATTGTTTTCAAATTTTGCAAAGAATTACTCTCCAATAATTTATTTGTGCCATCAGCATACTGAGTTACACTGCCTTATGATGTATTTGCCTTCAACTCATTGACAAAATGTAGGAACAAAATTGGTTCTAGAATAAACCTTTCTTTATCATTTGTTTCTTTGAGTAATGTAGCTCCAATGAACATTTATCTCTCTTTTCTTATCATAATCTTATCCATGATCACCTCTAGTAAATTGTGCAAACAAAACAATACTCCAGGAATAATAAGCTCTTACTTCTGTAGTAGAACTAAAACTGTAACTTGTAATGCAGTTCTCATTACTTCTGGAGTAAATTATACCAGAGTAACTTACTTCCATAGAATGGACTTCTTTACTAAACATTACTTCTGAAGCAATTTACTCCAACATGATGCACACTGCCCTAAATCCCAAATAAAATACTCAGCCATTCTAATCTGTACCTAAAGAAAAATTTCATGAAATATTATTTTGGTTTATTGAAAAGGGCTTATCTACTAGAATATTAACTCTGAAATTGTACATATTTTATATTTTGACAAGCAATTTCAGTTTCATAATCCATTAAACTTATCCTATGCTCTTGTCCCACTTTTCTGGATGAAGATTTCAGCAATACTGCCATCCACTGTCAAGCAGCAATGGTAGCATAATTGTTTTATGTCATGCTTGATGTAATGGATAACAGATATAATAAATGATTATAGCAGTAAATTATAGCCCTTCTATGACTATAAAAAAGAGTTTATTAAAACTTTGTTTTCTTTTTTTCTTCTAGTACAACGGGTAATGAGACACCACTGCAGTTAAGCATCAAATGCCGCTTGCCAGAGGTAGTGGACTCTTTGTGTCGAAGAGGTGTTGATATGTCTATAGTTGATGAGAACAACAACTGCCCTTTATGGGCAGCATTGGAAAGTGGACAAGAAGATATTGCCTCCATATTGGTAAGGTGTGTTGAATCAAAATTTCCAAAGGACCATACTGACTGTATTCCTTTATACCTATTAATATTTAAAACACAATGGAAACTAATTCAAGAATTCACAAAGAGATGATAATTAAGCAACAAAATACACAGAAGATACCGCAGATATAATTTTATTTGGAAAAAAATGAACTTCATATGACATTGTTATCTTCCTTAGAGTTTATCATTCACTGTCAAGTTGAATACTTTCCAGACGACAGCATTACAAGTGCATTAAACTGTTGTTTTGACATTATATTATTAAGAAACTTATTACTTTCTACAGTGATGGAAAATGTTCAATTGGACAGTGGTCATTAATTATATATCTTAAGATATTTTATACAGTGGTTTTCTTTCTCATAGAAGCTCATACTCCAGGCACCACAGCTTGGACTCCAGAACAATTATACTGCATTTACTCGCAGAATATCTCCCTTCGCATATATTCCCTCCCCCAAGGTTTTGGAAGGCTTTTTTTTAAAAAAAAAAAGGGTAATTTTCATTGCACTTTTCCCAAAAAAGTTTGGACATCCCTTGATCTTCAGTAGCTTTGTTTCTAAGAATTCTTCATAGTTAGTGTACCAAGGTCACTTGATTTCCCCATTCTAGCTCGGTCACTTAAACCCGAGTGAGGCTGACGGGTTGACGTCAGCCACATGCCTGACCTTTGGTACTTAATTAGCAGTCATTAGAGTGCATATACATCTGTTCATTTTTAAATCTCTACCAGTAATCAGTTTGGTGTCTTCCTTTTATCACATTACACAATGGTTAGAAAGAATAACAGTTACACGGCAAAATTTAAACTGCTGGTGATGAATTTTGCAGAGAAAAATAAAGTGAAATATGTGGGAAGAGAGTTTGGCATAGAACCTAAATTAATCCATAATTGGAGAGATCAAATAGAGAAGTGCAAAATTGACTTGTCGATCTTTTCCTGGCCCAATGCATGGAAAATATCCTGGATTTGACCAAGATCTGTTAGATTATATTGTGGAATTAAGAAATGATGGTATTGCTGTAACACATGAAATGCTACAATTGAAAGCAAGGGAAGCAGCAAAAACACATGGCATTCAAAGCTAGCCAGGGATGCATTATGTGCTTTATGCAGAGGATGGGACTTAATTTGAGAAGGTGGACCACGCTTGCACAACATTTGCCACATGACTACACGGATAAAGTGATTGCATTTCACCGCTTCATAATACAACTGAGGCGTCAATGCAATTTTCTATTGTTACAGATAGGAAATGCAGACCATGACCAATGATATGCCAAGAAATATGGCAGTGGGTATAAAAGGTGTATTTAGCACGCTAATTAAAGCTACAGGTACAGAAAACTACTTTGATGCTAGCAATACTAGCAGATGGGAAAAAGCTTCCACCCTTTGTTATTTTTAAGAGAAAAACTTGACCAAAGTGCAATATTCCATCCAGAATAACTGTAAGGTTGCAAGTAAAAGGATGGATGATGGCCGACCTCAAGAAGGAGTGGCAGAAAGTTGTATGGGATCGACGCCCTGGTGCTTTATTAAGGAAGAAAGACCTGCTTGTTTTGGATCTCTTATAATCCCTGGAGGCCTTACATCAGTGCAGCAATCTCTGGATGTGTCAATTAATAAACTGTTTAAAGGGCATCCACGCCAATTGTATGGTGATTGGATCACTATAGTAGGCAACAGCAAGCGACCCTTTATTGTCCAATTGTGTAAGTGGATAAAACATGCTTGGGATATGATTAAACCAGAAATCATCACCAAGAGCTTCAAGAAGATGGGAATTTCCAACATGATGGATGGATCCAAGGACCACATAACATGGAATGCCGATTCTGATGAAGAATCTGACAATGATGCCGAGGATTTGGGCACATCATCAGATTTAAGTGATGCAGGTATCTTTATTTTTATTCATATAATGTATGGTTGAGCTTAACATTTGCTCAATTCATGATATTTATCTTTGCAACGTGTTTCGGTGTTGCAAAAGCCAAGTTCAAGGTCATGTTACCAGCATGGTTTCGTAATAGTAATCACAACATGGCACCTGTGGAAAAATTGTAACATTGTGTCAATAACCCTACAGTTATATTTTGTTTTACAATAAGTTTATGTTTCATTCTTTGGCAACTTGGTTAAGACTAAGTTAAAGATGATAGGGTCTCATAATTATGCTGTTCTTACATGCTTGAATGAGCCCAAAACTTCCCACTACTTGCACCAGAACGAAATTAAGTAAATAATGTTCTTCAGTTCGAGAAAGAGTGCAACAACAGCATAACTATGGAACTAACCCTGTCTTCTGTTCCTAAACTTGATTTGGTTTTATTAATTACAGGTACCTACCCTTTTTTTTAAATATCGCATAATATGACCCCCTTGATTTTTCAACTTAAAATTTTAGGGATAAAGGGGGAATTTATGCAAGTAAATATGATAATATCTCTTCAACTGCCTCACATTCTTTGAGCTGCAGCATCAATTACAATAGTAATAAACATTTACCTTGTCATAAGTCATGCTGATCCACACATTTCTTGCATCCTCTCAAAAATCAGCTCAACAATTCAATATTCAAAATTTAATGAATTTTTTTCCCGATGATTTCTTTCGGTTCTTCCAATGTAAGTGGGTTTGTTGCATACACTGTCCCATAGATAAAAATTGCTTATGGTTAAATGAGGACACAAGCTTATTATAAAGGTGCTTCTACTGTTAAAACTTACAAATTTATAAGCACAAAACAAGAACTAATAAACTAGATTAGTGGCTTCAGTGCTGTTCACTCACACATTGTGCTGTTGTGAGCCACAAATTTTGCAAATAAACTTGCATGGGTGGCAAGAGTACCAATTATGTGCAAGCCACCATGCAGTGGCTGCAGTGACAGAAAAATAGTGCAGTTTGAATGTGGAAAAGAGCATGCAACTTATCATCTAAACTTAAAATGTTATTGCCTTAATTCAAAACCTCTCTGTCTAAACTTAGTTACTTTTTTATTATCTATTGGTATCAATAAATTTGATGACTTCATTTATGTTTGAAATTATTAATTTTGATGTTAACTTAGGTTAAAATAATAGAATAGATTGTTCACCTTAAGAAATAAAATTAATTAATGTATTCATCATAAATAAATAATAAGATACACTTTACAAATTGATTACATTTCCATATACAATCTTGGCCTTGAAGGTAGTTGTTAAGCTTCCTCAAGTTGAAGTGCATTCTCCATGAACAGGATCCATGAAACAAACAAGTGCACAAAGGTAGTGTCTTCAAAAAAGTGACTATGTTCATTGCTAATAAAATCAACTTAAGGTTCATCCATTAAGCACTTGTATGGCTTTGTCAGAACACAATTAATTGTATTTAAGTTATAAAAATATTCAAAATAAATTTTACATATAAAAACTTCATTTTAGGTCCACTTAAATGTGTTATTTCTATTTTGAACTCTTTTAAGATCCTACATCAATTGTAATATTTCAGCTCTTATACCAGAGGGAAGTTAACAGCAGTGCTACCTGCTTAACATTTATGAGAACATATTGGTGTTAAATTACACTTTAGTAATGTAATATAAATATTTCACTCAAGTAATTGTATAGGACAATTTAATTATTAGAATAATTTATCTTCTGACTTTGTATGTCACAGCATCATAAGTCAAAAGAAATAAAAAAGGAGCTAAGACTTGAAGATATGATTGATAAATTGAGAAATGTCATCTTAAAGTAGATAAGTGAAGTTTTATTTTTACTAACTTAATGCAAATTATATGTTTGTAATATTCATTTAACTGTTCAGAGCATCATTTGCTATTATATTTCATATATCTGTTCTGTGTGATTTATAGGACCACAGTTGTTTGGAAAAAGAAATGTTATTGTATGTTGAGTTAAATAGTGAGTTACAGTAGACTGACTCTTGAGGAGTGGCTTTTACTGTTAAAATATATATTTCTTTCTCTCTAATAGTTTTAAAGAAAGTGTTCTTTGCTCTTAAAGCTTAAAACTGGTCTTAATTACTTTTAAGAGGTTCAAAAATTGCACCTTCTGATTTACCTGTTTTATCAAAAGAGAACTTGTGGGAAGACAAGCCCAATGCTTATTTTCTCTAAAAATGTTATACTGAAGCTATTCACTCTTTTATTTCAGAAATGGAGTTGACACAGATTGTTGGGGTGAAGGTCCTGAGGGCTGTTATCAAACCTTGTTGCACAGGGCAATTGATGAAAATAATGAAACTATTGCAAAATTTCTAATTCAAAGGTAAATGATTGATTTCTATAACAGCAATCCTATTAGAACTTCTACTCTCATATTTGATTTAATTTGATTCAAGGTTGCTCAACTAAATTAGAAATCAAAAAGATGAGAAGGAATGGGAATTCTTAACAGAAATGAAAATATGGAAAGACAATTTTGCACTTTGGAATTTCATTTGTTTGTAACTGACCAATAATATTTTTTCACTCCTTGCAACTCGCACAAGTCAGTATAAATTAACAAACTCCAAAATTCAGTAGCCTAAGCAGCTAACTAAAACACAACTTACAAGTCATTTGGATTTGAAGGCACCAGCTACTTCAATGGCTAGCTGTCATATTTGTTTTTCAAATGATGGCTTGTGTAAGGAAGACGTTTTGCCACTCCTACCCTAAGCAACTTCTAAAAGCCATTTGCTTAATATGTCTGATTTCTTTTGTGAAAGGATTATCTAATCTGTTATTAATTAATAGAATATTGAACTATGTAATTTTTTGTTGTGTGTGTGTGTGTAGGTGTGTGGGGGGTGGGTGGGGAGGGAACCTCCCCCCCTTCCAGTTTTGGCATTTCAAGGTTTTAACTAGACACAGCCAAGCATCTGTTATAGTTAGTTCACTGTCTCCTTGAATAATTGTTACCATAAAGATAGCATTGCACAATATGAACACAGTTGCTGTCACCAAGGCTGGAAATGAAAGTTGACCAGTTATCCCAATCCCATTTCTGGAATTCATTGTGTAAGATCACACAGTAATATGTGTACTTTTAATTTGTCATGCTCTGCTGGTTCCCAATTTCAGTTATTGCAAACCAACATGAGAGAGAGAGAGAGAGAGAGAGAGAGAGAGAGAGAGAGAGAGAGAGAGAGAGAGAGAGAACATAGTCTTTATCTACAAATATATGGTCACACTTAGAATGTATGGTGTTTGACATTAGTTATAAAGAACAACAAAAAGGGGTTGGAAAGGTATGAGCATGTATGTGAGAGCAGTTCAACTCAAAAACAGAGACCGTTAAATACCAAACATGATGTATATATTGAAAATATTTCATTATTTTTCATTTTCTCAAACATAGCTCTAACAATTTTGATCTATTGTTTAATACAATATGCACTCATATCACAAATTTTGTGTGAGTATTCTGTGAAGTCCTCTTCATTCTGAAAAATGTTTGTATAACTGGTCATTTGTAAGAGATTGATGTAGATAATCTTATTCCACATAAAAGCAGATTTCACTAAAGCACACAATTTATCTTCAAATCAAAATTTTGTGGCATAGTTTTTTCAAGTGGTGAGTCACTATTTGTTTTTATTGTGATTGTGCAAAGAGGATAGAATTTCAAAGCCATTACTTAGCACCTGCTTTTTAAAAATCTGACTATTACTTCTGCCCTCTCTATCATTATGACATTATGACACTAATCGCCCTCCGTGGTGTAATGGTTACCATGCTGACTTCATGTACCCAAGGTTGCGGGTTCAAACCCGGCGGAGGACAATGGATTTTTTTGGGTGTAAAAATCCTTAGCATGGCTTCCTTTGGAAGGGAAGTAAAGCCGTTGGTCCCATGTCGTAGATTTACGGCACGTAAAAGAACCTCAAGCCTGATTGAGAGGCCTCTGAGCAAAATTAAGAGTCTTTCACGCCAATTTAGAATGGGACGCTGAGAACCACAGCAGTTAAAGAGCGTCCATAAATAACAGGACATTTACATTTTATTATGACATTACAATGCATATTTTGTGACAGTTCTTCACTTTGATTTTTAAAACATAAATTCTAAAGGATATGCTTCTTTGCTGATTGCATCTTCAGCTTCTTCAACTTTAACCAAGTTAAGGATGAGAATTCACACAACAATTAAATTTTAAAAATTAGTTTTTAACACCCCTAAGCGTTGTTATTTTGAGTATTCATCTAAAACATGTTTCACAGGATGTCTTGAGTCTGGAGGGAAACTGGAGTTGGAAGTCATGTCCTCCTCTGGTAGTGGTTTTACAAACCTATAGTTTGGATTTTCTTCCATTTATTTCGAAGTTAGTGCTTCTCATATTTCATAGAGATTTTCTCCCAGGTTTTTAACTGAATTATGCTATAGATTTTTTAATAAGTGTAAAGCATACAGCACCTCTTTCAGTTAAACATTTGCGAAAAAATCTACATGAAGTATGAGAAGCAATGAATGAACTGCAAAGTAATATGGAAGAAAATCCAAACTATGTGTTCATCAAATAATAATACTGTAATAATAGTAGTCACAGGTAGTATACACTAGCATAGAAAAACTTTAAAAGTTATGCCAGACATCCAGTATTTAGAATTTTGTCACTGAATATCATTTGTTGTAATATGGTACATTTACAGCTGTGATGCATTAGAAGCACGACCAATGTTGCTTAGAAGCTCCTGTCTTGGCCATATTGTTCACCAGACATAATACCAAGTAACTTTTTTTCATGGGATTATATTAAAACTCAACTCTTTTGCAGCTGTTTATCTGTGACTATCCAAAATATGAAGAAACTTATCAGAGCTGCCATTCTAAATGTCACTGTTAAATGTGTTTGTAGGAGAAACTGGTCTACCTTATAGATATCTACAAAATGACATTTGACATAATTGCAATAGTTGGACTCATTAAATTCTCATATAAATTTAATGAAAAAGTTATACTGGAATATTAATTTCAACTTTAACTAAAATTCAATGATGACAGTATGTAGTATGAGAAAGCATTTATCAAGGATGTCAAATAGAAATAATAACAGGAATATGTGACACAATATTGAAATTTGTAATTTGATGCAACAAGCTTTGAACATTTTTTTGTACAATAAAACAAAATTCATATTCCTTCTCACAAGAGAATTCCTTCTCATTGTCTCACTAAGCTGCAAATGTTTTGTAGTGAAAATACGTTGAAAATTAAAATACCTGCATCTCACTCAGCTTTTCTAGGTCTCTCATATAATACTTTATGAATGCTGATATATGGAAGAAATTAAATATTATTAGCGAATCATTGTAATTTGCAAATTATTTTTTTCTTGTCAAACTTGGATCCATGGAAGAGAAAGCTGAGACAGATATTTCTCACCAGTTTTTTATTCACCAAAAAAGTTCCAGTTCGATCTGCACCATTAATGTGGCAATGGCCCCATCTCAGTTAAAAAGTGTGTTTTGAAACCCTAATAATACTTTGGGTTGACTCCTTGGTGCCAAGCAGGAGACCTGGGTTCGATTCCTGGTATCAGCGTGGGGAATTTTCCCCTGCTGGGAGACCTGGTCCAGGGTGCACTCAGCCATTGGGAAGACCGCTTTAACCAGCCAGGAAGACTCGAGGTGCTGATCACATCTCACCCTCCAACACTGCACCCTGTCCATGATGCCTTACTGGGATGAGATGGGGGATACAGCGGCTGGGTGGTAGGCCTTGGTCCCTTGCAGACTATTGTGCCCTGAAGTTAGGTTAATAATACTTTGAATAGCTCTCTATTTATATGCTGAATGGACAATTAAGGATAAAAACATGAGAATACTTTTCTTTATTAGTGGGGATTTATTTCTTTGTTTGCCTTCTTTTCAAAAATCTGTTAACAATTAGAGTACTGCTGTCCAGACGCAACTTTTCTTCCTTCTCATGACTCTGGAGTGGTCTTAAGGTTACAGACTCAGACTTGTAAGATTAATTGTATAAATAGTTTTATGCTAAATTTATAACTATATGCTGTCTAATAACAAGTGATTATATATATATATATATATATATATATATATATATATATATATATAAAAAGAGTGATACTAAGTTCAGTCTGCAAATATTTTTCCTATAGTGGATGTGATTTGAATTCTGCACGTCGTCCTGGACCTGGTGGGCGTGGAGCAGATGAGGTGAAAGATCAAGCAAGCCCTCTACATCTATGTTGTCAATGGGGACTTGAAAATGTAGTACAAACTCTAATAGAACATGGAGCTGCAATCAACTGTAGGGTAATGTATCATCAAGTTAGATAATTCATCGCTATTTAATAAAGAAGAGTTAAGGCAAATTTAGTAAAGTTTTAATCCTTCACATTTGGAAGCAAGTATTATTTAAAGCAAAATGTTGATCAGGAATGTGAGAATTTATGTCCTCATAGAATGTTTATCCTACATAGTCTGTTTCTCAATTTCCTAAGCTAAACAAAAAACATCGGACACAAAATTTAAGTTCAACATTTTATCTGAAAGAGAGGTTTGGTGGCTGATTGAAAAACAAATATAAAATTTAGGAAGAGAACTGAGAAAGAGAGAATTAAACATTAAGAAATTCCAAACTTCATATTCACATTTAGCACTATACTTAGTATGTAGGATGAAGATTTTCAACAAATTCTTCCCATTGCAATTCACCCTCTACATGAAAGGAATTTTAATTTGTTTTCATTTTATAAGAAACGGTTAAGAGATTTTAATTAAGACTTATCATTTGGATATACTGGCATTACAAAATTCATATTTTTACTTTCTCTGCCACCTTAATAGGTAGAAGTGCCATATTTATCCAAATAAAAGACAATGTTTTTCTCCAAAATATTAATATTGAGAACTGGAGTTTGCCTTCCATTATGATATATGTTTTCCAAATAGCATGCAGTAAGTTTCAACATTGTGAGTGTGGCAGTAACAAAGTATTTGGGAAATGATAGAGATCATTGCCAAGGTAGTGCTGTATGTGGCAGATCAAGCAGATGTGTGTTTCAGTTTGCACCATAAAGCACAGAACATGAAACTAAGGTTTGCTGTTAACAATCTATTGTTGGACTAAAGAAACAACTCTATTTGTACAGCTAGGTGCAGGCCTGTGTCTCAAAGCATTACCAAGACAGTGTTTGGCTAACTCTTTTTATAGCTACAGGATTCCATGGTCTACACTGGACCCCTCACATATCCTTGCTCTCAAACAATTTTGAAAGCATCCTTAGTTGCCATGATTTTAATGTAATAGTTTTCAATACAAAAGAGACAGAATTGTTACTACTTTCTATTTGAAAACAATACAGTTAAAGTTCAAGCATGCTTGCAGTTGCAAATCATTGCTTTGTGTGTAACTGTCGCTAATTTGTGCAGAAATCAGCAACACAGTACATGTGTGCTACAGCTTGGTGGTAGCTGTCAGAATGGATTTGTTTCTTTAATCAGACTGTAGAAAGTTTGTAAGCGTTTTCAATGGAAAAAAGATTTCTCTCTGAGATTAAAATAAAAATAGGGGATTTTCTTTTACATTGGTGTTGTGCCTAATTTTGTATTCGGAGCCAATGGGGAGAGAGAGAGGGAGGTTTAAATGCACATTTCCTTCCTACCACTGTGGATACCAGGTGCATTTCTATTCTCCCCACCCATTATGTGAATTCCCATGGAAATATCCATCATCATTGCAGTATACATGCGCTGTTGCTACTGCCCTCTACAGTAGATTGCCGGTACATTTCCATTCTCCCCTTCCCCTCTCCCACCTATTACATGAATTCCTGTATAAATTTGAACTAGATAAAACTTTACAGCGCTGTGTTATAAGGTATGTTGTCTAAATAGAAAATCTTATCCATCATTGTTTTTGTAGTGTGGTGCTATTGCCTTTGCTGCTGTCACTGTCTCCTACTGACGGCATGCATACCGTACATTTCCATTCTCCTCTCCCCCCTGCCCATTAAGTGAATTTCTGCACAAATTCAAATTAAGTAAAGAAAAGGAAAAGAAAAAAAAACAAGAGTCCAGTAGCTTAATTCTTCCTTAGTTTGTTTAAAATACACATGTATGCAACACTATTCAATAGGCACCTGGGCAACTAGTCGCGGATACCACAGTAAGCCATTCTTTAAAGGTTTTAAATGGTATAAACTGCTGTAAATGTGGCCAAGTTGTGAGAAATGGAATTCTCTGTGATTCATGTGACAAATGCTATCATTTCTCAAAATGTTCGAAAGTAAGTAAAGAAAATGGTCCATGCGATATGTGGGAATGCAATGTGTGCACTGCAAGCATTGGTACAAATTGCGAAATGGACAGTGAATCTGGAAAACAAATTAGAAAGCTTTCAGAAGAAAATGCATCACTGAAGAAATTAATAAAAGTACTTCAGAGAGATATGAAAGAATTAAAATCTAGGCAAGAACGGAAACTCATCAGGAACAATAATTGGCCTCTGCCAACAACAAGAAGCCGTACTGAATGGAAAAGGGCCACAAAAAATGGAAAATGGAAATTGCGAAAGGAAGTGATAAACTACAATTATTCATATGAAAATCAAAACAGATTTTTGCGGTTTGCTGATATGACAGAGAATACAAACAATGCAAATGACATTCTACAAGAGACAGAAGAGTACAAACCAATGGAGAAGCAAAATCCTGATGGAAATTCGAAAAAGAAAAAGGGTGAATACTTATTTTTGGTGATAGTTACAGAAGAGGAATTGCCACAAGAGTAGAAGAAAACTTCAACAGTTCAGAAACAAAAGTGTTTGTAAAACCTGGTGCAAAGCTAAGTGAAGTGATAAACAAAGCCAGTGTTAGTGCTCTCAACACTTCAACAAAAATGGCTGTGTAGTGATAATTGGTGGATCAAATGATGTGAGCAATAGTAATTCTGAGCATATTAATAAGTGTTGAAAAACTACTGCCAGAACTATCAAATACAAATGTGATTATTGTTAACCTGCCCATAAGATATGACATGCATAAAAATTCTACAATTCATAGAGAGGTTAGTAAAATCACTAGGTCTAACTGAACTTTGCAAAGGATTTAACAATATAGAATTAATCAAAGCTTCAAATGCATCTAGAAACTTGTGCACCAGGCATGGTATGCATTTCAACAAACATGGCAAAAGAATTCTGGGTGAAACCATTTGTAAAGCTTATTTAGCTGAAGCAAAAAGCTGAATAATGAATATATTAGTTTTACTGATAATTCAAAGCCCCTTCTCATTCTGACAACAGACACCTTTCTAACACATTCTGATAAAGACCTGATATTGCAGCTCAATATTCAATCCCTCAAAAATAAAATTGATGAACTCTCATTATTTATTGAACAATTGAACTGTTGTATTCTCAGTTTAAATGAGCACTAGATAGTAATAAATAGTAATAGTTTAAATGGCTAGATAGTAATAAATTAAAACTTTGTATGTATACCCACGGGGTATAATAGTTCCTTCTGTCAAAGTACCAAAAATGACATGGTGGAGTTGCCTTTATGATTAATTTAAACCTAGAATACATTGTAATCGATATTACTCATCTCTGTGAAGAATACCTCTTTGAAGCTGCTGCTATACAGCTGCCTAATAATAAAATAATTGTGGTTTCTGTATATTGTGTCCCATCATGCAACAAAGATCAGTTCTAAATGTAAAAAGAAGCTAGTAACAGTGAAGAATAACACAAATATTAATATAAAAATAATAGTTGCAACCAATCTTCACTTATCTTTTGGAATCCTTGCATGAAATCGTTGCGAAACTAGTCCAGGCAAGGATTCCAAAAGATAAGTGAAGATTGGTTGCAACTATTATTTTTATATTAATAAAGATCAGTTCATTACTAGGTTAGAGCAATTGATACGATTCTTGCATAAATTTAAAAAATATAGGGTGTATATATTAAGAGATATTAATCTAGACATAATAGTCAAGAATAATACAGTTAATAAGCTAATTAACTCCTTAAAATCTTTTAACTATTACTGTTCAAATGACAAACCCACCAGAATAAGTAATTTGCATCACACACAAATTAAAAATGGAATAATACAATGTTGCTTCTCAGACCATGATTGCTTATGGCTGAAGTTAGACATTAATAACTCAGTTCAGACCCCAAATATAGACATAAAAAGTATTAGACTGATGAAAAATAGTAGGTTAGATAGGTTCAAAAATCAATTATGTGACTTAAGCTGGGACAGCATATCAAATAAATGTATCAACGTAAACCATGCGTTTTCCACGTTCGTGAACACACTGGCATACATGTTTGGTGAAAGCTGCCCAAAACTATAAAAGAATTCAAACAAAAATGTAATATTTACAAACAAAGGCAAACAACAAAAAACTGGTAAACTCCCTATTTAAAACAAATTAGAACTTGGTTAACAATATACAGCTCCATGTATCATACATATAAATGTAATGAATTTAAGGAAATATACCTAAAATTAAAACAACACTACAAACAAGAACGCAAAGCTGCTAAATACAGAGCTAATGATATGATATACAAAACTCCAGAAACAAATGTAAGGATGTTTGGAGTATTATAAAAACTGAAATAAATAACTGAAAAACTGATATGGAAAACTGACAGCTAATATACTCAATTTTATTTTGTTAACATACAAGAACCATCCAGTGTAATTAACCCTGAAGTAGAATTGCCACTGGAAAATGTGTCGCTATACAAACACAATTTCATTGGTCCTTTATAACCCCAGAAAATATCTCCACTGCAATTAGACAACTTAGTAATTCTAAACAGAAGATTACTATGGTTTATAAAACTTTGCTATTAATACATATGTAGCTGTAGAAATTGCCTATCCACTAACAGTTCTTGCCAATACTACACTAGAACAAGGTATATTCCCATACTGTTTAAAACTAGCCATAATAATTCCTGTCTTTAAAAAAGGTGACAAAACTAATCCAGATAACTACAGGCCCATATCATTATTGCCAGTTCTTTCTAAAATAATAGAATACCATGTGTATTAATTTGTTGAGTTGGTTTTTTAACACTATGTCATTTACATTGTTGTTATGAGGGACTGTTTCGAAAGCCTATGCTTTCATTTTCAACCTCACGGGTCCAACTGCCATTGCTGGCTGCATTTGCTTGTGCTCTCTGCTCTGGTGGCAAAATGATGAACTTCTTAACTAAGCTGTACTGGCAGGATTTCAAAGTTTATTAGGTGATCTTTGTTCTTCCATATGAGGATGTTTTGTGAGTTCTGTGTGTCCTGACATGGTTTTTAGCAATTTTGGATTTGGATCTAGATTGTGGTTTTCTTTCCAAATGTGAAATGCTGCTGCCAATTTATCTTCTTGTTTCAATTTTAGGTTTCTAAAGTGCTCTTTGGATCTGATTTTTAAACTTCTTTTGGTTTGTCCTATGTAGAACTTTTCACAATTTGTGCACTTAATTTGAGATATTCCTGACCTATTTTCTGGTGGAATTTCATCTTTTATTTTTGATTTAGTAATTTTATGACAGAAAATCTGTTTATTGGAGCCAGGGTGATGTTTTGTTCTTTGAAGATTTTTTTTTAATTTTATAAATGCTTGGAGGTGGTAAGTGAATTTTTTGAATGTGTTGATATTGTTTTTTCCTGCTGTTAGGGTAGTTATTTCTTTTATGGTTTTTTTCTGCTATACTTTGTTTAGTTTCTTGTATACAAGGTTCTTGCTGTATCCATTTTGTTCTGCTGTTTGAATTATGGTTTTTAACTCTTTATTGAATTCAGTTGCGCTCATAGGTATATTTATTTACTAATCTATGTGTGAGGCTGTTTATTATTGCATGTTTGTGTGGTAATGGGTTGTAGCTTTCATTTTTAATGTAATTTTCTGATTGAGTTGGTTTTCTGTAGATTCCAAAGTTTACTTTTGTGCTGTTTCTGATGATTCTTAGGTCTAAGAATGGGAGCTCTCCATTGGTTTCTGTTTCCATTGCGAATTTTATTGTTTTTTCCTGAATGTTTAATAATTTTATGGCATCATCTAAATGTCTGCTTGGCACTATTACAAATCTGTCTTCAACATAGCGGTACCACACCTTGAAAATCCATGGGAATGCTTTCTTAATGTGCGTTTTGAATTTGCTCATAAATAAATTTGCCAAAAATGAAGATAGAGGGTTGCCCATAGAGTCCTGATTTTTGCCTGTAATATTTACTATTGAAGGTGAAGTACTTTTGTTCAATGCACAAACTTGTTATTTGTATGTAATCTTCTACTTCTGCAGGTTCTATTTCTGTTGTATTTAGCCATTTTTTTAATAGATCTTGCAGTTTTTGTGTTGGAGTGAAAAGAAATCCAAATGCAATAGCCAAATAATAAAATCACTAAAAGACAAACCAGTCATATACACTAAAGCAGACAAAGGGAACAACATGGTAATTTTGGACAAAACGGAATACATAAACAGAATGGATAATTTATTACAGGATGACCAATACATCACATTGGAAACCAACCCACTAAACACTTGCATCCAGACATTAAACAAAGCAGTAAAAGAAAGTAAAATTATCAAAAAAGCAGAATCTTATAAAATAAAAGTAGACAATCCAACATTACCCAGACTTTATGGCCTACCAAAGATTCACAAAACAGGAAAAACAATGAGACCAATCACCAGTAGTATTGATTCTCCAACATATAAATTAGCAAAGTGATTATTGAATAAATTTGATTTGTTCCCAAAATGTGAAAGTTCCAATCTTTGGAATTAGTTGAAAAAATTAAAGATCTAAAAATAGACAGAAGACCATTAGTTTCATTTGATGTTACAGCACTATACCCTAGCATCCCTACACAAAAACTGCAAGACCTATTAAAAAAATGGCTAAATACAACAGAAATAGAATCTGCATAAGTAGAAGATTACATACAGCTAACAAGTTTGTACATTGAACAAAACTACTTCACCTTCAATAGTAAACATTACAGGCAAAAGCAAGACTCTCTATGGGCAACCCTCTATCTCCATTTTTGGCAAATTTATTTATGAGCAAATTCGAAATGCACATGAAGAAAGCATTCCCATGGCTTTTCAAGGTGTGGTACCATTATGTTGATGACAGATTTGCAATAGTGCCAAGCAGACATTTAGATGGTGCTATAAAATTATTAAACATTCAGGAAAAAACAATAAAATTCACAATGGAAACAGAAACCAATGGAGAACTCCCATTCTTAGACCTAAGAATCATCAGAAACAGCACAAAAGTAAACTTTGGAATCTACAGAAAACCAACTCAATCAGAAAATTACATTAAAAATGAAAGCTACAACCCATTAACACACAAACATGCAATAATAAATAGCCTCACACATAGATTAGTAAATGTACCTATGAGCACAACAAAGAGTTAAAAACCATAATTCAAACAGCAGAACAAAATGGATACAGCAAGAACCTTGTATACAAGAAACTAAACAAAGTAAAGCAGAAAAAAAACATAAAAGAAATAACTACCCTAACAGCAGAAAAAAACAATATCAACACATTCAAAAAATTCACTTACCACCCCCGAGCATTTAGAAAATTCAAAAAAATCTTCAAAGAACAAAACATCACCCTGGCTCCAATAAACAGATTTTCTGTCATAAAGTTACTAAATTCAAGAATAAAAGATGAAGTTCCACCAGAAAATAGGTCAGGAATATATCAAATTAAATGCACAAATTTTGAAAAGTTCTACACAGGACAAACCAAAAGAAGTTTAAAAATCAGATCCAAAGAGCATTTTAGAAACCTAAAATTGAAACAAGAAGATAAATCGGCAGTAGCATTTTTCTTTTGGAAAGAAAACCACAATCTAGATCCAAATCCAAAATTGCTAAAAACCATGTCAGGCCACAATGAACTCATAACCTGGGAAAACATCCTCATATGGAAAAACAAAGATCGCCTAATAAACTTTGAAATCCCGCCAGTAGACAACTTAGTTAAGAAGTTCATCATTTCGCCACCAGAGAAGAGAGCATAAGCAAACGCAGCCAGCAACAACAGTTGGACCCCTGAAGTTGAAAATGAAAGCATAGGCTTTTGAAACTAGTCCCTCATAATAACAATGTAAGTGATGTAGTGTTAAAAAACCAACTCAACAAATTAATACACATATAATTTGACCGTCACTGTTACTAAATTCCTCTAAACATCAATCAATAGAATACTATATATAGAAGCAGCTCTCCAGTTATTTTGAAAATAACTCTTTGCTAAGCACCTCTCAACTTGGCTTTAGACCTAAGCTCTCTACAGTAAAAGCTATTGAAAACATAGTAGATAATATCTATAAATGCTTTGAGAAAAAAATCTCAGCCAGCATAACCCTGCTAGATTTAAGAAAAGCTTTCAACACAGTATCACATCTAATTTTGATTACAAAATTAAAGTAGTATAAATTATTTGAAATTGTTATTAATCTAATAAAGTCTTACTTAAAAAATTGACTTCAAATAGTACAAATAAAAAATTAAATGTATGATTCAATGCCAGTAACTAAAGGACTACCTCAGGGTTTGCTATTAGGTCCCTTCTTATTCATTATATATGTAAATGATTTGCCCATTAATACTCCATGTAGAACAGTTTTATATACCTTTGATATTATTAGTAACAACAAGCACAAATCTAGGAAAACTATGTAATTTAAATAAACATATGGTGGATTTAGCAACTGAATGGTTTAATGCAAACATGCTATAGATAAAACACTACAAAAGCGGAAGAACTGTTATTTCAATTAAACAGCAAAGAATCAGGATAATAAATCTGTCAAACTTCTAGAAATTTACATAGACAAAAGACTTAATTGGGAACATCACATAAAATACATAAGTGGTAAATTAGTTCGCATCTTATTTCAGTTATACAAAATTTGTCATAGCATCAGTGAAAACATAATCATACATGCATATTATGCCCATTGCACAGAAATGAAATGATTAGTCTGACAGCTTGGTACTACATAAAGAGCATGAGGAAATAGTACAGTGGCCCCACCTTGGGGGCCAGTAATTGGTGCTAGATGACAAGGCATTGAGATGAAGAGACTTTGGGTTTTTAGTATCTTTGCCTTTCAATGCAAACCCAAAGTTCACTGGTGGTGGTCATGGGTGTTTTAAGTCAAGTAAGTCATTGTGTGATCATGGACCACAAGTTTTTGATGGGTAGCAGATGGCTTTGAATCGTGCCACATCCTGAGCATGTGTGTTCCACCACCTTGCGCACCCAATGTCTCCCCTAATGTTCATTGGTGTGCAGAGGGCATTGGGTTCTTGTATATATCTCAGCCCATACCTACTGGATTTACTGATATCATATCTGCTGCCTTATGACTGCAAGTCTTTTGTATGAATATCAACTTTGCAATAGGCCACAATTCTTCCACAATTAAATCTGCATGTATGCTGATGGACTCCAGTATATCATTATATAATTCTCTTCCCAGTGATATCAAAAATACTGGAAACTATAATGCATTTAAAACCAGAGCAAAGGCTTTCTTGCAGGAGCACTGCTTCTACACTGTAAAGAAATACTTACAATTTAATAAATATCCACATACTATATCATTGTATTAACTATCTTGTATCATATCCTTCTAAACTCATTATATATTGTAAATATGTGTATATCTAACTTGCTGTAACTGTTGCAATATAAATCTAATCATTGACATATCCTGTCAGAGTACAATCAGAGTACAATGTACAAAATTTATTTTAAAAGATTAATAAAATTGAATTGAATTGAATTGAATGTTCTACCGGTACTATGACAATGCCAGTCCCTCTCAATAGTTCTCCATCTTTGACTTATATACCATTTTCCAGTTTCCTAATTGTTGCAGTGCTTGAATAAGCAATCATGTCACTATCCTACTCTGCTGTACATGTATTTATTTAAACAGGGTTATAATGTAAAATCATATCTGTGTTTGGAAAGTCCAAAATAGTGTGATTGAAAGATATGTATTTAATTCATAAAATCTACTGATGGCCAAATGAGTAGCTGTGCACGTATAAATGCTTTATGAAGCACAAACGGTATTGCAAATTTTTCTCATATAAAATACATTATGCTTTTCATAAAAACTCTCTGTAGGAAATCTATCAAAAAATTAACTTCCCAAACTCTTTCTTATTTGCTTATACTGAGAATAAAATCTGTACATGAATATCTGAATCCAAAAAAATGCATTTTTAGAAAAATTGTGTATGTGTGTGTGTGGGGGGGGCAGAGCTGCGACCAACAGGCACGGCGTGTAATTTATTTCTGCCCCCTTTCTTTTTTTTTTTTACAATATGCTATTAAACGTGTTGAGCTTCTTAAGAATAAATTAACAATGTTTATACACTTTGAAATAGTTTAAAGAAATAAAAGGTAAATCCAATGCTTTTATAAGAAAATCCTTTTATTTCCTCAAATAAAAATGGACAACACTGCAACATAATCAGCAGCTGCTGCTGAAAACATTACAGTGAATGAATATGGTCAATATATCATATTGAGCATATGATATGTTGATATAACCTTGTGCATGAATGAAGTAGGTTTTTAAAATATTCCACTGCGTATCACATTAAGGTCAACAAATTTGGCTGATTTCGTCTTGTGATGATATCAAGGCACATAACAAAAACTTAATTGACTACTCCATGGCAATCATCTATTTATAAACCTAACAAATATAAAAATTGACAAGAGACATGCATCTCAGAGATACTTCAAACTGCTACCATTTAAAAGTACCAATGAAAATGGTCAATATCTCCACTACAATTTTATATTTAATGTTAGGAAATACTATATGCACGTTTTTATTAATAATTTTTGTCATATTTCTTTCTTTTCTATTAATGTGATTTACATACAATTATGCATTTGTTTATATCTGTTTATTTGTATATTCATTTATTAATTTGTACTTCATTATGCTTACTGAAGTAGGAATTCCACAAAATTCAGAACTCTGAAACTATAATTTGCTAAATGTTTGTAAATATGAGTATAAGCAGAAAAAAAAAATTAATATCAATTTTAGATATTACTGTAACTAAGAATAACTACATTACCTGTGAATTGTTATACCCTGGGAGTTTTTTGGACATCTACATAGAAGCTATAGTCTTTCCAAACACCTAAAAATCTTCTTAATTGTTTAACTAAACAAGGCTCCTCAGTTTTTTATTTTAGATATTTCCATATAAGGCCAGGTTTTGCATTTCAAAATATCAGAACTAAATACTCACTAAAAATTATGTATGATTAGGTACAATTTAAAATTGTTTTACATAAAATGTAATAGAGATCTAAGATCGAATCAATGTACATTTTATATTTTTCATACAGCATCATATAGGTAGCTATAGGAATATTATTTTGTTTTGTCATTACAAAATAAAGGCAAAGATATTCTTCTAATTAACAGTTTTGCTCTGAAACTAAGCATTATTGTATTTTTAAAAAACTGAAAGCCATGTAATTTTTAATTTAGGAGTGTTGTCATTGAACAAAACAATAATTCATTTTCCATGCACACTTTCAAATCACTTAATGATGGTGCTAAGGATAACTATAACAATTACGTTTTCATAAGCAATAAACATATATATTTCCAAAAGAAACAAAAGTGAAAATTTACCAACAATATCAGATATTGTTATCTAAAATTCAGTTGTGATACATAAATTTTTATTTTACAGGATGCAGAAGGGAAGACACCATTGCATGTTGCAATACAAAATCAACATCCCTCCATTATTTCTCTTCTTCTGTGTCATCCTGGTATTGATCTGACCATAAGAGACAAAACAGGGTTAACTCCCTTTGCAACAGCACTCACATATCGCAACAATAAGGCAGCACAGGCTATACTGGACAAGCTACCAACAGCAGCAGAACAGGTTCTTATGTTTAAATAGATATATAATAAAGTTAGGTTTAACATTTCTCTCTGTGGTTTGTGCTAAAATATGTTTGCTAGTTGCATTAATAAAGTAACAATTTTAACTTTGTGTACCATAAACCTAGCAGGCAGGGGAAATAGTGTATTCACCTAAAAATGATTTTGCCAGAAATACATGTTTTGGAACCTTCTGAACCAATAAGAAGCAGTTTTAGAAACAGATTATGAGTAAATGGATGAGAGATAACTAAAAGCAAATGTCCAATAAATAGCAAACTGGATATTTTAATTTCAATACCTTCCAAAGATGCAAATCAAAGATTTTCAGAAAAATCCCTCCATCCTAAACTATCCTTTACATAAAAATTTATTCATTATTTTTTATTTTCTCAAAAATGACACTAATGATTTTAATTAAACTATCACATATTTTAGACATTTACATGACAAATAGAATGTGTATCTTGGATTTTCTGGGAGCAGCCTGCGAAGACCTCTTCATGCAGGAACATTTTTGTGTAATTGGTAAACCACACACCATAACTTATTACAAAGAAATGTAGGCCTCTAAAACATAATTTATTTCAAGTAACTCTTTTTGTGTCCTCCATTTCTCAGATATTTGTTTGAATTTTTCATACTTTTTTTTTTGAAGTGGTCATCATTCAATTGTTTCTCATGATTTCATGGAAAGAGTATAGAATTCCAAGGCTTTTAAATATTTAGCTATTGCTTTAGCTTCCTGTATTCATCTTGAGGAAAAGAAGGTATTAGATGGTTGGAAGACAAATATAATTATACCTATTTGTAAAGGAAAAGTACAGGTCAAGCGCCAGCCAATTATAAGAGCATTAATTTGTCAGTTTTAGGAAAGACTTTTACAGGGAGTTTAGCAAGAAGACTACAATGCAAAGAATGCAAGTCAGAAACATAAAATAAACTATCAGTATTTCAGGCAGGATTTAGGAAAGGAAAGAGAACAGTATTTACGAATAACAGACGCATCGTTATCTGTGAAGTATTTTCATTTAATTTAACTTCACATGACAGTCACATCATGCTGATGGAGATGAATGTCTCCAAAAATGTTCTAAGGTTTACAACTTCATGTAGGTTAAGTTTGGGTATGAACATTAACTCATTAATATTTTAAAAGTGCATAGTTCGAGGGCGATCCAGAAAGTAACAAACTTTTTGCCATAACTAAATAATAACGAAAGATGTGAACACAAAATTTTATTTACAAAGTTACAGTAACTTACGCTATTTCTCAACATAATCACTATTACTATCAAGATCTTTATTGTCACGTGGTACTCGTGTTTCAATGCCTATGTTATACTCTTCCACCGCTAAAGATCTGAGCCAAGAGGTTTTCACCAGTTGTGAAATCTTTTCCACCCAAAAGTCATGTATGGTGACCAAAGTTAAATACCAGTTTTTCTGAATTCTTTCATCAACATTTGCTTTCAATTCCTTAAAACGATTGATAAACTTCCACTCTGGCCTTTGTCAGGCAAACTGGTTCTTCCTTGATTACTTGTAAATTATGCCCCATTTCCTCACTTAGGACTTTTTCATTGCATTATCATCATACACTTGCATTGCCTATAAAATTGGCTGACTATTTTGTGCATTCAAAAAAATGAATAAGTTCTTTCACAGTAGAAAAATACATCAGCAGCCCTCATATATTTGTTATTAAATCAAGTGTAGATAAATACTTAATTATTAAAAGAGGTGGAGCATATATGGCATTTAGAGAAAGCATTTGATATTAGACTGAGAACCACTATGGGTTATAGTGAGAAATTAAAATCATAATAATCTAGAATAAATATATATATATATATATAAAAACATATTTTGTGTTAAGTTGAATAGAGGTGAAATAACTGCAAGGATTGCAAGCAATATGGAATTAAGGCAGGTTGTAAACTCAGAAACTCGGCTCTATACTATTTAATGTATTTATTGATAAAGATAAACTTGTATTTCCCTAAAGTAAACAGCAGAGAAATACCAGGACTACTTTTTGCAGATGATTTAGTGGTAGGCTCTATCTCAATTGGAGACCTAACAAGAGTTCTTCAAACCTTGCATGGATTCTGCAGCAAGTGAGGTCTGAGAATAAATTTTAAAAAGTCCAAAAATAAATGACATTTTAAAAGGTGCCATAAATTGAGGAAGGAAGAAAAGTGACATGTGGAAGGGAGAAAGAGTTGCATTAAAGAAATTTTATTATTAAGAAGTGAGACTAAGATAGTAAAAGGAGATGCAATGATCCTAAACTGTATTTTAACTAAGGAAAAACTAACAATGACTGCAATGTCAGCAGAAAATACCAAAAACACAAATTAATTGTTAGAAAGAGTGTATAGAAGGTTTGTCGAAGTAAAAACAGGTCTATAGTTCAGAAATTTGAAGACATGGTAAAAAATGGTGCATGGTAGAATAAATACATAGATTAGAATTTAAGAAAAGGTTTGAGTGAACATAGAGACACTTTTCATCAATACATTGTTTTTAAAGTGTCTCTATTCCGATTCAAACCTTTTCTTAAATTTTAATTTCACATCACTGATACTACCTTATCCAAATATTATACATAGATTAGTTTTGCAAACATAGCATCGCTAAATGATGCAGCAGTGTTGGAGGTCGAAGAGTGGATTACAAGGATATGATAGTGGAAAGGCTGCTGAAATACTGGTATAGACATACAGGAAGGAAGGGATAGGCAAGTGAAAGGCTTTTGGAAAGAAGTAAGGAACAGAATGGAGGTTGTAGAGAAACAAGAATTATTTCAAAGTCTTAGAGCATAACCAAGGTTATGAAGTTCATGCTCTAAAAATTTTTGTAACATGCATCCAAATATGCTCTTAAAGTGTGCAAAATATGACCCAACATATGTTAAAAAATTATTGTATAACACCAAGTACTCATCAAGTAGTAGTTACAATACAATGTACATCGGAAAATTGTACAAGTCACATTATAAATAGGATATGACTGGCAAAGAACCTGAGCTAAATGCCATGTCCTATTTGAATGTAATATGCTTACCAAGAAATATATTTAAAAAAAAAGTGCATCCATGCAAACTTACATTTATTGCTGAGAAGTATATACAAATGACTCCACATAAAAATAAGGGATAAATCACAATTTTCCACTACTACATGACTTTCCACAATAAATATTCATATGTTGTCTCTCAAAATACTGTTAAAACTTGGAAAACTAAATTCAACATCACACGATGATATTGGCGCATACTTTGCTCCAAGAAAGTCACATATTTTGGAGATACGTTTATACTCAAGATTTCTTAAAAGAAAATACTTTAGTTGTTCTTTTATTTACTGCTCTACATTAACTGGAATGAACATCAAAGCAGAAATGGTAGTACAAACACATTTAATGGCTGATTTAAGGGAAGACTGTTCTTTCCAGTGTTAAAATAACTGCAGGCATAGATATTGGAAAAATATGTCAATATAAAGAAAAGGTTTCCTTTAATTTCTTATTTGAGAGAAATATCTATGCTATTTTTGGAACAGCATCATCTAATTCAAATGAAATTAATCTCTCTAACTGAATCTAAATGTTTAGCATAATATAATGCTGCTGTTATCCAACTCCCCCAACAGTTTAAAACAGATTCAAATGGTAGTGGAATATTACGTGCCATCTTGAGCACCTGGATCCTGGATGCAGGTTTAAGAAACATATTTTTTACATTGCATATTAACTTATCTATTTTAGGAAATCAGTCTCGTAGTTTCTGCAATTAAATGAACAGCATGGATAAGACAAGTTGAATGAATGTTCTTAGAAAACAATTTTCTTAGTGCTTCTCTTGCTTTGCTCACATAGTTTGTAGCATCAGTTAAAAATAAAGATACATAGTCACATGTAATATTATCAGGCCACATTAATTGCACTGTTACTAACTTCTACTGAGAATAATTTGAGAGATAGGAAGGCCTCTTGCTGATTTAGAAACACTCACTATTACATCAATGAAACATCCTTATACATCAGTTACTTCATCTGTTGAGATCCAGAGAAATTCATTGCTAACCTAATTTCTAAGGTAGCTATTGCATTTTTGTAACAACAGGGGATATATGTTTCAATAAGATACTTTGGTTTGGCACATATTTGGTCTATGTTTCTAAAAAAAAATCTTCATCTGTTCCAATCATATAACTTTCTCTACATCACTATAACAAATTATTGTTAAAAAGCATATTCTTCATTAGCAGAAATTGTCTTAATTACTTGCTTCCTTGTAATTAGAAGGGAAATAAGGGAATACACTATGCTAAAACCATAGTCAAATCTTATAAAAGCCACTTGCCATGCGGATGAAATCTGTTTCTATTCAGGGACAGAAGTTTACAACTTTCCATATGAAAAAAGTTTAAGTATTTTGCATCTGAAACAAATAACAAGGGATCTCTCAGAAATGATAAATTCAATGAAAAAAACATATATGACATAAATTGTGTGTTTTAATGTGATCTACATCTTTTATGTAGCGAGTTTTTGTCAATCTCTTGCGGTTTACCAGTTACGCAAAATTTATTCAGAATAAAGAGGTCTTTAGAGGCTATTCCCAGAAAATTCAAGATATACATTTTCTTTGTCATATAAATATCTTTAATATACAGTATTTTAATCAAAATGGTTAGAGACATTTTTGAGAAAATCAAAATTTTCGAAAGTTTTTCCATGTAAAGGGTAATTTGGGGTGGGGCAATTTTTCTCAAAATCTTCATATCGTATCCCTGGAAGATACTAAACTTAAATACCAAGTTTGGTATTTTACTGACTTTCCATTTTTGAGTTATATGTACACACACGCATGCATGCACGCATGCACACACACAAATGCTCTTTCTGAAAATATTTTTTTTGGATACAGGGGACCCTAAAAGGTGTATGTCTGGTGAAATCTTGGTATCGAATGTTTGGGTGAAGTACAATACCTTCTCTATACACTATGTACATAATACGTATAGAGAAAGCGAAAATTATATAAGACTGGATTATTTGTTTTTCATATGAGCTGCTAGGAATGCTTCACAAAGGTGATATGAAAACAATTTTTCCATACACTCGTCTCTGTCACTTTTTTGCAATCATTTTCATGTGGTTTGCAGTACTAATATGTTGAACCACCTGAAACCTTTTTTTACTCCCAATATATTTTTCACATGCCTTACAGTATAAGAATATACAATTTGTAGTAATAAGATCACTATAAAATTCACTTTGTAAACGCTTAAGTCATCTCATATTACCTCATTTCACCTTTGGAATTTTTAATATTAGCTGTATCCATCACATCTCATCACTATTTACAAAGAAAGTGATTGATTGAGACACTTCCTTATTGTACAATCTTTTTTTCCCAGTGCAATGGCGACTTTTCTCTCTCAAAGGCAAACCAATATCACATGCTTCTTACACACTATTATTCACTCACTGTTCACAGGATGATGAATCAATGAGTCACTTGCCTGAGCCACTCTGTATGACTTAGGACAAAGTGACTCGTCTATTTTCATTATTTGCATCTGCATCAAAGCACAATAAAAAGTAATGGACCAATTAACTAAAATAAGTAATTTTAAAAAAATTGTTTCCCATTTGGGTGGTAAAATATGGTAGTAAATACATAACATTTACTTAAATATGATGCATTTACTTAAGAGTATATAAAGTTTACAGTCTCCTTAATAATTGATGCCCACAGGATTCTTCCCATAGTTTTCTGTCTCCATCTCTTCATCCCTGAGGTGTTCCTCCACATTGTCCATCCATCTTAATTTGACTCATCCTCTCTGTCCTCTTCCTTCTGGCATGTTTCCAAAATCTTTCTAACTATTCTATTATCAGGCATTTTCATCTCATATCCTAGCCATTCTAATGTATGAGCTTTAATGGTTGTTATAATATTAGGTGAATTATATTTATGAGGGTGGTTCAATAAGTACCCATGCTTCAAAATATATGGTGGTGCTAAGCCAGGTGTGTTACCATCATGTACAGTCATTTGTTACACGTCACCAAGATAAATTTGGTACTGATGATGATTATTATTATAATATTAATAACAATAATCATTTTATAATTATAATTATATTATTATTACTATTATTATTATTATTATTATTATTATTATTATTATTATTATTATTATTATTATTATAGTTTCATCCAGTGTAACAGTACATTATTTTTTATGCACATGTCATTATGTACATATATATATTTATACAGAATCAGAATTTGTAGCTCATCCAAATTGTATAAGCATCTATTTAATAGAATACCTTCAATTTCAAGTTAAATTGTCATTTTGACACCTTTGCAACTGCTTTAATTTCTGGAGGTAATTTGCTAAATAGCTTAATTCCTTGATATAGTATACCTTTCATAGATACGTTTTTTATTTATATTACATCTGTAATAGTTCATGTTGCCTCTTGTATTCATGTATGTTTGTTTAGTTTTTATTTGTTTTTACTTGTCTATTACAAGCATTATTGCTCTATAAGCATACAGAGAGTAAATGGTTAGTATCCTTTTATTAATAAATGTCTCTCTGCATGATCCCTGGCTTTTAAGTTAAACATAATTCTAATACTTTTCTTTTGATATATAAATAATCTGTCCTTATGCATTTTTGTAGCAGCCCCCAATATTTTAGTCCTATAGATTAAATATGGCTAAATACATCCATAATAGACGAGTTAAAATATTAGGATTTTTATAATTGATAAAATATTGCATATGTACTCAATATGTTGTGCCCAAGTTAACCGATTATCTACAATAATACCTAAACATTTTTGCACTTTCATTTCTTGTACAATATTGTTAATTAACTTTTAGAGTTATATTGCTACTGTTATTCAACATACTGTATTGTATTACGATAGTTTTACACATGTTACACTATAGATTTATGGATTGAAAATCTTTTAACAGCACAGTAGTAGTTTTATTGAGGTTTGCATTTAGGCCTCTAAGGTTTTATTCCAGCACACAGCAGTAATATCATCTGCTTATGTCACAACAGAAGTGTTTTGCAGCATTTTATATCATTGATGTACATAATACGAGGTACGTCCAGAAAGTAAGTTCCGTTTGGTAATAAAATTAAATTGTGTACAGATACAGAATGATTATTTTTGCACAAAATTCTACAACTCTTAAACTACTTTTCCACATAACTGCCGAAATTTTGCAGGCATTTGTCATAGCATGGCACAAGTTTTTGTATACCTTCTTCATAGAAGTTTGCCGCCTGTGTCTTCAAAAAGTTGGAAACCTTTTCTTTCAGCTCTTCATCATTGTTGAAGTGTTGACCGCCAAGGAAAGACTTGAGATGTAAGAACAGATGAAAGTCGCTAGGAGCGAGGTCAGGGCTGTACGGAGGATGGTCAAACACGTCCCAGCCAAATCCCTGTAGGAGGTTTTTCGTCACATTTGCAGTGTGTGGTCGTGCGTTGTCGTGAAGAAAAACAACACCTTTTGACAGCAACCCCCTGCGCTTATTCTGTATTGCGTGGTGCAATTTCCTAAGTGTCTCGCAATAAACATCTGCTTTGATTGTTTGACCACGCGGTAAGAAATCAATGAGTAAGATGCCTTTCCAGTTACAGAACACTGTGCACATCATTTTTCGAGGTGTCAGGATTTGTTTCGGCTTAGCCTTTGCTGGGGATGAAGTGTGCCTCCATTCCATTGATTGCCGCTTACTTTCAGGGGTGTCGTAAGAAACCCAAGTCTCATCTCCTATGACTATCTGTGTCAGAAATTCTTCGTTGTCTTTATCATAACGGGTTAAAAACTGAAGTGCACTACCCATCCGTTTTGTTTTGTGTTGCTCAGTAAGAATCTTTGGTACCCAACGTGAGCAAAGTTTACGAAATTTCAGTTTTTCGGTAACAATTTCATGAATTAGTGATCGTGAGCTTTGGGGAAATTCCATAGCGAGAGCACTAATTGTAAACTTGCGGTTTTCCTGGATCTTATCATCAATCGCGTGAACTAGTTCTTCTGCAACCAAAGATGGACGCCCACTTCGTTCTTCATCGTGCACCTCACTACGTCCTTCATTGAACTGTCGGACCCATCTTCTCACCATTGAATCACTCATCGCATTTTGTCCGTAAACTTCACAAATTTGCTGATAAATTTCAATTGGTTTCACTTTCCTAGCATTCAGAAAACGAATCACAGATCTGATTTCACAAGCAGCGGGATTTTCAATCAACACCAACATTGTAAACAAGCACAACAAAGCGTATGAGGCTGACAGCGATCTCAAAATGGCGCACGTTCCTTCTCCTTGATACAGAGCGTCTACCGCGCATGTGCGGAACTGCGATCGCAGCGCTTCAGCGGAGATAAATTGAAATGGAGCTTACTTTCTGGACGTACCTCGTAAATAATAGTGGACTTAATGCAGAACCCTGTAGTACACCATACTTCACAATTCCCAATTTTGATTTTACCCATTGAATTTGATCCCCCATATTTGTATGATATTTCTGCATACTGTCATCTTCCAATCAAATCACTGCAAATTAATACTTGTGGTAGTCCCCTAATGCCATAATTTTCAAGCTTAGTAATCAAGATGTTGTAGTCAACACAAGTCAAAAGCTTTAGATAAATCTAAGACTAGAGTGCTGACCTTCTCATTGTTTTCCTATTACTTCATGTATATATTAATGGCAGTAGTAGTGTATTGTCCTTTTTAAAACCATGTTGAAAGGTTTTTAGCATGTTGTATTTATTTAGATAGCTATTATAGTCTTAACAATTAAATTCTTTCAAATAATTTGGCAATTTCAGATACTAGAGTGATAGGTCTATGGTTATCAGTATGTTGTTCATCCCCCTATTTTAATATTGGTCTAATCAATCCCATTTTTTTTTTTTTTTTTTTTTATTGATGATGGGGGGAAAAGGCAACTAATGCCCTAACCCCAGGCAAGCCTGGGAGTGTGAGACTCCCCACCCTGGACTCGAACCAGGGTGGCACTACTCAAAAAACCCCCACCGGAAGTAGGAGGCCCATGCCTCTCTGTTGCAGTACCGCATTAAGCACCTGCGCATTTTTGGTGATAGTGAATGCTGCCTGCCAGTGGCAGTAACAGCAAGTGATGGTGATATTAGCCAGTGGACACACATGACTTGCGCCCTGAGTGCCCCGCTGGAGAAGTAATTGGTGTAAGTGAAGGGTAGTTAGTGGTGATGTTTGTAAAGGTTAAGGTGATTCTTCCTGGTGTTCCCTTGTTCTGAGTGGTATTCTCTGAGCAATTGCTGCGCTGTCTTAGGCTGCTGTGGGAATGGTCCTTTGGTGGCCATCCTGGCGTCGTCTTCGGGGCCTTCATCTCCTCCCTGATGATGAGACGGATGTCGCTGAGGAGTCGGTGGTTCTTGTGTGGAGGCGAATGTTGCTGCTGATAATTTTGGACGCTGGCTATCCGGTTGGACAGCTCAGCGGTGGAGGCCTGTAGAGTGGAGATGGCGGCGGTGGTGGCAGCTTGTAGGTCCAGCAGCTTCCTGGTGATGACGCTGGTGCAGGCCTCTTCTAACTCAGCTAAGCGAGCGCCGATATTCAGGATCTCCGCATGAAGGTCCTGAATGGCATCCCGCGTCGCTGTGTCAATAGAAGCTGGAGGTGGTGTGGCGTCTGTGTGTTGGGTCTGCGGTGATTGTACTGGCTGCGGAGTGGTGCGCCCGTCCCTCGGGTAAAGGGGACACTGGGCCTGGCTAGTAAAGTGTCCTGTGCCACGGCAGGTGGCACAGAACCGGCGACGGCGGCGGAGATCATGCCCAGTGCACTGTGTCGTCAAGACGCTGGTCCCACAGTAATGGCACCGCGGCGCTGAAGTGCAGGAGCCTTGGCTGTGCCCGAAGGCGCAGCAGCGGCGGCAGGGCCGTGGCGTTCCTGTCTGCTTACTTCGACTGGCAGAAGCCGCCCTAATAAGGGCAACCCTGATGTCAAAGCAGCTTCAAGGTCAGCCGGGTCCTGAAGCTCCACTCTTACCAACGGAGTTGGTCCCCGGTCGCAGAAAATGCGGGTGGCCCTCAAGCATGAAGGCCACCGCGACTGCGCGGCGGTGAGCAGATGCCGGGTGGAAAGGTCCCGAGGGACCCCCCTTACCACGGCACTGAACCGGGGCGGCGGTGTGGAGCTCGGCGGAGATGGTGTTGGTGATGGCGGCAACTGCGGCAGCAGTTGCGGCGAGGGTGTGGTGGCGGCCGGCGGCGAAGCAGGGCTTGCCGGGACCGGTTGCAACGGAGGTTCTGCCTCCTCGGCGGCTGTCGAGGAAGAGGCGTCGGGTGCTGCCTTAGCAGCGGCGAGTCTGCGCTGTCTCTTCTTGGCCATCTTGACGAGTCGAAGAGGAAGCTCCGTTCTCCACTCTCACAACAACAAACCACCTAATTTTCATTCGAGGGAGTGGGAGACAAGGAACCAACCTGGCAGAAAACTTTCTGTAATGGAGTTCATCTTGGATGATTGTTTGAATGCTTCTGTAACTTATTCCTAGGACAAAAAAAATTTTGGATATTTTTATGTGCCAATCTTCTTCAATAATGTCACGAATGGCAACAATATTGACTGCTTGTCCACAGTCTCCCCCTATAAGGTTCATTTTGCACAGCTCTTCCCGCCATAAAAATTTTAGCCCACTCATACACTCAAGTCTTGGAAAATGTTTCTTCCCCAAACTGTGCATGAAGCCGTCTCAATATTTCCGAAGGTTTGGTGGCCTCTTTTGCAAGAAATCTGAGATGATGCATTGTGCAACAGACGTGTGTACCTCTTGCTCATGGCGTACTGATGCGGCCCTGTTCTCTGCGCGCACAATACCCCCTCCCCAGATATCCCCACCAACATACTGACAAAGTCTCTCCTCAAAATTATGACCAACAGCAGTGTTACATTAAAATTCCCATTTATATTTGATCTGCCCTCATATTAGGTGAAGAAGGTATTGCATTCCACCCAAAAATTGGATACTGAGACTTCACTGGAAATACACATTTAAGTGTTCTCTGAATAAAAAAAAAAAAAGCATTTTTAGAAACAGTACCACTTGTATGTGTATTTGTGTGTGCATACATGCAACCATGTGTACAGCATAATTCAAAAACAAAAAGTCAGTTGAATCCCAAACTTGGTATTTAAGCTTAGTATTTTCCAAGGATGAGAAGAACTTTTGAAAATTTTGATTCTCACCAAAATAGCTCTAACAATTTTGATTAAAATATTGTATATTAAAGATATTTACTGACAAATAAAATTTATATCTTGAATTTTCTGGAAATAGCCTCTGAATACATCTGCATTTGGGAAGGATGAAGTTTGCATAAGAGACAGACAAAAACCTGCTGCACAAAAAAATGGAGATCTCGTTAAAACACACAATTTATGTTGCATACATTTTTTTTGTGGAGGTAACCATTTCTGAGATATTCCTTGTTATTGGTTTCAGTTTTAAATTATTTAAATTTTTTCAAACAGGAAATTTGTTGTTCCTGTTCCTCTAATTTTACTCCTGGCAATGCAAACAGAACCAAATTTCAACCACATGACAACCATATTTTAAAAGATTAGACAATTGCTTTAGCCTAGTGTATTCCGTTATTTCCCTTCTCCTTATAATAATACCATTTCTGGTAACATTTATCTTGATTAACATGCAGTAGATAGAATAAACTTTTTAAGGATGGGTGGTTGTAGGATAGGTAGAGAAGGTCTTGTGAATGGAACACATGTAATGTTGTTGATATTATTATTGTTATTATTATTATTATTATTATTATTATTATTATTATTATTATTATTATTATTATTATTATTGCATGTGTTCATTTGCTAATGTGGCAGTCATCTGCAACAATCCAGTGGGGCTGTGAAAGAATTGCTGGTGCATGTGTTCACATTTCCAGCAATACTGTCAGCTAAGTAACAATTCTTTGTGTATGTCATACAACCTGTAACAATCTAGATAACTGGCTCATCAGATAGTTGTGCACAAAATCACATTATGAAGTGGACTCTACATCATTCTCCTCTTCCTCTTTCAGAAGTACAATTTTTTACTTTCTCTAGCATGTATGTACAATGTACACCCATCACCACAAAAAATGAGTCATCCCCAAATTCCATGTGTCGATCGAAGAGCTTTGGATATCTTCGTAAAAGCTGTGTTCACAAAGCACTGAAATAACTGTACAGTGGCCAAGAGATTAAAAAGGCCTCGCTTCCACTCAAAAGCTCCTAGGTTAAAATCTCACACTGCTTATCATTTTTTTATGTTTGTTAATTTTATGACTGGATATTTAGAACATAACATTGCAATAATATAGCTTTGGCATTTGAAGTTATGGGCCTATCTATGCACACAAAAACATAATTGTACTGATACTCATGTTGCATGAAGATTTTGAGGAAAATCTCCTCCACCCCAAAACCACCCTTTACATGAAAATTTTTTTGTAAAATGCATATCTTGAATTTTCTGGGAATAGGCTCTGAAGATCGGTTTATTCAGGATGAATTTTGCTAGATTTTATATAACTAGTAAACTGTAAGAGATAGACAAAAGCCATTTTTGAGGTATTTCTTATTATTCATTTCAGTTTTAAACTACTTAAAACTTTTCACGTACAGGAATTTGTCAACTCCTGGCAATGCAAAGAAAATGATTACATCCACATGGCAACCAGCTTTTAAAAGATTTGACTATCATTTTACCCTAGTATATTCCTTTATTTCACTTCTACTTGCAAGAAGCCATTTCTGCTAATGTTTATCTGGATTAACATGAAGTAAATAGAAGCATAAGCTTTTTAATGATAATTGGTGACAGAGATGTAGAGAAACTCATGTGAATGGAACCATAAGATTATTTTAAGTAACAATTTCATTTTATGCTCTTGTAATAAGTTTTTAAGGGCAGTGAAGATAAATCAGTAATTGTGTGTAATTATTTCTTATCTAAAATAATCCCCCTTCAATGAAACTTTTCAGTTATTAAACCTTTATTGCATAATCTCTCTGTTCAACACAGGCACCTGCTAGCACTGATACAAGACTGTCATTCTGCAAAACACTATTCCATATGGATATGTGATTTTTGGAAAATCCTTAATTATTTAGTTGGTTAAACATAACTTGAATTATTCTGTTTTCTTTCTGCTTCTAAAACCTGTTAAAATGGAAATAAGGAATGTTTGAAATTGCCAGTTTGGTCAAATAATATTTACTTTAGTTTGCCTGAAACACTAGATCTACCATACAAAGAATTATTACAGTATAGTATTTTGTACTTCACAGTATGACAACAAAGGGCGTAACTTCTTGCATATGGCTATTCAGAAGAACGATATGGAAAGTGTGCTGTTCCTGTTGTCAATTCAAGTAGATGTCAATTCTAGAGTACAAGATGCCACACAAACACCACCATTACACTTAGCAGCTGCATCTGGTTCTGAAATGTTGGTGCGGAGTTTACTCTTAGCTGGTGCAAGAGTAAGTATTTTCAGCATTCACTTGTAGTTCCCTTTGTGTTCCCTACCATTTTTTAATTATACAATAACATTTTTGATACATTGTCATGTAATGAGTTTTATTAAGTGCCATAAAAGGAGAGCAGGAATGATGAATATTTTGGTACAGGCTAAAAAACAACAGTTTTCTGTACTTCCCATTTATCATGGTTTCCATTTAACAGTTTATTTCTTTCCAAAAATAGCACAATTGTTATGAGATCAACTTATGCCATATTAATTGTAAAAGTGCAAATTAATATGCTTTATTATTTGTATGTATGTATGTGCATGCACGTGTCTTTATTCACTGTTGGAAATTTTACAATTTCATGGTTTTGTCAGGAATACAATATTTTGTAAGGAAAACACTTAATAGTTACTAAATACATTATGAGAACCATTAAGTAAATTAACATAAGAAATAACAAAAGACACACACATACATATATATATATATATATGTGTGTATGTATGTACACACAATAAATACATAAGTCTTTGTACAATAGCAAAAAAAAATACAATCAGTTTTAAACATAATTAGGTAATTAATTTACATGATTACTTTATATATACAGATTACAATTAGCTTATTTTCTAAAGTAATCAAAAAACTTCTGCACACTATAGAAATTCTGCTCGATTAAAAATGTTTTTACTTCTTTCTTAAAAGTTACTGTTATTAATTTTATTTGTGATTTGGTTGCATATGTATACGCTTGAGCAGTATGGAATTTGCCTTTTTGGCTGTTCTGGCAGTGTGTATATGTATGTTATTACTGTTTCTGGTACTATATCTATGAACAGTATTGTTTGTACTAAATAAGTGTGTATTGTTCCTTATAAAGCAGACAGTTTCAAAAATTAAAAGGCTTGGTAGTGTAAGAATATTATTTTGTTGAAAGTGTGGTTTACTTGTTGATGTTTTATGCAGATTTAATATTAACCTAAGTATTTTCTTTTGCCTTATAAATAGTGTGCTTATTTTATTACGGGAACTCCAAATAAATATACCATATGCAAGTGCAGTTTGCACATAGGAAAAGTAAATTGTTTTAGTGTCTGCAGATTACTAATTCTTTTTAAGACATATATAATGGGCTCTATTTATTCTGGATGTGACACTCTTAATATGACTTTTCCAGTCTAAGTGTTGATCAATTATATTCCAAGAAATTTTGATTTAGCAACATACTGTATGGTTTCTTTATTTTACATACAATTTTGGTCTATTATTTTATTACTTCTATTGGAGTGCGTGATATGTATACATTGTGACTTTTTTCCGTTTAGTACTGGTTTATTTGCTATTAACCATTTCTTCATACTTAACATTGTATTATCTGCTTGAATTTGTAGCTCAGTGGAATTACTGCCCCTGAGGATAAAATTAGTATCATCTGGGTATAGTATAGTCACAGCATATGATGTGTACTAAAATAAAGTAAAGGGCCAACATTCGACCCTTGAGGAACTCCACGTCTTATTGTCTTTATATCTGATTTTGAAGTTATTAGTTACTATTGTAAATTGCTGTCTGTCAGTTAGATAAGACTTAAAGCACTCTTAAGCTATGCCACACACTCCATAGGCTTCCAGTTTTGTCAGTAATATGTTATAGTCAACTAAATTGAAGGCTTACTCAGGTCCATAAATATACCAACTGTTGTATCGTTTACATCAATTCCCTCCATTGTTCCCTTAGTGAATGCATAAAATGCATTTAATATAGATTTGTTTTTCAAAAGCCATTTTATCACTAAATGCATACTTTTTCATGAAGGGTGCAATTCTATTGTGCATAACTGATTCCATAATTTTAGAAAAACCTGATTGAATGGCAATGGGCCTATAATTATCAATCATGTTTACACTGTCTTTTTTGTATATAGGAACAATTTTTGCCAGTTTCATCTTATCTGGAAATATCCAGATAACAGGGAAGTATTACATAAGTAGGGGTGCAGTAGATGAGAGCAGACAT
Source organism: Hymenopus coronatus (assembly GCA_030762935.1). Taxonomy (NCBI): domain Eukaryota; kingdom Metazoa; phylum Arthropoda; class Insecta; order Mantodea; family Hymenopodidae; genus Hymenopus; species Hymenopus coronatus. The sequence continues at coordinate 101,955,767 of CM060888.1, read as the reverse complement.
ATAGAAGCAATTCCATAGATGAGGGGAAGAGGGAAATAAAAAGCATGCCATCAGGAGAGATTGACAGCAGCAATAAAGCAGTTGATAAATGTGTAGGAAGTATTGAAGCAAAGTATAGAAAAGAAAATGGACCATAAAGAAGAAGTAAGTAGGGAATGGAGAGAAATCATGGAGGAGAAGTGGAAGAGAAATGTATTAGTGAAATGCATAAGTACACAAATGATTAGGAAATTGATAAGCCAAGCAAGAAAATTGAAAGGAACTGTCATTTACATAAATAAAGACATGTCTTACAAGCAAAGGAAGTACTAAGAGGCATAATTGAACAAAGAAGAATGACTCATAGACAAGGAAAAGTTGCATGTATCAGAAACTTCAAATTATGGACTGGTAGCAAAATGACAGAAGGAACATATGAAAAGGAAGAAAACCAGAATAAATAAAGGTGGTTGTTCTCAGGAGAGAACAATGACCCATGAAATTAATGGAGATTAAAGGTAAATTCAGCAAAAGATGACAAATGATACAGTGAGTAATAAAGGAGTCGAAAGAGAGGGAGAGAAGGGAGGCATCAAAGAACAGCATCTTAGAGTTAGGGGCCATAGAAACCATGGAGAAAGGGAAAAAAGAAGCAGAGGTGGCAAAGGAAGGAAGGAGGGAGGAATCAGGTTAGCAGGGTGCAAAAAGAGCAAAGGAGCAATACCAAAGATCATAGGATTGATGGAAGAACAGGAGAATATAAAACTCCTAGAAAAGGGAAGAGAGAGAGGGGCAGACTGTGGGGGTAGTGAATGGAAAGATAAGGTCACAGGTGAAGAATGGGTGTATTTCAGGGAAAAATGAAAGGATAATGGATAGATAAGATACAAGTGTGGAAGCATTAGGCAGACAAATGATGCAGAGAAGGGAGGCATATTGTGGAAGATCAAGAAGAAAGAGGAAATAGATACATCATGGTGGATAACTAGGCAGAGCTAAAGCTAGGAAGATACAAATAGCGGGGAAAGGAGGTTAGGCACAAGATCAAAGGCAAGTACAGTGTAAAGCGTATAAAAGGGACAAGACAAATGGTAAGTGTTAAGTGATTAAGGCCAGGAAAAGTAAAAGGGGAAAAGGGGAGGTTAAGTAAAAATTCAAGAAAAATCCAAGAAAATTTCAAGCAAGGTATAATTAGACAGTACAAGAGTAAAGTGGGACAGTAGAACACTCAGAAACACAAACAGATGAAGAAGGTTAAAAGAAACCTAAGTCAAGTTATTAAATGCAAAGGAAATCATGAACAATTAGGATGGCACATAATATTTTGTAAAGTAAATATGCAGAGGGCTGTCCAATGAAGGGGATGGTCCCAAGCTCAAAGGGCAGCTCAAATTATGTATAAATGTACTAAGTAAATTCAAATTCATTCAATTCAAATTAACTAGATCATCAAAGTAAAGTTAGACGAAACAGAGGTAACTTAATGTATCAACAATTTATTTAGAGCCAACAAATGCTGTCTTTGACTATTCTTATGGTGGTGTGGTAACACTGGAATTATTATACATGCTTGCATAGAATTATACATTCAGTTTCCTTAACTTCTTGGAAACCAATTGAAAAGTTATTGCTTGATTGAGAAGTGCAAACCTTCAGTTTTAAAATCCTCACTAGGCTTTTTGGCATGCCTGCATACCACCACCGCCACCACCACCAGCACCAATGCAGGGTTCTACATAATGCCTTATGTGGTACAAAGTAAGAGCATTGGCCTAGCCAGAAGTTTAATTTTAGCTTAGGAAGGAGTTCCTCTTTCTCCTCTCTTTAATTCTTACGACATTGCTTTTCTGTTGATGATACTATTAACTATTTCCTCAATGTATCCTTTAATAAATTCTTTAATATGGCCCTTAAATGCAAAAAATGTCATAAATGGAGTATGAAGGAATCAATAAAGAAGAATATTTACTTTGATTAACGTGGTTAACTTTTACACACACTTAGCTTACTTTTATGGAGTAAGAGGTGAGGGCCCGCAATCATCAATTGTTCCATCAGCTGTTGAAGTACTTCTGTCTGAGAATAATGTTGGGATATTATGCACCGCAAGTTGCACAGGATACTTTAATTGCTTTTATATTTCTGATTATGCAGCAGAAATATAACAGCAATTAAAGCAATCAGTGCAACTTTCAACTTCTTATAACATTTACAAAATCCCTTCTTATTCCAAACCTGAATTTTATTCTTTTGAAGTCCAATGATTTTGACTCCTGTTATATAAATGTTTCATCTTAGGGTGCCCAGGTGGTGCAGTGTTTTTTTTTTTTTTTTTTTTTTTTGCTGCTCTCATGTTGAGGGTCTGTGGTTCAATTCCAGACTCTTGAGATGGTAATTTTAAGTTGGCCCTATCTATGCCTCCATTTCTGTTTAGTTCATGTGGAGTATCCCCAAGGCATGTGATTTAGAGACTGTGGTAAAAATATAGCAAAAACTATAGGTTCTCTTATGTCACCATCCTCGTAATCACTCCCATCGGAAGCAACAGACATTGCCTGCTGGGTGCCTCCATCTCAGAAATGATGGAATGAATTAAAACCCTGAAGGTTGATCAGATAGTATAAGAAGCATTGGTAACAGCAGCAATAATAATAATAATAATAATAATAATAATAATAATAATAATAATAATAATAATAATAATATTTCATTATGGATTTACTATCGACTATCATTCAAGACCAAAAGTACACAATTTTTGTATAGTTACCTCCAAGTTAATACTAACTGCTAAGAATAACTCTCGGTTAGCTGTCAACCCAAAGGTTGTAATAAGAAAAGTTTCACTCACTCCAAGTTAATATCTAACCAGAATCTTAACCAGGGATTGTAAATCAGGCCCTTAATATATTTTTGTTTTGATAGCTGTTCTATATTTTTAGAAAACGTAAATTTACATGATAGATACAAGCTTCTTAATCTTCAAAAATTAATCAGTGTTTTATATTTGGGCCATTAAATTTTTTTCCTGTTTATGATGTTATAATAATAATAATAATAATAATAATAATAATAATAATAATAATAATAATAATAATAATAATAATACCAACAATAACAACAATAACAATAACAACAACAATAACAACAACAATAATATCAACAACAATAATATCAACAACAACAATATCAACAACAATAATATCAACAACAACAACAATAATATCAACAACAACAACAACAATAATATCAACAACAATAATATCAACAACAACAACAATAATATCAACAACAACAATAATATCAACAACAATAATAACAATAATAAAACGGTAATGATAATAACAGTAATAATAATAGTAATAAGCCTACCTGGGTATTGTGGTGGTAGCATGTCTGCTTCACGTACAAAAGGTCATAAATTCGAATCTCGTTCAGGGTTAGTTGCCCGGATAAGGTTTTTTTTTCGGGATTTTCCCTTATCCTGAGAAGACGAATGTCGAGTAACTTTAAGCTCCATAGACTCCAAGATCATTTGAGCATCATTTCACCAATTTCATACATCGTCTGATATGACCAACCAGGCTAAAAGACGTTAAGTAACCGAAAAAGAAAAATAGTAGTAATATCAATAATAGTAATAATAGTAATAATAATAATAATAATGTTTAATAAAGCTAAGAATTATATCAGCATAATTAAATGCCATTTATCTACGCTACCGAGATCAACAGTCTTAGGCACATTTTTTTTTTTTTTTGTAGTGTTTAACGCCCGCTTTAACTACTTATGGCACCGCAGGCGGTGACACTGATGATACATGAATGATGATGGAGCACCGGTGGAATGCGATGGCGGGGGAAACCGGAGTACCCGGAAAAAACCTGCCCTGCTTTGTCCACCACAAATCTCACATACGGTCGCTTGGGATCGAACCCTGGCCGTCTAGGTGAGAGTCAAGTGGTCTAACCACTCAGCCACGGCGCAGCCTCTTAGGCACAGAAAGCCAAAACTAAACCATCTGTGATTTCCTCAGTTGAATAAAGAACTTAATATTGATCTGCAAATAAAAGAAGTGCAGACAAAAAAGCTAATAATACCAGGCAGACTTAGATCCATTTTGACATGAAATCATGCTCATTTCAGGGAAAGGCTTAACTTATTTGATGACAGTTCTATAGTTAATGCTTTACTTATGGTGTAGTTCTAATTTTACACATCATTCTGATATTTCAGGCTGATGACCGTGATGCTCACCGTCGCACAGCATTACATGTAGCAGCTGCAGAAGGACATGCAAATGTTGTGTCAGCACTTCTGCAAAATGGGGCAGATTATGATGCCACAGACACAGAAGGTGACAATGCCCTACATATTGCCACACGTGAAGGTCACCTTTCTGTAGCTCGTGCCTTACTCACTGAATCTCGTCTTGATGCTGAAGCAATAGACATAAAGGGCAGAAATCCACTTCATGTGTTGGCACGGTATTCGCGAGACAATGCTGCTGCCATATGTGAGCTATTCCTAGAATGTATGCCTGAATATCCTCTTGATAAGCCAGATTTGGAAGGTAACACAGGTAGGTAAAAGAAATAAGGCAAAACAATTTATAAGATATATTTTTAAAAATTAATAATATGTTATATGTATGTTTAAAATCTTAATGCATAATGTCATGCCAGTAAAATTTCTAATTTTGTAACAATAACTTTGCTCTTATGTCTTGAAAATGTTATTGTATTACCTTCTTAACTTCTCCCATTTTTTCCCATCAGTGACAAATTGATTTTCTTGATTATAAAATTACACTATCAACATCTCTATTGTGAAGTGGTCATATTATACCCCATTTAATTATTTGCTTGTTAAAAATGCTGAATGTGCATTTTAAATATACCCTCCAGTTAATTTATTACTCTTTACTCTTTGATTTTTCTGTTCCAGTGAAATATACTGACCCTTAATTCTTAATATCCTTGTTTTTTTACATCCAGTAATTGTATGTAGCCTGCAAGGGTTCTTAGCAACTTTATTTCAACTGTCTAAAATGAGCAATGTCATTAAATCAGAATAAAAGACTTGACAGAATTGAATAACAGTCATGTGTTATGCCACGTGTGGATTTAATATAAGGGGACCTACATATGCATCAACATAAGAGTAAGGTGGAAATTACCTTTTTCTTTTTGGTTCTGTTTTAACACTATTCTTACCCAATATAGCACCACAAGTGGCACTGATGATACCTATGATGAAATGAAATAATTGGGAAAGCAAATTTGGGAAGGAAGGATTCTTTACAGAACTTTACGGCAATTTACCTGCATTATTTGCCAGTTATGAGGCCTGGGAAAAACACTGAAAAAATCTCAGTCATGGAGTTGATCCTGGTAGGATTTGAACTAGAAACCTGCCATTCATAAGCCCATGCATTAACAAGTTGGTCAGTCATGTTTGAAGTTACCTTGTGATTAACAAATACTTCTTGCTATTGGAGAAGTTGATATCTAGCTGACTATTCAATATTGGGAATTATAATTTTTATTTGAACTTTAAATTATGAGTAAAAATTAAAATTTTAATTCCCTTTTTTCAGATAATAATAATAATAATAATAATAATAATAATAATAATAATAATAATTTAGATTACATTATTAATAAATTAATAAATAATTTAGAATAAATGTAAATTCTGCAAGCAACCTATGATGTAAGGAGGAGAGTGCTCTGATGAAATGGACTTGGTATGGAGGAGGAAGGTTTAAAAAATCTGATGTGTTCCATTCACATGACTTTCTCTACAGCAAATTATTGTTATGCTTCTATTTACTTCATTCTAACCGAGAAAAGATTAACAGAAATAATCTTATTACTTGCTTCTTTATAAGTAGAAGTGGAATAAGAGACTGCTAGTCAAAAGCTGGTTGCTACGTGACTGAAGTTCCTTTGCTTGTATGAGCAGGAGTTGACAAATTCCTGCATGAGAAAAGTATGTTTTTCAAAGCTGAAACAAAAAACAAGGATATCTTAAAAATGATAAATTCTATGAAAAAATGTATATAACATAAACTGTGTGTTTTAATGAGCTCTACATTTTTTGTATGGCAAGTTTTTGTCCATCTCATATGGTTTAGCAGTTATGCAAAATTCCGTAAAATTCATCCAGAATAAGGTAGTCTTCAGAGGCTATTCCCAGAAAATTCAAAATATACATTTTATTTGTCAGGTAATTATCTTTAATATGCGAAATTTTAATCAAAACTGTTAGAGCCATTTTTAAGAAAATCAAAATTTTCGAATTTTTTTCCATGTAAAGGGTAGCTTGTGGTGGGGGGATTTTTCTCAAAATCTTCGTGTCGCATCTCTGGAAGATACTAAACTTAAATACCAAGTTTGGTGCTTTACCGACTTTTCATCTTTGAGTAATCATGTTCACACACACACACACACACACACACACACACACACACAGACCTTTTTCTGAAAATACTTTTTTTTTGGATACAGGAGACCCTAAAACGTATATTTCCGGTGAAATCTTGGTATCAAATTTTTGGGTGGACTGTAATACCTTCTCTATACACTATGTACATAGTATGTGTAGAGAAAGTAAAAAGGATGACCTCACAAATGAATGCTCACCTTTCTGAAGAATTTACAGAATATGGACTGTAAAATTAGGTTGCCATCATTAACTTTTTTCAAGAAAAAAATTATATTTCACTAACACAACCTATTGAGATATGTTTCTGAGATTGCATCTTAAAAATTTATAAAAAGAATATTTACATTGTTGCAGCATGTAATCTTTTCATCATATTTAGCTACCTATAACTTTGACCTACTCTCAAATCTCGGAAAAAGTTTGGAAGAAAAAGATTTTATGGAGGTAATTTTATGTGTAATTATTTTGTAGACCTTGACAAATCATGTTATAAAGAGGGTAGAACAGCCTTACAATATGATTGAGGAAGGTCTATCAACCTTAGCTGTAGATTTGTTTAAGTTATATTACCTTTGCATTTTTCACTTTCCTTGTTAATAAACAGTCCTTGCATAAAAAATCTGATGGATTACTTCATATCTTCCTCTACCCATTCTTCAACAAATGTACTTTAAAAAGATTATTCTTTACTAAATGTTAATTGAGATAAACAACATTTTGTAGAACTGGTTTTTATTATTTTTTATTTTGTAGGTATAATGGGAATAGGGGGATTATATATAAGTTATAGGTGTGCTTTAATGAGATCTACATTTACACATTTCTATGTTCTAAGATTTACTAATTTTATGGTATCAAAGTCATAGAGCATGACACAGGACATAAAGAGTATTCCTAGTCAGAAATGCATTTCATTTGTGATGAAAATATATTAAAATATATGGTAAAAAAATGTGTGTGTGCGTGCTTTAATGAGTTCTACAGTTTTGTGTACTAAGATTTATATCTGGTTATGCAAAAGTCATAGAGCATGACACAGGATATGAGAGAATATTCTTAGATTTAGAAATGCATTTCACATGTGATGAAAATACATTAAAATGTATGGTATTGTAATCAAAATATTTAGCTGTTTTTTTAAAAATAATTTTTGAAAAATGTTTCATGTTTAAGGTAGTTTGGGATGGGGATTTTCTTGAAAATCTTTGTGTTGTATTTTGGAAGATGGAGAAATTTGGTTTTTTGAGTAATGCTGTTCGCAGATGGACACACAGACACAAATGAGAACAATTAAGAGTAAAAACATAGATTACACTCAAACTTACTCCGAAGTAAGTTACTTTTTTTCAAGAGTGAAGTTAAGAGTGTAATCTATGTTTTTACTCTGAATTGATTAGTTATTTCACTGTGCATTCCAATTTATGTTTTAATTGACAAACAAGAACCTTTGTCTAAAAATGAATTTTTGGGTTCAGGGAGTCTCCAACATGTTTCCATTGAAATCTTGACATCAAATTTTGGATGGGTAAAATACTTATTATATATAGTAGAGAAAGTAATAAAAAAAATTGTAATACAAATGCAAAATCTAATCTTCAATTTTTATTTCAGCATTGCTCCTGGCTTACATGAAGGGAAATGGAAATCTTTGCCGGACACTTGTCAAAGCAGGAGCATGTCTGGGTGCAATGAACAAAGACGGTATAACAATTTTCAACTACCAGGTTGCAACTAAACAACTTCTTTATAGGTAATAACTGTTTTCTCTTGATTTATGCAAAATTAAAAATAAATGTGATGTTTACAGATAAAATGAGTTGCTATTTATATCACCTGCATTGATGTTTGACTTAACCTTGTCGTTTGTGGCTGCTAAATACTAATAAAAACTATTTCCTTTCTACTGAGTATAACAGCTCAGTTGACTTAAAGTTGTTGATTTTTCAATAAAAGAGAAAATCCCTCTACTTTTAATGTATGGTAAGTATGCTATGATTGCCTGCGGTGCCATAAGTAGTTAAATCGGGCATTAAACACTACCAAAAAAAAAAAAAAAAAGTATGCTACAAAACTTGGCTATCAGGAGCATGGTCATGTACTGTATACTTGGCTGGCAGTTGCATGGCCCGACACCCAGTCACACATGCGTGGACATCAAATAAAATCTCAAATCACATTAACAATTATCAGAATAAACATAAAACATACCTTATAATAGGAGATTTGAAAATGCCATCCTTCTGCATCAATTCATCTATGGTATCTGAGAAAATTTTCATTCACATGCATAGCTCAGCTTCCGAAATAGCGTTAATTTCTGTCTTGATGTTTTGTTTTAATTCTTCTAATATGTAGGGATTAGTTTTGTAAACTTTATTTTTCAAGTTGTCCCATAAATAAAAATTGTATGCTGTAAGATCGGGGGGGGGGGGGGGGGGGCAAGTGGGCCATAAACCCTTACTAATGTTTTTATCCTCACGCATTTCCAAAATAAACTATAATGATTCAATAACTGTATGCGCAGTGGCAGAATCTTGCTGGGAAATATCCAGACCAACATTCAATGTCCGTCAGCTATTCGAAACATGGTATGAGTATCTTTTTGCATTTATGGTACTCTTATAAAAATAGGCCCTATTATTCTGTATCCATTTATTGCGCTCCAAACCCCAATTTTTTATCGGGCAAGGGAATGAAATTGAATTTGTCTGTAGCATAATATTGTTTGTGTTGTGAGGAACATGACCATGTAAATGAAGCCAGTATTAATTGTGGATCGATTGTTCCATCATTAACATTCCTCAAAATCCAGTTACAGAAACCTACCTGACTCCAGTGATCATGTGGTAGCAATTTCTGGACAGCAGTAGTAACCTTGTATGGTTTGAGTTTTAAAAGTTTTGTTGCTCTGTTGCGCTCAATGCTGAAGCTTTTGAAATATCAATTTCTTGTGCAAAGTGCCTAAGAGATTTTCGAGGTGACCATTCTAACCTTTCTCCGATTTGTACTCCATAAGCACATGCTTGTTTACTTTTTTTTCCTATCACAAATTGATCCTGCTCCCTGAATTTATTCACAGGCAAATGAACAGGCTCTCTACTCAGAACATGCACACCAGGAAATTTAGTTTCAAATTGCCTCTAAGATGATGTAAGCACATGCATATCGTACATAAACTCTCTTTGTGTTGCTGTATATGCATTTTGAAAGCACTTCGAGCAAAAGCAAACACTTCCAAACATTCCTAATGTTATTCTTGTGTGAACTGTACCAGAACAGAAGTAAGACTGATGACAGAACAGATGTAGGAAATGGGCACAGGGAAATGCAGTGAAGGTCGCATGGTCCATGTGATTAATTGAGTCTTCATACCATTTACTGAATCTGTCAATATGGTTTAAATATTGAAAATATAGGTATGTTTACTATTAGAAGTAGCCATTATATTAATGCTTGTAAATTGTCTCCTATTCTTTCAAATCTGACCAGATTATTATAATTATCACCATTTGTATTGTGACATACTCAATAAACTTTTCCAGTGTATAAGCTATCCATAAATTCAACAATTACATCTAACACTTGTGAATAATGTAAGGTTGAGTCTGCTCAGCTTAAGAGAATCGTAAACTTGCTGCCAAAATTCCATATTCTCTTTTATTCATAAAATGTTCCGAGTTTATACTCTCTCTCAGGTGTATACTCCAGAGCTATGTTTGTTCTCTCAACCAAGTTTATACTACAAACTTTTATTCATATGATTTATAGAGTAAACTTCAAATTTGAGCAAAAGCACAAACTCACTTTTGTTAATATCTCCCAATGTATATCCTTAAATCTGCATCAAATCATCTTCCTAACCATTCTCCTGCATTATATTCAGAGTCAGTTCATGTTCCACTCTTTCTACCTTTAAGTATATTCCTGAAATTTTAAAATTCTTTCTGGATATGACCTTTCCCATTCCTAATAGAACTTGGCCAATAACCGCATTTAGTGAAATACCTCCAACTTCCAGCAGGTATAAAGACCTCTCCTTGGGGGCATTGAACCTTGTATGGGACAGAGTTCCAGGTTTGCCTGTCCAGCTGAAGAGATGATTCCAAGTGGTAACTATAAGTGTCGTTGCTCCAGTTCCATTCCCCGGTGTATCCTCTCACCTCTTCCTCCTTCCTGGGGAAGTCCCCTGCATGGTATAGGTACATCTATGCTAGGATCAGTGCCAAGTCCTCTCTGTCCCCAACTGACTGACAACTGACTGAGCGGATGTGTTTATTAATTTTGAAATTAAAAAAATTACAATTATGAATTACTGTGGTGTTTGAATACCAATAGAGCAAGTATTTTGGTTGTCATGGTCGTCAGTTTTAAATTGTAGCCATTTGATACTAAAGGCTTTTGCATTATCATTTAGATAGAGAAGTAATTAGGATAAAGTAAGTACTTATTAATCATATTTTATGTATAATTAGTTATGTAATTTATTTACAAGCTAAGGAATTGTGTGAAATTTCACAAAATAGGTAATGTAAATCTCAGCATTACACTTGCACATTCTGTGCAAACATGAGAGTTACTATTCCCTTGGAGCAAAGGCACAATTGACAGTACCACCATTAAAAGTACGACTGAGACACGGACGCTGCTTAAAAACACAAATTGTCTCTACAAAATATGGATGTCTGGTAACCCTTACGTTTTATGAATATAGCCATGGTAGCTAGTAAAAGAGCATCACCATTTCTAAGCTGAAGCATTGTGAATTAAATAATATCTGTGATATTGAATTAAATAATATCTGTGATACTGAATTTCTCAATTCATTTCAACTTTGTATTTCCACATATGTGTCCAAAGAGCATTCACACATGAGAGGTCTCAGCATTTTCTGGCTGATTTGTTTTTCCACAATGTCATACCGTTTTTGAGTATTAAAACTCCTTCACTGCAGACACTCCTGATAGAAAATCAAGCCACAGTAGGCCAAAAGGCCTAATTATTTATGAAGCCTCTTGAAACAGGCCCTTGTCTTGTATATTGTGTTTACGGCCTCCATCTGTGTCTGAAGTAGAAGTTAGAGAAATGAAGAGACCTTGTTTGTGTCAAACATAGCATACAAGGAATTTGATTTTATAAATGGTCAGCTAATGATATTACCTGTAAAGACGAAGGTAACAACAAAAACAACTGTGATACAAAACCTGTAATGTACCTTCTACCCCTTTTAATTATTACACAAATTCTACTTTTAACCAATTTAATAATTAAGGGATTTAAAATATAGTAAAGAAAGTATAAAATGGTTAGAATTTGTCCTGTTAAAATGTAAGAGAGAGGTGAATTGGATCAGTAAGAGAGAGGTGAATTGGATCAGTAAGAGAGATACCCACTTGATCTCAGTTTTATATTTTAGTTTTATTTACTGCTAATAGTTTCATTTTGCAGTTTAAAATTACCATTAAGTTAAATGTTTTATACAAATTAGTGTCAGATATGCAAAAATAGAATTACTATTAAGAATCGTTTGGATGTCACTGTTAAAAAATCTTGTATTCCTCTCAGAAAACTTTCTCTATATCTCTGTAAGAAATTTATGTTAAAAAGCTTATTATTCTATCTACTTCATGCTAATCGAGATAAACTTAGCAGAATTGGTCTTATTACTTGCTTTCTTGTAAGTAGAAGGAAATAAGGGAATACATCAGGCTATATATTTTTAAAGCTGGCTGCCATGTGGATGTAATTTGTTGCTGGTCAGGAGTTTACAAATTTCTATCAGAGAAAAGTTTAAGTATTTTAAAACTGAAACCAATAACAAGAAATATCTCTGAAATGGTCAATTCCACCAAAAAAATGTAAATGACATAAATCGTGTGTTTTAATAACATTTGCAGTTTTTTCTATTTGTTAATGGTTTACCATTTATGCAAAATTCAGCAAAAGTCATCCAGAATAAAGACCTCTTCAGGGGCTATTCCCAGAAAATTCAAAACATACATTTTATTTGTCATTTAAAATTCTTTAATATACAGTATTTTAATCAAATTCAATCAAGCCATTTTCTAGATTTTCTCCATGTAAAGGGCAGTTTGGGGTAGAAGGATTTTCCTCAAAATCTTTGTGTTGCATCCTTGGAAGATACTAATACCAAGTTTGGTATCTTAACAACTTTTTGTTTTTGATTTATGGTCTCTCACATGCATGCACTCACTCTTATCACTCGTTCACTCACACTCCTTTTTCTAAAAAAATGCTTCCTTTTATACAGGGGATCTTAAAACATGTACTTCCTGTGAAATCTTGTTATCAAATTTTTAACAGAGTGCAATACCTTTTCTTCCTATGTACTATGTAAAGAAAATAAAAATCCCTATTTATGAGATGATATTCCAAAACCAACCATATAAAAGGCAGCAGTATTGATAATAAAGATATACTGAGTAGCTTCTCTCCATATTTATTTTAATTTTAAAATGATTTTTAAGTTTAAATATAATGAAAGGGTAGATGGAAAGCTTAGTTTACCTTGACAGGGAATTTGAGCAATTCCATTTTACTCTGTTTCTAGGCTACTGGATCATCTATCCCAAGAACCACCATGGGCAGAGGGTGATATTTGTTTGGAATGTGGAAACAAATTTGGCCTTACAATGCGAAAACATCACTGGTAAGTGCAGTCTTTGAACAGTGATAATCAATTACAGTATTATTTATTAAATATTGCTACTGTTAGAATCTATAATTCTGCAGAAAATACTTAGTATTTATTTGATCTTTTATTTATTTTAACATGAACTTGCATGATTTACATATTGATGACAATGTAGTTTGCTATTTATTTTCTACTCTGTCTATTGGAAAAAAAATTAAAAGATAATCTTAAAGAAATACTGTTCTTTTCAGCATACATGTTTTTGTATGGTAAGACAAAATAAGCAGATATTTTCTAGTTGCATATTTATTATTCTTTCTTATTCTCTCATGTATATTTTTATTCTTCCTGTAAATTGGGAACTGTGCTTCAGAGTCAACTTTATTTATTTTGAAACACCAGCAAAAAATGAAGATTGTTATTATTAGCCCAAAAGTAGCTATTTCCAGGAACAAGTTGCACTCTTTTTAAATTTGAGAGCAAAAAAGAAACATTTATTTTCTTGTTGTTAAATGTGTCCAAGCATTTTTTCTAACATATGGTACATAATGGCAACAAACATAGTACCAGTGATGCCTCATTATTTGTCACCACTATTAGTATTCTGTTCATCACTCTCGCCATTTTCTTCATTCTCTTCCTGCAACAAGTCATCCATGCTGCCATTTAGCATGTTTGATATGCAGCATTTCTTGAACCTCTTAATGATGGACTGTGATGATATGTACACCATGAAGCAAGAATGTACCCACACAGAAGAGTGAATGATGCATTCTTAACATACCAGAAAAAAATCTGCTTCCAGGAGCCAGTTTGAATACTTTTTAAGAGGTTGTCTTTGAATGACATGTTCAAGGCAACATCTCGCACCTGTAGTTCTGAAGTCATGTATACAAGCATTATGACAGGTCTCTTGTACAGCAAGATTGTCATTTACTTGAGAAATTAGATGTCCCTTTAAAGCATTCAAAACTAGCATATCCCTCAGTAAGCAGTACTCCAGGTCTGCAATTCCTAACAGCAAAAGAAGACAGGCAGACAACGATCAATTGCATTATCTAGCTTATTTACATACCTACCTATCTACCCACCCACCTTGCAATCCGTAGATCCTATTATGAGCTTAGATTCAAAGCCCAAGCTCTAATGTGTAGATCATGTCAACAATTACATTTATTCATACTTATTAATACATTTATTTACAAATAATAACTCTGAAAATGAATTTTAAGAGGTATTGTGCATAATTTTCAATTACATGTCTGTTTCCAAAAGCCTGCCCATACTCTTGCATTCTTAGAATTTTCATGTTTATTATATTTACAATATTATATTATTACCAGTGTTTATTGATTGAATAAAATCCTCCTCTGTATAGAAGGTGTGAGTAATATGGTATCTTTTTAATTCTGATCTAAACTTGCTTTTGTTCATTGGCAATTCTTTTATAGAAGAGGGACGTGAATTAAACAAAACTATTCCTTTGTAGTAAATCCCTTTTTGGAATAACTGCAAATTATTTGTTGGTCTATGTAAGTCCTGTCTATGTCTGGTCTCTTTGTTATAAATATCTGTAATTTTTGTAAACTTTTCTGAGTTATTTATTACAAATGACAATATGGCTAGAATATATTCACAGGCTAATGGTAAAATTCCAAATATTTTGAAGAGTAGTTTGCAGTGGGTTGATCGTCTTTCCCCTGCCATTATTCTTATTACCTTTTTTTGCATAATGAATACTTTATCATTTACTGAATTTCCCCAAAATATTATTCCATAGGTCATCAATGAATGAAAATATGCATAAACTGCTTTTAGTATGTTCTTATTTATAAGCTGAATTAAAGATTGGATTGCAAAGCATGCAGAGTTTAGTTTGGGTAAGATATAATCAATATAGTGTTTCCAATTCATGCTACAATCAATCATAAGACCTAGGAATTTTGTATTACAGGCTTCTGCATATTCTATCCTTAGGTCTGCCATGTGTTTATGCTTTGTGCAAAAATTAATGTAGTTAGTTTTTTCAAAGTTTATATGGATTTTATTACTTTCAAACCAATCATTTAGTGTTTTGAAGATTTTATTAGATGAATCTGGGAGCTGACTGACATTGTGTTCTTTAATTATAATACTTGTGTCATTCGCAAAAAGAACTGGATAGGCGTTGTTGTTTATTACTGCAGGTAGATCATTTATATAAACTAAAAATGATAAGGGACACCATGCTTTATTTCACACCATTCAGAATTTGCATTGCTGTTATTTGAAGTATTTATTATAACCTTTTGCTTTCTTTTTGATAAGTAAGATGTAATCCATTGATACCCTTTGGCCCTAATTCCATAGTGTAATAATTTTGATAGAAGTATTTCATGATTAACGCAGTCAAAAGCCTTTGATAGATCGCAGAATATTCCTAGTGTGTTAAGTTTGCCATCCAATGACTTGAGAACTTCATTTGTTAAATTGAAAATGGCATCACTATTTGATATGCTCTTCCTGAATCCAAACTGCTCTTTTACTAAAATATTATATTTATCTAGATGGTGATAAATTCTTTTAAACATCATTTTTTCAAAGATTTTTGAAAAAGCTGTAAGTAAAGATACTGGTGTATAGTTTGACATTTCTGAGATTTTCTCTTTCTTGTATAATGGCTTAACGAATGAATATTTTAATCGGTCTGGAAATGTTTTGTTAACTTGGATGTTACATATATGACTTAAAGGTTTGCAAATAATGTTGGCACATATCTTTAATGTTTTCATGCTTATTTCATTGTATCCTGATGAATTCTTGCTTTTCAGGGATAGTATTACTTTTCTATTTTGGTTGCACTTCTGGATACTATCTCTAAGGATGTAAAATTTTCTATACAGGATTCCTGAAGGTATGAAATTGGATCTCTCTTAGGCTGTTTCTTTGTCAGTAAATTTTCTGCCACCTGAATGAAATATTTAGTAAATTCATTTGCTATCTGCTGGGGATCATTTATGGTCAAATTTCTTTTATATTATTTTTCAAGTGACATTTACCAGTCTCTTTTTTAATAATGTTCCATATAGTGCTAGGCTTATTGTGAGAGGATTGTATTTGTTTTTCATGACAAAGTTTTTTAGCTATATTTATAACCTTTTTTAGAATTCTGCAGTACATGTTAGTGTTGTCTACGTCTACCACACTTACTTTCTCTAGTTGCTAAATAATGTTCTCTTTTATGTCTACATGATATTTTTACTTTCTCTATATGTACTATGTACATAGTGTATAGAGAAGGTATTGTATTGTACCAAAAAATTCGATACCGAGATTTCACGGGAAATATATGTTTTGAGACCCCCTGAAACAAAACAAAAAATTCAGAAAAATGTCAATGTGTGTGTGTGAGCAGCATAGCACAAAAACGATACCGTTAAATACCAAACCTGGTATTTAAGTTTGGTATCTTCCAAGGATGCGATACAAAGATTTTCAAAAAATTCCCCCCACCCCAAACTACCCTTTACATGAAAAAAAATTTCGAAAATTTTGATTTTCTTAAAAATGGCTTTAACGATTTTGCATATATTAAAGATATATACCTGGCAAATAAAATGTATATCTTGAATTTTCTGGGAATAGCTTCTGAAGACTACTTTATTCTGGATGAATTTTACGAAATTTGTATGACTGCTAAACCCTAAGAGATGGACGAAAACTTAAAACACAAAAAATGTAGTGCACATTAAAACACACAATTTATGTTGTATAAATTTTTTTCTTGGGGTTGATCGTTTTTGAGATATTCCTTGTTTTTGGTTTCAGCTTTAAAAACATACTTTTCTCATACAGGAATTTGTCAACTCCTGTTCATACAAGCAAAGGAACTTCAGTCACATAGCAACCACTTTTGACTATCACTTTAAGTTATTGTACTCCCTTATTTCACTTCTACTTACAAGGAAGCAAGTAATAAGACTATTTCTGCTATTTTTTTCTCGATAAGATGAATTAAATAGAATAATTTGTTGCAGAGATGTAGAAAAAGTCTTGTGAATGGAACACGTCAGATTTTTATACCTTGAGTTAGCCAGTCAGTTTTAGAATTGTTATTAATTTTCTTTACATGGAGTGGAAAACTGGAACTATGAATTCTTACAAAAGTGTTTAAGAAAGAGTTAAACTTATCATTTACATTATTTAATTCATACATTTCTTCCCACAATTCCTCAGAGAGTTTAGCTTTAAAACACTATGTTTGCTTTATTTATAATTCTAAAGCTGGTTACAAGGTTTGTTTTTTTGAATTGGGTATATAATAATCAACTTTGATGAATTGTCCATCATGGGCTGAAAGTCCATTAACAAAGGGTTATATTTCATGGTACTCTTTTTTAGATATATCTATAAAAATATTGTCGATAGCCGTTTTGGAATTATTTTGAATTCTAGTTGCAAAATTGCCTGTATGCATAAGGTTATATGATCTTAATAGTGAACAAATTTGCATCTTTTGATTACTTCTATCAAGAAATCTATGTTCAAATAACCACACAAAATAAATTGAATCTTTGGCTTGAAGAGCAGTTTTAGAATAATATCTAAGTTGTATAGAAAGTTGTCAAGATTTCCTGTGGGTGCTCTATATACTGCTAGTATAATTAGTTGGTTTACTGTGTTAATATGAACAGTGCAACATTCAAAGGCTTGTTCCAGACAGTACTTCACAAGATCAATTACGTTGAAGCTTATATTATTCTTAACAAAGATACTCACACCTCCTTTAGAGAGTTTTTGTCTGCAGCACCAAGCTGCTGTTTTATAAACATCCATTGAAAAGTGTAATATTTCCTATTTTTCTAAATGATGTTCTACAATACATCAAATATCCAGACTTAACTTTTCAGATTTGAAATTAATTAATAATTCATTTACTTTATATCTTAAACTTTTAATGTTTTGGTGAAATACTGTGAGTAAGTTCTCTTTTTTTTTAATGATTTGGAAAAATGATTATGTGATTTCTGTTTTATTTCTTTTTCACTAACCCTAGGAAAATTTCCTTTGTGCATAGCCTTTATCTTGAGTATGGCATAAGAGGCCAAGTTTTTCCTTATTGGCGGCCTATTCATTTCTAGTTCCTCTTAATGGGATGTCCCTTTCACATCTTCTGTTGTATTGCTTCATATTACAAAATATGGGTATCTCATCAGTTTGATATATCACTGGAGATTAATCAGTTAATCCTCAAAATCTCAGCATGTCTATGCTAGCATACTACTTCATCGGAGAGCAAAGCCAATTTGTCAGCATAAATCAACAGCAATCAATACTCACACAGAATTCCCTTGTGATACAGTTGCACTATTATTTAAAATCAATTGGCACAATGTAAATGTTTAGATATGTGAAGCATGAATGAGCAGAGGCTTACTCTGTACCCCCATTTTCTTATCTGTAATGAATTGAAGATAATTTTGCCCACTGCTGTTTTCGCCATTTATCCTAAAAGTGACTAGCATAGTGAGCTTTCAAATAAAGATAAAGCTCATGGAAATGCCTGATTTTGGGCTACTAACAACAATCTTCATTTCTTGCTGATGAGTTCAAAATAAATAGAAGTTACCTCTGAAGCATTTAAGATTAGTTTGGCTAAGTTCCTGATTTGCAGGAAGAATATAATACATCTAGAAAATACCCAAGATACTGTGCTTGCACATAGACAAGAGCAGTCAAGTTGCACAGTAGTCAGTATAAGGAGTGGGGGAAAGAAAATGAAATGTTGTGTTATTTATGGACGCTCTTTAACTGCTTTGGTTCTCAGCGTCTCATTCTATATTGGGCATGAAAGATCGCTTAATTTTGCTCAGAGGCCTCTCTTATCAGGCTTGAGGTTCTTTTACGTGCCATAAATCTACAACACAGGACCCACGGCTTTACTTCCCTTCTGAAGGAAGTCATGCTAAGGATTTTTACACCCGAAAAAATCCATCATCCTCCGCCGGATTTGGACCCGCGACCTTGGGTATATGAAGTCAGCATGGTACACCACGGATGGTGATAGTGGGGGAAAGAGGCAGATATTTGAAGTGATACTCATGCAGTATGTAAACGCATGAAGATAGGACAGGAGATGATACAAACACATGCATATTATTTATTAGTAGACATTGTTTTATGTGCACTAAAATATTGGGTCGTTATAATTAAACTTTCCCTATATAACATGTTCTAGTATTACCAAAACTCAAGAGTAATAATCTCCACATTATGGGGCGCAAGATTACCACACTCCACAGCACCACCTTCCACTAGTACCACAACTGGCCACCAGGTACCATGGTCATTCATAGTCATGCTGATCAGTGCACTTGTTGATGGTTTCAACATGGGCTTAGACAAAAGAGGCAGAGCTCTTTTATCAAAACAACAGTAATGCTGCAGCTGTACTTGAATATTATTGCCAGCTTAAAGGATTATGGAAGTGTCCTGTTTCTCCACCACTCTGCAGAATATGATAAACAGAAGAAGCCGATAACTAGTTGAACCACATGTGGTTGAAGAAATCATTGTTGCTATGGTGGATAATGCCAAGCATAGTTGCCAATTGTCAAACAGTGCAATTACTGTGTCATGAAAGTTGAACATTCCATGGTCCACTGCAAGAAAGGTGCTTCGAACCATACGCAAATGGTATCTGTCCATATCGTACAGGAGTTTACACTTCAGGACACACAACAACGTGTTGACTTCGCTCTCCACTTTTTAGCGAAGATTAAAGGTGGTCTTGGACTATCCTATGGACATGTTTCTCTGACAGGTGAGGTGAACACACACAATTACCGAGTGGTGGGGATCTTCACCTCCAGTCAATGCGCATGAAGTTCCTCTGCAGAGTGACCATGTTACTGTATGGTATGGCTGCATTCATCATTTGTCTTTTTTGAGGAAGCTTGCACTCAAGGACCAAAGACGTGCAGTGTGACTAACCAGTGTTATTGTGATATGCTCTGCCAGCATGTCATACCCACCCTACAGGAGAGAAATGCATTGAATTCAACAGTTTTCGTATAAAATGGGGCTCTACCACACATCACTTGTTAAGTTTAACTGCTTTTCTATGACACATTTGGGGACGATCGAATTGTCAACAGATCATTTCCAAATGCTTGGCTGTCACAATCACCAGATCTCACAGGGTTTATCAGGATAACATTCATACATGTGTAATATGCAATAAGGACATGCATACTTTTTTCCCCCTTAAGTTTTTAAAACAATATACTGGAAGCAATAAGGAGGATATTCAGGTTGCAAGCCATAGGAGCTTAAGCAACTGAGGCAGGAGCAGCAGAGTAATGGAGTTTTACTGAAACCATAAGAGTGATATTGACAAGCAAGACTGATAATAAACAAGCATATCAAGAGAGGTGTCGAGCATACCCATGGTGATGTGTTGTGCATCTGTGCAGAGTGCAATCCTGCGCTTCCAGACTCTCCTAGAAACTGAAAGGCGCCATATCGAGCTGGTTCTGTAGTAGTAACTATGGTATTAGTATGATGTAGCAGCACATTAAAACTGTTTCAATTGAATAGATTATTATTCATTGTTTCTCTTCCCCATGACCTTGACAATTATCAGATTAAGTCTCATGAATGTGCATTCACTCGCTTTGCAAATAGAGACTGTTAAATACTGTCTTTATCCAATATATGCATGCATTTATGCTGTTAAAATCGTTATAATATACTCTATAATTAGTTTCTCTAGCACTTATGTACAATGTACATGGTAGATAGAGAAGGTACTATATTTCACCCAAAATTTTGATACTGAGATTTCATTGGAAATACATGTTTTGAGACTCGCTGAAACCAAAAACAAAGCATCTTTATAAAAATGTCCTCACGGGTGTGTGTGCATGCATGTGTGCAGTATAGCTCAAAAACGAAAAGTCTGTTAAATACTAAAGTTGATATTTAAGTTCAGTAACTTCCAAGGATATGACAAAGATTTTCAAGAAAATTCCTCCCACCCCCAACTAACCTTTACATGTAACATTTTTCAAAAATATTGAAAAAATTTGGCTCTAAAATACCACTTCTTTAAGATATTTTCATGACAAATGAAATGCATACCTTGAATTTTCTGAAAATAGCCTCTTCATTCTGGATGACTTTTGCACAACTGGTAAACCGTAAGCGATAAATAAAAACTTGCTGCACAAAATATATAGATCTTGTTGCAACACACAATTTATGTCATTTACTTTTTTTTTAATAGAATTAACCATTTCCATGACATTCCTTGTTATCACTTACAATTTTAAACTACTGATACTTTTCTCAAACGGAACCCATCTTTCATTTTACTAATAGTCATGCTAAGAAAACCAAACTTCAATTGTTTCACATAATAACTATAGCATCAGCTTATTTTATTCCCTATTTCCCTTTACAAGAAAGCAAGTAATAAGACAATTATGCTAATGTTTATCTCGATTAGCATAATATAGATAAATGAATAATCTTGTGCAAGAATATGCTGGTTCTGGCTTTATGAGATGCTGAGAAAGATCCACATTTGCCTAACTAAATATATTCTAATTCAGATTTAACTCTCAGGATCGAACTAAATGACACACTAGTGGCTGCTACTCATTTCTATGCAGACTTTAATTTAATAGCAATTCCCTCTGCAGCCTCTCTCATCATAAATTTATGCACACTAGTAATCACTTCTCATGTTTGGCTGTGCAGTACTTTTCCCTGTAATTTATTAAGAACTGGTGACATTGTTTAGTGTATTTTTATCTCTGCTATGCATCATGAGGAGTGATATTCGCTTTGTCACAGAGCTGAACAGACTGATGCTTGCTTCAAGCTTGCTACTTGCTGGCTGACTCTGGCATCATGCCATTGCTCATGATGTTTACAGTGCTCTCGCTATTTGTATGCACAGTACTCAATTCTTTGGTCTACCACAATTTGAACACACACACACATGCTGAAAAGAACAATTTATTATGGAGTACTGTTTGGCAATGCACAATGCAGCATTATGAAAAGCTTTGTGTTGACACTTTAATCTTTTAGATCATCTTTTCTCATTTTCCTTTCCAATAGGCATGAGAGTAGAAAAATAAGCAGCAAACTGCAATGGCATAATTATGTGAGCCATACAAGTTCATGTTAGCATAAATAAAGGAGCAATCAAATACTAAGCTTTTCCTGGAAGATAATAACTTCTAATGGTAGAATGTCAGCAATATTTTTTCAGCAGGATTCTGCTACTGCTCACATTGCTTATAAATCACTTGGATTGATTGAAGAGAATTCTGAAGGCAGAATTGTTAGTATGAGTTGTACCTCCCTCATAGCCCTGATCTGAAGTCTTGTGAATTTTATTTATGGGCAAATCTGAAACATAAAGTGAATATGAAGAACCAAAATACACTGGAAAATTAAAACAAAATATAACTGGAGAAATTGTCACATTAATGCCTACAGAGTTTATGAATGGTCACAGAATTTCATATACAGATACCGTAAATTAATCGTTGTTGAAGGAGATCATTTTCTATACTTAATATAATATTATCATCAGTTTATTATCAGCATCATTATTATCAGTAACACTGTTTACTTTCTGGTATAATATTATGGTATCAGTAAAACTCCATTACTTTACTCACAGAGATACTATCTGATTCTTCTCTGCTGCTAGTGCCCAGTTGCTTGAATTCCTATGGCCTGCAGCCTGAATAGCCTCCATGTTGCTTGCAGTAAATTGTTTTAAAAACTTAAGGGGAAAAAGTATTCATACCCTTATTGCATATTGCCATACACCATTAGAAGAAAAGCCATAGCAAGAACTAAGGTATTTTCAGTCCAAAAATATATTCAAATCATAAGTTGGACCTTTGTAGTCAAATAAATTTTGGCATTGGAGGAATTTTATAAAAATGTAGTTATTCAGATCATTTAATTTTTTTATGTGCACAATGCAAACCAATGTACGAGGTGTGATTAAAAAATAATGGAAATTTTTGTTTTTCTTATACAATTTTTATTTATGCATCTACATCAACTTGTGCCCTTCAAAATAAACTCCCTCAGATATAATACACTTATGCCAGTACTTTTTCCAATCTTGGACGCAATGTTGGAACTCACCTTTCCTTATGGTGTTCGTTATTTCAGTGATTCTGTTTTTAGCTCACCAATATGGCTAAACGATGTCCTTTCAAGTTCTCTTCAGCCTCAGGAATAGAAAGAAGTTACAGGGGCCATGTCCAGCAAATAAGGTGGCTGAGGCAACATAACGTTTCTGGTTTTTGCCAAAAATCATGAACAAGCGTTAAGGTGTGAGCAGGAGCACTATCCATGAGTGGTTTTGCGAAAATTATGGTTGTTTTCTTCAGATTGTTTCATGCAAATGGTAATATTCCTTATTGACTGTATAACCATATGGTAGAAGCATTTCTTTGCATCTTCCACATTGTCGTCTGTAATTGATGTGTTAGGATGTCCAGGGGATCGCCATCCTCAGAGTCTTCTCAATCGTCTTTGAAGCATGGATACCACCTGAAACCCCTTGTCTTACTCATAGTAGATTTGCCAAAAGCCAAGGCCAACATTTTGAACACTTACTCCATTTTTCAAGTGAAATTTAATGCAAATTTGTTGAGCCTTCGAAAACACTTATAACCCTTTTAACTGTCAACAATAAACTAACAGCTGAAAATAAAAACATACATCAGGAACATTTTCTGCTACTGGAACCTGGTACAGTGAATTTTGTAAACAATTTGAAGGCTGGAAAGTTGAATCAATTTAAAAATTCAATCCATGACTAAGTTTTCAAACCATAGATCTTTGGTTTTCTGCATCAATGCTTTACGACATGCCCATTCATACATTAAATACTAATCTCTTATTCAAGCATCTTAAGTAATCTTTAAAGTAGTCAGATATTTGAGATGTCACAATTAAAAGCAACTTTACAAGTTCAAATGCTTTTAATTTTGGGGCTTTATGGTTAACCACCATTACGATTAATTTTTATTTGATAATTGTTCTTCCACATTAGCCAAAGTAAGCACTAAGTGGAAAGTTGAATAGGCTACTTTAAGCGGTTGAGAAGATTCACTAATGTCCAAAAATTATGCCATAATTACTCAGAAACAGAGCACAGAATGCCAAAATCAGATGAGAAGGTTCAATATATGTTAAAAAATTATGTCATAATAGCTCGGAAACAGAGCATAGAATGCCAAAATCCATGGCTCAAGTCTAGTCAAAGGCTTCAAATTTTTAAATCTGATGAAAATTATCAACGTTGTATCTACACATGGCTAGTGTAAAACATCATGTTATCAAATATAACATGGCTAGCGGTGTATATGTTATTTCAAACTAAAGTTTATGGATAGTAAATGAAAACTTAAAAGAAAATAGATATCAAAGTTGTAAGTTTTGCTGTGTAGTTATGAGAAAAATTATTTATTTGTGTTACATGAATTTTTGTTGTTGTTGTATTAATACACTTCACAAATGATGATATGGATATTTATTTGTTCTTTCTTTAATTCATTTTATGTAATTCTAACTTTTTACCCTATTGATAAATTTTATAACTTGTTCTTCTTTCGTCCATTATCTCCACATTTTTCTTATATCTACACATATTTTTCAATTTTATTTGAAATGCAGTAGTATGCTAGAAAGCACCAATATATATCTTAATTGATAGTCAAACAACAAGCATAAATGTTGTAAAATCTAGAATTAAGAAATTATTGTAAAATATGAGTATGACCGGTAAAGAGCACCCACCATATTCACCTGTGTATAACTTAGCATAAATAAATACATAAGTAAATAAAATATATGCTTAATTGTTTCAGTCGGCACTGTGGACGGCTTCTGTGCAGCAAGTGTTCAGACAGAGATGTGCCAATTCTTAAGTTTGGTTTAAACAAACCAGTGCGTGTGTGTGCAGTATGCTTTGACGTTCTCCAAGTTGGAAGTGCCTAGTTGATGTATAAATGTATTAGCAATGTCATTACTGCCCAAAATGTATATGCATCATAGCAAGACAATGACTGCTAAGTCTAAGAATTTAGCTAAATTTAGAGATTAAAGAACAGAAAGACAGCTACTGAAGGAAACTTGTTCATGTAACTGTATATAAATTTTAAGGGTGTCAACTTAGCCATTGTCTCTTGTACCATTCCTTACATAATGAGTCTTCAGTGTGATAATGTTCCTTAACAAAAAGAAGAGGAAAAGGAAAATGGATAAAACAAATTTAGTTGTACATGTATCTTAAACTGCATGCTATTATTTCTGATTTTAGTACAGTGTTTTTGTAAAAAATTGGCATAAGAAATTGATTATTTCTAAATCATAAACTCTTTTTATAGCAGCTAAAATAATATCATGTAATGAGTTTCATATGCATGAAATGTTTATTAATTTGAGTTATGATAATGTATAGTTCTAAGGAGCACTGTTCTTTTTGTAGGTAACATAAAAAGGTTTGTTTTTTTATAATTAAGGAAATGTTTCATAGTAATTAGAAGAATAGTTCATAATATATCCTTGTTAAATATGAATATTTAAAACATTTTAAACTAAAAGGGTTGCTTTGTGCAAGGACAACCAGTGTCATTTCTTGGAGTGAATGTATATTTTCCACAGGTTATAGAAATAATATATTTTCATATTATAATAGGGAAGGGAAATTTTATTCAATATTATTGTTGCAGCTAATAGAATCAAAACTTTTTCTCAGTAATTAAAACAATGCATATGCATCAAAAGTTTTAATAACCAGGAGAAAGCATATCGAGGACATTTACCAAGATTTAATCTTTTTGATACTGGCTTCTCTGGCTCCAAAGTATAAAACCAGTACAAGTAAAGGTTACTGAAATACTCATTAAATGAAAAGGAGGCCTTCATTACATATAAGAAATATATAGTAAATAGGATTTTATTTAAGGTCATTATTTCATTCATTGCTATATTGTATGTTGCTCTGAAAGAGATTTTAATGGAAGGGTATGAGAGAATTCAGATTTTCACCCTCCCATTTTTGTGATAAATAACCTCACTAATATGCTCTTCAAAGCACTGCAACCTAAGTAAATAAGTAGGGGAGCTGTATCCAGATAAAATTATTACTGAAATGGGAAAAATAATTCTGAAGTCAATTTTATTTCTCAATAGCAACAGTTTAAAATGCAAATACAGGTTGATTCCATTGTAAATACAAATAATTTGTAATTCTTCACATCCAAAAAGAGATTTCTCATTTTTCATTTTACAATAATACAGCTAACTGTACAATCTCAGAATTAAAAAGAAGAGGAAAATAATTGAAGCTTCAAGTACAAACTCCTGTTAGTAATACGAGTTAAGCAGCGTCATTAGCCTCAAGTTTTGAATGAGGAGGTATATTTGCAGTTCCTAGAAATGTGGATATTAAATTTGTTCCTACTAATCAGCACAGTGATTTATATCTTCACTACTTAAAACAATTTCAAAATTTAAATGGATCCAAAAAGTGATGCAAATAGAACATAGAAATGATAAAAGTGGGAGCATATTAATGAGGTTTTACTATACAGAAGCTTAATCAAGCATTCTTGTTATTTAATCTTTTTATTATAGAGAAAGGTTGCTTTGTTATAATTTTCATTAAAAAATGCCAGCTAGTCATTTATCTCAAATAAAAGGATGGAAATGAGAAAGCAGGATAAATGGTTTTCAGAAATGGTTGGGAAATTTAGTACCAACTGTAGCTTCAAAATATTTAATATATTTTTAAAGACTATCAGATATCCATTTGTTTATGTAGCTTTTTTAAAACAAAATAAAAGAGTTGATCTTACTGTTTTCTAATCTATATCAGTAATTATTTTAAATTTAAAATTTGTCCTTCCTGACATAAAGTTCTACCAAACTGAGATGTATTTCAAACAAAATATTTATTTTGGTCCCTGTTTGCACAACCAAGTAATACAAGGTATTTATCTAAATTTACAGAATTAGTGTACTTGTTAAATTTCTTCCAGAAGTATACCATTAGATATAAAATATTATTCATT
This sequence comes from Hymenopus coronatus, assembly GCA_030762935.1. Classification (NCBI taxonomy): domain Eukaryota; kingdom Metazoa; phylum Arthropoda; class Insecta; order Mantodea; family Hymenopodidae; genus Hymenopus; species Hymenopus coronatus. The sequence goes on along the minus strand of CM060888.1, from coordinate 101,928,587 downwards.
TTTGAAAGACTCCACTACATAGCACAACCAGTGAAGCTTTTAAATGTGACTAGGAATTTTCACAATTTATTAATAACTTTCCATAATTCTCCTTTCTGTCTTAACATAAAATCACTTCTTTAGATTGTTAACCAAACAATTATAGAAAAATATTACTTAAGTAATAAATATAGGTACATAACTTTTAAGGGTACGCTGAATATGTGTTATTCTTATTTCAGACATAAACACAAGCTATTATGAGGGGCATACTGAAAGTCATGAGCAACCCATTGTAAAAATTTAAATTTCAACAATGTAACGAAACTAATTGCAGGATCGTAATCTACAGACTTTAAGCCACATGTTGACATATTGTGACGTCATTAGCTTCTATCACGTGACCACAGACGGTGTTTGAAAAATGGCTGACATTGATGTTTCGTTTCGACAGCGTGCTGTCATTGAATTCCTTGTGAAAGAAGGAAAATCTGCTCCTGAAATTCATCTCAGACTTCAACGTGCGTATGGAGGTGTCTGCATGGGTGCCAGCAGTGTTATAAGATGGGTGAAACATTTCAAAGATGGAAACACGAGTCTGCAAAATGCGCCTCGTAGTGGGCGTCCTTGAACTGCCTCTACAGAACGCAACAAGGAAAGAGTTGATGAGCTCATTACAGGAGATAGGCATTTCACTGTGAATGAAATTGCTGCGAAACTTGGAATAGGACATAGTGCAGTGCAAGAAATGATCCACAGCTTGGGTTATCAAAAGGTCTGTGCCCGTTGTGTCCCCCGCTTATTGACTGAAGACCACAAACTTCAGAGAAGAACCATTGCACAAAACCTTCTTCAGAGATTTCATAATGAAGGTGATGAATTTTTGACGTGTATTGTGACTGGAGATGAGAGCTGGTTCCATCCAGAAACGAAACGTCAGAGTATGGAATGGCACCACTTGAACTCACCATCGAAGAAGAAAGCGAAGACAGTGCAGTCTGTAGGAAAAGTTATGGGAAGTGTCTTTTGGGATGCACAAGGTTGCATTCTGGTTGACTTTCTTGAACCTGGACAAACCATAAATTCTGCCCGCTACATCAAGACACTTCTGAAGCTCCGTCGGGCTTTGCGTGATAAACACCCTGGAAAGAGGATCATCCTTCGACAGGATAATGCGCGTCCGCATACTGCCCGTGCTACTATGGAGAAGATCAGGCCGACTACCATCTTTTCGGTTCTGTGAAGGAGTAGATGCGTGGCCAACGCATACGAGATGCTGGAGGATATTCGGAAAGCAGTGCGTCAGGGTCTGCGGGCAGCTGGAACGGAGTTCTATCACAAGGGCATTTTCAAACTTGTAGAACGATGGGAAAAATGTGTGCAAAACAATGGAGACTATGTCGAAAAGTGAAAGAAAGTTTGTAGATTATGATGATGTATTTGGTTTGGCTTAAAAATAAATATTAAGATTGTAAAACCTCGTACTTTGTAATAATTCATATTTATAATTAAAAACTGAACAAAATAAGTTATTATTTACTTTTTCAAGACAAATAATTGCTGCACTATGACATATAAAGTTCAAGAATCCAAACATTAATATATTTTGCTAATTTCCTAGAATAATACAAGCTTTCTCTGCATTTGGAGACATTCTGTTTATTCAGTTGACATTAGTATCAGCATACATACATACATTACATTGCAATCTGTAGATCCTATTATGAGCTAAGACTCAAAGCCCAAACTCTAGGGTGTAGATCATGTCAACAATTACATTTATTCATACTTATTAATACATTTATTGCAAATAATAACTCTGACAATGAATTTTCAGAGGTGTCAGTTTTGCATAATTTTCAATTGCATGTCTGTTTCCAAAAGTCTACCCATACGCTTGCATTCTTAGAATATTCATGTTTATTATATTTACATTGTTACTTTATTAGCAGTATTCTTTGATTAAATGAAATCCTCTTCTGTATAGAAGGTGTGAGTAACAAGGTATCTTTTTAATTCTGATCTAAACTTGTTTTTGTTCATTTGCAATTCTTTTATAGAAGAGGGAAGTGAATTAAACAAAATATTTCTTTGTAGTAAACCCCTTTTTGGAATAACTGAAAATTATTTGTTGGTCTATGTAAGTCCTGTCTATGTCTGGTCTCTTTGTTATGAATATCTGTATTTTTTGTAAACTTTTCTGGGTTATTTATTACAAATGACAATATGGCTAGAATATATTCACAGGCTAGTGGTAAAATTCCAAACATTTTGAAGAGTGGCTTGCAGTGAGTTGATCGTCTTTCCCTTGCCATTATTCTTATTACTTTTTTTTTGCATAATGAATACTTTTTTAGCATTTACTGAATCTCCCCAAAATATAATTCTATAGGTCATCAATGAATGAAAATATGCATAATAAGCTGTTTTTAGTATGCTCTTATTTATAAGCTGAATTAAAGATCGAATTGCAAAACATGCAGAGCTCAGTTTGGGTAAGATATAATCAATATGGTGTTTCCAGTTCATGTTACGATCAATCATAAGACCTAGGAATTTTGTATTACAGGCTTCTGCAATCTGATTATTTTCATATTCTATCCTTAGGTCTGCCATGTTTTTATGCTTTGTGCAAAAATTAATGTAGTTAGTTTTTTCAAAGTTTATGTGGATTTTATTACTTTCAAACCAACCATTTAGTGTTTTGAAAATTTTATTAGATGAATTTGGGAACTGACTGACATTGTGTCCTTTAATTATAATACTTGTGTCATCCGTAAAAAAGAACTGGATAGGCGTTGTTGTTTATTACTGCAGGTAGATCATTTATATAAACTAAAAATAATAAGGGACCCAGAATAGAACCCTGTGGGACACCATGCTTTATTTCACACCATTCAGAATATACATTGCTTTTATATTAAGTATTTATTATAACCTTTTGCTTTCTTTTTGATAAGTAAGATGTAATCCATTGATACCCTTTGCCCCTAATTCCATAGTATAATAACTTTGATAGAAGTTTTTCATGATTAACGCAGTCAAATGCCTTTGATAGATCACAGAATATTCCTAGCGTGTTAAGTTTGCCATCCAATGACTTGAGAACTTCATTTGTTAAATTGAGGATGGCATCACTAGTTGATATGCTCTTCCTGAATCCAAACTGCTCTTTTGCTGAAATATTATATTTATCTAGATGGTGATGAATTCTTTTAAACATCATTTTTTCAAAGATTTTAGAAAAAGCTGTAAGTAAAGATACTGATCTATAGTTAGACATTTCTGAGATTTGCCCTTTCTTGTATAATGACTTAACGACTGAATATTTTAATCTGTCTGGAAATGTTTTGTTAACATGGATATGATACATATATGACTTAAAGGTTTGCAAATAATGTCAGCACATATCTTTAGTGTTTTCATGCTTATTTCATCATATCCTGATGAATTCTTGCTTTTCAGGGATTGTATTACTTTTTTTATTTTGGTTGCACTTATGGGTACTATTTCTAAGGATGTAAAATTTTCCATACAGGATTCCTGAAGGTACAAATTTGGATCTCTCTTAGGTTGTTTCTTTGTCGGTAAATTTTCTGCGCCTGACTGAAATATTTATTAAATGCATTTGCTATCTGCTGGGGATCAATTGTGGTCGCTTGGTTTGCTTTAATTTCTTTTATATCATTTTTCAAGTGATATTTACTAGTCTCTTTTTTAATAATGTTCCATATAGTGCTAGGCTTATTGTGAGAGGACTGTATTTGTTTTTCATAACAAAGTTTTTTTTAGCTGCATTTATAACCCTTTTTAGGATTCTGCAGTACATTTTATAGTGTTGTCTATGTCTACCACACTTACTTTCTCTAGTTGCTAAATAAAGTTCTCTTTTACATCTACATGATATTTTTATACCTTGAGTTAGCCAGTCATTTTTAGAATTGTTATTAATTTTCTTTACATGGAGTGGAAAGCTGGAACTATGAATTCTACAAAAGTGTTTAATAAGGAGTTAAATTTATCATTTACATTATTTGGTTTATGCATTTCTTCCCGCGATTCCTCAGAGAGTTTAGCTTTAAAACACTCTATGTTTTCTTTATTTATAATTCTAAAGCTGTTACGAGGTTTGTTTTTTTGGAATTGGGTGTATAATAATCAATTTTGATGAGTTGTCCATCATGGTCTGAAAATCCATTAACAAAGGGTTGGCCGCGCCGTGGCTGAGTGGTTAGACCACTCGCCTCTCACCTAGACAGCCTGGGTTCGATCCCAAGCGACCGCATGTGAGATTTGTGGTGGACAAAGCGGTGCTGGGGCAGGTTTTCTCTGGGTACTCCGGTTTCTCCCGCCATCTCATTCCACCGCTGCTCCATCATCATTCATGAATCATCATTGTCACTGCCTACGAAGGCATTAGTAGTTAAAGCGGGCATTAAACACTACAAAAAAAACAAAACAAAGGGTTGTATTTCATGGTACTCCTTTTTAGACATATCTATAAAAATATTGTCGATAGCCGTTTTGGAATTATTTTGAATTCTAGTTGCAAAATTGACTGTATGCATAAGATTGTATGATCTTAATAGTGAACAAATTTGCATCTTTTGATTGCTGTTTATCAAGAAATCTATGTTCAAGTCACCACACAAAATAAATTGAATCTTTGGCTTGAAGAGCAGTTTTAGAATTATGTCTTAAGTTATGTAGAAAGTTGTCAAGATTTCCTGTGAGTGCTCTAAATACCGCTAATATAATTACTTGGTTTACTGTGTTAAAATGAACAGCACAACATTTAAAGGTTTGTCCCATACAGTATTTTTCAAAATCAATTACGTTGAAGCTTATATTATTCTTAACAAAGATACTCGCACCTCCTTTAGAGAGTTTTTGTCTACAGTACCAAGCTGCTGTTTTATAACCATCTATTTAAAAATGTAATATTTCCTGTTTTTTAAATGATGTTCTGTAATACATAAAATATCTGGACTTAACTTTTCAGATTTGAAATTAATTAACAATTCATTTACTTTATATCTTAAACTTTGAATGGTTTGCTGAAATACTGTGAGTAAATTCTCTTTTTTTAATGACTTGGAAAAATGATTATTTGGTTTCTGTTTTACTTCTAAAATATTTACTGCTCTATTAATCTGATTTCTTCTAAAAAAGGAGCAACATTACTAGTGACAAGAGTAGGAATATTGCTGGGACTATCCATGGTTGTACAAGAGAGACTCTCAACAATGGAATGCATCAGCGTATCCTTGCCTCGAGAGTTCAGATGCAAGCCATGTTTAGCGTAACCATACCTTTCAATGGATGACACGTCAAGGATACTAATGTGGCCTGTTCCCTCTCGACTAAGAAACTGATCAAGCCTGTGTTTAACTGCCCTCACCCTCCTGTTAATCCAAGGCTTGTCATATCTCCAGAAGAGATTCACAAAACTCACATTAGTGTGGCTACTGGCCTTGGCAATGCGGTTCATGTCCATCTCAATTGAGTAATTGAGACTCCTATCTAGACTATTTCCAGGTCCCCCCACTATTACTACATGACCTGCTTTATCAAGATCCTTTGCAAAAGTTTCTACATTCCCCACCACATGGCTTAGACCAGCATTGGTGTTGAAAATACTAGTAACAGTATATTCCTCCCCCAATTTCACCTGGAGTCTTTCTCTGATGCCCCTAGCATGACTACTCCCTACTGTTCCTAGAGGATATCCATGTAAAGATATGGTTATAGTTGGTGTTAATTGTAGCTGTTAGGTTGGTGACACATACCTTATCTTGTAAGTATGTAAACTGTTGGGTTTGTTGTATTCCACATAAGTATTTATTTGGTTTTATTTTTTAACTTCATTTTAAATACAATTTTGTATCAGTAAATACAGTATGGTAATATTTAATGCTGGGAAGTATTTTTTCAAAATAAGATTTGCAAAATAGCTTTTATTAACCAGTTTGATGAAGGTTAATGCCATTGTAAGATTAGCAGTATTCACTTTAATTTAATGTCGAGCACGTGATTTCTTGAGAGCTGCCATTAAATGGTTTCCCCTAAATAAAATTATGGAAATCAGAAATTGAGACATGAGAAAATTATCATCTCAATTTTATAAAATGATTGTTTAGACAAATGTAATTTAAGTGAAAATAATCTGAAATCTATTCAACATATTTAAGGGCCTGCTCTCACCAGTGATGTATTACCTCAAAAATGTAACAAATTACAGAGTATATTTTCAGAAACAGTCATTAATAAAACTATAAAGCCTAGATAATGATGTGAAACTTCACCTTATAATTGCAGAGAAACAATTTCAAGAGGTTCCAGATTTTGAATCATGGTTATGGTGAGTTATTTGGATAAACTTTTTTTTTCTGCAGTTTTTCTTTATCATAACACAACCGTTAGCTGTGAGTTATGTGGATCCTAAACTCATTTTTAGCAACATTTCACCCATTTTCACTCACCATTCGAGATGACTTGGGTGTTTAAAGGACATTAACCCTGTCTCTACAGCAAGGAGTATGTAAATGTCCTTCCCTGTTCTGGTAACTTATTTAAACATAACCTTAAATGTATGCAAGTAATATAACCTCATCTTAAATGGAAACAGAATTTTATTTTGTGGACACTGTTAACTACTATGGTCCTCAGCATCCCATTCTATATTGTTCATAGAAGACTGCTTAATTTTGCTCAAAGGCCTCTTTATCAAGCTTGAGGTTCTTTTTTTACATGCTGTAAATCTATGACATGGGACCAACAACTTTACTTCCCTTCCAAAAGAAGTCTTGTAGAGATTTTTATGCCAAGAAAAATACATTGTCCTCCACCAGGTTTGAACCCGGGTATATGAAGCAAGCATGGTAATCACTACACCACAGGGGGCAACATCTTAAGCAAATATTATTACTTTAGCATGCAAAACGGCTCAAACATTATTACTACAATGAAACACCTTGGTTTGCCTATGCAGTTGATGTGATGGACACAAAAGGCTGGTAATATTATCTTCATTACTTGTGTTATCAATATCACTTGTTTGGGGTTGTGTTATATTCATTGAAATCCATTTCTTCTTCACCTTAATCATCTGCAAAATTTTTGAAATGACATGTTCAAGCTAATCTAGTGCTCCATTCTGAAGCCATCTATAAAAATGCACATGCTATTTCCTCTGTTATTACTCTTCAGCTGATTAATGAGAATAAGGTGAGTAACAAAGTCAAGGGGAGATATTTATAGGCATGTAGCAAAAATACAATAAGTATCTGTTTACTTTCTGAGTCAGCAGACACTGTATAGTAGAATGTATTAAAGCATTAAAGTATGCTGCCAAGGAACTGATGATATTGCCTTGGCAAATGTTCATGCTATCATCAGGAAAAGGATTAAGTTGAATGATTTGTTTTTTTTTTGTACTCATTAAACAGTATTATTTTAAGCAATCTGCTTGAATGTGCTTGAATATTAAAGATTTTGTGAAATTATTAAATTTGAGTATTTTTTCACACCTTACAGGGTCTAAATAAATAACGCCACATGAATTTTACCTCAGTAGATGATTTATAGACTATCAATTTGAGATAGGAAACCTATGGTGTACAAATACAAATTACAGAATTTTGCTTTAAAGTTGCTAGGTTGTATGTACGCCACTTATCACACCCACTTCAATTGTAAGGCATGTTTAGGAAACAAGTGGAAGAATTTGGAGCCTGTCTGTTAAATGTAATGGCTATGGTGCAAGAATGCAGAAGTGCATGTGCATTAAAATTGCTGATTCGGATCCCCATGCTACAGATTTTTTCTTCTTTCTTTAACATAACTCCATGGCACGACAGCTCACGGGGAACCTTGGCCTACCGCCCGGCCGCTACGTCCCCCATCTCGGTCCACTACAGACGTCATGGATAGGGTGCAGTATTGGAGGGTGAGACGTGGTCAGCGCCTCGAGCCCCTCCCGGCCGGTTAATGCGGTCCTCACGACCTGGAGCCGCTACTTCTCCATCAAGTAGCTCCTCAATTGGCCCCCCAGGGACCTCACGAGGCTGAGTGCACCCCGGTGCAGGTCTCCCAGCGGGGGAAAAATCTCCACGCCGGTACTGGGGATCGAACCCAGGTCTCCCGCTTGGTAGGCAGCTGCGCTACCACCGCGCTAAGGAGACGACCTTCTTCTTTCTTTGTTTAGCTAAATGTTATTGACAGGAAACATAGTGTTATGCTATAATTTTTCATTTAACCAATGCTTAAGCTGTTTATTTCAAAGTCATTTAACTATCATTTACATAATATTATTAAATAATTAAATTAATAACAGCGCTGTGTTTACATTATAAATAATATGTTGGCCTTGTTAATACTACATCATTTAACAGTATTTCTTACTTGAAATGTGTCAGAAACGGTTTGTTCCCATCTTCAGCATTTATTCAACTGGCTTGATCTACGGTTTGTTGAGGTAGGTAAACTGTCTGTGATGGTATCTTGTGGTTACCATCTATAGAAAACCAACCCAGACAGACATTTACATTAAAAATTACCTTTACAGTCCTACACTTCACAAACATGCAGTATTAAACAGATTATCATACAAACTGGTTAATATCCTGATGATTAAAACTAGAGTATAAAAAGGAATATGGCCTCATAATCAAAATGGCCACAAATAAGGGATTCAGTAAACAGTTAATTAAACAAGAAAATTCAAAAGACAAAAGCACACAAAAGATAAAACAGATACAACAGAAAGATAAAACACAGTTTAGAAAATTCACATATCATTCGACATCTTACCGAAAATTCACCATCTTCAAGAATTTCAATATTACCTTAGCCCCAAAAACTGTTTTAGTGTCCAAAACTTACTGAGCAACAATTTAATAGGCTACATTCTGGAACATACAAAATCAGGTGTATACAGGATTGATTGTTCAGATTGCATGCGTTTTACATTGGAAAAACAAAAAGAAGCATACAAACCAGGCTACAAGAACACATCAGATGTGTGAAATACAAGCGAACTGAAAAATCTGCAATAGCCGATAGTTTCTGGTCTACCAATCATGAAATTACACAAAATATAAAACTGATGAAACCAGCAGATATACACCTGAACTCAACATATGGGAAAAGATACTGTAACATAAAAGTTGGTTCGTGTCTATTTAATTTTCTTAATTTTTTATACTTTTACCACGAAGACTCTTCTCTCTTCTCAGGTTAGTGGTATACGAGACGCATTATGGATTTTGGTTTCAGCTACCATCAATAAATATTGTTGTTATTCTTTCTGAATTTATTGTAAATCTTGCTGATACATAAACTTACACGGAATCAAGTTATAATGCTTTTTTTTTTTTTCACAAGAATACATCTTTTATTCCCTCCTTGTTTCGTTGTTAAGCAATACGATCATCCTTTTCCTTTACAGCTATTATAAACGAAATATCTGTGTTGCCTTGCATTCATTCCAAGTTCATGTAACGTCTGTATGTTTAAGCAATGCACATATACGTCTTTCCCTCAATTGATGGTCACGTCTCCAGCCAACACATTATAAACTCTTTTACTTAAACCTTTTTTGCATTAGAATGAACACATGTCTTACAAATATATTAATAACACAAATAAAACAATTCAGCAAAAATTAACAGTTAAATATATGTTATGGCTTGTGGCCTTAATATTGTCACAAATGCCCTTTGACAACAATTTTTTTTAAGTTGTGCAATAGCCTCTCTTGCATTTTTACGTTGTTATTGTCTATATTTTTTTATATTAAAAAAAATTGCTGTCAAATATCGTGCAGCATACATATTATTACAAAAAATTGTATAATTCATAAATTAGACATTACTACTGCAAATGTTATTATTATTTGTTTGTGTAGTGTAACTTTCAAGGAAACTTTTCTTCTTCATTCTGGCCTTTTTTCTATATTCTTCAGCTCATTCCTTTCATCTTCTTTTTCGGTTTCTATTTCATTATACTTCTTCAATATCTGTTTATGGTAACGTCTGACTGTTTTTCCTTTTGCATCCACCAATTCGAAGGTATGATCTCCAAATATTTTATAAATAATAAGCGGTCCACGATATAACAGTTCTAATCTGTGGTATCTTTTCTGCGCTGCTTTCAAAATGTTTCTTTCCTTAAGCAATACTTTTTCCCCTATTGAAGGATTCCATCGGTGTCTGTGACGTTTTATTCTTGCTTTTCTTCTTTCTGCTTTTTCTCTTATTCTTTTAAATGCAATGGCGGTCTTCTCCTCTGGTGTTAATTCTTGGTCCATCGGTAGTGTTTTGGGTAAGTTTGGTATTATAGGTTCAGATTTTATGTTTAGCATCAGCTCTAAGGCCTGGAATCCAGTAGTTAAGTTTATTGTCCTGTTTATTAAATTTTCTATTCTTTGACTTTCAGAAACCCAGCTTGTGTGATTCTTGTGACATTGGACGCGGAAGTAGGTACTAATATCTTTCTTTGTTATTTGCTGGATTCTAAACCCAACACAATGGATTTATGTAGGGAAAAGTGCTAAGCTCTATTATATTATTTCTTAACATATCGTCTATAATTTCCTGTGCCTGGCCTTTAATTGCATTTGGTATGGGCCTGCATTTATGGGTGTATGGTTTTATGTTTTTCACCTCAAAGTAGTGTGTATATTTATTAAATCTTCCCAATGTATTAGAAAATACTTGTGGGTATTTTTTTAGCAATTCCCGTAATTTATGCTTTTGTTCTGGGGTCAAATTGTGTGTTTCTTCTACCTTGGGGTTTATTAGCTTTACTATTTTCTTCTATACTATTCATACTCTTTAGCTTTGATTGCCTACTACTTCCTTTTACTTTTCCTATTTCTTCTTGGCAACTACAACATATATTGTTGCAATTACCCATACTAGTATTACTGACACATTTTCCCCTTCAATCTTGTGCATTTCTATACTCATTACTACATTTCTCATCTATGTAAATAACTTCTACAAAAAATCTCTCCTTTTCCATATTTATTTCTTTGTCACTTCTATATTCTTCTATCAGTTTCTTCTATTAAGGGTACTATTACTCGATTACCATCTTCCTCAATATATAGCAAGTGATTTTCGAAATCTAACTTTACTTTCCAGAAATACAGTAGGTCACATCCTAAGATTATAGTTCTTATTAAGTTTGGTATAACGAGCAATTATTTGTGTAGAAATATCTTCTATTTCTAAGTTATTGAGTATTTGATACTTAACCCTTTCTTTACGTTTACCTATAGCTGCACTACAATATACTCCACAGACTGGTAAGTAATTTACATACTTTTGTTTTATTAATCTTTGAAACAATATATCACTGCAGACAGACATATTCGCCCCGGTATCTAACATTGCTTCATAGATTTCACCCATAATTGTAATCCGAAACTCTGGTGGATTTCTTAATTCTGTCACATTTCCCTTCTCCTCTATTTTCTGCAATTACTTAAATATGTGGAATCGAATCCATATGTCACAAGATCACTATCAGGAGCTACATAGTGTCTTAGTTGCAGTTTTCCTTTGCGTACAACTGTGTTGCACGCTAATTACTAGGTCATACGTTGTACTTTGTATTTCATTGCTCCCAATTTGGGTTTCCATTTGTCGTTCTTGTCCACTAGGATTTGTGTGATTGAACCTTTGTTCCGAGAATTTTCATTCCGAAAATTCCTCCTAGGTTGGTAATTCCATTGGAATCTACCGCCTCTCCTATTATCACAGTTATATTCTACAGGCAAGTAATTTACCCTAGGAGTGTTACTTTCCCTCTGATTATTTTCATCAGCTATTTTGTTTCTACAGGTCAATGACCTTGGTAGGGTGTCATATCTTCCCCTAACATTGTTTCTATTGTGGGGGAGATATGTCCTGACATTACTTTGGTCTGTTCCTTGGTGCCCCTCCCTCAGGAAAATTTTGTGTTTCCTGATTCCTAATTTGTGTTATTGTGTGATTACCATTGTTGTGCATATTTTGATTGCTTCTATTAACATTAGTTTGAGTGTCACCTTCATAATTATTGTTTCTTGGTCTATGCATTGTTTGTGTATCTAATGATGTTAAAAGTTCTATTACTTCGGCAGAACCTACCGGTCTAGCTACTACTAAGTGATGTCTTTTGTTTTCTGGGAAGTGATGAGTTACTGTACTGATTAGTTCTTGTTCTGACATGGGTGGATCTGTCAACTTGCACCTATTTGCTATTTGCATAAAATAGTCAGTCATGGATATCCCTTCCCTTGAGTCATACTTTCCAGTTGCTAGCTGTAGTCTTATTTTATTCTGAACTGCTTGACTCCAGTAACAAGACAAAAATAGTTTTCTGAATGTGTTATAGCTGTCATTACCTCCTAGCGACAATTTCAACCATTGCATGCCACTTCTCTTTAGTGACTTTCTGACCACCATCATTCTTAATTCTTTTGGTACCCATTTTATTCTGAAGTAATCCTCCAGTTCTTTGATATAATGCTTAGGGTTATCTCCAGATTCCTTCTCAAAAGTTGGGGGTGAGATTTCATTCAGTTTGTGTGTAGTGTAACAGGTGTTTTGGTTGTGTATTGTTATATAGTCATCATTATTAAATAGTTTTGAAACAATGGATTAGCAGCATTGCCATTAGATTAGATTAGAAAGCATTCTGTAGGTTCGTTTAGGCCAGAAAGCCACTGAACATAGAACTTGTCAAGGCATATACATGTATACATATGTTTATGTACTATATACTATATAAAAAAAAAATGTATAAAGCTCTAGTGCTAAAAGCATAAGTTACAAAAACAATAGAATACTTTTTTTTTTTTTTTTTTTCACATAAAAACAAAGAGTATCAAAATATAGTGTTAAAATGTATAAATAAATAAATAAATATAATTTCATTATATGTAAAACTAATGTTATGTCAGATGATAGTTTTCAAATTATCGATATAATAGTTACTAGTAGTAATTATATAAACTAAAACATGATTATTGTATTATGTACTCTTCATAAATGTCAACAAATTACAATACATATTTACAAATATGTTATAGAATTTCCAATGCAAAGATTTACAATTATGAACTAGAGTGTAAAATATCAAAACATCAGGCTTTACAGACCTTGTGTCATTGCTAAATACTCAAAAAAAAAAATTCATTTGACACATTCGTGCAAGTCAAAGTATAAATCAGTTTAATTTTAATATAAAACACACACACTAATATACACAAAATGCAATACATTGTAATATTTATAAATACAATGATTATTAGCGGTATTGTCAGACAGATTTGTCACTTAAATATTCATCTACAGAGTAAAATGATTTATTGCAAATGTACTCCTTAAGAGAGGCCTTAAAAGCCCTGAAATTCCCAACCTTTTCTTTGAGATTACTGGGGAGAGCATTAAATATCTTGATTGTTTCATAATATACACCTTTCTGAAAGCAACGAAGATTGGCATTGGGACGATGAATCAATCCCTTTTGTCTAGTATTAACGTTATGAATTTCCATGTTTGTTATAAAACTATGTCGATTAACTGCATAGAATTTTAAAATGGATAATATATAAACACAAGGTAAGGTGAGGATGCCCAATTTTTGAAATAGTTCTTTGCATGACTGTCTGCTATAAGCATTACAGATTATTCGTATAGCTTCCTTCTGTATCCGGAATATGCATTTACTATCTACTGAATTACCCCAAAATATTATTCCATACTCGATGATGGAGTTAAAGTAGGCAAAATACACCAACTTAAGTGTATCGATTGAGTGAAATTTAATCAGTGCACGGAGAGCATAACGTGCTGAGCTAAGTTTAGGTGTGATGTAGCTAATATGTGACTTCCAGTCCAAATGCTTATCTACCTGAAGGCCAAGAAATTTGACTTCATTTAGCTGTTCTAACAATGTATCATTAATTCCTATTTCTCTGTGCATTTGTGGTGAGCGAGTAGTTATAAATTTTATTGTTTTTGTTTTTTCAAGGTTTACTGAGAGTTTGTTTGCTTTGAACCAATTCACCTTGTTACATTCACTTTGATAACTTGTTACAGAACAAGCATCACATGCATAATTATCATTAAACATATCATGATTATTATTTAAATTCATATTTATACTTTTCAGTGGGTATGCTGACTGTAACGCTATCACAACTTTGTTTAGGTTATTTACATTTTCTTCTAATCGCTTCTAACATAACATTTACATTTTCTTCTAATTGTTTGTGACTAGCATTTACATTTGCTTCTAATTGTTTCTGATTAGCATTTACATTTTCTTTTAGCATTTACATTTTCTTTTAACTTTTTCTGGTTTTCATTTATTTCTTTCAGTTGTGTTAGTGTCTCAGCCTTCATTTCCTTCTTACTTTCTACATTCTCTTCTCTAATTCTTACAAATTCATTAATCACATCTACGCTTAAATCATTAAATTGTGAATGGATATCTTCTACAGCATTTTTTAATTTCATTCACAGCTATAGCCTGGCTTTCTACCTGATCTTCAAATTCTGTGATTTTTCTAGCCTGTTCGTTTCTTACTTCCTTTATTACTACCGCCTGCTGGATAATTTCTTGCTCTAATCTAATTACCACTTGACTCTGATTTTCTAATTTAATTTGTTGCACATCTAATGAATTTTTCACATCCTTAAATTGCCTACCCTGGTTTTTGGCTAACTCACTTAAACTTCTATCATGTTTATCTGCTAATTCTTTCAGGTTTTCAGCTAACTTACTTTGGCTTTCTACTAGCTTGTTCAAACTTTGGTTAGTATTATTGGCTAATTCTTTCTGATTTTCAGCTAAGTTACTCTGTTAGTTTTCTCAAACTTTCTTTGTTATTATCTGCTAATTCTTTCTGATTTTCGGCTAACTTACTCAAACTTTGGTTGGTATTATTTATGAGTGCTACTATGTATTTTAATGTAACCTTTTCATCTATACTTGTGGGGGGGCTGGTCCTTTTCCCTAACCTCACTATCCGTGTCATTAGCGACGGTTTGTTTATCCATATTTATGTCTTTTTTCACACTCACTTTACCAGATAATAGTAACATATAATAATTTTTTTTTTTTTACATGAAATTGAGTTATTAACTTACTTGAAGACTTATACTAATATATCACCGTTATACTGCAAAACCTTCATCCTTAGCATCTCTGGCGACGATCCTCATTGGTATTTAAGTTTAGTATCTTCCAGGGATACAATACGAAGGTTTTGAGAAAAATCCCCCCACCCCAAACTACCCTTTACATGGAACTTTTTTCGAAAATTTTGATTTTTGCAAAAATAGCCAACGGTTTTGATTAAAATATCATATATTAAAGATATTTACCTGACAAACAAAATGTATATCTAGAATTTTCTGGGAATAGCCTCTGAAGACTACTTTATTCTGGACGAATTTTATGGAATTTTGCATAACTAGTAAACTGTAAGAGATAGACAAAAACTTACTGTACAAAAAATGTAGGTCTTGTTAAAATACACAAGTTATGTCATATACATTTTTCTAATGGAGCTTACCGTTTTCGAGGTATTCATTGTTATTATTTCAGTTGTGAAGTACTTATACTTTTCTCAAACGGGAGGGTCTGTTTTTCTTTTGTTCTACTCCTGGCCAAGAAAAGAAGCGATTGTAATGACAATCGCATAATGACAGCTTTTAAAACATTTGGCAGTTGGTTTCTTCCTACTTATACGGAACTAAGCAATAAGAACATTGTGCTAATGAGTACCTCGATTAGCAAGGTGCAGAAAGAAGAATAATCTTATGTAAGAAGTTTGTAGAACAGCTAGAGAAAGTCATGTGAGTGTAACACATCAGATTTTTACTCTCTCTATACGCACTATATACATAGTGTATAGAGAAGGTGAAGACTTAGATAAAAACTTACTACACTAGAAATGTAGAGCATGTTAAAACACACAGTTTATGTTATATATATTTTTTTCGTGGAGTTGATAGTTTTTGAGACATTCATTGTTTTTGGTTTCAACTATGAAAAACTTACTTTTCTCATATAGGAATTTGTCAACTCCTGTCCATATAAACAAAGGAACTTCAGTCACATAGCAACCAGCTTTTGACTATCACTTTAACCTATGGTATTCCCTTATTTTGCTTCTACTTACAAGGAAACAAGTAATAAGACTATTTCTGCTAATTTGTTCTCGAGTAGCATGAAATAAATAGAGGCATGAGCTTTTTAACAATAATTTGTTACAGAGATGTAGAGAAAGTCATGTGAATGGTATACATCAGATTTTACTTTCTCTATACACACTATGTACATAGTGTATAGAGAAGGTATTGCACTCCACAAAAAAAATTTGATACCGAGATTTCACCAGAAATATATGTTTATCTAAAACAAGCATTTTCGGAAAAAGGTCCATGTGTGTGTGTGTGGGTGGGTGGGTGGGTGGGTGGGTGGGGGTGGGTGTGGGTGGGTGGGTGGGTGTGGGTGGGTGTGTGTGTGTGTGTGTGTGTGTGTGTGAACACGATAACTCAAAAATGAAAAGTTGGTAAAATACCAAACTTGGTATTTAAGTTTAGTATCTTCCAGGGATACATTCATTTTGAGAAAAATCCCCCCACCCCAAACTACCCTTTACATGGAAAAAATTTCGAACATTCTGATTTTCTCAAAAGTGATTGATTAAAATTTTGTATATTAAAGATATTTACCTGACAAATAAAATGTATATTTTGAATTTTCTGGGAATAGCCTCTGAAGACTACTTTATTCTGGGTAAATTTTAAAGAATTTTGCATAACTGCTAAACCATAAGAGATGGACAAAAACTTACCACACAAAAAATGTAGAGCTCATTAAAACGCACAATTTATGTTATATACATTTTTTTCGTGGAATTGATCGTTTTTAAGATATTTCTTGTTTTTTGCTTCAGCTTTGAAAAGCATACCTTTCTCATGCAGGAATTTGTCAACTCCTGTACATACAAACAAAGGAACTTCAGTCACATAGCAACCAGCTTTTGACTATCACTTTAACCTATGGTACTCCCTAATTTCGCTTCTACTTCCAAAGAAGCAAGTAATAAGACTATTTCTGTCATTTTTTTCTCTATTAGAATGAAGTATATAGAAGCATTGGCTGTTTAACAATAATTTGTTGCAGAGATTTAGAGAAAGTCATATGAATGGAACACATCAGATTTTTTTGCATTAGAATGAACACACGTCTTACAAATATATTAATAGCACAAATAAAACAATTCAGCAAAAACAATTCACACAAAAATTAATAGTTAAATATATGCTTTAAGCTATTTAAACAGATAAATTTCAAGTTAATAATAACATTATAAAATAAAAACCTTCAATATTATGGCTTGTGGCCTTAATATTGTCACAATACTCATCATAAAAAACAAATTACACTTTACTGCCAGGAAATTCACTATGGAAGTTCATCTCACAACTGCAAAATACCACCACAGCCTACCTAAACAAACCCCGGATCAAGCCAGTTGTATAGATGCTGAAGATGGTAAGAAACCTTTTCCCTAACATGTTCAACTAAGAAACACCAAGAGATGTTAGTTTTAAAAAGGCCAACTCATTAGTTCCATCATTTACATTATCATGACCTAAATAGAAGGTACATACTGGAAACTTAATACATTCTTAAATGAACTAGTTTAAACTCGACATAATAACTTACAAAATGTAAATAATTCATAAACGTTTTAAAGAGTGAAATGTTTCTGAGTTATGACAAAAATAAGTTGCATTCGTATTAATATTGCAATACAATAGGTACCTAGATACAGACAGAACAAAAGTAAGCAAACAAATTAGGAGTAAGCGCAGGTTTCAAAAGGATTGCTCAAAATGGCAATCTCTTAACACTGATGCATAGGCGACAACAATGCAGAAATGATTCTTGAACCCTGTTGAACATTCCTGGTGAATTGCAAATCTCATCACTGGCTGCACTAATGTAGGCTACCAACTTCTCTTCAGAATAAAGCAGTGATGAATACACCATAATCTGGAGATCACCCCAGAAAAAAGAAGGTCCATGGGGTTGAGATCTGGCAAACAAGGTGGCCGGGGCACAGTAGGACAGCCTCTTCCAATCCAGTGATTTGGGAAGACTCAATTCAGATGCTCCTGTACATTTAATGTCGCTATGCAGTTGAGGAGGAAGAAGGTATGGCTTAATGACATTGTCAGAAACAATGCCAGCCCAATGTTCACCATAAACTGCTGTTAGCAGCTCTTCTGAACAGTGTGGGGTTTTTAGTGTGCCCACATGTGACTATTCTTGTAACTAAGAATCAGTCCATTACTGGTAAACATGGTCTCATTGAATGAACAACATCAATGATACAGTTCTGGAGGCTGCCTTAATGCACATTCCCAAAACACTGGCCTTGCAATCCTGTGGAGTTGAGGCTTGCACCTTTTGCAGATGGAAGAGATGGAGTTGCCCCTTGTGCAACACTTGCCATACACTTGTGTGGTTGGTGCCGTTTGCATATGCCGTAACAGTCTATGCAATACATTTTCTTATAATTCTAGAGTGTGATGAGTATATCTTGCACTACAATATGCTTTATTTGACCCCCCAAACCACGTTCTTGCCGATGCTTATCTACAGATTCAAAAGTAGTCCAATGGGGCTGCCATCTTTTAGGGTACCCAAAGGGTATCCATGTGGCTAATGTAGAACAACATCCTACTTCATGATAAAGGTGCATATCAGAGAGTTCAGAAAAAGTGTAATTTTGCTCCATGTTCCCCGAGTACCTATTTAATTGTTACAAAATAGTTACAAACCAAATGGAATTAACACCGTGAAGCACTGTAGAGTCCACACCTTGATGATGCCTTCAACCGAAGGTGAAACGAGTCGGGAAAAATTTTGGGTATGTGAAGCCATAAAGTGTCTGGCTGACTCAATCTATTGATACCTATTTAATTGTTTCAATATAGTGTTGTTGATACAGAAAGCAAAACGAAAATGAGACATAGGGGATATGATTATCTAACACTCAAGAAAGAAACTTTTACTGTATGGTGATGTTAGTGTCTGCCAGAGGTATTGAAGTCATCTTTTGGCAGCATTAGGCATTCTTCATACTATCACATGGGTACTCGGTGCCTCTTTTAAGGAGTTGTAGTACTTGTGCCATTGCTTATAGCCAACTGACAACATCAGGGCAATGTCAATACACAGCCCTCCAGCCTTAGCCATCAGATGTGAGAGGAAGCAACAGTAAGCAAAACCCTGTGCATTTTAAATGATGGTGGTAGTTTGTGATTTTAAGGCATAAGCATAATATTGCTCACAAAATGGAAAGGAAACGGGGAGAAGAAAAAACAAAACTTTGCCCATATCCAGGTTAGGACTTGATTCAGGGCACCTAACTGTGCAGCCAAAGTACAACTGTCAGAATTTCCCTACATTTCTTTAGCCATTTGTCACAACCTTTTATCCACTGCAGTGGTATGCAGCCCATGTTAGATCTGCAATTGAAGCAATTTTCGTAACATTTAAAATTTAGAAATGCTTCTCTAGAGAGATAAAAGACAAGTTTTACTAAGTGCATAATAAGCTCTGTAGATTACTTAATAGTTCTTTTTGATTATGATTTATTGATCTCATCTCTAATTATTTTGAATAGGCATAATTTGGTAACTTGACCTCATAGATCATTGGATTATCTCAAATTGATCAACTAGGAACTGTCAGTAAAATTTGTGTGGTGTTATACTTATAAATCAAACAAACCAGCAGAACATTTTTCAAGTTATCGTCCAATAGCACTTACCAGCGTATTAGCAAAAATCATGGAAAAAATTATTTCCAATCATTTAAATTGGTTTCTAGAAAACAATAACTTAATTTCAACTAAACAAGCAGGATTTGGAAAACACCATTCAACAAATGAACAGATTTTAAATCTTAGCCAAGACATTAAAAATCTGATGTGTTACACTCACATGACTTTCTCAAGCTGCTCTACAAAACTCCTACAAAAGATTATGCTTCTTTGTACACAATGCTAATCGAGATAAATGTTAACAGAATGTTATTACATAGTTCCTTATAAGTAGAAGGGTCTAAAGTGATTGTCAAATGTTTTAAAAGCTATCGTTATGCGATTGTCATTGCAAATCACTTCTTTGCTTGGCCAGGAATAGAACAAAAGAAAAACAGACACTTTCTGTGTGAGAAAAGTTTAAGTACTTCACAATTGAAACCAATAACAAGGAATATCTCAAACAATTACCTCCACAACAAAAACGTAAAGGACAAAAATTGTGTGTTTTGTCATGAGGTACATTTTTTGTGTAGTACGTTTTTTTATATCTCTTACAGTTTAGCAGCTAAGCAAAATTCAGCAAAATTCATCCAGAATAAAGAGGTCTTCAGAGACTATTCCCAAAAAATTCAAGATATACATTTTATTTCGGACATAAATAGCTTTAATATATGGGATTTTAATCAAAATTGTTAGAGCCATTTTTAAGAAAATCAAAATTTTTGAAATGTTTTCCATGTAAAGAGTAGTTTGTGGTGGGGGGGATTTTTTTGAAAATCTTTGTGTCACATCCTTGGAAGATACTAAACCTAAATGCCAAGTTTGGTATTTAACAGTCTTTTTGTTTTGGGGCTATGCTGTCCACAGACGCACACACACACACGCACACATGCAGACCTTTTTTTAAAAATGCTTTTTTTTGGACTCAGGGGACCCCAAAACATATATTTCCGGTGAAATCTCGGTATCGAATTTTTGGGTGCATTACAATACCTTCTCTATCCCTATGTATATTGTACATAAGGGGCTAGAGAAAGTAAAAATGCATTAAATAAAAAAGAAGACACTCTAGCAATATTTATTGACTTTCAAGGAGCATATGATTGTAGTTGGAGATACAAACTATTTGATAAACTTTAAATTCTAGGAATCCAAGGCAAAATGTTACATTGGATCAGTGAGTTCATTATTGAACGCTTTATTGCTACCAAATATAATGTTAAATTATCAAAATATCAACAGACACACTGTGGCATACCTCAAGGCAGTATCCTTAGTACAACACTCCTTAATATTTATATCAATGATCTTCCATATCAATTACAAAAAAGAGAATCAAAAGTCTTAGTTCAAAACTTGCAAATATGCATAGAAGCTTGTGACAGTGATGTGATTAAATAAAAAATAAAAGAATTTGAGTCGGTTTTTGTAACACAAACATCACTCATTTTTACTTACTGGTGACCAGTTTCAGGTAACAGTTGTTCCCATTTTCAACCCTTAATTATGACTAAATCTTTCTTCGTTGGCGACAACGATGGGGGTGGTGGTGTATTAATTATGGAGGCATCTGTTGCTGGATCTATAAACTTCCAGAGGTTGCTGTAAGGTGGCAAATCAAAATTCATGATATGGCTCTTTTTCTTCATGATGTAGATCTTCTTCCAGACATCTAATTCTGTGGGTTTATAAGCTGGTTTTAATAGTTTTATATTTGGTGTGATTTCGTGTCCTGATGTCCAAAAATGATAGGCAACTGCTGATTTTTCTATTTGTTTGTATTTTAGGTTTCTCATGTGTTCCTTTAATCTGGTCTCCAAACTTCTCTTTGTCCTTCCGATATACACCAGATTACAGTCTGAGCATTTAATTTCATAAATTCCCGGTTTTTTGCCTACAGGGATAGGATCTTTTAAATTTCTGCACAGCAGTTTCTGAATGCTGTAGTTGTTTTTTGGAGCTAAGGTGATGTTATAATTCCTAAATAATAATAAACAACTACAGCATTCAGAAACTGCTGTGCAGAAATTTAAAAGACCCTATCCCTGTAGGCAAAAAACCGGGAATTTATGAAATTAAATGCTCAGACTGTAATCTGGTGTATATCGGAAGGACAAAGAGAAGTTTGGAGACCAGATTAAAGGAACACATGAGAAACCTAAAATACAAACAAATAGAAAAATCAGCAGTTGCCTATCATTTTTGGACATCAGGACACGAAATCACACCAAATATAAAACTATTAAAACCAGCTTATAAACTCACAGAATTAGATGTCTGGGAGAAGATCTACATCGTGAAGAAAAAGAGCCATATCATGAATTTTGATTTGCCACCTTACAGCAACCTCTGGAAGTTTATAGATCCAGCAACAGATGCCTCCACAATTAATACACCACCACCCCCATCGTTGTCGTCAACGAAGAAAGATTTAGTCGTAATTAAGGGTTGAAAATGGGAACAACTGTTACCCGAAACCAGTCACCAGTAAGTAAAAATAAGTGATGTTGGTGTTACAAAAACCGACTCAAATTCTTTTAAAAGTCTTAATGTTTGCAGATGATGTAGTCATATGGAATTCTAAACCGAGAAATCAAAATCAACAATTAATAAATATAGCACAACAATCCTTGATGACATTACAGAATTGGACATATAATAATTTAATGAAAATTAATACACAGAAAACAAATTATCAACTATTTACATTAAGGAAGAAACCAATAAATATTTCCGTTCAACTAAATGGAGAAACTCTCACAGAAACACATGAAGCCAAATATTTAGGTATTATTTTCGATACAAAATTAACATGGAAAAAATACATTGATAATATAATAAAAAAAAAAAAAAAAAAACAAGGAAAAAATTGCCACTATTAAAAAGACTGGCAGGCAAGAAATGGGAAAGCACTACACAAACTTTAAACACTTTTTACAAGATGTATATTAAACCAACATTTAAATATTGTGGAGAGAGACTAATAACTGCAAATATAGAAAAACTTAATATTCTACAAAATCAAATTTTTCGCCTAGTAACTGGAGCTGCTAAAACAACCCCAGTATTTGCTCTACAAATTCTAACAAATAATCCAAGACTGGAACTTGACATTGAACAAGCAGCCATCTTACAATATGAAAAATTAATCAGACTACCTTTTAATGACTGGGAAAAAAGAAAACCCCAACTAAACCTAAAAACTCAACAAAGTTTCCTTAATAAAGTCAAAGAAGTCAAACATAGATTAAAACTTCCTTAAAAGAAAACATACAAACAAATATTAACCCGTTAGAACTATTTGATATTGAGCACTATCTACACTTTGCTGAAAAATTTACAAAATCTGAAATTTCTTCGTGTGTTCTGAAACAAATGACACTAGAAATAATAAATTTAAGATACCCTACCAATGAATGGCTATATGTTTATACTGATGGTTCTAGCTTACCAAATAACAGTGGTACTGGTGCAGGTGCAATATGCCCTCTCTTCTCTTTCTACAAAAGATTAAGTTTAAATACTACAAATTTTGATGGAGAGATTTCGGCAATACTTCAGAGCATATCAAATCTACTATATCATGTAAATAAATTTGAAAAAGTTGTACTATTATCTGACTCTAAAGCAGCTATTATATCCATAACATCTGATGTAACACCTAATAACTTAAATATTGCAGAATGCTGCAAAATCATAAAACAACTAATGAATTTAAATAAAAGACTAATACTTCAATGGATACCAGCACATTGCAGAGTACGGGATAATGAAACAGCTGACTTTCTAGCAAAAAAAGGTAGTAAAATTACATCAAATTCATCAGATCCAGTAAGTTATCACTCTATCAAAAGAATCATTATGTCAACATATAATAACAAAATTAAAGAAGACAATGTATTACAAGCAAAAGGAAAACCATGGGAAAATTTATGTAATAACACGACCAGAATCGCCTCTGTAGCAACTTTTAGACTCCTAACAGGCCATGACTGTCTCAACAAACATTTATTCAGGATTGGTATAGTGAAATCTCCTCCTTTCTGTACACTTAAAGATACAGATGGAAACCATCTACTGCGCTGTCCAACCTTGTCGACATGATAATATGACATCAAAATACTGGACTGCAAAAGAGTGAATGACTTCACTGCCAACTGCTCAATATTAGATACCAACCAACCAACCAACCACATTTATACCCAGTATGTCAACCAAGAATTTAGCTGATATAAGGATAGCTGGTGCAATTTTTACATCTTACTTAACATAAAAGATACAATATGTTAAAGCATTAATGGGAATGCACAGTGAAGTAACTAATCAATTAAGAGTAAAAACATAGATTACACTCAAACTTCACTCTTGAAATAAAGTAACTTGCTTGGGACTGTTTTGGTGGCTGTTGCCACTATTTTCAATGGAGATTCACTGATGAACTCATGTCAATACTCAACACTTTCAAATATGGATTGCCTGTGGAAATTTCACCCACCACTTAAACTGTTTCTTAAAGGTCTATGTGTGTGCATTCGACCATCATATATTTTTACCCAATTAAGTATCAATCTTATTTCATAGGCACCTGTTAATCTTATGATCAATTGGACAATACCTAATACAATGTATGCACTAAGGGAATTGAGACTGATAATTATGCGCTGAGAGAAACATTTGGCAAATTGTTGTGGGTTTATTAATTAATAACTCTTGAGTTGGATACAATAATAATTATCTGTTATTAAGAAAGAAAGAAATATTCAAATATGATATTCATTTGGTGAATGTTAGTAAACATTGTATATGTCATACGCACAGATGTCTTAAGAAAAATAAATTTACCAAGAAAACTCAACTGATAAAATGAAAATGTTAATCTCTCGCAATTCCATATAATCATGATAAACTTTAAGCCCAAGAATATTTGTTATGTCATAGGTATTCAAAGTGTACAACTGCTTAACTTTAATGTTAACATATTTGCATCTGTTAGACGCCTATAAAGGAATATCTTGACTACGCATGAACCAAATGTGTAGAATAGAAAACTTATACAATTCACAACTCAAGTGTTTATTTTCCAGAACTTCAATTAGCAATTTAAACTGTATTGCATATTACATCTCTAATAGTACATAACAGTGCTTGCAACTAGAGAAAAATTTCATATGAGGTACATTGATGAGAACACAATTGTCCCATTCATTTAATGTAAAATTAAGACCTCCTAGACTGCATGCAGCAAACAGTTACAATAATAGATCTCATTTTTAATTATCTATTTAATGTTATTGCTCATTAGTTATCATAAACCAATTAGTCTAGCTTCCTTGTATATTTATACATTGCATTCTGGAAGAAAAATATAACCTCCTAAGCCCTGGAATGTAAATGAGATTTAAAGTAACAAAAATGGGCATTCCTTTTGCTGCCGAACTTCAAAATGAATTAAAATAACTAGGAAGAATATTCTTATCTCTGATCATATTGCAATTCAATTATAATCACTGTAATTTCAAAAACTCAATGGAAGAACAAGCAATTAAATTACTTTTCTGTATAATATATAACTAAATATATTGAATAGCAACAACAGCAGGGGTTAATATAATGCACTAAGTATATTTGTGGCCTTATGTACATATACCTATTTACTTAATTTGATTTGTATGCGGTAATAATGGTAAAATTTAATATAATGGCCGAAGCAATGGTGAAATTCTGAATTATGTGGCAACAAAAAAAAAAAAAGATAATGTTGCCGACTAAGGGTCTGTTTATTGCAAAACGTTGCAAATCCATACCAACTTTAGAAATTGTAAAGGACTGTAACAACAAATACCCATGAAAATTAATACAGAAAAGCCCGCCAAAAGAGCGGTGACAAGGAACACCAGCGATCCTAGTGTAGCGGTCTGGACTATATTTTGGAGCTGTATAAGCAGTATAGTGTAAGAGGTGTTGAAGATTTACTTTTTATAATTTTAGGCAATGCGAACCTACTAGGATGGGAAAGTGTGTGCAGTATTTTATTGCCATAACTATACCTGACAAAAAGTGCCGTCTCTTTCTTTAGATTTCCTCGAGATAAAGCCATGTAAGTACTGTTTTAATGCACAAGATCAGTGATTATCCACGAGGTTAGATTTTGTTAAAGTTATAAATATAAAGGCATATTAAGAAAATACTCCAAAGTACACAATCACAAATATTCTTGGAGCAATATTTGGTACGTAATGTGCAATATTTGGTACGTAATGTGCGTTGGTTGAGGCTTATTTTTCATTCAATTTGCAGCTGTGCTGAATGGGTAAGAAAGTGCCGAAGAGCCGACTTGGACCAGGTTTTTAAAATGAATGGACCGACTAAGTTATACAGCTCTCACAGGATCGGCGCTAAGCATTTAAAGATTTTAGATTTCCGAAATCCAAACCGTACTAGTCAGGGAAGTAAAATTCTTGGTAAAGCTATACAATGTTAAATTCTTTTATAACATTTCTCCCTGAAATGAGTTAAATATATGATAATTCTGCGATATGACTGCTAATTCTGCCATCTGCTACCAAGAATATTTTAACCTGTTGCCTTCTGCAATTTATATACCCTATCTGCCCATTTCATTTATGTACTCAATATACATATTTTGAAATTTGAAATGGTAATATATGCATGAATATAAACTGGTAACTAAAGGCGGCAATGTTAGGTTAAGTTGGCTCTGAAGATGAAACGCCATAAGCGATCTGAATTTTAAGTGTTGAGAATATTAACCTTTTTAGTTTTGAAATCTGCTAGATTCGGCTAGGGCCCTAAAAGTTTGTATAAGGCCAGTACTGTAATAGCAGAATAAACCAAATCCGGATCATATGTTCATGTGTATTATCCCTCTCTTACTTCCAAAACTGGTAACTAAAGGAAATATTAACTTAAGTTTGCTCTCAATTTGTATAATAATAATGATAAAGATAAAAATAAATACTTCTACTGCTGTAATTAATGATTAACGAATACCAACCGAATTGCCTACCTTTACAAATGGATCTCATAGTGACATAGCCTTTACTATGTTAGAAACACTTATAATATTCCTATGCTATTGTGCCTGATTATAATTTCTTTAATAATTTGTATACTTTATAGGTTAAAGAAAAATGTGGTTCCTTCTCTCTTTCTGTCTCCACCCAATGAAGTGGAGGCACCTACTAGGCAAAGTCCATGTAAGCGGTTAAGGCAGGATGACAAACCAGAAGACAGATAAAAAATCCTGAAGCAAGTACAAGGTATAATAAAAATGATTGTTTTATCATATGTGGCTCGACTACTTATTCCTGAGTTCTTTCCATTTATCCCAAATGCAGCACAAATATTAACATCTGGCATTGCTGTTTGGAACTTATTTTATTATCCTGTTAGTGCTAAAAGTACAGTGGTCTTGAAATAGTTGGGTACATTGTGTTATTCTGATCGGTTATTATAGAGAACTTCGGCCGCTCTAGAAATTAAACAAATTATGGTTTGACTGATAGTTTGGTTTATACTGGTTACGTTTTCATCAAATATTTTTATCGGAAAAGCTCAGTAATTAAGTTAGAAGCTAATTTATTATGTGCACGTAGAGATCTTTATTTGTGAACATTTATGAAGTATGCTGCCTAGAAGGAGTAGAATATGAATAAAGAAGTGTTGTAGAACTTTTGCGATGTAAATATATAATAATACTACATATTAAAGTGCCTAAAACCTGAGTTTCATTGTCGACGGAAGACGATCAATGTTGTGGTATGCAACACCAGCATATGCCGCTAGATGCTGTGCTGATGTATGACGAGTATGTTTCATGCAGATACAGCTGTTCAGTGAAGGCACTACAATGTTAAGAATTCTTGCTAGATATTAAAATGAAACATTATAATACCTTTTGCATTCCAATTTCAAAGCCTGTGGTTTTCAAATTTAGCGGAGGTTAGGTTCCAATCCGTTTAGGTTAGTGTGTATATAAGTTTATGTTTCTAATAATTTTCTATTGTGGTACTTCATTATCAATATTTCCAACAACTCCTAACAGCGCAATGGATAGCATGATAGACTGCAGCACCAAAGGTACCTGGATTAAGTCTCCTTCAACTAAAGGTAATTTGTGAAATTGAGTGTTGGGGTATATGAAAATTAGGATAGTATACAGAATAAGAACAAAAATAAAAGAAAGGAAATACAGAGAAGAGAAAGGGGTGATACCTGTAAAGGGATAATAGAAAGAAGGTAGCAACATTAGTTTTATAAATCATCTCCACACCCATAATCCCCCTCTAACCACACCGGTCCCGTAAAAGTGCAAAACTGCATGAGTCACAGCGGAGACAGTTACCAGCCTAACTTGTAAATAATTACCTTCTGATCCCAAAAATTGTACATGCACAATAATGTTTTTCTATACATAAAGTATGCTAGCTACTTTTGAATGAATTTTTCTTGTCAGAAAACCTGAATTTTTTTCCTCTTACTCTTTCCAATAGTTGAAACATAAGTACCACAAGACTCCAATCCTCAAAGCTGTGGCATAGTAAGAAAAAACATTAATTGGGGGATTATGTATAGGGGTCAACTTTTTTAAACCATTTGTAAGCATCATCAACTACATGGATTAGACAATTATCCTTTCAAGCTTTAGGAAACATCAGCCCAATGCTTTCGAGGACGTCCAACATCTCGTCCTCTTGCTTGGTATTTTCTTACTAGTGATGGGGATTTCTCTTCACTAATTCTATTCATGTGCTCAATTCATGTTGTTTTTGGTTGATTACTTTGATACATAAAGATTCTACTTTTAGATCCTTTCTTATTTCTTGGCTTTCAATTCTATAGAGTTTGGTGCTATCCTTTGCTTTCCTATGAAACCTCGTCTCCAATGTCTGAATTCTACCTTTTTGTTTTCTTGTTGGAACCCAAGTTTCACAGCTGTACAATAAAGTGGGGATTGCCACAACTCTTGTTAAAATGTTATTTTAGTTTCTTTTGTTGTTTTGTATTTAAAAGTTTTCTGTATAGTTCCATAAACTTACTGAAATGTATTTTCTCTAGTACATAGTGTATAGAGAAGGTATTGTAATGCACCCAAAAATTCAATACCGAGATTTCACTGGAAATATGTTTTCGGTCCCCCTGAATCCAAAAAAAAAAAAACATTTTTGGAAAAAGGTGTGTGTGTGTGTGTGTGTGTGTGTGTGTGTGTGTGTGTGTGTGTAAGTGTGCGCGTGCGTGCGTGCGTGCGTGCATGGGTGCATGGCTGCGTGTGTGTGCGCATGTGTGTGCGCATGTGTGTGCGCGTGCGCGTGTGTGTGTGTGTTTATAGACAGCATAGCTCAAAAATGAAAAGAACGTTAAATACCAAACTTGGTATTTAAGTTTCACATCTTCCAAGGATGTGACACAAAGATTTTCAAGAAAATCCCCCCCCCCCACCTACCTTTTACGTGGAACTTTTTTCAAACATTTTGATTTTCTCAAAAATGACTCAAACGATTTTGATTAAAATATTGTATATTAAAGGTATTTACCTGACAAATTTGAATTTCCTGTGAATAGCCTCTGAAGACTTATTCTGGGTGAATTTTATGCAATTTTTCATAACTGCTAAACCCTAAGAGATGGACAAAAACCTACCACACAAAAAAATGTAGAGCACATTAAAACATACAATTTATGTCATATACATTTTTTTCATGGAATTGGTTGTTTTTATGATATTCTTTGTTGTTGGTTTCAGCTTTATAAAACATATTTTTCTCATCAGAATTTGTCAACTCCTGTCCATACAAAGGAACTGCAGTCACATAGCAACCAGCTTTTGACTATCACTTTAACCTATGGTACTCCCTTATTTTGTTTCTACTTACAAGGAAACAAGTAATAAGACTATTTCTGCTAATTTTTTATCGATTAGAATGAAGTAAATAGAAGCATAAGCTTTTTAACAATAATTTTTGCAGAGATGTAGACAAAGTCTCACCATGAGTTTTTATCTGGTCAGCAGGTGAATGTTGGGTTTGTTTCCTGTACTGTGACTTCCTTTCCCTCATTTTCTGTAATTTTGCTTCCCCTTTCATGTTTCAGGGCTGTGCAGTGTCACTCGATGTTGGGGCAGTGGAAAGGTGCTCTTCTCTGTCCTGACATATGTTAGCCTTCTTTGAGCAACATTTCCATTCTGTCAGAAGGAAGTCTTCTCAGAACAGACCTGTTGTGATCAGGTCTTCAAGCTTGGAGTTGTTAGGGAACTCTGTGCCTCTCTATAATCTGTATGCCTGCAATCTATGACCTCCTTCACCTCATCCATTCGTTCTTCCTGGGGTTGGTAAGCACAAAAGATCTGCCTTCAGCCATGGTATCTGGTGTTTCTTCCATTACCTTGTGGAAGTCATGAGGTAAATTCAAATCTTAAATATTAGCGAAAGATAAAACTGTTATCTGTAATTGCTAAAAAAAAAAGAAAGAAAAAAAAAAAAAAAAAAAAAGATACATTTGTCAGGTTTACCCTGAATCACCCAATCTTTAAAAATTAACGCTATCCAGAATGTAAGTTCTACTATGTTTATTAATTTTTGAACTGAGGAGCTGTTGCCTCAAAACCAAAATGGTAATTTGATGTAAAGTAATATTCAGTATAAACATGTAACAAGGAATTTAGTTACAATAATTATGTGTAGACCATAAAATCCTGTACCTGTTAAAATTAGTAATAAATTAATACTTATTTATTCCTCAAATAATACCTTCAAATTTTTTAATATTGTAATTCTTTGAGCAGTTTTGTAATGGGAATACAAAATAAATTCACCTTAAAATGTTCCTGAAAACAATCAGAATATTTTGTTTTATGCTCTCACCTTTACTTCCTATAGCATCTGTCATTGCAAATAAGGTAATAATATGTCCTCATAATTTCTGGGAAATTTAATTTCTGAACTTTGTCTTTTATTTCATAATTTGGTCAATGGGCATATATGTATATATATATATTTTGCTGCATTATGACTATATCATTGTTATTCTCAAAAATGCTCTCATCTTTACTTCATTAGCTGATCAGCATGGCATTGCATTCAGAGAAAAATAACATTATTAAATAGTAGTCTACTTTTGGTGCTGTTCTACATTGCTCCATATTTATTTTAAAAATGGTTACCTTATTTATAAGATAAAATGATGTACTTTCATAATTTGCAGTTGATCCCTTCCTCCTTGTTTTAACCTCTATCCTCCCTAAAAGAGGATTTCTTTGTCTTAAGCTATCTGGCTTACCCAACATATAATTAGCTTTTTAAACTCCAGTGACAGTTCCATTTAACCTTTTACATTATTTACTATCAGTAAAAATGAAGTTTTAAAGAAAATTATATTTTTAGCAGCATATATTACTTGGTGTTAGCATTAGTAATGGCTTATCTCAAGGTCATTTTACAATGACAATTGTAAAATGTGTGCAAATTGACATTTTCAATTTTCTTTCAATCTAAATATGAAAAATCTGATGTGTACCATTCACATGGCTTTCTCTATATCCCTGCAACAAATTATTTTTAAAAGCTTATACTTCTATTTACTTTATGCTAATCAGAAAACATTAGCAGAAATAGTCTTATTACTTGCTTCCTTGTAAGTAGAAGCGAAATAAGGGACTACATAGGTTAAAATGATAGTCAAAAGCAGGTTTCTATGTCAATGAAGTTCCTTTGTTTATATGGACAGAAGCTAACAAGTTCCTATATGAGAAAAGTATAAGTTTTTCGTAGCAGAAACAAAAATAAGGATTGTCTCAAAAACGACGAACTCACAAAAAAAGTATATACCATAAATTGTGTGTTTTAATGTGCTCTACATGTTTTGTGTAGTAAGTTTTTGTCCATCTCTTACGGTTTAGCAGTTATTCAAAATTCAGTAAAATTCATCCAGAATAAACTACTCTTCAGAGGCTATTCCCAGAAAATTCAAGATATACATTTTATTTGTCAGGTAAATATCTTTAATATACGAAATTTTAATCAAAATCGTTAGAGCCATTTTTGAAAAAAGTTCCATGTAAAGGGTAGTTGGGAAATCTTTGTGTCATATCCCTGGAAGATACTAAACTTAAATACCAAGTTTGGTATTTTACCGACTTTTCGTTTTTGAATTATTGTGCTCACAGACACACGGACACACACACACACAGACCTTTTTGTGAAAATGCTTTTTTTGGATATTGGAGCCCCTAAAACACATATTTCCGGTGAAATTTCGGTATCAAATTTTTGAGTGGAGCGCAATACCTTCTCTATACATTATGTACATAGTGCGTATAGAGAAAGTAAAAATCATATACAAACATGTTGTGATTAATCCATAAATCCACTTTTTTCAGGAAGGAGTAAAGATAATTATGCTCAGAGAATGTTACTTCTCAATTTTCATTACGTGTACAGCAATATCAAGTAAAACCTTGTATTAACTGTTATTGAGGTTTTATGTTTAATTATTTTTGCATATTCAGACATTGTGTATTCTACTTCTCTACCAGAAAATTTTATTTGGGTGCCACAGTCACCTGGGGACAAAAATATATATATATATATATATTTTTTTTTGTACTTGAAAACCTATTGGAATAAATGCTGGAGCTAAAATATAAATATATATATATATATATATATCAAAACAGATAATGAACAGTAAAGTAAATAAAACTTTAATTTTTCAACTGAAATCCAATATCTGGTAAGTTATACATAGACTTCTTCAATTTTTCAGCCCACTAGGGTTTGCTTATTTACTTCTATTCTCCAACAATCCATTCCTAGAGTAATTTGAATTACTTTTTACTTTCTCTACACATACTATGTATATAATGTATAGAGAAGGTATTGTATTGCACCCAAAAATTCCATACCAAGATTTCACCAGAAATTTGTTTTGAGGTCCCCCTAGTCAAAACATTTTTTTAGAAAAAGGTCCATGTGTGTGTCTTTGGGCAGCATGGCCCAAAAATGAAGTCTGTTAAATACCAAGCTTGGTATTAAGTTGTATATCTTCCAAGGATGTGACGCAAAGATTTTCAAGAAAATCCCTTCATCCCCAACTACCCATGGAACGGTTTTCGAAAATTTTGAGTTCTCAAAAATGTTCTAACGATATACCTTATGTTTAGGATATTTTTATGACAAAAACAAAATGTATATCTTTAATTTTCTGGGAATAGCCTTTGTAAACCTCTTCATTCTGGATGACTTCTATAATTGGCAAACCATAAGGGATATACAAAAACTCGCTTCACAAAAAATGTAGATCTCATTAAAAAACACACAATTTATGTCATATACTTAACCGTTTTCGAGATATTCCAGATTATTGGTTTAAATTTTAAGCCACTTAAACTTTTCTCAAGCACAACTTTTCTCGTTTGTTTACTCCTGGCAAGCAAAGAGATTGGAATTTCAATTGTTTCACATAGCGACTGACTTTTAAAGGAGGAGACTATCGCTTTAGCCTGTGCATTTTCTTATTTACCTTCTACTTACAAGAAAGCTAGTAGTAAGACTAATTCTGCTAATGTTTATCTCGGTTAGCATGATGTAGATAGAAGAATAAGCTTTTTAACAGCAGTTTGTTACAGAGATGTAGAGAGTCATGTGAATGAAACACTTTTTTTTTTAGTTCGGATATACATTAGTTATTTTGGTCCTTTTCTTGATTGTCAAAATGTACTCTATGCAGGGAAACAATTCTTTCTAGACTGCCTCTGTGGTTGAGTGGTCAGCAAGCTGACTTCTCACCTGGAGTTCCCAGGTTCGTTACCTGGTTGGGGTTTTGAATTTTTCTTTAACCAGAATTATTCCGTATCCCCACAGAGTCTGAAAGTCTGTATGCAAGAGTGAGTGTGATCAGATAAGTTGTTTCACAAGTCAAAGCCCCTGATATGATCATAGAAGCTAAAGCGGGCTTTACAAATGAAACATAAAAGAGAATTCCTTGTAATGTGTAAAATATTAGAACACGTGAAACATAGTATCTGTTATTTATGGCAGTAAAAAAAAAAAGCTAAAAAATTGTGCTTTACAGCTTTATTAAATAATCCACCCTATTTTTTACTTTCTCTGCCATACTTTACTTTCTATATAGTAGGTAGAGAAGAAACTATTGCATTCCACCCTGAAATTGTATACAAAGATTTCAACAAAAATACTTGTTTTGAGAACCCCTAAATAAAAGCATTTTTAGAAAAAGGTCTCTGTAAACAGCTTAAATAAAACAAAAAGTTGTTAACAATTATATTTAAATATGGATAAAATTATTATTTTAATTTACTTAAATATTTTGGATTGATTATTTGGTATTTAAGATTTTGGACAAAATCTCCCCCACTCCAAACTGCCTTTTAGATGTAAGATTTTTCAATTTTCTCAAATTTGCCTTTTAACGATTTTGAATCATACCATACATATTAGGGGTATTCTCATGACAAATGAAATATGTATCTGGAAATAGTCTCTGAAGTCCTCTTCGTTTGGATGACTTTTACATAGCTGGTAATCTCTGAGCAGTAGACCAAGTATTACCACACAAAAGATTGTAGATCGTGTTAAAGCACACAATTTATAGACTTTTTATGTAGTTAACCATTGCTGAGATATTCTTTGTTATGGATTTAAATTTTCCATACTATGCTTTTCTCAAATGGGAAATTGTAATTTTTTCTTTTTTAAAATCATTATCCGTTTTTACTTTCCCTAGTACATAGTAGATAGAGAAGATATTGTATTCCACCCAAAAACTTGATACCAAGATTTCACCAGTAATACATGTTTTGAGACATCTTGAATCCAAAGAAAGTATTTTTAGACAAATGTATGTCTGGTCAGCATGGCTCAAAAACAAAAAAAAATTGGTTAAATACCAAACTTGGTATTTTAGTTAAGTATCTTAAGAAAATTTCCCCACCCTCAACTACCATTTACATGAAAACGCTTTTTGAAAATTTTAATTTTTTCAAAAATGGCTGACAATTTAGAATCAAATGCCATAATTATAAGACATTTTCATGACAAATAAAGTGTATTATATTTAATTTTCTGGGAATAGCCTCTGAAGGTTAAAATAGATGCGAGACAGACAAAAACTTACTACACAAAAAAAGCAGATCTCATTAAAACACAATATGTCTTGTACTTATTTCTCTAAGAGTTAACTGTTTCCGAGATACTCGTTGTTGTTTTCAATTTTAAACTAGGTACTTGAAATTTTCTCAAGTAGGAAATCAAGTTTCATTTCATCTCTTTCGTTTTACGATCCATAATGCAAGAGAGAACAGAGTATAAATTATTTCATATAGCAAAGCTTTTAAAAGATTTGACTTGCTTTAGTCTAATATATTTCCTTTTTGCTTACAAGGAACCAAATTAATAAGGTCATTTCTGCTATTGTTTATCTCGGTTAGCATGGCATAGAAGAATAATATTTTGTAATGAAAGTTTGTGGAACAGCTAAAGAAAGTCATGTGAATGGAACACATCAGATTTTTTTTTTCTCCATTCTTAGTTGTGCAAATATGCAGAATTTCAACTGCAAAACATAGCATTCAGCTTGAGAAGATTTGTCTCACTTTAACTTAGTGCATTCCCATGTATCCATAAGAAAGCATATAATAAAAAAAAATCTCCTAATGTTTATACCGATAGGATAGAAGATTATTTTGTAAAAATAGTTGTTGCATAATAGGTAAAGAAAGTCATCAGATTCTTTAAAAAATGTTTTCTTAAATATTATTATCTCAAGCAGTTGCAAACCATCATTCATAAAACGGAAAAAAAGTTATGCACCGCAAACCCACTTGAATATTCTACAGCATGGTGCATCTTTAAGATAACTTTTCAATTGAAACTAATGAAGTACCTACTATATGGAAAATTGCAGCCGTTTGTTCCATTAAATTTTTTACTATAGTCAAAGTATGTGTTTGCTTGCAATGTTTGTTTTAGCTTAGAGGGAA
Source organism: Hymenopus coronatus (assembly GCA_030762935.1). Taxonomy (NCBI): domain Eukaryota; kingdom Metazoa; phylum Arthropoda; class Insecta; order Mantodea; family Hymenopodidae; genus Hymenopus; species Hymenopus coronatus. The sequence goes on along the minus strand of CM060888.1, from coordinate 101,892,744 downwards.
CTATAAACTCACTCTCTCTCTCTCTCTCTCTCTCTCTCTCTCTCTCTCTCTCTCTCTCTCTCTCTATCTATCTATCTCTCTTCCACTGTCAGTGTCACATTCCAAAATGACTATAGGCTGAAAACCTAACATTTAATATATAAACTCTTCAGACTACCGAGGAGTAAAGTAAAGTTAATCCAATAGGTTTAAGCACGATTTGAATGGTACGCACGTGCGAACCGGGTTTCTAAGCTTTGGCAGATTCTCTGGGTGGAAATCGGCTTCTCTCTAAAATATGCCTTGGGAGTTCCGGGTATTTGTATTTTCATTACAAAACAATTGTGTTAGAATTAATTTCATTCGGGAGCACCGAAAACATATAACTAATTTAAAAATTAACTTCAGAGCAAATATTATAAACTATTACCGTTCATATTCTTCCCGGTAATGTGCGTCTAACTGAAGGCTAAATAAACAATTTTATCCTCTGGCCTGTAAAGGCTAATTCAACCCCTTGAACTATACTAAAGCTTGCTCCTTGAATGTGACCTACATTGAAAGGAAAATGCATAAATTGGTGTATTTATTTCGATTTTAATAGAAATCGCGATGTGTGTAACAGCATCATTTCCATTAACTTTGATCAGCTGACTTGTGTACTGCAGACCGCTAGACTAGAGGGTAGCACCATCGCATGTCGCCAGCCGTTCCCATGTTAAATTGAGGTAGTTTCCTGTATTAGTATGAAGTGTATTTGGTAACAATGAGCAGGCAGTGCCTAGGGAATGCAATCCGTTAATAGCCGCTAGATGGCAGTAGTAGCACGGTTATTTGTTGTTAAATGGAGTAATATCCACTCTTTTTCTTCCTCATTCAATGTTAAGGGAATGAACTAGATTATGGATGATTCAAGATAACATTGGAAATATAAAATATTTTTATGTATTAACTACCTCTCCCTTGGTCACATCATTTAACTAAAGAAATAAAAAATATACTTCTTTCAGGTATAAAGTATATTTTTACTGTCGCGATTCTTTAAAATTAAGTAGTTCTAAACTATGCGCATTAACCATTAACCCTTCTTGGATTCTGAAAATGGCGGGGAAATTTTGGGACCCTGATAGTATACAGTTTTAGGTTAAACTACCTATTGTAGATAATGGTTATTTGAGGTTTTGTATTTCATGAGCTAGCTAAATCAGAACATGAAGATGACCCTGTCACCGTCACACTGGAATTACGGTGCTCTTGATACGTTTTATCAAGTAATATGTTGGGTTAAATGGGGAAATGTAACACACAAAGAAAAACTTAACAATTGCTTTGTTTCTTTTTAACGAAAACGTAGCATTACTAGTAAATAAAATTATTAATACTATTATTATTATTATTATTATTATTATTTTTATATTATGATTATTATTTTTATATTATGATTATTATTATCATGATTATTGTTATCATCATGATGAGTATTATTATCATGATGAGGATTATTATTATTATTATTATTATTATTATTATTATTATTATTATTATTATTATTATTATTATTATTATTATTATAATTATTATGATTATTGATTATTATTAAAACGGAAATGGCGTGTTTATTTATGGATGCTCTTTAACTGCTGCGGTTCTCAGCGTCCCATTCTAAATTGGGAGTGAAAGACCGCTTAATTTTGCTCAGAGACCTCTCTATCAGGCTTGAGGTTCTTTTACGTGCCGTAAATCTACGACACGGGACCCACGGCTTTACTTCCCTTCCGGAGGAAGCCCTGCTAAGGATTTTTACACCCGAAAAAAATATATATCCGTCGTTCTCCGCCGGGTTTGAACCCGCGACCTTGGGTATATGAAGTCAGCATGGTAACCATTACACCACGGAGGGCGACAATTATTATTATTATTATTATTATTATTATGATTGATCATTATTATTATTATTTAAGAATAATTGTCAGATCTACTTGCTCTTTAGTTATGTCATTGTTAGCCCTAAAAAAAATACTGTTTTGACATGAGGAAAATAAAGAAAGAAGTGGAAACAGTATGAGTAAAGCAAAGAAACAGATTCGGAAGAAGCATGAATGTTACTTAATGATGAAAGAAGGATGTAGGTTCAGTTTTAGAGAAAAATACGATAGTTTCATTACAAATTTCAGAGTTTACCCGCCACACTCTGTAATCGCTGTTATTACTGTTATTTTAACAATAGCGTCCTTGCTTTCCCACACTGTTTACTGCCTATTTCATCCTTACATACTTACCTACGGGCGCGCTGCCTTCTTTCCTTTTCGCAGTACCAATTACGCAGATCATTAAGCTTTTCAGATGCAAAGGTTTGCTGCCTGAGGTTACGCGGCCAAGATTACCTGAAATTGTATATATTCTATTTGAATTTCCTCAATTTTAGGTAATTTACGTGAAGTTTTATGAATTTTTCGGTATTTTCCTAAATTTTTGGGTAAATTTGTTGAAATTGAACTTTATCGGAACTTCCTGAATTTTTAGTAATTTCCGGGAAATTGAATGAATTTTATCGGAATATTCCTGAATTTTAGGTAATTTCCGTGAAATTGTCTGAATTTTATCAGAAACATCCCTGAATTTTCAGTTAATTTTCGTGAAAATGTATAAATATTATCGTAATTTCCCTGAGTTTTTTGATAATTTATGTGAAATTGTATGACTGAATCGGTTTTTCGTTGAATATTAGGTATTTTTCGTGAAATACTCGAAATTATATCGAAATATCCCTGCATTTTCAGGTTATTTCGGTTAAAATGTATGAATTTTATCAGAATTTTCCTGAATTTGTCAATACTTTCTTGAAATTTATCCGTATCTCCCTGAATTTTTGGTAATTTATGTGAAACTGTATGAATTTTACCGCAATTTCCCTGAATATTAGGTAATTTCCTTGAAATTGGGTCAATGTTATCGTAATTTTTCTTCATTTTCGAATAACTTCGGGAATTGTCGGAATTTTATCGATTTTATCCTGCTTTGTAGGTAATTTCGCTGAAATTGTTGGAATTATATATGAATTTTCCTGAATATTTGGGTAATTTCCGCGAAATTGTGTGAATTTTATGGAATTTCTCTGAAGCTTTAGGTAATTTCCGTGAAATTGTCTGAAAATTGTCCGTAATTTCCGTGAATTTGTATAGATTTTATCAGCACTATCCTGAATTTTGAGGCAATTTCCTGACTTTGTATGATTTGCAACGGAATTATCCTTAAGTTTTGGGTAATTTCCGTGAAATTTTATTAGTTTTATCGGAATTTTTAGGTTGTTCCGTAAAATTATCGGAAAAGTATCGGAATTATCTTTAATTTATAGGCAATTTCCATTTCATTTTTAGAATTTTATCAGTATTGCCTGGAATTTTAGATACTTCCGTGAAAGTTTCCTGAATTTTTAGGTAAGTTCGTGAAATATTTGGAATTTAACAGAATTTCTCTGAATTTATTAGTATTTCGCGTGAAATTGTGTAAACTTATTGAACCTGTCCTGCATTTATACGTAATTTCCGTAAAATTGTCTAAATTTCTAGGATTTTACCTGAATTTGTAGATAATTTCTGTGAAAATGTCTGAATTTTATCGGAATATCCCTCAATTTTTAGGTATTTTCCATAAACATGTCTGAATTTTATTGGATTTTCTGAATTATTTTTTATGATAGCCGGAAATTGTCTGAATTTTTGGGTATTTCCCTGAATTTTTAGGTAATTTCCCTGAAATTTTATGTAATTTCCCTGAAATTTTATGTAATTTAACAGAATTTTCTGAATTTTTGGGTAATTTACCTTTATGCTGTGAAGTTTATCGGAATTTGCCTGAATTTTCAGGCTATTTCGATTAAAATTTATGAATTTTGTCGGAATTTCCCTGAATTTGTCGGTCATTTATATATATCGGTATGCTTTTTTTTTTTTTTTTTTTTTTTTTTTTTTTTTTTTTTTTTTTAGGATATTTCCTGATTTATGTGTAATTGCCGTGAAATCAGAATTTCCAATAAATTTTAAGTAATTTCCGTGAATTTGCCTGATTTTATCTGATATTTCCTGAATTTTTAGGAAATTTCGCTGAAATTGTCTGAATTGTATTGAGTCTCCCTGAATTTTAGTATAATTCCTGTGAAAATGTCTGAATTTTGTTGTAATCTCTTTGAAATTTTAGGTAATTTCCGGGAAATGGCCTGAATATTCCTGAATTTTAAGGTAATTTAGGTGAAATTCTCCGAAATTTATCGGAATTTCCCTGATTTTTGAGGTGATTTCCGGGAAATTGTCTTGATTTTCTTAGAATTTTCCTGAATTTTAAGGCATTTTCGGTGAAATTCTCCGAAATTTATCGGAACTTCCCTTAATTAATAGGTAATTTCCGTAAAATATTCGCAACATTATGGGAATTTACCTGAATTTTAAGGTAATTTCCTTGAAATTGTCGAAATTTTATCGGAATTTTCATGAATTTTTAGGTAAGTTATGTGGAATTCTATGCATACTATCGCATTTTCCCTAAATGATTGGTGGTGTACGTGAAATTATCCCAATTTTGTCGGAACTTTATCGGTTTTTTCCTGAATTTTTAGGTAATTTCGGTGAAACTGTGTGATTTTTATAGGAATTTTTCTGAATTTTTAGTTTTTTCGGTGAATTTATCTTTGGATTTTAATTCTTTTCCTGATATTATCTTTATATTTTACTTCTTTTCCTGAATTTATCATTATATTACGATTATTTCTCTGAAATTATCTTTATACTATCGACATTTCCCATCTCATGTCTCAAGTCTCTTGTCCTATGTTTCATGTCTAAGGTTTCACGTCTAACGTCTCATGTCTCGTGTCTAATGTCTCATGTGTCATGTCTAATGTCATATCTCATGTCTAATGTCTAGTGTCTCGTGTCTCTCGCCTGATGTCTCGTGTCTCTCGCCTGATGTCTGATGTCGCATGCCTCATGTGACCATATCAGCTCTTTCCTGACTATCAACGTCTTATATATTATGGTTATTTCCGTATTTCCCATTATATTACTGCTATTTTTCTTTGTGTTACGGTTTTTTCCCTGATTTTTTTTTTATAATACTATTATTTCCCTGAATTTCTCTTCATTTTATGGCTCTAAGCCTGAACAACCCTTTATATTATGGTTATACCCACGAATTTCCCTTTATATTACGTTTATTTCCCTGAACTTCACTTTATATTACGGTTTTCCCTGATTTTTCGTTTATTTATGGTTATTTCCCTTAATTTTACTTTATTATATGGTTATTTTCCTAAGTTTCCCTTTCTATAATGGTAATTTCCTCGAATTTCCGTTTTATGGTTATTTCCACTTGTTTTATGGATATTTCCCTGAATTTCCCATTATATTACAGTTATTTCCCTGAATTTTCCTTTGTTATGGTTATCTCCCTGAACTCCCTTTATATTATGGTTATTTACCGTAATTTCCATTTATATTATAGTTATTTCCGTGTATTATTCTTATAGTTATTACACTGAATTTCTCTTTTATTATGGTTATTTCCCTGAACTTCGCCTTATATTATGGTCATTTCGCTAAATTTTGAAATATATTTTGTTTTGTTTTTCGGTGAATTTATCTTTAGATTTTTGTTCCTTTCCTGATACTATCTTTAGATTTAAGTTATTGTCCAGAATTTAGCTTTGTATTACGGTTATTTCTCTGAAATTATCTATATATTATGGATATTTCCATTCTCATGTCTCAAGTCTCGTGTCTCATGTCTAAGGTCTAACGTCTCATGTCTATTGTCTCATGTCTCGCGACTCGTGTGTCATGTCTCATGATTGTCTGTTTGACCATATCAGCTCTTTACAGATTATCAACGTCTGCTCGCCTGTTCCATGTCTCCGAACTTGTATATATGTAAGTTTCTATTTCCTGCAATTTAGTTCTCCTGGTGACACAGTTAAATGTTTAAAATTCACATATAAATATTTCCTACATATACTGTCTATTACCCTGAACTTCGCTTGAAATGATTATTATTTTCCTTAATATCCCTTTATATTGGGGTTATTTTCCTGAATTGCCTTTAATATTATGGTAATTTCCCTTTATATAATGGTTATTTTCCTGAATGTCCCTTCATATTATGGTTATTTCCCTGAATTTCCCTCCATAATGTGTTTAATTCCCTGAGTTTCCCTTTATATAATGTTTATTTCCCTGATTTTCCCTTTATATTATGGTTATTTCCTTACACTTCCCTTTATATAATGATTTTTTCCCTGAAATTTGCACTCATATTATGGTTATGTCCCTGACCTTCCCTTCATTTTATGGTTATTTCCGTGAATTACTCATCATATTATTGTTATTTCCCTGAATTTTCCTTTATATTTCGGTTATATGCCTGAATTTCCCTTTATAATATGGTTATTTCCCTGAATTTCCCTTTATAATATGGTTATTTCCCTGAATTTCCCTTCATATTATGGTGTTATCCGTAAATTTCCCTTGGGATTATGGTTGTTTGCGTAAGTTTTCGTTTATATTATGAGTATCTCCTTGATTTTCCCTTTATATATGGCTATTTCCTGAATTTCTATTTTTGTTATGGTTAATTACGTGATTTTCGCTTAACATTTCGCTTAAATGCGTGAATTTCCCTTTATATTACGGTTATTTGCCTGAATTTCCCTTTATCTTTTGGCTATTTACCATTATAATTCGGTTATTTCTCTGAATTACTCTTCGTATTATGGTTATTTCACAGAATCTCACTCTTTATTATGGTTATTTCCCTGAATTGCCGTTTGTATTATGGTTATTTCCCTGCATTTCACTTTATGATATGGTTATTTTTCTGAAACACCTTTTATATTATCCTTATTTCCCTTTATATTAGGGTTATTTCCCTAAATTTCCCTTTATATTATGGTTATTTCCCTGAGTTTCCATATATATTATGTTTATATCCCTCAATTTCGCTTTATATTATGTTTATTTCCCTGAAATTTGCTTAGTAGTATTGTTATTTCCCTCAATTTCCCTTTATAATGCGGTTATTTCCCTTAATTTCCCTTTTTATTATGGTTATTTCCCTGAATTTAATTTCATATTATGGTTATTTGCCTGATTTGTTTCTTAATATTCTGGTTTTTCCCTGAATTTCCATTTATTATATGGTTATTTCCCTGAATTTCCTTTTTCACTATGTGATTACTCTTCATTTCACTTTATATTACGGTTATTTACTTCAATTTCACTCCATGATATGTTATTTCCCTGAATTTCATTTTATAATATGAGTATTTTCCTGAATTTCCCTTCATATTGTGTTTATTTCCCTGAGTTTCCCATTTCATTATCGTTGTTTCCCTGAATTTTCGTTTATATGATGGCAATTTCCAGAATTTTCCTTAAACTATGGTTATTTCTCTACATTCTCCTTCATTTTGTGGTTATTTCCCTGATGTACCCTCCCTATTATGGTTATTTCCCTGAATTGTGCTTTATGTTATGATTATCTCTCTGAATTTCCTCTTATATTATGGTTATGTCCTTGAATTTCGCTTTATATTATGGTTATTTCCCTTAATTTCTCTTTACATTATGGTTATTTAACTGAATTGTCCTTTAAATTATGGTTATGTCCCTGAATTTCTCTTTATATTTCGGCCGTTTCCCTGAAATTCCCTTTATAAATTGGTTATTATCCTTAATTTCCCTTTATATTATGGTTATTTCCCTGAATTTCCCATTTTATTACCGATAATTTCTGAATTATCCCTTATATTACGGTTATTTCCCTGAATTTGCGTTTATTTTAATGTTATTTCGCTGAATTTCTCTTCATTTAATGATTATTTCCCTGAATAACCCTTTATATTATGGCTATTTCCATGAAATTTCCCTTTATATTTAGGTTATTACCATGAATTACCTTTCACATTATAATTATTTCCCTGAATTTCCTTTTATATTATAATTGTGTCCCTGAATCTGCCTTTTTATTATGGTTATTTCCCTGAATTTCCCTTTATATTAGGGCTACTTCCCTGACCTGCGCTTTATATTACGGCTTTCGTTTATATGATGGTTTTTCCTTTAGTTTCACTTTTCTAATGTTACTTCCCTGGATTTACCTTTCTGTTCTGGTAATTTCCCCGAATTTACTTTGTATTATGGTTATTTCCTTTTGTATTATGGGTATTTTTCTGAATTTCCCATTATATTATGGTTATTCCCCTGAATTTCGGTTTATATTACAGTTTTGGCCTGATTTTCCGGTTTTATTATGGTTATCTGCTTTAATTTCATTTTTATTACCAGGCTATTTCCTTGAGTATCCCTTTCTATTATCCTAGTTTCCGAATTTATCTTTATTTTGTGGTTATTTCCCTTTGTATTATGGTTATTTTTCTGAATTTTCCATTATATTATGGCTATTGCCATGAATTTCCCTTTCTATTATGGTTATCTCCATGAACTTCACTTATATTATGGTTTTTTCCTGAATTTCTCTTTAAATCGTGTGCATTTCTTTGGATTTTGCTTTATATTATGGTTCTTCGCTTTATTTTCCTTTATATTATAGTTACCGCCTTGACTTTCTCATTATATTTGTTTATTTCTCGGAACTTGTCTTTATATTATGGTTATTTCACTGAATTGCCCTTTATATTATGTGTATTTCCCAGGTTTTCGCTTTATTTTATGGTTATTTCATGAATTGCAATTTATATTACATTTATTTCCCTGAATTTCTCTTTATATATTGATTATTTCCCTGAATTTTATTTCAAATTATGGTTATTTTCCTGAATTTCACTTTATATTTTCTTCCTGAATTTCACTTTATATTTTCTTCCTGAACTTCCCCTATATTATGGGTTTTTCCTGAATTTCTCTTTATATCATGTTTATTCCATGAACTTCGCTTTATATTATGGTTACTTCCCTCTATTTTCCTTTATATTATGGGTACTGCCTTGAGTTTTTCATAATTTTTGTTTATTCCTCGGAACTTCGCTTTATATTATGGTTATTTCACTGAATTGCCTTTTACATTCTGTGTATATATAGCCCTGCATTTCGCTTTATTTTATGGTTTTTTCGTCGAATTGCAATTTATATTACGGTTATTTCCATAAATGTCTCTTCAAATTATGGTTATTTCCCTCTATATAATGATTGTTTCCCTATGTTTCCCGTTATATTACGGTTATTTCCGTGAAATTTGGTATAATATATGTTTACTTTCCTGAATTACCTTTTATATTATTGTTACTTCCCTGAATTTTCCTTTATATTATTGTTATTTTCCTGAATTTTCATTGATACTATGGTTATTTCCCTGAATTTCCCTTATATTGTGTTTTTCCCCTAAATTCTCTTTATATTATGTGTATTTCTTGAATTTCGCTTCATATTATAGTTATTTCGCTTAATTGCCGTTTATATACCGGACATTTCCTTAACTTACCCTTCAAATTATGATTATTTCCCTTTATATAACTATTATTTCCTTGAGTTTCCCTTCATATTATGGTTATTTCCCTGAATTTCCCTTCATATTATGCTTATTTTCTGAATTTCTTTTAATATTATGGTGTTTTCCCTAAATTCTCCTTGTTATTATGGTAATTCAGTGAATTGCTCCTTGTAATATGGTTATTTCCCTAAATTTCCCTTTATATTATGGTTATTTCCCTGAATTTTTCTTTAGTTTTCCGGTTGTTTACCTAACTCTTTGCTTATATTATGTTTATTTCCATGGATTTCCCTTTATATTATGGTTATTTTCCTATATTTCCCTTTTTATTATGGTTAATTTCACTTTATATTATGATTAAGTGGGGATGTAGGCTAAAATGGCCAATTTTTCATTTTTTTATTTCACTAATTAATTACTTATACATTCAGCTTTACAATTCCAAAGTTTCATAACCTAATTCAATTTCTTTGTGGTTCAAATAAATTATAACGGTTGAACTTGTCATGCCACGCCCACTTTATTTGCTTGCTTGATTATCAGCTTTGAGCCCTTGTTTCTCTGCATTTCTTACACGCAAACATAGTAATAAATATTTAGAAGTTATGTTTCTTTAGTTTCTGACCAAGAAGAAGCTGACTACAGTTATGGTGGATTTTAGGCAGTATTTAAGTATATAGATCACTCCCTAAATAAAACAATCAAACAAAATTTGCTTTTCTCGATTCCTCAGTTTTATAATTTTTCACACTTATGTACCTTTTTCTTGGAAACTATTTGACATATTGCAATGAAATTTTCTACACATACATTTCAGTCTACAATAAGTATTTTGGCGCAGCTAGTTTTCTTTTGATTTAGATTCTATAGGTATTGTGCCATGAAATGCATAATAATTTGAAATAAAAAAGCTCACATACCTTGATTAATACTTTAAAAATCACAGATAGAGAAAAAACTTCTGTGCCAAAATAAAGCATAATTATAATACTTTATGTACACTTGTTTTCAAGCAACTTCAAAAATAGATACTAAGAAAGAGGTACATACATTTTTTGATGTTTTGAAAATTCCAACATAATTTCTTTATTTTTTGATAAAATTTACTAATAAAATAGTACATCCATAGAACATATCAAGACACTTAACTGTGCATAATTTCATTGCTTAAGGACAAAGACTATGGTCATTGTAGAACTTTAGTTGTATCGAGGTATTTCTGCCTCCGTCCCCCTTAAATTCGTGAAGTATCCTTTATATTACGGCTACTTCACTGAATTTTCCTTTATATTATGATTATTTTCTTCAACTTATTTATATTATGGCTATTTTCCTGAATTTCCCTTTATATTATATTTTCTTCAACTTATTTATATTATGGCTATTCTCCTGAATTTCCCTTTATATTATGGGTATTTTCTTCAACTTCAATTTATATTATGGCTATTTTCCTGAATTTCCCTTTATATTATGCTTGCTTTCTTGAATTTCACTTAATAATATGTCTTTTTCCGTGAATTTACCTTCATATTTCCATTATTTCCCAGAATTTTCCTTTTTAATATGGTTATTTCGATGAATATTCCATTCATATTATGGTTATTTCCCTGAACTTTCCTTTATATTATGGTTATTTTCCTGAATTTGCCTTTATCTTTCGGCTATTTCCCATAATAATTAGTTATTTACCTGAATTACCCATCATATTATGGTTATTTCCTAGAATTTCGCTCTATATTATAGTTTTTCCCTGAGTTTCCCTTTATATTAGTGTTATTTCGCTGCATTTCACTTTATATGGTTATATTTCTGAAATACCCTTTATATTATGTTTATTTCCCTGAATTTCGCTGTTTATTATTTATATTTCCCTAAATTTTGCTTTATATTATGTTTCTTTCCCTGAATTTTGCTTTATATTATGTTTATTTCCCTGAACTTTGCTTTATATTATGGTTGTTTCCCGAATTTCACTTTATTTTATGGTTATTTCCGTGAATTGCCCTTTATATTATAATTATTTTCTTGAATTTTCCTGTTTATTGTAGTTAATTCCTTGAGTTTCCCTTTATATTACGGTTATTTCCCTGAATTTCCTTTTGTTTTACGGTTATTTACATACATTTCTCTTTATACTATGGTTATTTCCCTGAATTTTCCTTCATATTATGATTATTTTCCTGAATTTTCCTTAATATTACAGTTCTTTCTCTGAATTTCACTTTAAGATAGTTTTATTTCCCTGAAGTTCCCTTTAGTTTATCGTAATTATCCTGAATTTCCCTTTATATTGTGCTTATTTCCTTCATTTTCCCTTCAATTTATGGTTATTTCCCTGAATTTTCCCTCATAATAGGTTTATTCTCTGAGCTTTACTTTATTATGTATTTTTTTCCCTGAATTTCTCTTTATATGTGTTTATTTGCCTCCGTTTCCCCTTTTATTATGGTTGTCCTCCTGAATTTCCCTTTTAATTATGGTAATTTCTCAGAATTTTCCTTTAAACTATGGTTACTTCCCTACATTCTCCTTCATATTATGGTTATTACCTGAATTTTCCTTGTTTTATTGGTATTTCCCTGAATTTTCCTTCATAGTGCGGTTATATACCTGAAATCACTTAAAAATATTGTCATTTCTCTGAATTTCCTTTCATATTATGGTTACTTCCCTGAATTTCCTTTCATTTTATGGTTATTTCCCTGAACTTTCCACCAAATTATGGTTACTTCCCTGAATTTCCCTTTATATTATGGTTATTTCCCTTAATTTCCCTTTATATTACAACTTGTTTGAATTTCCCTTTATATTATAGTTATTTCCCTTAATTTCTCTTTACATACTGGTTACTTCACTGAATGTTCCTTTATAATATGGTTATTTCCCTTTCTATTTTGGCGATTTCCCGGAATCTTCCTTTAGAATGCGGTTATTTCCCTTAATTTCCCTTCATATTATAGTTATTTCCCTGAATTTCCCTTTAAATTAGGATTATTTCCCTGAATATCTCATTATATTATTACTATCTCCCTAAGTTTACCTTTATATTACGGCTGTTTCACAGAATTATCGTTTATATTATTGTTATTTCTCTGAATTTCTGTTCATTTTATGATTATTTCCCAGAACAACCCTTTATATTAAGGTTATTTCCGTGAATTGTCCTTTATGTTTAGCTTATTTCCTTGAATTTCACTTAATATATAGGTTATTTATTTAAATTTCCCTTTATATTACGGTTATTTCCCAGATTTTCTATTCATATTATAATTATTTCCCGGAATTCCCTTTACATTATAGATATTTCCCTGAACTTCCGTTTATATTACGTTTATTTCCCTGAATTTTCCTTTATATTACGTTTATTTCCCTGAATTTCCCTTTATATTACGGTTACTTCCTTGAACTTCGCTTTATATTCGGTTTCCCCTGTTTTTTAGTTTATATTATGCTTATTTCCCTAAGTTTCACTTTATTATATGGTGATTTCCCTGTGTTTCCCTTTCTGTTTAGGTAATTTCCCCGAATTTATTTTATATTATGGCTATTTCCCTTTGTATTATGTTTATTTTTCTGAATTTCCCATAATATGGTATTTCCCTTTATTTTATGGTTGTTTCCCTAAATTTCCGTTTATATTATGGCTATTTTCCTGCATTTCACTTTATGATATGGTTATTTTACTGTATTACACTTTATATTATTGTTATTTCCCTGAATTTTCCTTCATTTTATGGTTATTTCGCTGAATTTCAGTCTATATTATGGTTTCTTTCAACAACATTTCAAGCCAAGACGCGGCCTTCCCGGAAGACCAAGATACCATATATTATGGTTATTTCCCTGGATTTCCTTTCTAAAATGGTTATTTCACTTAATTTACCTTCACATTTTGGCAATTTTCAAGAATTTTCCTTTAAACTATGGTTATTTTCCTGTATTCTCCCACATATTATGGTTATTTCCCTGAATTTCGGTATTTTATTGATATTTACCTGAATTTTCCTTCACAGTACAGTTATATCCCTCAATTTCACTTAATAATATGGCCATTTCCGCTTAATATCCCTTCATATTATGGTTATTTCGCTGAATTTCACATTATATTATGTATATTTCTTTGAATTTTCCTTCATATTATGGCTATTTGCCTAAGTTTCCTTTCATAGTAAGGTGGTTACGTTTTATATAATGGTTATTTATCTTAATATCTGCATACACTATGGTTATTTCCCTGAATTTCCATTTATATTATTATTGTTTCAATGAATTTCCCTTTATATAATGGTTATTTCAGTGAATTTCCGTTTATATGACGGTTATTTCCCTGAATGTTCGTTTATATGACGGTTATTTCCCTGAATGTTCGTTTATATTATGGTAATCTCCCTGAATTATCCTTTATATTTTGGTTATTTCACTGAAATACTGTTTATTTTAAGTCTGTTTTCCTGAATTTCGCTTTATATTATCGTTATGTCTCTAAATTGCCCTTCTTATTATGGTTACTTCGCTGGATTTGCCTTTATATTTCGGCTAGTTCGCTGATTTTCTCTTGTTTTAGTGTTATTTCCCTTATTTTCGTGCATAGTACGTTTATTTATCTGAATTTCACTTAGTATTATTGTCATTTCTCTGAATTTCCGTTCAGTATATGGTAATATTGCTGAATTTCTCTTTATATTATCGTTATTTCCCTGAATTTCCCTCCGTATTATGGTTATTTTCCTGAATATCCTTCCATATTATGGTTACTTCTCTTTATATAATGGTTAACGCCCTGAATTTCCCTTCATATTATGTTTATTTCCAAAAGGTTCTTTTTATATAATGGTTATTTCCCTGAGTTTCCATTTATATTATGGATATTTCCCTGAACTACCCTTTATATTATGGTTATTTCCTTCAACTTCTCTTTATATAGTGGTAATTTACCTGAATTTCTCTTTATATTATGGATATTTAACTGAATTTACCTTTATATTATGGCTATTTCCTTTGACTTCCCTTTACATAATGTTTTTTTCCCCTGAATTTCCCTTTATATTATGGTTATTTTATCTGAATTTCACATTATAATGTACTTATTTCCCTGTTAGATTACTTTCATATTTTAATTATTTTCCTGAATTTTCCTTTATAACGTGGTTATTTCCCTGAAATTTCCATTCATATTTTACTTATTGCTATGAAATTTCGTTCAGAATATGGCTATTTCTCTTAATTTCCCTTCATATTATGGTTGTTTCCCAGAATGTTCCTTCAATTTATGGCTCTTTCACTGAATTACCGTTCTTATTTTGGTTGTTCCCCTGAATTTTCCATTTAAATTATGGCATTTCCTTGAATTCCCCAATATATTATGTTATTGTCCTGAATTACTCTTTACATTATGGTTATTTCACTGAATTTTTTATACCATGTCCCTGAATTTCGCTTTTCAATTTAAGCTATTTCCCATACATTTGCTCTATAATATGTTTTTTTTTCTCTGAATGTCCCATCATTTTATGGTTTTGCCCTGAATTTCACTTTATATTATGGTTATTATCCTGAATTTTCCTTTATCTTTAGGTTATTTCCTTAAATTTCCCTTTATATTACGGTTAATTCCCTGAATTTCCTTTCATATTATAATTATAGCCCTGAACTTCCATTTATATAATGGTTATTTCCATGACTTTCCCTTTATATTACGGTTACTTCGCTGATATTCGCCCAATATTATGGTATTTGCCCTGAATTTTCGTTTATTTTATGTTTATTTCCCTGAAATTCACGTTTTTAATATGTTTCCGTGAATTTACCTTCATATTTTGATTATTACTTTTATAAAATGGTTCTTTCCCTGGAATTTCCATTCATATTATGGTTATTTCACTGAACTTCCCTTAAAAATATAGATATGTATCTTATTTTCTGTGCATTAAGGTTGTTTCTCTGAATTTCCCTTTGGTTTATGGTTATATCCCTGAACTACCATCTATAAATGTTTTCCCCCTGAAGTTTCCTTTATATTATGGTTATTTCCCTGAATTTCGCTTTATATTTGGGATATTTCCGTGATATTCCCTTTATAATATGGTGATTTTCCTGAATTTCTCTTTATGTTATGCTTATTTCCCTGAATTTCCCATTTTATTACTGCTATTTTGCTGTATTTCCCTTTATATTACGGTTATTTCAATGAGTTTTCGTTTACATTATTGTTATTTGCCTGCATTTCTCTTCAGTTTATGGTTATTTCCCTGAACAACCGTTTATATTATAGCTATTTCCATGAATTTCCCTTTATGTTTAGGTTATTTCATTGAATTTCCCTTTATATTATGGTTATTTCGGTGAATTTCTTTTCAAATTATAGTTATTTCCCTGAATTTCCCTTAATATTACGGTTATTACTCTGAATTTACCTTTACATTACGGTTATTTTCTAGAACATTGCTTTACATTACGGGTTTTCCCTGACTTTTCGTTTATATTATGGTTATTTCCCTTAATTTCACTTTATTTTATGGTTGTTTCACTCAGTTTTCCTTTATTTTATGGTATTTCCTTGAATTTTCCTTTATATGATAGTGATTTCCTTGAATGTAACTTTTCGTTATGGTTATTTCTCCGAATTTCCCTGTATATTATGGTTATTTCCCTTTGTATTACGGTTATTTTTCTGAATTTTCCATTATACTATGGTCAATACCCTGAATTTCCCCTTATACTATGGTTATCACCCTGAATTTCCCTTTATATTATGGTTATCTCACTGAACTTATCTTTATATTATGGTTATTTTCCTGAATTTCTCTTTATATTATGTGTATATCCCCAATTTCCCCTTTATATTATGGTTGCTTCCCTGTACTTTCCTTTATATTATGGCTATTTCCTTGATCTTCTCAATATATTATGTTTATTTATCGGAAATTCGCTCTATATTATGGTTATTTCGGTGAATTGCTCTTTATATTATATGTATCTCCCTGAAATTTTCTTTATGTTTTTGTTATTTAACTGAAGTGCCTTATATTATTGTTATTTCGCTATGTTTCCCATCATATTATGGTTATTTCCCTTTATATAACGATTTTTTCCATGAGTTTCCCTTTGCTTTATAATAGTGTCCCTGAATGCCCTTTATATTATTGTTATATCCCTGAATTTCCAATTATTTTATGCTTATTTCTCTGAATTTCGCTTATACTGTGGTTATTTTCCTGAATTTGTCTTTATATAATGTTCTTTTCCCTGAATTTCGCTTTATTTTATGGCTAATTCGCTGAACATCCCTTAATATTAAGGTAATTAATTTCCTTAAACTTCCCTTTATATTATTATTATTATTATTATTATTATTAGTATTATTTTTATGTACCTGAGATTCCCTCCATATCATGGCTATTTTCCTGAATTAGCCTTATGGTTATTTATCTATATTTCCCTTAATATTATCGTTATTTCCCTGAATTGTCCTTGTAATTATGGTCATTTTGTGAATTACTCTTTATATTACGGTTATTTCCCTGAAATTCTCTTTATATTATGGTTGTATCTCCCAATTTCCCTTTACATTATGGTTATTGCTCTGAATTGTCCATAATATTAAGGTTATGTCCATGAATTTCTCTTTATATAATGTTTATTTCCATGAATATTTCTTTTATATTATGGCTATTTCTCAGAACTTCCCTTTATATTATTGTTATTTCCGTCAATTTTTGTTTATATTACGGTGATTTACCTAACTCTTCGTTCATGTTGTATTTATTTCCCTGTATTTCCCTCTATATTGTGCTATTTCCTTGAATTTCCCTTTTATTATGGTTAATTCCGTGATTTGAGCTTTAAATTATGGATAAAACCGTGAATTTCCCTATATATTACAGTTATTTCCTTGAATTTCCCCTTATATTATGGTTATTTACGTAATCTTCCCTCTATTTTGTTATTTTACTAAATTTTCGTTTTTAATTTGGTTATTATCTTTTGGCTATTTCCCATTATAATATGGTTATTTCCCAGATCTACCCTTCATATTATGGTCATTTCCTAGAATTGCGCTTTTTATTATGGTTATTTCCCCAAATTTCCTTTTATATTATGATTACTTCGCTGCATTTCACTTAATGATAGGGTTATGTTTCTGAATTCTCCTTTATATTATGGTTATTTCCCTGAATTTCCATTTATTTATGGTTATTTACCTGAATTTCCTTTTATATTATGTTTATTTGCCTGCATTTCGCTTTATATTATGTTTATTTCCCCGAATTTTGCTATATATTATGGTTGTTTCCCTGAATTTTCATTCATATTATGGTTAATTTGCTGAAATTCCCTTAATATTATAGTTATTTCCTTGATCAATCCTGTTTATAATGGTTAATTTGTGAATTTCCCTTTATATTACGGTTATTTGCCTGAATTTGTCATTATATTATGGTAATTTTCCTGAATTTTCCCTCATATTATGGTTATTTTTCTGAATTTCCCTTTACATGATGTTTTTTCCGCTGAATTTCATTTTTTGATATGGTTATTTCCCTGAATTTACTTTTATCCTATGGTAGTTACCCTGAATTTCCCTTCATATTATTGTTATTTCCCGCAATTTCCCTGCATATTATGGTTATTTCCCAAAATTTTCATATATATTATGGTTATTTCGCTGAACTTCACGTTACATAATAGTTATTTTCCTGAATGTCTGTTCATATTGAGTATATTTCCTTCAATTACCCTTTTTATTTTGATATTTTCCCTGTGTCCCCTTTTATATTATGGTAATTTCCAAGAATTATCCTTTAAAGTATGGCAATTTCCCTGAATTTCCCTTTATATTTCTGCTATTTCACTGAATTTCGCATTATAATATGGTTATTTCTCTGAATTTCACTTCATAGTGTTATTTCCCTGAATTTCCCTTCTTTTATTGCTATTTCCCTGAATTTTCTTCATAGTACCTTTATATCCCTGAATTTCACTTAATATGGTAATTTCTCTGAACTTCCCTTCATATTATGGTTTATTCACTGAATTTCAATGTATATTTTGGTTATTTCCCTGATTTTCCCTGTATATTATGGTTAATTCCCTAAATTTCCTTTCAAACTATTGTAATTTCCCTTTATATAATGGTTATTTCCCTGAATAGCCGTTTATATTATTGTTAATTCCCTAAACTTCCACATATATTATGCTTATTTCAAGGAATTTCCCCTTCTATTACAGTTATTTCAGTGAATTTCACTTTTTATAACGGTTATTTCCCTGAATGTTCCTTTATATTATGGTTATTTCTTTGAATTGTCCTTTATATTATGGGTATTTCCGTCAATTACTGTTTGTATAATGCCTATTTCCCTGAATTTGGCTTTATACTAAGGTTATTTCTACGAATTGCCCTTCATTATATGGTTATTTCGCTGAACTTCACCTTATATTATGGTTTTTCCATAAATTTTCCATTATAGTATGGCTATTTCCCTGAATATGCCCTCTTATTGTTATTTCCCTTAATTTGTCTCCAGAGTATGGGTATTTTCCTGAATTTCACGTGATAATATTGTTATTTCTCTGAATTTCCCTTCATATTATGGCTATTTTGCTGAATTTCACTTTATATTATTGTTATTTCCCCGAATTTCCCTTCATATTATGGTTATGTTCCGGAATTTCCTTTGATATTTTTGTAATTTCTCTTTATATAGTAGTTATTTCCCTAAATTTCCCTTCATATTATGGTTATTTCCCTGAATTTCACTTTAAAATATAGTCATTGCCTTGAATTTCTCTTCATATTATGGTTATTTCCCTGAGTTTCCCTTTATATAATAGTTATTTCCCTGGAATCCCCTTTATATTATGGTTATTTCCTTGATTTTCCCTTTACATTATGGTTATTTACCTGAATTTCCCATTACAATATTCTTATGTCCATGAATTTACCTTCATATTTTTAATAATATCATGAATTTTCTTTTATAATATGATTATTTCCCTGAAATTTTCATTCGTATTATGGTTGTTTCATTAAATTTCCGTTGGGAATATGGTTATGTCTCTTAATTTCCCTTCATATTATGGATGTTTCCCAGAATTTCACTTAATTTTATGCTTATTTTTCTGAATTACCCTTCATATTATAGTTATTTCCCTGAATTTCCCTTTTTATTATGGTTATTTCCTTGAACTTCCCTATATATTATGGCTATTCTGCTGAATTCCTCTTTACATTACGGTTATTTCACTGAATATTGCTTTACAATATGGTTATTCCCTGAATTTCCCTTTATATTTCGGATATTTCCCTGAATTTTGCCTTATAATATGGTTGTTTCCCTGAATTTCCCTTCACACTAAAATTATTTCCCAGAAATTCCATTTATATTATGGTTATTTCCCTTAATTTCACTTTATTGTATGGTTATTTACTTGAGTTTGCCTTTCTATTATGGTAATTTCCCCGAATCTCCCTTTATATTATGGTTATTGCCCGTTGTATTATGGTTATTTTTTGAATTTCCAATTATATTATGGATATTTCCCTGAATTTTCCTTCATATTATGGTTATCTCCCCAAACTTCCCTTTATATTGTGGTTATATTCCTGAATTTCTCTGTATATTATGTTTTTTCTTAATGTCGCTTTATATTACGATTACTTTCCTGTGGTTTCCTTTAAATTATGATTTCTTCCTTGACTTTCTCTTTATATGATGTTCTCTCTCTCTCTCTCTCTCTCTCTCTCTCTCTCTCGCAATTTCGCTTTATGTTAGGTTATTTTGCTGAATTACCATTTATATTACGTTATTTCCCTAAATTTCCCTTCATATTATGGTTGTTTTCCTTTATATAATGATTATTTCCCAGCGTTTCCTTTTATATTGCTTTTATTTCCTTGAATTTCACTTTAGTGTATGGTTGTTTCGCTGTTATTCCCTTTATATGACTGTTATTTCGCTTAATTGTTTTCCTTTATATAATGATTATTTCCTTGCGTTTCCTTTTATATTGCTTTTATTTCCTTGAATTTCACTTTAGTATATGGTTATTTCGCTGTTATTCCCTTTATATGATTGTTTTTTCGCTTAATTTACATTTATATTGTGGTTATTTTCCTGAATTTCCCTTATATAATGAACATTTTCCCGAATTTCTCTATATATTATGGTTATCTCACAGAAGTGCCCTTTATATTGCGGATATTTCCCTAAATTATCCTTCATTTTATGGTTATTTCGCTTTATGTAATGATTATCTCCCTGAGTTTCCCTTTATATAAGGTTATTTCTGTGAATATCACTTTATTATAGGGTTATTTCCCTGAATTCCCCTTTATATTAAGCTTATTTGCCTGCATTTCCATTTATATTATGGTTATTACCCTGAATTTTCCTTATATTATGGTTATTTTTCTGAATTTCCTTTGTTGTTATTGATATTTCCCTGAATTTCACCTTATATTATGGCTATTTCTCTAAATTGCGCCATATATTTTTTTTGGGTGAAATTATCTTTAGATTTTGGTTCTTTCCCTGATATTATCTTTAGATTTTGGTTCTTTCCCTGATATTATCTTTAGATTTTAGTTCTTTTCCCGAATTTATCTTTACATACGGTTATTTCTCTGAAATTATCTTTATAATATGGATATTTCCCTTCTCGTGTCTTGTGTCTCATGTCTAAGGTCTAATCTCTAAGGTCTAACGAGTCAGTCTAATGTCTCATGGGTCATGGCTCAATGGTCATGATTGTCTGTTTGACCATATTATCTCTTTTCTCATTATCAACGTCTGCTCGCCTGTTACATGTCTCCGGTCTTGTATATAGTCATGTATCTATTTTTTGCTATGCAGTTCTCCTGGTGGCAGTGTTAAATATAAAAAAATCACTTACCATTAAATATTTCCGTTAATTTCCATTGATTTAATGTTTCTTTCCACAATTCTCTTCATATTATGGTTATTTTCTGGAATTTCCCTTTATATTATGGTTATTACCTTGAATTTCCCTTTTTATGACGTTATTTACCTACATTTCCCTAAATATTATGCTTTTTTTCCTTTGTATAACGATTATTTCCCTGCGTTTCCTTTTAAATTACTTTTATTTCCCTGAATTTCATGTTATTATATGGTTATTTTCCTGATTTCCCCTTTATATGATTGTTATTTCCCTTAATTTCCGTTTATATTATGGTTATTTAAATGAATTTCCCTTATACTATGGAGGTTTTCCTGAATTTCTCCTTATATTATGTGTATTTCCCTGAATTTCACATTATATTATGGTTATTTAGCAGAATTTCCCTTTATATTGAGGATATTTCCCTAAATTACCCTTCATATTAGGGTTATTTCGCTGTATATAATGCTTATTTCCCTGAGTTTCCCTTTATATAAGTTCATTTCCCTGAATATCCCTTTATTATATGGTTATTTCCCCGAATTCCGCTTTATATTAAGATTATTTACCTGAATTTCCATTTATATTGTGGTTATTACCCTGAATTTTCCTTATTCTGGTTTTTTCCCCGAATTTCCATTTTTGTTATGGTTATTTACCTGAATTGCGCCTAATATTATGCTTATTTCCCTGAATTTGGCCACATATTTCGGTTTTTTCGGTGAATTTATCCTTAGATTTTTATTCTTTTCCCTGATATTATCTTTAAATTTTAGTTCTTTCCATGAAATTATCTTTATATTACGGTTATTTCTCTGAAATTTTCTTTATATTAAGGATATTTCCCTTCTCGTGGTTCGCGTCTCTTTTCTCATGTCTAAGGTCTAACGACTCATGTCTAATGTCTCAGGTGTCATGTCTCACGTCTCAAGATTGACTGTTTGACCATATTATCTTTTTTCTGACTATCAATGTCTGCTTGCCTGTTCCATGTCTTCGAACTTGTATATAGGCATGTAGCTATTTAGTTCTCCTGGTGGCAGTGTTAAATGTACAATATTCACTTACCATATAAATATTTTCGTTAATTTCCATTGATATAATGTTTCTTTCTCCTTTTTCCTTCATATTATGTTTATTTCCTTGAATTTCCCTTTACATTATGGTTATTTCCCTGAATTTCCTTTCATATTATAATTATTTCGCTGAATTTTCCTTTATATTATGCTTATTTTCCTGAATTTCTTCCATCTTATGGTCATTTCCCTTTATATAATGAACATTTTCCTGAATTGTCCTTCATATTATGGTTATTTCCCTGAATTTTCATTTATATAATGGATACTACCTGGATATTAACTTCATATTATGGTTATTTTACTGAATTTTCCTTCATATTATTGTTATTTTTCTGAAATTTGCTTTAAAATTCCTTCATATTGTGTTTATTTCCCTGAGTTTTCGTTTTATAATGTTTATTTCCTTGAATTTCTCCTTATATTATGGTTATTTCCTTCAACTTCCCTTTATATTATGTATATTTCGATGAATTTCACTTAATAATATGCTTATTTCCCTGTATTTACCTTCATATTATGGTTATTTCCCTGAATTTCCCTTCATTTTTCTGGTTATTACCCTGAATTACCCTTCATGTTATGGTTATTTGCCTGAACTTCCCTTTATATTATTGTTATTTCCATTAATTTACCCTTATATTGTGGCTATTTCTGTAAACTTCTCCTTACATTTTGGTTATTTAACTGAATATTCCTTTATATTATGGCCATTTCCCTGAATTTCCCTTCTATAATGTTAATTTCCCGGAATTTCCCTTTATATTATGTTTTTTTCCTTTGTATTATGGTTATTTTTCTGAATGTCCCATTATACTATGGTTATTTCCCTGAATTGCCCTTTATGTTATGGTTATCTCCCTGAACTTCCCTGTATATTATGTTTGCTTTCCAGAATTTCTTTTTATATTCTGTGTATTTCTCTGAATTTCGTTTCAGATTATGGATATTTCGCTGAATTGCCCTATATATTACGGATCTTTCCGTAAATTTTTCTTCATATTAAGGTTATTACCCCTTATATAATGATTATTTCCCTGAATTTCACTTTATAATATGGTTATTTCCCGGATTTCCTCTTTACATTATCTTTATTCCCTGAATTACCATTTATATTATGGTTATTTACCTGAATTTCCATTATATTATTTTTATTTCCCGAAATTCGCCTTATATTATGCGTATTTCCCTGAATTTCAACTTATATTTTTGTACTTTTACCTTCTTATTATGGTTATTTCCCTTTACATAATGATTATTTCCCTGAATTTCACCTTAATATGTGGTTATTTCCCTGAATTCCCCTTAATATTATCTTTGTTTCCCTGAATTTCCATTTATATTATGGTTATTTCCCTGAATTTCAGCTTAAATTTAGGTACTTTCCTAATTTTACGCATATATTTTGTTTTTTTTCGCTGAATGTATCTTTATATTTTTATTCTTTCCCTGATATTATCTTTATGTATTAGTTCTTTCCCTGAATGTATCTTTATATTACGGTTATTTCTCTGAAATTATCTTTGTATTGTCGATATTTCTCTTCTCATGTCTCAAGTCTCGTGTCTTATGTCTCATGTCTAAGGTCTAACGTCTCGTGTCTAGTGTCTCATCGTTCATGTCTCATGTCCCAAGTCTCATGTCTCATATCAAATGTCCCATGTGTAATGTTTCATGTCTTAAGTCTCAAGTCTCATGTCTCAAGTCTCAAGTATGATGGCTGATGTATAATGTTTCTATGTCTCATGTTTAATGCCTCATGTGTCTTGTCTCATGTCTCATAATTGTCTGTGCGACTAAATCATCCCTTTCCTGATTATCAACGTCTATTGGCCTGTTCCATGTCTCCTAACTTGTATACACGCGTGTATCTATTTTTATATTAATTTTTTTTTTTTTTTTGGTGGCAGTGTTAAATGTACAAAATTCACTTACCAAATAAATATTTCCTTTGATATCATGTTTCTTTCCCCAATTTCCTTTCATATTAAGGTTATTTTTTAATTTCCCTTATATTATGGTTATTTCCCTAATTTTCCCTCTATATTATGTTTACTTCCCTGAATTTTGCTTTATATTATGGTATTTCCTTGAATTTCTCTTTATGTTATGGTTATTTTCCTGAATTCCCCTTAATATTATAGTTATTTCCTTGAATGTTCCTGTTTATTATGGTTAATTCCGTGAATTTCCCTTTATATTACAGTTATTTCCATGATTTGTTTTATATTATGGGTATTTGCCTGATACCTCCGTCATATTATGGTCACTTTCCTGAATTTTCCCTTATATTATAGTTTATTCCCCGAATTCCAATTTAATATAGGTTCATTTCCCTGAATATCCTTTTAGGTTATGGAATTACCCTGAATTTCCCTTTATATCATGTTTGTTTCCCTCAATTTCCCTTCAAATTATGGTTATATCACTGAATTTTCCCTCATAATATGGTTATTTCTCTGAGCTACACATTATTATGTAGTTATTATCCTGAATTTCCCTTCAGATTGTGTTTATTTCTCCGAGGTTCCATTTTTATAATGGTTGTTTCCCTGAATTTCCATTTTAAATATGGCAATTTCCCAGAACTTTCCTTTAAACTATGTTTATTTACCTGCATTCTGCTTCATATTATTCTTATTGCCCTGAATTTACCTTCATTTTTTGTTATTTCCCTGAATTTTCCTTCACAATGCGGTTATATCCCTGAATTTCACTTAGAGATATGGTTAGTTCTCTGAACTTCCTTTCGTATTATGGTTATTTCCCTGAATTTCCCTTCAATTTATGGTCATTTTCCTGAACTATCTACCATATGAAGGTTACTTCCCTGAATTTCCCTTTATATTATGGTTATTTCCCTTAATTTGTCTTTACATAATGGTTATTTCACTGAATGTTCCTTTATATTATGGTCATTTCCGTTTATATGTCAGCTATTTCCCGGAATCACCCTTTATAATATGGTTATTTCCCTTAATTTTCCTTCATATTATGGTTATTTCCCTGAATTTTATGGTTATTTTCCTGAACTATCCACCATATTATGGTTACTTACCTAAATTTTACTTTATATTATGGTTATTACCCTGAATTTCCCTTTATATTACGGTAATTTCCTTGATTTTCCCTTTTTATTTTGGTTATTTCCCTTAATTTCTCTCTACATAATGGTTTATTTTACCGAATGTTCCTTTATATTATTGCTATTCCCGTTTATATGTCGGCTATTTCCCGGAATAGGGTTATTATGGTTATTTCTCTGAATGTCCCTTTATATTAGTGTTATTTTCCTGGATTTCCCATTATATTGCTACTATGTCCCTAAATTTCCCTTTATATTACGATAATCTCCCTGAATTTTAGTTATTATCATTGTTATTTCCCTGAATTTCTCTTCATTTTATGATTACTTGCCTGAACTACCCTTTATACTCTGGCTTTTTGCATGAATTTCCCTTTATGTTAAGGTTATTTCCATGAATTTCCCTTTATATTTAGGTTATTTCTTTAAATTTCCCTTTATATTATTATTTCCCTGAATTCCTTTTCATACTATAATTATTTCGCTGAATTTACCTTTTCATTATTGTTATTTCCCTGAACTTCCCTTTATATTAAGTTTATTTCCCTCAATTTCCATTTATATTACGGTTGCTTCCCTGTACTTCGCTTTATATTCGGTTTTACCCTGATCTTTCGTTTATTTTATGGTTATTCACTTTATTGCACGGTGACTTCCTTGAGTTTCCCTTTCTGTTATTGTCATTTCCCCGATTTCCCTTTGTATTAAGGTTATTTTTCTGAATTTTCCAGTATATTATGGTCATTTCCCATTATATTATGCTTATTTCCTTAAATTTCCTTTTATATTATGGCTATTTCCGTGAATCTCTATTTATATTATGGTTACTTCCCTGAATTTCTGTTTATATTATGACTATATCCCTGAATTTCGCTCTATATTATGTTTATTTCCCTGAATTTTGCTTTGTATTATGGTTATTTTTCTGAATTTCCATTTATATTACGGTTATTTCCCTGAATTTCTCTTCATATTGCGGTTATTTCCTGGGATTTTCCTTTATACTATGGTTATTGACCTGAATTTCTCTATATTATATGCTTTCTTCCCTGAATTTCCTTTTATATTATGGTAATTACTCTGCATTTTCTTTATATTACGGTCATTTCCCTCAATTTTCATCCATATTATGATTATTTCCCTGAATTTTCCCACATATTATGGTCATTTTATGTCAACTTTACTTTATAATATACTTATTTCCCTGTATTTCCGTTCATATTGAATTATTTCCTTGAGTTTCACTTTATATGATTGTTGTTTCCCTGCATTTCCCTTATATTATGGTAATTTCGCTAAAATTTCCTTTAAACTATGGTTATTTCCCTGCATTCTCCTTCATATTAGGACTATTTCCCTGAATTTCCCTTCTTTTATTGTTATTTCCGTGCATTTTCCTTCATAGGACGGTTACATCTCTCAATTTCACTTAATATGGTGGTCATATTCCCTTAATATTTCTTCTTATTATGGTTATTTTTCTGAAATTCAGCTTTGATTACTGTTATTTCCCTTAATTCTACGGTAATTTCCCTTTATATATTGGTTTTTTACCATGATAACCGCTTAGGTTATGGTTATTTCCCCCATTTACATTTATATTATGATTATTTCAATGAATTTTCCTCTATATAATGGTTATTTCACTGAATTTCCCTTTATGTAAATGTTATTTCCCTGAAAGTTCCTTTATATTCTGGTTCTCTCCCTGAATTGTCCGTTATATTTTGGTTATTTCCCTGCTTTACTGGTTATATTAGTCCTATTTTCCTGAATTTTGCTTTATATTATGGTTAGTTCTCTGATTTAACCTAGTATGGTTATTTCCCTAAATATTATCGTTATTTCCCTTAATTTCCCATTATATTAGGATAGTTCCGTGAACTTCCCTTATTTTATTGTTATTTCCCTTAATTTTCCTGTAAAGTACGGTTATTATCCTGCATTTCACTTAGTAATACTATTATTTCTCTGATTTCTCTTCGTTATATGGTTAATTTTCTGTACTTCACTTTATATTATTATTATTTCCCTGAATTGCCCTTCAT
Organism: Hymenopus coronatus; assembly: GCA_030762935.1. Classification (NCBI taxonomy): domain Eukaryota; kingdom Metazoa; phylum Arthropoda; class Insecta; order Mantodea; family Hymenopodidae; genus Hymenopus; species Hymenopus coronatus. Next base: position 101,865,157 of record CM060888.1, on the reverse strand, counting down.
ATTATGAATAGGTTCCTGAATTTCCTTTCATATCATGGTAATTTCCCTTTATGTAATGGTTAATTCCCTTAATTACCTTTCATATTATGCTTATTTCCATGATTTTCCTCTATGTAATGATTATTTCCCTGAATTTCCCTTTATAATATTTGATTTCCGTGTGTTTTCTGTATATATAGATTATTTCCCTGAATTTTACTTTATATTATGGTGACTTCCCTGAATGCCTCTTTATATTATGGTTATTTCCTTCTAATTCCCTTTATACAGTGTTAATTCCCTGAATTTCCCTTTATATTTTGTATATTTCCGTAAATTTTCCTATACATTATGGTTATTTCGTTCAACATCCCTTTGTATAATGGTTATTTCCTTGAATTTCTCTTAATATTATGGTTATTTCTCTGAATTTTACTTCATAATATGCTTATTTCCGTGAATTTACTTTCATAATTGGATTATTTTCCTGAATTTTCCTTTATAACGTGGTTATTTCCCTGAATTTTCCATTCACCTTATGTTTATTTCCATTGAACTTCCGCTCAGAATATGGTTATTTCTCTTAATTTCTCTCCATATTGTGATTGTTTCCCAGGAATTCCCCTATTTTATGACTATTTTCATGAGTTAGTATTCATATTTTGGTATTTCACTGAATTTCCCAATATATTATGATTATTTCCCTGAATGTATCTTCACATTATTGTTATTTCAATGAATTGTCCTTTATACAATGGTTATTGCCCTTTATATTTCGGTTATTTCCCTGAATTTCGCTTTATAATATATTTATTTCCCTGAATTTACCTTGATAAAATGGTTATTTCCTGGAATTTCCCATCATATTAAGGCTATTACCAGAATTTCCCATTATATTATGATTATTTTCTGAATTTCCCTTTATCTTTAAGTGACTTTCTCTTATATTTAGGTTAATGCCTTAAATTTCCCTTTAGACTATGGCTAGTTCCCTGAATTTCCCTTCATATTATAATTATTTCCTTGAATTTTTCTTAATATTATGGTTATTCCTAGGACTTTCCCTTTATATTACGGTTATTTCGCTGATCTTCGCTTTATATTTAATGGATTTTGGCCTGAATTTCCGTTTATATTATGGCTATTTCCTTGAATTTCAATTTTTTAATATGGTTGTTTCCGTGAATTTACCTTCATATTTTAATAATTTCCCTGTTTTTTCCTTTATAATATGGTTATTTCCCTGAAAATTCCATTCATATTATGGCTATTTTTCTTTATTTCCGTTCATTTTGTGGTTGTTTCCCTGAATATCTCTTTATATTTTGGATTCATCCATGAACTACCGTCAATATTGCGGTTTTCCCCTGAATTTCCCTTTATCTCGTATTATGGTTACTTCACTTAATTTCTTTGTAGATTACGGGTTTTTCACTGAATTGTCCTTTATATTATGTTTATTTCCCTAAAATTCGCTTCATATTTCGGATATTTCCCTGATTCTCCCTTATAATCTGGTGATTTTCCTGAATTTCCCTTATTCTTATGGTTATTTCGCTGAATTTTTCTTTATATTACTGCTATATCCCAGAAATTCTTTTTATTTTATTGTTATTTCCTTGAATTGCTCCACATTGTATGCTTATTTCCCTGAACATCCCTTGTATTGTGGTTATTTCAATGAATTTTGCTTTATGTTTATGTTATTTCCTTGAATTTCCCTTTATATTTAGGTTATTTCGTTGAATTTCGCTTTATACTATGGTTATTTCCGTGAATTTACTTTCATTTTATATTTATTTCCCTGAATTTTCCTTCATGTTATGGTTATTTCTCTGAATTTCCCTTAATATTATGGTTATTTCCGTGAAGTTGCCGCTAAATTACGGTTTTTCCGGATCTTCGCTTTATATTACAGTTTTGCCCTGATTTTTTGTTTATATTATGGCTATTATTCTTAATTAAACTTTATTATATGGTTATTTCCTTGAGATTTCCTTTATAATATGCAATTTCCTTGAATTTCCCTTTATATTGTGATTATTTCCCTGAATTTCTCTTTACAATATGCTTATTTTCCGAATTTCCTTTTATATTATGTTATTTCCCCTTGTATTATGTTTATTTTTCTGAACCTTCCATTATACTATGGTTATTTCCCTTTGTATTATAGTTATCTCCCCGAAATTCCCTTTATATTATGGCTATTTTTCTGAATTTCTCTTAATATTATGTGTATTTCCCTGAATTTCACTTTATACTTTGTTTACTTCCCTTTATGTTCCTCTTTTCATCATTCTACATTTATTTCTCGGAAATTTGCCCTATATTATGGTTATTTCGCTGAACTGCTCTTTATACTATGTGTATTTCCCTGAACGTTACTTTATATTATTGCAATTTCGCCGAATTGGCCTTATATTACGGCTATATCCTTATATTTCCCTGCATATTATGGTTATTTTTTTTTATATAATCATTATAACCCTAAGTTTCCTTTTATATTACGGTTATTTCTGTGAATTTCACCATAATATATGACTATTTCCCTGAATTCTCCTTTATATTATTGTTATTTCTCTGAATTCTCCTTTATATTATGATTATTTCCTTGAATATCGCTTTATATTATGGCTATTTCGCTGCATTTCACTTCATGATATGGTTATGTTTCTGAATTACATTTGATATTATGGTTAATTCTATTTGTATTATGCTTATTTCCCTAAATTTCCGATTATATTATGCTTATTTCCCTGAAGTTTCATTTATATTATGGTTATTTCCCTGAATTTCTATTTATATTATGACTATATCCCTGAATTTCGCTTTATATTAGGTATGTTTATTTCTCGGAATTTTGATTTATATTTCGGTTATTTCCCTGAATTTCCCTTTATATTACGGTTATTTTCCTGAATTTCTCTTTATATAATGGTTATTTCCCCAAATTTCGTTTATATTATGATAATTACCCTGAATTTATTTTTATATTATGCTTATTTCCCTCAAGTTCCGTCCATGTTATGGTTATTTCCCTGAATTCTCCCACATATTATGTTTATTTTATGTTAACTTCATTTTATAATATAGTTATTTACCTGAATTTCCATTCATATTGGTTTATTTCCCTGAGTTTCCCTTATATTATGGTTGTTTCCCTGAAAATCCCTTTATATTATGGTAATTTCGCTGAAATTTCCTTTAAACTATGGTTATTTCCCAGCATTCTCCTTCATATTATGGTTGTTTACCTAAATTTCCCTTCTTTTATTGTTATTTCCCTTAATTTTCCTTCATAGTACGGTTATTTCACTTAAAAATATGGTCCTTTCCCCTTCATATTCCTTCTTACAATGGTTCTTTCGCTGAATTTCCCGTTTTATTAGGTTATTTCCCTGAATTTCCCTTCATACTATGGTTATTTCCCTACGTTTCCTTTCATAGTATGGTGATTTTCCTTTATATAATGGTATTTTACCCTAATATTCGGGTGTATTCTGGTTATTTCTCTGAATTTCCATTTATATTCTGGTTCTTTCAATGAGTTTTCTTCTATATAATGGTTATTTCAGTGAATTTTCCTTTATGTAATGCTTATTTCCTGAATGTTCGTTTATATTATGGTTCTCTCCCAGAATTGTCCTTTATATTTTTGTTATTTCCCTGAGTTACTGTCTATATTATTCCTATTTTCCTGAATATCGCTTTATATTATGGTTATTTCTCTGAATTTCCCTTTATGTTATGATTATTTCCTTGAATTTCCCTTGATATTATGGTTATTTTCGTCAATTTCCCATTACATTACGGCTATTTCCCTGAACTTCCCTTCCTTTATTGTTATTTCCCTTAATTTTCCTCTATAGCAAGGTTATTTCATTGCATTTTACATAGTAATATTGTTATTTCTCTTAATTTCTCTTCATTATATGGTTAATTTTCTATATTTCAGTTTATATTATTAATTCCCTGAATTTTCCTTCATAATATGGTCATGTTCCTGAATTTCCTTTCATATTAGATAATTTCCCTTTATAAAATGGTTAATTTCCTGAATTTACATTCATATTATAGTTATTTTCATAGGTTTCCCTTTATATAATGAATATTATCCTGAATTTCGCTTTATAATTTGGTGATTTCCATGAGTTTTCTTTATATAATGATTATTTCCCTGAATTCCCCTGTATATTATAATTTCCCTGCATGACGCTTTATATTATGACTATATCCTTCAACTTCCCTTTTATATAATGGCTATTTTCCTGAATCTCTCTTTATATTATGGCTATTTCTCTGAATTTTAATTTATAATATGCTTATTTCCGTGAATTTACTTTCATAATTTGATTAATTCCCTGAATTTTCCTTTATAACGCGGTTATTTTCCTGAAATTTCCATTCATATTATGTTTATTTCCATGAACTTCTGCTCAGAGTACGTATATTTCTGGTAATTTCTCATCGTATTGTGATTGTTTCCCGAAATTTTCCTTCATTTTATGGCCATTTTCCTGAATTACCGTTCATATTATGGTATTTCCCTGAATTTCCCAATATATTATGGTTATTTCGCTGCATTTATCTTTACATTATGGTTATTTCACTGAATTTTACTTGATACAATAATGATTTCCCTTTATACTTCGGCTATTTCCCTGAATTTGACTTTTTAATGTGTTATTTTCCCTGAATTTCCTTTGATATTATGGTTATTTCCTGAAATTTCACTTCATATTATGCTATTACCGTGAATTTCCCTTTATATTATGGTTAATTTTCTAAATTTTCCTTTAGTTTCAGGTTATTATCTTTATTTTCCCTTAATATTTAGGTTATTTCGTTAAATTTTACTTTAGATTATGGTTAATTTCCTGAATTTGCCTTCATATAATAATTATTTCCCTGAATTTCCCTTTATATTATGGTTATTTCCATGGCTTTCCCTTTATATTACGGTTATTTCCCAGAATTTTCCTTGCGGTTATGTCGCTGATCTTTGCTTAATGATATATTTTTTTTCCTGAGTTTTCGTTTATATTATGGTCATTTCTCCTAATTTCACTGTTTTAATATGGTTATTTCCGTGAATTCATCTTCATATTTTGATTCCTTCTCTGAATTTTCTTTTATAATATGGTTATTTCCCTGAAATTTCCATTATATTATGGTTATTTCGCTGAACTTCCCTTAAGAATATGGTTATTTCTTTTCATTTCCCCTCATTCTATGGTTGTTTCCCTGAATTACACTTTATTTTATGGTTATATCCCTGAATTTCCCTCCATATTATGTTTTTCCCCCTGAATTTCCCTTTATATTATGGTTGTTTCCCCTAATTGCTCTCTACTTTATGGATATTTCACTGAATTGTCCTTCATATTATGGTTATTTCTCTGAATTTTGCTTTATATTTCGGATATTTCCCTTATTTTCCCTTATAATGTGGTGATGTGCTTGAATTTCTCTTATCATTATGGTTATTTCTCTGAATTTCTCTTTATATTATGGTTAATTCCCCGAATTTCCCATTATGTTACTGTTATATCCCAGAATTTCCCTTTATATTATGGTTATTTCCCTGAATTTTCGTTTACATTTCGTTTGAATTGCTCTTCATTTTATGCTTAATTCCCTGAACAAGCCTTTATATTGTGGTTATATCCATGAATTTCGCTTTATGTTTAGGCTATTTCCCTGAATTTCCCTTTATATTTAGTTTATTTCCTTGAATTTCCCTTTACGCTACGGTTATTTCCGTGAACTTCCTCGCATATTATATTTATTTCCCTGAATTTCCCTTAATATTATGGTTATGTCTCTGAATTTCCCTTATGTTACGGTTATTTCCGTGAATTACCCTTTATATTACAATTTTTACACGGATCTTCGGTTTATATTACAGTTTTTCCCTTATTTTTCGTTTATATTATGGTTATTTCCCTGAATGTAATATATTATATGGTTATTTCACTGAGATTCCTTTATAGTGTGGGTTCTCCCTGGATTTCCCTTTACATTATGCTTATTCATCCGAATTTGCCATTATATTATGGTTATTTCCCCTTGTATTATGGCTATTTTTCTGAATATTCCATTATACCTTGGTTATTTCATGAAATTATATGTATTTATGTTTTGCTTTATATTATGGTTATTTCGCCGATTTGATATATTATGGTTATTTCCTTCAATTTCCCTTCATATTATGGTTATTGCCCTGAATTTTCCATAACATTATAGTTACTTCCCTGAATTTCTCTTAATATAATGCTTAGTTCCCTGAATTTCCCTTTATATTATCGTTATTTCCCTAAATTTCCCTTTTATTACGGTTAATTCCTTGATTTTCGCTTTATGTTATGTTTAATTTGTGAATTTCTCTTTATATTTCGGTTATTTCCCTGAATTTTCCTTTTTATTATGGTCATTTCCTTCATCTTCCCTTTATATTGAGGTTATTTCCGTAAATTTTCCTTTATATTATGGCTATTTTCTTAAATTTCAATTAATATTATGTTGTTTTTTTTGAGAATTTATCTTAAATTTTTTATTTTTTCCCTGAATTTTCTTTTAATATGGTTATTTCCCTGCATATTCCATTCATATTATGGTTATTTCACTGAACTTTCGTTTATATTATGGTTATTTCTTAGAATTTCGCTTTATATTATAGTTATTTAGCTGCATTTCACTTTATGATATGGTTATATTTTTGAAATAGCCTTTATATTTTGGTTAATTCCCTTTATGTTATGCTTATTTCCCTAAATTTCCGGCTAGAGAATGGTTATTTCCCTGAATTTCTCTTTATATTATGCTGATGTCCCTGAATTTTGCTTTATATTCTGTTTATTTCCCTGAATTTCTATTTATATTATGGTAATTTCCCTGAATTTCCTTTAATATTACGGCTATTTCCCCGAGTTTCTCTTTATATTGTGGTTATATCCCTGAATTTTCCTTTATAACGGTTTTTTCCCGGATCTTCGCTTTATATTACGGGGTCCCCTGATTTTTTGTTTATATCAGGGATATTTCCCTTAATATCACTTTATTATATTGTTATTTCCCTTAATTTCTCTTTATTATATGGTTATTGCCCTGAGATTTTATTTATATTGAAGTATTTCCTTGAGTTTCCCTTTATGTTACGGTTATTTCGCTCCATTTCACTTTATGATATGGTTATATTTCTGAAATATCCTTTATACTATGGTTATTTCCCTGAATTTCCTTTTATACTATAGCTATTCCCATAAATTTCCCTATATATTACGTTTTTTTTTCTTCCGAATTTCCATTTATATTATGGTCATTTCCCTGAATTCTCTGTATATTATATTTATTTTTCTGAATTTCGCTTTTTATTCAATTTATTTCTCTAAATTTCGCTTTTAAATTATGGTTGTTACCCTGAATTTCCCTTAATGGTATGGTTATTTCCCTGAATTCCCCTTAATATTATATTTATTTCATTGAATTTTCCTGTCTATTATGATTAATTCCGTCAGTTTCCTTTTATATTGAGGTTATTTCCATTAATTTCTCTTTATATTATGGTTAGTTCCCCGAATTTTGCTTCATATTATGGTTATCTTCCTGAAAGTATGTATACATTATAGTTTTTTCCCTTAATTCCACTTCAATATAGTTTTATTTCCTCGAATTTCCTTTTAGTTTATTTAGTTAATTTTATAATTATTTCCCTGAAAACCCTTTATATTATGGTTATTTCCCTGAATTTTCCTTTATGTTTAGGTTATTTCTTTGAATTTCCTTTTATATTTGGGTTATTTCTTTAAATTTCCCTTTATATTATGGTTATTTCCCTGAATATCCTTTTCATATTATAATTATTTACCTGAAATTCTCTTTACATTTCGGTTATTTCCCTGAACTTTTCTTTTTATTACGTTTATTTTCCGTAATTTCTCGTAATATTACGGTTACATCCCTTATTTTTGCTTTATATTCAGTTTTACCGAGAGTTTTCGTTTATATTATGTTATTTGCCTTAATTTTACTTTATTATATGGCCATTTGTCTGAGTTTCCCTTTCTGTTGTGGTAATATCATCGAATTTACTTTATTTTATGATTATTTCTCTTTGTAATATAGTTATTATTCTAAATTTTCCATGATATTTTGGTTATTTCCCTTTATATAATGCTTATTTTCCTACATTTCCATTTATATATTGGTTATTTCCCTTAATGTCTCTTTTTATTATGTTTATATCCATGAATTTGCTTTACATTATGTTTATTTCCCTGAATTTTGTTTTATGTTATGGTTAGGTCCCTGAATTTCGCTTTATATTACGTATATTTCCTTGATTGTCTCTTTATATTATGGTTATAACCCTGAATTTCCCTTTATGTAACGTTTATTTCCCTTAATTTCCCTATATATTACGGTTACTTCCCTGAACTTCGCTTTATATTTTTTTTCACCCTTATGTTTCGTTTATATTATGGCTGTTTGCCTAATTTCCCTTTATATTATGGCTATTTTATCTTAACTTCACTTTATTATGTGTTTATTTCCCTGAATTTCTTTTTATATTATGGTTATTTTCTTGAATTTCCCTTTTTATTATGGTGGTACCCTTAATTTTCCTTTATCTTACGGTAATTTATCGGTATTTTGCTTTTAATTATTGTTATTTCCTTGCATACTCCTTCATATTCTGTTATGGTAATTTCCCCGAATTTACTTTATATTATGATTATTTCCCTTTGTATTATGGTTATTTTTCTAATTTTCCCATTATATTATGGTTATTTCACTTTATATAATGGTTATCTCCCTGAATTTTTATTTATATTATGGTTATTTCCTTCAATTTCCCTTTCTATTGTGTTTATATCGCTGAATTTCGCTTTATATTATGTTTATTTCCCTGAATTTTGTTTTATATTATGATAAGTTCCCTGAAATGCCCTTTATATTACGGTTATTTTCCTGAATTTCTCTCTATATTATGTTATTTCTCTGAATTTTCCTTTATATTATTGTTATTTGCCTGAATTTTCCTGTATATTATGGTTTTACCCTGAATATTACTTTTTATATTATTATTTACCTGACTTTCCTATTATACTATGGTAATGTTCCTGTATTTCTCTTTATATTATGGTTATTTCCCTGAATTTTCCTCTACATTATGGTTATTTTCCTGAATTTTCCCTCATATTATGGTTATTTTATCTTAACTCCACTTTATTATATGTTTAATTCCCTGAATTTCCTCTTATATTATGGTTATTTTCGTGAATTTACCTTTTTATTATGGTTATGTACCTTATTTTTACTTTATTTTATGATGATTTTCGGAATTTTGCTTTTAATTATGGTTATTTCCTTGCATTTCCCTTAACATCATGGTTGCTTCCCTGAATTTCCCTTTATATTATGGTTATTTGCTGAATTTTCCTTTATATTATGATTTTTCCCTGAATTTCACATTATTGTATATTTATTTCGCTGAAGTTTCTTTTATATGATGGTAATTTTCCTGAATTTCCCTTTTTATTATGGTTGTTTCCCTGAATTTCCCTTAATATTTAGGTAATATCCCAGAATATTCTTTTTAACTATGGTTATTTCCCTGCATGCTCCTTCATATAATGCTTATTTACCTGAATTTCCCTTCGTTTATTGTTATTTCCGCGAATTTACCTTCATATTTCTATTATTTCCCTACATTTTCTTTTAAAATATGGTTATTTCCCTGAATTTTCCGCTCATATTATCGTTATTTCCCTGAACTTCCGTTAGGAAGTTATGTCACTTAATTTGCCTTCACATAATGGTTGTTTCCCAGTATTCCCCTTCAGCTTATGGCTATTTTTCTGAATTATCCTTCATATTATGGTTATTTCTCTGAATTTCAATTTCGATATAAGGGATATTTCCTAAAATTTCTCTTTACATTGCTGTTATTTCCCTGAATTTTCCTTTATAACTGGTTATTTTCCTGAAATTTTCATTCATATTATATTTATTTCCATGAACTTCCGCTCAGAATATGGTTATTAGTCTTAATTTTTCATCTTATTGTGGCTGTTTCCCGAAATTTTTCTTCATTTAATGGCTATTTCCCCGAATTACCGTTCATATTATAGTATTTCACTGAATTTCCCAATGTATTATGGTTATTTTGCGGAATTTATCTTTATATTATGGTTATTTCACTGATTTTTCCTTTCTACAATGGTGATTTCCCTTTATATTTCAGATATTTCTCTGAATTTCGCTTGATATTATGGTTATTTCCTGGAATTTCCCTTCATATTATGGCTATTACCCTGCATTTCCCTTTATATTATTGTTACTTTTCTAAATTTCCCTTTATCTTTAAGTTATTTCTTTCATATTCTCTTTATGTTTAGGTTATTTCCTTAATTTTTCGTTTAGTTTATAGTTAATTCTCTGAATTTCCCTTCATATTATAATTATTTTCCTGAATTTCCCTTTATATTATGGTTATTTCCATGACTGACTTTGTAAAATGGTTATTTCGCTGAACTTCCCTTTAGAATAAGGTTATTTCCCCTCATTTTATAGTAATTTCCCTGAATTACACTTTATTTTATGGTTATATCCCTGAACTTTCCTCCATATTATGCTTTTTCCCCTGCGTTTCCTTTTATATTACGGTTATTTCCCTTAATTGCTCTCTACATCATTGATATTTCACTAAATAGTCCTTCATATTATGGTAATTTCCCTAAATTTCGCTTTATATTTCGGATATTTCCCTGATAATATTGTGATGTCCCTGAATTTCCCTTATTGTTATGGTTATTTCACCGAATTTCTCTTTATGTTATGGTTATTTCCCTGAATTACCCATTATGTTACTGCTATATCCCAGAGTTTCCCTTTATATTACGGTTACTTCCCTGAATTTTCGTTTATATTATTGTTATTTCCTTGAACTGCTCTTCGTTTTATTGTTATTTCTCTGAAGAAGCCTTTACATTGTGGTTATTTCGATGAATTTCACTTTATATTTAGGTTACTTCCTTGAATTTGCCTTTATATTTAGGTTATTCCTTTGAATTTCCCTGTACGCTATGGTTATTTCCGTGAATTTCCTCCCATGTTATATTTCTTTCCTTGAATTTCCCTTAATATTATGGTTACGTAACTGAATTTCCCATTATGTTACGATTATTTCCGTGCATTTCCCTTTATATTACGTTTTTTTCACGGATTTTCGTTTTATATTACAGTTTTCCCCTTATTTTTCGTTTATATTATGGTTGTTATCCTGAATTTCATTTTATTATATGGTTAGTTCCCTGAGATACGAATTACAGTGTGGGTTTTCCCTGAATTTCTCTTTACATTATGCTTATTCATCCGAATTTACCATTATATTGTGGTTATTTCCCCTTGTATTAATGTTATTTTTCTGAATTTTCCATTATACTATGGTTATTTCAATGACTTGCCTTTTATATTATGCTTATCTCCCTGAATTTCTTTTTATATTATGGCTGTTATCCTGAACTTCCCTTAATATTATGTGTATTTCTCTGAATTTCGCTTTATATTATGTTTACTTCCCCTATGCTCCTTTATATTATGGTTACTTTGTTGCTTTTCTCATCATATCACATTTATTTCTCAGAAATTCACCCTATCTTATGGTTATTTGCGCAAACTGCTCTTTATATTAATTGTATTTCCCTGAATTTCAATTTATATTATCGTTATTTCGCCGATTTGGTCTTATATTATGTTTATTTCGCTATATTTCCCTCATATTATGGTTATTTTCCTTTATATAATGATTATTTTCCTAAGATTCCCCTTATATTACGGTTATTTATATTATGGTTATTTCCCTGAATTTACTTTATTATATGGTTATTTCCCTGAGATTCCTTTATAGTGTGGGTTCTCCCTGAATTTTTCTTTACATTATGCTTATTCATCCGAATTTACCATTATATTATGGTTATTTCCCCTTGTATTATGGTTATTTTTCTGAATATTCCATTATACCTTGGTTATTTCAATGAATTTATATTATATGTATTTATGTTTTGCTTTATATTATGGTTATCTCGCCGATTTGACATTATATTATGGTTATTTCCCTATATTTCCCTTCATGTTATGGTTATTTCCCTTTATATCATGATTATTTTCCTAAGTTTCCCTTTATATTATGGTTATTTCCGTGAATCGCGCTATAATATATGGTTATTTCCCTGAATTCCCCTTTCTATTATTGTTATTTCCTTGGATTCTCCTTTATTTTATTTTTTCCCTGAAATTCCATTTATACTGTGGTTATTTTCCTGAATTTCCAATTATATTATTAGCATTTCCCTGAATTTAGCTTTATGTTATGCTTATTTCGCTGAATTGCCCACTATATTACGGATATTTCCCTTACTTACCCTTCAAATTATGATTATTTCCCTTTATGTAATGATTGTTTCCCTGAGATTCCATTCGTATTATGGTTATTTCCCTGAATTTCCCTTAATATTATGGTTATTTCCCTGAATTTCGTTTAATATTATGGTTGCTTTCCTGAATTGTCCTTGTTATTATGGTAACTCCGTGAATCTCGCTTTATATTTCGGTAATTTCTCTGAAGTTCTCTCTATATTATGGTTACTTCCCTCAATTTCCCTTCATATTGTGGGTATTTCCCTGAACTTTCCATAATATTATGGTTACTTCCCTGAATTTCTCTTAATATAATGGTTATTTCCTTGAATTTCCCTTTATATTATGGTTATTTCCCTGAATGTTTCTTTATATTACGGTTACTTACCTAAGACTTCGTTTATATTATGCCTTTTCCCTGAATTTCCTTTTATATTATGGTTATTTCCCTAAAGTTCCCTTTTTATTATGGTCATTTCCTTCAACTTCCCTTTATATTAAGGTTATTTATGTAAATTTTCCTTTATATTATGGTTATTTTCTTGAATTTCGATTAATATTATGCTTTTTTTTGTGAATTTATCTTCACATTTTTATTTGTTCCGTGAATTTTCTCTTTTAATATGGTTATTTTTCTGAATATTCCATTCATATTATGTTTATTTCGCTGAACTTCCCTTTTTATTGTGGTTATTTCCTAGAATTTCACTTTATATTACAGTTATTTACCTGAATTTCCCTTTATATTATGGTTATTTCGCTGCATTTCACTTTACGATATGGTTATGTTTCTAAATTTCCTGCTATGTAATGGTTATTTCCCTGAATTTCCCTTTTATTATCATTATTTCCCTGAATTTCTCTTTATATTATGTTGATATCCCTGAATTTTGCTTTATATTATGTTTATTTCCTTGAATTTTGGGTTATATTATGGTTATTTCCTGAATTTCCATTTACATTATGGTTATTTCCGTGAATTTATTTTTATATCGTGGTTATATCCCCGAATTTCCCTTTAAATAACGGTTTTTTGTCCGGATCTTCGCTTTATATTACTGTTTATCCATTAACTTTGCGTTGATATTAAAGCTATTTCCCTTAATTACACTTTATAATATGGTTATTTCCCTTAATTTCACTTTATTATATTATGGTTATTTCCCCGAGATTCCCTTTATATCAGGGTATTTCCCTGAGTTTCCCTTTATATTATGGTTATTTCGCAGTATTTCACTTTATGATTTCGGGTTATATTTCTGAAATAACCTTTATATTTTGGTTAATTCCCTGTTATGATTATTTCTCTAATTTTCCAGCTATGTAATCGTTTTCCCCCTGAATTTCCATTTATATAATGGTTATTTCCCTGAATTACTTTGTATAATATATTGATATCCTTGATTTTTGCTTTATATTATGTTTATTTCCCTGAATTTTGATTTAGATTATGGTAATGTCCCTGAATTTCCTTTTATATTATGGCTGTTTCTCCGAGTTTCTCTTTATATTGTGGTTATATTTCCGAATTTCCCTTTATATAACTTGTTTTCCCACATCATCGCTTTATATTATGGGTTTTCCCTGATTTTTGTTTATATTAGGGCAATTTCCCTTAATTTTACTTTATTAAATGGTTATTTCCCTTAATTTCACTTTATTATATGGTTATTTCCCTGAAATTCCCTTTATATTAAGGAATTTTCCAGAGTTTCCCTTTATGTCATAGTTATTTCGCTACATTTCACTTTATGATATGGTTATATTTCTGAAATACCCTTTATACTATGGTTATTTCCCCGAACTTCCTTTTATATTATAGTTATTACCATAAAGTTCCCTGTATTTTACAGTTATTTACCTGAATTTCCCTTTACTTTATGGTTATTTCGTGGCATTTCACTTTACGATATGTTTATGTTTCTGAATTACACTTTATAATATGGTTAATTCCCTTTATGGGCAATTCCCTTATGCTTATCTCCCTAAATTTCCGGCTACATAATGGTTATTTCCCTGAATTTCTCTTTATATGTTGATATCCCTGAATTTTGCTTTATATTATGTTCATTTCCCTGCTTATATTATAGTTATTTCCGTGAATTTCCCTTTATATTACGGTTATTTCGGTAAATTTCTTTTTATATTGTGGTTATATCCCCGAATTTCCCTTTATAAAAATGTTTTTTCCCCGGATCTTCGCTTTACATTACTGTTTATCCACTGATTTTGCTTTGATATTAGGGCTATTTCCCTTAATTTCACTTTATTATATGGTTATTTCCCTGAGGTGCCCTTTATATTAGGGTATTTCCATGAGTTTCCCTTTATATTATGGTTATTTCGCTGTATTTCACTTTATGATATGGGGTTATATTTCTGAAATAGCCTTTATATTTTGGTTAATCCCCTTTATGTTATGCTTATTTCTCTAATTTTCCGGCTATTTAATGGTATTTACATTTATATAAGGGTTATTTCCCAGAATTACTCTTTATATTATGTTGATATCCCTGCATTTTGATTTATATTATGCTTATTTCCCTGAAATTTGATTTAGATTATGGTAATTTCCCTGATATTCCCCTTATATGACGGTTATTTCCCTGAGTATCTCTTTATATTGTGGTTATATCCCCGATTTTCCCTCTATATAACTTGTTTTCCCGGATCTTCGCTTTATATTACGGATTTCCCTGATTTTTCGTTTATATTAGGGCTATTTCCCTTAATTTCACTTTATTAAATGGTTATTTCCCTTAATTCTACCTTATTATATGGTTATTACCCTGAGATTCCCTTTATATTAAGGTATTTCCTTGAGTTTCCCTTTATGTTATGGTTATTTCGCTGCATTTCACTTTATAATATGGTTATATTTCTGAAATATCCTTTATACTGTGGTTATTTCCCTGAATTTCATTTTATATTATGGTTATTCCCATAAATTTCCCTTTATATTATGGTTATTTTCCTGAATTTCCATTTATATTATGGTTATTTCCCTGAATTTCTCTGTATAATATATTTATTTCCCTGAATTTCGCTTTATATTTGGTTTATTCCCTGAATTTTGCTTAAATTGTGGTTGTCACCCTGAATTTCCATTTATATTATAGTTATTTTCCTGAGTTCCTTTTAATATTATGGTTATATCCTTGAATTTACCTGTTTTTAAGGTTAATTCCGTCAGTTTCCTTGTATATTATGGTTATTTCCATTAATTTCTCTTTATATTATGGTTATTTCCCAGAATTTTGCTTCATATAATGATTATTTTCCTGAAATTTCGTGACTAATATAGTTTTTTCCCTTAATTCTGCTTTAATTAAGTCTTATTTCCTCGACTGTGCTTATTTCCTTCAATTTACCTTCATATTTTGGCTATTTCACTGCATTTACCCTCATAATATGGTTAGTTCTTTGAGCTACATTGTATTATGTAGTTTTATTCCTGGGTTTTTATTTCATATGTGTTTATTTCTCCGAGGTTCCCTTTTTAATATGGTTGTTTCCCTGCATTTCCCTTTTAATTATGGTCATATCTTAGAATTGTCCTTTAAACTACGGTTATTTCCCTGCATTGTCCTTCATATTATGGTCACTACCCTCAATTTTCTTTCTTTTATTGGTATTTTGCTGAATTTTCTATCGTGGTGCGGTTAAATCCCTGAATTTCACTTACAAATATGGTAATTTCTCTGATTTTCCCTCCATATTATTTCCCTGAATTTCCGTTCACTTTTTGGTTATTTCACTGAACTACCCACCATATTATGGTAAATTCCCTGAATTTCCCTTTATATTATGGTAATTTCCCCGAATCTCGCCCTATAATATGGTTATTTCCCCTAATTTTCCTTCATATAATGGTTATTTCCCTGAATTTCCCTTTATTTTAAAGATATTTCCCTGAAATTTCGTTTATATTATTCTTATTTTTCTGAATTTCTGTTAGTTTTATGATAATTTCCCTGAAAAACCTTTTATATTATGGTTAATTCCCTGATTTTTCCTTTATGTTTAGGTTATTTCTCTGACTTTTCCTTTATATTTAGGTTATTTCTTTAAATTTCCCTATATATTATGGTTATTTCCCTGATTTTCTTTTCATATTATAATAATTTGGCTGAATTTCCTTTTACATTATGGTTATTTCTGTGAACTTCCCTTTATATTACGTTTATTTCCTTGATTTCCCTTTATATTACGGTTACCTCCCCGAACTTCGCTCTATATTCGAGTTTAAACTGATTTTTTGTTTCTATTATAGTTATTTGCCTTAATTACACATTATTGTATGGTAATTTGCCTGTGTTTCACTTTCTGTTATGGTAATATCCACGAATTTACTTTATATTATGGTTATTTCTCTTTGTATTATAGTTATTTTTCTAAATTTCCCATTATATAATGATTATTTCCTTCCCTGAATTTCCCTTTATATTATGGTTTTGTCCCTGAATTTGCGTTTATATTATAGTACTTTCCTTGAATTTCCATTTATATTAGTTATTTCCCCTAATATTTCCTTACATAACGGTTATTTCCCTGAATGTTCATTTAAATTATGGATATTTCCCTTTATATTTTTGCTATTTCCGGGAATCTCGCTTTGTAATATGGTTATTTTCCTTAATTTTCCTTCATATTATGGTTATTCTCCTGAATTTCCCTTTATATTACGGATATTTCCCTGAAATTTCGTTTATATTATTGTTATTTCTCTGAATTTCTGTTTTTATTTTGTGATTATTTCCCTGAAAAGGCCATTATATTATGGTTATTCCCCTGTATTTTCCTTTATATTTAGGTTATTTCTTAAAAATTCCCTTTATATTATGATTACTTCCCTGAATTTCTTTTCATATTGTATTTATTTCTATGATTTTCCCTTTTACATTATGGTTATTTCTCTGAACCTCCTTTTGTATTACGTTTATTTTCCTAAATTTCCCTTTATATTAAGGTTACTTCCCTGAACTTCACTTTATATTCTAATTTGCCCTGATTTTTCCTTTATATTACAGTTAATTGCCTTAATTTCACTTTATTATATGGTTATTTGTTTGAGTTTCCCTTTCTGTTATGGTAATATCACCGAATTTACTTTATATTATGATTATTTCCCTTTGTACTATAGTTATTTTTCTAAATTTCCCATTATATAATGGTTATTTCCCTTTATATGATGGTTATTTCCCTGAATTTCCATTTATATTATTTTTATTTCTCTGAATTTCTCTTTATATTATGTTTATATCCCTGAATTTCGCTTTATATTATGTTTATTACCCCGAATTTTGTTTTATATTATGGTTAGTTCCTTGAATTTCCCTATATATTACGTATATTTCCCTGAATTTCTCTTTATATTAAGTTATTTCCCTGAACTTTTCTCTATATTACGTAATTTCCCTTTATATTACGGTTACTTCCCTGAACTTCGCTTTATATATGGTTTTACCCTGATATTTCGTTTCTATTATGGCTTTTTGTCTTAATTTCACTTTATTATACGGTCATTTGCCTGAGTTTCCCTTTATGTTATGGTAATTTCCCACAATTTACTTTGTATATTGATTATTTCCCTTTGTATTTTGGTTATTTTTCTAAATTTCCCATTTTTATGATTATTTCCTTTATATAAGGTTATTTTTCCAAGTTTACGGTTATGTTATGGTCATTTATCTGAATTTTTATTTATATTATGGTTATTTCCCTAAATTGCCCTTTTTATTATGTTTATATCGCTGAATTTTGCTTTAAATTATGTTTAATTTCCTGAATTTTGTTTTACATTATGTTATTTCCTGAATTTCCCTTTATATTATGGACATTTCCCGGAATCTCCCTCTATATTATGTATATTTTCTTGAATGTTCCCTCATATTATGATTATTTTATCTTAGTTTCACTTTATTATGTGTATATTTCCCTGAATTTCCTTTTATATTATGGCTATTTTCTTGAATTTCCCTTTTTATTAAGGTTGTTTCCCTTAATTTCCCTTTATCTTATGGTAATTTCCCAGAATTTTGCTTTTAATTATAGCTATTTCCTTGCATTCTCCTTCATATCATGGTTGTTTCTTAAATTTCCCTCCATATTATAGTTTTTCCCGTGAATTTCTCACTATTATAGGTTTATTTTGCTGAAATTCCTTTTATATGATGGTCATTTTCCCTAATTTCCCTTTTTATTATGGTTGATTCCCTTAATTCTCCTTTATATTATGGTAATTTCCCAGAATATTCCTTTTAACTATGGTTATTTCCCTACATCCTCCTTCATATAATTTTGATTTACCTGAATTTCCCTTCTTTTATTGTTGTTTCCTTAAATTTTTCTTCATATTATGGTTATTTCTCTGAATTTCACATTACAATATGCTTATTTCCGTGATTTACCTTCATATTTTTATTATTTCCCTGAATTTTCCTTTAAAATATGGTTACTTCCCTGAAATTTCCATTCATATTATGGTTATTTCCCTGAACTTACGTAAGGAATATGGTTATGACTCTTAATTTCCCTTCATATTATGGTTGTTTTCCAGAATTTCCCTCCAGTGTATGGTTATTTTTCTGAATTAACTTATATATTAAGGTTATTTCCCTGAATTTCATTTTTAATATACTGGTTATTTCCTTGAATTTCTCTTTACATTACTAATATTTCATTGAATTTTCCTTTATTTTAGAGTTATTTCTCTGAATTTTCCTTTATATCTCGGCTGTTTCCCTGAATTTTGCTTTACAATATGTTACTTCCCTGAATTTCCCTTCATATTATAATTATGACCCAGAATTACTCTTTATATTATGGTTATTTCCTTGAATTTCATTTTATAATAGTGTTATTTCCTTGAGTTTCCCTTTCTATTATGGCAATTTCCCCGAATTTCCCTTTATATTATGGTTATTACCCGTTGCATTATGGTTATTTTTCTGAATTTTCCATTTTATTATGGTTATATCGCTGAATTTGCCTTCATATTATGGTTATCTCCCTAGTTTTCCCTTTATATTGTGTTTATCTTCCTGAATTTCTCTTTATATTATGTGTGTTTCCTTAATTTCGCTTTATACTACGATGTCTAGAAAGTTCTGGGAATTTGCCAATAAAACACAAAAAATGAATTATTCATCCAAAGTAGGACCCTTCTGAAATTCTACATTTATAAAGAATGGTCCAATCATCAAAACATTTTTGTAGGCACTTTTAGGAATCGATGTCAATTGCGAATTTTCGTTTATTTCTTCTATTGACTAAAAACGGGTGCCTCAAGTGGTAATTTGAGTTTTGGAAAGAGAAAGACATGATCAGGAGCCAGATCAGATAAATACGGTGGTTGTTCGATTAAAGTTGTTGAGTTTTTGGCCAGAAATGCGTTCACAATAATAGCCTTGTGAGCTAGTGCGTTATCTTGGTGCAGAATCCATGAGTTGTCGTAGCACAAATCTGGTGCCGTGATAATCGAAAAAAACTGTCAACATGACCTTCAGTTTTGATCGAGTTTGACGTGCCGTTTTAGGTTTCGGTTCAGTTGGAAGGCGCCATTCGGAAGCTTGTGTACTGGTTTTAATGTCAAACTCGTAAACCCTCGTCTCATCCCCAGTGAGAATGCGTTTCATGAATGTGGGGTCGGAACTGGCTCGTTGTAGCATGTCTTCAGCAATCCTTAGGCGATTGAGTTTTTGTAGAAAATTCAAGTCTTTCGGAACTAACCGAGCTGTAACGCGTGTCATGCACAAACAAGTGTTTAAAATGGTACGAATCGATTTGTGAGACACAGAAAGTTCAGCGGCAATCTCTCTCAGACCTAAATGATTTTCAGACACCATTTTCTTCACTTTAGCGATGTTCAGTTCAAATGAAACGTTGATGGCCGACCACAGCAAGGCAAATCTTCCACCACATCTCGACCACTTTTGAATGCAGTGTACCACTCATATGCACGTGTTTTTGATACAATCGGTTCACCGTAAGCCTTCTGTAACATTTTAAGCGATTCGGCACACGAAATACCATTTCCAATGCAAAATTTGAGACAAGATTCTTTGTTCAATATTTGCATCCATCGTAAAATCGCAAATCACCTTTGAGATGCCTAACAAAATGACGAACTGTAAACAAACCAGATGACAGATGACGATCAAACTCCGCGTGGGTATTGAGGAAAGTTGTACCAACTTAGCGACAACGACAATTTCGAATCCCCTTTTAAACAGGATTTTTAAATGACTAATTCCCGTTACTTTCTTGACAGAATGTATTATAGTTACTTTCCTGTATATTCCTTTAAATTATGGTTACTTCCTTGACTTTGTCTTTTTATTATTGTATTTCTCGGAATTTCCCTTTATTTTATGATTATTTCGCTGAACTTCCCTTTATATTATGTGTATTTCCCTACATTTCGCTTTATATTATAGTTATTTTGCTGAATTGCCCTTTATATTACGCTATTTCCCTAAATTTCCCTTCACATGGTTCTTTCGCTTTATATACTGATTATTTTCCTGCGTTTCCCTTTATATTACGGTTATTTCGCTGAATTTCCCTTTAAATTTCAGTTCTCTCGTCATCTTTCGTTTATATTATAGTTATTTCCTTTAATTTCACTATATTATATGGCTATTTCCCTGACTTTCCATCTCTATTATGGCAATTTTTCGGAATTTCCCTTTATATTATGCTATCTCCCTTTGTGTTATAGTTATTTTTCTGAATTTTCCATTATATTATGATTTTTTCTCTGAATTGTCCTTTACATTATAATTATCTCTCTGAACTTTCCTTTGTATTATGGCTATTGTTCTGAATTTCCCATTATATTCTGGTTATTTCCCTATTTATTATGCTTATTTCCCCAAAATGCGGTTTATATTATGGTTATTTCCGTGAATCTCTATTTATATTATGATTATTTCCCTGAAGTTCTCTTTATATTAAGTTTATATCCCTGAATTTCGCCTTATATTATGTTTATTTTCCTGAATTTTGTTTTTTATTATCGTTATTTTCCTGAATTTCTCTTCATATTATGGTTATTTCCTCGAATTTTCCTTTATATTATGGTTATTTACGTGAAATGTCACTTATATTTTGGTTTTTACCCTGAATTCCTCTTTATTATATGCTTATTTCCCTGAATTTCCTTTTGTATTATGGTAATTACCCTGTATTTCCTTTTATGTTATGGTTATTTCCCTCAATTTCCGTCCACATTATGGTTATTTCCCTGAATTTTCCCACATATTATGGTTATTTTATGTTAGCTTCAATTTGCTTCATAGTACGGTTAGTATCGTGCATTTCACTTAGTAATATTGCTATTTTTCTGATCCCCCTTCATTATATGGTTAATTTTCTGTATTACACTTTATATTATTGTTATTTCCCTGAATTTCCCTTCATATTATAGTAATGGTCCTGAATTTCCTTTTATATCATGGCAATTTCCCTTTATATAATGGCTAATTCCCTTAATTTCCATTCACATTATGATTATTTCCATGAGTTTTCCGTTATAAATGATTATTTCGCTGAATTTCTGTTTATAATATTTTAATTTCCATGAGTTTTCTTTATGTATAGATTATTTCCCTGAATTTCATTTTATAATATGGTGATTTCCCTGAATGTCACTTTATATTAAGGGTTTTTCTTTCAAATTCCCTTTATACAACGGTTATTTCCCTGAATTTCCTTTATCTGATGGTTACCCGTGAATTTTCTTTCCTATTACGGTTATTTCCTTCAGCTTCCCTTTATATAATGGTTATTTCCCTGAATTTCTTTTAATATAATGATTATTTCTCTGAATTTTACCTTATAATATGCTTATATCCGTGAATTTAGTTTCATAATTTGATTAATTCCCTAAATTTTCCTTTATAACGCGGTTATTTCCCTGAAATTTCCATTCATCTTATGTTTATTTCCAGGAACAACCGCTCAAAATATGGTTAGTTCTCTTAATGTTTCTTCATATCGTTGTTTCCTGGAATTTCCCTTCATTTTATGGCTATTTTCCTGAATTACCCTTCATATTATGGCATTTCACTGAATTTTCCAATATTTTATGCTTATTTCCCTGAATTTATCTTTACATTATGGTTATTTCAATGAATTTCATTTATATAATGGTTATCTCCCTTTATATTTCGACTATTTCCGTGAATTTCACTTTATAATACGTTTACTTTCCTGAATTTCCCTTGATATTATGGTTATTTTCTGGAATTTCCCTTTATATTATGGCTATTTTTCTGAATTTTCCTTTATCTTTAAGTTAATTTCTGTTTATATTTAGGTTATTTCCTTAAATTGCCCTTTATATTATGGTTATTTCCATGACTTTCCCTTTATATTACGGTTATTTCCCTGAATTCCCCTTTATGTTTTTTATGTACGCTTTATATTATGGTTTTTGGACTGGATTTGCGTTTATATTATGGCTATTGCCCTGAATTTCAATTTTTAATATGGTTGTTTTTGTGAATTTACATTCATATTTGGATTATTTCCCTGATTTTTCCTTTATAATATGGTTATTTCCCTGAAATTTCCATTCATATTATGGTTATTTCGCTGAACTTCCCTTAAGAATAAGGTCATTTCTCTTAATTTCTGTTCTTTTAATGATTGTTTCTCTGAACTTATCTTTATTTTATGGTTGCATCCCTGAACTACCCTCCATATTATGTTTTTCCCCCGGAATTTCCTTTTATATTATGGTTACTTCCCTTAATTTCTCTTTAGATAATGGTGATTTCACTGAATTGTCCCTAATATTATGGTTGTTTCCCTGAAATTCTCTTTATATTTCGGATATTTCCCTGATTTTCCCTTATAATATGGTGATTACCCTGAATTTCCCTTATTATTATGGTTATTTCGCTGATTTTTTCTTTATATTATGGTTATTTCCCCGAATTTCGCATTATATTACTGCTATATCGCAGAATTTCCCTTTGTATTATAGTAATTTCGCTGAATTGTCCTTTACATTATGGTTATTTCCCTGAATTTCGCATTATATTACTGCTATATCCCAGAATTTCTCTTTGTATTACGGTTATTTCCCTGAATTTTCGTTTATATTATTGTTATTTCCTCGAATTGCTCCTAAGTTAGTGTTATTTCCCTGAACAACCCTTTATATTGTGGTTATTTCAATGAATTTAGCTTTATGTTTAGGTTATTTTTCTTGAATTTCCCTTTATATTGAGGTTATTTCGTTGAAATTCCCTTTATACTATAGTTATTTCCGTGAATTTACTTTCATATTATATTTATTTCCCTGAAATTTTCTTTATATCATGGTTATTTCTCTGAATTTCCCTTAATATTACGATTATTTTCATGAATTTCCCTTTATAGTACGGCTTTTTCCCGGATCTTCACTTTATATTACAGTTTTGCCCTGATAATTCGTTTATATTACGGTTATTTCTCTTAATTAAACTTTATTATATGGTGATTTCCCGGAGATTCCCTTTATATTATGGCATTTCCTTGAAGTTCCCTTTATATTGTTGTTATTTCCCCGAATTTCTCTTTACATTATGCTTATTTATCCGAATTTGTCTTTATATTATGTTATTTTCTCTTGTATTATGGTTATTTTTCTGAATTTGCCATTATACTATGGTTATTTCCCTGTTTTTCCCTTTATATTGTAGTTCTCTCCCTGAATTTCCCTTTATATTATAGTTATTTTCCTGAATTTCTCTTAATATAATGTATATTTCCTTGAATTTCGCTTTATATTTTGTTTACCTCCCTATATGTTTCTTTATATTATGGTTACTTTCTTGCTCTTCTCATCATATTACATTTATTTCTCGGATAATCGCCCTATATTATGGTTATTTCGCTGAACTGCTCCTTATACTACGTGTATTTCCCTGAATGTTACTTTATATTATGGTAATTTCGCCGAATTGGCCTTATATTTACGGTTTTTTCCCTATATTTCCCTTCATATTATGTTTTTACATAATGATTTAAACCCTAAGTTTCCCTTTATATTACGGTTATTTCTGTGAATTTCACCATAATATATGGCTATTTCGCTGCATTTCACTTTATGATATGGTTATGCTTCTGAACTACACTTGATATTATGGTTAATTCCATTTATATTATGCTTATTTCCCTAAATTTCCGTTTATATTATGCTTATTTTTCTGAATTTTCATTTATATTATGGTTATTTCCCTGAATTTCTCTTTATATTATGTTTATATCCCTGAATTTCGCTTTATATTATGTTTACTTAGTAATGCTGTTTTTTCTCTGAATTTCCCTTCATTTATGGTTAATTTTCTATATTTCACTTTATATTATTATGTCCGTTAATTTCCCTTCATTTTATGGTTATGTTCATGAATTTCTTTTCATACTATGGTAATTTCTATTTATAAAATACATAATTTCCTGAATTTCCATTCATATTATGGTTATTCTAATAATATTTATATTATAATGTATATTATGGTGATTTCCCTGCATGTCGCTTTATATTAAGTTTATACCCTTCAATTTCGCTTTATAGAATGGCTATTTCCCTGAATTTCCCTTTATTTTAGGGTTATTTCCCTGAATTCTCCCCATATTATTTTTATACCCTTCATCTTGCCTTTATATATTGGTTATTCCCTGAATTTCTCTTTATATTATGGCTATTTCTCTGAATTTTACTTTATAATATGCTTATTTCCCTATATTTACTTTCATAATTTGCTTAATTCCCTGAATTTTCCTTTATAACGTGGTTATTTTCCTGAAATTTCCATTCATATTATGTTTATTTCCATGAACTTCCGCTCAGAATATGGTGATTTCTCTTAATTTCTCATTAAATTCCGGTTGTTTCCTGAAATTTTCCTTAATTTAATGTCTATATCCCTGAATTACAGTATTTCACTGAATTAACCAATATATTATGGTTATTTCGCTGAATTATTCTTTACATTATGGTTATTTCACTGAATTTTCCTTTATGCATTGGTGATTTCCCTTTATATTTCGGCTATTTCCCTGAATTTCTCTTAATAATATGCATATTTACCTAAATTTCCCTTGATATTATGGTTATTTCCTGGAATTTCCCTTCATATTATGGCTATGACCCTGAATTTCCCTTTATATTATGGTTATTTTTTTGAATTTCCCTTTATCTTTTACTTATTTTCTTCATTTATATTTAGGTTATTTCCTTAAATTAAATTAAATTCCTTAAATTTACTTTAGATTATGGTTAATTCCCCGAATTTCCCATCATATTATAATTATTTCCCTGAATTTCTCTTTATATTATGGTTATTTCCTCGACTTTCCCTTATATTACGGTTATTTTCCTGAATTTTCCTTTAAATTGCTGTTATTTCGCTGATCTTCGCTTAATATTATGGTTTTTGGCCTGAGTTTTCGTTTATATCATGGTTATTTCTCTCAATTTCACTTTTTTTAATATGCTTGTTACCGTGAATTTACCTTAATATTTTGATTCCTTCAAGGAATTTTCCTTAATAATATGGTTATTTCCCTGAAATTTCCATTCCATGGTTATTTCGCTGAACTTCCCTTAAGAATGTGGTTATTTCTCTTCAATACACTTTATTTTATGGTTATAACCCTGAACTTCCGTCCATGGTATGTTTTTTCCCCTGAATTTTCCTTTATATTATGGTTATTTCTCTTAAATGCTCTCTACGTTATGGATATTTCACTGAATTGTCCTTCATATTATGGTTATTTCCCCGAATTTCGTTTTATATTTGGGATATTTCCCTGATTTTCCTTTATAATATGGTGATGTCCCTGCATTTCCCTGATTATTATGGTTATTTCGCTGAATTTCTCTATATATTATGGTTATTTCCTTGAATATCCCATTATGTTACTGCTATATCCCAGAATTTCGCTTTATATTACGGTTACTTCCCTGAATTTTCGTTTATATTATTATTATTTTCTTATATTGCTCTGCATTTTATGGGCATTTTCCTGAACAAGACTTTATATTGTGGTTATTTCCATGAATTTCGCGTTATTTTTAGGTTATTTCCTTGAATTTCCCTTTATATTTAGGTTATTTCCTTGAATTTCCGTTTACGCTATGGTTATTTCCGTGAATTTCCTCCCATAATATATCTATTTCCCTGAATTTCCCTTAATATTATGGTTATGTCTCTAATATTCCCTTAATGTTACAGTTATTTCCGTAAATTTCTTTTTATATTACGGGGTTTCCCTGATTTTTCGTTTATATTAGGCATATTTCCCTTAATTCCATTTTATTATATGGTTATTTACGGTAACTTCACTTTATTATATGCTTATTTCCCTAATATTCCCTTTATATTATGGTATTTCCTTGATTCACCCTTTATATTGTGGTTAATTCTCTGCATTTCACTTTATGATATAATTATGTTTCTGAAATATCCTTTATACTATAGTTATTTCTCTGAATTTCCTTTTATATTACGGCTATTCCCATAAATTTCCGTTTATATTAAGGTTTTTCCCTTAATTTCCTTTTATATTATGGTTATTTCCCTGAATTTCTCGGTATATTATATTTATTTCCCTGAATTTCGCTTTATATTAGGTTTATTTCCCTGAATTTTGCTTTATATTATGGTTGTTACCCTGAATTTCCCTTAATATTTTAGTTATTTACTTGAATTTTCCTGTTTATTATGGTTAATTCCTTCAGTTGAATTGAATTGAATTGAAATTTGTTTGTAACATGCCAATGGTACATGGATTTACACTTCAGTATAATAAGAAAAAACACAGTAAAATACATAATGATAACATCGTAAAATACATAACTAATAACATTTTAAAGCTTGTAATTTAAAAACTCTTTCACTGAATAGAAACATTGATTTACTAAAAAACGTTTTAAATTTTGCTTAAAACTGTTGTAAGGCAATTTTTGGATAGTCAACGGCAACTTATTAAAAAGCATAACACCAGAATATGCAGTTGATTTTTATATTACGGTTATTTCCATGAATTTCGATTTATATTATGGTTATTTCCCTGAATTTTGCTTCATATTATGGTTATTTACCTGAACTTTTGCATATATAATAACTTTTTCCCTGAATTCCACTTTAGTATAATTTTATTTCCTCAAATTTCCTTTTAGTTTATGGTAATTACCCTGAATTTCCCTTTATATAGATAGTGCTTATTTCCTTCAATTTCCCTTCATATTTTGGTTATTTCCCTGAATTTTCCCTCATAATATGGTTAATTCTCGGAGCTCCACTGTATTATGTAGTTATTTTCTTGAATTTCTTTTCATGTGTGTTTATTTCCCTGAGTTTGCCTTTTTATGATGGTTGTTTCCCAGAATTTCCCTTCTAGTTATGGTAATTTCCCTGAATTGTCCTTTAAACTACGGTTTTCCCCTGCATTCTTCTTCATATTCTGGTCATTACCCTCAATTTTCCTTCTTTTATTGGTATTTCCCTGAATTTTCAATCATTGTGCGGTTATATACCTGAATTGCACTTACTAATATGGTCATTTCTCTGATTAACCCTCCATATTATTTTCCTGAATTTCCGTTCATTTTATGGTTATTTCCCTGAACTACCCACCATATTATGGTTACTTCCGTAAATTTCCCTTTATATTATGGTTATGTCCCTGAATTTCTCATTATATTATGGTAATTTCCGTTTATATTATGGTTATTTCCCTTAATATCTCCCTACATAATGGTTATTTACCTGAATGTTCCCTTAAATTATGGTTATTTCCCTTTATATTTCGGCTATTTCCCGGAATCTCACTTTATGATATGGTTATTTCCCTTCATCTTCCTTCATATTATGGTTATTTCCCTGAATTTCCCTTTATATTACGGTTATTTCGCTGAAATTTCGTTTATATTATTATTTCTATGAATTTCTGTTAGTTTTATGATTATTTCCCTGAAAAACCCTTTATATTATGGTTATTTCTCTGAATTTTCCTTTATGTTTAGGTTATTTCTTTGAATTTCACTTTATATTAAGGTTATTTCTTTAAATTTCCCTTTATGTTATGGTTATTTTCCTCCATATTATGGTTATTTCCCTGAATTTTCCCACATATTATGGTTATTTTATCTAAACTTCACCATATAATATAGATTATGTTCTTAATTTCCCTTCATATTGTGTTTATTTCCCTGAGTTTTCCTTTTTATTATGGTAGTTTTCCTGAATTTGCCTTTATACTATGGTAATTTCGCCAAAAATTCCTTTAAACCATTGCCCTGCTTTCTCCTTCATATTATGGTTATTCCCCTCAATTTCCCTTCTTTTATTGTTACTTCCCTGAATGTTCCTTCACAGTACGATTATATCCCTCAATTTCACTCTATAATATGGCAATTTCCCCTTAATATCGCGTCATATTATGGTTATTTCCCTGAATTTTCCTTCATACTATGGTTATTTCCCTAATTTCCAATCACAGTGTGGTAATTTCCCATTATATAATAGCTTTACCATAATATCCCCATATATTATTGTTATTTCCCTTAATTTATATTTATATTATGGTTATTGCAATGAATTTTTCTTTATATATTGGCTATTTCAGTGAACTTCCCTTTAAATAATGGTTATTTCCTTCAAGGTTTCTTTATATTATGGTTGTGTCCCTGAATTGTTCTTTATATTTTGGTTATGTCCCTTTATTACTGTTTATGTTATGCCCGTTTTCCTGAATTACGTTTATATTATGGTTATTTCTCTGAATTGCCCTTTATAGTAGAGTTATTTCCCTGAATTTCCCTTAATATTATGGTTATTTCCCTGAATTTTCCATTATATTACGGCTAGTTCCCTGAATTTCCCTTCTTTTATTGTTATTTCCCTTAATTTTCCTGCATAGCACGGTTATTTTCCCGAATTTTACTTAGTAATATTGTTATTTATCTGAATTTCTCTTCATCATATGTTTATTTTGCTGAATTTCACTTTATATTATTGTTATTTTCCTGAATTTCCCTCCATATTATGGTTATTTCCATGAGTTTCTCTTTATTTAATGGCTGTTTTTCCTGAATTCCCATTTGTATTATGCTTATTTACCTGAATTTCCCTTTATATTATAGTTATTTCCTTCAACTTCCCTTGATATAATTTTTATTGCTCTGAATTTCTATTTATATTAAGGTTATTCCCTTGAATTTTCCTTTATATTGTGGTTATTTCTCTCAACTTCCCTTTATATAATGATTATTTCCCAGGATTTCTCTTTATATTATGGTTATTTCTCTGAATTTTACTTTATAATATGCTTAATTCCATGAATTTACTTTCATTTTTTGATTATTTGCCTGAATTTTCCTTTATAACGTGGTCATTCCCCTGAAATTTCCATTCATATTATGCTAATTTCTATGAATTTCCATTCATAATATTTCCCTTATTTTCCCTTCATATTATGGTTGTTTCCCAGAATTTTCCTTCATTTTATGGCTATTTCCCTGCATTACCTTTCATAATATGGTTATTTCCCTGAACTTGCTTTTAAATTATGGTTATTCCTTGAATATCTCAATATATAGTAGTTAGTTCCCAGAATTTCTCTTTACACTATGGTTATTTCACTGTAGTCTCCTTTATACTACGGTTACTACCCTGAATTTCTCTTTATATTTCGGACATTTCCCTGAATTTCGCTTTATAATATGTTTATTTCCCTTAATTTCCCCTGATATAATGGTTATTTCCTGGAATTTCCCTTCACACTATGGATATTGTCCTGCATTTCCATATATTTTATGGTTATTTTCCTTAATTTCCCTCTATCTTTAGGTTGTGTCCTTCCTTTATATTATTTTTTTCCCCTGAATTTCAGTTTATTATAGGGTTATTTCCCTGAATTTTCTTTAATATTATAGTAAATACCGTGCATTTCCCATATATTATGGGTATTTTTCTATATTTTCCTCCATTTAATGCTTTTCCCTGAATTTTCTCACAGATTATGGTTATCTTATCTTAACTTCACCTTCTGATATAGTTATTTCCCTTAATTTCTCTTTATATTATGGTAATTTTGCAGAATTTTCCATTAAACTATGGTTAATTTCCTACATTTTCCTTCATATCATGGATATTTTCCTGAATTTCACTTAATAATATGGTCATTTCCCCTCAATATTCCTTCTGAGTATGGTTATTTTGTTGAATTTCACCTTTTATAATGGTTACTTCCCTGAATTTTCATTCATGCTATGCTTATTTCCCTAAATGTCCTTTCATAGTATGGTAATTTCCCTTTATATAATGGTTTTTACCATAATATTTGCATAAATTGTGGTATTTCCCTGAATTTTCATTTATATTATGGTTATTTTATTGACTTTTCTTTTATATAATGGATATTTCACTGAATTTTCCTTTATACAATGGTTACTTCCATTTATATTTCGGTTAGTTCCCTGAATTTCGCTTTATAATATGTTTAATACCCTGAATTTCCCTGCATATTATGGTTATTTTCCTCAATTTCCCTTTATCTTTAAGTTATTTCCTTCAATTTCTCTTAATATTTAGGTTATTTACTTAACGTTCCCTTTATATTATGGGTAATTCCCTGAATTTCCCTTCACATTATAATTACTTCCCTGAATTTCTCTTTATATTATGGTTATTTCCGTGACTTTCCCTTTATATTACGGTTATTTCCCTTTCAATGACGGTTATTTCGCGGATCCTCGCTTAATATTGTGGATTTCAGTTTATATTATGGTCATTTCCCTGAATTTCACTTTTTTAATATGGTTATTTCCGTGAATTTACCTTCATACTTTGATTATATCCCTGAATTTTCCTTCATAATATGGTTATTTCCCTGAAATTTCCATTCATATTATGGTTAATTCGTTGAAGTTTCATAAGAATATAGTTATTTCTCTTAATTTCTGTTCATTTTATGGTTGTTTCCCTGAATTTCGCTTTATTTTATGGATCCATCCCAGAACTACCCTCCATATTTTTTCCCGTGAATTTTCCTATATATTATATGTACTCCCCTTAATTTATCTTTATATTATGGTTATTTTACTGAATTGTCCTTTATATGATGGTTATTTCCCTGAAATTAGCTTCTTCTTCTTCTTCTTCTTCTTCTTCTTATTATTATTATTATTATTATTATAGCTATTTTGGTGAATTTTCCTTTATATTATGGTTATTTCCCTGAATTTCTCATTATAAAATTGCTATATCCTATAATTTCCCTTTATATTACGCTTATTTCCCTGAATTTCGCTTTATATTGGGGTTATTTCGCTGATCTTCGCTTAAAATTATGGTTTTTGACCTAAATGTTCGTTTATACTTTATTGAATTTCACTTTTTAATATGGTTATTTCCGTGAATATGCCTTCATATTTTGATTATTTCTCTGTTTTTCTTTATAATATGGTTATTTCCCTGAAATTTCCATTCATATTATGGTTATTTCGCTGAACTTCCCTTAAGAATATGGTCATTTCTCTTAATTTCCCTTCATTTTATTGTTGTTTCCCTGAATTTCTCTTTATAGTTATATCCCTAAACTACCCTCCATATTATACTTTTTCCCCTGAATTTCCGTATATATTATGGTTATTTCCCTTAATTTCTCTTTACATTGTGGTTATTTCACTGAATTGTACATTTTATTATGGATGTTTCCCTGAATTTCCCATATAATTTGGTCATTTCCTGAATTCCCCATTATAATACTGCTATATCCCAGAATTTGACTTTAGATTAGGTTATTTCCCTGAATTTTCGTTTATACTATTGTCATTTCTCTGAATTGCTCTTCATATTATGGTTATTTCCCTGAACAACCATTTATATTATGATTTTTTCCATGAATTTCACTTTATGTTTAGATTATTTCCTTGAATTTCCCTTTATATTTAGGTTATTTCCTTGAAATTTCCTTTATACTATGGTTATTTCTGTCATTTTCCTTTCATTTTATATTTATTTTCGTGATATTCTTCTTTACATTATGGTTATTTCCCTGAATTTCCCTTAACTAACATAACTCCATGGCACGACAGCTCACGGGTAACCTTGGCCTACCGCCCGGCCGCTGCGTCCCCCATCTCGGTCCACTACAGACGTCATGGATGGGGTGCAGTATTGGAGGGTGAGACGTGGTCAGCGCCTCGAGCCCCTCCCGGCCGGTTAATGCGGTCCTCACGACCTGGAGCCGCTACTTCTCCATCAAGTAGCTCCTCAATTGGCCCCCCAGGGACCTCACGAGGCAGAGTGCACCCCGGTCCAGGTCTCCCAGCGGGGGAAAAATCCCCACGCCGGTACTGGGGATCGAACCCAGGTCTCCCGCTTGGTAGGCAGCTGCGCTACCACCGCGCTAAGGAGACGACCAATTTCCCTTAACATTACGCTTATTTCCGTGAATTTCCCTTTATATTACGGTTATTTCCCGGAACTTCACTTTATATTACGGTTTCCCTGATTTTTTGTTTATATTATGGTTATTTCCTTTAATTTCGCTTTATTATATGGTTATTTCCCTTAGTTTCCCTTTATATTATATTTCCTTGAATTTCCGTTTATTTTATGGTTATTTGCCTGATTTTCTTTACATTATGCTTATTTATCCTAATTTTCCTTTATGTTGTAGATATTTTCCCTTGTATTATGGTTTTTTATCTGAATTTCCCATAATACTAGGGTTACTTCCCGGAATTTCCCTTTATATTATGGTTATCTCCCCGAACTTCCCTTTATACTATGGTTATTTTCCTGAATTTCTCTTAATATTAGGTGTATTGCCCTGAATTTCCCTTTATATTATGGTTACTTCCCTGTAGCGTCCTTTATATTATGGTTACTTCCTTGATTTTCTCATTATAATACGTTTATTTCTTGGAAATTTGCTTTATTTCGCTGAAGTGCTCTTTATATTATGTGTATTTCACTGAATTACGCTATATATTCTGGTTACTTCGCTGAATTGCCCTTTATATTACGAATATTTCCACAA
Organism: Hymenopus coronatus; assembly: GCA_030762935.1. Lineage (NCBI taxonomy): Eukaryota > Metazoa > Arthropoda > Insecta > Mantodea > Hymenopodidae > Hymenopus > Hymenopus coronatus. The sequence continues at coordinate 101,831,710 of CM060888.1, read as the reverse complement.
CTTACCCTTCAAATTATGATTATTTCCCTTTATATAATGATTATTTCCTTTAGTTTCCCTGCATATTATGGTTATTTCACTGAACTTCCTTTCATACTATGGTTATTTCCCTTAATTGCTTTATTATTATGGTTGTTTCCCTGAATTGTTCATATTATTATGGTAATTCCGTGAATTTCTCTTTATATTACTGTTATTTCCCTCAACTTACCTTCATATTATGGCTATTGCCCTGAATTTTCCAAAATATTATGGTTATTTCCCTGAATTTCTCTTTATATAATAGTTATTTTTCTGAATGTCCCTTTAAATTATGGTTATTTCCCTGAATTTCCCTTTATATCATGGTTATTTCCCTGAACTTTTCCTTATATTACGGTTGTTTACCTAACTCTTCGTTTATATCATGTTTATTTCCCTGAATTTGCCTTTATACTATGGTTATTGCCCTAAAGTCCCCTTTTTATTATCGTTAATTCCGTGATTTTCGCTTTTTATGATCCTTAAATTCGTAAATTTCCCTTTATATTACGGTTATTTCCCTGAATTTACCTTTATATTATGGTTATTTCCTTCAACTGCCCTTAATATTATGGCTATTTCCGTGCACTTTCCGTTATATTATGGTTATTTCCCTAAATTTTCTTTTATCTTTCGGTTATTTCCCATTATAATGCGGTTATTTTCCTGAATTACCCTTCATATTATGGTTATTTCCTAGAATTTCGCACTATATTACGTTTTTCCCCCCTGAGTTTCCCTTTATATTATGGTTATTTCGCTGCATTTCACTTTATGAATTGGTCATGTTTCTGAATTACCCTTAAATAATGGTTATTTCCCTGAATTTCCCATTATACTACTGCTATTTCCCTGAATTTCGCTTTATATTACGGTTATCTCCCGGGACTTTCGTTTGTAATATTGCTATTTCTCTGAATTTCTCTTCATTTTATGATTACTTCTCTGAACAACCGTTTATATTATGGTTCTTTCCCAGAATTTCCATTTATGTTTAGGTTATTTAAATGAATTTCGCTTTATTCTTAGTTTATTTCTTTAAATGTCCTTTTTATTATTGTCATTTTCTGGAATTTTCTTTCGTACTATAATTATTTCCTTGAATTTTCCTTTACTTTCTGGTTATTTTCCTGAATTTCCCTTTACTTTATGGTTATTTCCCTGAATTGCTCTTTATATTATGGTTATTTCCCTTTATATTACGTTTACTTCCCCGAACTTCGCTTTATATTACGGTTTTACTTCGATTTTTTGTTTATATTGTGGTTCTTTACCTATTTCGCTTTATTATATGCTGGTTACCCTGAGTTTGCCTTTCTGTTATAGTAATTTCCCCGATTTTTTTATATTATGGTTATCTCCCTTTGTATTATGCTTATTTTTCTGAATTTCTCTTTATATTATGGTTATTTCCCTGAATTTTCCTTCATACTATGATTATTTCCCTAAATTTCCTTTAATAGTATGGTTATTTGCCTTTATATTATGGCTATTTCCATACATTTAGGTTTGTACTATGCCTATTTCCCTGCATTTCACCTTATGATATGGTTATTTTTCTGAACTACACTTTGTATTACGATTATTTCCCTAAATTTCCGTTTATAACATGTTATTTTTCTTTAATTCCATTTAATTATGGTTATTTCTCTAATTTTCGTTTTATATTATGTATATATCCCTGAATTTCGCTTTATATTATGTTTATTTCTCTGAATTTTGCTTTATATTATGATTATTTCCCTGAATTTCCCTTTATATTACGATTATTAACCGGAATTTCTTTTCATATTATGGTTATTTTCCTGAATTTTCCTTTATATAATCGTTATTTGCCTGAATATTCGTTTATATTATGGTTTTTTTTTCCATTAATTTCACTTTATTATAGGTATATTTCCCTGAATTTTCATTTATAGTATGGTAATTTCTCTGAATTTCCCTATATATTAATGTTATTTCCCTCCATATTATAGTTATTTCCCTAAATTTTTCCTCATATTATGGTTATTTTATGTTAACTTCAGTTTATTACATATTTATTTCCCTGAATGTCCTTCTATATTATGGTAATTGTCCTGAATTTCCCTTTTTATTATGGCTGTTTTCCTTAATTTCCCTTTATATTATGGTTATTTCCCAGAATTTTCCTTTTAACTATGGTGATTCACGGCTGTCGCAGTGAACGGACCTAAGGCACGTCTGTGAACATAACCTAATGGTTGAAGGAACGACTGATGCATCGGCTACTTGAAGCGATGCAAGGCCAAAGTTTTTAGTGGCTTAAAATGTTGCGTCTGTAAAAATTATTTTCATAACAGTTGTGCAAAATTAAGCAATATTAAAATCCTGGATGATAATACAGTGCAGTGTTGTGGGTGTGACAGTAAACAGGTAAATCCTAACGACATGGAAGTGAACTTTTACGAAGCTATTATTGAAATAGCTGATTCAGAAAATAAAATTGACATACGTATTATAAACTATATAATACATCAAAAGGATTTTGTTATATTTGAACTGAACGAGAAGGTAAGGTTATTGACGGAGCAATTAAATTTAACGAAACACTACGCTGTGCCTACTGTTAATGCAGACAACAATGTCCCAGTTAACAACAAATTAAATCCTCGTGAAAAAGAAGAAGTGCTGCGTGCTGTTAAAGAAATGGCAGGAGTTAACGAATGTGTTACTGTGAATTTTTCTACTGAAGTTGAAAGTATTAGTGAATGTAAACAAGGCGAACCGAACATATCCGTCAAAGAGGATAGTTGGTCTACTGCTGTAAAAAAAAATAATAAAAAAGCGAAGCAACAGAAACAAGTGACTGTGGGTGTTAAGAATTCCAATCAGGTTTCTGGTTTAAAAACTGTCCCCAAGAGAGGCTTCCTTTTTGCTTCAAGGTTGGATCCAACTACGACAGCCGTGCAGTTAGAAAATTATGTGAAAGAAAATTTTCCTGAAGCAACTTGCGAGCCCCTTAAATCTAAATACCCCGATTCATATGCATCTTTCAAGGTTACTATTCACGCAAATAATGTAGATAAGGCAATGGACATTGCAGTCTGGCCTCTTGGTATATTGGTTACTAAGTTTTTTCAGAAGAGACCCGCCCCGTCGGAAGGGACCTAATAACTCGTAAAGCAATTTGGTCTACTTTTAAATCCGTTTGTGATAATGGAATTAATTTGCTATACTGGAATGCTCAATGCGTTTCCAACAAAATTGATTATATGTTAACTTTACTGAATCAATTATAGGTAGATATTGTCTGTATTACAGAGCATTGGTTAACTTAAGATGAAATCAACCTAATTAAAGTACCTGGTTATTATTTGTCTGATAGTTACTGTAGATCAAAGGGTAATCATGGTGGTTCTGCTATTTTTATTAAAGATGAACTTTGTGGATTGAAAAGCACTCTCACCAATGGCACATGTTCATATTTTGTATTTAAAATATGTCTACTTTTATTACTTCCTGCAACCTATTGTGCGTAACAATTTATAGAAAGCCTGATAGTAAAAGGGCTCAAATTGATGAAGTTTTAGTAGATTTTATGAATTTTTAAACTTAGTATATCACAAGTATAATTCCAATGTACATGTGGTTGTACCCGGTGATTTTAATTTTGATTTTCTTACTGTTTCAAACGACATTATTGAATTTCAAAACTTCTTGACAGTTTTGGATTACGTTTAACTGTTAATGAAGTTACTAGACCAGGTTTAAGTGCTTCTGTTGGAACTTGTTTGGATAATATTATTACATCTATCCATAGTGACAGATGCTCCTCAAAGGTATTTAATACTGTTTTATCTGACCACGATTTAATATTATTTAATTTTAATCCTGTCAAAATCACAAAAAGTGATAATAATTATAAACCTAATTTAAATCTTATAAGGCCAGTTAATGATTATAATCGATGTCATTTTATAAACCAACTAAAATCCATAAATTGGATTTATTTGTATAGCAGGTGTCCTGCAGATAAATCTGAGTATTTTCTTAAAATATTTTTAGATGTTGTCGATAAATCTTTTCCTTTAATTCAGTGTACACCTAATCGGTTAAATGAGCACAATAAATGGTATACAGATGAACTCAGGATTTTAAAACAAAAATGCCTTTATTATTATGATCTCTGTGAGTATTTTGGGTTTTCTCAACTGAAACATACATACAATGAGTTAAAAAAAAAAAAAAAAAACAATTCAAATATATTCTTAAAACAACTAAAATCAATTACCACTGCAATTTAATCAATAACAGCGAAAACAAAACTAAATGTATATTGTACAGTTGCATCCATGTTTTTGAATACCAGTTCCAAATCTTACAAGGTACCTCTTAATTTGTCTCCAGACTGTTTTAATTCATTTTTATTGATAAAGTTGAGGATATTATTTCTAATTTACCCCATGTTAATCATGATGATTTTAACTTTTTGAATAAGTTACCCAGAACAACGAGAACCTTCCTGTTCAGTCATGTTAGTGTTGAGCATGTCTATCTTACCATTTTAAAACTTAACAACAGTGCATTCCTGGATGTTTATGGATTGAATTAAAAAATATTAAAATTGGCAGCGCAATTTATTTGTGAACCTTTAACTGACCTATTTAACCATTGTAATGATTCATGTGAATTTCCAAACATTTTTAAAATTGCCAAAGTAATTCCTATTTATAAAAAGGGGGCTACATCTGATTGCTCAACTAAAGGCCTATTAGTATATTGCCAATTAGGTTTTTGAAATGATTTTAAATAAACAAATCACACGCTATTTTGATGAAAATTCGTTATTTACCAATTGTCAATTTGGCTTTAGATCTTCTCGCAGCACATTTGATGCTATAATTGCATTTATGACAACATTTTTAAATGTCTTGATAAAGGTGATTTGGTTCATAGTAGATTTTTCGATTTAACAAAAGCTTTTGACATTATATCTCATGAAATGTTGTTTAAGAAATTGGAATATTATGGCTTTGACAAGAACACCTTGAATTTTATCAAATCTTATTTTTGTAATAGATATCAGTCTGTTTATATAAATGTTAGTTATTCTGATTTTAAATTAGTTAAACCTGGTGTCCCACAGGACTCTGTGCTCGGCCCTTTATTTTTTATAATTTATATTAACGACCTTTCTTTTAATATCCGAGATGATTGCCTAGAAACATATTTGTTCTCTCAATGAGAACAAAACAATTGACCTTACTTTTAATATTAGTTGTCCTGCTTTTTTAACTGAAACAAGTACAACATTTCTAGGCATTCATTTCGAACCTGGTCTAGGTTGGCGTTCACGTATTAATTATATCGCCAACAAAGTAATCAGAGGAATATTTATGTTACGTGTTTTAAAAAATCATGTGTGTTCCAATGTTTTATTGCCAGTTTATTATGGACAAATCCATAGCCATTTGAGTTATGGTATTTTATTTTGGGGGAACCATGCTTTAGCTAAAACGATACTTTTAGTACAGAAAAAGGCAATTCGAATTTTATGTGGTGTAGCACCCAGAACTCATCGTAAACCTTTGTTTGTTAAGTTGGGTGTTTTAATTTTGACTTCATTGTTTGTGTTTCACTGCCTCTTATTTGCTAAGAAAAATAGTTATAAATACAATCTCTGTTCCGAAATCCATCTTCATCACACCAGAACTAGTTCCAATGTTTACATAAATAGATGTAAATATAGAAAGATACAAAATTCCTTTGACACAATATCATTGAATCTATTTAACAAACACCGCCTGCGGTGCCATTAGTAGTTAAAGCGGACGTTAAACACTACCAAAAAACAAAATCTATTTAACAAACTTAGTAACAGCACTAAAGCTCTCTCCATTGAAGCTTTTAAGAGGTCAGTGAAGTGCACTTTGATTTTAAATCCATTTTACTGTCTGGATGAATGTTATAATACTGCCGATTGTTTTTATATTATTTGTAATTGACGTTGCTACACAATGTACTTTGTTCTGGCAAATAAACCTATCTATTAGCATTTTGCTGCATACTATGGTCATTTTCCCGAATTTTCCTCCATATTATGGTTATTTGCCTGAATTTTCCTTTATATTATATTTTTTCCCTGAAATTCCTTTTGTATTATGGTAATTTTCCTGAATTTGCCTTTTTATTATGGTTGTTTCCCTTAATTTTTCTTTATGTTATGGTAACTTTCCAGAATTTTACTTTTAACTACGTTTATTTCCCTGCATTCTGCTTCATACGATGCTTATTTTCTTGAATTGCCTTTCTTTTATTGTTATTTCACCGAAATTTCCTTCATATTATGGTTATTTAACTGAATTTCACGTTATAATGTGGTCATGTCCCTTCTACATCTCCCTTCATATTATGCCTATTTCGCTGAATTTCACTTTTTATTGTGGTTATTTCCCTGAATTTTCCTTCATATTATGGTTATGTCCCTAAATTTCCTTTCATATTATGGTAATTTCCCCTTATATAATATTTATTTTACTGAATTGCAGTTTATATTATGGTAATTACCCTGAATTTCCATTTATATTATTGTTATTTCAGTGAATTGTCCTTAATATAATGGTCATTTCCCCGAATTTTCATTTTTATTAAGGTTATTTCTCTGATATAATGTTTATATTAAGCCCTCTGAAAATTTTTCAGCGATTCGGCACACCAAATACCATTTATAAGGCAAAATTTGAGACAGATTCTTTGTTCAATATTTGCTTCCATCGTAAAATCGCAAATCACCTTTGAGATGAACTAACAAAATGGCGTACTGTAAACAAACTAGACGACAGATGACGATCAAGCTCCGCGTGGGTATTGAGCAAAGTTGTACAAACTTAGCGACAACAATCATTTCAAATCCCCTTTTAAAAAGGATTTTTAAATGAGTAATTCCCAGTACTTTCTTGACAGAATGTATTATAGCTACTTTCCTGCATTTTCCTTTAAATTATGTTTACTTCCTTGACTTTCTCTTTATATTATGTTTATTTATCGGAATTTCGCTTTATTTTATGATTATTTCTCTGAACTGCCCTTTATATTATGTGTATTTCCCTGAATTTCGCTTTATATTATGGTCATTTCGCTGAATTGTCCTTTATATTACGCTATTTCCCTAAATTTCCATTCATATTATGGTTGTTTCACTTTATATAATGATTATTTCCCTACGTTAACCTTTATATTACGATTATTTCCCTGGATTACCCTTTAAATTTCAGTTTTCCCCTGATTTTTCGTTTACATTATGGTTATTGCCCTTAATTTCACTTTATTATAAAGCTATTTCCCTGAATTTCGCTTTATATTATGGTTATTTCTATTATGGTGATTTTTCGGAATTTATCTTCATATTATGTTATCTCCCTTTGACTTATGGTTATTTTTCTGTATTTTCCATTTTGTTATGTTTTTTTCCCCCTGAATTGCCCTTTATATTATATTTATCTCTGTGAAATATTTTTATATTATGACTATTTTTCTGAATTTCCCATTATATTATGGTAATTTCCCTTTATATTATGCTTATTTCCCTAAATTTACGTTTATATTATGGTTATTTCCGAGAATCTCTATTTATATGATGGTTATTTTCGTGAATCTCTATTTAATTTATGGTTATTCTGCTGAATTTCTCTTTATATCATGTTCATTTCCCTGAACTTTGTTTTGTATCATCGTTATTTCCCTGAATTTCTCTTCATATTATGGTTATTTCCTCGAACTCTCCTTTAAATTATGGCTATTTACCCGAATTGTTCCTTATATTTTTGATTTTCCCTAAATATCTTTTTATTATATGCTTATTTCTCTGAATTTCCTTTTATATTATGGTAATTACCCTGAATTTCCTTTCATATTATGGTTATTTCCCTCATTTTTCGTGCACATTATGGTTATTCGCCTGAATTTTCCCACTGATTATGGTTATTTTATGTTAGCTTCACTTTACTTCATAGTACAGTTACTATCCTGCATTTCACTTAGTAATATTGTTATTTCTCTGATTCCTCTTCTATATATGGTTAATTTTCTATGTTTCACTTTATATTATTGTTATTTCCCTTCATATTATGGTTATTTCCATCAGTTTCCCTTTGTATAATGATTACTTTCCTGAATTTCTCTTTATAATATTTTGATTTCAATGAGCTTTCTTTATATATAGATTATTTCCCTGAATTTCACTTTATAATATGGTGATCTTCCTGAATGTCACTTTATATTATGGTGATCTACCTGAATGTCACTTTATATTATGGTTATTTCCTTCAAATTCCCTTTATACAATGGTTATTTCCCTGAATATCCCTTTATATTATGGCTATTTCCCTGAATTTTCCTTTCTATTATGGTTATTGCCTTCAACTCCCCTTTATATAATGGTTATTTCCCTGATATTCTCTTTATATAATGGTTATTTCACTGAATTTTACTTTATGATATGCTTATTTTCGTGAATTTACTTTCATAATTTGTTTAATTCCCTGAATTTTCCTTTATAACATGGTTAATTCCCCAAAATTTCCCCTCATCGTACATTTATTTACATGAAAATTCGCTCAGAATATGGCTATTTATCTTCTTGTCTCTTCATATTGTGGTTGTTTCAAAGACATTCCCTTCATTTTATGTGGCTATTTTCCTGAATTACCCTTCTAATTATGGTATTTCACTGAATTTCCCCCTATGATTATTTCCCTTCATTTATCTTTACATAATGATTATTTCAAGGAATTTTTGCTTTTTATTTCCCTTTATATTTCGGCTATTACCCTGAATTTCGCTTTATAATATGTTTATTTCCCTGAATTTACCTTGATATTATGGTTATTTCCTGGAATTTCCCTGCATATTAAGGCTATTACCCTGAATTTCCCTTTATATTGTGGTTATTTTTCTGAATTTCCCTTTATCTTTAAGTTACTTTCTCTTTATACTTGGGTTATTTCCTTAAAGTTTCCTTTATATTGGGGTTATTTTTATGACTTTACCTTTATATTACGGTTATTTCGCTGATCTTCACTTTATATTATTGTTTTTGGACTGAATTTTCGTTTATATTATGGCTATTGCCCTGAATTTCAATGTTTTTAATATGGTTCTTTCTGTGAATTTACCTTCATATTTGGATTATTTCCCTGAGTTTCCCTTTATAATATGTTTATTTCCCTGAAATTTCCATTCATATTATGCTTATTTCGTTGAACTTCCCTTAAGAGTATGGTTATTTCTCTTAATTTCTGTTCTTTTTATAGTTATTTCCCTGTATTTCGCATTATATTACCGCTATATCCCAGTATTTTCCTTTATATTACGGTTATATCACTGAATGTTCATTTATATTATTGTTATTTCCTTGAATAATTTAATTTTTTCCTAATGTAATGTTATTTCCCTGAACAACCCTTTACATTGTGGTTATTTCAATGAATTTTGCTTTATGTTTAGGTTATTTCCTTTTCCCTTTATACTGTGGTTATTTCAATGAATTTACTTTCATATTATATTTATTTCACTGAAATTATGGTTATTTCTCTGAATTTCCCTTTATATTACGGTCATTTTGCTGATCTGCGCTCAATATTATGGTTTTTGCCCTGAATTTTCGTTTATATTATGGTTATTTCCCTGAATTTCACTTTTCTAATATGGTTATTTCCGTGAACTTACCTTATATTTTGATTATTTCCCAGAATTTTCCTTTATAATATGGTTATTTCGCTGAACTTCCCTTAAAAATATGATTATTTCTCTTAATTTCCCTTCATTTTATGGTTGTTTCCCTGCACTACCCTCCATATTATGTTTTTCACCGTATATATTTTGGTTATTTCCCTTAATTTCTCTTTACATTGTGGTTATTTCACTGAATTTTCCTTTATAATATGGTTATTTCCCTGAATTTCCCATATATTTTGGTTATTTCCTTAATTTTCCATTATAATATTGCTATATCCCAGAATTTCCCCTTTAGAATAAGTTATTTCCCTGAATTTTCGTTTATACTATCGTTATTTCCCTGAATTTCTCTTTATTTTATGGTTATTTCCCTGAATAACCATTTATATTATGATTATTTCCATGAATTTCACATTATGTTTAGATAATTTCCTTGAATTTATATTTAGGTATTTCCCTTTATATCATGGTTATTACCGTGAATTTCCCTTTATATTATGGTTATTTCACTGATCTTCGCTTTATATTATGGTTTTTGGACTGAATTTGCATTTATATTATGGCTATTGCCCTGAATTTCTGTTTTAGTATGGTTATTTATGTGAATTTACCTTCATATTTTGATCATTTCCCTGATTTTTCCTTTTTAATACGGTCAGTTGAGAAATTTAATGCCATGCAGACATATTGCCATGGTAGCTCAATGACAGAGCAACCAGCCAGACACAGTGAAATCTGTGATTCAAATCCCGGCTATGGCATTGAATTTTTCAGTCTGACTCTACTTATCCAATTTCAGGTAAGGTATTTTTTAAACATATCTAACAACTTCCTTTCTTTTTTAATAGGAAGTGGCTTACTATACAGAAGTGGAAGTTGAGAAGCAAGAATAAACTGTGTACCTCTCTGATTTGTGTATGGCATCCCAGAAACCCTCAATCGTTTTATCTTAACGTCTTTCCACACAGATATTTTTTCTTTCCTCAATTTATTAACATGTTTTAGAGTGAACAAAAAATTTACTTCAGCTGCATCTACCATCTTGTTTGTTATACAGCTAAATAATCATTGTGTACTTGTTTGTGCCAAACAGGAATAGATTTTTGACCTACCATTGGAACAGAAATTGGATTTACCAGTGAACATATGTGCAAAAAATGCTAATCATTGTTATTACACAACAAACCCAAGCACACAACAATGTGCTATACAGCATTGTTTTGGTGCTTAAGTAAATAAAGCATCACATTCACAAGGCATATGCATTAAGCCATGAAGCATAGCAATATAGTGGAAGTTATAGCACACGTGTATTCATGTAACAATTGGGTAAAATAAATTGCATTATCATGTTAGAAAGCAAGCACATAATATTAATCAAAAGGCTTATAATTCCCCCCCCCCCCCTCCACAATAGTTATACTTGGCATGGAAGCTCTTTAACTGCTGTTGTTCTCAGCATCCCATTCTATACTGGGCATAAGAGACCTCTTTTTTCAGGTTTGAGGTTCTTTTAGGTGGCGTAAATCTACTTCCCTTCCAAGGGAAGCCATGTTAAGGATTTTTACACCTGAAAAAAATCCATTGTCCTCCATCAGGTTTGAATCAGCAACCTTGGTTATTTAAAGTTAGTATGGTAACCATTACACCACGAAGCTGTTGCAACAACTTAATTAGTAGTCCCCAGTGGATTAATGCACTTTTCACAGTGCTTAGGCCATTTTTAGACATGATATGATCTGATTGGGTCACCCAAGGCCTTGCACATATACTCTTGTAGGCCTTTGTGCTTCATGAGATTCAATTAAGTCCAATGGTCTGAATAAAGCGACTATGCTGGATATCATTTTTGGTAGGGTCTTCAGAATTGCCTTTGTTGTCTTCACAACTGCTTCTGATTATGGCCCCCACAAAGGTGTTTCTTCAAATTGGGCCTAAAATAAAAAGTTAATGGGCCTGTATGGAGAAAGAACAAAGCACATGATTTTAAGAAGATACTTGGAAATATGTGGTCATGCATTATCATGTGACCTTGGAGCTTGTTGCATGGAAATGTGACCCTTCGCACCTGATATGTTCTAGAATTTTCAGGACATCTCTGTAGTACAGTTGTGAGTGCAGGTATGAGATGCAAACCAACCACTCCTTGAGATGATATCTAGGCCAATAAAGGCAATCATTTTTCTCTTTTTTTGGTAATAGTAATGCAGATTTCCACAAAGAAGTTTAATTTTCAGGATCAAAATGGATGGCAGTTTCATCAGCAGTGTTAACCTTTGATTGAAACTGCGTTTTCCTGCAAAATATGTTTCAACTGCATGTAAACATCCTGTAGTTCAAGAATCAGAACTTTGGCACTCCCATTCACAGTTTTTCAGATACCACGAAGCAAATGGCACCCTTGAAAAGTTCAGCATTTTTAATATTATTTGGCAATACTCTCACAATGACAGTAGTAGTATTAATAGTTTCTTCCAACTGGTTGACCTTCCTCGCAAAGTAATTGTCTCCTATAAATAAAATGCAAAATCAGTAGAGTTTATACTCGAGTTGCTTCATTAAGTAAAAAATTACCTGAACATTATTACTTAGTGAAGTAACTCGAAGTGTAAACATGACTCATTTTGCATTTATGTATAATTTGCGCTTCACAGTTTTCTTGTTTTTTTGATTGTCTAACATTCTAAACAACTGAGAAGAGAACAAACCCGTCCATCTGTGGCATTGCATAGCCTTGGCTGAACGCTTGGTACAAGAGATACAGAGCAGTTTGTAGTTCATTGCATGTTACAAATCTGAAGATGACTACAATTTGCACACCTCTCACAAATGGATATAGCAGTGGGGATAGTAAAACTACTATGTCATTAGACACATTAAATAAACAAATTGTAGATATATATTTCTGTGCACTTAATTATATCTGATGCCTGTCAATTCTGGCGAGGGCTTCATTAAGTACCAACTTCAGAAGAGTGTATTCCGTGGATGCCAGCTGTGTGTGTGTGTGCACCCGCGTGCTTTAACAGAATACCTCAAAAACTAAAAAATCCATGCATATATAAAATCTAAACATATCTTCAAAAGATGTGCTTTTTACAATTATTTTCAAGAATATTCCTCCACCCCAAAATACATATTTCTTGCAAAATATCACATATTTTCAATACTTTCTCAATCATTTCACAGATATTTACTATAGTTTACATATTCTTTACTTAAAATATTACTCGTTTTATTTTTCAGTGTTTTTGATTTCTGTGTTTTTAACTTAATAGGTAGTTACAAGTTATATATCATATTTATACACAATTCACTTTCATTTCCCCTTACAGAGAACACATCCTTGTTTAACAAGTGCCACACATTTCATTTAGTGCCTACTAAAATTAATAGGATCACACAGAATTACCAAGTTTTATCAAATCACCCTCCCTTGAACATCAATTAGTGGGCATATTAATGTTAACTGCTATGCACAAATTTGTATCCTTGGCTAGTTGGAGAGCGACAAATATTTTGAGCACTAAAAGTCAAATTTTACAAGGAACAAAACTATAAAGCCAAATTCTTCACAATTGCTTTTTTATATATATTTATCCACCAATGGTTCACCTTGAAGTGTTCTTTTATTTCTTAAAATATTCAATTTCACACAAAAAAAGAAGAAAAAAAAAGTTTTTCTGAACTAAGTAAATTTATTCATTGTAGGCCAGCCTAGCAATTTGAATTCAAATGGGCAATTTACTTATGCTGTATTCACTTTTATAAGGTTAAAAAATAACTGGAACTCTGTATAACTTGAAATGTGAGTCTCTGAACATTGTTGCACTGCAGGATCCTGTCACAAAACCAAAAAGCTCAAAGTGCTGAGAACACTAACATTTGCCAGAAATGGCATGAAATTCACTTTCAATTGGAAGAAGACATTTTGGTTAGATAGTACTCATGTAAAGGATTAAAAATGCTCAGATTTCAAAAAAACTTTTTTCCTCAATATTTTATGCAAATTTTTGCTTGTGAAGAGAAGGCTATCCAGTTTAGCAGCCAAACACAAATTTTTCTCTTCTTCTGTTTTATTTTAACATTTTATACCACAATATGCTTTCTATACATTACATAAATTATAAATGTTTGTTTGTACATGACTACAAAAGCAATCAACAATCCTATTTCAAATGAGAAAATAATTGTTTGGTAACACAAGCATCAATACAATGTAAGTAATCAAAAAGTTCTTCACTGCACATTTCGGTTGTCTTTTTCCTTGAACTCACACGATCGTTGCATGATGTGTATTTTTCTTGGAGAGCCTGACAGTGTTTATTTTCATTGCACTGATCCTGAAACAAATTTCACGTGGGTATGAAATCGTTACATTTATAGCCATGTAAAACATAAAATTACTAAAAAGAAATAAGTTAGAATTAGAACATTTTAATTTCTTTATATCTTAAACCTAAACATTATGTTGATATTGTTATTAATGTTTTCAAATATGAAGAAGACCAAAGGAAGAGAAGGGGGAATGTCACTTTTTTCTTAAATTGAGATAATGGTACAAATTGGAAGTTTATGGGTAGAAAAAGATCTTCCTCTATCAAACATGAAATAAAGGTACACTTTACTGCAACATACTGATTTGAAATTTTACTGTACAGAAGTAAAAGGGATAATGTTCACAATAAACACAAAAAGAAGGTGCAACATCCTTGCATTTATACTGGCAGTATAATGAATTAATGTTGCTCTCATGGTAACACTGCTTTAATTCAAATGAAAACCATTATTTACATTGTTAACTATTCTTGGCATTACATGATTCTATGGTAATATCAACCTTGTTTATATTCAGCCACGATGTCTGAAAGTGATTTGTGTGCGATGTCTAGTAAGAAGAGAAAGAAAACTTGAGGAGTTCAAGACGTAATGAAAAAGTTGAGGATTAGATTGTAAGTGCAAAAGACTTAAAGAGTTTTGAAGATGTTAAGGAAAATGGGCGCATGATTGTTATCCGAAATTTCAATGCCCTGATTATTTATGCAGTTTATTATCAGTAAATAGTAATGTAAAGAGAAGGACTCAAAAAGTAAAAGAAGATGTTTCATAACCCATATTCATACAACATAAGGGTAGTAAGAGATAAGACAGCATTAGACATTCCAATATGTTATAAAGTACATATGCATTTGCTTGCAAAGGATTTTGAAGAAGAGGGCTGAGAGAATACAAAAGGCTCTCAAGATGACCGGCAAATCTCCAAAGGACATGAGTGATAAACATGGCAATTATCATAGAGAAATATCTGATGATGCCAAAAATGCTGTAATGAGCCACATTAGCTTATTCAAGGGAGGTGAGAGTCACTACAGAAGGAAAAAAAAAAAAAAAAAAAAAAAAAACCAATTCTAGCCCTGTGTGTACAATGTACGTAGGGATAGAGAAGTATTGTATTCCACCCAAAAATTTGATGTCTAGATTTCACCGGAAATGCATGTTTTAGGACCCCCTGAATCCACAAAAAGCATTTTTAGAAACGTGCATGTGTGTGTGCACGAGAGAGAGCGCAGCAGCATGCTCAAAAACTAGAAAACGGTTAAATACCAAACTTGGTACTTAAGTTTGGTATCTTCCAAGGATGAGACACGAAGATTTTCAAGAAAATTCCTCCATCCCAAACTAGCCTTTACATGGACAAATTTTCGAAAATTTTGTTTTTCTTAAAAATGGCTCTAATGATTTTGATTAAAATACCACATATTAAAGCCATGTGGTATATGTATATCTTAAATTTTCTGGGACCTGCTCATTCTGGATGAATTTTGCATAATTTGGTATAACTAGTAAATCTTAAGAGATAGACAAAAACTTACTTTACAAAAAATGTAGATCTTGTTAAAATACACAAGCTATGACACATTTTTTTTTTGTGGAGCTTACCGCTTTCGAGGTATTCCTTGTTATTAGTTTCAATTGTGAGGTACTTATACTTTTCTCAGATGGAAGTGTCCATTTTTCTTTGGTTCTACTCCTGGCCAAGCAAAGAAGCTATTTGCAATGACAATCGCATAACAACAGCTTTTAAAATATTTGACTATCACTTTAATCTAGCACATTCTCTTAGTTTCATTCTACTTAAAAGGAAGCAAGTAATAAGTACATTCTGCTAATGTTTATCTGGATTAGCATGTGTTGAAAACAGGATTATCTTTTGTAAGAAGTTTGTAGAGTAGTTAGAGAAAGTCATGCGAGTGTAACAATCAGATTTTGTAATAATATATCACATAACATTAATCCAGACTTTGTTATGACAATAAAATAATGGGACTGTTATTATATTGAACTCACTGATTACTAGATTAACTACCTTTCAAAATGAAAGGTGATACTTTTCATTTGTAACACAGTTCTTGAACAAATTTGTTTTGAAACTTTAAATTTGCTCTCCTGAAAAATTTGTAAATCTTGGCATTCCCCTTTTCTTCCTTTGGTGTTCATATATGACTATATAAATTGTATTGTATAATGTTGCCATCAAACCTTGATAATTGACGTATATACTTAAAGTGAGCTTTTGGCTCTTTAGGATATTTTCAATTTAAATAAATAAAAATAAATTATAAACTCAAAATGTATCATGGTCCTGACATATTTGGAATAAGATTAAAAAGTGCATCGTTACACTAGTCAAATGGACTCATACCCAAGTTTGTTGGGGAATTTTGTAGTGTTAAATATAGGTACGTAAAAGTCATGAAACAACATCCAGCTAATGAACACTTCCTCCTGTACATTATGCATACATTTTGACTTCATTCATCAAGTGAAAACAACTAGGGAAGCTGCAGATGTCTCAAAAAGAAAAGGCACATACCTTAGATTAATAATGAAAAGGGCACACTTTAAATTGGTGAGCACTCGATTGTTTTAGGCAACGTGTCAAGCAGGTATCATGAAATGTTAGTCAGTCAACTTTGCAGAAATAAAACTCACTAAAGTATGTCAATATACCTTTTAGGTATGCAAAAGTAATTACATCACTTTTGGATATTATCTGTTGTGATTTATTATATTCTGGATATTTATTGTTGCAAGAATTTGTCAGCAACCTATATATGTTGCAGACCAAGAAAGTACTGAATAAAAATTGGTACTTAGAAACTACAATTCCTGAGCTAACAACAATTTCTCACTGTTTCGTGTTTTATTCCTATTATTATTATTATTTATTGCTTTGTAGATTATTTATATTTGTTTATACTTTTTTGTGCTTTGTCTTATTATATTTGTTTACTGGTTGCAGTAATTATTTTTGTTTGCACTAGATGTTCTTTACGTTTCTTGCTTTATGTCTATCATTATTGTGTTATATTTCATGTTTTGCAGTGGTTATAGCTTCATTATAGTCCTTTGGGTGGCTTATGCTTACTTTGCATGTATTTACTATTTTGTGCTTTTCTATTGCCACAATGCATTTCATATCACAACTGCACAAAGTACTTGTTTTTTCTACACCAGTAGCAGTTTTTTATAAAGCTTCCACAGGTGATCCAGATTTAAAAGTGTTGAAAAATAGTTTCATTCCTGAACCTGTGACAACTATTTTACTAGCTAAAAACTTAAGATTCAGGCAATTCTTATATCCAACATAATCCTGAAGGAACAAGGGACATGCCAGGAGATACATGATGTTGCTCAGATGAAGTCATTTTACCCTTGTTAGCTTGCTTATAATGGCAAAACAATGCCATTTTCAACTCAAAGGTACAAAAAGAGCACCAAAAGTAAGTCAATAGGTGTTGCCAATCTTGGAAATGAAAATATGGCTACAGCAATGTTCCAAATGACACTGAAAATTTAGTGATAAAAATTTGAAGGATCTGTGAAGAGCAAACCCAACGAATCTGCATAGTCGAGGGGTGTGTGAGGTCCATAAATGATTCGCTATTACATCAGCATCCTCATATCCCTCAGCTATGCAGGATTCATTGGAGTTTGCGCTTCACAGATCCCTCAGCTATGCAGTATTCATTGGGGTTTGCTCTTCATAGATCCCTCAGCTATGCTCTGTGGCTTAGTGCCCTGAACTCCTGAACAATGTTTTATGGCTTAGGGCCCTTGAGTTCACAATCCCTTGGCCTAGAGCCCTCAAATTATTGAGTAAATCAGCAATGACTGTCATTGTAATTTTTTTTTGTTTTGTTTAAATTTAAGACAGCTGCGTCATCTTTTTATGGCTTAGGACCCTTGAGCTCACAATCCCTTGGTCTAGAGCCCTCAAATTATTGAGTATGTCAGCAACGGCTGTCATAGTAATTTTTTTTTCTTTTAAATTTAAGATGTTGGCTGCATTATCTTTGTTATGTTCATATCGTGAATGTTATAAATATGCCGAGAGACAAGAACAGAAGAGGAAATGCTTCCTAGATACCTTGGGTCAAACGTACATTATGTTTAAAAAAGTGACACAGAAGTGATAAAAATGAAACAGTAATTCACATAAATGCTTGATAAATTGAAAGAAGTGAAAAATTAAGTGAACAATTGCTGTGGAAGTTTTATTAGGGTGTCTTCTTCAGAATAAATGTTCTTGAAATAGTATGCAAAGTAATGGAAATATTGATATGCAGGGACAGAGTTTATCCATAAACTCTTAAATATGTTCAGATTTAAAATCTGCTAGATTGCTGAAGTTTTTACTTCTTTTTGGGATCATTGGGATTTTAACTTAAGAGATCCCTCTGCTACACCGTCATCACTCCTACTCTACTAATAAGACCTTCGACTATGCTTGGCGGCTTAGAGCTCTCCACTTTATGGCTTAGGACTCTAAAAGTTTGAGACTAGTAACCATAAAGCACCTCTAATGGCAGAATAACATAAGTACCAAATCTGGATTACGTATGGAAGTAATTCTTGGTTTTCATACTCAACAGTTGGTACCTGACATTGCATTTTAACACCCTCCGTGTCATTACACGTCGACCTCTGAGGCAACAAAACCTAAATGTATGCTTTTGATTTTTGGAATATTACCTAAACGTATGCTTTTTATTTTTAAATTACAATTTTGGTTATTTTCAGGTTGAAATATATATTAAATTCATTCACTACCCAACATTCAGGGACTCCCTAAACTACAAAACCTGCGTTAAACATAGATAATAACCCTCAGATTTTGTTGTGGATCCACCATCTCTTCCTCTTCATCCTGGGCCCTCACTCGGGGTATGACCGTCTGCAATGATACCTTGTTTCCCTGGTGAAAGAAAAAGAAGACTTTTTTTTTCCAAATACTCAGCATTTTAAGTCAATGTTCAGTTACTACAATTTCTCCTATTTATTTCGCCTAATTTTTAATGATATAGTTACCATTTCGTTGATACTAATCCTAGGTCCTTCTATATTGCGACCTGCTATAAAAATAGTGGCAATGGCGACAAGTACCAACTTTACTACTTCAATAATCTTACCGAATAACTATTATCGTGATTGGGTGAAAGCATATGCTGTGCAGTTTTTCGGCCAATGGTAATTGGCGTTTTAAGTTTACAGCAGTAATCACTTTAAGCACTACTGTCTAACTTGAATTTATATTAAGGAAATACAATAAATAATAATTTTTATCATATGTGGCTTTTAAAATATATTTAAGATAAAATTTCTATCGTTATCAACATTATAGAAGTTTCACTAAAACGCGAAATTGGATGTGGAATTGACAAGAGGTTAGGACAGAAATGAGAACGAAGAAGAGTTGGTTCCTCAATTGAATCAAAATCTAAAAGTTATGGCTGAATATATAGGGAAGTTTCATCTTCCTAAGAAATCTGTGCAGATTATTCTAATGACATGTATTTAGAGAAATGGTTTGTACGCTTGTTTGTAATATTTATTTCATTCAGCACTCACCGCTTGCGGTGTTCAAAAAAAGTGAGCATCGCGGGTGTAAAACTGTTGTTTACTAATAATTTCTCAATGTGACAAGTCTTTACTAACTTGCTAAATATTATTAGAGGATAGATACAATTTTTGTTGTTCAAACCAGAGCCATGATATATTGTTTGACACATTTGTGATGAATTACAGCTTTGCAGGTCAATCTTTCAACTGCACTGCTCCCTTGAATGAGTGATATCTACACACATTGTATGTATGCTAAGTTTTTCTTGTTTTGTTTCAGTTATGAATGGAATGATGGAGCCCTCTCACTCTGCTAGCCGGTCTGGTACGCACCATCATCACCATCATACTACCCACAAGCCAAGAAATTACAAACTGGTAGTAGACCCTTTTCTAGTGAAGGGTGCATCAAAATTATATCGGTATGATGGGAACATGCCAAATGATCCCACATACCCTCCAGTACAAGTTAGGGATCCACGTTCCCAACTTACAAGGATATGGACTAGGCTAGAACCTCTTGATATTCCAGTACCTAGATTTAAGGTTAGCTGCAAAAGTTGAGCATTTAATTATATTAAAATTGGCATCATTACAAGTGAATTCACAAATATGATAGTTTAAAACTAATAAAGTGTATTGTTTCAGATTGATGCAAATTATGTTGGTGAACCACCACCTCTTGAAGTAACCATTTGTAATCTAAATGACAATATTGATAAAGCATTTCTCTCGGATATGGTAAGTTAATAGTATATGCTGAAAAAATTGTCATAAATGGATGTTCAAGCTTTATATTTTAAATCATATAATGACTGTCATTCTCATTTATATTGGAGATGAAAATGACTATATTATATACCATCCAAAAAGCCTAAGGCACTTCATCATTTGACACATAATACACATGCTTCTCAGGGCATAAATTTGCTGCCCAGCTTTTGAGTACATCATGTGTTACAGTTATAGTAGGTATTATAGTTCAGTAGAGTGTCAAAATGTATTTGTTTTTGGAAGGGGCATTACAAGTATTGAGATATGGAAGTTATGAATGAAAACTTTTGTAATGAATGTTTTGTACGTATAAAGGCAGCTATTGAAAAAAGAAGTCATCACAAAAAAGGTTACAGATTAGACAGAATTCTGGCTGTAATTGAAAGTGCCTTAAGAATATCTGTTGTAATACTGGTGTATTAAAACAAATCAGTTATGTTGAATCTAATTTATTGGGGAATGTGATGTGAATTTTGTCATTTATGTGTTCAGGGTACTTTTATGTAGCTTTATCCTTGCTTCTGTAAAGACAGCTTGCAGACATAACTGTCTTCAGTTGTAATCCCTATCACTTGAGCTGCATTTTAATATAGCTGAATTTAGAAATTTGAAAGCATTTTTCATATTTTGTTTTGGTGGTTGTTATATAAGTATTCTTCTTATAGTCTCTGCTGTCTTCCCATTGTTACGGATAATCCTTAGTCCTAGTAAAGCTGCACGCACATCATGTCAATTGTATCATGTAATTTACATCACTTCTATCTAGTAATTAATACATGTCATTTATTATTTTCATGTTACACATTGTTATTTTATGCCATTCCTAGTGTTAGGTTAGGTTTGGTTCAATACAACCTGTTTGTACTGTTGTAATGTAGGATGCAAGTGTGTGTATTTTCATTGCCAAAGAATTTTGTGGAGTCTAAAAAAAAAAACATAATTCCTGAGACATAAAATTTATCATTTCTTATGTCAAAATTTATAAAAGTTTATATGTAGTAAAAGC
Organism: Hymenopus coronatus; assembly: GCA_030762935.1. Taxonomy (NCBI): domain Eukaryota; kingdom Metazoa; phylum Arthropoda; class Insecta; order Mantodea; family Hymenopodidae; genus Hymenopus; species Hymenopus coronatus. Next base: position 101,810,310 of record CM060888.1, on the reverse strand, counting down.
GGGTGTTAAACACTATCAAACATTTTTTTATAGCTCTGCAGCTAAATTTACAAAAGTATAAAAAGTGTGTACCCTTTTATTATAGTTGCAAAATTTGTGATGATAATACTACTGAAGTATAACTGAATTTGAATGAAATATAAGCAAATATCTTGCTTGTTCTGCTATGATGATATAGATAGGCAATCTGGGTGTGATTATCATATGAACTTGACAGCAGATTGGCTCTTCACTAAAACCAATGGCATGTGTTGTTGATTAAATATAAGTTAACCATAAAGCATATCTCTTATATTGCCAAATATTTATGTATTTATGATCTTCAGTAACTTGAAACATAAAGGTAAGTGTTATATTTATAAAATAGCTGCAGATTAGTTCTGCTGTTATTTACAAACTGCTCTGAGCAAGTTCCTGTAGGTGGTGCTGTCATAAAGACTTGTTAGGTTCACAAAGAGTATATGTATATCTGTATAAGAAATCTGCGTTTACTCAGACTTGATGTGTTCATCTAAATCTAGTGCTATGGTATGTATAATTTGAAAGCAGATCAATTTGCTTTAGAAAAAGCATGTTGCTGATGAGTTCTGTCATAGTGAAGGAAATATTTGACTGGTGCATACATAAGATGTACTTGAAAATCAGATGTTCCCAATCCCAATAATTTTAAATATAATCGGTTCTGGGTGACCTTTCTTTTCAGTTTGAGATACATTATTGTAAAACGTGAGAATCTCTAAATTTATTTAGCTGTTGTTCTCATTTCAATGTTCTACCATGTGGAGTATCACCAGAATTTTTCCTTTAAGTTGCCCTTGGCTGTAATGCATGCAGATCAGAAAGACACGATGGAACATTTCAGGTTAGGGTAGTTGCAAAGCGTCTATGTCATAGTAGCAGTTTTAAATTTTCAAAAAATCATTATAGCTGTAGAAATATGCCATATTAATATAACATTCAATTGGTTGGTGGAAGTGTTCCCAAGACTTTCATTTCAGCTTCGTTGGAGTATTATGGAACACAACTATAAGTTAATGTTTCATATGACCAATGACTACCAGATTACTGTAATTTAGAGATATGAACAGAATTACAGCATTAAATAAATAATTATTATTTCTAATCAAAAAGAAATAGTTAAAAACAAAACCTGATGCAGTTGCTCTCGTAGTTGATAACATACAAAAATTATCAGTCACTCTGATCTAGGTTAGGTAACTTTGGATATGGGAAACCCAGCATATATCACCTTTTTCATGCTTTGTGAATGGTTTTGTCAAAAATATCCAAAACTTAGAGCCAAACACTCTTTTATCATCCATATGTCATGGTACTAAAGTATTAGCACATAAATATTATATTTTTTCCTTACTATAACTTTCCAATAGCTAAAAGAAGAAAGAATATTTATTGTAATTTATATTAATGGTAAAACTTTCTTTGGAAGTCAGTTTGGGTTTTACTCACCATAATTCCTAACCTCCTGACATTAGCTAGCTGTAATTGTCTTGGGAAATGGGTATTCACTTCAGGCTGTTCTATTATAGAAGTCCAGCCTAGCCTAGCACAGCCTAGTTGTTAAAAAAGCAAGTTTTATCTCTTGAAAGAAAGTGCAAAAATGCAGTGAGTAAATATTCTTGCATAAACCCATTTTTTTTTCTTCAGACATAACCTCAAACTTAAAGGTGATATTACAAACAGTTGAATATTTTGCTGTTATAATGCAGTACCGCTGACAGCAATGTAATACTCAGTGTTATCATCAAGCATGCATTTATTATTCACAATATTAAAAAGATAAATTGATAAAAAATGTTATCTAGATGTAATTTCATACAAACTTTAAAAACCTTAATAAACAGTTCAAATCTAATTTAAGAAGTAAATAAAAGCTTTTGTAGGTCTTATTGAATCCTATATTGAGTTGAAGAATGTTACAAAAAGGTAACATTTGTTTTACTTTAAGATATTAACAATTTATAAGCAATCAAATTTTAAAATAAAACTGATTGTTTTTGGACTGCTTTTGTGACATTGTTTCTGCTTATGTAATGCTCCTAACTTAGATTTGATGTATTCATCTAAATTGAATGCTGTGTAACCTTATTATTTGAAGGTGTGTTCAACTTGTTATAAAGATGAAAGTAATCTTTGACAGGCACCAAAATATGATTCTTGAATTATTGAGACTCCAAATTCCAATAATTTGAAAAATGCAGTTTTATAAAGAAATGCAAAGGAGTTTGAAAATTGCATCATCTAGAAGCTAATTACACTTTATGGTTAAAATTCTCTTGTGTGTGCAATGTGCTTAAAAAGTAAATTGCTGATCCAGAACCATCTAATCATTAAAACTACCTTTAAATCTATAAATGTGTTATTTCAAGGTTCACAATAATGTGATGGTGCAAAGCTTTAAGAATACATTTCACTGTCATTTCATATCATTCACTTCCTCACATTCCCATCAGACATTGGGCTGATCACCTATCCTGGCTTCTCTCTTCTCCAGAGCATCCTCTCCAAAGATATCCGATCACAGGTGCTGATGTTCATCTCTGTAGCTTATAAATTTACCTACTACAGTTGTTTATAGTGTTTTTCATCAAATGATGGTGCTCTGTGTGTGTGTGTGTGTGCATGTGTGCGTGCCTGCTGAAGCCGCTTTTTAATACAGCAGGTTGATCTGGAGTACCCTGGTTAGAGTTAAAGTTGTAATTATAGCCCAGGTCTTTGAAGCTTCCTAATTCTACTTCAGAGGTTTACTCTGAAACAGATTTCTCATCAAGAGAGGTGGTTGATGTTATTGAGGGCTTACTAGTGTGGACCTCAGAAATGAATTTGTTTTTCTTAGTGGTTTCCATTAAGGTCCAACAAGAAGCTGATGTTCTATAAAATATGCCTAGGCAGAGCTCTACATGCCTGTATAGGACTTATTCTCCGGAGGTCTCCTGATATTCATTTAAGATGCTATCAGCTCTATGCCACATACCTATTCAGCACAAATTGCAGTACACTTTAAGATTGGGCTTTGAAAGCCACTTCTTCTTCATCTGCTATCTCTTCTGTGGCTACCTTGGCATGAGCACTGCATTCCACAGATTTGCAGAAGATCCACCCCCAGCAGGTCCTTGTGGCTTCTTCTAGGGGTTATAATACATGAATTATTGTTCACATTCTCGGCTGTTATTAGCTCCAATTTTAATAACGTCAGGAATGAGAGTTTTGTGCATTTATTCATTGAGGTAATGTTGACAAGAGTGTACTGCATATTTTCATGTTAGGTTTACTTTACGTGTAGGATGGTTTATGTTCTTAATAAATGCAGAGCCAGCTCAAGGAAGGATCTAGCTATGCCACCCTCCAGGACAGCAGATTTGAGGTGTAGAAAAATCTTAAAACATAAAAGCGTGTGGAAAAAATTATGGAATTTTAATCTTGCTGCTTTCCAATGACTTTCTGGAATTTTTTCGTTAAGAAACTGGTGACAAATGAATTGCCAGTTGGTTACTTTGTATTGACTTTCATTGTTGGTCATCTTCAAAACATTCCAAGTGCAGGTGTTCAACACATACATGACGTATATAAACAGGAGTGTTTCAGGTCAGTAGCTATAACTTATTTGCTTATATTAGTATGTTATAAAACTCAGGTTGAGCTATTTGTGCTTCATTACTGTGCTAATGTTACATTAGCCTACTTTGTTAGTAACTACTGTTTTTAACTCCAGAGTAAACTGAACTTGGCAAATTTGAATTAAATGCATTAAGAAGGCATATCATTAGGGAAATAATATGTTGGCTTAAATGTGGTTAAACATCCATTACCATATGCCTTACTGTATCAAAGAGCTGTACTGGTAACAGGGTTGAAAGCTACAAGAAGTCAACTGCAGAATTTCATTATTGTCCATGCTGGAGTATGACCACCTACTGCTCTTGGGATTGACATGATTCATGATAGATCATGGGTTTGACATGAAGACATTCAGTTAAAACCAAATGATCTCCTTAACATGCACTACATAGCATAGTCATTATGGACAATGGCCCACATCAAACTGTTCAAATAGGACAACTAACACAGGTACAAATGGTGGAATGGGTCACTCATCATAATGCAGAATGAAAGCAAGCCTAGGCTCAAACATGTTATGATAAAACTAACTGTAAAACATAGTCTTAAACCATCAGATTGCTTACACATAATTGCCATTTCAACCCCATAGAACTAATTGCTCAGATGTAAAGGCTACATTACAAGAACTAAACATTTGCTTTGGCAGAAGTGGAACACATCACAAGGGAAAGAGTAAATGAAGTGACACCAGAATAGTATAGGAATACTAATAAATATTAAACAGTGCAATTGACTGCTGTCATTCCTATGATTTTAAGATTTTAATCTCCTAATAAGGGGTTAAACCCAAAATTTTGAACATTTTTACTGTAGAGCTTTGCGTTTTATCTTTCACTCAGGACTATCTGGTCTTTTACCACATATATCTCTTCTTGAATTTTAATTTTTATCGTCCATGCAAAGATGTACATCTGCATTCTATGAGAATAAGTATTCATTGGGGACTGACATTGCAAATACAAAAAAATCTGATGTGCTCCATTCATATGATTTTTCTCTACAACTCTGTGACAAATATTGTTATTCTTACTTATCTACTTCGTGCTAATCGAGATAAACATTAGCAGAAATGGTTTTATTACTTGCTTCCTTGTTAATAGAAGGGAGATAAGGTATATAGTAGGCTAAGGCAATAGTCAAATCTTTTAAAAGCAAGTTGCCATGCAGTTGAAATCTGTTTCTTTGCATGAACAGAAGTTGACAAATGTCTGTATGAGTAAAGTTTAAGTATTTTAGAACTGAAATCCATAACAAGGAATATCTCAGAAATGATCAACTCTACAAAAAAAATGTATATGTCATAAATTGTATGTTTTAATGAAATCTATATTTTTGTGTAGCTAGTTTTTGTCTCTATTACAATTTACCAGTTATGCAACTTCAGCAAAATTCATCCAGAGATCTCCAGCAGCTATTCCCAGAGAATTAAAGATACACATTTATTTGTTGAAATATCTTTAATATACAGTATTTTAATAAAAAGTATTGAACCATTTTTAAGAAAATAAAAATTTTAAAAATGTTTTACATGTAAAGGGTAGTTTGGGATGGGGGGATTTCCCTCAAAATCTTTGTGTTGCATTTTTGAAAGATACAAAATTTAAATACGAAGTTTGATATTTTACCTACTTTTGGATTTGGGTTGTGTTCCAAACTCTCGCACACACATACACCTTTTTCTAATTTTTTTTGGGATACAGGGGACTGTAAAACCTGTAATCTTGATATAAAATTTTTGGTTGGAGTACAATACCTTCTCTACCTATGTGCCGTGCACTATGTGGAGAAAGTAATTATTTATGTTGAAAGCATAAAGGGGGAGTGCACAACTGAAGCTGATCCTGCATATACTCCAGCTACTAGTATTTTGTGAGAATATGCATTGCACAATATTCTTGTTGTAATTACATTTTCTATGTTATGATTGATGAACAGCTGTGCAGTGATTGTAAAATTCAGGGTTTCTAGTGAAGTGAGGTTGAAGAATTTGGTTGATATTTGTTCTGCATATGATTCATCATGAAATATTGTTATAAGGATTAGCGTTTTACTGCTTTACTAGAACATTCTCCAGTTTAATTTCATTGTCTCTGTAGTCTTTCTTTGAATGGTTATTACATCTGGAAGATTAAAAACTGTGTTAATTTTAGATGCAATTTTAAATATTCTGTTATGTGATACTATGTAAGTTTAAAGAAATTATTCATTTATATGATTAGAATTAAAACATTTCAGAGGTCATATTTTAACACAACATAACAAAGAAATTAAATCTATATTAAATAAAAAGAAGTATTTTAGAGAGGGGAGCGCCATAATTTAAATATATAGTCACTTTTTTTAATACACTTTTTGCTCCAACTTTGCCTTAGTTTGGGAAGACTTTAAGGTACTTTAAGCATATCTTCAGTTCCGGGGTTGACTGACGTTACATCAGCAGGTGGTTGTGTGCAGCTTGGTGTTATGCTACCCTCTACTTATATCAACAGGATGACATTATCAATGGCAGGGACCTCAAAATTCATAAGGGAATGAGGTCCTCACCGTTAATGACATCATCCTGTTGACAGAGAGAGGGTAGCACAACACTAGGTTGCACACAACCACCTGTTGTAAGTATCGTTAGTCAATCCCAGAACTGAAGATAAGATTAAAGTACCCTGAAACAAGCTGGAGCAAAAAAAAAAAAAAAAAAATGTCTATTCATTTAAATTATGGTGCTCCACTGTCTAAAATACTTCTTTTTATTTGATATAGATTTAATTTTTTTGTTATGTTGTGTTAAAATATGACTTCTGAAATCAAATTAATGTTTTCATTCTAATCCTATAAATGGGATTTCTTTAAATTGAAAATTTCTTTCTTAACTGAAGATAAGGTTAAAGTATCCCGAAAACTGGTCTTCCCAAAAGAAAGCAAAGTGGAAGCAAAAAGTGTGAAAAAGGTTACTCAATTCATTTAAATTAAACCTGTTTGTTACAATATATGGAGTAGTTAAAAAAAATGCCTGTTTCTTAAAGCTATCAATTATAATTATCTAGTTTTCCCATTTAATACTCTGTGATATACATCTGCTTTATTACTTATGGTTATACTTTTTGCCGGATTTCCAGTTATTTGCAGATCTGATTTTCTCTATTCTTCAATAGAGTTTCTTTAGTTTTTCTTTATAAGAAATAGAAGATTGTATCACTCTTCAGTTAAATGTTCAAAGTGCTAAAGGGGTAAGGCATAATATTATAATAATGAAGGTATGAGAACTTCTTGGACTTTTCTACAGAATGTGACAAGGTTTTTAACATAACTCCTTTAAAAATCAGCTCTCTCTGCTGGATTTGAATCTCAAGAAATAATTTTGCTGCAATAAAAACAAGACATGCATTAAATGATATTGAAATGTGAATGAAGTACTGAATTTTAAAGAAAGGGCAGTCATTCATGTGAATCACTGTCCTGCAGTGCTTGCAGCACCTTGAAAGAAGATCAGTCATCCCTGTTTGTAAATAAAAAGGATTTATTATCTATGTTTGAACTTCCTCAATGAAAAGTATCATGCATTTTACTGCAAAGTTTGTGCATCAATAGCAGCAATTCTGAGTTTGGATCAGGATTGCAGAAAGATATAATCAAATACTTGTAGAGAGTAAAATTTCATAGACTAAAGTACACCAGATTTTTCAAATGTCATGAGTAACACAAAACATGAGTGTATGCCAAATGTAAATAAATATGAGTTATTTTAAGCAATGTCTGCAATAATGTTGGTGAAGAATTAAATACATTTGTTTTTAAATGTAAAAAGAAGCTAGTAACAGTGAAGAATAACACAAATATTAATATAAAAATAATAGTTGCAACCAATCTTCACTTATCTTTTGGAATCCTTGCCTGGACTAGTTTCGCAACGATTTCATTGCATTATCAACATATCCTTTTGGTCTCTTTTTTGATGTAAAGAAAGGGTAGACATTTAATGACATCAAAAAAGAGACCAAAAGGATATGTTGATAATGCAATGAAATCGTTGCGAAACTAGTCCAGGCAAGGATTCCAAAAGATAAGTGAAGATTGGTTGCAACTATTATTTTTATATTAATAAAATTTGTTTTTGCTTCCCATGAAAATGTTTGTTTTTGACAGTTTTGACCTTTACCATACTAATGCCTCAATAATCTTATTTGTAGGAGAAAGTTATAATAATAATATTATTATTATTATTATTATGCAATTGAGTCAGTTGTTACACTATACTTTATTCACTAAATATATTTAGTGGTGTTTTGAAAACATTTCTGTTTAGTTCTCAACTGGATGCTAACTCCTGGTAGAAAGGATTGTGGAAGTTGTGTTGTCTTCAGGGGGATTTTAATTTCATTATTGATATAATGTAATGAATAATTATGTGATTACATTACTATTACCTAATTTCCATGTATAAGAATTGAATTAAAAATGATAGCAAGTTAGTAAAGCTATTAGCCTTTTGAAACTAAAATGTTCCTTTTGAATTTTGCTTCAATTTAAATATGATTTTGTGTTTGGTGACTCATTTCAGGTGCAGAAATTTGGACCTGTGGAAGAACTGTTTATATATTATCATCCGTTGTCAAATAAACATTTAGGTTTAGCTCGAGTTGTGTTTGAAGCTGTAAAATCTGCTAAAGCGTGCGTTGAAAAATTAAATAATACTTCTGTAATGGGAAAAGTACTCCATGTCTTCCTTGACGCATTTGGTAAGTATAACAAATTTTATTGTAAAGTTTTTCCATTTAATTATTTTTTCCTTCTTGATAATTAGCCTAGTCTCCAGGCTTGTGTGATTTAATTTGGTTTTTTTTTTTTTTTTTCTTTCCTTCTTTCTTTATTTTCTTCAGAGTCTGTATTTTATTTTGTTTAAGACAAAAGATAAATTTACTGTTAATATATTTATTGAATAGTTAGTTTTCAAAAGTATCTTACAAAGTAACATTTTTCTTCTTTGTCAAAGCAAATAATAATAATAACAATATTGTCTTTTCCGAATTTAAAGTATTTTGAATTGATCAAGCCATCTCTTCAATAGATATCCTAGAACCCACCTCTTTAACATGTGTGCATCACATTCAAGAGGCCCTGAGTTTGAATCTCACTCAGTGTAAGTTATCCAGATAAGGTTTTTGTGGGGTTTCCCTAAACCTGAGACAAAGTTCAGATAACTGAACTGTATTGATACTGTGCTCATTTGAGATTTATATAGATATGAGTCCCCTTCCCCTTTGAATGTGGATGCACTATTTTAACTACTGTACACATTCATGCTCAACAATGAACAGGATTATGGATTGTTGGTATTCTTCAATTATCGATTGTTAGCATTCTTTTGTCAGCATTTCAGTTAATTTCATCAGTGAAGTTAGATGTTTCTCTTTGCATTCTGTAAAGAGAGCAATACATAGTTGTATAATAATACGGATCTGTGCAAAATGTATAACAAAAAAGAATTCATTCAGTTCACGCATTATTGCAGACATTTGTTGAAAAGAAGTCTACAGGTAAATTGGCCTAACAGACATAATGTAAGTAGGAGGAGTTGCCAGCAGATATTGAAAAATCTTAATTTGAAGTAATATCATGTGATGGGCTGGGCAGCAATTTTGGGAGGATGACAGAAACATATAGATTACTGCATGTGGCTTTTGAATAACATCAAAAATGGTTTGTTAAATCCTTTCCTTTACATCATGAATGATGTTCTTATTTTTATTTTTTATATCAAAATACAACCATTATTTCATTATTTTAAGGATACTTTTAACATAAATAACACTATACCAATTAATATTAAACTACAATTCCCAAAATTTATATGACTAATAATCTAAATAAAATTTTATCTTTAATCTCACTCTTAATTTATTTAATAAATATTCCTGTTAACAATTTCAATTTTTTTAAACATTTTTTTTTGTATTTATATTTTTTTATTCTATATTTATAAATTAATTTATTTCCAAACCTTCCTTAAAAATACATATAATAAACGTTCCTGGCATCCAGGGAAAAAAAAAAATGGTATCCAGCTATTTCTATAACATTTAATTCTAATCTTCAACCTAAACTAAGGTACCGGTAGCTACCGTAAATACTCGTTTCCAGCACAAATTAAACCCCATATAGCGTTATATGAATAAATCATCTTTTAACATATATGGTGAAGAAAATAACAAACTCATGTTCTATGTTACAACTAGTTTTCAAAATCCTTTAATTTATAAATTAGTAGTGTTAAACATTGGTTATTGTTTCTAAAATATAATTGTTTTTAAACCATTAATTCTTCCAAAGTATATTTGTCACTTAAACTTTAATCCTTCACTTCTTTGCATGCAAATAATCTCTTCACACTTTGATTAAAATACGAAGAATAGTGATAGGAGTTTTTTAGTGATAAGAGTTTTTTTAAAGACAAGTTCAAGGCTATTACCTAAATTATTACACTGAACACTTGAGGTTCGCATAATATCACTCGCGTCCAAAATGTCTCCTCCTCGACCCCTTGACCAGTTCTGTAGTCATCTCCTCTCCTGTCCCAGCTGACCTGCATCCTCATTATGGGTTTGGTAGGGTAGATTGGTCTCCTCCTCCATTCTCCGCACTGCTGGGTTAGGTGGGTTGTATATCTCCTCTCTTCTTCTATCGTTATGTTGCTGAGTGGAGTTCAACTTATATCACATCTTTCTCTTCTTCTGGATCTGCTTTATTGGGTTTGATAATTTGTGTCCCTATCTATATTCTCTTCTCCCTCTTTGTCATCTGCCTCTTGTTCTATAACTAAAAAGTGTTATTGCCATAGCTCCCCAATTCCTACTCAATGGTGAATGTTTAAATTAGGTAGTAATTGGATTCTTTCTGATCTCCTAAGTAGTTGTAGCGCTAATTGTTCATCTGGTCTATGTGCAGGTTGTATTCTTTCTTCTTCCCATGTTAATTTGCTTATTTTATTTGCCAAAGATTTCAAAGATTCAGCTTACATCTCTCAATATTTGGTACATATATTTCCTGCCTAAGGCTGCTTGTTCCTCTTCCGTCTTGTTCCAATATCTGATGCATTAAATAAAACATGTTCTGGTGAATCCTGGATGTTGCAGAAGATACAGATGCCATTTTTTATTTTGCTTGTTTTCCAATAGGTGCCATAGAGCCAGTGTGCAGTTATGTAATGAAGAATTTCTTTAGTTGGTTTTAAATGTGTCAAATTTAATCCTCTCTGGATTTTATGTATGTATGAATGAATATGTTCTTCCCATTGCATTCATTCCACTCTTTCTGTTAGATTCTTATTAAGTTTAGTTTTATTTCCTTGATATTTGTGCAATTTACTCCAATTATTTTCAACACCAGAAATTAACTCCTTTTAATCTTATCGTTAAATCTGTTTAATATCATTATTATTTTTTCTCTTTACTTCTCACTTCTTCTTGAAATGTCAAAAATTTAATTTTTCATCAATAAACAGGCCTAGGTTTTTATTTCTTTGCTTCTTTTAATAGTATTGTTGTCAATTTTAATTGCAGGATCATGTTTTAGTTTTCTTTTTAAAATTATATAGCTGGATTTGGAGATGAGATGTTAATTTTTTACTTTTTACTCCATGATAGTAACGTATTTTTAATTTTTTTTATTTTTCTTCTTTTTCTTGTCTGCTGTCTCCTTCAATTAGGAAGAAAACATAGTCTGTATATGCTACTGTTTTTAACACATTTCTATAATTTTCTACAATTTTAACAGGGTTTCCAGAACTATGTCCCTGAAAGTTGGTCCTTGGGGACAACCTTTGATTATGCTCTTTGTTATGGTGTTATTTATTCCAATAAACTGTACAACTCTATTGTTGCAGTAGTCTTTTAATAATTGTAATGGACTGCAGCAATTGCAGTTGCCTAAGTCTTTGAAAGAAAAAAGGCCACCAAAGGTTGTCAAAAGCCCCAGAAATATCAATAAAAATTGATATTGCGTAAACTTAGAATGCTTTACTGTTTTTACAACAGCATTAACTGCGTCCTCTATGAATCTTCCCTTTCTAGATCCATATTGAGGATAACAATATTAAGGATCTATATTAATTATTCTTTTGGTGATTAGATTTTAAAAATTTCTACCTAGGTTGTTCAGTAGACAAATGAGAGTAAGATTTTGGTTCTTAAGGGTTTTTATCTGTGCTCTTTTTTAAAATAATTTTGCTTTTTTCGATATCTTGGGAAACTTGTCCTCCCATAAACAGTCATTGAACAGTTTGGTCATAATATCTCATCTTTTATATTATCTAATCCCACTGCTTTTTTTGTTTTCAGGTTATTTATTATTAGTTTATTTCTGAGCTGTCAAAAGGGTAGAGAACTTTGTTATTGTTATAATCATCTTTCAATTTGTTTCTTAATACAGTATTGTTAAGTGTGTGTGTGTTTCTCCATCATCTGATAATAACTTGTTCATTAATTCTATCAAAGATTCTGTCCAATATGAGGTCATTATTCTGTCATCTTTTAGAAATGTTGTTAAAACTTCGGGTTTTTTAATTTTTTCCATTATAATTTTGTATTGGGATGCCCTAAATGTTACCTTTTGGATTGTTTTCTTTAGCTACTCTGTAATTTCTCAAATTAATTTCTCGTTCTCAAGCTATAATAGCTCTCTGGTATATTCTTCTCAGTTTACGCATCTTTCTTCCCATTTTTTCTAATTCCTTCGTCCATGAATTGTCTGCGTAATTTTTTTAGTTTTATTAATGGTATGGATTTCCTAATTACATTTTTTATTGACAACTCCTCCAAATTTCTTGCATCTCGCTCCTCGCTACTTCATTTATATTCCAGATTGCTGATCTGAAAATTATAGATAAGCTCATCCCCGGTTATATTTACCAATATTATCTCTCACGCCTGTGTGTAGTGATTCCTCTATTATATATCTAAAGTATATAAGACGATGGTCACTGGTTGTATGTCGCCCTCCATGGTCCAATGGTTACCATGCTAACTTCTTATACCCAAGGTCGCAAGTTCAAACCTGGCAGAGGACTATGGATTTTTTCGGGTGTAAAAATCCTTAGCATGGCTTCCTTTGGAAGGGAAGTAAAGCTGTTGGTCCCATGTTGTAGATTTACAACACATAAAAGAACTTCAAACCTGATAGAGAGGCCTCTGAGCAAAATTGAAGGGCTTATTTCCAAAGTGACATATCTCCAATTTTAAAAGAATTGGAGCTGAGCATACAAGAGCAATAAGAATACCTTCTGCAAAGGTGTAAATTGTATTAAATGTTCAAAACAACGTAAATGCCAGCGTCAGGAGCCTTTGAACTTTGGTGTTATTTCCAATGTGACGCATCTTCCAGCTGTGTTTATTTCCAAAACGTCTCATCTCCTCATAGTGAATAGGAACGCTTCAAGTTACTTATAAAAAAACGATGTATTTCTGATGATCATCCTGCAATGTCATTTTATAAGCAGGTGTTTTCTTACAGTCATGTAGAAGTCAATTATGATAACAGTGATGCTTAGGCCCATACTATTATTTCTAGTGATGGTAAAATGATTGACATTGGCTGTTATATTAATTTTGTTTGTTTTTAAGGTTCATAAACTGAAAACTTGAATAATTTAAGAACTCAAAGTCAGGTTACAATTAATTGTTAACTAGTAATATTATTTCCAGTTGGAAAAAGAAGTTTGGTATTGGCTATCTTTATAGTATGTGAAGTTTAAATATTTAATCAATTATCTCATCTGGTATGGTATTAAACTAACATTTTGAAAGATTTTGGTTTACCATTTAGATGTTATGGTGTTTAAATGATAATAAACATAAGATTGACAGCTATAGCACTTTTATTTTATCAATAATGCATATCAACTTCATATTGCAGTGGACGTATATATAAAGCTTTAGTTTACTGCCAAAATTACTTAACTCCCTGTCATGTGATCCCAGTTCCAACATTCCTACCACTCTGTGATTTTGTTCACATATACAGATACATTTGCAAGTATTACTGAATTCCACATGCCAAAAATTAGGCTTCTACATTAATATGACAAGGAATTATATGAAATTTGACTTTTGTGAAAAATGTGATTTCGTGGAGATAAGTCACTCTGGAAACAAGCCCTTCAATTAAGCAGTCTTTAACACCCAATTTAGAATGGGACGCTGAGAACCACAATAGTTAAAGAGTGTCCATAAATAACACACCATTTACATTTTTTTTACACTGGTTGTATAATCCTATCCCGCCTTCTAATTTTAGATTTTATTATTAATTTTATTGTTACATTGTATAAGGTCTAATTACTTTTTGCACTGATTCTGTTTTCAAATGTGTTGATGTTGTTGGCTGTATTTACAATTTATAAATTTAATTCCGATATTAATTTTTCCATTTTTTTCATCCCTGTGGTCTTTTTGCGTATTAAAACATCAATACAATTTATCGTTAGCATCCATAGTATGCATATTTTGCAGTTGTATAAAGCTCTACTAATATTACATAATTTATCCAATTAAAGATCAATTTCATGGCTGTACTGGAAATAGTGATTGGTTAGAATAAATGTCCCTGTGTCATAGCTGATTTGGATACAGTTATTATGAGTGTCGCTAAATTGTGCAGCATTAGTAATTTGCAAGTTTGGGTTATTAACAACAATTGCATCATAGGATTATCCCCATTGTATATAGCTAGATGTGATTTTTAGCATTGTGATCAGTATTTTGTAGCATTAATATATTTTCAATTTATCATTTTATAGCATTTTGGAGAAAAGCATACGTCTTGAATTGATTCTGATAAACAGATATTGTCTCATGAAAAAGATTTAATGTCACAATATTAGTAAAGGGTTAGTAGTAAGATAAATATGTGTAAAATGAATTGTGATATTATTTTAAGTTAATGTAGTTTGAAGCAACAAATAGAAAATAGAATAGACTGATACACGAAAAAGATAAATGTATGCAGTTGCAAAATCAAAATAATAGAAGAAAATACAAATTTATAATTAACTTTGATCATGCAAGTTCATGAGTCAGTAACGCTGTTAAATGAAATCATAGAACAGAACTCAACATTTTTTGTTCTGTCATTCGTGTTTTCTTGTCACTTACAATTAAATTATAGTTACTGAATATCTTTCAGCATCTACGCTGTTCATAGGACCCCAGATACATTGCAGAGCTGCTTGGGCAAACTCTGGGTATTTGAGGTTAACAGCCAACAGCAGTTGCAGACACTCTATATCTTTATTTTTCTGCATAACTTCAAATAGTTGGGAATGAAAATATTCATATCCCTCAACAAAACTATCCATATTAATAAGTCGAAAAAATGGGATCTTTCTTTTTCTTTCAGTTAAATCTTTCAAATCTATTGACAATGCTCAACCAGCATGAAAGGATTGAAAAGCTTACCAACCTCTTTGAAAAAAACATTTGTAGCCTTTTCTTGCATGTGATTGCTCAACTTTTGTGGCATTTAAGCATACACTCCATAATCATGTTTCTCATTTTACTTTTTACATTCTTATTTGCAAATGAGTCCATGAATTACAATATGTCTGTGGGTAACCATCCAGTAGCACACTTTTTCAGCACAGTGCATAAAATTAATAACTCATCCCACAAATTATGTGCAAAAGGGTAGAAAGAGCCCTCCAACTGGGTAATTAATTTACTAATTGTGGCTGAGACCTGGTCTACAAATTTAGCCTGACATTGCATTTCATCATTAAGAGTATTTAGGAGGGATGAAGAACTACTGTTTAAAACATTTTCATCCAAATATTGAAAAAATGGCTTTTAAAGCGTCCAAATACTTGTTGACATAGTCCACAGATTGAAACCATAAATTCCAGCATGTGAATATGGTGAAAGAAAATACTACTGCTGGAAGATTTGGATAATGTTCCTCGAGAAAATTTATATAAGTATGTCAAATAAAGAGAAGTATTTCGGACAGTGGCGCGCTATAATTTAAATGAATTGAACCACCTTTTTAACACTTTTTACTTCAATTTTGCTTCGTTTGGGAAGTCTGGTTTCAGGGTACTTGAACCCTATTTTTCTCGAATGTAGGAAACCATCTTTAATTTAGAAACAAAATGGTTTAGTTGTGACATTTCTTTTAAAATCACATCTCCAACTATGTTTACCTTTTGTGCAAAACATTGAAAGTGCATAAGATGGTCACCAATTATAGTCTGCAATGTTCCAATGCAACAATAATTCCAGAATGTCCAAGATCAAAAGCTATTGCTCTGTTTCGATTACATACAGGACATGATTGCTTGGCTGCCCATCTACATAAATTAAACTTCCTTCCAACTTCAAATTGTGTACTTTGTAGGGAAGAGAATTCTACAATGAATAAAGCTCATCTTAGGAAATGTCAAAATCTAACAGCTACAGATCTCTCACTGCATTACTGGGAAGCAAGAAGGCAAATGGAAGAACCCCAATATGCTGAGCATTAGCAACCAACCAGCCGCCATGTTCCAAAGCATGTCCCCCACGTATTGAGCTGAATCTGATAACAGCCCAAGTACATTTTCATATGAAGTATCATATTCTTTCAAATGTCTATTTGCTTTGTCAAGAAAGCTACAACTACCTAAAAATACGTTCTGATTTGCTTTATCACACATTCGGAATAAAACTGCAAAAGCATGTCATGGTTACCATGCTAACTTCATATACCCAAGGTTGCAGTCAAACCCGGCGGAGGACGATGGATTTTTTTGGGTGTAAAAATCCTTCGCATGACTTCCTTCGGAAGGGAAGTAAAGCCGTTGGTCCTGTGTTGTAGATTTTCAGCACGTATAAGAACCTCAAGCCTGATAGAGAGGCCTCTGAGCAAAATTAAGCGGTCTTTCACACCCAGTTTAGAATGGGACGCTGAGAACCATAATAGTTAAAAGTCAGTTTTCATTGCTTCTCTACAGCAAGATACATATTCACGTCGCAATGTTGTTGCCTTTGGCAGATCTCCCAATCCTGGCATGTACCTGAATGCAAAATTAAAATAAATTAGTTAAAATGACTTAAGCATAAGACCTTGGTTATGCTACAATAATTAATATGAATAACCTTTTAGTTAATTGATATAAGCATTTAATAAGATTTTGTGTTATTTGACA
Organism: Hymenopus coronatus; assembly: GCA_030762935.1. Classification (NCBI taxonomy): domain Eukaryota; kingdom Metazoa; phylum Arthropoda; class Insecta; order Mantodea; family Hymenopodidae; genus Hymenopus; species Hymenopus coronatus. The sequence goes on along the minus strand of CM060888.1, from coordinate 101,793,503 downwards.
TCCCAAATTTAATTCAATGTTTTATTGATATTTTATTTTAATTTTTTATGTAATGTAAAGTGTAGACACGGAAATGACCTTGTTATATTTATGGTTTATTCTTGGTTTTTTAAGAAACAGCTAAAACTAAATATGCTGTATACAACATTAAAACAGATACTTTGACAAGTACTCCCAAACATCTGGATGGTCCACTTTGTGAAGAGTGATGTTTGTCTCCAAAAACACTATCTTGAATAAATTTTTTTTTCAGGTTTTTCATTTTTCACTTATTGTGCATCATTTGAATGGTGGCCTGTTGCTTTACTCCACGTTGCTTATCTTCGGACTGATTTTTACTTTCTCTACACATACTATGTACATAGTGTATAGAGAAGGTATTGTAATGCACCCAAAAATTTGATGCCGAGATTTCACTGGAAATACATGTTTTGGGTCCCCCTGAATCTAGAAAAAGCCTTTTTGGAAAAAGGTCTCATGTGTGTGTGCGGGTGGTGTGGGTCAAAGACGATTGTTACCAAAGTTGGTATTTAAGTTCAGTGACCTCCTAAGATGTGGCACGCAACTACCCTTTACATGGAAAATTTTTTGAACATTTTTATTTTCTCAGAAATGGCTCTTAACGATTTTGATTAAAATATTGTATTCTAAAGATATATACCTGACAAATAAACTATATATCTCGATTTTTCAGGGAATAGCCTCTGAAGACTACTTTATTCTGGGTGAATTTACAGAATTTTGCATAACTGGTAAACCGTAAGAAATAGACAAAAACTAACTTAACAGAAAATGTAGAGCTTGTTAAATCAGACAATTTATGTTATATACTTTTTTTTCGTGGAGTTGATCATTTTTGAGATATTCCTTGTTATTGGTTTCAGCTTTAAAATACTTATATTTTTCTCATACAGGAATTTGTCAACTCCTGTCCATACGAACAAAGGAGCTTCAGTCACATAGCAACCAGCTTTTGACTAGTACTTTAGCCTATGTTATTCCCTTATTTCCCTTCCACTTGCATGGAAGCAAGTAATAAGACTATTTCTGCTAATTGTTTCTCGATTAGCATGAAGTAAAAGGAAGCATAAGCTTTTTAACAATAATTTGTTGCAGAGATGCAGAGAAAGTCATTGATTTTTTTATTTTTCAGATTTTTAAAACATTCTTTTGCACTGATATGTCCCTGACTTCTAACATACCTGTCTAAAACGTCCTTCTTTTGCCACTCTAGGCGCTGATTACACAATTTACACATTAAAATATCACCATCACTGATATAAAAACGTTCCTGTTTATAGTTTTTTGCTCGCTGTTTCATACATATTTTTGATCTCACCATCTTAGCACTTGTTGAGTAGACCTACGTGACAGGAATGAAAGAGACAAAATTTGCTAACATGTGCGACAGTCTTAAATGGGAACTAAACTCTCAAAAATGACAATGACACTGATACTCAGAACAATGATAAAATAATAAAATATTGTTGACATAAATAGTAAGCCTATGAGAATATGTGTCTAATGTATGCATACGGCCAGTGTCCTTATTTGAGGACATAATTTTTTATTCTCATTTTTTGTATACACATTTTTGTACAAATTCTTGTAAATAAAGAAGAGTCCCTTTCTTTAATATTTGTTAACAAGAAAATACGATTGTTATTTAAATTTGATAACTATGAAATTGTATTATTTCTGTAAGCCAAGTTCAGATTTATGTGTATGTTACAAACAGATGAGGTATGAGGGGATTAGTTCCGAATTCCAGATAAGTACTGTGGACAAGTGTGTCAGAATCATAAAAAATCCAAGGGTGCACAAACTCATCAGATGCAATTTCTAAAAGATAAAGAAAGAAAGTAACTTTTAAAAAATTGGCAATTTCGCATTTATATTGCATTTTGGTATAATTTTCGTGTTTTAGTCAATTTTGCATTTTCGAAACTCATTAAAATGTGAATTAGAGGTTAGAAAAATAAAAATACAAGAGTATATTATGTACATTTTGTGCTCTACCGCATTTGCAAAAAATCACCACTGCTAAATATAGCCCCTGCCATTACAGGAATGTAGGTTAATTTCCCATTTATGGAGTATGGTTCTTAAATACATATGTCAATTTTGGAGTCCACTAATATTTTTTTCAACTCTGACATTATTAACTTGCTTCTTTGGGTGTTTATTTGTCCAATTTTTAAAAATTTTATCTTAGAGTTGTCTAAGTCTGCCATGTTGTCTCTATTTGCAAAATGGTGTAGTTTTGATTGCTCAGGGTAGTTTGTTTGGTGTGACTTGTTTTATGTTTAAGCAGACTGGGTTTGGTGTAATGGGAAACTTGGAAAAATTGGGTATATGGAGAAATTTAGAGTAATTTTGAGATAATCTAATGAGTCTTGCAGATTTGTGAATAACAGTGCAGCCATTTCTGTGATCCGTCAAAAACTATTCTATCGTAGCAGAGAACAACATTTTTGTATATTTCTTCTAAATCCAAAATTTCATCCCTCCTACTTAACACTTCTTTAATTAAATTAAGCAACTCATGCGGTTTGTGGGTATGTTTTGAGTTTTCATTTCTATCAATCATGTGGGGCATAGGTAGCATAACTGATTCTCCTTCTTATAGTGTTTCCTTATTATATGCCTCAGGGGTGCAACAAGTGTGCCAAAAGAGTCAGCCATAATTTGGTATTAAAGTTAGGATAAATAGAGCTGATGTCTACTTTTGCTGATTGCTCCAAAATGGTATCCTGTTGACAGCTGGTCAACGCTCTTTTGCAAACTAAGGGATTCAATGCCATCTGCCTTCGGGTGTTTATTTCATTTATAACTTCTAAAGTTGAGTCGAAGCTATGTTTTCAATGCCATTTTCTATGGTGTGGCTTGTAGCTGGTGATGAGCTGTTAAGTAATTTTATTTTCCTAAACTCCCAAATTTTCTTTAAAAGGCTGCCATTATGATGTCTGCTTTTTACACAAATCTGCTCCTCTTTGTCTTCCTCTTCATTAATTGTACTGTTAAAATTATCTTCTTATCTTCTTCCTCTGCACTAACTGATCCAATTATTAATTATAAACTGCCTGCATTAGATTTTTATTTTTAATACTCATTTCTGTGTTCATTTTAATAATTCTACGTTTTGGAGGTAACACTGGCTTGTTTGTATGGCCCTCTGTTTGTATTCCTAAATCTTTGGATGGCTCATTGCATCCTATGTTGTCGGTCTGTGTGCCGACACTTATTTCGGTTTTAGTACAATTTGATTTACATTTGTGTTCTATAACTCTTTTCAGATTTCTTCTTAATCTACTTGGAGTGTTTCTGCGAGATTTCCTAGTCATATAAAAGTTATACAAACTAAGCATAATTTGCTCTATTGTTCTTTGCCAAACTAGCTTATACGACAGGTAGTTGGTTTTCCCCCCGCACTTTATTTCTCTTGCTACGTGTGATGCATACAGTGGGTTGCTCTTATTTGCTACAGTCCTTATTGTACATGTTTTTTCCACAATGTCCACAGGTGATTTTGCTTGCTTTACAGTACTTTGCACATGCCAGAATCATGACATTTAAGACACCTGGAAATGGGGATAAAGTCCTTGGCTGTCACAGATTGAAAAATTATGTAGAGGCGCGTATTGGCATACTTTAATCCTAAAATATTCCTGATTTATGGTGAAACCTCAACAACATGATGAACCGTTGCTTGGTCTTAAACCTCATCACAATTTCTTTATTAAAGTCTTCTTTCGAAATTTTATCTTCAGGGTTCTAGTAAAAAATGTCTTGTTTAATGTCCTCTTCTGTAGCTCCTGTTAAAACATAATACATGATGATCACCAAATTTCTTTTCCTTGAAAGTTCAATTTTTACTTTCTCTAGCCTTGTATGTACAATGTACATAGAGATAAAGGAGTATTCTATTCCCCCAAAAATTTTATGTTGGAATTTCACCGGAAATACATGTTTTAGGTCCCTCTGAATCAAAAATTTTTTTTTCAGAAACAGGTCCATGTGTGTGTGTGTGTGTGTGTGTCTGTCTTTCTCTCTCTCTTTCTTTCTTTCTTTCTTTCTTTCTTTCTTTCTTTCTGTGTGTGTGTGACTGGACAACATTGTTCAAAAACAAAAAGACGTGTAATGCCAAACTTGTTATTTAAGTTTGGTATCTTCCAAGGATGCGACACAAAGATTTTCAAGAAAATCCTCCCACCCCTAACTACCCTTTACATGGAAAAATTTTCAAAAATGTTTTTCTTAAAAATAGCTTTATAGATTTTGAGTAAAATGCCACATATTAAAGCCACTTCAATCACAAATAAAATGTATATCTTGAATTTTCTGGGAATAACTTCTAAAGACTTGTTTATTCTGGATGAATTTTGCTTAATTTGGCATAACTAGTAAACCGTAAGAAATACACAAAAACTTACTATACAAAAAAGGTAAATCTTGTTAAAATACACAAGTTATGTCATATACATTTTTTTCGTGGAGCTTACCGTTTTCGAGGTATTCCTTGTTATTAGTTTCAATTGTGAAGTACTTATACTTTTCTTAGACGGAAGTGGCCATTTTTCTTTTGTTCTACTCCTGGCCGAGCAAAGAAAGGATTTGCAATGACAATCTCATAACGACAGCTTTTGAAACGTTTGACTATCACTTTAGCCTAGAGCATTCCCTTAGTTCCATTCTACATAAGGGGAGCTAAGTAATAAAATTCTGCTAATGTTTATCTTGATTAGCATGGTGTTGAAAGAAAAATTATCTTTTGTAAGAAGTTTGCTTGTAGAGTAGCTAGAGAAAGGCATGTGAGTGTAACACATAAGATTTTTACATCTTTATTTTGTAAATTGGTGCTGTTAATGATTTTCTTTGCATCCCCTTCCAAGTCAGTCTCGACAATGATATTTTTGCTGGCCGTTCTCATAGTCCTAATTTTTATTTTCTTCTGGTTTAATTTTAAATGTTTTGTGACAATGTTCTGGATCTCTCTTGCTTCTGCATTTTTAGTTAATGTGAATAATGTATGTTTCACTGCTTGAATTGTTCTTTGAATATTTGTCTGTGTGCTGTGTGGTGCAGATGCAGATGTGATTTGGGCATATGTCTGTTTTGGTTGTGTGTTGCTACTTAATTCATTGTGCACCTTTTTAAAAATTTTATTTTCAGTGTTAATCTTTTCATTTTCAAGTATTAATTGGTGTACACCATTTGTCAGCATCTGCATGGCAGTATATATTTTCCCTTTATTATTAATTGAAATTCTGGTTTTTTCTCCTATCAGAGAGTTAAGTTCACCAATGGTTTCCATTATATTACTTATTTCTTTTTTATACTTTGAGGTTGAAATTTAACGAGGGGAATATCCCTCCGGAAATACTCATGCAGGTATTTAATCCTGGCTGGCCTTCATACGGCAGCATATGCTGCTGCAGCAACTTAATATTTCATCTGCAAGTTTCTGCTAACTTCCTCTTTTATTTCACAAGCACCTTTCACGTTGCAAGATTACGTATATGCTTTAACCTTAAAAATTAGTAAACTTTGAACTATAACTGATAGAACAGAATAATGTACTTACTATTCGCTTCAGAATGACACTCACATATGTAAATAAACACTTTAAACTACACTAAAACCTTATAATGTAGGAGCTCTGTTTAAACACATCCATCTCGCCTGGTAACCTAAGCAAGTTCCCGCTCTACGAATACTATATACATAGTGTACAGAGAAGGTATTGTATTCCATCCAAAAATTTGATACCAAAATTTCACCAGGAATATTCATTATAGGGTCCCCTGTATTCAAATAAAGCATTTTACTTTCTCTACATAGTACATGGTATGTAGGTAGAGAAGGTGTTGCACTCTGTCCAATAAAAAAATGTCTTTTTTTTTAAAAAAAAAAAGGTCTGTGTGCGTGTGTGTATGCATGTGTGTGTGCGCAATCACTCGAACATGGAAAGTCTGTAAAATCAAAACTTGGTAATCAATATTAGTGATTTTCTTAAAAATGGCCCTTACAATTTTGATTAAAATACATATATTAAAAATATTTACATGAAAAATAAAATTTATATTATGAATTTTCTGGGAATAGTCACCAAAGAGCTCTTCAATCTGGATGAATTTTGCTGAATGTTGCATAACTGGTAAACTGTTAAAATTAGACAAAAGCTTATTATACAAAAAATGTAGATCTCGTTAAAACCCACTATTTATGCCATATAAATTTTTTTCATGGAGTTGACCATTTTTGAGACATTCCTTGTTATGTGTTTCAGTTTAAAAGGATTTAAAACTTTTCACATACAAAAATTTGAGAATTCCTGGTAATGCATAGAAACAGATTTCAACCATATGGCAACCAGCTTTTAAAAGATTTGACTAATGCTTTAGCCTAGTGTATTCCCTTATTTCCCTTCTACTTACAAGAAAGCAAGTAAGACCATTTTTATTAATATTAATCTTGATTAGCATGAAGTAGAGAGAAGAGTACAATTTTTAACAATAATTTGTTGGAGAGATGTAGAGAAAGTTTTATGAATGGAACTCATTTTTAGAAAAAGATCTGTGTCTGTTAATACAATAACTCAAAAACGTAAAGTCTGTAAAATACCAAACTTGATATTTAGTTAAGTATCTTTCAAGGATGCGACACAAAGATTTTGAGAAAAATCATCCCACCCCAAACTACCCTTTATTTATATATATATATTCCCAGAAAATTCATATATATATATAGATATATTGCATTTTCTGGGAATAGCCTCTGAAGACCTCTTTATTCTGGATGAAGTTTGCTGAATTTTGCATAGCTGGTAAACTGTAAGAGACAGACAAAAAATGTACATCTTGTTAAAATAAACAATTTATGTCTTATAAAATTTTGATTGTTATTGATTTTAGTTTTAAAATACATAAAATATTTTTCATTTGTCAACTCCTGCCAATTCATATAAATGGATTTCAACCACATGGCAACCAGTTTTTAAAAGATTTGGCTATCGCTTTAGCCTAGTGTATTCCCTTATGTCCCTTCTACTCACAAGAAAGCCACTAATAAGAAAATTTCTGCTAATGTTTATCTCGATTAGCATGAGATAGATTCTGGAGTGCTAGGCCAGCAGTGATAGAGGAAGGTTTGTGTTTTGTGAGGTGCTCCTGTGGTGAAGGAAGATATGTGGTGGAAATGAAGATATGGAACACATTTTATTTAAATATAAAGGGACTGAAGTTTGGAGAAAAGAGTATATTAATAAGAAATGGTTTAAAATAGATAGAAATGTAGTGGTAGTTGAAATGTTTCAAAAGATAGTAAGAAGATTGGACAATAACAACCAAGTGAAAAAAAATCTGATGTGTACCATTCACATGACTTTCTCCATATCCCTGCAACAAATAATTCTTAAAAAGCTTATATTTCTATTTACTTTATGCTAATCAGAAAAAAATAGCAGAAATAGCCCAATTACTTGCTTCCTTTTAAGTAGAAGCGAAATAAAGGACAACCGTAGGTTAAAGTGATAGTCAAAAGCTGGTTGCTATGTCAATGAAGTTCCTTTGTTTATATGAATAGGAGTTGACAAGTTCCTGTATGAGAAAAGTATGTTTTTCATAGCAGAAACCAAAAATAAGGAATGTCTAAAAAACGACAAACTCCACGAAAAAAAGTATATAACATAAATTGTGTGTTTTAATGTGCTCTACATTTTTTGTGTAGTAAGTTTTTGTCCATCTCTTACGGTTTAGCAGTTATTCAAAATTTAGTAAAATTCATCCAGAATAAACTACTCTTTAGGGGCTATTTCCAGAAAATTCAAGATATACATTTCATTTGTCAGGTAAATATGTTTAATATCCGGAATTTTAATCAAAATCGTTAAAGCCATTTTTGAGAAAATCAAAATTTTCGAAAAAAGTTCCATGTAAAGGGTAGTTGGGGGTGGGGGGATTTTTCTCAAAATCTTTGTGTCGCATCCCTGGAAGATACTAAACTTAAGTACCAAGTTTGGTATTTTACCGACTTTTCGTTTTTTAGTTATCGTGTTCACAGACACACACACACACATACACATACACACACACACACACACACACACACACACACACACACACACACACAGACCTTTTTGTGAAAGTGCTTTTTTTGGATATTGGGGACCCTAAAACATATATTTCCAGTGAAATCTCGGTATCGAATTTTTGGGTGGAGTGCAATACTTTCTCTATACACTATGTACATAGTGCGTATGGAGAAAGTAATAAATGGGTATGGACAGTAAATAGAGACAAAATGGTGTAATAAACTAGAATTAATAACTATTGTGAAATATGAGTATGACCGGTAAAGAGCCAGGGCTGAATACTGGTTATATTCATCTGTATACAGCTTAGCATAAAAAAATAAATGAAATAGATAGAAGAATAAGTGTTTTAATAATACTTAAATTTTAGTGATGTAGAGAAAATCATGTGAATGGAATACATCTTTCATTGTAAATAAATGATAGGTCCATTTCAGCTCTGCATCTCTGTAATTTCACTGTATTTCCTTTATATTTACATGGGCTACTTTTATCTATGCCACTCTGTATAAGCATTTTTGGGGTCAATGGTCCATTGTGTAAAGACATTTTTGCCATTGCTGAAGGAGATATTAATACAACTGTTTCTGCTAATGTTTATCTTGATAAGCCAAAGTAGAACAATACAAATTAAATAACTCAGAAGTTTGAGACAAGTGAAGTTTTAATCAATGTGGTAGTCCCCAAAAAATTAGCAGAAGACTCTCTAAAATTACTAAACCTACAGGACAGGTACATACAATTCACAATGGAAACAGAAAAAGACCAAATGCTACCATACCTGGACCTAAAACTAACACGGAAAGAACAAAAGATCACTAATGGCATCTACAGGAAGACCACACATACAGACAATTACATAAAACAGAATAGTTTCAACCCAGAACCTCATAAACAGGCAGTCTTCAACAGCTCAGTACACAGACTCCTCAGCATCCCACTTGACCCAGAAGAGTACAACACAGAATACCTCCAACTAAGACATATAGCCTCAGCCAATGGTTTTAACCCAGACATAATTGACCAAAAAATTAAAAAACATAAGGAGAAATTAACCTTAAAACAAATCACCACTTTGTCCATACAAAAACCGAAAGTTATATATAAAAAATTCACCTATCATCCAACAGCAGATAGTAAATTCAAAAAATTTTTCAAGAAATACAATATAAGTTTAGCTTCAAGTAACCAATTCAACATAAAAAATGCATTGAAAACAGACATTAAAGACCCCATACCTACAAACCAGAGATCAGGCATCTATAGAATTGACTGCAAGGACTGCAAATCATGTTACATTGGCCAAACAAAAAGAAGACTGGAAACAAGGCTAAAGGAACATTTCAGACATATGAAACAGAAACAAACAGATAAATCGGCAGTAGCATACCATTTTTGGACATCACATCATGAAATACAAAATGACATAAAATTGCTAAAACCTGTAAACAACCCGGCAGAACTTACAGTTTGGGAGAATATTCCCATTACACAACAAAAAGACCAACTGATGAATTTTGAAATACCGCCACATGATTTTGAGCTTCTACTGAGAACACCAGGTGGCTCCACCGTAATAGACCACAGAGCACAAATTCCAGCCATCAGTCGGACTTCAACTGAAGAAGAGGGCAATTGCCCTTGAAACATATGTTTTGAACATAATTACATATAAGTGAGGTGAGTGTTACTATTCCGACTCATTTTCAACTACCACATAGAACAATACACTTTATTAAGAATTGTTTGTTGCAGAATAGGTATGAAAAGATATGTTTATTGTCTATTCTTTCATAGGCTGCTACAATTAGTAACAACCTCTATGCAGATTATTTGTTTTAATTCAATTCTTTATTAGCTGTCAATGCACTTTTACAAGCTTCTGACATTGTCAAAGGAGTACAATATATAATCATAGGATATACAGTATATAGAATTGAACATATAAATATATACACACACAACAACTAAGAGATATTTACAGATTATTAACTTTATACAAACATTTATCAATTAAGAAGTACTTTAGCTTGTTTTGAAACTGTTTAGTACCATTTAGTGACTTAATTGCTGCTGGCAATCTATTAAATAAAATTTGACCCATCACAAAAGCATTTGTATCACTTGACTTTTTAGAAGTACGTTCTCTGAAATAGTCATTGTTGTGTCTGGTATTGTAGTTGTGAACATCAGAAATCTTCAAATTTAGCTTATTTACAGCAAAAAGAATAGCTTTATATACATATAGTGAATACAATGTGAACATTTTATTTTGTTTGAAAATATCTACACATGAATCAGTATTTTTTAAGTTAAAAATTATCCTAATGCACCGTTTCTGTAGGACGAATACCCTGTCCAGATGAACCCTTGGATAACATCCCCATATTTCAATTCCATATGAGAGATATGGGTATATAACCCCAAAGTAGATCATTTTTAGGAGATTGGTGTCACTAATTGGTTTGAAATGTCTAATTAGATATATCGATTTGCTAATTTTTTTACATAGATAGTCAATATGATTACTCCATGTTATATTATTGTCCATATATAGCACCAGAAATTTATGTGAACTTACATCATTTATATTACAATTATTTATCTGTACATTTATTTTGAAGTGAGTCTTGTTAGTTAGGCTAATTTGCATTGATGTGGTTTTTTCCATGTTGCACTTGAGATTATTTGTGTCAAAATAATTTGTCAGCTGTTCTCCTGGTAGCTTATGACCTGGGTTAATTTATTATTATCGCCAGCTGAACAGATGACTGTTGTATCATCTGCATAAGATATTATCTTAGCCCCATGTGTAATTGGTAAGTCATTTATGTAGACGATAAACAGTAATGGTCCTAATACGCTGCCCTGGGGAACCCCATATTTTACAGTCTTACAGGTTGAGCTATAGTAATTTTGATAGTTCGCATTTTGGTAAAGAATTTGTGTGTATTGTATTCTGCCTTTTAAATAAGAAGTTATTAAGTTCTTGGATATTCCCCTTATACCACAATTATATAATTTTTGAATGAGGATATCATGATCTACACAATCAAATGCTTTTGATAAATCAAAAAATAAGGCACCAACCTTTTCGTTATTCTCTAATTTCATAGATACTTGGTGTGCAAACTCTGCAATTGCAGTACTTGTTGATAGACCTTTTTGGAAGCCATGTTGGAACCCTTGAATAGTATTATTTTTCTTTAGAAAGGACTAGAGTCTGTTTAAGATTACCTTTTCAAATAGTTTTGCTATTTCTGAAGTTAATGTAATAGGCCTATAATTATTTATATCTTGTTCATCACCTTTTTTATATGCAGGCCGCACTATACTGGTTTTAAGACACTGGGGGAATTCACCCTTCTCTATACAATTATTGATAAGGTGTGAAATGGGCTTTGCAATAACATGTTTACAGTGTTTTAAGATTATGGGGCTTATTTCATTCCACCTGTGGGATGCTTTGCTTGTTAAGGCTGATATTATATCTATTATCTCATTTTCAGAAGTTGGTTTTAAGAATAGTGATGAACTTGTGTTACAGACAGTATCAGGATTTATGCTGCCCCTGACTGTTGGAGAGTTCATTCCAACATTTACAAAAAATGCATTAAAAAGTTTGCTAACTGGTAATGGGTCACTAATTATTTCCCTTTTTTTTTTTTTTTTTTTTTTAAGGTTAATAGTTTTTTGGGTTACTATGTTCAGTCTACTTTCATTAATGTATCCCCATGCTGCTTTTTGTATATTTCTAGTTTTATTTATTCTCTGTTTATGTGATTGTGCCCATAAGATATTCAGATTGTCAAGATATTGCTTTTTGGTATTTTTGTATTTTTCTTTATAAAATGCCATCCCTGTATTTTTCTGTATGTGGGACAGTTCCTTCATTTCTTGCTTTAATTTAATTAGGTGAAGAGGCATTTTGAATGGTTTTTTAAAATGTTTCTGTAGTTTGACATCTTTTACTGGGCAGCAATGGTTAAAGTAATTATTAAAAATCCTATAAAATTCATCCCACTTGTCATTTATGTTATTGTAAGAATACATACTATCCCAAGACTCTTCGCTTAAAGAACCTGCAAGCAATTCCAAGCATCTATCCTTTAACTGCCCTTGTTTTTTTATTATGTTAACCTTTTGTATCTTGTATTCAATGTGTGCAAAATCAACACATTGTGCATAGTGGTCAGATAAGTGGGTATCAAGTACATCAGCTTTTAAAACTTGTTCACCAATGTTGGTTATAACATGATCAATTGTTGTTTTGGAAAAATTTGTAACCCTGGTAGGAAAGTGGATTAGTTCAAAAAGATTAAATGATGTTATAACCTCTGATAGTTTTTTATAGTTGCTGTCCATTGGATCCAAGTTAATATTGAAATCCCCTGCAAGAATTATTTTTGTGTTGGTTCTTGAATATCTGGCCAAGAGGCTTTCCAATAAGTGTAGGAATTGAGGCAGGCATGCACTAGGTGATCTGTAAATACCAAAGACACATGTGTTTTCTGTTTTTGTTGTTATCTTAATACCTGCCAGCTCCATTACTTTTTCTGCACAATACCTTTCTAGATTTAAGGGGGTTATATCGAGTCCATTTTGAGTGAAAATTGCTACCCCTCCACTTTTGAATGAAGATCTAGAATCCTTACTCACTAACCGATAATTACAAATATATACAATTTCAAGCTGTTCATCATTCAATCCATTTTCAGTTAGTATGGCAACCTGGGGCTTGATTTCATTTGCTAAACGCTCAAATGCAACATGCTTATTACTTAAGTACTGTATATTTAAGTGCAAAAGCCGAAACATTTTATTATTAGAGTTGCTGTTAGAGATTATTTTACCTTTGTTATGAAGTACTTGCTTTTTGTCCAAGGATACACCTGCAGCAGCATTCCCCCTATCACTATTATTACCTAACAACTTATTTGATTCACTCAGAGTAATATTAATTTCGTCAGTAGTTGATATCTTTCTTTGTCAAACAACTTGAATTGTTTCCTTTCTAGCATTATTTAGCAAAGTTCTTTTATTGTTCCATATTAATGTTTGAATTACTGAATTTTATTTTTGCTATTGAGTTAGCTTTTCCTTTAAAACTTATATTTTTGTTAAATATTAAAAACAGAAACACTATTAACAGTGAATTCATCATTAATTTGGAGTTATACTGAGTGATACTTATTTGTACTCACCTTCTCTTAATATCATTGAAAAACATTGAAATGTTTTCAAGAACATTCGTCCTCATCTTCAGCAGTTTGATGATTGGTGCTCCTCCTCCTCCTGTTGCCATCTGGTGTTCAGGATACAAAGTTTTAACGCTTCATTCAGTGATGGGATTCAAACGTTATTACATAATTGTTGCTTTTTATTATGTGTATTTTTTCCCAGATGTCCAATTCTATTGGTGACACTAGTGGTTTTAACAATTTTATATTTTGCCCAATGTGGGTTTCTGTCCAAAATGGAGTGAGACAGCAGATTTGCTTAGTTGCTCTCTTTATGTTTCTCTAGTGTTCCTGTAAGCTGATTTCCAAGCTTCTCTTTGTTTTGCCTATGTAATATTTCTCAGAATCTTCACAACTAAGCTGGTTGATTCCAGATTTTAATGCGTTCTCAATTGTATTCTTAAGAGGTTTGTTTAGAAGTTCTTCAGGCTGAATTTATTTTGTGGAGCTAGTCCATGTTGAGTTTGTTGACTCATTCAAATTTTCTAAAGGCCTAAGGGTGGTAGGTGAATTTTTTGTATTTCCAGTTTGTGTTGATAGTGTTGTTATAATGTAATTAGCAACATTTCAGAGTTCTTTCTTTCTTTTTTTTTTTGCTATAGTATTTTCTCTATGAGATTAGGTTTAAATCCATTTTCCACTGTTAATTCTAATATGGTTGTCTTTCTTTTTGAAATTTCTCCTTATTCAATGGGATATTATGTAAATGAAGATACATAAGATCAATCCTCTGAAGATACTCAGTTCCTGTGAAGTTGGGCTGCAACCATTTTTCTTAATGTAATTGTCACATGTGTGGTTTCCTGTGTATTCCAAATGTGAAGCTATTTTGATCTCTAATTATTTTGAGGCCTAGAAAGGGTAGGAAGTTGTTTTCTTTTGCTTCCATTGTGAATTTGAGGTTATTATCCTGTAGGTTCAGTAGCTTCAGAGAATCTTCTTTTAGCTTTTGGGGAATGATAGCTAAAATATCATTGACATATCATTGTCAAAACTTAAAGATTTGGGGGAAGGCTTTTACTACATGGACCTTGAGGTAGTTCACGTATAAATCTGCTAGCAAGGGTGACAATGGGCTTCCCAATGCTAGGCCTTTTGACAGTATTTTTTTATTGAAAACGTGTATTTCCGGTGAAATTTTGGAATAAAATTGTTGGGTGCAATACAATACCTTCTCTGCACACAATATACATACTATGTATATTGTGTGCATAGTAGTTTTCTAACAGCTATTGGTACTTATAGCCCTGAAAATGAAAGAAAAGAAGATGCCAAATATTTCTATGTAGAGTTAAAAAAACATTTAGAGTATATAAACAAAAAGATCATATTATTATAATAGGACTTTAATGAACACTAGGAATATATATCACAAATAAACAGCACACCATTGTAAATGAAAACAGGAAATTTAAGTTGGGAGTTCTCAGTTTTAAATGAGCTCAAGGTGATAACTACATTTTTTAGCAACAATGTTTGTGTATCTCTTCATAGAAGAGTTTTTTCTTTTCTTCCACTTTCAGGAGTAAAATACTAATAATTACTAAAAGCTTCTATAAATTTGTAATTTCAGATTTATACTTCTTTCATTGACACATTATAATTATGAAATCTGTTTTTCTGATCTTCTAAAAGGATAGTCTTAGAAATTCATCAAAATTGCATTAATAAACTGTAGAAGAAACTAAACACAAAACACACAAAATAACAAATCTTATTTGAGATATATTGAAGAATGATTAACAGGAAACAGAAGAAAGAAAGAAAGAAAGAGCAAAAACAATCAAATAAAAACTTAAATCTCTTCAAACAAAATTATTACCTAGATGATAAAATCAGCAATTTCTAAAAAGGAGGAATAGAGAACACCGAGAATAGTATGCAGCATACCTAGAACCTAGAATAAGGTGTTCATGGACACCAAATTAAAGCTTATAAAGCGATTAAAAATCTAAACAAGGAAGAAAAGGATACGCATCTCAAAGCTAAGTCGCTCTTCAAAGGGAAAACCATATTAATACCTATAGACAAGCCCAAAAGAAGAGAAAATAGTTTAAAAGAAAATGACCCAATACTTAAACCAGTTATGTTTGATAAGTTATCAATAGTGCAGAATTTTAAATTTCTAAAACCAACAGGACCAGATGTAAATACGAAACTATTGAACTATTCTCTGATTCCATTTCTTCTCAAATTTTATCATTTTATTTGTTAGCTAGCAAAGTTCATTGTTAAAGCCTAAGAACCATTACCAACTAGATTCAATTCAGAAAGGTGCTGGAGAGCAAAGGTGCTAATGGCTTTCCTGATAAGGCATGGCATTTGACAACAAGTCTCATTATCGATGAATGGAAAGATGCTTTAATATTCCTAAAAATGTAGAAAGAAGTGAATGCTTAAATTGCAGAGAAATTAGTACACTAACTCATACCATGAAGTATAGGCAAAAATCATATCCAATAGAACAGTCAAGATAGCAGAAATAATATGCGATACAAATGAAATGCGGCATTCTACAATACATTGTGTATTGCCCAGTTCATAGAAAATGGAAAATAGTTTAATGTACTGCTTGTATTGCATTTATTGGTTACTAGTATTGTTTAATGAATCCTTGAACCACATCATCAATGAAGGATGAGAACTAATTTAATTAATATATAACAAATTACATTGGCAATACTGCTCTTCATAAAGTTTTAATTTCAGCATCACAGCTTATACTCCACTTTAGAATTACAAAAAGAATATAATCCAACAATATGTTTAAAAGAAGGATATTATTAATTATTAATTTGGAGTTATACCCCCGAATCAAAAAAAGAATTTTTAGAAAACTGTCTTGTGTGTATGTGGGTGCATGCATGTTTGGGAGTGTGGTTTTTAAATGGAAAAAATTTTAGAAAACTTTGGTTTTTCTCAAAAATGACTAATGATGTTGATTAAAATCTTGTATATTTAAGATATTTCCATGAGAAATAAAATATATCTTATTTTCTCTGGGAATAGTCTCTGAAGACGTTTTTATTCAGGTGAATTTTTCTGAATTCTGAATAACCGGTAAACCTTAAGAGATAGACAAAAACTTCTTACACAAAAAATATAGATCTCCTTAAAAAACACAATTTTTGACTATACATTTTTTCATGGAGTTGGTCGTTTTCAAGATTTTTCTTGTTATTGGTTTCAGTTTTAAAATACTTGAACTTTTTTCATACGGAAATTTGTCAACTCCTGACCATGCAAAGGATTGAATTTCAATCCTGTAGCAATCACATTTTAAAACATGTGACTTCAGTTTAGACTACTGTATTCTCTTATTTTCCTTCAACTTAAAGCACTAAGTAATAAGACTATTTCTGGTAATGTTTATCTTGATTAGAATGAAGTACATAGAAGAGTAAGCTTATTAACATTGATCAAAATAATCAAAATACTGGAAGTATCTTATTAACAATATTTGTTACAGAGATTTTTAATCTCGGATTTATAATTCTTTCACTAATGCAATCATAACTATGAAGTGTGTTCTCCCATGATTATTTTAATAAAATTGCTACATATGCCAATTCTCTCTAATTTAGTTTATGCCACGTATATAAGTATTTAATCAATTAAATTCTTAGAGGTTTAACTTTTTTTTTCAGTTTTAGCTATGATTGCTATGTGTGTGGTTTTTCTCTTAATTCTAGTAATTCAAATTCTGTGTTGCATAATCTTCTAATATATCTTATGTGCCCTCTATTCCTATTTATCTCATTTTTCATTGTTGTGGTCAAGCTTAAGGATCTATCTGGGGTTCATCAGTAATAAGAAAATGTATAACTATTTTAATGATCCTTCATAGTGGTTCTTAAATCTGATGTGCTGCATTCACATGACTTTCTCTACCTCTCTGTAACAAATTATTGTTAATAAGCTTATCCTTCTGTCGACTTCATGCTAATCCAGATAAATTTTAGTAGAAATTGTGTTATTACTTAGTTCCTTATAGGTAGAAGGGAAATAAAGGGATACACTAGGTTAAACCGACAGTCGAATGCTTTAAAATGTAGTTGCTATGCTCCTCCTTTAAAGTGGATATTCTGGAAGAACATTTTGACTATGCAATGGATCCCAGTATATGGCCAGTGAATGCCTGTGTGCGGCGTTTTTTTATATCAATGCCAAAAGAACCCACTAAACACAATCCAAGAACTCGGATAAATTCTCCCGATAATACTATTATACATTATAATGAATCTAAATCTATGCCAGTTAATTGTGTAAAACAAAATGTAATAATGTGCTATGATGTATTTTTTATAAATATCCAATGCATTAGAAATAAACTTAATGAATTGGAAGGATATTTACAAGATAAAAGCTATCCCGTGTTATGCTTTGGGGAACATTGGCTTGTGCAAAATGAAACTGAATTTTGTAATATTAGTGGTTATACAAGAGCAACAATTTTTTGTCGTACAACCAAGAAAAATGGGGGCATAGCCATTTTTGTTAAGAAAGGACTTGAATTTACTGAAATTAGTGTTTCCTCATATTGAATAGAGGGACATTTTGAGGTCGTAGCTATTTATATAAAACTCTATGACATTGTTATAATTACTGTTTATCGCCCACCAAGTGGTGATATGGAAATACTTTGAATTGAATTTTAACAACTCTTGTTACATTTTAGTAGTAAACATATGAAATTATTAATTGATGGTGACTTTAATATAAATATGCTCACTTTAAATTCTAAAAATAAGTGTTTTAGTAATGTGCTTAATATTTTTAATTGCCATTGTACCCATGTTCTACCTACAAGAGACAATGCATGTCTTGATAATTTTATTGCAAATCTTCCTAAATGTTTATATGAAGTCAAAGTAACTGAGCCTTCACTGTCTGATCGTTCTCTACTAAGTTTCTCAGTCTTTGGTGAAAAAATTGAAACTAATGTACCAAAAAGCTCAAGATCTAAAAGAATAACTACCGCGAATCATATGAGGCATCTTTTTATCTCACTCAATAATATAATTTGGGAATATATTTTATTCTGCCATTATATAAGTGTTGATGACATTTTTAAATTATTTTTTAATACTTTTTTAAATGTATTTGATATGTGTTGTCCTATTGTTGTGAAACATAAGGATAAGAAAAGTAATAAAAAACGTAATACTTGGTTTAGTGATGACTTGAAGCAAATGAGAAACAAGGTTATGGCTCTCAATACTGTATACAAAAATACAAAATTAGAAGCAGTATTAATAATGTGTAAACTATATAGAAATCAATATAAATCTGCATTATATGCAGCAAAACTAGGGAGCAATATGGAATATATTGAAAACGAACAAAATAAATGTAAAGCAGTATGGAATGTTTTGAAAACAGACACTAATAGTTCTAAGAATATGTTTACTGTACCTATTTCACCAGATATCTATAAAAAAATATTTCCCTGAATCTGTGAAAGATAATTGTGATAAAGCAAAGCAAATATCAGAACGTTTAATGTAACAAAAATAATTGTAAGTAATAAAAAGTCCTATAGTAATGTAAGTTTTATGTAGCAAGAAGTAACTGAGGAGCAGATTATCAAGGTCGTGAAAAATGAGTAACTCTCCTAGTGAGGATATGTATGGACTTAGCAGTAGAATAATTAAATCTGTTATTAGTTATATTGTGAAGCCACTTACCTATTGTATCAATTTATGTTTAAATGCTGGAGTATTTCCTGAGGAGCTGAAAATTGCTAAAACAGTTCACATATTTAAGAAAGGTGATGTGAATAAACCAGAAAATTACAGGCCAATAGCTATTGTTCATATATTAGGTAAAGTTTTTGAAGGTGTTGTGCTCCATCAATTAAAGTTATATACCAAAGAAAATAACATTCTCAACCCTTCACAATTTGGCTTTTCTCCAGGTAGAAGTACGCATGATGCTATACAAGATTTATTGGAGGTTGTATATAAAGCATTTGAAGATGAGGAAAATGCTCTTGCTTTGTTATTTGATTTAAGCAAAGCCTTTGATTGCATTCCTCATGACTTATTACTAATGAAATTAGAATTTTATGGAATCAGAAATACTGAGTATAACTTCTTTTACTCTAGGGATGGAGTGCATCTTAACAGAAGGTGATCTTTTAAGTTTGGCAAATTATTGAATAATACAGTTCTTTCATTGTATAAGGGAAACTGAGTAAATCTGAGGTGGATGAAATTCCAGTTAAAGACGGTAAGTTTGAAATTAAGAATTGTAAGCAGATCCCCGCACTAAGGTTCTTACATCAAAATGTACAGTATGTATCCAACAAAGTCCTTGAAGTTGATATTATAATTGAGGAAAATAATTGTGATGTGCTATGCATCACGGAGCATGGGCTTAAAGAGACAGAAATTAAGAATTTATCATTTCAGGGGTATAGACAAGCAGCATATTTTTGTAGGAAAGATTATAAAGGTGGAGGCACAGTAATATTTGTACGAAGAAATTTTGAGTTTATAGTGGATAAACTCACAGATTGTAGTGTAGAAAAAGATATGGAAATAGCTGTTATGGAATTGAATTACAAATCCTTAAAGATAAAAATTTGTTGCATATATAGGCCTCCAAATGGAAACATAGACAATTTTTTCATTAAATTTGAGGAAATTCTTCATAAAATAAATAAAGGTAATAAATACGTTATAATTCTGGGTGATTTTAATATAGATACACGTAAAGACACAGCTGCATCGAAGAAGCTAAGTAATTTATTATTATCTTTTAATATTACTTTAACTGTAACTGAACCTACTAGAATAACAAAAGTCACTGAGACAACTATTGATAATATAGCTACTAATTTTCCAAAACAATTTTTTAGATCAGAAGTTATACATACCTTAATATCTGACCATGCTGCACAATTAATTTCATTAGAAATGGAGAAGATGATACCTAATAGCAAACAGATATTTAATAATAAAGAAACAATAAGTTATATTTCAGTAAGGAATTTTACTGAGTCAAACATAAAGCAATTTAAAGAAATGGTTAAAAGAGAGAATTGGGATAGTGTAACTGAAGCTAATGATGTGGACTTGAAACTTGAGTTATTTATGCAAATAATGTCTTATAACCTCAATGTAGCAATACCAAGTACAAGAAGGAAAAAACTTGAGAAAAAAGCAATTAAGCGTAACCCTTGGTTCAATAATGAATTGTTGCAATGTAAAAAATAACTCTTAGTGTCTTATGAACTAGTAAAGAAATTTAAAACTGATGCTCTAATAAATACATATAAACAGCAAAAATCTCAATATCAACAGTTAATTAAATCCACAAAATCTAACTATATTAATGGTATGCTATCAGAAAGTAAAAATAAAGCAAGTAACTTATGGAAAGTAATAAATGATGAGAGAAACAATACATTAGATGATAAACAAAATAGTGTTCTTAGTAATATAAGAGTAGATAATGTGATTGTTAGCGAGCAGAGGTTAATGGCTAATATATTTAATAATTATTTCAATAATATTGTTAAGGACAATAACTCTATAATTAATACTGATACTATTCCCATGAATTGTGAATCTCTTTATCTAGCTCCTGTCACTGATTCTGAAATATTTCACATAATTAGGAATTTAAAAAATAGTAAAAGTACTGGACATGATGAAATATCAAATAACTTGCTTAAAATATGTAATAACTTTATTACACCTGTCTTGACAAACATAATAAATGCTTCATTGCAAAGCGGCAAATTTCCAGAGAAGCTAAAAACTGTTAAAATTATACCTTTATTGAAAAGTGGAAATGTTGAAGACATAAATAATTATAGACCCCTTAGTTTGGTATCATCATTGAGCAAAATTTTTGAAAGAGTCTATGAATGTAGGTTACTGAAGTTCTTATAAAAACATAGGATATTGAATGCTGAGCAACATGGTTATATAAAAGGAAAATCGACAGAAACTGCACTTATTGAATTAGTACATAATAACCTTAAAGCCTTAGATAATAAAGAGTTTGTAGAGAATATATTTGTTGATATGAGTAAAGCTTTCGACTGTGTTAATTTAGATAGTCTGATTAGGAAATTAGAAATGTATGGTGTAAGAGGAGTAGCATTAGAATGGATACAGTCATACATATATAATAGAAAACAGTATGTGGAAATAAAAGGAAAGGATGGTAAATGCAAATCATCCATAATTACTGTTAAAAATGGAGTACCACAAGGTTCCGTTCTTGGACCCTTGTTGTTTAAAATATATATTAATGACATAATTAGTTCCTGCAAGACATTACAAAATAATGAATTAATATTATATGCTGATGATATAGCAATATGCTGTACACATAAATGTTTGCAAGAGTTGGAAATTAATGCGAACAATGTAATTAATCATCTTACTCAAATATTAAAATACAACAATCTAAATATTAATATTAACAAAACCAAGCATATGTTTATATCTAACAAAATAAATGACTTTAAGGTTGATGTTAATATTGATGGAATAAGCTTGGAGGAAGTGGAAACTATTAAATATCTTGGGATACTATTAGACAATAATCTTGATTGGCATGCCCATGTTGACGAATGCTGTAAAAAGTTGAATAGTATTATTTATTTATTGAGATATATGGCTGCCTTTTGTGATATTAATGTACTATTAAACATCTATCATGGTTTATTTATGAGTTACATCAACTATTGTGTGACACTGTGGGCAGATACTACACAGGAAAGTATAAATAGAGTTTTAGTTCTGCAAAAAAAGGCAATTCGCATTATGCTAAAATTAAAATTAAGACAAAGTGTTAAATCAGAATTTATAAGGATGAAATTACTGACATTTCCTTGTTTATTAATTCTTAAAGCCATATTATATACTAAGATACATTATAACAAAATAAATTCTGATAATCATGTCTATAACACTAGGAATAAGGATGAGTATAGTATTGTAAGCCATAGATTAAAAATTTTTGAAAAATGTACGAAATATAAAGGAATTATATGATATAATAAACTGCCAAAGGAACTAAAGTTAATGGATGTAAAAAGTTAAAAAAAGAACTATGTAAATATTTAGTAAGTAAGGCATACTATTCAGTTGAAGAGTTTATGGGTAACTGATGTATTTATTTCTTTGTATATCATTTATAAGTATTTCTTTCTCCGTATTTATTTATGCATTGTATTTTAGCTGTATTGACAATGTCTAATAGATTTTGTAATCTCCATGGACAATAAATTAAATTGAATTGCATTTAACTGGGCGTAGCTACATTGTTTTTGTAAACGATTTAAGTAGTACAAGTGACTACATTGATTTTGGAGTACCACAAGGAACTATCTTAGGACCATTTCTATTTCTTATGATAAATGACCTGCCCTGTAATATACCTGCTAAGACGATTCTATATGCTGATTATTCCACTTTTATGTTTACACATAATGAATTTGCTGTTTTAAATAATATGTGCTATGTCATAATTCAGAGTGTTACTAAATAGTTCTCTAGCAATGTTTTTTTAACTAACTGTGACAAAATGAAAAAATTATTTTTAGCATTAGACAAAGCTCAAATGATGTTGAATACACTAGCATAAAGCTTTTAAGAATGGTTTTAGACACAGAATTAACCTGGAATTCACATGTTCAAATGGTCTGTAAAAAGTTATCCAAAGTTGTGTATTTACTAAGAACCATTTACAACAAAGTACCTTGCAGTTATTTAAAGCAAATATATCTTGCTTTGTTTGAAACTGTTTTTAGCAATGTACTGTTATATATGGGAAGTGTTGTAAATTAAATGATATTCTACTTTTACAAAAGAAAGCATGAGAATTTTATGATACTTCTTACAATGCAACAGAAAATTTTAACGGTGTACAATTGCTATATATTACAATTATTATTATTATTATTATTATTATTATCATCATCATCATCATCATCATCATCATCATCATCATCATCATCATCATCATCATCATCATCATCATCATCATCATCATCATCATTATTATTATTATTATTATTATTATTATTATTGTCTATAATAAGCTTCCTGACCACATGAGAGATCTGAATGTAGTACAGTTGGATGGACAATGTGTTTTATAATTTGGATTAATTTTTTAATACTAAAATTGTTATAGAAAAGGCCGTGTGGGGGAGGGGGAGTAGCATAGCTCAAAAATTAAAAGATGGGTAAATACCAAACTTGGTATTTATGTTAAGTATTTTCCAAGGATGAGACTCAAAGATTTTCAAGAAAATCACCCACCTCAAACCACCCTTTACATGGAAATACCATTTATTAAAGCTATTTATATCACAAGTAAAATGTATATCTTGAATTTTTGGGAAATAGCCTCTGAAGACGTCTTTATTCTGGATCAATTTTGCTGAATTTTGCATTACTGGTGAGCTATAAGAGACAGACAAAAACTTCTACATAAAAAATGCAGATCTCATTAAAGCTAATAATTTGTCACATGTTTTTACTTTCTCTACATGTACAATGCACATAGTGTATAGAGAAGGTATTGTAATGAATCCAAAATTTTGATACTGAGATTTTGCCAGAAATACATTTTGGGCTCCCCTGAATCCATAAAAAGAATGTTTAGAAAAAGGCATGTATGTGTGTGTGTTTGTGGATAGCATAGCTCAAAAACGAAAAGACTGTTAAATACCTAACTTGGTATTTAAGTTTGGTATCTTCCAAAGATGCAAGACAAAGATTTCCAAGAAAATCCCCCCATCGCAAACTACTCTTTACATGGAACATTTTTCAAAAATTGATTTTTTCAAAACTGGTTCTAATGATATTGATTAAAATATGTTATTATTAAGATATTTTTATGGCAAACGAAATGTATATTTTGAATTTTCTGGGAATAGTCTGTGAACACCTCTTCATTTGACTTTTGTATAACTAGCAAACCTTAGGAGATATTCCAAACTTACTACACAAAAATATAGATCTCATTAAAACACACAATTTATGTCATATACGTGTTTTTTTCTTCTTTTCTTTTTTTGTAGAGTTAACTGTTTTCGAGATACTGCAGATTATTGGTTTCAATTTTAGCCACTTAAACTTTTCTCAAACAGGAAGACATGATTTGTTTACTCATGGCAAGCAAAGAGATTGGAATTTCAATTGTTTTCACACACATTCTGGTTTGGATCTTATTTTGACAGTTCTGACTGGGTGTTTTAAGGGTTTTTTTTTTTTAAAAAATGGTAACTCATGAACTGTTTGAGATAATTGCTTTTTTTTTTTCTCTCTCTCTCTTTCCTTCTTTTTACTAATGCAGTTTAAACTGAATAATGAATATAAACAAAATATTTTTAGATGTCACATAAAATTTGAAAAAATAAAAATTAAATAGTGAGTTTATAAAAATAAAAAAATCATACAAGCAAACTTATAAAAAAAAATAAAATTGGCATAATTTTCACAGCTCACTATGTTTTCTCCATTAGTTTGATGCTCTTCTGTAAATATAAATATTGATTAAATATACTACATATTTTCTTGAAGGGAAAATAATCATAAGAAATGTGTAAAAACATTACATCTACAATTTACTTGTAATAACCTCAAACTATCAATAAATACAATAGAAAATTCTATAAATACAATTTAATTCCTTCAACATCATTTACACTCTCAAAAAATTCACTAAAGTTCTTTACATCCTGAATCATTGAAATAAATGTCGGGCATTTCTTCTTTGGTAAGATTACACTTGCTTGAGCTAGCCATCTTTGAACCATGTATGCAGTAGGATCTGAAGACATGCAGGGTTTCAAACAAAACATACTTTCATTTGTTTTCCTGGTCTCATATGCCAACTAGTGGATTCTTTCGTTAACTAAAACATCTGACAACATAGCACAACAAACTAAATTGTAAATTTTCTGTGTATTTTTATACTTCACTGTGAGCATAGTCTGTCACACGTCATGAGCATTATATACGAAACTGCAAGCATAGCCCGCAGTTAGATCAGAAAGTGTTAAAGGACAAGACTATCACTTGCCTGTGCATTTTCTTACTTCTCTTCTACTTAGATGGAGGCTAGTATCAAGAATAATTCTGCTTATGTTTATCTTGATTAGCATTAGCAACAGATTAATGTTTTGAATAAAAGGTTGGTTTACCAAACAGCTAAAGGACATCATGTGAATGGAACACATTAGATTTTTTTCCCTTCTATTTACAAGGAATCAAGTAATAAGGACAATTTCTGCTAATGTTTATCTCAATTATCATGAAGTAGATAGAAGAATAAGCTTTTTAACAATAATTTGTGATAGAGATATTGAGAAAAACATATGAATGGAACTCTTCAGAATTTTTGTATAGAGCTGAGCATTTACGATATTCCTTGTTATTGATTTCAATTTTAAACTATGTAACTTTCTCAAATGTGAGTCACCTTTCTTTTCATCTCTCATTCTACTGGCCATGCAATGCAAACCAAACTTCATTTGTTTCACATAGCAACCAGCTTTTAAGATTTGATTATCTCTTTAAACGGGATATTCCTTATTTCCATTCTGTGTACAAGGAAGCAAGTAATAAGACCAATTTTTCTAATGTTTATCTCAATTAGAGTGATGCAGCTAAAAGAATAATCCAAGATTCTTTAGAATATGGATGCAAGACTGAGAAATTTTTGAACATCCAAAGGCAAAATTCGCAAGCAGACAGAACCAACCATATTGCTTCTCGCATAGCAGCCAAACCTATACATAATTTCTAACAATTGCAGCCAACCTCTGCAATTAATTCCCAGATATCTGCACAACAAAGTGTGTAGCACCATCTAGAAGCAATTAACAACCAGACATTTTTAAAAGTCCTGACCATACTTTCTCTCAGGTTTTATTGCTTTATAAACATGGTGATACGATCAAGAAGAATTTATTATAGTGCAAGAGGGAAGGTTACTGATGATATTCTTACAGATTCGAATAGTTTAAGAAATGGCTCATCCAATTAATAAGGCAGATCTGTTGGTTTAACTCAAGATTCGGAGGTTTGTCTTCAATTATTATTTGACGAGGATATGCGGATAGTTATCAACATGTGATGTGATTATGACAAGTAAAAATCAGTCTGTGCAGTTTGTAGATCCAGTTACAAATGTGCACATAAAGTGTTGAATATTGCTGACTGAGCCCTACGGCATTGCCTATCCAGGTGCAGCATTCAATGCAAATATTTAGATACTCATATGTGAGTTATCTACATCATGGTAATCAAGATAAGCATTAGCGAAAATGGTCTTACTGCTTGATTCCTTGTAAGCAGAAGGGAAATACAGGAATACACTAGGCTAAAGCAGCAGGCATATCTTTTAAAAGGTGTTTGCTTTGCAAGGCCAGCAGTAAGCAAAATAGAAATAAAGCAAAGGTAACCCCATTTGAGAAAAGTTAAGTAGTTTAAAATTGAAACCAATAATAAGGAATATCTCTAAAATGGTCAACGCTACAAGTATGCATGTGACATAAATTGTATGTATTAACAAGATCTACATTTTTTGAGAAGTAAGTTTATGTCTATTTCTTATGCTTTGCTAGTAATGCAAAATTCATTCAGAATGAACAGCTCTTCATAAGCTATCCCTAGAAAATTCAAGATATACATTTTATTAAGTGATGCAAATATAATATAGAATAGTGTAATCAAAATCTTTGAGCCATTTTTTGAGAAAAACGAAATTTTCAAAAAATTTTCCATGTAAATGGTAGTTTGGGGTGAGGGGTTTTTCTTGAAAATCTAAACTTAAATACCAAGTTTAGTATGTAATGGTCTTTTTTTTTTTTTTTTTGAAATACTTAATATGTAAGATCATTTCTGCTAATGCTTATCTTGATTACCATGATGTAGATAACTCACATATGTGAACTTCTAAATATTCACATTGAATGCTGCACCATATTTGGTAATGCAAGCTAAATTTACAATTCATATATTAATTGCCATGCCAACAAGCTCTGTAAGTACTTACAGTAAGAGTTTGAGAAGCCATTAATACTTACAGTACAATTAGGAAATGACATAACACTCAACAGCAGAGTAACGAATTTTGCATATATGGAAATATCAACATTATCATTTAAAGACAGCAGAATAATTGCACCATACGCTTGCTGGAGATTTATATTTTTCAGATTTCTCTTGGAAGTATGCCAATAAAACTGTCTCACTGTTATAACTGTTAACGTTTTTATTAAAACACCACTTTCAGAAAGCATTGCAACCATCAACATATCTTTGTTTTGACTTCGCTGGTAAAAGTGAAGCACATGCTAGATCCACAGCTTGTTCAATAGCAATGTAGCTCATTTTTATAAAAATGTCGCCCTCCGTGGTGTAATGCTTACCATGCTGACTTCATATACCCAAGGTCGCGGGTTCAAACCCGGCGGAGGACGATGGTTTTTTTTCGGGTGTAAAAATCCTTAGCATGTCTTCCTTTGGAAGGGAAGTAAAGCCGTTGGTCCCGTGTCGTAGATTTACAGCACGTAAAAGAACCTCAAGCCTGATTGAGAGGCCTCTGAGCAAAATTAAGCGATCTTTCAAGCCCAATATATAGAATGGGACGCTGAGAACCACAGCAGTTAAAGAGCGTCCATAAATAACATGCCATTTTTTTTTTTTTTTTTTTTTTAACATTTTACTGTTTGATAATAACTATGAAAAATCAAGAGATTCAATAAACAAATAACCTAACAACCAAGACATGTTTTTCTTCAAGTAAAGAATCTATTGCAAAATTCATTAACAAAAGAGTGTATTAGAAGGCTTTGTCCTTATAATTTAGATGTAACCTTTCATTTATTTGCATCAAGAATTCATTTGTTCTTAATGTTCAATAAAGTATTGAAAAGCAATTTTGATTTATTAGTGTTTTTTTATTTTATTTTTTTTTATTTATTTATTTATTTTTTTCCAAGTATTTTAAACATAGTTGACTAACCATGGAACTGTAAGTTACTTATCAGATCTCGAATGCTTGGAAAAGCTATTCCCAATATACATTCTCGACCTTATAAGTATTACTTACAGTTCTTAGTATGCAATATACTATTTAGTTTTTGAGCTGTGCACGCACGCACACATGCACACACACAGCAATTATTAATATATTTTCCAATATTTGAAAGATGGTTTGATATACATCTTGTAAAAAGTATCCAAAGTTTGTGTAGTGCTTCCCCATTTTTTTCTGCCGTCTTTTAATTTTTTTTTTTCTTCTTCTTAATATAATATGTTTTCATGAGTTTTTTCTATGTTTATTTTGTATCAAAAAAATACTGAGGTATTTGGCTTCATATTTTTCTTGTTTTCCCTTAGCTATAGTGAAATATTTAGGTAATGGCTTCTTCTTTAGGGAGAAAGAGTTGATAATTTATTTTCTGGATATTAATTTTAATCAAATTATTAGATGTCCAATTCTTAATTTTATCAGGGACAGTTGTGCTATATTTATTAACTGTTGAATTTTATATTTTGATTTAGAGATCTGCAAATAGTTTTGAGTAATAGTCTAGTCATATGCTCCTTGAATATCAATAAATATAATTAAAGTGTCTTATTTTTATTCAGTTCACTTTTAATGTCTTAACTAAAATTTAAAATCTCTTGATTTGATGAATGGTGTTCTCTAAATCCTTTTTGGTTAATTAATTAAGGTTATTTTTTTTTTTTTTTTTTCCTCTCTCCTAAAAACTAGTTTAATCGGTTGGAAGTCTTTTTTTAATAATTTTTGCCATTATGCTGCTAAGTGCTAACTTAAAAAATTATCTGCAGGTTTGTTTTATTTCAAAATAATAATAATGCTTTATTTATTACATTTTCATATATTTGATTCTTTTGTATTTCATGATAACTTATATAAACTAATGAGTCTTTTTCTTCCCACAAAATTTTTATGGCTAGAAACATTTTGTTTTATTTTAATTTCTGATTTTATTATTGGTAATAAATAATTTAAGCTTATAAAGTTGAAAAAAGACCTCTCAAATCTAATTAAAGATCATAGTGGAATTGCACCATACAAACATCATACATCATCATGATCTAAATGCTCTAGAGTATAATAGAGCCAGCCCCAAAAAGTTGTTTCCAGAACACAATATATCGTTGAAAACACCAATGTAAACAAACTGTCCAAAATACATTTGAAAAGCAACAGAAAACATGGAGAATTTTGGGAACTGTGCATATCAATGGGTATGAAAGTTGCAAAACAATAGAAAATAGGTCATTTGAAAGGGATTTCTGCCATACTGCAGTTATGGACCAATACTGAAGGATGACAGAGATCTTGAGAATGCAAGCACTCAAATCAATACTTAC
The DNA here is from genome assembly GCA_030762935.1 of Hymenopus coronatus. Lineage (NCBI taxonomy): Eukaryota > Metazoa > Arthropoda > Insecta > Mantodea > Hymenopodidae > Hymenopus > Hymenopus coronatus. The sequence continues at coordinate 101,763,786 of CM060888.1, read as the reverse complement.
AGTATACATCACTATCCCAAAATCTTCATCATTTTAAGTAATTCTGTTTCTCTTTCTACAGAAGTGTTAAAATAAACTGTGTTTTTCCCAAATCGCCATTACTACCACTAAACTATTATGAGGTCTTGGAATCAAAACCATCCCATAATATTAATATTTTATCTTTCATTGCATGAAAAAATCAAACAACAGAATTGTAAAATAAGCAGTTTTAGGCACTAAAACCTTAATATAGATATCAATGGTCAAAATAAGTGTTTAAGGCATCCTCCCATAAATTTATATTCTATATGAGGCATGAGTATATTTAACTAATTTAGTGTATTCATATAAAAATAAGGCACTCTCCCATAAATTTATATTTTATATGAGACATGAATACCATAAAAGCCGGTGAATCCGATCAAAATTTGCGTATAATTTAATATTTTGAAATGAAATACTTTATTAATAGTGGTGAAGCATGGAATATATGTTCCTTCATATTTGACAGTAATGATACATAAATATCGTCATTGACTGACTTCAACAATGCCGTATTTATTTAATTGTTTACCGATTGGTGTCACCAGCATAGTGCGGGTGGTTCCGATCACTCATTTATTTTCATTCAATGTCGTTTTATAACTTTAATATAGGTGAATGCGATCACAACTGTGATTTTTAAAAAATAATTTCACAAATTACACAGAAACAACGTACAATGGTATATAAATTGTGCATTTATATTCATATTTATTTTGTAGGACTCCAAATATTTCAGCACATGTTTGTAACCGAAGGTCGATTACAGAATATGATTACAAAGAAGAAAAACACAGCTCAGTTTATCAATAAACAGGTTCTCATCATTGAAACTAATTATTATTCAATTTTATTAATCATATCTTGTTTCTGAACACGTAACTTCCTCTTCTTTGAGTTTCGCAATGGATTTTTCGAATTATTTCACTTCTCTCTATTTCTGCAATGTCTTCAGTCTCTGAAAAAATGAAGTGCATGTTCAAGTTATCATTTTCTTTTTTCTTAGAAACTTAACCTCAAACAAATCTTTATCAACTTCTGCCTCAATCTTTCCAATGAAGTATTTTACCACAACAAACCCTCCTCTTGAAATTTCTTCAGTTTCATCCTCACTTTCCTCAACTGCTTTTGATGCTTCATCGTTGTCATCATCATCATCACCATCATCTCTGCTTACTCATTTACACTGGTTCCTTCACTTGTAATGTGGATATTTTGTTGACACTCAAGATCTTCCACAACCACTCCCTTACCTCGTGCCACATTCAAACGAGTCTTACGAACCGCTTCTGTTCTCTTAGCTGCTTCTACAGTACGAGCCTTCTTTAAGTGATCCATGCTTCTGTCTATGACATTTCCATTTCCTGTGTACCATTATCATCATTTACATCTACAACTTCAGAGAGAATTTTTTCTGGGTAGAAGGGAACAATCCCTGTCTTTGCAAAACCGGATATGATATTCTGTTTCTTATTATCTCCAATTTCATCAAATGCCTTTTTAAGAAAGTGAGGAAATTCTGATTTTGGAACTACACCTCTGTTATGTTGTTTCCACTCATCAAGAACAGTCCTCCAAGCACGTTTGAGTAGTCGAAAGAATGCTACATCGAGTGGTTGGGTCAAGTGGGTGGTGTTAGGTGTCAATAGAACAAATCGCACATTGTCAACTCACATTTAGAGAAATGTGGCTTGTTAAATTATCCTCTATTAGCAACTTTGTCCCTTCTAATCTTCTTACAAAAGGATCCAGAATGTCCAAAAACCATGCTTCAAACATACTCATATCAAACCATCCACTCATATTTCTATTATAGCCAGCACCAGACATAACCCCTAACAGCCATGTGTCATAAAGACACTCTTGTACACTGTATACGGAGGAAGCAATTTTCCATCTGCTGTAGCTGATACCATAACGCTAATGCTGTTCTTTGAAGAATCAATTATTCTTTCTGGGTGTTTCACACCACGTTTGACGACGACTCTAACTTGGCCCAGATCATCTGAGAAATTGGTTTCATCATAATTAATGATGTTAGATGGAGGGACTCCCTCCATTGATGTCTCTAAATTAGAAAAATATTCACGCACTGTAGCGTGTGTAACAGCTGTTCTGGCCCTCTTTATATTTTCACTTAATCTTACACTTAATTCCTTGTTTCTTCCAAGGAATGCACATAACCATTCCTTGCAAGGTCTGTTGTCAGCAAATCTTTTTTCTATTTTCCCTATCCTATTTAAATAGCTTTGTACTATGTTTCTGATATCTCGATCTCTTAGTGGGAAACCCCATTTGGCACATACCAGTAATCCTTGAACCAAAGCTTTTTCTTCTTCTCTTCTTAAAGCAGTTTGTCCTCCCATTCTGAATTTATATTTGTTATTTATTTTATATTAAGGGTGGTATATGGCACACCATATTGCTCTGATGCTTTTTGGATGCTTAATTTCCCTGCTTTCACAGCATTTACCTCATTAGTTAAGTATACAGGATTGTAGTTACATCTACTGCCAGGACCAACTTTCTTTTTATACTTCCCCATGCTGATCGGATTCACCCTACAATGTAACAAATGTTAATGTCAGACGAGCTACCATTAGAACAAAACGAACTTGAATAAGTTTAGTTACTGATACTACCACAAGAAACATGAATGAAATAAAATATGTTAAAACATACCTAGTTATACGAAAGTGATGAAACACACCACAGAAGTTTTCACAAGTAAGCTTCTTCCACCACTATGACGCATTCACTTGAATCTGATCTACTGCTATGACGCATTCACTTGAATCTGATCTACTGCTATAGAAAACAATAATAACAGTTCCAATGCAGCAATGTTGTGTTCTAATTGTATTCTCATTCCGAACACGCGATGCAATAATTAATTCTAAACAGTTGTTCCGCTGTTTATTGTTGTTTTCTGAGTAAAAGAAGAAACGGTCGGAATTACCCGCCTATATTGGATTCATCCGCTTTTACAGTATATTTAACTAATTTGGTGTATTCATATAAAAATAAGACACCTTCCCATAAATTTATATTTTATATGAGACATGAGTATATTTAAGTAATTTAGTGTATTCATATAAAAATTGGGCATTTAGCCTAAAATCCATGGTTAATTATCACACTGATAGTCAACCTAAATCTTGGTAATGAATAAAGTTTCAATATAAAATGTTGATTTGTGAGAATTGTCTAAATTGTTTTTCTTACTGAATATTTTTTGGACTTGAAGCCCTGTGCCTCTGACACGAGCAGACTCGTCATACTATAAAGCATGTACAATAAAATTTCATAACTTCACTAAAAATGAGCCCTATTTATCATTCTTTATAGGCACTCCCTCTTATTTGTATGTGTTTTGAGTAGAGTAAAATTTATGTGTAAATTATGAAACATTGACATGAAAATGTCACTGTATGTAATTATTTATGAGAGAAATTTTAGTGCCAACTTTTTTTTTACTATCCCATACTTGATGCTAAAGACACAGTTACTTAACCCTTATTAATAGTGGGAATATGTACTCAACATCTTAGATACTATTCTTTACAGGAAAGGAATTTTATTTTCAAAAGTTCCCTTTCATTGTGTTTGGTGCTGGTTTGTCTGTCTTTGAATTTTTATTATTGTATGTGGTAAACAGGTAAAACAGAAATCTGTTTACATAAGCGAAACCTTGTAAATTCTTTTTAAGGACAAAACAATAGCTCATATTTTTATTTTGTACCAGAGCTATTGAACAGTAATATATATTTTATATGAAATGGTATAGAAATTGCTTTCCCACCCCATAAAATATTTCCTTCCACTTATACATGCATGCTAGAGCCATTTGAAGAGTATATTACAGTGTTAAAGATAATAAGATAATTTGCTTAAATTATGACTTTTATTTTTTACATTACAGGTGAAGAATGTCGAAAAATTTTTGAGGAGAAGACACAGGAGAAGAAGTTGGATAAGGAATCAGCATCTGATCTCGTCTTAGATGAATCATCTTCAGGTGCAACAGATAAGGAGGAACTGATTGTTAAGAAACAGTTGCCAAAGAAGGCAGCCTCAATTGTTCCAGAAGTAGTTTCAGATGATCTGGATCACTCGTGGCCAGACAAGGAGGACTTGTTAGCAAATCGTGGTAGTGTGAATCATAAGAAGGACCATGCACAGTTTTCTCATCATGATAATAGAGAATATACTATAGCAAGTGAACATCGAACGTTTCCAGTATCAAGGCATCGTGATTACCCCACTCCTGGTTCCAGTACAAGTGATTATGGCACAGCTCCCAGTGAGACAGGAAGTTATACAGATAGAAGCTATACTAGCAGTAAAGACTATGGTTACCATGGTTCAGCTGGGTCTAACCATTCTGCTCACAGTACACCAGTTGGTTATGACTATCATAACCACTATGCATCTGCACCCCCACCTCACTCCACGCATTACCCTCCCCCATATCATCCTTCAACAAATCAACATCATCCTCGACCCCCAATAGCTTCGCCATACACACATCAGATGCATCCCCCTCACACAGTACAAACGCATATGCCCCCACCTTCACTTCACCATTCTCACACTTTGGTTGCTCCACCTATACACACCAGTTCTCAACAGTGGCAACAGCCTTGGAATGATTCACAACAGATGATACCTCATTGGGATCAGAGCTCTCAGAGAACAATCCAGACATCTACATTGCGCCACATCCCAGTGCACACAGGAACTGTCACAACTCTTCCCCCTGCTAATGCTACACCTACATGGACTCCAGTCTCCAGTGATGGTCGTAGTATTGTGTTCTCACCTGAAAGAGGTGTTACGAAGAAGGAAGTGAAATCTAGTTCCACTAAGACTTCGGCATCTCTTAAGTCTAGCGACAGCACAAGTCCTGAGACGCCCAAAGTTCTTGATCTTGACACAAGAATAGAAATGCTTCTCAAGGGTAAAGGTGCTGGTGGAATGGCTCCCCCATTCCTTCAGCTAGGAATCAGTAGTGACTCAGATGAAGAAGCAAATTCTAAGTCTGCTGCAAAGGTTTCCTCTCGACGATCATCAGGAAGTTCTTCTAAAAAGTCCTCAAAACATCGGCATTCTTCCTCACGTCGTCACAGTCAACTTCAAGCTTCTCATTCTTCAAGCAGTTCTGATACAGATATAGTGACCATTCCTCCACCTCCTCTGCCATTACCACCTCCACCAGGAGAGGAAGAACCAGTACCACCACCACCACCGACTGATTTTGAAGAACCCCTTTCAACTCCCCCTTCCCCATTCCTATCAGCAGAACTGTATCTGGAATGGCATCGTATTGGCATAGAGCAAGCAAGAAAGGCAAGAGAAAAAGAACAAGAAGAGACTACAGGACTGCTAGAAAGTGTTCATTTAAACAAACCTATGGACAATGATGATTTAGGAAGCATAATCAGCAGCAGTGAAGATGAAACTTTAACAGCTGTGCATCCAGAAACAAAAGGTGGTCCTAGTCAGGATTTTATAAGTCCAAAGCAAAGACACCTTGAAAGTAGTGCTGATGACTCGGATCACCTTGCAGGGTTGCAAATTGGAGGTTTAGAACTACCACCAGGAGTAGATCCAGAAAGTGGAAATAGTCGTAAGTCCACTCCTCTGCAGGATGAACATAAAGATGATGATCGCATGTCACTCTCAAGCTTGAGTTCCGGAGATGAAAAGATAGAAGTGGCATCACAGCCTCCTGTTTCCATGTACACAGCACCTCCTCCCTTTACAGCTTACCAGCAGGGCTATCCACCACCACCTACATACTACCACCCTGCTCCAACAGCTCATCTTTATCCAACAGCAGCTGAAATATATGCATGGACTAGGCCAGCTGGTGCTGGTGCTGGATATCCTTATCCTCCCACAATGTATCATCTCATTCCTCCACCTGGTTATCCTGCCAATCATCAGTATCCACCAGGAATTACTCCATTGAGTGCACCAACAATACATTATGGATATCCTACTTTTCATCCCAGATTACCACAGACACAGGGACAGATTTCCTATGAAAGCAGTGATCCACAGGCTCCAACCATTACGTAAGTATTCTATTCCAAGTATATAAAATAGGGTGATTTCTTGCAGTATAATGTTTAGTTTCTCTTCGACATATAGTAAATTGAGGAAATATTGATAATCAGGTTTTATCAGAAATTAAGTTCCCCTGCATCAAAAACTAGCATTTTTAGAAGAGAGAAGCTCAAAATGAAACGTCAAATAAACACCAAATTTGATATATTAAAGACTCAAAATGGATTTCAATCATTCTCTAGCTTCATTTCTGTATCAGAGACTTAGGTTAGCATGTACTATGTTGGAGTAGATTACCCTGGAAGTAATGTTGGAGAGTTCAACTACAATTTAAACTTTTAGTTATTACTACCAAGTAAGAGCTCATTAGCTCCTTTAACCTGGAAATAAAAATGTAAATGGCGTGTTATTTATGGACGCTCTTTAACTGCTGTGGTTCTCAGCGTCCCATTCTAAATTGGGTGTGAAAGGTAGCTTAATTTTGTTCAGAGGTCTCTCTATCAGGCTTGAGGTTTTTTTACGTGCTGTAAATCTATGACACAGGACTAATGGCTTTACTTCCCTTCCAAAGGAAGCCATGCTAAGGATTTTTACACCCGAAAAAATCCATTGTCCTCCGCCGGGTTTGAGCCAGCGACCTAGGTTTTATGAAATTAGCATGGTAAACATTACACCACGAAGGGCGATTCTTTAACCTGGAAGATCACATCGTATGTTGAATGTATGAAATGGGTAAAATGATACTCAAATAAGGGTGATATTTGTCTTCTCAGGACAAGGGAAACCCCAGGAGGAAAAAAACTTAATCCAGGTAACTCACCTTAACCGGAGATTCCAACTTGGGAACTTTTGAATGTGAAGAGAACACATTAACAGTACATTTCAGAGATGAGCTTCTTGTTGTTTTTTTTTGTGCATTTAAATAAACTTAGGAAAAGAGAGAAATGTTTGTTAGTAGATACAATGAAAATGTATTTAAACAATATGGAGTGCATATTGTGGATTTAAAAAGATATATGGAGTGCATATTGATGGACTGGATTTAAAAAGAAATGCCTAAAAATTTGTGATGGACAAGTTTAATGCTTCTTTAATAGACAAGTGATGGGAAACTAAGAGTAGCTTAAAATTCTGTGAAAGGAATGTTCTTAATTATAATTGTATCCCTTTCATTTTGGAAAAGTTCATTGTTTTCATCAATGGCACAAAATAGGAACATGCATATAGTCAATATCCAAATTATTAGGGAAAACTTTCAAAAATAAAGAATTGCCTTTTATTTTCTGAACACTTAATCATTTGAGGACATATGCATTGCTCTTAAGCTCAAAAATGCTTAACATTCGATGAATGAACATAACCAGATCACCTACAACCAGCTGAAATGTTCTATTATAAAACACTCATGTTGTGCATAATTGAGGTTTGAGCAATTATGTTGACTTCCTGCCTAAGTTTGTTGTAAGGGGCCATTTACATTATAATTTATGGATAAACTTAATGTGATATGTCAATGCACTTGTAGCCTATTCATCTTTCATGCATTATATGTCGTCATTCTCGTCAACAAATGCAAAGGGCATTAAACAGCTGGGCTAATATGGTGATCTTTGAAGAGACCACCAACAAATAAGGTTATGTACAACTGTTAATGGACGTTAAACTCACACAAAAACCACATTTACTATTGCAATTTGTTTTTCTGAAATTTCCATAAATATCTCAGATTTCTGACCCTGATCTTATATTTACGAGGGCCGTTCAGAAAGTAGCCTCCGGTTGATTGCAAGAAATTCACCAAGTTAAATAAAAATATTTTAATATATACATCTTACAACTACATCTTTGCACTATTTTTCTACATAGTTTCCATAACGATTGAGGCACTTATCGTATCTGTTCACAAGCTTTGAAATTCCTTCTGCATAAAAATCACCCGCTTGTGCCTGGAGCCAGCCTGTGACGCATCTTTGAGCTCTTCGTCGTCATCAAACCGCTGGGACCCGAGCCATTTCTTCATATGCATGAAGAGGTGATAATCGCTTGGCACCAGATCTGGGCTGTAAGGTGGATGGTTGACGTCCCACTTGAAGGACTCAAGAAGGGCTGTTGTTCTGCGAGCAGAGTGAGGACGGGCGTTATCGTGCAAAAAAACGATACCGGAAGTCAGCATACCACGGCGTTTGTTCTGTATAGCCCGTCGTAATTGTTTTAGTGTTTCACAGTACACGTCTTGATTAATGGTCGTCCCACGTTCCATGAATTCAACCAACAACACCCCTTTTGCATCCCAAAACACCGTTGCCATCAATTTTCGGGCAGAAAAATCTTGCCGGGATTTTATTGGTTTGGTAGGCGAATTTGAATGTGCCCACATCTTTGATTGTTCTTTTGCCTCAGGGTTCACGTACTTAATCCAGGTTTCGTCCCCGGTCACGATTCTGTTTAACAATGGTTCACCTTCGGCCTCATAACGTGACAGAAAGTCTAATGCAGAGGCCATTCTTTGAGTTTTGTGGTGGTCGGTAAGAATTTTGGGCACCCATCGTGCACAGAACTTACGATAACCCAATCTTGCTGTCACTATCTCGTACAAGAGAGTCTTAGAAATCTGTGGAAAATTAGTAGACAACTCCGACATTGTGAAACGTCGGTTTTCACGAACTTTTGCATCAACTGTCTGAACGAGTTCGTCCGTGACCAATGATGGTCTACCACTCCTCTCTTCATCATGAACGTTTTCTCGTCCACTTTTAAATAAACGTACCCATTCACGGGCCACTCCTTCACTCATAACTCTTGGTCCGTACACGGCACAAAGCTCACGATGAATAGCTGCTGCAGAATATCCTTTGGCTGTAAAAAACCTTATAACAGCACGCACTTCACATTTGGCGGGGTTTTCTATTGCAGTACACATTTCAAACGGCCACAAACACTAAACTAGCGCAGGTACGACTTTCACTCGACCACGGCTTGATGCCGACTGACCTGCTGAGTGCGTGAATGCACAGATGGCGTCGCTACTCCCCCCACTACCCGCACTGTGACCGATCGGAGGCTACTTTCTGAACGGCCCTCGTACTTATTTCCTGTCTTTTCTTTGTGGAACATAGGGTATCAATAAAGATATTTCATTGTCCTCTGTGAATAACCAGCTGTTCCTATTTCCTCCACTTTTACCACTTATCTTAATCTCCTCTATGGTTCTCCATGTAGTTGTAGGCTGACCTCTATTTTTTTTTTTTGTTGCTCCTTGTGGATTCCAATCCAGCACATCTCTCTCAATAGCTCCTGGTTTCCTAAGCGTATAGCTAATCCAGTTTCATTTTCTCTCTTTTGTTTGTCTCTTAATTTCAATTTGTTTTGTACGTGACCAAAGTTCTTTGTTTCAAAAAATCCAAGTCCTCAAGGTTATTCCTTAGTCCCCTTGCAAGCCTCCTTTCGTAACCTTCCTCATTACTCTATCCAAAACTACCATAAATATCATTGGTGATAGAACATACCCTTGTCTAATTCCCATAATAACTATTTTAGATATACCATGTTTTCAAAGAACATTATATAGCTGATCTTTTAACTGAAATAATACCTTTTTTGCCATGTTTTCAAAGAGGGACTTTAGTAACTTTGCTGTTATATCCATGTTTAGTGTCAAGACATCAGGTAGCGCATTGTCTATTCCTGGAACCTTGTCATTTTTATACAAGGATGATTCAAGTAAAAACAATAATTGAATCAGAGTACTACACGGGCAAATCCAAACTGAGTGGCAGAGATAGGGGTGGGGGTTGAAGGTTGGTGTGTTAGGAAGGGGGAATCAGCTTGGTTAGGTGCTTTGATAAGTTTTGGCACCAGTACAGCCATGAGTGAACAAGAGGTTCCTTCGCCTATTGTGCAATGCATCATAAAGTTTTTATTTTTATCAATAATGGATTAAACCATCTGAGATTTTAACTTGTTTGAAGGCATAGTTTGGGACCACTACATTGTCCCAGAATCAAGTGCTTACCTTGTCTAGACAATTGTACGAAACAAAGATCATGCTTGGTGTCCAAAGTCAAGCCTTTCAAATGACAACATCCATGCCATTTGATAGTTTGAAGGCCATTGCACTTTTGAAGAGATCGCATCAGAAGTGGGTGTCAGCATTGGAGGTACTTGTAGCATTTTCAGTGAACATCTTGGATTTAAAAAAATTGTGCTCAATGGGTTCCCGAGTTGTTAACCAAGAAGCAAAAACAGTCCAGGTTTGAGATTTGTGAGAGACTTCTGAATTAATTCCAACAAAAAGGGGAGGAATTTTGGAATTTTTTAAGCACATTGTCGCTTGTGCTGAGACATTTTACTCCAGAATGGTGAGCGAGGAGTGGTAGAAAAACAATGAAGCCTGCCCAGTGAAGGCCAAAACCCACCTCTCAACTGGGAAAGCTCTCATGACTACAGAGAGTTTTACTCATTGATTTTCTTCATGACTACTGTCTGGTGAATGTGGCTTACTATTGCCAATTGTTCAGATCAGCAGAAACCATATGCCCATTAGAGATGAATAGTGCTCGGAAGTTTGTAATGGTAGCACCTATACCAGAATGAATAAACACTCATCAGAAATGAATATAAAAACCTTTAGAAGACATCAAAAACACTACATTCAGACAAACTTCATACAAAAATGTAGTATGATCTCTGAACTCAAAGAATGTATACATGAAAGTACATGTCATAATGGACCAAGACAAGTATATTGTAAGCATGCATTTCTTCTACTAAGTGAGTTGTTCATTGAAATCAAACACAATGCTATAAAAGAGTAACTAAAGAAGTCAATACAGCCATTAAAGACAATATCATCTCAGAGTCACAGAAATTCAGAATTAAACCTGATAACTCTAACCTTGCCACAGTCTATGGTCTACCAAAAATCCATAAATCTGATAATAAAATGCAACCAATCATAAGTTACATCAACACCCCTACATATCAGATCTAAGTGGCTCAATAACAAATCCAACTCTTTTCCTCCTTTTGAAAGCCTGGGCAATTAAGAATTCTTTGAGTTATTTGAAAAAAATGATAGACATTCATCTATCCGATGATGACATGCTTCTATTTTTTGACTTTGAGTCCCTATTTCCAAGTGTTCCCTGGAAAAAAAGCTCCTCATCTGTTTAGAAAACTGGCTCTCATCTTTAAATCTCAATAGACTTGAAGTAGGGGATTAAAACATCTTACAAAACATTTGCATTAAACAGTCAATGTTTAAATTTCTTGGAAAATATTACCAACAAAATTCAGGGCTAGAATGGGTAATCCACCATCACCAAAATATGCATATATATGAGTAACTTTGAAATGCAAATTACAAAATTCTTCACTCACACCTTCAAACAATGGTATTGTTACGTATGATGTATTTGCAATAGTTGGCAGCTGAGTCATAAACAGTGCTTTAAAGCTACTCAATCTTCAAGAGAATACAATAAAATTCAGTATGGAAATAGCATGATGCCCTTCCCAGACCTTAAGTTAATAAGAAATAACAGCAGAATTGAATTTGGAATCTTCAAGAAACCCACCCACACAGATAACTACATAAAAGTCAACAGCTTTAATCCCAGACAATTTAAGCACGCCATAATCAACAGTCTCGCCCATAGTATAGTTTACTTATCTTTGATTAACTGGAATACAGTAAAGAATATACAAAAATCATCAGGATAGCAGAACGTAATGGCTTCAACAGAGAATTGGTTAAAATTCAAAAAACAAAAACATTTGAAAGAAATTACAACACTCAAAAATCAAAACAGGACATGCAACACAAGAAGTTTAGCTTCCAACCTACTTTCATACATAAATTGCAAAAGATTTTCAAAAAGTATAACATCTTGGCTCCTCAGAATAGATTTTCTTTATAAAACTTAATTAAATCCAACAAACTGGACAACCACAAGCAAACGAAAAACCAGGAGTATATCAGGTTAAATGTTAAGTTTGGAACAAGATCTACATAGGAAAAACTAAGAGAAGTTTAAAGGTTAGACAAAAAACACTTTAGGAACATTAGATACAAGCAGACAAATCAGCTGTAGCTGACCATTTTTTTTTGACAACCAACCATAACATCTCTGAAGATATCAAACTCTTGAAGACATAAGATGTTTTAAGGAATTGGAGTTTTGGAAGAAGGTCTTCATTAAGAAGAACGAAGGACATGATAAACTTTGAGATTCTGAACACTATAAACTTTTATTCAAAATGGTTCTAATCTATGCTGTCAGGTAATACACCACCAAGTAAGCCGTTACTGCTACCAGATACTCGAGCCAGCTCAGCAGTTGATGATGTAGGCAAAAGCCTACAAAAACATGTTGCTGCATTAAGTATGGTGAGTGAAAACTTGAGTGCTCAGTTAACTCTATCTCCACAAGAATTTAATCTTAAATTTGTTTTCACTGTGTTAAGTTACTTTTTCATCGAATTTTAAAATTTCTCTGTAGATATTATATTATGATTTTCTGTCAGATTTCTTCTTTCTCTTGCAACTCTAAGGTAGTCCACATTTACGTATGCTTTGTCTTCATTGTCAATCTGGGTGGATCGGTTAGGTGCTGGCCTTCTGATCCCAAGGTTGCAGGTTCAAATTTGATCCAGACCAACGATTTTTAAGTGTGCTTAAAAGCATCCGTCCTAAAGGAACATCTAAAGGAACTCCTGTGTGATGAAATTCTGGCAATCCAGCAGTGTTGACAAATTACATTATCCCTCCATTTTCTACATTATATAATAGTTTCGTCTGTGTTTTTCCACAACTTTTCATAATGTTGTAAAATTTTTTGAGTTATATTGTATAATACTATTTAATTATTGCAAATCAACATTTAACAGAGCCGGTTTCACTTGCTGTTAACCTGCCAGCAGTGTTACTTCTTATATGTGCTGAGTGGATGACAGTACATCCATTATAAATAAAATAGTTTGTTGCATAAGATATTTCTAACAAAGGAACAAAAAGTAAACGCTTAAAAGTAAGGAAAGCTGCCATTACATGCTGCAGTTCCCTCTGAGAAATGGCAACAGTTTGTTAATGAATGTTATTTTTAAGTTCCTCTAAAGTGTGTGGATTTGTTTTGAACACTTTTTTTTAATTCCCACCCTGGCCCTAGAGATAAAATTTGCAGGGATTAATCAGGGAAATCCAGGGGCTATTTGCAAATTCTGCACAGATGTATTAATCACAAACAAATACTTTTTGGTGATAATTCAGGACCCAAGTGGAGCCATTTCACTTAATACACTTTATATTGCATCAACACGTCTGTTGTTTGGAAGAGTTCAACTCAATATTGAAGCCTTGCACTTCACAATCGGCATACTAAGAGCAGTGAAACCTGTGTTAATTATATAGTAGCAGCTAGAGAAAGTACTGTATTACACCCAAAATTTTGATCCAGGATGTTATAGGAAATACATGTTTTGAGGTCCATTAAATAAATAATAATAAAACAATTTTAGAAAAAGTTTTATTGAACAGTATAGCTCAAGAATGAAACGTCGGATAAATATCAACACAAATATTTTCAAGAAAATTTTCCCACCTAAACTACCTTTTACATAGAACATTTTGGATGTTTTTGGCTCAATCAATTTTGATAAAATTCCATACTTATATTAAAATATCTGAGACAAATAAAATAGATATCTTTAATTTTCTAGAAATGGTCTGTAAAATCATCTTCATTTGAAAGGAAATTTGCAATAATTGTAATAAAATCATAAACGATAAATCTACTACCCAAAAAGTTCAATTTATTTTAGATAACTTTTTTGTGATAGCAGTCATTTCAAGTACACAAAAACCTTGTTTAAATAGCCCTTAGTAATCCAGATCTCTGGTTTATCCAGATTAATGCTTTGTTGCCTTTCCCTTTTTTTCAAAAGGGGTGATTGTGGATCTGTTCCTAACAGAGTTAAAAAGTGGCGTTATAGGGGAAGAAATAATTCATGTGAAGACAATGGCACAGTTGGAAAAATTAATGGTTTACCTAGATCGTCAGCCAGAAAGAACTCCAGTCAAACTGATAGTAGTGAAATGTCTACACAATCATGCTGCTTTTAAATGCTAAATGCTTGAATGAAAGAAAAGTTGCACACTATTTCAGTATAAATAAATGTGAGTAGACTTCAGTATATTTGGAGATTAAGTGGCAAAATAAAAGGGTTGTACCTTGTACAGGGTGGACAAAAAGTTTCCCCCTTCATGTTTTTAACAATAACTTTATTTAATTTTTTTTTTAAAAATTCATTTCTATTATAATGAAGAACGTAGATGTAGGAATAACACAACACACTTTTTCATTACTTTGTATGTCATCCTTCATTGTGGAGGCATTCTTCCATTTGTCTTGCTAAACTCTCTGCAAGCACTGCAATCTCGTCAGGTCTGATGGAGTCCCATTCCTCTTGAATACGCTCAATGATTGATCCTTGTTGCAGGGTCGAGGTTCCTTGAATACTGAGCTCAGTAGTCTGGCCCATACATGTTTCACTGGGTTGAGATCTGGATTGTTTCCTGACCAGTCCTCCCAAACAGTAGGAAATTTTCTCTTCAAAAGATTGACTGAGTGTTGAACTGTGTGCGCCCATGCACCATCCAAACTTTTTGAGGATCTTTTTTGCGGATACATGTGTTTTGTCAGTTTGGCTTTGGATAAAGCTGCATTGGAAACTCACCAGTGAATAAAATGTGCATCCTCTTTTTCTTTCCTTCTTCATTTGGGTTACATAGACCATCAGACATCGTCCTCTTACAAAATGCTTAATGATCAGCAATATTTTTTTCCTGAGAGCATGGGTTTTGTTGGTCATATATATGCTTGCTTTCCCCAGGAATTCCTCCAAATTAAGTCTTTCACAGTTTCTCTTCCAATAGTTTTGTTTCTCTGCTGATAAACATATGAGAAATTCACTATATGCCTTATTTTGTTTTTGGTGTCTATTATTAGTTATATTGACCGACTTGTTCTCTTACTATCCTGAACATTTCCATCTCCTTTCTTAAGCCAAAGTCCGACAGTTATTGGATCAACACTAAAAGTTTTTGCAATATCAGAGTTGGACATCTCAATGGTATTTAGTCCTTAAATTTGAGAACAATTATGTCTGTTTTGGACCCATTTTACCAGCCTCACACTGTAAACAAAATAAAAATTGCAGTTCAGCTCTGTGCATTAATTGGACTGAATTAAGATACATAAATTAACAATGAGTAAATTTTTTAAACTGAGAACAAAAATTCAACATCAGCATCATTCTTCTTACATTATGGCTAATTCAATCACAATGTTAACATAACAGTATTTTCTTTCATTACTTGATACCTAAGAGTGCTTAAGAAAATGTTAATTCAAAACTTGTTAACACTTATCAAGTTTAGAAATTTTAAAGTTGCCTATGCATTCTCCCAAAAAAAAAAAAAAAAAAAGATAAATGCAGCACATCAGAAATCCTGCAACAATCACAACCAAACATGGAGAAAGTCTGCACAATCAGCAAATTCCCTAGGCAAGTAGCAAGGTATTGCAACTTGCATCATCTGTAGGTGAGCAATGGACTTATAGCCACACACTGCAAGTAAGAAACACACTGCAAGAAACTTCAGTGGCTCAATAAGTAAAAAAGGGAGAAACTTTCTGTACATTCTGAGTGTTGTAGAGTTTTTGCATTGAATAGAATTTTATTATAAATATATAGAATAATATTATCTGGATTTTCAATAATTTGGGTTATATCTGGCCCCATCTAATCTGGATAAATGAGATTCTTGTGAATTCTGCAATATTAATTTAAATGTATCAATATTTTTGCATTTTTTAAAAGCACTGTCACTATTCAGATCTTGATGTCATGGAAAGCAAACATGGAATTTAAGTTCCAGCTTATAGCAACATGATTTTAAACATAATATCTGTACTACTGCCTAGCAATACTGGGACTGCTTTCTCTATATTACTTTCTCCATACGCACTATGTACATAGTGTATAGAGAAAGTATTGCACTCCACCAAAAATTTGATACCGAGATTTCACCGGAAATATATGTTTTAGGGTCCCCAATATCCGAAAAAAGCATTTTCACAAAAAGGTCTGTGTGTGTGTGTGTCCGTGTGTCTGTGAACACGGTAACTCAAAAACGAAAAGTCGGTAAAATACCAAACTTGGTATTTAAGTTTAGTATCTTCCAGGGATGCGACACGAAGATTTTGAGAAAAATCCCCCCACCCGCAACTACCCTTTACTTGGAACTTTTTTCGAAAATTTTGATTTTCTCAAAAATGGCTCTAACGATTTTGATTAAAATTTCGGATATTAAACATATTTACCTGACAAATGAAATGTATATCTTGAATTTTCTGGGAATATCCTCTGAAGAGTGGTTTATTCTGGATGAATTTTACTAAATTTTGAATTACTGCTAAACCGTAAGAGATGGACAAAAACTTACTACACAAAAAGTGTAGAGCACATTAAAACACACAATTTATGTTATATACATTTTTTTCGTGGAGTTTGTCATTTTTGTGACATTCCTTATTTTTGGTTTCTGCTATGAAAAACGTATACTTTTCTCATACTGGAACTTGTCAACTCCTATCCATATAAACAAAGGAACTTCATTGACATAGCAACCAGCTTTTGACTATCACTTTAACCTACGGTTGTCCCTTATTTCGCTTCTACTTACAAGGATGCGAGTAATAAGACTATTTCTGCTAATTTTTTCTGATTAGCATAAAGTAAATAGAAGTATAAGCTTTTTAAGAATTATTTGTTGCAGGGATATGGAGAAAGTCATGTGAATGGTACACATCAGATTTTTTATGTTATAATGTTGTACACAAGGTTTGTAACAAAACTTCTTTTACCACTGAATGTTCATGGATATATTACTCTCTGCTTTTTCTTGAGCCTTGAATTCCAACCTTTGTAGTGTATTTAGCTCTGGACACATAATAGCAAGCTGGCTTTCTCATAAGTGTCATTTCAAATTTACTTTCAATTTACGTTACCAAACCTGGAACATGAGATCAAACACTTTTCTTATCCTATCACACTTTTCTTCTAAGCTCATCTGCTGGGTAACAACAATTACAACTCCATCAAGAAAAAGAAGATGAGATTTGAGTGGTCTCAAAGAAGCCATTCACATTAGCTCTTGAGGACCTTTGTACCTCTATCAGGTCTTTTCTCAAGGTTGATGGTCCATATAAATTGGAATATATAAATCAGCCCTTCCTCAGAATCCACAAAAAAAGGGAGCCTAGGGTCATAAATCTGTGCACAGCAAATAGTTTGCACTCACATAGAATGCCTGAGATGATCTCAAAATCCTTCCCACATTTTCGCATAAAGGGTCCTATGTAAGTATACATTTAGGTCTCTTTTTAGCGTTCTGGACTGTAAGATGGGCAAATTAAAGGTTGCATATAAATGGAACAAAATATATATATAGATACTGGCTGGAGTATAATCCGGGCTTGTGGGCCGTGGTCTACTGGGCTCCTCCTTCTTCTTCCCAGACGTTTTGTCTGCGACTACGGCAGACATCTTTGGTGGCAGTGGCGAGGTCAAAGTGCTCTAGTGGACGTTTCAACTGCGACTAGAGCACTTCGACCTCGCCGCTGCCACCGAAGATATCTGCCGTAGTCGCAGACGAAACATCTGGGAAGAAGAAGGAGGAGCCTAGTAGACCACGGCCGTGAAAGCCTAAAAATTTTCATATATATATGTATATTCAAATTACCTGAGCCTAGTTCTAGATAAGTTCCAAAGAACCTCCTCACTCAATTGACAGCCCAGCCCAGAAATAAAATCATGAGCTTGTCGTGCAGGTTTCCCACATTTCAAGATGAGCCCTCATTGTAAGCTGAGTTATTTCATTCCTGATACTTCTGAAAGACACATCACAAAAGGAGCTCAGGTTCTAGAAAATCAAGAACTGCAGTCCACTTAGCTAGCACCTCTAATACCTGTATGCCCAGGAATCCAAACGAGTTTACCCTGACAGCAAGCACAAAGCCTATCTAACATTCTTTGGCATTGCCAAAACAATTTGTGTGTCATTTTGACTGCTATGAGTATTGTCAGAGCTGCCTGACACCTCTGTTTGTATACCTGGCATATTAAAAATGTGCATAATACAAGCTAGGATTGCATATATCTCAGTCTGAAAAACCATGGTAAAATTTCCAAGGGAAATGACAAAGTCTGTTCCAGGGGGCCCAGTTCCCACTGTGGCCCTGGGAGGATCCATCAGCATACCGTGTCTGGGCCACAGCCTTCAGGAAAAACCCTGTCTCTGGTGCCCACTTTTTCCCAGCAGGAATTGCCACCATATATGCTGGTCTTAGATTGTATCTAGTCCTCATGAACTCCCCCTATCACCAGGGCAATATGACACCTCTTCTGAAATCTATTCAGAATCAGTGAGTGCCTCTTATATGTTAGCTTAAAACTCCACCAGCTTGTCCAAAGGCACTCACTTGTGTCCTCTTTCACAAATAAATGCAAAGGAGAAAGGTCTGTCAAAATTTGAGAGTGGACTGTGGTATAGAACCATACTGCCTTGTCACCTTCTGTGGTGTAGTGTGTACCATAGACCCAAGGTCGCAGGTTCAAACCTGGCAGAGGATGATGGATTTTTTCAGGCATAAAAATCCTCAGTATGGCTTCCTTCAGAAGGGAAGTAAAGCCATTGGTCCTGTGTCATAGATTTATGGCATGTAAAAGAACCTCAAAGCTGATAGAGAGGCCTCAGAGCAAAATGAAGTGGTCTTTCATGCCCTGTATAGAATGGGACGCTGAGAATCACAGCAGTTAAAGAGCATTCATAAATAAAACTCATTTCCATTTCACACTGCCTTGGTTATCACAAGATGTCAGATTTTTGCAGTTAGTCTAGCCTAGTAGCCATCTACTTTCATCTCTAAGGCAGGCCACCAGACCAGAGCTGTGCAGCATATAACCTAGGTGTATAACCATTTGACCACTTTCGATCTTAGGCCCCACTATGTCCAATGACCTTCTTTACCTTATATTCAGCATGCTTTTATCAACTCAACCCAGCATCAAAGATGACACCTAGATATTTAACTGAATCAGATTGCTTAAATTCCTTCCCAAACAGGAAGGGCTCTGTCAAATCAGACCACCCTGTACTCCTTGTGAAGACCATAACCTCGGTCTAACCCTGATTAATAGACAGGTCTGTTTCCATACACCATTCCTCAAGAGCATATAAGGCGCCCTGAAACTACTCGGGAATCTTCCATTTGCTCCTAAGCATATGTCATAGGCACAGCCCTGAACATGAATCCCGCACCTATTAAGTTGATTTGATAGAGCATCTATCACCAGACACCACAGAATGGTGACAAAATACTACTGTGTCAAGAAAGTTCCGGGAATTTGCCAATAAAACACAAAAAATGAATTATTCATCCAATTTTATTTTATCGCCTTCAAAGTAGGCCCCTTCTGAAATTATACATTTATGCCAACGAATAATTCAATCATCAAAACATTTTTTGTAGTCTTTTAGGAATCGATGTCAATTGTTGCTGCAAATTTTCCTTTATGTCTTCTATCGACTGAAAACGGGTGCGTTGAAGTGGTAACTTGAGTTTTGGAAAGAGAAAGAAATCGGTAGGAGCCAGATCAGGTGAATACGGTGATTGTTCAATGAAATTTGTTGAGTTTTTGGCCAGAAACTTGTTCACAATAATAGCCTTGTGAGCTGGTGCGTTATCGTGGTGCAGAATCCATGAGTCGTCGTTCCACAAATCTGGCCTTTTTCGCTGTATTTGTTCTCTCAAACGCCGCATAACGCTCAGATAATAGTCTTTATTTATCATCTGACCTTCTGACAAGAACTCTGAGTGCACGACACCATGATAATCGAAAAAAACTGTCAACAGTTTTGATCGAGTTTGACATGCCCTTTTAAGTTTTGGTTCAGGTGGGAGGCGCCATTCGGAAGCTTGTTGACTGGTTTGAGTGTCAAACTCGTAAACCCACGTCTCATCACCAGTTACAATGCATTTCATTAATGTTCTAGCATGTCTTCAGCAATCCTTGCGCGATTGAATTTTTGTAGAAAATTCAAGTATTTCGGAACTAACCGAGCTGCAACCCGTGTCATGCCCAAACAATTGTTTAAAATGGTACGAATCGATTCGTGAGACAAAGAAAGTTCAGCGGCAATCTCTCTCAGACCTAAATGACGATTTTCAGACACCATTTTCTTCACTTTAGCGATAATAACCATTGATGGCCGACCAGAGCAAGGCAAATCTTCCACCACATCTCAACCACTTTTGAATGCACTGTACCACTCATATGCACGTGTTTTTGATAAAGTCGATTCACCGTAAGCCCTCTGTAACATTTTCAGTGATTCAGCACACGAAATACCATTTGCAATGCAAAATTTCAGATAGATTCTTTGTTCAATATCCATCCAATTTGTATCCATCGTAAAATCGCAAATCATCTTTGAGATGAACTAACAAAATGGCATACTGTAAACAAACTAAATGACAGAAGACGATCAAATTTTGCATGGGTATAGAAGAAAGTTGTACCAACTTAGCGACAACAATAATTTTGAATCTCCTTTTAAACAGGATTTTTAAATGATCAATTTCCGGTACTTTCTTGACAGAATGTACCTCCAGCTTTGAGATATTAATGCCCTTCAGTTCCCACTCCTCAGGGCTACAATGACCTCTCAATCTGCCAGGGGGATCATAATCCAGTCCATAACCTCTGTTATCCAAAACCTTCCTAATGGTCCCTAAGTCATATGACTAAGGCACTTTGTGTCCAGAAAAACTCATGGCCTGTTACTTTATGGTCCCCTTCAGTCTTACCACAAGCTGTTGAAGAGCTGATTCCGTAGATTTACCTAGCCAATAGGCATACTGCTAGGGATGTATAGATCTGTCAATCAGTATCTCATCCCTCAAATATCTGAAGTACCAGTCTTTCCAAAGCCTTCAGCATGAAGAATGTTGGACTGATAGGCCAGAAATCCTTCGGCCTGCAGTACAAAAATCTTCAGGCTTAAGTATAAAAACCACCTTGATTTGCTTCCAGAGGTGAGAAACATGCCTTATGACAAAGCAGGCTGTGAAAAGTTGGGGAGAAACAATCTGCCAACCCTCCTGCAGAAGCTGGGAAGATTCCATCCTCCCTTCATGCTTTTGTACAGATGAAAAAAAAAAAAAAAAACAGGACATCTGACTTTCTTATAAGCCACTATCTTAGAAGCCATTCACCAGCCTTCTTGAGCAGGCCTGCATGCCTCAACCTTCATTTTTAAACTGTAACACAGATACCTGGAAAGTGGGTTTCAAACAGCAGCCTCAAGTTTCCCCTCCCCCTCCAAGATCCCTTAGAAGCCCTCTTAATATCTCTTTCATACATTCTCTGGGATTTCCTGAAGGAGTACCATGTTACCTAATACTTATACATATTATAAAGCCTGTGTGTCATCCTGATGGCCCTTAAAAGGATTTCATCTCAACTTGTCTTTTATCCATTACTCCTGTAAGAGGAGGCAGTTCCTTTTATAAAAGGAGACCAGAATATAGTGAAATATCCCTCACAACATTTCAGTTACTCCCAAACATTCTTTAGCCCAATCTGGGGTACCTTTGTGAGTCTGCTATTCAAGTCCAATTAAAAAAGAGTACCAAATGGTTCTGGTGTTCCTATGGTGGCCCTTTCCTTTTTCCTAAAGATCAAACAAATATATCAAGGAAGGTTTCAAACTGACCCTCAATTCCTAACTTCCTCTAGGATATTGCAAGACAATAAGGACAAATTTAGGATCTCCTCCTCCTGATAATTAGCAAAGGTTGGAACACTTCCTTGATTCACAATCTCTAGATCAGTAGAACTTCCTGCCCCCTCTCCTATTCATGTCCATGCTATCCCAAACACTCTGGTGTTCATGGAGCCAATCGATAAGCTGAGCTTTTTTACCCTTACAATATATGACAAGATTTCTGAACTTCTGAGGAGGAGGTAATTCCTGGAATCATATAGATATAGGCAAGCGGACTACCAGCTCAGACCTCATACCTCACTATGATTGCCACCAGGGCCCTCATTTGAAATCCCTTACAGGGCCAGGGGTTTCCGTGCCTGGTCAAGACACATAGTCTGCAAACCCTCTACACTCACTCCCATAAATAGCCCTGCCAAGGCCATGATTCCTGTAATATGCTGGATTCCAGATCTTACCCCATTAATTTACTACATAACCCTCATAGGTAGGGACAGAAGTTTTGTTTTATTATTTAGAACATTTCTGTATTATTACTTTCTCTATATGCACTATGTACATAGTGTATAGAGAAGGTATTGCACTGCACCCAAAAATTTGATACCGAGATTTCACCGGAAATATATGTTTTAGGGTCCCCTGTATCCAAAAAAAGCATTTTCAGAAAAAGGTCTGTGTGTGTTTCCGTGTGTCTGTGAACACGATAATTCAAAAACAAAAAGTGGGTAAAGTACCAAACTTGGTATTTAAGTTTAGTATCTGCCAGGGATGCGACACAAAGCTTTTGAGAAAAATCCCCCCCCCCCCAAACTACCCTTTACATGGAACTTTTTTCAAAAATTTTGATTTTCTAAAAAATGGCACCAACGATTTTTATTAAAATGTTGTATATTAAAGATATTTACCTGACAAATAAAATGTATATATTGAATTTTCTGGGAATAGCCTCTGAAGACTACTTTATTCTGGATGAATTTTACGGAATTTTGCATAGCTGCTAAACCGTAAGAGATAGGCAAAAACTTACCCCACCAAAGATGTAGAGCATGTTAAAGCTCACAATTTATGTTATATACATTTTTCTTGTAGAGTTGATCGTCTTTGAATTATTCCTTGTTTATGATTTTGCCTTTAAAAAGCTTATACTTTTCTCACACAAGAATTTGTCAACACCTGTACATACAAACAAAGGAGCCTGTCACATAGCAACCACTTTTGACTATCACTTTAACCTATGGTACTCCCTTTTTGCGCTTCTACTCATGAGGAAGCAAGTAATAAGAAATGAAGTAAATAGAACATAAGCTTTTTAACAACAATTTGTTGCAGAGCTATAGATAAAGTCATGTGAATGGAGCACATCAGATTTTTTTTTCGTTATTTTCAGTGTTATTTTAAGTGGGTTTTAGTGTAATAAAGATGATTTCAGAGACACTTTTAGAATGTGTCATTTTAAAAATTTGGTATAAGTGAAAATTACTGAATAACTTAATTTGAAATACAAACCCTTTGTATCAAGTCATGAAAGCAAGCACTTTATTTTTACATATGCTTACAAACTATCAAGAATTGTGATGTTGATTGATGTTTGGTGGAATTTAGTAACAATGACGGTCAAATTATATGTGTTATTAATTTGAGTCAGTTATTTAACACATCACTTACATTTTCATTATGAAGGACTAGTTTTGGAAGCCTATGCTACCATTTTCAACCTCATGGGTCCAACTGTCGTTGTTGGTTGCATCTGCCTGTGTTCTCTTCTCTGAATTTCTTAACTAAGTTGTCAACTGGCAGGATTTCAAAGTTTAATAGGTGTTCTTTGTGTTTCCTTATGAGGATGATTTCCCAGGTTGTGAGTTCATTGTGACCAGACATAGTTTTTAGCAATTTTGGATTGGGATCTAGATTATGGTTTTCATTCTAGAAGTGAAATGCTAATGCTGATTTATCTTCTTGTTTTAGTTTTAGATTTCTAAAGTGCTCTTTGGCTCTGATTTTAAACTTCTTTTGGTTTGTCCTATGTAGAACTTTCACAATTTGTACATTTAATTTGATATATTCCTGATGTATTTTCTGGTGGAATTAATCTTTGATTTTTTAATTTAGCAACTTTATGACAGAAAATCTGTTTATTGGAGTCAGGGCGATGTTTTGTTCCTTGAAGATCTTTTTGAATTTTCTAAATGCTTGGGGATGGTAATTGAATTTTTTGAATGTGTTGTTATTATCTTTTCCTGCTATTAAGGTAGTTATTTCTTTTATGGTTTTTTCTGCTTTTCTTTATCTAGTTTCTTGTATATAAGGTTCTTGCAGTATCCATTTTGTTCCGCTGTTAGAATTATGGTTTTTAACTCTTTGTTGAATTCGGTTGTGCTCATCAGTATATTTACTAATCTATGTGTGAGGCTGTTTATTACTGCATGTTTGTATGGTAAGGGGCTGTAGCTTTCATTTTTAATGTCATTTTCCAATTGAGTTGGTTATCTATAGATTCCAAAGTTTACTTTTGTGCCATTTGTGATGATTTTTAGGTCTAAAAATGGAGTTCTCCATTGGTTTCTTTTTCCATTGTGAATTTTAGTTTTTTCTTGTAGATTAAGTAATTTTATGGCATCATCTAAATGTCTGCTTGGCATTATTGCAAATATGCCGTGAACATAGCGGTAGCATACCTTGGAAACCCATGGGAATGATTTCTTCATGTGTGTTTCGAATTTGCTCATAGATAAATTTGCCAAAAATGAAGAGAGAGGGTTGCCCATAGAGAGTCCTGATTTTTGCATATAATATTTCCCATTGAAGTGAAATTGTTTTGTTCAGTGCACAAATTTTGTCAGTTGAATGTATTCTAATTCTGCTGGTTCTATTTCTGTTGTATTTAGCCATTTTTTTACTTTCTCAACATGTACTATGTACATTAGTGTATAGAGAAGGTATTGTAATACACCCAAAAATGTTATACCAAGATTTCACCAGAAGTGCATGTTTTGAGAACCCCCTTAATCCAAAAAAGCCTTTTTAGAAACATGTCCGTGTGTGTGTGGGGCATAGCTCAAAACGAAAAAAACCCAATAAACTTGGTATTTAGGTTTGGTATCTTCCAAGGATGTGACACAAAGATTTTCAAGAAAATCCCCCACCCCAACTACCCTTTACATGGAATTTTTTTTCAACATTTTGATTTTCTCAAAAATGGCTGTAATGATTTTAATTAAAATGTCATTAAAAATATTTACACAACAAATAAAATGTATATCTTGAATTTTCTGGGAATAGCCTCTGAAGACTACTTTATTCGGATGAATTTTATGGAATTTTGCTTAACTGCTAAACCGTAAGAGATGGACAAAAACTTACCACACAGAAATTGTAGAGCACATTAAAACACACAATTTATGTTATATACATTTTTTGTGGAGTTGATCGTTCTTGAGATATTTCTTGTTAGTTTCAGTTTTGAAAAATATACTTTTCTCATACAGGAATTTGTCAACTCGTGTCCATACTAATAAAGGAACTTCAGTTACATAGCAACCAGCTTTTGATTATCACATTAAGCTATGGTACTCCCTTATTTTGCTTCTACTTATAAGGAAGCAAGGTATTTCTGCAAATTGTTTCTCAATTAGCATGAAATAAATATAAGCTTAAGCTTTCTAACAATTGTTGCAGAGATATAGAGAAAGTCATGTGAATGGAACACATCAGATTTTTTTAATAGGTCTTGCAGTTTTTGAGTTGGGATCAACCATTTTGCTAATTTGTATGTTGGGAAATCAACATATATTGTGATCGGCCTCATTGTTTTTCCTGTTTAGTGAATCTTTCGTAGATCATAAATTCTGGGTAATGCTGGATTGTCTACTTTTCTTTTACATGATTTTGGTTTTTTGATAATTTTACTTTCTTTTACCGCCTTGCTTAATGTCTGGATGCACAAGTTTAGTGGATTGGTTTCCACTGTGATGTATTGGTCATCATGGAGTAAATTTTCCATTCTGTTTATGTACTCTGTTTTGTCCAACATTTCCATCTTTCCTTTGTTTGCTTCAGTGTATATGCCTGGTTTGTATTTTAGTGATTGTATTATCGGGCTATTGTATTTGGATTTCTTATAGTTTTTTACCTGGTCAACTATTTTTGAACGTTTACTTTTCTGCATGGTTTTATCTTCATTTAAGTTTTTTGTAGCAATTTGGATGTCTGTAATGTAATCTTCTACTTGATTTGAATAATCAATGCATGTATTTAGCCCTTGGTTCAGAAAGTTGAACTCTTTTTCTGTGAAATTTTGATTTGACAGGTTTACTACATTATCTGTGATTTTACTGTGTTGTGGTTTTTGGTTGTGTTTTGGTTTTTGGTTGTGTTTTGGTTTAGTTGGTGGCTTTTCTTTCTTTGTTTTCATGCATAGTTTCTCTAGTTTTCTTTTTAGCTTTGCTGTTTTGTTCTTCATTTTTCTGTTAAGAATTTCGAAAAGGTTCTTTTACATGTTTTCCCAAACTATGTTTCCTAAATTTCCTATTAGTTTTAGGTGCAATGAATATAGTTAAGAGTTCTACATCATTTTTATTTTTGTAATGTTGGTTTTTCCAGTTCTAATACTTTTTTCTCTGCTGCTTTTTGCTGTTTACTGTTGTGATCAAATTTTACTACTCTTCTCATGAAATTGGGTACTATTTTTTAATAATGCACAAGTTAAGAAACTTAAGATTGACAGCAATTTTTCTTCCTTCCTCCTGTAATTTAGTGAAGAGCTTAATTTCTGTTCTGATTTCTATTAATGATTGGTAGGATCCAACCAAGAAGCTTACTGGCCAGCATATTGGGGAAGGAGGTGGCCTTTGTTTGGGAGAGTGTTAGGAAGCCACTAGCTGGGTGCCTGGAACTTGTATTTCCTCCCAAAAAAGGGGACAAATATCTTGCAATATTCCCAAATGTAGAACCCATTTTCTGTATTGGAACAGCACTTTAAAGGTACATGATTAAGTGTGTGATAAGATAGGCCAAAATAAGTTCTTTCATTCACACTAACCTATAACATAATAACCCAAAGTCACGGGTACAAACCTGGCGGAGCACGATGGATTTTTTTGGGTGTAAAAATCCTTAGCATGGCTTCCTTTGGAAGGGAAGTAAAGCCGTTGGTTCCATGTTGTAGATTTACGGCACGTAAAAGAACCTCAAACCTGATAGAGAGGCCTCTGAGCAAAATTAAGCGGTCTTTCACGCCCAATTTAGAATGAGACTCTGAGAACCATAGCAGTTAAAGAGCGTCCAGAAATAACATGCCATTTACATTTTTATAACATAATATTGCCTCATGAGTAGAGATAGGGATGGTACTGTGGCCAGGTGGATAGACTGTTCACCTCCCACCTAGGCGGCTCAGGTTTGATCCCAAGCGGCTGCATTTGGGATTTGTGGTGGAAGAAGCAGCATCTGGGCAGGTTTTCTCCAGGTCCTCCGATTCCCCCACCACTCATTCCACCAATTGCTCCATCATCTTTCCTATCATCTAATTCACTTGAATCACACTCGTGACCTGGCTATGGGCCGAACACTCATTCCAGGTTCTCCATTCTGTGGTTTCATGACATTAGCTCTACGACAGGCTTATGAACCCTAGGCATCTACTTGTAAGTCCTAGGGGGGGGGGGGTCAGTTCTAAAGTATAGGGAGCATAAGCTAACTATGAAAAATGAGATTTCAGTTTAATGATAAAACTGAAAAGCATTAAAATCATGAAAACATAGTGGGAATACATTCTGGACATTGAAAACAGCAGAATTTTCCAAATTTAAATTGCAAAATAACCAAAAATTGGGTTTTTATGCAGAATTAGGAAAATTTTCTAGCAATATCAGGTCTATCCAGGTAAAATATGACAACATTTTGACTTATATTTAGTTTACCAACCCGATGGGGTTGGTAAACTGATACACTACTGCAAATACTTTTGGACAGAATATATATGCATTTAATTGTTGGCAGCCTATTTTGTGACAGATAATATTGTTGTCAATTTTCTGATTGCACTTTTCGGTGTTGCCCCATATTTAGCGATGTGTTGCTAAAGTATTTTAAACTAGTTCTGGTGACAATTATTGCAAAATACAATTTGCAATTCAACTGAACTCTTCAATATTTTTATTTAAGTTTAATGATTCGAGTTAAGTCTGGGCATGAAGAGACTTGTAGTCTAATTATACATATCTACATACCTACATAAAATGAGTAAATGGTGTTTCCCACCTGTTAATCATCCAAAGTCACTACACATGTGCAGACCTAACACTGTTGCAAACTCTATTCATCATTCTTTTCACGAGGATTCAGTACCTTCTGATTTTGGCCTTGCATCCCCTCCTTGCTGCAATAATAAACTTACAGTATATGGAAAGAGGAGATGTTTGACCTGATCCCATTGTTGGTCGGTTTTCTGTCAAACACAAAAGGCATTTTCGTGCTGGTTTTCACACTTGTCTGTTGATTTCTATGCATCATTTACTGAACAGTACTCAAATTGACCTCAAGAGGGGATCTTGGAGAAACTTAAGCAGAAAGCTGCATGTTAACCTGTCGTATATCTTGTGCCAGGAAACCATGTCAAGTTGGATGGGATTGAACACAACTACAGGTACATCTTTAAGCTATAAATATTTATTTTTACTGCAGTTTTCACCGTTCCCTGACAAAGACCAAGAGTTAAGATGGTCAAAAGCTTTGATTTTTACAGCTCCAATTTAAATTGTTGTTATCCAATGAAATCTTCATTTAGAACACTCAAATGTTGTACTTTGCAATAGACATCCGTTTGGGCCAAAAAAATTTTAGCTCGAACAGTTTTGTGATCTTAACTCTCTGATTCTTGGTAACCGAGGCAATTCACATGTATTAAGCACTTGCATATTGCTATTGCTCACACCATCTTTCAATGCTACCATCCCAAGACAAGCGGCAAATCTTTGGCACATGATGTCACAAACTGCAAATGATACAAACATTCTTGTTGCTTCTTTCCCAGAATTATTTTACTGTGATTATTCACTCAATTCTGATCTCTCTCAGGATATGCCTTTCCCCACTTCTTACACACTATGTAACCTTTTTCACCTAGGTAATATCATTTTTATGGTTATTTGTTCTGTGATTTTAAGAGCAGGTGATGCGGCATAAAAAATGAATATTGTTTGCCATTGTTATTTTGCCCTTTTCTTAGTTTGCCCATTTCTTTATTTTATAATGGGTTTTATGTTCATATATTTGTTGCTGTTTGAATGCATATTTTTCTCATTAATTGAGCAAATTAATCTCAATAATGCCAAAACTGCTCTGCACACGAAAGAGCTTGGGAATTTGAATCAGAAGGCCCATATTCTTCGGACAAGTCTATAGTACTGTAATAGCCAAATTACACAAGACCACCAGGACACAGTACTGAAGCATACTGAAACTGAAAGACGCTGAAACAAAAAGAATCTGAAATTGCAAAGAATAGTTATTGCTTCCTCATCTCAGCAGCACTGACCATTTTTATCTTCAGTTTTAGGGTCCTGAACCATTTTGCTGAATTCCTCTAAGCTGTCCATTTCTTCTAATTTTGAGGCTGGGTCTGTTCCCCATGTCTCACTCTCTGGTTTTAGAAATATAGAATGAGAATCTCTCAATATCAATTTTGTTCCTATGATTAGCAAGGGATAACTTTGGTCCACCCAGACAGAGCTATATATGCCAGGGTAAGACTATCAGTCTAACTCTGATGAAATGGTCCTTCAGGAGGTAATTGAGAGTTTTGGGCTTAAAGAAACCCATTTTCATGAGAAAATTACTAACCTAGAGAAATGCTGGAGCGTTCATTGAACTGAAAGGGAATGTTAAAAGACGAAGTACCTTGCAAGGTTGATGTTTTCCATAATACCAAAGCTCCCTTTCAAACTGCCTACCTACCAAACTGCCATATCCCAGATTTCTTTCCTTTTATGTTCATGATAAAATATTTGGAAGATATATAACACAGCATATATTTAACCTATTAAAAATAACAAGCAAAATTAATGGCATTTTGCTGCACAGATTTGTTTGAGACACCTATTTCAATTATTAAATGTATACATTTCTTGTACTTCAATAAGTGAGTTCTAGTTTGCCTTTCGTAAGATATGTATGAAGCTTAGGTATTGAATTTCTATGTATTTTAAAAAATTATTTATGTTAAACAATGAATGAAAGTATTTGTTTTGCAGTGGTGTAGTTGAAAAAGTAGTGTCAGAACTGAAACAGATTTTAAAGAAGGATTTTAATAAGAAGATGATTGAGAACACTGCCTATAAATGGTTTGAAAATTGGTGGGATGAACAAGAAAGAAAATCAAAGGTAAGATTTCTTTACACAACTTTAATTTTATATTTCTTTAACAACGTAAAAGTGATTTTCTGTGCAGATTTAAAGAATTACATAAAGGTCCCACAGTTTTGAATTTCACAAATTTTTCTCACTGGCATGAACTTAGAACCCTGATAAATGTAAATAACTTACTTTCTTAGAATGAAAACTAATAAAATTCAATTGTATACATTGTTATCCATAGAACTACTTTTGTCTCAAAACACGCTTCACACATCCATTGTATGCTTATCATTTTTCCGACTGCTTGTAGATGGTACTTGTAGAACATGTTTGAAGGTAAAACTTGTTTTATGGAAAGTTTGTAAGACATGTTTTTGTTAGTTTTAATTCTAATTAAGATCTTTGTTGTGAAGAGTTCCAATCATTTGAATCAAACTTGAATCTGCACAAACTCCTCTGCTCTTTCTGTCATGACCAGTCATATCAATTTCTTCCTTCTTCTAGGAATTGTAAACCCATAACTATGATGCCATAGTATTGTCTTTAATTTCACTTCATTTTGGGTCCCAAATAATTTTTCTCTAATTATTTGATTTTCTCCACTGCATCAAACAATGAAACATTCTTTGTGGTTTTCCACACCTCATTCTGCATAAATATGCCTTTCCGTATTCATATTAATTGTATGTTGTAAATTAATAATTAACTGATATTGTTGTAGTTGAAGATCCTGTACCGGTATTTCAAAACTCTTTCAGTTCCCATCCATTTGCTTCCTATTTTACGTAATTAATAGCTACATTTTTAACTGGAGTTGCTTTTGATAGAAGCAAAAACCTTTTACAAAATATTCTGTGTATTATCTTAATTTTGGAAGCAATTCTTAATAATTGTACTATTTTTGTGCATGTAGTATTTGTACTCTACTGTACCATTTCTCTACTCATTTTACTATACAGGATAGTAGGTGAATAAATATTTGTATCAGTGTTTTGAAGACAATGTTATGATTTTTTTCCTTTCTTTACAGTGTTATATTTTAAAGTCATGTTCATGAGGAAATTTTTACATTGTTTTTAGCTGGTTATTATTCCATATTTCAGATGTTCAGTGATTGTTTATGTAACAGGTGACACAGTTGATCCTCCTCTGCCCTTGCCCTTTCTGACTATAGGTGGTGTGATGTGAGGGACATTGATCGTTTCAACATTTAACTATAAGTTCTTGTTTTAATGATCGTTGCAACCTATGTAACCATAAATTCTTGTTTTAATACAGCATTATCTGACCACAATGTACTCAGAGTTCAGCATACAAATACTGAACACAATGGCATGCTGTATTTAAATTTGGGTTTATTGAACAAATACATCACTTCAACCATGTAAGCATTTGCACTTCCGCTCTTCAAATGACATAATTACCCTCATAGCTCTTACAAAGCTAAAACATTAAAATTGAACCTCAACACTTAAAGAAAGCCTTCAAATCGGGAATTAAGAGAATGTGTGTCACAGATCCTTTGATACTCTGCAGGGAAAGTTTGTGTTTTGGGAAGATGACAATTTAGAAAATGCTGATGATACAGATCCTCGCTATGATGACAAATTCCTCAGTTGCTATGTAAATCAAATTAATATCTGCTAATTCAGCATATGTAAAACCATCCATTTTGTAAAGGAAAGTTTGTGACTGAATCAGTTGCTCGTTTCCACACTGTGAGTCGCATGAATGCAGGTTGGTGGTGTGCAAGCTGACCATTGCATGCTTTATGTAAATATAGGAGAGACAACACAGGGCCATTCAAAACACATTAGACCCTGAAATTTGTGCTTCATTTATGACAATGCCTTTATTTTATATATATTATTTTATATATATTGTTATATATATATTTGTGTAAATCAGATAGTAAGTAGTGTTATAGTTCTAATGAAGTTTGTTTGCATTTCTTTGAAATACTTTCACAGGTCCAGAGTGCTTCTGTGGACAGTGAGTCTGCACCTACAGAAAAGTTAACCACACTGCCATCTAGTAACAAGCAAGAGAATCTTCTCAACTCCATTCTTGACACTGGAAGAGAAAGTCTTGGTTTTGAGCCAGTTGGGCTTGGAGGTTTTGGTCTTGGCTTCCGAGCTGCTTTTCCAAAGTTGCCATCTTTCCGGGTAAGAAAACAAATTGGGTGAATTGTTTGAACAAGCAAAAACATCTTTCCATTTTATTCACTCTTATAGCCTGTAGCTCTGCATTTATTTGGTAACAAGTTCACAGTTGCTGCCTCTGTGATCACATTCTGGCTTCCAAGTCAGAGGTGCAGATTTCATTCCTGGTAAAGTTGATGCTTTTATTTTTATTTTATTTCATTAAAATCATTTCCTTCCATCTGTAGTTTCTGGAAATATATAAATTATGTGGCAACAGTTAGGGATATAGGAAAATTAAGTACTTCTGAGATCTTAGGAATATTATGTTTATATATTGTTAGTAACACAAAATTATATCATTATTATAAAACATACAATTGCATTTATATTCACCTTTTTACTTTTAACAAGAGACACAGTAAGTAAATGCTGACTTTCTTTGGGTATATATGTATCACTACAGCCACCCCTTGACTGAATTATTGCTTCTACCATCCTTTGCATGCTCTCTGTAAGGTTGTTCAGTTTCTCAGTGGGAATGTCATTCCAAAAACATGAGAGGATATTTGCCGGTTCTTCCAGGCTCTGAGGTCTGGGGAATGCTTTTCCGGGCTCTCCATAGTTTGTCCCAAGCATGTGCTTAACAGGGTTTAAATTGGGTGATCATAATGGAAGTAGAAAGGGGAATACTCCAAATTCATCTAGCCTATTGAGCACCATATTAGCCCTATGCAGTGTGGCATTGTTCATCCAGAAAAAGGAAGTTTTCACCAGTTGTTACTTGAAACTGCGACACAAATATAAACTATAAACTATACTGACAAATGTACAAATCTGTGCGGCCTTGATAACAAATGTCACCCCATACCAATTCCTCTATAGAAAGGCGCAATTTGCTGGATATATCAGTCAGTTCTAAGCCTATTGCACTCGTCCATACTCTTATACAATGACTGTCATACAGAAGTCCAAATCTTGCTTGACTCATCCATGAATAATGTGGTGCACTATTCTTGTTCCCAATATTGATGAAGACGAGCCCATGCTAGCCTTTGTTGTTGCTGTGCTGGACCAAGAACCAAATGCCTCAAAGGATGCATGAAACAATGGTTTGCCTCTAACAAATGCTGTGCAGTATAAAGGCTGATTTGAATGTCACTAGCACTAGAAGTTTACTATAAGGCCGATGTCTTCTTGCCTGAAGAGAAAAATCTGTCACCTGCAGGTGAGGATTTCTTTGATCTTGCATCACTAGATCATTAATTTACAATTACCATCTCACTTTCTCTCTTGGCGAGTCTACGAATTACATTCTGAGAAACTCCAAGAGCATTTGCAACATTAATTTGTGTCAGTCTAGATTCATAGCTCAATATGACTCTGGAAGTGTCAATTACTTTCTTCCATGGTAATATTTGTGTCTGATTAGTCAAAAATCTCTTACGATGGTTATTTACTCTTTAATTCTGTTAGAATCCAATTCCATATTTGTAACATTCTTTTACATTGCTATTATAGCAATGAAAAATAAGGCATTTTCAAGCGACTGCCATTTATTTTTATGAGAATAATTGAATTAACAACATGTATCAGTTTAAAGATGTTGATGCCTACATAAATACTTAATATCAAAATATCCCTAATTTAGTACGAGGGGCATACTGAAAGTCACGAGCAACCCATTGTAAAAATTTAAATTTCAACAATGTAACGAAATGAATTGCAGGATCGTAATCTACAGACTTTAAGCCACATGTTGACATATTGTGACGTCATTAGCTTCTATCACGTGACCACAGACGGTGTTTGAAAAATGGCTGACATTGATGTTTTGTTTCGACAGCGTGCTGTCATTGAATTCCTTGTGAAAGAAGGAAAATCTGCTCCTGAAATTCATCTCAGACTTCAACGTGCATATGGAGGTGTATGCATGGGTGCCAGCAGTGTTAGAAGATGGGTGAAACATTTCAAAGATGGAAACACAAGTCTGCAAAATGCGCCTCGTAGCTGGCGTCCTCGAACTGCCTCTACAGAACGCAACAAGGAAAGAGTTGATGAGCTCATTACAGGAGATAGGCGATTCACTGTGAATGAAATTGCTGCGAAACTTGGAATAGGACATAGTGCAGTGCAAGAAATGATCCACAGCTTGGGTTATCGAAAGGTCTGTGCCCGTTGGGTCCCTCGTTTATTGACTGAAGACCACAAACTTCAGAGAAGAACCATTGCACAAAACCTTCTTCAGAGATTTCATAATGAAGGTGATGCATTTTTGACGTGTATTGTGACTGGAAATGAGAGCTGGTTCCATCACTATGAGCCAGAAACAAAACGTCAGAGTATGGAATGGCACCACTTGAACTCAACATCGAAGAAGAAAGCGAAGACAGTGCAGTCTGTAGGAAAAGTTATGGGAAGTGTCTTTTGGGATGCACAAGGTTGCATTCTGGTTGACTTTCTTGAACCTGGACAAACCATAAATTCTGCCCGCTACATCAAGACACTTCTGTAGCTCCGTCGGGATTTGCGTGATAAACGCTCTGGAAAGAGGATCATCCTTCAACAGGATAATGCGCGTCCGCATACTGCCCATGCCACTATGGAGAAGATCAGGGCATTAGGGTGGGAAACTCTTCCACATCCTCCCTACAGTCCCGATTTGGCACCCTCCGACAACCATCTTTTCAGTTCTGTGAAGGAGCAGATGCGTGGCCAATGCTACAAGATGCTGGAGGATATTCGGAAAGCAGTGCATCAGGGTCTGCGGTCAGCTGAAACGGAGTTCTATCACAAGGGCATTTTCAAACTTGTAGAACGATGGGAAAAATGTGTGCAAAACAATTGAGACTATGTCGAAAAGTGAAAGAAAGTCTGTAGATTATGATGACGTATTTGGTGTGGCTTAAAAATAAATATTAAGATTGTAAAACAGTGTTGCTCATGACTTTCAGTATGCCCCTCGTATATATGGAAATGAATGTTGGTTTGTTTTAAAATAGAAAAAGCTTGCATTGTATATTAGATGACTCTGCACTTGTCCGTTGCAGAGTTTACTGTCCTTGTTAATGAGGAAAATTAAGCAACCAAATGGTAGCAAACACCTCTTCAGCCAGAACCCATGCAAGTGAGAACATGATACAAAAGATCCTTTACATTCTTTGTGATGTTTGATAAATTGCAGACAAGTTGATTGTGCTTTGTGGATAAAAACCTGTTGAAAGGCTGTCATTAGTAAGCAACATTCTTAATAATCGGATTGAACTCTCATGTTTTCATTGAAGATGCAGTTTCAAAAGTTATTACATGCCCACCTGATTTCTGAGATCATTAACAGCACAGAATTCTGTTTGTTATGATACCTTTAACAAGTTTCCATCCAGCCAAAATGTTGATATGTTAAAAGCTTTAAAACTATCCCCCCAATATTAATTCTGGAACATTCCAAACGGAAAAATGTTAAATGCTCATAACTTGTCATGTTATATCTGTTTCCAATAAAACCTGTACAGCACATTAGTGTTTGGAATTTTATGGAACAAAAAACTTGGTCAAATATAGAACAAATAAATGTAATGCCAAAGCAATACCAGTGTGAAACTTTAAAGCACTAACTGCATGTTGATGACCTTCAGTGTGTTTTAAAGTTGCAGTGTCTTTTATGCAATAATAGAAATATAAGTTTTGTTTTCTGTAGTGCATTTAAGAGAGATTTCATGTGAGAGCACTTTACTTAAAATAATAAGTTTTAAACATACTGTACTTTATGTGACATTAAAGTTGAATTTCAACATAAGTTAGGCTGCAAAAGTCATATAAGTTTTCAAAAAATCATAATATTTTCATTTAAATGTTGCAAAGTTTGAAAAATATTTTTAATTGAACTATGTAGTTCTTCATTTTTTTATGCTATTGCAGGAATTTGAAGCATCATCAAAGGATTTCCAAATCCACTTTACTAATGATACTTGTTTTAATTTTTCACAAGAACAATTGCTATGAAAAAATTTGGATTTAGCATTTTATTTTGTTGTTCAATATAATGCAACAATACACAAGTTTTACATACTTTTGTATAATAATGGAGGAAAGGGTTGTAACAAGAGAAATCCAGCAACAGAAAGGCGTTAGGCAAGGATGTAAGTTAAGTCTGGTGGTCGTATTTAATTTATATATAGATGATGTATTAATGTAAATTGGGAAGAATAACAACACTATGCCAATAATTAATAATATCCAGATTCCAGAATTACTGTTTGCAAATGATTTAGTTGTAGTGGAATTAAAGTGAATGCTTTAAAACAATCCTTGCAAGCATTAAATAATTGCTCTAAAGAATGGAATTTAAAAGTGAACCAGGATAAGACACAGATTATAGTGTTCAAAAAAGGGGAGAAATTGAGCAAATATGAAAAATGGAAGAATGAAACTAAAAAAGAGTATAGGATAGTGAGAGAATGTATTTATCTAGGAGTCAAAATACAGTGGCAGCAATTGGGAAAAACAAAAGCAGTTTGCATTGGCAAAAGGAAAAGGAGCTTTATCAGCTATCAGATGTTGCAAATATAAAGTATCTAATATAAGTACAATATGGTGTACAATATGGTGATTGAGGCAAAAATGTTCTATGGGATAGAAATGTGGGGATTAGATGGAGGATGGGAAGTCATAGATGAGGTGCAAAGGAAATGCTTGGGTTACTAAATGCAACTGTTAGGCAGGTAGCACAAATAGAGCTGGTAGAGTGGCAAGCAAATGAAGGTTATGAAAAGGGCATTGAAATTTTTGT
This sequence comes from Hymenopus coronatus, assembly GCA_030762935.1. Lineage (NCBI taxonomy): Eukaryota > Metazoa > Arthropoda > Insecta > Mantodea > Hymenopodidae > Hymenopus > Hymenopus coronatus. The sequence goes on along the minus strand of CM060888.1, from coordinate 101,726,558 downwards.
TTAGAATATTGAACTTGGAAGGAAGGAAGGAATTTGTTAAAACAGTGATTAGTATATCAAGATAAAAAGTTTAAAGAACAAGGGATGGGTAGACTGTCTCAGAAATAAGTTGGAAAGTAGTGGGTTAGGGGAAGTGGAGAAGAAAAGAAAATAATGTGAATAATTTCTGGAAATTGGCAAGGAAAAGATTTGAGGATATAGAAATACAAAAGATATTTAGTGAAATAGCTGAAAAGAGATCTTTAGTAGTGCATTGCATGGGTGAAAGCAGGAGTAGGGAGATTAAAAGGTTTAAGGAAGTGTATTCCACAAAATCAATGTCCTATATGTTGCGGAAATGAAGACAAACACATAGTATTTAAATGTAAAGGAACTGAAGTTTGGAGAAAAAGAGTATATTAATAGGAAATGGTTGAAGATAGATAGAAATGTAGCAGTAGTTCGAAATGTTTCAAAAAGACAGTAAGAATTGGACAATTCTTATATAAAGTGAAAAATAAATGGTTACGGTCAGTAAATAGACTAAAAAATGGTGTAACAAGCTAGAATATGAGTATTGCCAGTATACAGCGTAGCATAACTAAGTAATAAACATAATTTTTAAAGCAAAAGATATAAACACATAGAATAGTTTAGAATAGTTTATGAGAAGCATAACAGCATACAGCTTAGCATAAATAAATAACAAACACAATTTTTAAAGCAAAGGATATAAACATATAGTTTAAAATAGTTGATCAGAAAATTAAGATTGAAAAAACTAAATTTCTAAACTTTCTATATTTCATTCTGTTTAAATTTTTGTTATAACTTTAAACACTGCCATTTACAGAGAAAGATCAAAGTCCCATCCCCACCACCATTAGATGAAGATGATTCTCGTAAAGAACTGGTGGAGAGCGATCAAGAAGAAATGGTGCAACCTTCAGATACCGAGATTCAGGTAAATAAAAGAAAGAAAAAATAAAATTCTTTAAGGAATTTTTTTAAATGTATAAAGTGGTAATGTTACACTGAGTTGGGTTTAAGTACACAAACTTCACTAAAATTAAGTGTTACTATAATTACACAAGGTAATAAAATGTTTGTTTTAAATTCTACTATGTGCAGCATAATTTACAGTACTACTCAGCTCATATCCTCAATCAGCAGCTCCACTCTTTTGCTCACTTCTTTATTTATCCAATTTATTATCCATATCCACTTTTAACTTTGTATAAGAATTGTACAAATTTACTATGGTGGTCTTTTGGACATTCCCTTTATTGGAGCTCTTTGTCAATATTTTTTCATTTTATTCAATAAATTTATCCTTCCAGCACTTTATTTCTGTACAATAAAACATTATGTGCTTCAATTCTTTCTTCCTCTTGTAGCAGGAATACCTGATCTCTGCAAGCTGGAGTCTCGTTCCGGGCTGCTTCTGTCGGAAGCTGATTCCATTCCTAACAGTGCTAATTAACAAGCTCTCAGGGTTCTTATGTGGGTGAGGCTAAATTATGAGACTTGATTCCCCTTTGTATAAACAGATTTATTTTACTTTCCCTTTTCAAAAGTTAGCGGACGGTTTAGCTTGGTTCCTTACAATAATAATGTAACTTAATCTCTTAATTGCAGTAACTTTAATGCTTTTTCCCACCACCTAGCATATTACAAATTACATGGAAGCCTAACTTCCCTAACACCCTCTACTGAGCATGTGGCTGCTTCGTCACACGCTTGAACACTAGTTCTGCTTTGCACAACAATTTGCTTGAGAAGAAGCGCACGCTGTTAGTGACACTCTATTTATATGTCACAGGTTTGAAGCTAAGTTTGCCACCACATAATGTAAGGTGACTCGTGATTGGTTGCCACCCCGTTGCTGGGTGCCTACTATGAGAAAGTTCTGGTTCAAATTCTCTAACAGTTTGTTCAGTCGACATTTCTAGGAAAAACTCAGTGTGTCCTTCTCTTGCTTGTTTTCCTAGTACCTGTGTTCTTGGAACTTCAGTTGCTGCTGTCTCTTACATATATATCTCTTGTCTCTTTTCTTTTACCCTGACTTTGCCTAAACCCTGTGCAATCTTTCCCTGGAATTCCAGCTAGCCGGCCGTTCGCTATTTACCCTTGTATAATACCTGTTCTTGACCTGCTCCGCAAAGCTGTCCTGAGTTGTTTCTGACATGCCTATAAATATTACTTCTGTACGATTGTTATTAATATTGATGTTACATACATATCCTTATTCTAATAATATTGATTATCTGTACATGTCATATTCCCTCACACTCTCATATAATGGATGAACTGTTGTTTGAAATTATTTTGATTACTGCATCTTAAAATACTCCTTGCTTTTTTCTGAAACCTCTTGTTACATTCTCCTCAGCATCCACAGATATTCTAAAGCATTTTTTCTGACTTACTCAATCCACTGTTACTCATCAAACTTATGGTTTGTAACACCATTGCTGTTGTTCAAAAGCTGTTCTAAGTATAATCCATTGTATTGTTTTGGCCATAAAACCACTCAATAAAGATAGATTTTATTGATTATTGAATGAATTTATATCATAAATCACAATACAAACAGTTGTATTTCACACAACAATAAATCTTCTTCCTTTCCTTTTCCTTAGACACATTCATCTAAGTTTGTATCCTTCTGAGTTGCTTGTTCCACCTTATACATACCAACACCCTGGTTATAGGTGTATAAGAATTCTGTTTAATTAATACTCGATAATCCCATTCTCTCTTCTACTCATTTCATCTTCCTTGCATTGCCTCGCAATTCTAAACCATTTCTTATGCACCTTTCCTAAATATGTTCTACACAATATAATAAATTCTCTTCTATTATTTTTAAATATTCTGTTTACTAATTCCTCTATCCTTAGTTTATGCCACTTATTAAATCTCAATTCCCTTCTCTATACCTTTGTCTTCTTGCAGTTAGAAAACAATGCAGTGCTTCTTTTTACCCACACATTAGGTGTATATTAATGTTATAATTCCTTCTGAGTCCCCTTTGATAACACACTTGTTCTTGCCTAAGCATATCCTTCTCTCACCGCTTTATCACATAAGTCCACACATTTCTCACTGCCCCAGTCTGTGTTTATATTTCTGTATAGTGTCAGCAAATGTTTATTGCTTAAGCTACTAAGCAAATCTAAGAGGGCTATATATATATAAATAAAAAAAAAAATCTTGTTTTTCAGTATCCTCAACACAAGCTTTCACTTCTTTCCACAAACCTTTTCTCATGCCAATGTTCCCGTCCCAAACATTTTCCATTCCTATTTCTCCTCAAATTTTTCTCATCTTTGCATACCAACTGAACTTCCTTGCACTAACAAACATTCTTTGACAATGTTTCCAACCTCCAGTATTTCCACTCTATATAAATATTGTAATCCTCTTTTAATCACTTTCCTCTTAGCTCCTGTTTTACCCAGCAATTTGATTTTCTTTATCCATATCTCCTTCCAAATCGGCCAACTGAATCTGTTCTTCTGTTACTCTAGCATTAAAATCTCCTACAATCACAAATTCATCAATTGGGTTCTTATTTTCTGATTCCTCCATATTTTTTCCTATAATTTCACACATATTAGGATTAAAAGTCTGATGACCCTGACGACCCCTGTACATAATTTACTTTCTTTTGGCACGGACCTTTTTGCTTCTGTCGGTTACCTCACCATCGCTGTCTCGGAGTTGAGTGGGCTGCTGTACATCTTGGGAACTCTCGTCCTGGACCCTTGGTGTAGTAATTATGCTGAGAGATGTGTTTTATAGGTTTGAATTTACCGCTGGATCTGTAACATTGGTCACGCTTACAGTTGGCGGAACAAGAATTTCTGTTTAGCACTGAACCAATTGTTGAGACAGTTTTAAACTTATTCTCTGCAGTGAAGTTGTTTGTATTTCATTTATTATAACCCGGTTATATTGCACATCAAGTAATTTCTAGCTGTATTGTCAGTGAGTATAAGAATCTCAATCCCCTTGCATGGTTAGTAGGATCTTTTAAGAGAGAATGAATTTAAAAGTAATTTGGTATTTAAAACTTTTATTTGTGGAAATTGTTGTAACAACACCGTTTACCAAGGCACGCTACTTGAACTGGTTTCTTTTACAGAAAATTGTGCCCAATATCTGCTTTATGGTATGTACTTACATAAATTATTGATGATAGTTAATAAAGTACATGATTTTTATATACAATTACTATAATATTAATCTCGATTTCTGAGATAAACTTATAGCGTCTGTGGCTAGGTCTTCACTATTCAGAGACCTTGTACTGGAACTTTATAACACTTTCACTTCTAACTTATAGTTGAATATCATTGTTTTTAGTATTGTAATCTGCACATCACCATGAGGACGACAGATTTCCGTGTTCCCACTTTTCATGAAATACATATACAATATACATTTGTTTATGCTCCTAGTAGTTAAAATTAATATATTTTAATAATTTACATAATAATGTTCATATAATTATGAACTTAGTTATTTGTTAAGCTTTGTTCTTCTCCTTTGTTACATGCTTAAGCAAATTACAGCATCCGGTATCGCGATCTCTTTTGTTCTCCTCCTTCTCCTCCCATATTATATGTTTATTTAAGTTTTATATGCTTAATATACTTTCCTAAACACCAATTCTTAGCTATCTTGTACATAATGATTAATATTTAATACATAACCTTGGCTATGCTACTTTCATTAAACACACCATTTTAAGCAGTTTTCGTGCATATCATGAAGCGATGATGTCACATTGCAATTTCTTCACATACATTTCTTTGGCTTTTAAGTGCCAAACAATATTATTTTATTATTTTTTAAAACTGTTTTAGGGCAGTGTAGTTTTATTTTTAGTTGCCTAGATTGCTTCAATGTTAAATTTTGCATCACTTTGATAACTCCTATTTTTGTTAGCTAGATCTTAACCATTGCATCCTATCATTAACACTTGTGACATATCTCCTTTTGTTGTCCAATAAACTCTCCACATTCCAAAGAATTGCTGCCAGGGAATTTTCGTTTTACTGACTTTTCTATCTACTCTAAATTATCTAATTTCGCTTTTGCCCTTGTAACTCTTGTGGTCATTCCCAATTTTTGGACGTCATCTTGTATCTCTAATTTATTGCCTGAGGGCATTGTTACTACATTCAAGCCTGCTATGTCTTTCTACACATCCAATCCTGCCTGCACTGCATTTACGTTCCTTCTTGAAAATATTGATTTGTAAAACTTGACTACACTAAAGTATTAAGGAAAAGCAATTTTGTGTTGTAAAGTCTGTATTTCACTGCAAATCATGCATTGGGTTCGCCTTTAAGATATTGCCATTTCTGTTTACTGTGTACTAGTACAGCAACTCCGTAAACTGGAAATCCTGTAATACCAATATGTTTGCAGAATTCTGAATTGTGGGCACAAGCTGATTTACAAGGGTGGTCTGAGAAGTTCTTGGCCTGATAATGAAAATGACAATTTATGCTTTCAATGAAGTTTTATTTTTCATCATTGTCATACATTATAATGTAATACATTTTATCCAATGCCAATCCCCCTTCACTGTAGTGTTCCTCTGGAAGTGCTGCAAAGTACCCAGTTGCAAATGACTTCTTAATTGGATGAAAAGTACTGACCAGTGAGGAACTTCTTTAGTTTTAAGATTAGTTGGAAGTCCGAGGAAGTGAAATCTTTTAAGTAGGGTGGATGTTCCAGCACTTCATAGTGCTCAATTTCTCCATTGCCAAGACACTTTTGTGGGCAGGTGTATTGTCCTGATAAAAAGCAATGTTTTTCTTTGCTAAGCCAGGTCTATTTTCACAAATGTTTGCATCCAATTTTGTTAGAATTTGAGAGTAGTATTTTCAGTTATGGTTTTATCTTATTCAAGATAGTCAATCAACAAAAATAATTTTGCATCCCAAAACACAGATGCCATGATCTGTCCTGCCTTCTTTGGACTGAAGAACTGGCTTTACCCACTGCATAGACTGCTGTTTGGATTCGGGTGTGTAATGGTGAATCCATGTTTCATCTGTTGTCGAGCCCCAATGCAAAAAGTCAGTTTTGTTTTTCTTAAAATGCACAATGTACTTTTTGGATAATTTCTAGTTTGGTTGCAGTTTTTGAATGTCCTTAGTGTGCATCACCTTGGGCGCTTTCATGGCCATATTGAAATCAGCCACCCGTTTTTTCAAGGTGGAAATTGAAGATGAACAGTCACCGTATACATTTACAAGCCACAACTGAATTTCAGTTGGTGTTAAATCTCTTTTACAAAGAATTTTACCACTGCACAATACTAGAGTTTTTCTATTTACAACACACCACAACTTCTTCAAATGACTACCTAGAGTCAACTGCTGCCAGGAAAGACGTGCAAGTTTACATGACGTCCACTATCATGTGTAACAAGTAAGAGGAAATATTATGTGAATAGTGTTGCAATCTCTGGGCAAAGCAGAGAACTTATCATACGGCCCTTATATTATGCAATTTGAAGAAAAACATAGTCAGATGTAGAATAATACAAACAATTTGCTCTCAGTTTAATAATACAGGGTGTCTACTGATACTGGATGTGCTGAAATTGCTGGATACTAATATACTGGAATTTAACGATTATGTACCAGAAAAATAACCAATGTTTAAAGTTATTGATTCGTGGAAGATTTTTATTAGTCAAATAAGCACAATGTTATTTCTTTGCATTACATCTGTTTTTCCAAAATATTTTAAATGTATGCTGTTTATACATTTCAGGTTGATTCTTACCTGATCTTGTTTAATGGACTTTGGCAAACATATTTGCATTTGCCAAGTGGTACACTGCCGACTGAAAAACACAATCATGTAACAGTTAGATGTGAGGTGTTATGAACTTAGGGAGCTCACAAGCATATGGGGGGGGGGATACAGGGGCACAAACTACTGGTTAACCTAATGGTTAGAGGGCATAGATTAGGATCATTGCTAAATGTTTTCGTTTCCCCCAAGATCGCTAAACAGCACCATTAATTCATTTCGTTTCCCCCAAGATCGCTAAACAGCACCATTGTTAATTCATCAGTGCTGCCATTTAGTGAGTTTGGTATCATCCCTTAAACAGTGCCATCTGTTGAATTCACGGAAAATGTTTTGCTTCACTTCCGGTTCACTTATCTACTGAACTTTAGACATTAATTTAAGACAGTTTATGGTTAAATCTCCCATTTTAGTGTTGAGCCATATAAAATGTAAAATGTTTATAACTGGAAGTTTAGCCTATTTAATAAACCACTGTAAAAGCCAAAATCTAGCCTAAATAGCATGATTTTATGCAACTAATAAAAGGGTTAAATTTACACACACTGCACTTATTTATTGGATCGGACAATGTTTTGTGGAGCCTTTGCCCACGTCATCAGCTGTAGAACCACTACTGCTGGAATCTGTTGCTGTTGGTGCTGTTGTACTGTTTAATCTGGTGGAAGGGTGATTAGGTTGAATAAGCAAGCCATGGGCGGGAAGTTCAAAATTCATGGCTGTGTGGCAATGTTTTAGGATAAAATTCTTTTTCCATGCTGTTAACTCAAATGGATTGGATAATTCTTGTAATAATTTTATTTCTGAGTTAATTTCATGGTTGTGGTGCCAAAAATAGTGTGCACAACTTTATGTTTCTTCTGTGTTCCTATTTACATGTTTCCAAATTTCTTTTGGTTTTACCAATATATTTTGAATTGCATTCCAAACAATCTATAGAATATATTCCTGATTATTTGATAGGAGGTATTTTGTCCTTCAATGAAGATCCTAAGAGATTTTTTTATACCATATCTATTGACTGGAGCTAGTTTTATGTTGAATTTATTAAAAATTTTGCAAAATTTATGTGAAGTTATGGGTTTAAGTAAATTTGTAATATTTCTTCGGTGCTGCCTTTGTTTCCAGGGTAGTTAATGTCTTTAATGTATTTTTGCTTCTTTTATTTCTTAATCTTCTTTGTGATGGTGGAAGTATCAGAACCGTTGGCTACTGTTGTGTTTAAAATATTCTCAAACTCTTTTTGATATTCATTGATATTCAGAGGAACGTTGACCATTCTGAATGCTAAGCTGTTGAATTCTGCATATTGGTGTGTTATGGAGTTAAAACTGTTCTTTTTTATGTAGTTGTAAGCGTGTGTAGTTTTTCAGTGTATTCCATGCTCTATCTTGTTTCTGTTATTAATTTGAGATCAAGGAGTGAAATGTAGCCATTATTTTCTCTTTCTATGATGAATTCTATGGCTTTTCTTTTATGTTGAGAAGTTTGAGGCATTCAACTGGAACTGGAACTCTGCGATCTTATTGATCCTTTTCTTCAAACCAAAACTGAGGAAGGGCTCAACTTTTTCAAACTGCTGCCAGAGGGCAGATTTTAACTGCTTGGTAGTCGCCCTCCGTGGTGTAATGGTACCATGCTGACTTCATATACCCAAGGTCGCGGGTTCAAACTCGGCGGAGGACGATGGATTTTTTTGGGCGTAAAAATCCTTAGCATGGCTTCCTTCGGAAGAGAAGTAAAGCCGTTGGTCCCTTGTCGTAGATTTACGGCACATAAAAGAAACTCAAGCCTGATAGAGAGGCCTCTGAGCAAAATTAAGTGGTCTTTCACGCCCAATTTAGAATTGGACGCTGATAATCACAATAGTTAAAGAGCGTCCATAAATAACATGTCATTTATATTATTTTTGTCTGCTTGGAGGTTTTGATTTGCAGCTTACTGTAATGTTTGGAAGCACTTATCTATGTGAGCGTTTTCACTAACATGAAAAGTATAAAAATTAAATACAGAAGCTGTCTCAGTAATGATTCTTTGTTACACCTACTAAAAGAAATATACATCCCTTCTTTGGTGAAGGAGTCAGACAATCCTCATTGCTCACATTAATTTCTGCATTTTGAAATAGGATAATGTATCCTATTTCAATAATTAGGTTGCTGTATTTTACTGATAAATATATCTGAGTGAAACTTTTTACTATGTGGCCCTCAGCATGAATTGTCTAAATATTTTGCCCCCAATCACTCTGAATTTGGACAGGCCTGATCTAGATAATTTTGCATTGTAACATGAAGTTGCTAACTTGCAATTATTCATCATGGTTATTCCCCATGTAATTTAAAACTGAACCGTATTGCACTAACTCAATGTGTTATATGTTGTGAAATTTGATTTACTTGTGTGATATTTGTCAGTCTATAGTGGAAAAAACTTCAGACAATGTTCATTACTTTAAATATTCAAATTGCACCAATAATTTTGTAAACCACCAAAGTTTAGAGTCACCAGCTGCTCCTGAAGGTTTGGATAATCTTTACTCTTAAATTTTTTCATAGGCTATACAACATTTCAGGATTTTGAAGATTGCTGCCAGGAGGGATTGGGAGTTTTATGAAATTACTGTTCTAGGAGGAGAGAGTTAGCATAAAGCATTTTCTAGATCATTATATAATCATTTCTTAAAAGAGTACAAAGAATAAATTTAAATTAAATCATCATTCACCTTACATCATCAATGAGTATGATAGCTAATAACAAACACGGCTTTATATTAAGCTGTTGAAACAAATAAAACTAGTAAAGATGTTGAGAAAACCATAACAAATATTTAAATAAATACTGCTGCATTTTTACTGCTTGAGTCAATACAATATTGAAATTTTATCAAAAGTTAAACTGGAAATGCAGGAAATATGTTGGAATTTTAAACTTTCAAGGCACCAAACACTCTGAGCTTAGACTCAGCAATGAGTACTGTTACTATATTTCATTCTTTCATAAAGCACTAAATTGGTCAATTCTGTTTTATGTATAACAGGGTGAGGCATCACCGATTTCTTCTAGAACAGAAATTAGCAAATCATCTAGTTCCTCAGAATCATCCACATCTTCATCAGATTCAGACCGTTCTAACAGTGAAAGTAGTTCTGATAGTGGAGTGTTATTAAAAGATTACCTGCAGTTATATAAGCTGCTAATTGAATTGCTAAAGTACCAGATCAAATGATATTTCTGATTGTTTAAATACAAAATCTCATTGCTAAGCTCAGCAATGAACACTGTGACTATATTGCATTCTTTCATAGAGCACTTAATTAGTCAATTCTATTTTATGTAAAACAGGGTGAGGCATCACAGAGGCATTTCCAGCCTTTTGAAGATGAATCATCTAAATTATCACCGATTTCTTCAAGAACAGAAAGTAGCAAATCATCTAGTTCCTCAGAATCATCCTCGTCTTCATCAGAGTCAGGCAGTTCTGACAGTGAAAGCAGTTCCGATAGTGAAGCCGAAGATGTTGAAGAAAGGCGCAAAAGAAGGTTTTTGGATTTGGTTGACATGGAGGACCTTGAGGCCCTTCAGAAACTCAGGTGAATGTTGTTTATTTCTTTTATATATATTGTATTTATCCAAATACAAGGTGACCCCTATTTTTCAGAACTCAATTTTGAAATAATTTAGCATATCATATACATATGTAAAAAGAATGCAGGTTTAAAAGACATATAAAAAACAGAATTTTTAAATGAAATTTAAAGGTTTGCAATATATTTTGAACAAACTAATCGACACTTAAGCTGATTGTCCCGCCCCCTTTTCTTTTCTTTTCTTTTGTTATTAATTTTTTTATTTATTATTTTACTGAATTTGAATTAATACAGAAATTCACATTTTGGGCGGTTGTCAGAAAGGGGAGTATGGAAATGTACGATATGGATGTGGTACAATGTTGTGGCAGCATAACAGTAATGATGATGAATACAATTTTGCATTTAGACATTTAATTTGAATTTGCGCAGAAATTCACATTGTGAGTGGGAGAGACTGCATAATGCAAATGTACAATATGTGTGTGATGATAGAACAGAATGGTGGCGGTGATGACAGCATAGCTGTAACGACGACAGTAGATATCATTTTCTATTTGAATAACATACTTATTATAACACTGTACATTTTTTTTTGCCTGATTTGAATTTGCAGAGAAATTTACATTGCAAGTGGGAGAGAATGGAAATGTACCAATATGGTCTGTGGGTGACATTAGCAGCTTAGTGGTAATGACAATTACGGATACGATTTTCAATTAAGACAACATACTTAATATATTACATCGTAAAACGTTTTATCTGATTCGAATTGCGTGTAAATTCATGTTTTGGACAAGAAAAATGAGAATAGAGTATGGAGATGCATGGAATGTATGTGATGGTGTGTGATGACAGCTACTGTGGTGGGAGCATAGCTGTACGACGATATAGATGCTATTTTCTATTAAGACAACATACTTAGAAGTCCTCTAATTTTATTTTACTCTTGGAGAGTAACCTTTTTTCCAGTGAGAATGTTCATAGGCACAGCTAATTTTATATATATACACATACATCTATGTAATAAATCATCTTTAAACTAGTGGTCCTAGAAACAATCTAAGTATATTTGTTAATAATATTTTTCTATCTTTAAATGTAACTAGATCTATTATCTATTCACTCATAGGCTGGTCTGCGCCAAAATGACCTGCATGTAGTGATACAACTCAATAGCAATATGCATATGAAAGTAATTCCCTGCTAATAATGTAAATTTCAGAATGAATTTGATTTTGAATAATACACAAATACCTAATGGTGATTCATGCTGTTAAAGAGCGTGGCTTGTTGTTGAATGTTATAAGTTTTGTGAGAAATATCTAGCACTTTCAATAAAAGAAGTGGTGAAACAAAATTCTAAGTTCACTGGTACAAGTGTAAATGATCCTCGAAAAGAAAAAGATAAATCGGGAAAAGTGGCTGTACCCAGAAAAAAAGGAAGTGTGTAAAATATGCAATGTAAGAATGTGATAATTTTGTGAGGAACGTATTTCACGTAACAGTGCATACTTTCTTTTTTAAAAATAAATTGTCAACAGTTGATAAAGTAGTACATTTAATGATGATTCAGAATTGCCTAATTTCAAAACCACATTTTATAAAATTGTGTGTGAAATTGGATCCAAATTTTTCAAAAGAGGCCAAAATATATGTTATGGCACACATTCCTTTCTTTTTACTCATTTGTTTTAGAATTAATGTATGTGCACCATCTTTTTCATTGTAACAATCAATATTATCACCTTAAGCCAATAATAAAATATGCTAGTCATCAGTTAAGTTCACAAAATAACAATTCAGGGAAGTATATGCCATATGCATTCATCATGTGGTCGTGAAGTATGACTATCTGGCGTTAGGGGATGGCTACATTATAACAGTGCATAGGTTGCCTGGGTTGCAGATCAAACTTAAGGATGAATAGATAAAAGGTATAGTTATAGATTGAATAGAATTGAAGTAAGCAATTTCAAGAGTAATAAATAATTGTCTCCAACAGGTCACCACACATGGGTGATCAAAAAATAAGATTTTTTTTCCCAGTTATATAGCTCCCTTTAACATCTAAGGTCATATCAGGGGCTTTGCATTCTTTACGTTAGGTTTAAATCGTTTTATGTTCCTCAAACACACACTCTCTCTCTCTTCAGACTCTATGGGGGATAGGGGATAATTCTGACTAAAGAAAAATTCCCCACCCCAGCCAGGAATTGAACCTGGGACCGTCGGGTGAGAAGTAACAGGAATTTTTGTTTTTCTTAAAGAATCATTATTTATTCATCAACATCAACTTTGTCGGTTTCAAAATAATCCCCCTCAGGAATAATACATTTCTGACAATGCTTTTTCCAATGTTGGAAGCACTTCTGGTACACTTTTTTGTTATGGTGTTCAGCTCCTTCAGCAGTTCTGTTTTTATTTCATTAATGGTGACAAAACAATGTTCTATCATGGTTCTCTTCAGCCACAGGAACAGAAAGAAGTTGCAGGGTGCCAAATCCAGTGAATGCAGTGGTTGAGGCAACATAATGGTTTTGATTTTTGCCAAAAAATCATAAAACATTAAAGCGTGAACAGCCACATTATCGTGATGCAATTTCCATGATATTGCCACAATTCTGATCATTTTCTTTAGATTGCTTCATGCAAATGGTGCATAATTCCCAGGTAGTATTCCTTATTGACCATACAACCATAAGGTGATGCACTATTCCATTGTAATCAAAAATGGTAAGAAGAATCTTCATATGTGATCAAACTTGTCAAATTTTTTTAGCCCTGGCTCTTCAAGCAGTTTCCATTGGGACAATTGAATGGTTTTAATTTTGCACCTATATATCCATGTAATCTTCTTTAGAAATTCTGGATCATTGTCGACTCAGCAATTCCTGAGCAATGTCTATGTGACTTTGCTTTTGGTCAAAATTCAACAAATTTGGAACAAACTTTGCTGCTACACATTTTATGCCCAAAGCATCTGAAAAATTGCTTGGCATGAGCCAAGGGATATGCCAACATCATCAGCAACCTCTTTGATGGCGATTTGGCAATTTTCCAGAACTGTTTTCTTTAATACTTCCACATTATCAGTAATTGATGTGCTAGGGCATCCATTGCGGTCATCGTCAATAAAGTAGCCTTCTTTGTAATTAATGTTATAAGATAAAATATAAACAGAAACAGGTATACGAAGGTAATTTCAAAAGTTCTGCACACGGCACATGTGCGACCATTAGCATGGCATGATCAAGTTGAAACTTGCATCAGTTGTGGGTCAGACTTTTATCTTGACAGCTGTATATGTTTGTGCTGGTTAGTTTGGCTGTGTCATGAGTAATTCCGTTTTAAGGTGCAAGCGGAAACCGAGTCAGGTCAGATTACACATAGTGACCAGTGATCATCAAAATTGAATTTTTACATGGAAAGAACCCAACTGAAATTCACAATTCTTTGAGAGAGGTGAGTGGGGATAATATAATTGATCGTAGCACAGTATCATGGTGGTCTGCTCATTTCCGCAAAGGTTGGATAAGCACTGAGGACAACCCAAGAAGTGGAAGGCCATCAACTGCAACAGACTACACATCTGAGATTATTGTTAATGACATTTGCGAGAGGATCAAAAAAAACATGTGAGGAGATTGCACATGAGACCAGAATGTCTGTTGCTTCTGTTGTTTACAGAATCATTACTAACAATTTAAAGATGTGAAAAGTTGTTGCCAGATGGGTTCCTCATCATCTGAGTGACGAGCAGAAAGCATGTCACATAAGAATTGCAGAAGAATTGCTTCAACGTTACCTGAAAAGGAATGTTGCACTAGACGAAAACTGGATACAAGATTTTGAGCCAGAAGTCACAGTCATCTCAATGGAAACATCCAGATTCTCCACACCTAAAAAAATGCTGCTACCAACAGTCGAAGATGAGACTGATGATGATCTTTGCATATGACATTAATGGAGTGATAGCAACAAATAGAGTCCCTCAAGGGACGTCTGTAACAGGTGCTTACTACAGGCTGTTTCTGCAAAACGTGTTGTGCCTAAAAATTTGTCAGAGAAGGCATGACATATTGCAGCTAGTATCCTCAATTTGCAACACCTCACAATGCAACACCTCATATTGCTGTATCAATGAGGGAGAGTTTGGAGAAATATGGATGGGAAGTACTATCCCATCCACAATACAGTCCACCAGACTATGGTTTGTTTCCCAAATTGAAGAAACCACTCCAAGGAAAACTTTTTGCTACAGTTGAAGCTTCCACTGAAACAACTCAAGTGATCAGACTGCTCAGCAGTGAAGGTATTTTATCTGGAATTCAGGATTTGCCAAAATGTTGGGAAGCTGGTATAAGGATGAATGGGGATTACATTGAAGGCCTATAAAAGGATTTTGTAAAATAAATTATTTTATTCAGTATAACAAAGACTGTGCAGAACTTAGGAATCAAGCTCATATTTACCAAACTTTTAATTTTCATCTTTGCATTTATCAACTTTTGAAAAAAAACTTGGAAACTTTCTCCTAATCTGATCTAAAGAATGAACAATATTTTGTAAAAGTCAAACAAACAATAAGAATCATGTCTACAAAAGAAGTATAATATTAAATTATCTTGTTTTTAATTAGTATTGGTACTTAGTTAATGTAATTAGTATATTTAAAAAATGCATTTCTTCAGAAATTTATATTTTTGCATTTATCAAATTTTGAAAAAAATTCTGCTTAATTGTGAACTAGCATTAATGAATAGCATACTCAAAAGCCAAAATTCTAACAAATTTATTTTAATACTCCTCTTTATTCTATAAGTATACATTGCTATTTTAAAACAATGTAGAGATATTTTAGAAATTATATAGCTAATTGTTTAAAAACAAACTTTCAGAAATGGTTCTTAATTCTGTTTTTAAATCATCTCCATTTTTTTCAGGGAAAGCACATCTGTTCGCAGTGTAACACCTATACCAACTGAGACTTTCAGTGATGTTGAAGAGACTATAGAGAAAGAGGCTGATCAAAAAATAATTAAAGAAAGTGAACACTTTGTTGCGTCAACAGTTAGTGCTAATGTGGAAAGTGCAGATGTTGAAAAAGGTGAAGAGCCAAGAATAGAAGACTCGGCAATAGAGGCACTAATGGCATTAGCTGGAGGTGATTCTAGTACACCAAAACCATCAGCATCTCCAGAGGAAAAGAAGTTTGAATTTGAAGAAGGTATCAAGACTTCAAGAACTTCTCCAACAAGCTCTGAGGCAGATCTTTTAGCTTCTAGGAGTGTGCAGAACCAGCATGAACCTGCAGAAGTGATTACAACAAAAACTGAAATAGATGCAAGGACAGTGTTAAATAAAGTTCCTAATAAGACCTATGGTATGGTGATCAATGGTGAAATGATATCAAGGTCAGCGGAAGTAGAAATGGATCAGGAACAAGGATCTCCATCACCACAAATTGCTATAGAACACTCCTATAGCCTTCCTCCTGAGAAGCATCCATCTACTTCTCCAGCAAGTCCAGCCAGTAGTGAAGAATCTATGAAACGAAAGATTGCTCAGAAATCTCAACACTCTCCTACAGAGACTGCATTCAATCATGATCATGGTTATATGATGACACAGCCAAAAACTCCCCCTATGGTCGATGATGAACTCAAAACACCAAAGGCTAAGAAACCTAGAAAATCCTTTAAAGAGGGTGCATTTCCATCATCCACAAAGAAGACACCAACAAAAGTGCCACCTGTACTGCCTCAACCTGTTATCTTTGCCAAGAGAGACATTATGCAGGAAATGACTGTTCTTTATGAGTTCTTGACTCGAGGCATTGATGCAGAAGATATCAATTATCTGAGGCGGAGTTACGAGGCACTGCTGGCAGATGACACTCAAGGATATTGGCTCAATGACACTCATTGGGTTGACCATCCTGATATCCTTTTGTATGCAATAATTTTCACTCTTATATTACAGCCTTCTGCAACTTTGTTGATTAATCTTCACTCAATTTATGGTTAAACCTTGCAATATCTCTAGTTTCTTAGATATACAATGAGTGTCTGGTGCATGGTAGTTACAATTTCAATAGCTGTGTATTTATCTTAAACCTTATCTATAAGTTTAATTATTTCTCATAACCTAACTGAATATTATTGCAATGATGTTACCTAATAGCTTTTTTTTTTTTTTTTTTTTTTTTTTTTTTTTTTTTTTTTTTTTTTTTTTTTTTTGTGGTAGTGTTTAACGCCCGCTTTAACTACTAATGGCATTGCAGGCGGACCTAATAGCTTTGAATATCTATTTGGTTTAATACATGTTCTTGCTAAATAGCATTACTAATATTAGAAATCCAATAATGTGGCTTATTTTGTCATTATTTCTATTAACTTTTGTATGTGAAAGCTTTCATTTCAATTAAGCAATAACTTTCATTGTGAAGTTGGTTTTTAACACACACTTAATATTTATGAGGGACTAGCATCAAAAGTTGTTGCTTCCTTTTTCAACCTCATCATTTGGTACCTGATCATATAAGAATGGATGGACTACTTCAATGCCTTTATTCCGTCTACTTCACCTGATTGCTCCGACTAATCACAATAGCTAATTCTTGCACATGCTGACAGCTTCCTTTGCATAGCTGCACTCATTGTCATAGGGGTCATAATTTAACATGTGAAAGCCTTGGAATGCCATACCTGGGTGTAGAGGACATGTGCTAAAATGGTCCTCTATGTATGGAAATTTCATGCCATGCCATCGACAGGTATAAAAGGGAGCTGCAATCTGCAACTGTCAGTCAGTTTTAACCATGAGTTGTAAGCAGTTGCAGGTGGAGAGGCAGCCGAAGCAACAGGAGCAAATGTCATAGTGATGAGAGAAAAATTGTGATATAGCACCGAATAAAGATTTGATTGTAAACAGAGTTTTCAGTGAGGAACAGATTTTATTACACTGGTGTCAGAAATGGAATTTAATATCATGATGAAGGTGATAATGAAACTCTAATTGCCAAAATCAAGAGGAATGCCATGAAAATGGAATCCATACGGAAGAAATGAAATCAGGAATGAAAAAGATGGACAAGAAAATGGAATCTGCAGTAGAGAAGATGGAGGAGAAAGTGAAATCTGGAAAGGATGAAATGAAGATAGAAATCAAATCCAGAATGGAGGAAATGGAAAAAATTCAATCGGGAATGAAGAAGATGCATTAGAAATGAAGACAGGAATGAAAGCCACAGAGAAATTGGAATCTGCAGTGGAGAAGATGGAGATATCAAGCAAAATTGACAAATGACTGGCCAGTATGGAGAAAGGCACAGAAGAAATTGGTGGAGTGGTGAAGACACTTGACCAATATGTTAGCATTCTGGAGGATTTTGGAAAATAATAAGCACACTGGAAGATATCGCGGAATGACTTATTACTCTGTAGGGAAGATAGGGAACAGTTGACAGCAGCGCCAAAGAACTGAACATCGTAATGAAAAAGATGATTGATGGGAGCCTGAAAGACTTGAAGATCAAGATAACAGGATGCAAAACAATATCTGCATGTGTCAAACTAAACAAGTTCAGTGGAACATCAATCTAAAAAAAGTCTTCCATCGATAGTTTGGCGCAGTTGCTACCCACATCCAATGGTCAGCAGAGGAGGAAGCTGCACATCTGATAGCCTGCCTCCAGAAATAGGGGGTGAGGTACTGAATGAAATTCTGATGGTGATATCCAGAGAGATTTGGGAAGCATTCGAGAATCAGTTCAGGAACCATCACTTGGCTGCAGCTTACCTCAGTCAGCTTAAGTCGATGCTACAACAGCCAGGGCAGTCAAAACAGGAGTTCATCCTGGCAATAGAACAGCTATGAACGAAGCTCTGGTGAGCCTCCCTCCTAGTTACATATCCCAGGAAGCTGCCTACTCTTTTGCCAACTTTGTAAGAGAGTACTGCGATTCGGCCAAGATGTGTTGCTCCAAAGCCCCCATGAACATCTAGAGATCTGCAAAGTGATCCTGATAGATGATGTAGTTTTGGCCACAAGAAGTGAGATGATGCTGAACACACACCTGGAGGGTCAATGGTCAAGGAACCTGGTTTTTGATCGAAAGACGCCACTGTATGGGTTGTGAGTTGCCCTGGCAATGTTGTCTTGTTGGGAGGAAATGACCATGAGACTGCTGAATCCAATGGATACCAATCAGGACATCTAGGCTGAAATGGAGTTAGGCAAACGTGAGCCAGCAGCAAGTGTATCCCATGCAATATTTCGGACACCCAGCACTGCTGCAAGACCTGGAGCCCAGGTTGAAAGACTTACTAAAGAAGGCAGCAGACCATCTGACCCAGAGTGTCCGTTGTCTACTTAGATGTTACAGTCTATCTTCAGCTAAGGGAATGGCAATTATGGCCACAGTCACTGAATAATCCATCACATCAACTCCATAGATACCCTCTGGCAAAACTGGTAGAGGTACAGGACTTGCTGGGGGACATGAGATATAGAGGAATCATTGAAGAGTCCATTAGACTCTTGGTGTTCCCCTCTAGTTTGGGTGAAAAAGAAGAATGGTGAGCTACATTACTGTGTGGACTTAGGAAGCTGAATGCCATCACCAGAAAGGACATTCCCCCCCCCTCCACCCAGGATTGACGACACTGTGGACACGCTTTCTTGTGCCCATTGGTTTTCGGCTTTGGACTTGAAATCAGGATACTGGCAAGTGGTTCTGGGTCCCAGAGACAAGAAAATCACATTCTGACAGGTCAAGGGCTTTGGCAATTACAATTATGTCTTTGGTCTCTCCTATGTGTTAACCACCTTCCGTGCCTCATGGAATAAGTTATGTGAAGGTTGATTTACGACGCCTGATTATTATGTCTGAACATCATCGTTGTGAGCAGCAACTTTGAAGATTGTCTTAAGAACCTGACCAGGTTTCTGTAGAGGCTGCAGGCAGGCTGAACACGAAGAAGTGTCAACTCTTCTGCAAGGAGCTGAACTGCTTGGGCTGCATAGTCTCACCATCTGGAGTGGCCATGATTTGAAGAAGGCTTGGGCAATGAGAGATTGACTTTGCCTGAAAGACAAATGAGAATTGTGAAGTTTCCTGGCAGTTATTACCACTACCAGGTCGTCAAAGGTTTTTCATTCATTTGATGGAAGAGCACCAGCCTTTCATGTGGTCAGAAAAGGGCAAGAGCATGTTCCAGGTGCTTAAGTCAGCACACTACAATGTGCCTATTTTAATATTTTCACAACCTGGTGGTGATTTTATAGTGGATCTGATGCCAGCGACACCATTATTGGAGGCATTCCATCTAGGGTGGCCAGGAGTGTGTAATAGCCTACTACAGCAAGACGCTCTCCAAGGCATAAATGAACTACTGCATTATCCAAAGAGCTCTGGCAGTTGTAAAGGTGCTGGAGCACTTCCATAGGACTGACCAGACAGCCTGTTGGATCCAGAGGCTCCAAGAGTACAACTTCACATCAGAACATAGGAAAGGAAGGTGTCACTCCAATGTGGATGTCAGGAGTGTGGCTATGCTCCAAGATTGAAGAGAAAGAGCATGCTGCAGCTGTCTATATGATTTCAGCAGTGCCTGTAACTAGATGGCATAACAGAGGCCTGAGGATCATCTAGACAACCAGCACTGATGAGGGAGCAGTGTGACTACACAAATGCACACCCCTTATCTTACCATTGGAATTACCATACATTTGTGAATGGCTTGCTTTTCATCATGTATAGTTATACTCATTGTTACAGGGTCATAAATTTAATACATGAAGAGTGCCCGCAGTACCTCAAAGCATAGAAAAGTGTTGTGCCTAAGTGTAGTGGACCATGCTAGAATGATCTCTTCTTCTGGAAATTTCTTGCCATATCATTGACAAGTATAAAAAGAGAGCTGCAAGCCTGCATGTGTGTCACTTTTGACTGTTGGATCTGAGCATGCATTTGCAGGCAGAGAGACAGCTGAAGTAGTAGGAGCAGCAAGTGTCGTAATGATGAGAGAAAAATTTTGATACAGATGCGAATAAAGTTTTTAATCAGTTTTAAGTAAATTTCTGTTTTCTTCTATGCAGTTCTTCTTCATCTAAAATAAAACGTCACACAAAACAGACAATACCTACTCCAAAAATTGCAAAAATGATTTAAATTTCTTGTTGAGAGCAAAGTTAAAACCTGATAATAGCATAAGAGCCTAATAACTTAACCTAATAATATTGGTTAAGTAATTAAACACTTATATAATTAGCCTAATTAATATGACTATAACTATTGGAATATATGCAGTAATGTAATAATATATAATTGGTGACTAAATAGTTGAAATGCAAAGTTTGAATACCTGTGATAATAAATCATGGCGTTAACATAACAATATTACGAATCTGCCCAGTGCATGTAACAGATGCAGATTTGCAAGAGAGTTGCTGGCTATGAATAACAAGCACATATTACCAAATTCTTGTGTCTTATTCTATAAAATGTCAAAGTTGTACTGCATCCTTCATACATGTGAATTGGATGTGACCATACTCACTCTGCTTCCTGGTGAACGTGTTATTTCAGCAGATAATACTTTGAAGCAAGATGTAAAGCATATATATAAAATGTTGAATATAGAGAATGGTTAAAGATAATTTTAATTTATGAAGAAGTTGAACATGGAGCTAATGAAGCAAGCTCAATTTCTAATAGTATGAGGTTGATTCTAATATAAACAGTAATTGAGGTGGAATACTGCATAGGCAGATCCAAGCAGGAAGGTAGAATGGGGGATTGAAGGTCGTGAGTAGGGAAGGGAACCAGCTTGGTTAGCTGCTTTGATAGGTTTCGGTGTCAGTGCAGCCATAAGTGAACAAGAGGTTCTTTCACCTATTGTGCAACACACAAACTTTTTAACCAATGAAGGGATTAAAACCTTGGAGATTTTAACTCATTTGTAGGCACATTTTGAGAGTGCTACATGTCCCAGAATCGAAAGTTTACTTGGACCGGACCAGACAATTTAAGAGTAGCCTAGGAATTGTAAAAATCACTCAGGCCCAAGGTCAAGTTTGACAGATGCCAACATCCTAAATGTTTGAGAGCTTATTGAAGGTGATTGCTGCTGCACTATTCAAGAAATTGCATGAAGTGGGTGTCAACATTGGGAGTACTCGTACCATTATCAGTGAACATCTTGGATTTAAAAAAATGAGTGCTTGATGGGTTCCAAAGTTGTTAACCAAGCAGCAAAAACAGGTCAGGTTGGAGATTTGTGAGAGACTTCTGAATTGATTCCAGCAGGAAAGGGAGGATTTTTTAAATGCATCGTCGCATGTGATGAGATATGGGTCCATCATTTTACTCCAAAATCCAAAATGGTGAGCAAGGAATGCAAAGAAAGTTTGAACGCCTGCCTAGTGAAGGCCAAAGTCCACTTCTGAACTAGAAAAGTTCTTGGGGCAGTGGTGGTTCATTACAGAGCAGTTTAACTTGTCAATTTTCTTCACAGTCAACATACGATGAATGCTATTTACTGCTGCAAATTATTAAAGACAGCAAAAACCACCTATCAAAACAAAAGATGCCATTTGCCTGTCAGAAATGACATCCGTTTCCAAGACACCACTAAAAATCACACCATGAATTTTACAAGGGACTCCTTGAAGGACTTGCACAGGAAAATCCTTAAACACCCTCCCTTCGGTCCAATTTTGTCTCCACCGGACTAATTTTTTTTTTTTTGCACCAATGAAAGAATCCACATTGGAGGGTACCAATGAAGACATGGAGGAACATGTGCACAATTGGTGGATGACACATCCTCAAACTTTTTTTTGGACAAGTAATATTCAGGCTTCCAAATCATGGGTAAAAGTGTGTATGTATAAAATAATTACCATTATATTTGAATCACTTCGTACATCTCCAAGTTATAAGACTTTCAATTTTACTATGTTCAATGCAGTCATGGATGATGTAATTAGTTGATTATGTAAGAGAGAAAGGTTCGGAAGTGAATGACTAAGAACTGTAGTAATACTTGGATAAGATTCTACCTGAGTATCTTGTTCAGCCAGACACTGGAATAGCTCAGTGGTTTTGTTCAAAGCTCTCTTGTTGAGGGTCTGGGGTTTAGTTGCCAGCTCTGGGGTAGTTATAACCTGCCCCTCCAAGCCTTCACCTCTGGCTTGCCCATGTTCCCAGACACAATGTGGCCTCAGTCCATCTTAAAAGTTGTCAGTTTGCTTTAGGCTCTGTTAATGGCCTCTTGTTTCATTGCATCACCTACCATTGGAGGTTGCTGATACTGCAACTGGGTTGCCTCCAATTAATAAATGGTTCAGCCATGCAAGGCTTTCCCAAAGGTCATTGACCATATGGGGAGCATTTGATGCAAACTAAGAGACCTTTACCATGGCATGCAATGTTCATGTGATAAGGATTTTAACTAGATATACATATATTATCAGTGTGTCCTACACCTCAGCATAAAATTTGTCAGTGAAATTCCATTGACACAAAACATAAGGTCTTTGGCTTTCACAATAGTCTCATGCAATCAAATAAGAACTGTATTAAAATTATAAAAAGAGAAATTTATTTGTATGTATGTAGGGAGATCTTAAAAACCAATTCTGCCATCAGACAACTAACTGACTATAACACACATCCTAATTTACATTCAGAAATTACTAAAAGACTA
This sequence comes from Hymenopus coronatus, assembly GCA_030762935.1. Lineage (NCBI taxonomy): Eukaryota > Metazoa > Arthropoda > Insecta > Mantodea > Hymenopodidae > Hymenopus > Hymenopus coronatus. The sequence continues at coordinate 101,703,430 of CM060888.1, read as the reverse complement.
AAGAGTGTAACAAAAACTTATATATTAGATATAGTATATGAACACATTGAATTATAAAATAAGATATTTGCAAAGAAGACTTTGAGTATTCATTGAGAAAACCATGGAGTAAATAATTGTCACTTCACAGAAAATGCTCCAAAGATAAATGCTGTAGATATTCCAGTCCAAGCAAAAAAAAGGAAAAAAAAGAAGTTGTATATTCACATGGCTTTCTATAGCTACTCTGTAAGAAACTTCTTACAAAAGTGCATTCTTCTATCCATTTTATGCTAACCAAGATAAACATTAGCAGAAATGGTCTGATTACATAGTTCCTTATAAGCAGAAGGGAAATAAGGGAATACACGAAGCTAAAGCAATAGTCAAATCTTTTAAAAGCTGTTTGCTATGAGATTAAAATTTGCATGGCCAGGAATGATGAATTCCTGTATGACAAAAGATTAAGTATTTTTAAATGAAACCAAAAATAAGGTATCGCAGAAATGCTTAACTGGTCCACATCGAAAAATGTATATACAAATTGTATGTTTTAACAAGATCTGCTAATTTTGTGGAGTAAGTTTTTATCAATCTCATCCAGTTTACCAGTTAAGTAAAAGTCATCCAGAATGAAGAGCTCTTCAAAGGCTATTCTCAGAAAATTTTAGGTATATTTTATTTGTCATGTTTATATCTTAAATATATTGTGCTTAATCAAAATTGTTAGTTATTTTTCAGGAAATCAGAATTTTTCCACATAAAGGGTACATTGGGGATAAGGAATTTTTCTCAAAATTTTTGTTTACAGACTCGCACACATAAACAGTTCTTTTTCTTAATTTTTTTTTTTATTCAGGGGATCCTAAAACATGTAAATTTCCATTGAAATCTCGGTATTAAATTTTTGGGTAGAATGCAATATTTTCTCTGCCTTTGTAAGGGGTGTCTCTGCAGTGAGGCTAATACATTAGCACATTCATTTATGACCTTTCACTTGACAACAGATCCTGCTAATTATTGTTGAGAATGAAGATGAGCTGAACTGAAATTGAGAATTATTAACACTATCACAAAAGATGTTAAAAATGCTTTCTTCATCCTGTATGCAGAGTTTGACTCTTTTGCTCTTGTTTCGGCCACTGAGTAGGTTTTCCCATGTAATCATGTATACATAATCTGTGATTTCTTCCTGTAGCTCATTTTGTTCTCGGAGTACTTTACATTTCCATACTAACAGTTCCCTGTGCTATCTGTACGGAAACAGTTGTTTCCTGTGCAGATTTCCACATTCATTTAGTAGGGCTTCTTCACATTACATCTGAAATTTCGTCCAGTTTAAAAGTTTAGGCCTACTGCTTTTCAGAGCATCATGTACAACCTGGTTCCACAGAATTTAGTAATTAAATCTGTCACATATTGTGATGAGGACATGCTGAATGTGCAAAACTCTTATGGAATTTATATTTTACATTTTCTGAAATCTTATCACCATCAAAGAATATGTCCATGAAAATGCTCTTTCTTCATCAAAGTTGTTAACATTTTGACTTTGTTTCACAAAGCACAAACACACAGTATTTACTTCAAGCACACAGTTCTCACAGTGTTATTCAAGTAGGATAAGAGAGGACAAACCTCTCAAAGTAATGCTACTCCTCCATAGTTCCGTTACCAACATAACCACAGTTACAACCGTCCGAGTTCACTGCTGTGACTCTTTTGAGACACCTGATACTATGTATGAAGTAAGAAAGTATTGATATTTTTTTTTTTTTTTTTTTTTTTTTTTTTTAATTATTTCTCCTGGGAGGTATGGATCCTCAAGACAACATAGGGGGCAGCATCACAGGTGGGGTGAACTTATGAATTTTAAATTTTGAGATGTTCTGATTGCCTTTAATAAATCAAGAAACTTTTGTTTAAAACATTTTTTTCTAAAATGAAAACTTGAAAGTTTTTAAGGCATTCAAATTTATAGCATTAGGGCAAAGAAGATGCCCATGGACTTTCAAAAGCAATTAAAAGCGTATATGAAAACCCAATTAGAGTAGTGAGGATGAATGGGGAGTTATCAGGGGAATTTGCCATGAAGAAGATGTACAGTATTTAGTATTTATTTATAATATTTATGGAGAAAATTCATAAAATCTGTAAGAGAAGAACATATAGAACTAAAATTGGAAACTGGAGACTAAGTCCAGTCAAGCACTCCCATGTGCAGATGATATAGTGTTGATAACAAGACAGGAATAAACTACAGCAACAATGATAGAATGGTGTGACAAATTGGAAGAAAGGACATGAAGATTGATAAAGACAAGAGTAATGTGATAAGGATATCAAAAGAAGACAGACGGAATAATCAGTTGGAAATTAAATGCAAGTAGTATGTACTGAAGGAAGTGGATCAATATGAGTACCTGAGAACAGTAATAAACAGAGATGGAAAAATAGTGCAGGAGGTTCTAAATCAAACCAAGAAAGCATTAAAAGCTTATTATGAAATAAACAGCACAATGATTGGAAAGCAGGAGATTAGCAAGAAGACGAAAATGCAAACATTTCAGAGAATAATAGGTCCTATAATACAATATGGGATGGAAAGTTTACCATTGCAGGAGAAACATAGAAGTAAAGTGACAGTAGTTGAAATAAAATACATGAGAAGAATGGTAAGACCAGAGGAGATAGAATTAGGCATGAACAAATAAGAGAAATCATTAGTTATATAGAAGAAAGACCACGAAAATGGTGCGGTGGTGCCTACAGGATGCTCGAAGAAAGGAAAGCAAAGCAAGTAATGGGAATGAGAGTGGAAGGAAGGAAGAAGGAGTAAGTAAGTGATGATCAAGGATAAACTCTGAGGATATAATTGAAAGAACTGGAAAGAAGAGGGGGGAAAACAATGATGGAAATGAGGAGAATGTGTAAGGACTGGAAGATCTGGAGGGTCTTAACTGAGCAAGGTGAACCTGACACGTGATACACTAAGGAACGGAAGAAGAAGAAATTTTATTTAACATCACTTTTATTGTCTAAGCTTGTAATTATTTAAGAATCAAAAAAGTCTAGCAACTAGACAACAATGGATTTATTTATTTTGAAAAATTCGTCATTGAATTTCAAAATATGGTGAATCTCACTGAAAGGGAAAGCTTACAAATATTAATGATGATGAGTAATAGGAAGTATACCTGAAAAGAAGTGTGTGATTTGTTTAATGAGTAACTCGTTATTAAACAACTCAGTCCGTGGTGTAAAAAATTCTCAAAAAGTACAATAGTTCAGGAAAAATGTGAAGATTAAGGTTAAATCCAGAATACAAAATCTGCTGTGACTGAAGAAAATGTCCTTAATTTGTTACTGTCTGTCCAAGAAAATCCACATACATCCATAAGACAACTGGCAAAGAATTACAATGAAAGTCAAGCATTTGTTTGTAACTTAATGAAATTGGTGAAATGGCATCCAAATAGGATACAACTATTGCAGGAATGTTGAGTGAAGATGGTTTTGTGAAACTCAAATGAAGCTGTCAAATTAAAATTTAGAATTTGTAAGACATGTCATATTTTCAAATGAGACTACTTTTTGTCTCTATGGTACAGTGAACCATCATTTGTTGGTATTTGGAAAACCCAGTTGGAGATGTGACAGCACAGGCAACATCCTTAAAAAGTTATTGTATGCATCTTTGGTTGATTATATAATTGGACAATTTTTTATATTGAAACTTACCTAAATTCAATATTTATCCCTACATCTGTTGCAATACAGCATCATTCCAGCTTGCAAGATTTGTTTCCAGATGAGAACAACAGGTCAATGTCAAAATATAATAATATTGTTGCACATGATTGGTGAGCTTCCTTTAAGTAGCTAGCTGCACCCATTATCACAGTTGTTTGAGAAAATAACATGTGAAGATCGGTAGCACTACCTTAAAGCCTTGGAATGTGACACCTGGGTGTTGGGTGGCCTAAGGAAGTCGAATAGTTAATATTTCAAATTTTTTTGCATGAATATCAGGATTTGGGGGAAGTATAATGGCAATAGGCAAATTTGTTCAAAATTAAAATTAAAAAGGGTAAAAGGGACGATTCACCAAAAAAAAAAACTTCTAGATTATTGTACAGTAATTTCATAAAGAATGGCCTCATTCGAGTTTGAAAAGCCACCCATGAAACATTGGGGAAGCCAGTTGTACATGCCTAAAATCAAATGCAATAATATCAAGAATGATTCACCAAAAGCATTTTAAACCTTGAGTTGATTTTGTCCTATAGCCAAGTTTTGTATAGAATTTATGTATGTTTAATATTGTTGTAGATAAGCATACAATTTAGACATTTTATGATGGCATCTTTCTGTATTTTAAGTGTAAGCCAGAAACTACTTTTATGTCTTTCATTACAGGCCTTAATTCCTTGCTGCCATAGCAAAGGGTGCAAAAACATACACTATGTGCTTCAGCAATGCTGAATATATATCAGTGCAAATCATTTATTTTTACTGAAATGCCTGGAGATAATCAAAGATTATTATTTTTTTTTTACTTTTAACAATTTTCGTTAACACATTGAAACCTGGTCGTTTCAGTAGTTGAAGTGCCAAGATACCCAGTGAAACCCGGTCGTTTCAGTAGTTGAAGTGCCAAGATACCCAGTGTTTTTTACCCCTACTTTGAGCTATTATTTACAGTACATCAATTAAATCTACCGAAAAGTAATGGGACAATTTAAAAGTATGACAAGTAAGAAAATAGTCATAATTTACATATTAATGTTTTATTTTAAATTTACAAGAAGTATCAAATATGAGTTTGAAAAAAACTGCGTAAAGCTGCTTACACTCCATTTATTCAAAGTTTGAAAAACTCTCCCTCGGAATCAGAATTTTTTGACCTTCATTTGTATCCTGAATTTCAGCTTCAGTTCACAGAAATCGAGGAAAATGCAGCATTTTAACATTTAAGAGCACAAACATAACAAACAGAAAATAGCGCGACTACTTCAAAGAAAATAGCGCGACTACCTGAAAGCAGCCAATATTACTAAATCTCCTAAACTTCCTAATATTTGACTAAAGCAAGGACAAATGGCAGCACAAATCAGACAATTAAATGATAACTGATGTATGTTCTTTGCCGCATAGCCCAAGACCGAGTTAAAGTCATGGAATAGCATTAAAAGTGTTAGAAATACCTGCCCGAGCTATGCTTGGGCGTGGGCCTCATGTACATTTTGCACAGCCCGAGCCATACTCTGGCTTGGGCTCCAATGTGTTAATAATTTAAAGATGGACATCTGTTTCCCTTCCATCTTGTATTTTGTATTTACTATTAGCAAACAACATAAAATTATATATCCCAGCCATGAACCAACTTTTCAGATTAGATGCTTGTTAATCTAAATCTTATAATAATGCAATAACTATTCTGTAGAAATAATCAGTTGATAGTGCATTCCTTAGGCTTTTTACCTTCATTTGATTATAAATCAGTTTATGTCTTTTGCATAGGCTTGCACTTACATATATGGGTACTGAAGTTCTTTTAAATTGTAAACCTATATACATAAAAATGCTACCTCAGCATTACCTTGTAGTTATCTATGATATATTTGAGTGAGCTTAATGTATGTTTCTTCACTTTTTGGATACCTGTTGAATGGCTCCATTTTACTGGCCACATATAACAGAAACACTGTTAACCTTAACTCCAGTGCACTTACAGACCTTGCTTCTCCAGCCAAGAAAAGGAAACGAGACGACAGTAGAATACATGCTACTGGATGTGCAAGAACAGAAGGTTTCTACAAGATAGATTTGAGGGAAAAGGCTAAGCACAAGGTACTGTTGAATATATACTATACTGTATATTTCCATAAGTTTATTTTCATAAATTTCACAAATCAGTATAAATTTCTTTACTTATCACTACACTGAACTGCTGTGCACCCTGGGGCTCAATAGACTCAAACCCTGTGCTTGTAGAGCTATGAGTCCTACTTATCTTAAATGTAATACATACTACCTACCATCATTTAATTTTCATCTTCGTCCTGACTAATTTTCCTCAACCATTTGACTTTTACTTTACCCCAAAAATTTCCAATTTTGATTAAATTTCTCTTAGATTTTGCATTCATTAACTTTATCGCATGGATTTTTTTGGTAATGTTGCCCATTCCTTTTTACCGATCCTCTCTCTGAGCATCCTGGTTTCTTCACATTCTAAAACTATGTGCTATTCCTTATCCTTCAGGTGACACAAGGGCCATTTCTTCAAATCACTCCCTCTTCTCAAACCCTTCAATTTCACCCCCCCCCTATTGTAGCCCATCTAAAGCCTTCTCTTGCTGCTTTATCACATATATCAACATAGTTTTCCCTGTTCCAAACCACTTTCGTCTCCCTATACATTGTCAATGAGCTTTTTGAATTGAAACTTGCTAGTATTTCAATATCTTCCATTCTTAATTTCTTTCCAAAATCTATTTTGCAATGATTTCCTAGCTTTCCACGTATCCCCAAAACCAATTTTCAACATTATTTCCTTTATCTGATTTAGCTCTTCCTGTACTATCAAACACTGATATACAATATTCTGTTCATCTTTCTAATTCTTGCCGAGTATTTTAGCACTCTTTCCACCATTTTCCCTGTTGTTCTCAATTTTCCTAATTCTACTTCTGTTACTTCTTTGGTGAAGCTCTTGGTAAACCCAGAATTTGTTTACAAAAGTTCATATGGATCATTTCCATACATATCCTCCAAACCCCAAATCTCCATCCCATAGAGCATTTTTCCTCCACTATGTCTGTGCAAGCTTTCTCTAGTTCATTTTATTTGTATTCCTGGTAATTTGTCTTAGCATGCTTTGATAGCTTTTAGTGCATTTTTACCTTTAGCCAATATCATTCTCTTTTGCTTGCTCCAACCACCCTTACTACTTAATCGTACTCCCAAATAATCAAACTTATTGGCAACCTCAACTTCTCTTGTTTCCCTTTCTAAATATAATTTTTGTTTTACTTACATTAATTCTTAGTCTCCATTTCTTACAAAATATATTTTTGCTTCAATTGTTCTATTCCTACATTGGATATAGCTCCTACTACTAAGTCATTAGTAAAAAGCAAACTAAGTATTTCCTTGTTGTTAACTATTGGCACATGCCTATTTTATACTCTTAATTACCTAGTGGAGGATAATGATTTTTTTCGGGCATAAAAATCCTTAGCATGGTTTCCTTCAGAAGAGAAGTAAAGCAGGTGGTCCCGCGTTGTAGATTTATGGCATGTAAAAGAACCTCAAGCCTGGTAGAGAGTCCTCTGAGCAAAATTAAGTGGTCTTTCGCGCCCAGTATAGAATGGGATGCTGAGAACCACAGTAGTTAAAGAGTGTCCATAAATAAAACTCCATTTAATTTAGCACTCTAATTACATCAAGACAAATTGTATATAAAAATAAACAAATTAAACAGTACAGGATTCAACTTACAACCTTGCCTTAGTCCTATATTATTTTGAATGCTTTCGGTCACTTCATTATTTGCCATTTTTATATTGTCTGAATATATTCTTTTTAGAACCATTATAAAACTAATGCTGATTCCTTTTTTTCTCAATTTGTACCATATTGCTTTGTGATTTATTGTATTGAAGGCATTTTCTAAATCAACAAATGTTGTCTACTAAATGTTTAATTACCGTTGTGTTTATCACAAAGATATTATCCATTGTTCTCTGTCTCGTCTAAAGCATGCTTTGGAAATCTGACCAATTTCTCTCTTTTCTGATCAGTTTTGCACTTTTTCTGCCAAAATCTTACCTAGCGCAGATAATAAACCAATTCCCCTATATTTTGCTGGGTTATCTACCTCTCTTTTATTCTTAAATATTAGATTACTATTGCTTTTCTTCAACTACTTGGAACATTTCCTCCTCAAATACTATGTACAGAACTCTTACTAGTAGTCCTTATCTACTTTCATTTCATGCCTTCCAAAACTCCCCTGGAATCCCATTTACACCACATGCTTTGTTCCTTTATAATCTTATTTGTTTTCTTACTTCCTCTATTTCTCTCTGACTGTCTAGTTGCTGGATTTCTCCTATATATTCTATTTCTCTAATCTTTGTCTCCTCTGTGCCACCCCTAGAAGATTTTCAAAGTATTTGCACCATACTTCTGAACTGCTTTCTCTAACCTTATAGGTTTGTTTTACTAGGATCAAATTGTCTTTGTATCATTTGCTCTTGTTACTTCATAAATTTTTTTATTCATCTCCCCCCCCCATTCTTCTTTTTAGCTGGCATAAGGTGTTTTTATCCCCATCTTTCACCTGATGTCTCCTGTTTGCCTCCATTTCCTTAACTCCCTTAGAACTTTCTGTTTTGCCTTGCTACATTCTTTGTCATACCAACCCCTCCTAGTATTTAGTTCATCTTTTCATCTTTCGTTCTCATTTTTGTCCCTGCCTGTTTCACTAATTCCCCTAATTTTAATATCGCTTCCTCAATTTTATTTCCTCTATGCCTATTACCCTTAGGATATTCAGCTGGTTTCCCAGCTCCTCCAGAAATGATTCTGCTTCCTCATCCCCATCCATTTATATTTTTGAATTTTTATTCCTTTTTGCTCAGAGCATATTTCCTTTCCCATATTATTTGTGCTTCTAAAGAAAATGGCTACTAGAGGTATTTATCCACAAATCTAGACCTGTCCTTTAGCCCTAGTATTCTTCATTTCCCTCAGTGGCATGTTTCTAATTTCCTTCTCTCCATAATCTTGTTTCTTTTAGTTTTCTAGTATTTTATAGAATTGCCTATTTTATTTTTACTGTAAGTTATCTGACAATTACCAGTCTTAGGTTCTGGCCTTTTTCTACCAATTCTAAATATATTGCTTATTTCCCATCCCTTTGTTTTTAATCCCAATTTGTCCTTCAAAATCTCTTCAATTTGGTACCAAACTCTTGATTCAACTCTGAAAATGAGCACTTTCATTTTTCTTCTTCTGTCTTTGGCTTTTTCCAGTATGTGATTCTTTACTTGCAATCTGTTAATTTCCTATACACTTCACCTTAAATCTTCCCAACATTTTTTTGAACTCTTCACATTTTACATCCATCTTTTCGTCTTATTTTCTTTTCCATTCCTTTTATATTTATATTTGTATTTGTTATGTTCTCTGCGATTCCTTTTAGCATGTCCATAATATTTTGTTCTGTCTCCAGACCTGGATTTTGCTCAACTCCACCAATGATTAGTAGTACCAATAAAGTGAATAGTGAATATGAACCATAACATAATCACAGACCACTGTTTTAAATCTCTGGCTCCTGGACCAATTCTGTACCCATTAAAGAGCCCAGTTCTAGTTCTGTATACCATGCTTGCATTTCCACAGCATGCATGAACATGCTCTTCTCCTAGCTCCTTCTCCCAGCAACTCCGAGCACAAGGTAAAAACCCCATTGTAATTTTTACTAAAACTCTAACCATCTCATAGTGTTAAGTGTTCTTTTTAATGGTTAAAGGGTGGATCAAAATTACAATAAAAAGACAAAATGAAAACAAATTATAAGGTCTCACTGTACAGCACTCAGTCAAACAAAACTTGATGAGCATTGCTAAGTTAACAAGTAAAATAATTTGAAGGTTATTCATTATTAACAGTAACAAAACTCTTGTACAGACAAGCAGAAAATTCCTTGCAGCAAAGCAAGTTACATCTCTCTTGTCTTCTTCTTCAAAGTCATCTTTATCCTCAATTCTGACTACATCAGAATCATTGCTGTCTACCTCCAGGTTGGTGATAGTGTTTGTGGTAGTGGTGGCAGTGGCAGCCTGCAGTATTTCTTTGCAGATTGCTTGTTTCTTATAGTTGTCTTACAGTTTTCCATGTATCAAACATAGGAAGTTCTGTCTTCTTTTGTGACCCACTCATTGCCAGAATTCACCATGTTCTAATCTAAATGTTCCTGTTTTGTTCCATTTCTCCCATAGTTTTAACCCATTTTATCTCAGTGGGGTTATACTTGCAATAATAAAGAGGAGCCTAATTACTTACCCATTTCAGCAGAGCATATTATTTTATATGGAGCAATGCACTGAAATAATTTAGCTTTCATTCCGGCATGATTGTACTCGATATTTTTGTGCTGCAATCAATCCTAAATTTCATGTTTTTGAGGGAGATTTAATGGTATTTCACATTATCAATGATTATTATAGTTCCTTCCTAAGATAAATCAGAAATCTGCTTGTGAATCAATCTGTGAAATTGAAGGCATTCATTTTGAAATGGCAATCTAAATTTCTCAAATTTGACTTAGAATGAAAAACCTATTTTCTCTCAGGAAAGCTCATGTTTGTGCTGAGCCTACATGCATACAATTAGTACTCCCCCTTGCCTGTTGGCACTGTTTTAGGTCTCAATTGTCAAATATACTTCAGGTATGATTTTGGTTCACAAATGTTTCATCAAAATAAAAACTTTGGCATTCATCCTCTGAACTTTGCAAATCATTCATTGTTCTTAGAAGTTTAACATATGCTGCAACATTTCTTTCCATTAGAAACTTCCACCTATGTATACTTAAAATCTAGAGACTTCAAAATCATTTGCATAGACGATGCAGAGCTTATGTAATAAATTTTCTCCTTCATTTTACACATACATATCTTTGCAGTAGGAAATCCCCATCATAAAAGAAATAAAATCATGTTTGCCACAAAACAACTGTATTAAGGGCATCTAAATATATAACATGCTTCTGCACATGATGTCTTTTTCCAAGCGATAGAAACATCAGAGTTTTGCTTTCAGATTTTTTATCTGCACACAGCAGTTATACGCAAACTTTGTATGCCACAAGCTTCAAAAGTCAACTCCTGGGGCCACAGAAAGTTTGGTCTTTTCATGCTCTTGGAGAAGTTTTTAGAGAAAAAAATATACATTTTAAATTATACTCCTACTTTGGTAATGAATGCTTCCCATTTGTATATTTTTGGTTGACTTTCACTACTTGTATCTTGTTAGTTAAGTAACAGTTTGACTAAACACCAATAAAATTACCTCAACTAATGCAAAAGCAAAAATTACTAAAGCTATGACGTCAACTTAAGAAGCCTTTTCCATCCTTGCTGCTTAACTGATGCATTTTGAATTATATGCCAACCCAATAGACAAGCTTCAAAATAAATGCTCTTCTTTCATAGAATGCAAGTAAATTTAATGGGTATAAATGATGTTTATACTGCCAGCTTGTGTGTGTGTGTGCGCATGCATGTGTGTATAGAAAATTATTCATTAAAAAAGAATTCCCTGTCCCAGCCGGGAATCGAACCCAGGACCTTTGTGTGAGAAGCCAGAAAAACTGAAACTGAAAAAAACAATGTTAAGAAACTCTACAGTTCCGCAAGAAATCGCCAGCAGTTGTTTCTAAAGCCGAGCTCCGATATGACCACAGAAGTTAAAGGGGCCTATATAAATGAAAAAATAACAATATCCTAATCTTTGCTCCTTTGCGTAAAACTCCACCTCTTGTTCCTGTTGTTTCAGGAAGAAAATGTTGTAAAAGCACAATTTGTTTTAATCTTTTAAGTTTGTTATAATTTAATTCAACAGGATCCATGCTGGTTTAATAAAGCTTCCTCCTATGCTCAAAAAACACCAAAACTGCTACCAAATCTGCCCCTTTGATTTGTTATAAGAAGCTGCCTCTCACATGTTGAGACACGTCTGAGGTGGCTTAACAAATCATGAAAAAAAAAAAAAAATGGTGTGTTATTTATGGACGCTCTTTTAACTGCTGTGGCTCTCAGCGTCCCATTCTGTATTGGGCGTGAAAGACCGCTTAATTTTGCTCAGAGGCCTCTCTATCAGGCTTGAGGTTCTTTTACGTGCCGTAAATCTACGACACAGGACCAACGGCTTTACTTCCCTTCCGAAAGAAGCCATGCTAAGGATTTTTACACCCGAAAAAATCCATTGTCCTCCGCCGGGTTTGAACCAGCAACTTTGGGTATATGAAGTCAGCATGGTAACCATTACACCACGGAGGGCGACAACAAATCATGAGATGCACCTCATGAAAGTAAGAATAGCTAAATTTTATTCATTCCAAAACCTGAGATATGTCATATTAAGAAAGCGAATGAGATATTGGTCGCAATCCAAGGTCACCTCCAGCTTAAGTCGTCGAGCACCCATTTACTGACAACTACTTCTTCAGAGAACTATAGAACTCCGGGCTGGTCCCTAGCTCAATCACTAGAGCACCTGCTTATTGTGCAAGGGTTCCCAGGTTCGATTCCCAGCCGGGGGTAGGGATTTTTCTCAAGCCCAGATTATTCCCTGTCTTCCCCACAGTAAGAATGTGAGTGTGAATGTATGTGTGATCTAATGATTAAAATTAAAGATATGTAGAAACCAACAATATCACTGTATGAGTTAATACAAAAGGGAAATGTCACCAATATGTAGAACCATGCAGTTAAGACTGGGTATAAATGCAACAATAAAAAGTAACAAATATAACTCTCCACTTTTCTTTTTGTGGAAGTTTGTAAACAGAGTTGTTATAATCATTTATTTGATGAGTCGATTAATTACACCAAACAACTGTTGTTTAGTGTAATTAATCAACTCATCAAATAAATATAACTCTGCTTACATTCATAGCATTGTTTTACACCATTTTAATGGATCCTTCAATTTTCCTAAGTTAAAGGTGTTAAGGTTTGGTGTTTTTGCTTGCGTGGGAGTACAGAATATGGAAACTTAATATGTATTTATCTGTAATGTGTATCTTCTAAAAAAATGTATTAATCCCTGATGTTCCTAGGCCCTGTTAATAAGAGTAGAAACAGTGTTCATGATTATCTAGCTTTAAAGAGGGAATATTGTTTATATAAGATATATAATGTTTACTGAAAGCATTAAGTTATTGCATGTTTAGATTTTAGCTATAGAAACTTAAGAGTGAAAATGCTGTTTTGTAGTTATTATATGCAATGGTTCTTAATTGGCTAATTATTTTAAAATACATTAAGAGTAAAAAAAGGTAATTATAATCTCACATCAGAGTTTTTAGAAGTCAGTAACTATTGAAATTGATAATGAGAAACAAAGATACTTATATACACCATTTGGACTTCATCCTTCTGGTGGATTGTCATTAATTCATCCACTTTGTGATGAGGTTGAGTGTTTTTCTATAAGAATGTAAATCATCGCACATTCATATTTGCTTTTATCCCCTCCCCCAGAAAACAATTTGAGGTTTGACTATATTATTTCAAAAAGTTATAAATAGGGACATGCAAAAGGTATGTTTATAATTTGGTCAAAAGCAGTGCTATGCTTCCCCAAAAGATTGTTACTTTTTCCCAAAATCCATTTATTTTTAATGCAATTTTAACTTTTAATTAAAGAATAAATTCAAAGACAAACCATTATTAATCTTTTTTACCATATATATATATATAAATATAAACACATACACATTAATACAAAGAATACAATTAACCACAACATTTTTTATGTTGCTCCATATCAAATATAAATTATGTTTATGATATATCATTGATTATTGAACACGGGCCTTATTCTCCTGTCAGAAAGAAAGAAAGAAATTTTTCAAAGTCAACATTTTAATATGGCCTCCATGTTGCTTTTAAGATGCTTTTCTGTGAGCTGAGATAGATTCAACACTCTAAGAGTTTCCACTATATTAGTAGTACTCTGAGATATCTCTTGCAGAGCATTGCTTTCAACTCGCCAAAACCTGAAACTAGATCCTGAGTGGCCACATCCCCTAGATCAGTGAAGTTTGTTTTTAAGCATAGATGGGCTAGAGTTCAGTTTGATTTTGTCCTTTATTTCTTCTTTTACACTCTTCATTACTTTACATTTTCTATATCTTAAATCCTACCTCTGACATCACTATTATTTTGTTCAGTTCTTTCACTATACTAAGCAAGGGCATCGAACACAAGACATCTCTAATCTCTCATAGTTGCAGCACTGACTGCACACTACTCATAGAACCAGAATTTTATTGTACCAAGAACTCACTATCTCTCTGTTTCACTCACTGTTGTGAACATGCTTGTTGATATTTACATGCTCGGCAGATGGGAGCGAGAAGTTTCCAGAGAAATCCCAATATTTTCAATAACACTTCTGGAATTTATGCCAGGAGGAGAATGCTCCTACTCATCTGTATTTATCTTCCCAATTAGCCATCCATAATATTTGCAGTATTTAGAGGAATATTAAACTGATGAATATTTTTTAAGCCCTTATTTTGTTACCATGATAAATCTGGACATATCTGCATTATAATATAAAGAGAAAATTGTTGTTTAAATAAATTGTGAAATTATGTTGCCAAAGTGTTAAAAGCATGGTTTTAATAGAAAAATGTTCAAATTTACAGATAAAATCTCATAGTGATCATGAATTATGCATGTCCCAAATGCCTACCACTTTAAAACTCTAGATTTATGGCCTGATTAGAAGTAAAACCTCTAAATTGTAGAGTCTTGAACATACTGTTACCGACTATGCCATCTATGAACATCAATAAAACCTCTGTGAAATGGTGCATGAATTTTGAATTCCAGAGAAACTTAATGCAAAACAGTATTTTCAGGCTCAAAAAAAATATTACATTATTGCAAATGTGAAAAATGTAGATTCCTAGTTTAATTATTAAATCAACTGGTACACTACTTGTTATGATAGATAATTCATTTCATCTTTTCAATAAATTCCATATATATAGTTACTTCCCTGGATTTGGTATCATATACAGTTAACATCCAGGTTATTTATGCATATTTACCTTTTCTTCTATTTGTACATTTTTTTAAATCCTACCAACTTAATTTGTTTATCTCTTGTAAATTACAACCTCATCAGTTTTATTATTAAGATCCTCTCTTTCTTGGTTGATTTTCCTCCCTCTTTTCTCTCTTACTTTCCCTTTTTAATTACCTAATTGTTTCAGAAATTATTTCTTATCTCTGGTGGTAACTTTCCCCAGTTTTTATTCCATATTTTCTCTCTCCACATTTTAGTCTCCTCACACTCAATTATACAGTGTAATGTTATCAACATTGTGACATAATGGGCATAGATCTTTATCAACTTTTATACCTTTTAATAACATTGTTCCTGTTCTTGCCCATGCCAGACCCTCTCGTTCCATTTTTTCACACACATTAATGTATTTTTCCCTTCCTCATTCTTTCTTAACATTGCCATATAATATTAAAGTACTCTTATCCCTTAAGCTACCTTTTATTTCTTGTTTCTCTATATCACCTATTCTAGCTTTCACTTTATTCCATATTTTTTGTCCCTCTATTGTCTGTTGATTGGCTAGCTCACCCAATCCAACTTCGCTTACAATTTCCTTTAATTGACTTATCCAACTTCTTTCCTATTTTGCAGATTCTTGTGTCCGATAACAGACTTTGAGAATATTTCCTTCCTCTAGAAGTTGGATCCTGTTCCAATATTTCACCTACCATTTGACTACTGATCCCTTCCTCCCAGCTCTTTCCAATTCAACTAACACTACCGCATTTGGAGCTATTCTTGGTAATCCCAATATCATTTTGCAAAAGGACCTATGAATTGAATCTACCTCAATTCTCTGGTCCATGCATCATTCTTGATTCCACTGTTGCTGCATATATTCTCTCTAACCATTTTACTCTCATATTTGCAAATTTTTCCTTTGCTCTGTCCATTTTCCATTGTTATTTAGCATTAGTTCTAAGTAATCAAACTTGTTTGCAACTTCGAATTCACTCCCCTCTAACCACCATCTCTCTTCTCTGGTGAATTTATTCCCAGTTTTACAAACCATAATTTTTTATTTACTTTTATTTGTTCTTAAAGCCATTTTTTGCAGTATTTTTCTGTTGCTTCTATTGCTTTCTTTAAACCTCCACTGGTGATTGCTACTGCTACAAAATCATGTGCAAAGAGCAAACCCATAATCTTTATTAAATCAAATAGCAATAATAATCTTTATTTTTGATTGCTGGGCATTGTGAATTTTCTATTTCTTGGAGTTTGTCATTGGTAAACAAATTAAATAAAATGGGTCTTAATTTACAACCCTGTCTTAGACCAATCATATTTAGTACCCAATCTATTACTTTGTTGTTGGCAAGCTTAATGCAAGATTTATTATCTGAATGCAACATTCCTAATAGTTATACAAATTTCTTGCTCACGCCCTTTATATCAAAGTGCATCCCTTTGAATGGTATCACAGGTTTTTTCTAGATCTGCAAAAAATAAATATATCTTATGATATTTATCTATTATTGTTCTTATTATAAAAACATTGTCAACTGTCATCCTGCTTCTTCTCAACTCCCCTTGCAATTCAGATAATTTACTTTCTCTCTCTACCATTCCTGTAGTCACTTTGCTAGTACCCCAATAAACACTTTACCTATCACAGATAATAGACTAATGCCTCTGTAGTTAACTGTTTATTCATCTCCCCTTTTCTTTAAAAATTGGTACTATTCCTTCCTGTTTCCAATTTTGTGGAAACCTTCCTCCCTCAAGCAGTTTTCCTAACATTAGCCTTCTTTCTGTATCTTCATACCACACCCTCCAAAACACTCCTGGTATTCCATATATTCCATTAGCTTTCTTACTTTTTAGTTTTTTAACTTGTTCTGTTATCTCATTCTCCAATATTTCCTGGTCTAGTGTTTCAACACATTTATGGAACTCCCCTAGTACTTTTGTCTGCAGTAGCACATTACATCCATCAAATAGTTTCTCAAAATACTGCTTTATTAGGACCAATTTTGTTCTGCAATACCCTAGTCTTGGATACTTTTTTTTTTATAAACTCCCATATTGTTTTGCTATCAACCTTTTGCTTGCTACCTCATAGATCTTTTGCCCAATTTTATCACTCCACTCTTCCTTTTTCGACTCATTCTCCTGATTGTTTCCATCTCCTAAACTCTCTTTCTACTCTGTGTTTTGCTGCAATGCAATCCCCATCATAACTATTCCTTTTTTATATTTTCCCTTTGATTCCTAATTGTCATTGTCATTCCTGATAGCTTCACTTCCCCTTCTAGGTACAGCATTGCTTCTTCAGCTTTTCCCTCCTCAATAAGTTAGATAAAATCGCCTTGAGATTTCTTTCCTCTATTTGAGTTTAAGTTCCCAATAAATAATTCTCTTCCTGATCTACTACTTCCACTGTTTTGAAACTTGCTCTTAATGGGAAATGTAGCTATTCAATATCCTGTGTACAACCTTAAAATCTACAAGATCATTATCTAAATTCTGTGAATACAACAAATAATCAATTACAGTTTCTTCTTTCATTGACAAATGCAAACTCCCCTGATTTGTCTGATCCTGTTGCCCCATTACACATTAATAGATCATTTAACTTCACAAAATTCTATTAACTTTTTCCCTTTGTTACTTATTCTTTACTATGCCTCTTTATATAATTATTTTCTTTTGTTTGGTAATCTTCTAAATCAGCTAAATTTGTTCTTCCCCTATCGTATTGAAGTCCGCTAATATAAAGAAATCTAAATTATTTAACTTCTGACACAAAACTTCCATGTGGTTCTCTAACTTACTGTAAAAGCTTGCATCATAAAAGTCTGGCTTCCCTGGCGGATTATGTACCACACCCAAACCTAAGGTTTGGCACTTTGTCACCCTTTGTAACATGACCCCATCACTCCCTGAGCACCTACACTCTTTTATTTCCTTTGCTCCAAATTTTTCCCCCTTTCTAATAAACACTTCTATTCCCTCTGTGACCCTACCTTTTATTTTCTTTTTCACTCCTTTTTTTTTTTTTTTTTTTTTTTCCCAAAATATTCATAATCCTCCATACTTATCATTTCCTTTTTTCATACTCATGTTTCCAGCACTGTTATCACACCACCCCACTTCAACACTTGTGTTAATTCACAACTTGTTATGAAAGAAAAAGGGAAAAACATCTCCATAGTGTGTCATTTATGTTGTCTTTGTGGTCAGATCTAATAGGCACTTTCACACAGAAATTGTTCATAATAGCAATAATATTGAATTTAGAAATTATTTATTAACATATTCTCTGGAGATATAAGGATGGTCTACAGACATTATACATCAATTTTGTCAAGTCCTACATATGGAGAGGTTAATTGTATAGACCAAACCTCCACATTAAGGAGAAACTGAAACAAGATATTCAGTGAATATTTCATACCCTTCATAGAGCCTAAAAGTGTGGAGATACGAGTGTGTCAGTAAGCTACCCAAGTTCAGAGTAAAAGCAAGAAAAATTATGCAGAAATAGTGGGAAAATATATTCTTTTGTCAGCACTGCATACAAGCCATAGGGCAACACTTTTTGAGAGGTACATAGTACTGCATATTCCACAATATGTCTTTCAAACCAAGAAGGGCTGCAGGTCCAAATGAAAGACTTTTGGAAAAATCATTCATGTCTTTAGCAATGTTTACACTCAAAAGTTTATCTAAGAACAAATGCTACCTTTCCATAGCCATGGACGTGATTAGCTGGTCATTAGTAGCTGTAGCATTCTACATCTTTTAATGTGATGATCCAAATTTAGTGGTGGCAAACAAGCACACTTTGTGTGTGTGTCTGTGTGCGTGTGCGTGCGTGCATATTTAAGTTCTTTTTATATGATCCATAATACACTTGTATTGCATTAACCTTTAAATACAACTTAGCAGTGGCGATAGCTGTAAAATATGCTTTTTCCTGAGTCCATATGGAACCTTCTATTCTGTTTTTATCATCTCAGAATGTTACACAGCTAAATGATATTTCCCCCAAAAGTTTTGCTGGAACTCAAAGAGCTTTCTCTAGCTGATGCTTTGGTAAGATTTCCTTATGCATAAAGCAAAGGGAGATAACCTTTAATTGGAGGCAAGAGCCTCTTTAACAGTTAAATTTTTTTTTTTTTTTTTTTTTTTTTTTCCTTTTTTTTAAATAATGAAATTAGAGTATAATATTTCTTAATAAACTTTTAATCTGCAGAGTAGTTTCATTCATTGTCCCTCAGATCACTGCAGTTTCCCTAGTGTTTCAGCAGCTCTGAATACATAAAGGAGTACTGCTCAAGTAGCTCTGCATACCAAAATGTTAGTGTCAGACGAAGAAAATTAGCAGTAGTTACTGAAAAGAAATGTAAAATATGGGAATCTAACTATTACAAATATGTGTTACAGCATCATTATGGACAAACAATTGCACAGGCTGGAGGCAACATGGAGGCTGGTGTTGGTGGATTGGCAGATACACCAAAATCAGTTACTGGTAAAATGCAGGCCCTCTCTAGAGAAGCTCGGAGTAATCAGCGGCGGTTGCTCACAGCATTTGGCACAGACACAGACAGTGATCTGCTCAAATTTAACCAGCTTAAGGTTGGTTTTCTTAAGCTTCGTTACAACATAAGTATTTTAATTTCATTCTCAAAATTCTGTTTTTTACATATTTCACTTACACCATTCAGCACCTGAAAAAATATTTGAGAGAGCTGCATATATAATTATCATTAACACTTTCTGGTCTTTTTCAGTTCCGTAAGAAGCAACTGAAATTTGCAAAATCTGCCATTCATGACTGGGGTCTTTTTGCAATGGAACCCATTGCAGCTGATGAAATGGTTATTGAGTATGTTGGTCAAATGGTTCGTCCAGTTGTTGCTGATCTTCGAGAGAGGCATTATGAAGCTACAGGCATAGGCAGCTCATATTTATTCAGGATTGATTTGGACACCATTATTGATGCCACAAAATGTGGCAACCTTGCTCGTTTTATCAATCACAGTTGTAATGTAAGTATATTTTAGAAAAACCTTTTTTTTTTTTTCATATGGAATATCAATATATCAAAAGCATAAGACTACATTTTGTGGTTATGGAGTATACATGAATATATTACTGTTAAAATGCAGATAAAATAAGTGAAATATATTTAGCAATATCGAATGTTTGTTTATATGTCTGATCATTTCTTTTACAGCCAAACTGCTATGCGAAAATAATTACAATTGAAGGACAGAAAAAAATAGTTATCTACTCAAAACAGCAGATCAGTGTAAATGAGGAGATAACTTACGACTATAAATTTCCTATCGAAGATGAGAAAATTCCGTGTCTTTGTGGCAATGCACAGTGTAGGGGAACACTTAATTAAGTTCTTGGTGCAGATGAATTAAGATACTGGTGCTGACGCAATCAGAGTGAACAGTTAATTAACTGATATAAATAAATGTTGTTTAAAGGATTTTAATCTGGGTGGAATTGAACTTCTAAACCCAGTTGATAGATGTACTTGTGTTGTGTACAGTGAGAGAATGTAAGAGAATGACATTGTGTGTTTGATTTTTTATAGTCACTAGAAACAAGCTTGAAAATTTAGATTCTGTCCCTTGTACAGTTAAAAAGCAAAAGAGTAAATGCAATCCTCAAATCTTTATTTCCCCTTCTTCATCCTCTGTTCTGATGTTTACACTTTCTTTTGTTTTCTCATTACTGTTTTATGTGCATGGGTGAATCATTTATGTACATTTTACCTCAAATCAAGAAAAGCAATTTTGTTGATCTAAAGGGTCATACTGACAAATAATCAGTTTTTAATATATATTTGTAGAATGTTTATATAGAAACTTAGTCTGTGAAAACAAAACAATATTTTCTGATGAAATTAACATAAATTACATGTTTTTTATTTCAAAGTTTTTAAAACTAGCACAGTTTTTATTTAACAGTTCACATTTAATATCATCACAGACACTATGTTTGCATGCGTGGATCTGCTTGAAGGTGCTGCATGTCCAGTTGACTCTGGGCAATATCTGCAAGAGCAGCTTGTATTTGCTCCAGCAGAGCCTCTCCTCGTCTCACCACATCTTCCAACTTTTCTCCTGCTTCCTTATTGTCCTGCTCCAAACGACGCAGACTTGCCACCTGTAAAATAATAACTTAATAAAGGAAACTACTTCACATTGCCCATTCCCAACCATGCAGTGAAAGTACTCCTAAAACTTTTCGGTGCATGCAAGTCATGGGTTAGTGAAATTCAGGACTTTATTCTATACTACTTCCATGTGGGGGGAAAGCAATATTTAATACTTTTTTTTTTTTTTCTTGGTTGGGGGGGGGGGGTAAGGGGAGAGTAATTTGAAGATCACATACCTCACTGGACTTAAAAAAAACAGGAACTGGGTTTTTATTTTTATAGCCGCCCAGAAAAAAATCTAATATTTTAACTGTGACAGCACATTTCCTATAAATTTGTTTAAAATGATTTGCTACATATCAGCAGGAAGTGTTTTCTAATTAATGTGATTTTTTTTTTCTGGGGTTTGTAATGAGCTAATGTTAAGAAGAATATAAATTTACAAAATGTTCCAGCAGATGATGCAGTTCAACATGGGAAAACCTTTAAAAACTAATAATACTCTGGAAATAGTTGACACAAATTGTGCATTTAATGAAACAGCTGGTTTTTCCTGCAGTATTTTTTTGTCATCTGTTATAGTTTACCAAGTACTCACAATGTAATGAGATTAAAAAGGTCTTCAGAGAAGTTTTAGGCTTCACATTTTATATCATCTCATATTGTACAAGAGCAACTTTGAGCATTATGTAAAATTTTAAAAATTTAGATTGCATCTTTTAAAATTAATTATGTCTAACAGTATACTACTATGGAGAGAATGTAAATACATTCTTAGTATGCAGCTGCACGTGATTTAAATCGTTTAGCTCAAATGTTTTTCTTTTATTTTTGGGAACAGAAAAGTTGTATTTGTACTATGAGGAGAATGGGACAAATATTCAACTCCCAGCTCTTGCAAAAATTGGGCTGTTCCTAGTGCAGTGGCATTGTTGTGGTGCAACAAAATTCCACCCAAACACTCAGTTCATTGAGACATGTAGCAGACATTATTTTTTCCCCTCAAGTGGAATTCTCACAATTGTTAGGAATCTTCTGTGAAGACCTAGACCAGTGGCTGTTGCTTAGTTTCTGGATCACATTGGTACTTTGTGACCGCTAAATGTTAATATGTTTTTGGATCTTACTCCATCAAATGTTTCTGTTATTTCCTGCTAATTTGTTGGTGGTAGGAAATCTAATGACTGCATAGTCATTATCATTAAGCTTTACTTCAAGAATGATGTTCACTAGAGCCAATCCAATACTCAGGCCCTTTTGAATCTGATATGTACAACAATGATATTTGGGATGACCCCATAGTTCAGTTAGTAGAGCATCTGCATACAGTGCAAGTGGTCCTGAGTTTGATTCCCAGCTTGGGGGGTGGGAATTTTTCTCTAGCCAAGAATATTGCTACTTTCCTAGAGTCTGGAAGTATGAATGTGTGTGTGAGATCTAATGTAAAATAGAAATCCAATGACAACAGTACACACACTCCAAAGGTAAATGCTGGCAATACGACTCTATTGTTAAAGGATATAGGAACAATCTAAAAAAAAATTATTTACAACATATGCTCTGCTTTCCTTCACATATTATTCATTGTTGCTATTGCTTAATGTTCTGTGCAATTTTCCTCTTCTAAACTCTGCAAACCATTGATAAATTATGGATTGTGAAGAATAAAGATCCCAATGCAGTCTTTCAAGGAATTCTCTCACTGAATCAATTTTAAAAACAAAACTAAAAACTATGTGTTCCATTCACATGACTTTCTCTACATCTCTGCGACAAATTATTGTTAAAAAGCTTAGGCTTCTTTTTTACTTCATGATAATCGAGAAAAAATTAGCAGAAATAGTATTATTACTTGCTTCCATGCAAGTAGAAGGGAAATAAGGGAGTAGCATAGGCTAAAGTATTAGTCAAAACCTGGTTATGTGACTGAAGTTTCTTTGTTTGTATGGACAAGAGTTGCCAAATTCTCATATGAGAAAAGTATAAGCTTTTTAAAGCTGAAATAACAATGAATATCTCAAAAACGATCCACTCCATGAAAAAAAATGTATATAACAAATCGTGTTTTAACAAGCTCTAAATTCTGTTAAGTTTTTGTCTATCTCTTATGGTTTTCCAGTTATGGGAAATTCTGTAAAATTCATCCAGAATAAAGTAGTCTTCAGAGGCTATTCCGAGAAAATTCAAGATATACATTTTATTTGCCACGTAAATAGATGTGATATACGACATTTTAATCAAAATTGTTAAGACCATTTTTGAGAAAATCAACATTTTCAAAAAAAAAATTCCATATAGAGGGTATATATTGAAAATCTTCGAGTTGCATCCTTAGAAGATACCAAATTTGGTATTTAACGGACATTTCAATTTTGAGCTATGCTGTCCACAGACACAGGAACCTTTTTCCAAAAATGTTCTTTTTTTTTTGATTCAGGGGGACCCAAAACATGTATTTCCGGTGAAATCTTGGGATAAAATTTTTTGGTGCATAACAATACCTTCTCTATACACTATGTACATAATAAATGTAAAGAAAGTAAAAATCGCTGCACAGAAGGGTCCTCACTTGAAACCTAATTTATGACATAGCAACACCTGTTTGCACATACATAGAAGTGCTTGACATTGTAAATGTTACTATCTGAACTGTAATCTAAAACTAGAATGATTTACAACTCACTGTTGTTCATTTTCAAAACTTTGAGAGGTGTTTATAGGTTGAGCAGGAGGGGGCTTTTTGAAAATATTTACCTTGAATTGTAGAAAGATGGACTATATTTTGAGTTATATTATTAACTCATACGTTATTGGGGGACCTGAAAACTGCAATTTCTGGTGTTATACAATACACAGGTTTAGAAGGCATATGGGTACTAAGAGAGGCTCGTGGAGAGCAACTGGCCTATCATAGGTAAACAGTGTTGCCTAGTTTGGTCACCCACAGCACAAGCATAAGAAGCAGAGTTTCTTTTTAATGGACCCAAAAATTACTACTGGAAATTTGACATGTATACCTAGATATACGTACAACAAATTTTTGAAGTAACCTGTACAAAGTTCTAAGGTTACTTCTCGAGTTATGTTCCAGATGTAAATATTGTTTACTCTCGCATTTATGTTATGATTCAACTTCCAACCATACCAATGTATTATTTCTTTTCATTATGCAGTCAGCAGTAGCCAGGAAGACATTTATAAAGTGTTGGTTTGAACTGCATTTCTTTTATAAATTAATTTAATAGGGTCCACTACAATTTAGAAGACCATGAACATGCTTTGTGTAAGTGTGACAAGAAGCATAGTTGGTTTGTTTGTTGTTGGTGGTGTTTGTTTGTTTTTTGTTTTTTTTTAACGTTCTATGTACTTTTAATAATGTAATTTTCAAAACCTGGTACCAGTGGTGTAGGCACTAAGAGTAAAGTACTCTGCTCCCAAGTCAGAACTATTGCTTTCATTTTCTCTGGCACTGCACTCCATGATGCTTTCGGGCCAAGAAGGGGGCTGCAACGAGGTTCCTTGTGGACTATCATGCATGGAGTTAGGTTTACACTTTCTCTGAGGAAGTGTGTATTCAGATAAAATTTTCACACAGCCAAAATGATAATGTGAGTGTGCATAGTGTGTTGCAAATTTGAAACAAGGCAAAACTCTTAGAACAGAAATTGTTGAACCTTTATTATGTACTAATTTGAGTCAAATATGGACACTATAGTTTCACTTAATTTTTTTTCCCAGATGTATTTCAAACATCATCTTCAGCAGGTGTTTGGCTTCAAAAGAGAAGGTTCCTATTGCAATATCATCTGGTTTCCTTGAGGGTAATCTTAAGATGTCGTCTGTGTGCATTTTTCCTAATGTGAGTCCTTTCCCAAATTGCTAGTTCTGTTGTTTTTATATGATTAATAAGTAATGTGTTGTGATGTCCAGAAGAGATGTGATACTGCAGATTTGTCTGTTTCCTTGAATTTCATGTTTCTGAAGTATTTCAATCTTGTTTGAGGGTTTCTCTTTGTCCAATGTAAATGTTGGGGCAATCTTCACACTATTTGATAAATGTCAGATTTTTATTTGTTTGGTATGATGGGTGATTTAATAGGTTCCAGAGATTGTATTTGTTTTGAGGTGCCAGCTCTATATGATCTTGGAACAGTTTTTTTGAATTTGTTGCGCATCTGTGGGTGGAATATGAATTTATGTATTTTAGACTTGGATTGGCTCCTGTGCTTAGCATGGTGATATCTTTAATCTTTTTTTTTTGTTTCTTGTATTTTCGTATGTGTCCACTAATTTTGTTTCAAAACCAAATGCAACCTTCTTTATGTGTTTGTGTTCTCGTTCATATTCTCCTTTTTCCAGTGATGTGTTTATTAATCTATTGTCAGACTGTGAAAATTGCATGTTGATGTGATTTTGGATTGAAGTTGTTTTTCTTAATGTAGCTGTATGTGTGGGGGTTTTCTGTATATACCAAATTCTATTTTGTATTTTTTTCTTATGGTTTTTAGGTTCCTTCTTTTTCTATTTCTAGAGTGAATTTTATTGCTTTGTTCTGTACATTTAATAGCTTTAAAGTATCATCTGCAAGTTTTGTAGGGATGATGGCACACATATCTCACCCAAATTTTAAATATAAGTGGAAGGCTCTTGTTACTCTTATTTCTAGGTCACTCATAAATAGATCAGCCAATAGTGGTGATAATGGGTTTCCTATGACAAGTCCTGTAGTTTGCAAGTAGAATTTCTTGTTGAAGCTGAAGTAGCTTTGTTTTATACATATGTTCATCAATTGGATCAATTCTTCTATTTGTATTTCTGTGGATTTTAGCCAGTTTTTTTTGTTATTTTGGTATTCTGTTGGGATGCTGGTGAATAAAGATGATACATCAAATGAGGCCAGGGCTTCATCTGGTTTTATCTTGTAATGTTTAATATTTTCAACTAATGTTTGGCAAATCTTTATTTAAATCTACAGGAAGGCATGTCAGAAAGCATTTCCAATTTAGATTATTTTGAAAAAGCTGCAATTCGACACAATATATGAAATGTATGACTATGGTGAATATCTCACTATTAAAGTGCTGGTTCATATTATGAAGGAAAAAATAGACCATATGGGTTTATCTACTTCAATGGGATTAATTCTGAAAAATTTGGGCTTCATATACAAAAAAATAATAATAATAAATGATTGGCATAAATTCTTGCTGGAAAGAGGTGATATAGTTGCTGCAAAAGTACAATTTTTAACTATGCACATGCCCCATTTTTTTTATCTTGATGAGACATGGATAAACCAGATTACATGTGGGTAATCATATGGTAAAATTCAACAGGGAGGGTGGACCCAAGGTACCTCTAGGAAAAGGAAATAGATTTATAATTGACACACAAGCTCTGCAGAAACAGGATTAATTCCCAAAAGCAAGTGGGTTTTCTGTTCTAGACCAGGAAATAAAAATGTTGACTATCATTCTGAAATGAATGCAGATTCTTACACTGATTGTTTCATAAACAAATCTTTTAGAAGAGGGGTCAATTATCATCAATAATGCAAGCTATCATTCTAGGCTATTATTTAAATCTATTAATTCCATAAAACAAGATATTCAGGACCGGTTGGAAAATAATAAACCCTTCAGAAACTAGAGCAAAATTGCTACAAAAAGTAAATCAAAACAAAATGCAAGTAAAAAAATATGAGCTAGATCAAATAGTGTTGGAAAAGGGGCACCAATTTATTCAGATGTAAATACTTCCCCATAGAATTATTTTGGGCTAAGTGAGTGAGTGAATGGTGTTTAAGGGTCCGTCGACAGCTAGGTCATTTGGGCCCGAAGTTAAGAAAAAGGAAAACACATTAAAAACAAAACTACAGCATGAAAAGTTAAAAAGTGCTAAAAACCCTTACAAAGGCACACAGGAAAAAGGCCCGGGTGATACAAACAGAGCTAAAAGGTTAAAAAACACACAAAAAGTGGTCTCGTATGGTAAAAGTCAGAGGCTAAAACTTCACACACACATGAAACAGGTCAGAGGTCTTTGCTGAGGCCAATAGAGGCAACAAAGCGAAGCACCTTATCGACGGAATTGGCGTCATCGCATAAAATGTCAGGTAAAGCGGTACCCAGGCCGATGGATTGCCGTTCGCGATGAAATTTCGGACAATCAAGCAACACATGTGCCACAGACAGACGAACATCGCAGGTCTGACATATAGGAGCTGGCTCAGCGCGTAGAAGGTAGCCTGTGTTAGCCGCGAGTGACCGATACGCAGACGCGTAAGGATAACCTCGCGGCGCCGGTTTGGTTGGCAAGATATGAGCCATGGGTGTACCTGCTAAATGTTGCCAAGATTGCTGCCAGGCTAAAAGAAGAGACCTGCGAAAGTCACGTGAAACATCCCCTGAGGGCACAGCCGCTTCCGAGTAATCCTGCAAGGAGCAGGCAGCCTTGGCAGAACTATCCGTTACCTCATTACCTGCAATACCGAAATGACCTGGAACCCATGTGAAGACGAACTGGTAGCCGCAATCAATTCAGAAAGGCGAGATTGAATACGCATAACGAGTGATGAGGAGCCGGTATACTGCTACAGAGCCTGTAGGGCACTCAAGGAATGGCTGCAAACAAGAAAACTAACAGGTGCTAAAAGCGAGATAAAATCTAGAAAGTAAAAGATAGCGTACAGTTCTGCGGTGAATACCGAACTGGCGTCCACAAGGCGATAAGTATGTGTTACCCCATTGAAATAAAAGGCACAACCTGTAGCTCCTGCTAGCTGGGAGCCGTCAGTGAATACCGGTGCATATGCCCGGTAATTGCTTAGAAGTTCGTAAAACAGCCGCCGAAATACCTCCGGAGCGGTCTAACTTTTCACAAGGTTGGAGAGGGTCAGGTCGAAACTGGGATGCTTCAGTTGCCAAGCAGGTTCCGGGTAGACAAAAACACGTTCCACAGGAGGCAATCTGAGACCCCTATCGGAGAGCAGTTCACGAAACCGAATACCACAGGTACGTGAAGCAGTGGCGTTCCTCAGATAGCGGTGTGAATAATCCGGGCGTAACACAGGATTAAAACAAGGATGGCGGGGGTCCGCAGACAATTTAGCAGCATACGAACAAAGTAAAAATGAGCGACGCACGACTAGTGCGGAAGGCTCCTGTAGCAAGACGTATACCGGTATGATGAACGGTGTCTAAAAGGCGAAGTTTAGAGGCGGTCGCTGCACCATAAATAAAACTAGTTTTGAGCGAACGAGTGAACGGTACAAACGCAGCATCACGGAACGATCGCCGCCCCAAGACGCACCAGAAAGCAGTTTGAGGATCCGAAGCGATCGGTCACAGGAGGCACGAAAGTATCGGATGTGGGGTACCCAAGAAAGTTTACGGTCTAGGTGGAGACCTAAGGACTTCAAGGACGGAACGAAAGGCAGTGGCACACCGTTCAATTGGAGGTCAGGAGGAGGGTGTACTCCATGAAGACGGTGGAATTGTATACACTGAGTTTTCGTAGGGGAAAAACGAAAACCATTGCGAAGCGTCCAACCAACGATGGAGTTGTCGTTCGAGATTATCAGTGCTGTAGGAGCGATAGTACAGCGCAAAGTCGTCTATATACAGTGACGATATCCCACTACGAATCACGCTAGTAATGCCGTTGATGGCCACAGCAAAAAGTATAACCCTAAGAACGGAACCTTGGGGTGCACCGTTCTCCTGAATCTTCTCCCGCGAGAGAGTATTGCCAATACGGACACGAAAGCGGCGCAGCTGGAGAAAGTTGCACAGAAACAGGGCCAGATGGCCGCGTAACCCGGAACTGTGCAAATTACGCAGAATTCCGTATCGCCAAGTAGTGTCGTAAGCCCTCTCGAGGTCAAAAAAGACACTCACGACTTGCTTCTTTAGAAGGAAAGCATTCTGCACATAAGCTTCCATACGCGCCAGGTTATCAACGCTTGAACGACCGCGACGAAATCCACACTGCTCGGAACAGAGCACGTCGTTGGCCTCCAACCATAAGTAAACCGAATACTGATCATGCGTTCCAAGGTCTTGCAAACGACGCTCGTGAGGCAAATCGGCCGGTAAGAGGATGGGAGGGTCCGGTTTTTGCCAGGACGAGGGATAGGAATGACAATACCCTCTCACCATACAGGTGGAAAAACCTGTTCGCGCCAAATTCAGTTATAGAGGTCCAGAAGGAATGTAACGGCTGCAGGTGGGAGGTGAGGTAGCATTTGTCGGTGAATATCATCGGGACCAGGAGAAGAGTCCCTCGCAGCGTGTAAAGCATGAGTTAGTTCCGCAAGGGTGAAGGGTGCATTTTACGGCTCACTACAGTCACTAGTAAAATCAAGGCGAAATCTCTCAGCAGCTTCCTTAATGGGAAGAAATGCATTGTCGTAATTGCCCGTTGCACTTGTCGCAGCGAAGGAGATGGCTAGGGCGTCGGCAACATCCGGTTCGCTGGTGAAGGTGGAGCCGTGAACGGTAAGGCCAGGGATGTATGTCCTGAGACATATGCCGGTCATGCGGCGCACCGAAGTCCACACTCTCTGTGGGGAGCTCCTGCGAGAAAGCGAGGAGACATGATTCCCACGACTTCCGCTTGGCATTACGAACGATATAGCGCGCCTTAGCCCGGGCGCGTTTGAAAGCAACAAAGTTCTCCGCCGTCGGGTATAGATGGAAAAGACGAAGATCCTTTTTCCGTGCCTTTAATGCTAAGTTGCAGTCTTCGGTCCACCACGGCACTGGAATACGCCGAGGGGTAGAAGAGCTCCGAGGAATACTGGATTCTGCGGAGAGCAAAACCGAGCAAGTAAAATACTCCACCATGTCTTCTATGGAGGTACAGCCATCGGAATGGAGATGGAGCAGAGAGGAAAACTTTCCAATCAGCCTTGGAGATAATCCAGCGGGGATGTTGCGTGGGCAATGGATATTGTCCCGAAAAACGAATGTCAATGGGGTAATGGTCACTGCCGTGAAGATCGGAAAATACCGACCAATCCAGGAAGGGCTGCAGAATGTTACATCTAGGGCGGATAGGGTGCCATATGCGGAAGATAGAAATGTGGGTGCACCGGAGTTTAAGTGTAATAAACCAGACCTATCGCAAAAAGAACATTGCAAGCATTGACATCGCCCAAAAAGATCAACGGCGGGGGAATTTGTGCTAACAATGCCCGAAGCTCAGTGTCTGTGATCACATCGTGCGGCGGCAAATGGACATTGCAAACAGAAAAGGAGATGGAAGGCAATGTTAGGCGCACAGCTACCGCTTGTAGCGGGGTGTTGAGTGTAATACTGGCGGCAAGGACGGTAGGAGCCACGATATTAACAACACCGTTGCAAGCACGCTGGCCACCAACAAAGTCGTGTCTGAAGGATTGAAAATGACGAAATGGAAGGGTATGGTGTGGATGTAAGTGGGTTTCCTGGAGACAGAGGATTGAGGGTGAATGCTTGATTATATGTTGAAGGTCTGGTAGACGGGCCCTGATCCCATTGACATTCCACTGGATTATATTCATGGGGAGATAGAAATTAAAGTGGTGTAATTTCTTTCTTTCTCACCTTAGCAGCTTTAGCTCCAACTAACCTAAAATCCGTGTCTTCCTCAGACTCCACTGGTGGTCGGGAGTCCGAAGAAGTCTCTGTTCGCAGAACGAGAGCGGGACATTGCCGAAGTTCGGTACGTTGACGGGAACGATCTCCGACGAAGGACGAACTAGGATCACGTGGATTAGCCGACGGCTGAGATTGCTGCTGAGCATCAGACATTGTACACTAAGATGCAGATGATCGAGCACGTAAAGGAGCGGCTTCGCACAGGTCAGTTTGCGTCGACGAATCCGCGACAGGCATTGTCTGTAAACCGACGAATTGGACAAGCTTACGGCGAACGGCTGAGGAGTATCCTGTGGTGTTGGCAGTCTTTAGCTGCTCAAAGCGCCGTCTCGCCTCAGGAAAAGTAAGATGTTCCTTCACACGTATTTCTTGTATGCTTTTCTCTGCCAAGTACATGGGACACTGTCGAGAGCTAGACGGATGACTGCCTTCACAGTTTACACAGCACGGTGCACGCGTACAGACAGTGTCAACGTGTGCCGCTAGACCACAACGATCGCAGGTTGCAGGTCGGGCACAGGCGGCTCGGGTATACCCGAAGCGCAGGTACTTGAAGCACCGCATAGGGTTCGGCACATACGGGCGGACGGCAGCACGTTCGTAACCACAGTATATGAACTCCGGAACACTAGTACCCTTGAACGTGAGAAAGATCGTACGCAATGGGTACTCCTTGCCGTCACGTTTACCATGTAGACGGTACGCCTGACAAACTCGCTGTTCTGAAAGATGGGTGGCAATATCTTCATTGGAGAGGTCGTCTAAGCTAGAGGTGGTCACAACTCCTCTACAGGTGTTCCTGGACTTGTGGGGATAAATTTTGATGCTGTACGAGCCCAACAGAGTAGCATGAAGTAGCTTGTCCGATTAGTCTTTATTATGGACTTCTATCAGTAGCGTACCGTCTCGCACCCTCGTCGCGTTTTTAACCTTGCCGCAGATCCTGTCAACTTCCCTTTGCACGTAGAATGGACTTATATCTGAAAATTTCTTCGTCTCGTTTAACATAGCCATAACTATAAACTGGTCAAAATAAGAAGGTGGTGCGCGGTTAGACATATTAAAAGGACCCTCTTCCGGAACCGTCGGCGTCAGCCTGCCATCCGGGGGTTAAAGAGGAAAAGACACCAAATCTCCACGGTCTGCGCCGTCACAGGAACCATCCCGTGACCGATACCCAAGGCCTACGTCACAAGGGTTACCCTACAAGCACCACTGCTGGTCCATATGCGTATACCGTTCACCATGCACGCCCCGGTTTTAAGCCCCTACCACAGGAATCACCGCCTGTGGCTCCCCACTCTAGGCCGTGCAGCAACAGAACACATGCACGGATTCAGGGGACTTGTGGTATGATTACGCCGGGGCAACATCAGTGGTAACACGTCCGGCCCGTGAAACTATCCCAACGACGTAACGCGGTCGTTGGGACACCAATACAGGCCGGGCTCTCGAAGTAGCTACGTGAATGTACTTGACGGTATGGACGGGCTCCGCACCTAAGGCTACACACAGGGGCAGTGGGAAGGGTACACCCAAGCTTCAGGACTGGGACCTCTGTAGAGCACACAAATTGGGAGCTGGAACCATGGGACAGGAACCCCGGGGATAGTGAAAGATCCCTGCTGGTAAGACAGGAGTTAATAAGCCTAATGTCCTACAAACTAAGAAGTTCCATAAGCCTAGAAGAGGAAAAGGGTGATAAAGGAAACAAACAAAAGAAGCAAACACAGAACAAAATACGTTGCAACAGTGGATGGCGATGAGCAGGGTGAAGTGGCGGTGAGCGGCTCAGGAACCCCCAGGTGCGCCAAACCCGTACCTACCGAAGTAGGCCCCTGGGGGATTTTAGACTAAGGTAAAGAGGGAAGTCACAAAAGAAAATACCACTTTTTGTCTTGCGGATATTGAAAGACTTATGCATATTGCACTTTACAATGACAAAACAAGACTGGACTAGTCATGTTGCTGACTGTGAAAAACTGCAGGAAGATCTCTATAAAGAAGTGGCTCAAGATATAACTATACAAAACTTAGTTATAAATCTGCAGGAAATAGATTCTGAGTTAAGTAATGATGAAGAAGATGACTCCTCTACAACAGTCACTTTCAGAATTTCAGGTAAATTGTTTTCAGTAAATACACATTAATGTTAAATGTTGAAACATCCTTTGCTGCATAAGTTTACCTTCTGACAGTTATTTGTGATGTAATGATTGCTTTGCTTCTCCCCATCTTCCTCGCCCTAGTGCAACACTTAGCAACCATGCAGTCGCCACATGCACGAATTGGCTGAGCTCATATGCCTTCTAAAACCTATGCTATACATTATATATGAATAAAAATGAAAGTAAAAAGAGCTCACCTACTGGTTTGCCATTGTGTTTCAAACCAAAGGGTAAAAGATTCTGAAAATTATACTTCCATGATCCAAAGTTTCATCTTGAATATAAAACTATAGTAATAGATGGTAATACCAATTGTATTGCCATCCTCCGCAGATAATGCAAGCTGGTAGACTGAAAAGCACCCTAACAGCATCTACCTGGTATGTGTAGAAGCAGCGAGTTGCCTGATACTAGACTTGCCACCATATTCAAGAGAGAATCTTCTCCCATATTATCTTCATACGGAATGTCTAAAATTCCCATATTTCATTCTATGTTTAAAAATTGAATTTTGAAATGTGCAAATGTTCATTCGATGTACTGGTAACTACTGGTCACTTTGTAGTGCTGTGTATGGTAGCTGCTTGTGTGTAGTTTATGGTTATATATTTTGGGGGGGGGCTATCGAAAAAATATGATCTATTCCTCCCCTAAGAAAAGGTGACTATATGTTTATTTAACAAAATGGAGAAAATAAGAAGTGTCTGTGATTATTGCCTGTTTCAAAGTGCACAAGTTTTTTTGTTGTACTTTGAAACATACCTCTACAATCTACCATTGGATTCTTCTTATAAGCAAAAAAAAAATAATAATTTGCTTTGTAATGAACAATCAGTTACAATGACTGAAATCCTAGTACATTACAACAATAAAAACAGAATCTTAATATGTAACTCATTTGGCATTTGTTTGGTGGTGATTCCTGCAGCATAAGTAAACTGCCTGTGGCAGAACCATTGTCCTCTGTAGTCCAGGGGTAACATGCTAACCTCTGGTTTCCAAGGTTGCAGGTTCAAACCTGAGAGAGGGATATTTTCAGACATAAAAAAACTTAGCATGAATTCCTTCTGAAAGAAAGTAAAACCATTTGTCCTGTATCATAGATTTATGGCCCAATAAAGAAGCATCCGAGCAAAATTAAGCAATATTTCACCCCCAACATAGAATGGGATGTTGAGAACCATCATAGTTAAAGAGCGTTCATAGATAAAACTCAATTTTTGTGATAGAACCACAGCAAAAGTTTCAACAGAAAATATGTTGGGATCAAAAAGTACAAGAGATTTTCTTTACGAAGAATTTAGTTTGTCATTGAATAGTCTGATTTTAAACAAAATTAACATTTTCAATGATTCTGCTTATTTGGATCTCAACATGAGTATGTTAATGTCATATTTTGTTCCTAGCTCGTACCAAGAGGGTATTTAAAAAGAAATGAAAGGAGTAAATATTGTTTGAAGTTGAAAAGTGTTAAACTGAAATCACGCTGAATGTTAGTGTGGCATGTCAGGATTAGATGGTGCAAGCTTTATACCAGTGTAATAAGTTATAAGTATGAACTATGACCGTCCATTAAAGAATAGAGAGGCTATTTATGTACAGCAAGAGCAATTTTCTGTATGAAAATAATAAACATTGGGTAAAAGCAAGCATTCGAGGTGAATTCACCCTGGTTCTTCCTTTGAAATTTTAACGCAGAGTACAAATGCGCATATAAATGTAAGTTTTTTGCAAGTCGATATTTACGGTTCTATTTCTCGTCTTCTTCAAAATATAGATGTGGCAAGAGTCCCTTATTGTCATTCTAAAAATCTGACAATTCTACCTAGTACTAGATCTCTGTGAACACACATTAAAGCAATCATATGCCCGTCCACGTACAGGAACAGAGGTACAATTGCTTAGCACTGCAGACATGTGACAAAGCAAGATGGTATGTTATGGGATTGGATAAGGTTAACTGTTCACCTCACACCAATCCACAATATTCCTTAACGGATCTGTTGCAATATGACTTCAAAGTTTAATTTATAAGGAACTATTACCTAGTCATTATTGAGTTACTCTCTCAATATATATATATATATATTTGTTTTATGACATAACTTGATGGGGAAGGATATACTGATGTTACATTCACATTGCTTATTTTGGTACAGCTTCTACGAACTATTCTCATAAAAACCTTGCTTTTCTACATAATACCATTGAGATAAACTTACTTATTTTGTTGCAAATACAAAGGAGAATACTGGTAACTGAAGCAATAGCCAAATGTTTAAATGTTGATTGCTGTTTTCATTGCATTACAAAAAACACCTGATGGCAACAGCACTTCAAAATTAGCAAACAATTGAAAAATTCAATCCAATAATGCATTACCTCATTGTTGATGCCACAATAAAGATGTGAATTTTAGAGTTCTACTTTATTTACTTTCTGTAGTGCCATATGTACCTAGGGATAGAAAAGGTATTGTAATGCACCCAAATGCACCGGAAATACATGTTTTGGGTCCCCCTGAATCCAAAAAAAGCATTTTTAGAAAAAGGTCTGTGTGTGTAGGTCTGAGGACAGCATAGCTCAAAAATGAAAAGGCCGTTGAATACCAAACTTGGTGTTTAAGTTTGGTATCTTCCAAGGATGCGACAGGAAGATTTTCAAGAAAATCCTCCCATCCCCAACTACCCTTTACATGGAACTTTTTTCGAAAATTTTGATTTTCTGAAAAATGGCTCTAACGATTTTGATTAAAATATTGTATACTAAAGATATTTACCTGACAAATAAAATGTATATCTTGAATTTTCTGGAAATAGCCTCCAAATTTTACAGAATTTTGCATAACTGCTAAACCGTAAGACATGGACAAAAACTTACCACACACAATACACAATTTATATTATATATATTTTTTTTTGTTAAGTTGATTGTTTTTGAGATATTCCTTGTTTTTGGTTTCAGCTTTGAAAAACTTATACTTTTGTATACACAAATTTGTCAACTCCTGTCCATACATACAAAAGAGCTTCAGCCACATAACAACCAGCTTTTGATTGTCACTTTAACCTATGGTACTCCCTTATTTCGCTTCTACTTACAAGCAAGCAAGTAATAAGAATATTTCTGCTAACTGTTTCTTGATTAGCATGAAGTAAATAGAGGCATAAGCTTTTTAACAATAATTTGTTGCAGAGATGTAGAGAAAATCATGTCAATAGATCACATCAGATTTTTTTTGTTTTGAGTACGGTTTTGTCTTGTATTTTACCACATATTATAAGACTTCATAGGCTATTTCCAGGAAATTCAAGATATGCATTTAATAGGCATGTAAATATCATTCATGCAGGCTATTGTAATTATTAATAAAATTATTAGCCATTTTTAAACACATCTTCATGTTGGATCTTTGGAAGATACTGGATTTAAATATAGAGCTTGGTATTTATTGAACATATATTTTGAGTTATGCTGCTGATCTGACTTTTTTCTAAAGATGCTTTTGGAGAGGAGGCACAAAACATATTTTCCCAGATTAAATCTTAATATTGAATATTTTGGTGGAATGCAAATAAAATCTTTAACCACTATGTATGTAGGCAGCGCCATGGCCGAGTGGTTAGACTGCTTGCCTCCCACCTAGATGGCCTGGGTTCGATCCCATGTGCTTGCACGTGGGATTTGTGGTGGATGAAATGGCATCTGGGTGGGTTTTCTCCAGCTTCTCCCACCACTCATTCCACATTTATTCCATCACCATTTATCATCCATTTCCTTTGCATTTCATATGCACTTCCTCACACTCAGCCTGGAAATGGGTCAACTGCTCGCTTCAGGTTCTCCATTCTGTGATTTCATGCCATTGGCTCCCCATCAGCCTTCCATTTGTGAATCTAGAGGAGTTGTCAGTCCTATATACAGGGAGGGTAAGCCATATACTAGGTATATGGTAGAGAAACTAAAATCAAATTAGGTATGATTTTATCTTTAGGAAAGTCGTCTAAAACCCCTGGTGGCTAATAAGTGTAACTGTTGGCAGAATTATTGTTCTATATTGTAACAAAAACTCTGTCTCCAACAACTCTTTATTTTTCCACAGACTGATTACATCTGCTCACAACCAATTCTGCTGTAGAGTCTTTTTTTTGACATTCATGGTGGTGACAGTATAGTTTGCCACAAAGTTCCTTCAACACTCACTGTTATTCGCAATGCATCTCACTAAAAACTACACACCCCACACGATGGATTGATACTGGGATTTAGGATATAACCCAAAGCTGTTTTAGGTAGCTGCATTAATATTTTTTTTTTTGCTAGTTTGGTTATTTGAGGTGGCTCATTCATCTGCTGTGAAACATTTTTCTCATAATTAACTCACTGTAGATTAATTAAAATTAAGTCTAATCACTTGTTAAAAATGTTATGATTTAATATCAAAAGAGATGGACTTCTAAAAGAGGTTTACAGATAACGTAAATATACAGAGGAATGATTTCATAAGGGGGATAATTTCTGAAGTGCATTGTAACAATATTGTGATTATATTCTTCTAGTTTTCTTAATTTTTGGCAATATATTTTAACAGAAATGTCCCAAAATTTACAAATACTCATGGGAGCCCTATTGTTGCTGAATTCTATCAATTATTAAAATATATGGCAGGAAATGTGTTATTTGCACTATTAACCCCTACGTCATCATAACTAATGGAATCATTCTCCCGCTTATTAAGGATGAAATATTCTGCATATTCAGGATTGCAAAGATTACTTTGGCTCACAATATTTAAAACTACCTGACTTGCCCAGAGTCATTCTATGTTTGTATTACTCTGCACTACTCTTGTAATACGAGGGCCGTTCAGAAAGTAGCCTCCAGTTGATTGCAAGAAATTCACCAAGTTAAATAAAAATATTTTAATATATACATCTTACAACTACATCTTTGCACTATTTTTCTACATAGTTTCCATAACGATTGAGGCACTTATCATATCTGTTCACAAGCTTTGAAATTCCTTCTGCATAAAAATCACCCGCTTGTGCGTGGAGCCAGCCTGTGACCGCATCTTTGAGCTCTTCGTCGTCATCAAACCGCTGGGACCCGAGCCATTTCTTCATATGCATGAAGAGGTGATAATCGCTTGGCGCCAGATCTGGGCTGTAAGGTGGATGGTTGACAACGTCCCACTTGAAGGACTCAAGAAGGGCTGTTGTTCTGCGAGCAGAGTGAGGACGGGCGTTATCGTGCAAAAAAAACGATACCGGAAGTCAGCATACCACGGCGTTTGTTCTGTATACCCCGTCGTAATTGTTTTAGTGTTTCACAGTACACGTCTTGATTAATGGTCGTCCCACGTTCCATGAATTCAACCAACAACACCCCTTTTGCATCCCAAAACACCGTTGCCATCAATTTTCGGGCAGAAAAATCTTGCCGGGCTTTTATTGGTTTGGTAGGCGAATTTGAATGTGCCCACATCTTTGATTGTTCTTTTGCCTCAGGGTTCACGTACTTAATCCAGGTTTCGTCCCCGGTCACGATTCTGTTTAACAATGCAGAGGCCATTCTTTGAGTTTTGTGGTGGTCGGTAAGAATTTTGGGCACCCATCGTGCACAGAACTTACGGTAACCCAATCTTGCTGTCACTATCTCGTACAAGAGAGTCTTAGAAATCTGTGGAAAATCAGTAGACAACTCCGACATTGTGAAACGTCGGTTTTCACGAACTTTTGCATCAACTGTCTGAACAAGTTCGTCCGTGACCAATGATGGTTTACCACTCCTCTCTTCATCATGAACGTTTTCTCGTCCACTTTTAAATAAACGTACCCATTCACGGACCACTCCTTCACTCATAACTCTTGGTCCGTACACGGCACAAAGCTCACGATGAATAGCTGCTGCAGAATATCCTTTGGCTGTAAAAAACCTTATAACAGCACGCACTTCACATTTGGCGGGGTTTTCTATTGCAGTACACATTTCAAACGGCCACAAACACTAAACACAGGTACGACTTTCACTCGACCACGGCTTGATGCCGACTGACCTGCTGAGTGCGTGAATGCACAGATGGCGTCGCTACTCCCCCCACTACCCGTACTGTGACCGATCGGAGGCTACTTTCTGAACGGCCCTCGTATTTGTATCATAGCAGATAGATTATTCCACATAAAATTTGAATAGCTAGATATAACCTTCAATATAATCATAATAATTATAAAAGGTCGCTTCACAGTTTGACAAAATAGTTGACTTGAAACTTGCACTGATGTTATGTTTTACCACTATCACAAAATTGGAATGCTTCACTGAAATTTTAAGAGCTAGTTTACCAGCCATAAAAAAAGTTATTAAAAACATATATACAGTTTAAAAAATCTGATGTGTTCCATTCACATGACTTTCTCTACATCTCTGTAACAAATTATTGTTAAAAAGCCTATGCGTCTATTTACTTTATGCTAATCAAGAAAAAATTAGCAGAAATAATCTTATTACTTGCTTCCTTGTAAATAGAAGTGAAATAAGGGAGTACCATAGGTTAAACTGATAGTCAAAAGCTGGTTGCTATAAGTTCCTTTGTATGGACAGGAGTTGACAAATTCCTGTATGAGAAAAGTGCAAGTTTTTTAAAGGTGAGCTGTGTGTGACCTATGTAAAAGCATGCTTAGATAGCTTGGCAGCTTTATCTATCTATTACAATTCACTGAGATTAAAGTGCTAATAACTTTAGATTTTAGAAATCATTTATTTTATCACTAATATCAATGTCACCCTTTTAATTTAAACATTTGTAAGTTAAAAATTTAGGAAAATGACAAGAATTATGAACTAATGCAGAAAACAAACATTACACAATATATAGAAGATGCAGGAGGGCAAATGAAACAGTTGCTGTGTGACTGTGTAGCTCTCACACTTCCTGGGGTCAAATACTTTAATCAGGAAAACATAAAATTATAAGGATTTCAAGAATGGTCTACTAAGAGACTTACAGGTTTAGCACAGGAGGAAAGATTAGCTGATCAAATTAATGAAAGTACAATAGATCATACTGGTGGATATTTAATGCTCTCCCTTTCTTAAAAAATTTACCAATCTAAGCAGAAGCAACAATTTTGCATCATTAATAATGAACAGATCAACAATGTATTAAACACCAGCTAACCAAAGTCATTGTTAATTATTAGTACTGCTAATGAGAGAATCATAGGGACAGCTCATGTTACCTTATTCAACTTATAACTTAAAGGGGAACTGAACATTTTTTATTACTTTATCTTGAAATTAAATAAATATGATTGCTGCAATGCAGAGTTGAAAATAATTTCCTTTATGCCCATTTGTTCTCATTTGGTGAGCAATTTATTCATTTAATATTACCAGAACTGACATGCAATTAACCATGACCCTAGCAATTTCAACTCAGCCTTGCAATAAGTACTTTCTGTCATAAAACACCTGTGTTTTCGCAATCTGTCAGTTTACCTCCTATTATGTTATTGTTTGAATATTATTTATTGCTGTGCAAGTGAAAATGTCTGCATGCAGTCTTACAGTTTTCCAAATAATTTAGGTGTACACAGATTACTATATATTTCCTGATAAAGACGAGAATGTACAACATATGGGTTGCTTACATGAAGCCCAAAATTTTGTCAACAAAAAATTCTAGAGTTGTGGAATGCATTTCAAAGAAGATGATTTTAATAAATTGAATATTTTGGAAAGAATAATGAAGGAAACATTTCAGGAGCCCTAAACTAAAAATTTTACCTTCAAAGTTCTTAGGAGGAAATGAAAAAGATTAGACATGACAGACTAATTTCTGAAATGAAAGGAAGTATTAATCAAAGTACTAATTCCAAATGAAAAAGAGAAATTGCCTTAACTTGTGAATGTAAACAGATTCATGCAGAAATACAGTGCGAGATAGACACTGAAATTTATCGAACTACAAATGGTTAGTATATGAACTGTATGTGATTATGAGGATGAACCCTTGGCTAGAAAGGATGAAGACTAGAAACATAATATGTCCCTGATGAAACCACTGGTATGAAAGAAAAAGGGGGGGGGGGGAATTTGAAAGTACTACTTCGAAAATATTCGAAATATGTGTTTTTCACTATCTCACATGCATCCTGGCTCCAATTAATGAAAATAAAGTAAAATTAGAGAAGCTATGTAACAAATACTAACTGTGTGAACAGGTGTGCAAGTGGTCTTCTGGAAACAAGTGAAATTTTAAAAATCTGATGTGTCATATTCACATAACTTGCTATGCTACAGCAAACTATTCTTACAAAAGCTTTTTCTTCTAATACAGGCTAATCAGCATAAACATTAGCAGAAATACTTTTTTTACAATATCCTTTTCTTGTATAAGGGCAATGTGGAGATACAATAAGGTGATTTAAATGCACATTCATGTTAAGTTGGACTACATATTCCATTATGAATTTAGAAACAAATAATTCATAGTGATACAAAAGGAACTGTAGCTGGTGACAATGAAAGAGCTGCTTGTGAAAAAAAATGTAAGCATTATGAATGAGAAAATCTGTATTAAACACTAACTAATAAACAAACTGGCTTTAGAGCTTTAATGACACGTATACACCATGAATTTGATGTTTGGCAGTTTGCTATGAAAACAACTTTAAAATCAAATCACTAAAAAGTATTCAAAAGCCAAAATAACTATACATTTTTGGGGGTAAAAATCTACATTGGGAAACATGAACCACAATCAATTTCAACTCTAAGCTCAACCCTTTTTTCATGTTCAGAAAGCAACCAGAGACCTCCAACCATAGAGGACACATCCTAACAGTGCAAGAGCAACTGATAATTGCAAACATGCCTGGAGTATGTTCTAGAAAAACTGGCAAATGAAGCAAGTGTATAAAATTACAGTTTAGTATGGTGGACTTTGTGACAGTGATATGTTCTAATTGAATCAGTTATTAATTATTAGTGAATCAGTTGTTGTAATACTAAACACTATTATTTACAATGAAAACAGTTTCTGGCGGTATTTGCTTCTACGTCAGTTCCCTTCAACTGCCAAGAAAGAAAAAGAAATGCACCTTTATACCACATGTTTGTTTTCTGCAATCTCCATCCATATGGTTTATATTCCCTTAAATTCACCTAAAATTACAATTTAGTATGGTAGACTTTATGATAGTGATGTATTCTAATCATTGAGATTAATTAGTGATTAAATTTTTGTAACATTGCATCACTTATTTTATATATATACTAAAAACATGTTTCTGAAGCTATTTCTTTCTATTGTCTGTTCCTGAACGACTACAATCAAAATAAACAGCTTCAGAAATATGTTTTCCATATAAATATTAGTGACGTAGTGTTACAAAAAATTGACTAACTAATTAATCTGAAAAAATCTGATGTGCTCCATTCACGTGGATCTATATCTCTGCAACAAATTATTGTTAAAAAGCTTATGCTTCTATTCACTTCATGCTAAGTGAGAAAAAATTAGCAGAAATAATCTTATTACTTGCTTCCTTGTAAGTAGAAGGGGGGGAAAAGGGAGTACCATAGGTTAAAGTGACAATCAAAAGCTGGTTGCTATGTGACTGAAGTTCCTTTTTTTTTTTTGTATGGACAAGAGTTGACAAGTTCCTGTATGAGAAAAGTATAAGTTTTTTGATGCTGAAACCAAAAACAAGGAATATCTAAAAAAACAATCAACTCCACGAAAAAAAATATATATAACATAAACTGTGTGTTTAAATTTGCTCTACATTTTTTGTTTGATAAGTTTTTGTCTATCTCTTATGGTTTAACAGTTACACAAAATTCCGTAAAATTCATCCAGAATAAAGTGGTCTTCAGAGGCTATTCCCAGAAAATTCAAGATATACATATTATTTGTCAGGTATATACCTTTAATATACAATATTTTAATCAAAATCGTTAGAACCATTTTTTAGAAAATCAAAATTTTCGAAAATTTTTCCATGTGAAGGGTAGTTGGGGGTGGGGGGGGATTTTCTTGAAAATCTTTGTATTGCATCCTTGGAAGATATTGAACTTAAATACCAAGTTTGGTATTTAACAGTATTTTCATTTTTGAGCTATGCTGCCCACAGACACACACATGGACATTTTTCTAAAAATGCTTCTTTTGGATTCAGGTGGTCTCAAAACATGAATTTCCGGTGAAATCTCTGTATCGAATTTTTGGGTGCAATGCAATACCTTCTCTATACACTATGTACATAGTACATATAGAGAAAGTAAAAAGAGTGTATAAAGTTCACTCCTTATGTAAGTTTTATTGCTCTTGATCAACAATATTCTAATAATATAAACCAGATTAAAAATTAAATATGTTTGTTAAGGATGCTGTCTATTGCCAGCATCATATCACGGTTGTCAATATGATGAAAACTCATTGCATTGGGTACTTTTACATTAAATCTACTGACAGGGGGCTGTCATTTTTAACCACACTTACAAACCACTGGTCTGAGTTGAGTTTGAACCCACTACTTTGGAACAGAAGACCAGCACCTAACCAAGTGAGCCACCAGACCTTCATATATGCCAGAGGCCACAAAGTGATAAGACATCTTACCTGAAGATCTGTGGAAGAATCCTCATTTGGCAGGGATTCAATTAGAACATCAATGTCCTTGGCACATCTAGCAATCAATGTTGCAAATAACTGTGCATAATCTGCAACATAACAGAAGAAGCAAAGTTATACATATATACAAACACCTTAAAATCCAAATCCCAAAAAATTGTGTCATTAAGCAAGATCTTACACTTTTTCTCACTCAAGGGAGCTCACCCAGAACTGATTGTAGTTTTAAAATTATTCCTAGCCAGGAGCGAATATATATAAAAAAGACAGTTGAGTCTGCCTCAAAAATACTACATTGATAGATTAAATAAATACCCAACTAAGTGAGAACCCATGTAAAATGCAAGGTAGGTAAATAATGTTGATTTGTAATAAACAAGTGCAATAAAAATGTCTCTCAAACACATTACATTACTAAAGTTTAGCAAAATTCAAGTAACCTAGTAATAATAATAAAAAAACAAAAAAAACACAGAAATTGTTTTAACAATCTCAGCTAAAAAATAAACTAGAGGGGACTCCTTACCACACTTACTACAGAAAAAGAAACATACATTTACATGAAATTATAACTTAAAAAAAAAAAAAACTTTGAAATATGCATCACTTTCTCTACCCACTGTGTTTATTTTTATATAGCTTTTAGAAACATTTCTTAAGAAAGCTAATTTTTATGTCTGCTTCCTGCTGCGCTTTAAATATCACAGTCTTTCTATGACTTCATGAGAAACAGTTGAATAGCAATAGCAGTTTAATATACATATCCTTAATTCACAGCATTTTAATCAAAAGCATTACAGCCATTTTTGAGAAATCAAAATTTGTGTGGGATGTGGGATATTTTCCTGAAAATCTTTTTGTCACACTCTTGAAAATACTAAACTAAAATAGACTTTTCATTTTTGAATTATTTCCATGTAAAGGGTAGTGGGATGTGAAGGGTTTTCCTAAAAATCTTTGTGTCGCACCTTTGGAAAACAATGAGTTTAAATAGGCATTTCATTTTTTTACTTCCTCTAGCATGTAATGTACATAGTAGCTAGAGAAGGTATAGCATTCCACCCATAAATTTGATATTGAGATTTACTAGAAATATATGTTTCGAGGTCCCCAAGTCCATATTAAGTATTTTTAGAAAAATGTCTGTGTATGTGTCAATCTTGTGACAACATAACTCGAAAACAAAAATACCGTAACATGTCAAATTTTGT
This sequence comes from Hymenopus coronatus, assembly GCA_030762935.1. Classification (NCBI taxonomy): domain Eukaryota; kingdom Metazoa; phylum Arthropoda; class Insecta; order Mantodea; family Hymenopodidae; genus Hymenopus; species Hymenopus coronatus. The sequence goes on along the minus strand of CM060888.1, from coordinate 101,658,782 downwards.
GACTATGTTTAGTATCTTTCAAGGTTATGACACAATGATTTTCAAGACATTACCCTTTACATGAAAAACGATTTTCTCAAAAAACTTTGATGAAAATACTTTATATTTAAAATATTTACACCACAAACAAAATGTATATCTTAAATTTTCTGGGAATAGCCTCTGAAGACCTCTTTATTTTGGATGAAATTCCTAATTTTTGCATAACAGATAAAACTTGGAGATACATAAAAAATTGCTAAAAAATAAAAACAAAGGTAGATTTTGTTAAAATATAATTTATGTCATGTACGTTTTTCTTGTAGAGTTGCTATTCTTGAGATATTCCTTGTTATTGGTTTCAGTTGTAAACAATGTTAACTCTTCTCAAACAGGAAGCCACCTTTCATTTTCCCTCACTTGTTTTACTGCTGGCCATACAAAGCAAACTGAACTTCAACTGTTTCACATAGCAACCAGCTTTTAAAGGAATTGACAATCACTTCAGCCCAGTATATTCCCTTATTTCTCTTTTACTTACAAAGAAGCAGGTAATAAGATCAATTCTGCTAATGTTTATCTTGATTAACATTATGTAGATAAAAGAATAGTTTATAAATGGAACAGCTAGAGAAAGTCATGTGAATAGAATACATCAGATTTTTTATTGTTGACACACATACATGTGCACACACACACATCTTTTTCTAAAAATCTAATGTGTTACATTCACATGACTTTCTTTACTTACTATTGTTACAAAAGATTCTTCTTTTATCTATATCATACTAATCAAGATAAACATTATCAGAAATTGTCTTATTACTTGCTTCCTTGTAAGCAAAAGGGAAATAAGGGCACTCACTATCAGATGGATTATTAGAAACTGAGATATTTAAATTTTGCATAACTTTGTAATTTAATTTATAATATCAATTCATATTTCTTTACATTAACAGGATTTATTTTAAGTATTTTTGGTACACTTAATTTTATAAATTAAAGCAACAATAATATTTTGGATATCTTATTTGAAAATATTGGAGATATTCAAACACTATTTCCTTCTTCCTAATGATTGGGATAGGCAAAAAGCTAACATACCATGAATTCAATGAATATTTTTGAAATGAAAACTTTTATTTTTTGGCTGATGTTATGTTTTTAAATAACATAAAATGGAGAGCAGTTTAATATTAAGTTACCTAGACTTTGGTTTGTAAGCATTTTAAGCTTTTATAAAAATTATGATATAGCTATACTTATATGAAGAAACATGCATAATGCTAGACAATCAGATCTAGAATGACCAATGTGATGATTTGGGCACCCAAAAATATCTCACATTTCAATGTTTCAAGATGCAATACACAATCTACCTTCATTCAGTCTTGATTAATTTCAACCAAAACCTAATCTTAAACCTGACTGCATATTAGAACAACATCTAGTCCCTCATTTCCATGCATACCCATATCAGCTGTTTTTAAAGAGTGGCAAACTTGTTTCTTCTTGCAATTTAAACAAGTATAAGATGTATGTTGTTTTGTTTATTCAGGTCCACCATGAACAATACTCAGTGACATTGAACATGTTATATAATTTTGTGATCTGCAGCATAACTAATAATACACCCTATGCCAAGATCATCCTCATGCACTATGTAACAAAAGATGAAAATTTCTAAATCACCATATCAACGTGAACTTCTCAACTATCTAGAACAAAGAATAATGAACAAGTGCAATCATTACATGCAGTCTGCCCCATACATTAAATATTTCCTTGTATGATATATTAAAATTTCCTCTACAGTATATTGGGAGTGAGCTTATGGAATGAATTGCTTTAAATCTTTTTTGAAAATTATGATGATTAGGATAATAGTTTTGAATAACATTGGAAGGTTACTATAAACTTTTATATGTAGAATAGTAACATCTTTTTTTGAAGAGTTTTTAAACCATTTGCTAGTCTGTGCAAATCAACTGCATGTCTTGCATTGTGGTCATGCACAGCAAGTTGTGAAGTAACTGTAATTATCAACAAGATAGCTCAAGTGAAGGTAATGTTGCCAACTAAGAGTCTGTTTACTGCACAAAACCATACCAACTTTAGAAATTGAAAAAGCACTGTAGAAATGAGCAGAAAGTGCCACGGGAATGCAATTGGTTAATAGTCGCTAGATGGCAGTAGTTGTTAAATGATAGTAGTATTCTTTACTTTTCTTCCCCATTCAGTGCTAAGAGAAATCATTCGGTTATGGATGATGTAAGATAACCTTGAAAATCAAATATATATTATATGTATTAACTATCATTCTCTTGGTCACATCGTTTAAATAAACAAATACAAACATACTTGTTTCACGTATAACATATATTTTTGTTGTCATAATTCTTTAAAATTAGCAAGTTATAAATATGCGCATTAACTAATAATCTTTCTTGGAATCTGAAAATGGTGAAGAACTGACAGGACCCGGATAGTATACCGTTTAAAGTTAAACTACCTATTGTAGGTGTTGATTATTTGAGGTTATATGGTACATGAGCTAGCTAAAGAAGTTTTTATCAGAACATGAAAATATCCCCATCACCGTCACATTGCAATTATGGTGCTTTTAATGCATTTGATCAAGTAATACTTTGGGTTAAATGTAGAAATTTATCACACAAGCTACTATAAAAGAAAAGGTTAAGCCCCCCTGGGTAGTGTGATGGTAGCGTGTCTGCTTCACATTCAAAAGGCTGTGAGTTTGAATCTCACTTAGGGTGAGTTAACCTGGATCAATTGCTTTTTTTTTATAGTAACATTAGTAGTACATAAAATTATCATTATCATTATTATTATTATTATTACTACTATTATATTACTTTTAAGAATAACTGTCAGCCCAACCAGATCTATTTGCTCTTTAGTCATGTCATTGTAGGCCTTAAAAAGGGGCTGTTTTGATGTGTAAGAAAATAAAAGAAGAGATGGAAAGCAGTAGGAGTAAAGGAAAGAATGATATCCAGAAGAAGCACCTTGTCAGGGCAGAAGGATGCAGGTTCAGTTGTTAAGGAAAATAGGATTCTTTAAGCTGGAAGACAGCTTTCCACTCAATATGGAAGCGCTGCCATTACTGTTACACCAACAGCATCCTTGCTTGGTTTCCTACATGTTCATTGCATATTTCATTCTTTCCACACTACCCTAACAGTGCACTACCTTCCCTCCTTTTCCCAATACCAACTATATATGTTACATTATGAAGATCATTGCGCTTTTCAGATGCAAAGGTTCGCTGCCTGATGTTATGCGGCCAACAGACCCTTAGTCAGCAACATTACCCAAGAGAGAATATATGTATTCACCAGCAAGAGTAAACATTGTTAGGGTTTTAAATGAGGGCCTATATGAATGACTGGGCCCAATACCAAAAATGTGTACAGCCCTTTTTTTTTTTCAGTATAAAAACTTGACTATCAGTGCTGAATTGACCTAAGATTATTCCATATCACAAAAGGGAGTGTAAGTTGGCAAAATATGGTGTTCTTAAGGCATAACAAGATTTTCTTATGTTTCTTAAAGGCAAAGCTAGCACAGCTAAGTTTTGATAGCATCCTTTTCAGATGTTTCCTCCAGCTGAGCTATTTCTATTTGAAGCCGAATAATTTTTGCATCAGATACTTTTACTAATTGTGTAATTGCTGTATCTAATTATTAATTAATTTTTTATACTTTGTTTTGAATTAAATAAAGTGTGTTTTAGCAAAGTTAATTAAAACTTATTAGCTTCAAACCAAAATGTTAAGTTGTCCCAATGCTTTATTGACTGAATCTGTTAATTGTTAATCTGATTTTTCCATTATAAGTATACTAGCAGTCCTGCCAGTGCAGTGGGCTAGAGCATGGTGCTCTGGTTTCCAGCCACAGAATGCGTCCGGGTTCAATCCCACCCATGTAGGTGTAGATTTTAAGTCTGAGGTATAGGAACATTACCCACTCAACATTATGATGAAAGTGAAGAGCTGCGATTGGCAGCAATCATGACTGATAGCCAACATTCTGGCTGACCTCCCACTAATGGTTGGATACTCGCCCACCTCTGCCATGCATAAGTGGGCCAGCAGTCAGTTGGTAGCTCCAGGTTCATAAGTCTGTATCAGCATGGGATTATTTTTAAGTACTCTAGTATAATCTATAAAGAGCACCACTATTGACTTTCTGCTAAAAGTATATGACAAATCATTATAAATATTAAAAACAACAAAGGGCCAAGTACCTGTGGGTTCAGAATCACAACTACTGATACGTTTTCTGGATTCTATTTTACAATAAGGTCTGAATCAATTTATATAGTTCTCATTGAAGCCATAAAATTTTAATTTTGTAACAAGAGTTGTGATCTAAGCCATCAGATGCCAATCAAATAGCCAAGTCACAAAATATTCCTAATGGTAATTCCTTTTTATCCAAGGCAAAATGGCGTTTTATTTATGGATGCTCTTTAACTGATGTGGTTCTCAGCGTCCCATTCTATACTGGGCATGAAAGACCACTTAATTTTGCTCAGAGACCTCTCTATCAGGCTTGAGGTTTAAACCCGCAACCTTGGGTATATGAGGTCAGCATGGTAACCATTACACCACAAAGGGCAACTTTTTTATCCAAGGCTATTAAATGCTTTAGAAGTGAGCATGTATGTAGCATTTTCTGTTGACTTTTTTTCTTAAGTCCAGGTTGGATTCTGAGAAAATGTTTACTCCATGTATTTTTAACCTGATTATATAAATGTTTCTCACTGTTTTAGAAAAGGCTGTCGAGAGAGATGGGCCTATAACTGAAGATCAGCTGTTTATCTACTTTTTTGTACAAAGGCTTAACTATTATGTATTTCATTTTTTTCTGAGTGTTCTTGTCAAAACAGAATTGACTGCATACGTGACTAAAGGTGGGTCCCAACTGCCTCAAATGTTGACTCAACATATTTTAATTCCTGTCGCCGGTTAGTGAGTGTCTCCACTGATCAACTTCCCTCATTTTACCAATACCAACAGTATATGCTCCATAATGAGATCATTGCACATTTCAGCACTTTTCTGATGTAAAGGTAGCCTTCCTGATGTTATGCAGCAAACAGACCCTCATTCAGCAACAGTACCAAAATCTGTATGTAACAGTAAGCTTTCTTCCTTGTGGTGCACCCTAATGCACACTCAATAAATACTTTTTAAATGGCTAAGCAGCTTACCAAACTCGCAAATGATGAGAATAATGACATCAAGAAATAAGGTATAAAATACTATTATTATAAATCATTTCCGAATGTCCCTCATACTTCTGTAATGTATGATATAGTGTCAGCATAGGAATTTCTTACTTCAACATAATTCAAGGTTTGACCTTTGTTATCCATGATGAGGTTAATATTTTCAGTATTTCTTCAATACCTATAGTTCCATAAAAAGTTTATGAAAACATGGTGAAAGTGGTAGTGAACAGAGTCAGAGATAATTGAGGTTTACATGCACAGTCCTGTCAGCTGTTGTCTGTCATCACTCTGCAGTTTATCTTCAGCCACAACCATTTCTATCTAAAAAACATACCATAACATATGTTGCTTACATCGCTTAAACTACCTCTAATACTATAAAGTTATTAGTCAATTTTACTCACTTTAAGAATGAACAGCTTATAGAATTTCTCAAGTCTGCTTTATTGGTCTTTAAATTTAAATAAAGCTAGCGATTTATATTGAAATATGCCAAAATTACTTAATTTGCATTGGTTTCTTACAACAATTTCCAATGTTTCACTAGCTTTTGGACAAGTGGCATTAAATCATACATATCATTCATAGTTGGAATTTGTATCACAAAATCCAGAACTAACGATATTTGATTACAAATTATCACTAACCATTAAAAGATTGTAGAACTAGAGCAAAGCGCTGTGTAAATAATGTGATTTTCTGTACTTAGGTGTTTGTAATTTCCACTGGCTTCATCAAACCACACGAGTGAAGCAATCATGCACTATGTTAGGTCTAGGTTGGTATGTATCATTAAGCTAATTTTCATGCATTTAATTTTTAGTAGTTTCAACTGTGTTTTTCCCTGGTGGATTTTTATGCATTGGTAGCATCTATATACAAATTTTCGTCAATTTTGCTGTCTAAGAAAGTGTCCACTTTCACAAGGGAGGGCGTGGTGAGAGATATCCGGTACAGATGACAGAATATTGGCTTCTAGATGCTACACATTGGATAATAAGCTTAGAAACACTTCTTAAAACATCTTAAATAAGTGATGCAACCATTGTATATTTTTTACTATTACTAGTGTACTAAAAAATAATCCCATATTGATACAGCCCACACAAACCTGGAGCTATCGATCTGAGTGCCAGGTACCAAAGAATGTCCTTTTTTTATTCTTACAAAAATTAGCTTTGAATTATACTTAACAGAGGTTTCAGGAATTAGTCAAATTTGTCATTTACTTGAGTTTTGGAATAGACTGAGCCTACTTTTCACTTTCTAATACTACTTAAAATTTACTAACATATTCATCACCACATATAATTTTTGCCACATCTTCTGCAGAGAAGTTGTATGTGAGAAGCCAAAAAGGAAAATTTCTAATTTTCAGGGTATCCACATTTGAATATGTGCAATATACACTGGATATTGTGTATCTAAAGTCAAAGTTCGTAACCCCACCCGATAAGAGAGTAGGCAAAAATCCATGAAAACCACATTAACAGTGGTTTATAGGTACATTTTCCCCAATATTTGGCTTAATAACCTTTGATTTCGGACATGGAGGTTATTCTAATTTTGTAACTCTTCACATGTTGGCTAGTGTCACTCTGTTACAATAGTGTACCGTTACTTTCGTACAAGAAATAATAAAACTATTCATTACCTTCTTGTTGTTGCTGCTGTGGGGTTTGTGAGCCACTTCTGTCAAACCCTGGAAATTTGCTTGGAGTAGAATACTGCTGCAAAATACCAATGCTATTGCAGAAATGATCCGCTTGCTGTAAAAAGTACAAAACTGAAAAACCTTTGTCATTTTGAAACCAAGTATGCAACTTTTAACCTTAAAGGTCTACCTGATTAATTGTATCCTGAAGCTGCGTCAATCTGTCCGCCATTGTACAGCTTTCACATTTTACTAAATCCCTTTACAATCTTATAATTTTCTTTATCCTACTCCTAAATTTTTACACACTTCAAACCCCCACTACGAATTGTTTACGCTGGTCTTGCTTAACTTCTATTTTTTTTTTTTTTTTTTTTTTTTTTTTTTTCCTGTGGTAATGCCAACCCCCAGGATCTACTCAAACAGAATTTAATTTAAAACTCTTATCGTTTTTTGCTGATCTTCTTCTTTGGATATAATATATGCAAAAGGCTTGGCAAACAACCATAGACGGCTCTGTAATAACCTATGATAATTACGGAAAATATCACCCAATTAATCCATTTTGACAGGAACAGAGGTCGCAGTGCCATTGAACGGTTCGCAGTTTATTTCACATGAATGGGTACAAAAATGAACATGGAAAGCTAGAAACTAAGTCAGCGAAATTAACAATTTCTTGTCTAATATAGAAGTGTGCTGCATGAACTATTTAGAAGGCTTTATCATACAAATAAAACATACTATAAGTTTTAACATTACCATTTTGTGACACTACAACGAAGTTATAATTACACTAGGACGAGTACAGAGGAACATGGAAAGGCGGAAACTGTAACAACGAAATTAACTATTTCTTGTTTATGTGGAAATTAAATTCAATGACATCAGTCATTAGTTATTTGGCAGGCTTATTGATACAAATAAAGTATTCTATATTGTTTGAAAATCAGGTTATTTTCAATGACATCAGTCATTAGTTATTTGGCAGGCTTATTGATACAAAAAAAAAAAAGTATACTATATTAAAATAAGAACTATAGCTTTCCTGGCGACGTGTTAATTCAAGATCTTCTCGGGCTTCTAGCCAGGTAAAAACTTGGCTTGACACCAACGTTTCGAAGAAGTGCATCTTCCAAGTTTTTACCTGGCTAGAAGCCCGAGAAGATCTTGAAGTATACTATATTGTTTGAAAATCAGGTTATTTTTAGACACGACCTTGCTAAATGACAAACAAAATTCTCCCGTTTGGAACCTTGATAGAATAAATCCCAGCACCAACATACCTATTTGTTTTTTAAAATTAGAGGAACATAATATTATATTCGGATAGACCTTTAGAATCCGTGCAGAAACATTTCTAATCTATCCTGTGTGTTATTTGTTGAAGTTGTAAACTCTCTTTGTTATGATATACAGTGCAGTAAACATTTATATTATTTACATGCACTTCGACTAGAACTAGAAAATAATTTGTTGACCAGTTAGTGAAAACAATTGCCACATACATCTTTTACAGTAGCCAGTCTTTCATCAAAATCTTCTTGAGCATATTTTGAAAACACGAGTGCTCCAACATAAAATGTATTTCAATTACAATTAAAATATGAGACACGTTATGAGATAAGGTGTGTGTACCTTGGTTGTCAAACTTCATTTTACATATTTAATATTTCTTTACTATATGTGAAAATCTTCAGGGTCATCCGAATTATGTTCTAGTGAAGCTAAATCATTTAACATTCACTGTGAGATATTGCCGGCGCAAAACTTCTGGAATCATGACCTTGACCGCCAATCCAGCCGTCGAGCTTACCTTATCGGAGTTTGTCTATATGATACTTTGCTTACTCAAAGTCACAGCCAGCAAACTTTATACAGTCTGCATTGAGAGCGCTCCCCATATGTTTATTTTCAAAGTGGGCAGTAAATAGTGTTTCTTTTTATTTTTGTTACTAGGGCCCTTACGTTTTCAAAAGTTAAGTGGCAAGGAGGGAAATAATTGTAAATGTCCTTAACTTCATGAAACAAGAGGCAGAGATGAAGTAAAAAAATGCATGTTAACCCGAGATCTCAAAATGCCTGAAGAAAATGAATGAAAGGGTAACCAAAGCTACTGGTATTTCGTTCAGTTCCTTTCCAGGGTTATCAAAGAAGATTTAAAACAATAAACCACAAACAAATTATTAAATTTACATTATTTATCTCAATATTATCCCTTGGCGGTCCACAAATTTAAAATATTATTTAATTATTTTTGTGATTATATTAATTTTAATCATATTTATTGTTTTTTCAAATATCTTATATTATGATTTGAATTACCAAATATAATCCTAGAAGGGAGCCAAAATTGCATTAGGATGAAATATTTAAAAACATAAAGAATTATAAAGTATATACAATAAATATATTTACATTGCAATAAAACAAATGAATTAAAATAAGCCAATAAATTAAGATATAATAATTGTGAATTGGATAAAATAATTATTGGTTAATATGTAGGAAATTAATATTAATGGGGAAATTTTTTGAATTAGAATATTTCATAGAGATTAGTTTTTAAAATGATTCAAAATAATAAAGAAGATGATACAATAGCTTGAATTAAAAAAAAAACACGTGAATGAAGGAGTGGCATTTGACACGCATGCGAAAAAACATTAGGTCCCTAAAGGTGTGTTACAGAAATAGACGATTTCGATAAATGCGTTTGTCGGCGTACGAATCGCAATTTCTATGTCATTGTAAAAACTGTGCCAACAATGGCAGATTGCTCATCAAGTTGAATGGTACCATAAACTTTCAAGGCAGTGCTACAAGCCTCAGAACGATTGTAAAAGATTTGAAGTTAAAAGTGGAAAAAAAACTAAATCAAATAGCATAGTCCTAATAGAAAAGCATGACATACGATCACTGCAGGAAACCTACCTTACTCTTCTCCGAAAGAACAAATCAGGTGGTCGAACAATAGTGTATGAAGATGAGTCGTACATACACAGTAGTCACACCACACCTAAAAGTTGGACTGACGCTAGTGAATTAGGTTTTAGGCACCTGATGCCAAAGGGCAACGACTTATTGTAGTTGATGCTGGAGGAAAGTTCAGCCTCGTTCCATATGCCCTTCTCATTTATAATTCGCAGCCAAAACGGAGGATTTTCACCAAGATATGTATACAGAAAATTATATGAAGTGGATCAACACCATGTTAATACTTAAATATTCCTGCTAGGTCCTTTCTGATTATCGACAATGCTTCTTATCATAACACTCAAATTGAGAAACCGCCAACCTCAAATACCCTGAAAGAAGACATGACGGCTTGGCTGCTTAGACATAATATAGCATTTGATGAAACCATGAGTAAAACGAAGCCACCAAACCACTTCAAAAGTCCCATATGTTTAACCAGATACTATAACAACATGGCCATAATGTACTTCGACAGCACACCTATCACCCAGATCTAAAACCAATCGAATTAATCTGGGCTGATGTAAAAAATCTGATGTGTTCCATTCACATGACTTTCTCTATGTCTCTGTAACAAACTATTTTTAAAAAGGTTATGCTTCTATTTATTTCCTGCTAATCGAGAAAAAATTAGCAGAAATAGTCTTATTTCTTGCTTCCTTGTAAGTAGAAGCGAAATAAGGGATAACCATCGGTTAAAGTGATAGTCAAAAGCTAGTTCCTATGTGAATGAACTTCCTTTGTTTGTATGGACACGAGTTCACAAAGTCCTGTATGAGAAAAATATAAGTTTTTATAGCTTACACCAAAACAAGGAATATCTAAAAAAGCAATCAACTCCACGAAAAAAATGTATACAACATAAATTGTGTGTTTTAATGTGCTCTACATTTTTTGTGTGGTAAGTTTTTGTCCCTCTCTTACGGTTTAGCACTTATGCAAAATTCCGTAAAATTCACTCAGAATAAAGTAGTCTTCAGAGGCTATTCCCAGAAAATTCAAAATATACATTTTATTTGTGAGGTAAATATCTTTAATATACGATATTTTAATCAAAATCGTTAGAGCCATTTTTCAGAAAATCAAAATTTTCGAAAAAAAAAAGGTCCATGTAATGGGTAGTTTGGGTTGGGGGCATTTTTATCAAAATCTTCGTGTCGCATCCCCGGAAGACACTAAACTTAAATACCAAGTTTGGTATTTTACCTACTTTTCGTTTTTGAGTTATCGTGTTCACAGACACACACGGACCTTTTTCTGAAAATACTTTTTTTTTTGATACAGGTGACCCTAAAACATATATTTCCGGTGAAATCTCGGTATCGAATTTTTTGGTGGAGTGCAATACATTCTCTATACACTATGTACATAGTACGTATAGAGAAAGTAAAAATTGGTGGCATGCAGAAATATCACTTTTCTATTAAAAGATGTGGAACAGTGTGTCGCCATGGATTTGCAGAAATCTGTATGCCAGAATGGAAAATGTATGCCGACATGTTAAGAACATTGAAAATCATCATTTCGAAAAAGATGGAATTGTAGAAAATCAAATAGAAAGAATTCTCATCCAGGATAATGGTGCAGAAAGTAGCGATAGTAGTGCTGATGACAATGGCGTGAGCGAAGACGAAGGACTATCGGGTGTGGAAGAATTGGAGGCAGGCGACTGATGAACTGCTTATCTGGTAAGTACAACTCGCTTCCTGGCTCTCATTAAGATTTTCATATATCCAGATCTGTTGCGCCAGTTGTAATCTGCTAATTTCCAAATCCATGACATAATTTATGTATTGGATTGCGTAGTTACCAAAACATCATAACAGTCAAGAGCTAATTTTGTCTAATCACACAAGATATCAACTTGGACCGTTGAATTCTTGTTTTTTTTTTTTTTTTTGTAGTGTTTAACGCCCGCTTTAACTACTTATGGCACCGCAGGCGGTGACACTGATAATACGTGGATGATGATGGAGCACTGGTGGAATGCGATGGCAGGGGAAACCGGAGTACCCGGCGGAAACCCGCCCCAGCGCCGCTTTGTCCACCACAAATCTCACATGCGGTCGCTTGGTATCGAACCCCGGCCATCTAGGTGAGAGGCGAGTGGTCTAACCACTCGGCCACGGCGCGGCTGAATTCTTGGTTTGAAATTTCTTTTCCTTATTTAAGAAATGTTTAACTTCGCAATTACTGTCTTGTGAAGGCGATAGCAAACTATTGACCACAACAGTTTTACGGCACTGCAAAATCTGTATGCATTTGAATTGATATTATTGACTCCTTCACTTCATCAAATAGGAAATGCATTCTCAAAGTAGTTCTGTATCAGCCTTCAAATGAAGAGCAAAGCGAAGTAAAACATTTCATTTAATCATGATCACAGTAACCTAAGAGCTGTGATATTATCTGTCTAACCTTTAATACACTGTGGGCTATTCTTCAGGATAGTATCTTTGTTAAGCACAACCGTTTGTTTCAAATGCCTTTGTGTTTCATTTAGGTTTTTTAATTGTTTGGTGGTACGCCTATTGGATATCGGTTTACCATACCGTTTAGGATTACCACATTTTGAAGAATTTAAAATATCAAATATTCTATCACACTTTCAATTAAATCAGCTGTGGCAGCAACAGAATGACTCAAAGCCCTTATGGCTAAACACACCTTCATTAGTGTAAATTCAGAAAGTGTAATGTACTCTTTTATCAACTTAGAATAAATTCTAATTATAATGTTTTAATCTTTATTTAATAAAACCCTGAATACGGACCCACTACGAATTTTCCGTCCCCAGGCAAAATTGCATTGCCTTAGATTATTTCTCTGAAATTCGTGTGAGAAGGAGCATTATATGAACCGGTCATGTTAGAATGGTCTTCCATATATTTTAAGCAAAAATACGTTACATGCATGTTCATTTCTACACAAAATAGCTGCACCTTTTCAGCATGGAAATGACTCGTGGTCTTTACTCCTTTTGTGAGAAAATTGTGTGCCTTTATTGAATTAATTTTAGAAATGCCACATCTCCTGGAATATTACAATGAACATTAGTGCGCCTGGCTAACATGATGCAACTGGAAGCTATGTTAAAAAAAATCAAACAAAAAAAAGCCAAAATCCTGAGAAGAATCAATTTTATGTGATTAAAAGGCAAGAGTTCAGGAAATTGAATATGTTAATAGTGCAGGACAAAAGGACCATACAATATAACATAACCAGGTAATATAATATAATCTAAAATGTATGCTATATACTTGAATTAACGTGTCTTCCGAATTCTGGCTGTTCTTTCCTACCATGTGCCAAGGCAGTTAATTCTAATATATTATTAAGCTCCAGTATATCATAATTGTTTAAGAGATTGACCAACACATTACTGGTTTTATAAAACAGAAATTATGCGTTTATTAGTACACAAATGAAAGTTGTTTTGTATCATTCTGTTTGCAGATTTTGCATCAATGTTTTAAGAAAGTAACCGAAGAGCAGCATACTTACCTACTATACCATTTCAGTACATTCAACACAAAAGATGAGCAAGATATATATTTTTAAGTGGATTGATTACAGTTGCAAAAATTTAGCTTAGAAGAGGACATAAAAGTTCCACAGTAAATAAAAAAAATCGGCAGTTAGCAGGTATTATGTTACAATTTTGCAAACAAACCCAAGAATCTAAGAAGGCGTTTCCTAGCCTGTTTAGTATATCAGAGAGGCGAGTAACAAAGCTTTAGACTGTGATTCTACAGGGAAGGCATCCACGAGATACGAGAGGTTATTTATAAATCATTGAGTGAATTTACTACTATGCTATTATTGATTATGTTATTTAAAACTTGACAAGCGATTGGAAAATTTTCGCATTTGTGCAATTTATAGATCTAGAAGCTTCTTGCGTTACGCTCACGACTGCATTGTGAATGACATTCCCTAGCGCTTGCGCTTGTGCTGGTTTACGTCTGCGCTTGTATCTCATTTTGAATGTGGCTTAAGGAACAAATAATTTGCTTTGGCTTGCGGCCAGGCCAATGTTTTGCTTTGGTTTGTGCTTGAATCCAATGTGCTACGCCCCACTGCGTTTATTATCAGTTACTGCCACTAACGAGGGGTGAGATGTTTTTCTTTCATGTTATCCCATCGTATTCACGAGATCTGAACTAATAGCTGCATAAAAGGCTACGTATAAGATTAAGTCTGATGATCTGATGATCAAAGATAAACCAAATTCAAATGTGAACTATGGAAATATCTCATTCAGGTGTATCGTGGATAATTAAATAAAATCACCAAATGTTACTAAGCCGGAAAGTTATTAATGGTCAATAACTGCAATATGTACAATATATGTTCATTTACAACATGTGCTCAAAATGTTCCCCGTTAAAGTCTATGTTCTTAGCCAATTTTGCTCTGCCCTGTTAGAACTTCTGCGTTCTACCCAATTTCTAGGGCTGCTTCAAATACACGTGTATGAAGATCATTAATGGCAGAAGATTCGTCATTATACATCTTCCTCTTCAAACGTCCCCAGAAATAATAGTAATAATGGACAAAGTTCTGGAGATCTTGCAGAGCAAAGTGCCTGTTCAAATCGGCCTATCCATCGATCAGGAAATGTGCAATTTAAAATTCTTCGAAATACTGTGCCTTGTTTAAACAAGAGCATACTTCAGGAGGGACAGAGAGAAAGAGAGAGAGAGAGAGAGAGAGAGAGAGAGAGAGAGAGAGAGAGAGAGAGAGAGAGAGAGGGTAGAGTGTTGCTAGTAAATAGCTTAGTAGTTGTTCCAGTCAATCTTGTGGGTAATTCAAAAGGGTCTATGAAGTTATCTCCAAAATTCCAGTCTAGATGTTCAGTGAAAGCTACTGCTGGAAATGAGCTTCTCGCACTATGAGAGGATTTACAAATGCCCACGGGTGATTATTATGAAAATTCAACAAGCTGTTATGCGTGACATATGCTTCATTCCTCACTAGTGTCTGTGACGAAAGATTAGGATTGCGCGCACGCCGCTCTTTAGCCATTAATGGAGTGCAACTCTAGGTGGGTAATCGTTTACTCCGAGATGATGCATGCACTCTTTGAATGTGATATGGTGAAATAACTATTATCTTAATGTTCTATGAACTAGCCCACCTGGTACATACACAGCACGTGCCATACATCTGGTACTTGCTCCTGGATCTTCTACCGCAAGCTGTAAAATTGTTTCATCTGCCTCCATACCATTTTCGAGTGCTGTTGTCCTCGGTTTTCAGATTTCAGTTCTCGGTTTCACTCTTCCCGATTCTCGTTCTCGCTGAGCTACTACATCGTGTGATCTTCGGTTTGCAATTATCTTATTGGGAAATTTATCCTCATACAGGCATTACACCTATCGATTGTTATATTTGGCTTTGGCATATCTGGATACACTTGATTAGTAAATACTGTCATACTCCTGAATGCATTTGACCCAACTGAAGCACTGACAGAACCAACTGTAGTGCAACGTGATGAGGCAAGTAATTTTACTGTCAACTTTCCTTGCCTTCCGCTTCACTCACATGCCCAGTTGCGCGGTTGCCAAACGAATGCCCACGACTTTATTCCAATAGACACGCTGGAATCTAATTCTTTAATATCATTTTGCGGCTAAACGACTAGCTATTCTAATTGTAAATGTAAACGATAACGAGTGATGATAAATTCGCAAACAAACATGTGGCAATTTTATTCTTTATTTAAGCAACCATGCATTATTTTGTGGATAATGGTACATGAACTTATATTTGAGCTTGGAATCAAGACCTTGCCGTTCCAAACTTTTTTTTAACATTTCAGATATTACCATCACAGACAATATGTACATGTTGAATTTTGTGGGATATCTACTGTAGTTCTCTTCATTTGGAGCGAGTTTTGCATAACTGGAACGCTATAAGGTATAGACGAGAACTTAATACAAAAAGAATGCAGAACTCTTTAAAATGCCGACTTTATGTTTTGTGCAATTTTTAACAATTTCTAAGTTATTCCTCAAATTGGTTTCTGTTTTGTTATATTTGAAACGTTCTTAAACGAGAAGTTGTTATTTGTGTTTTCTTTCTACTGGTCAACAAAATAGAATTGCATTTAGAAATAATCATATAGCGACAGAATTTAAAAGTTCTGACCATCTCTTTAGCTTAGTGTAGTTCCTTATTAGCCTTGAACAAGTAAATACTGTATAATATCAATAATTTCTGTTTGTTTTTAAGCAGATAGGATAATATGATTAGATTAGATTAGAAAGCATTCTGTAGGTTCGTTTAGGCCAGAAAGCCACTGAACATAGAACTTGTCAAGGCATATACATGTACATATATGTTTATATACTATATACTATGAAAAAATATGTATAAAGCTCTAGTTCTAAAAGCATAGGTTACAAAAACAACAGAATACGTAGTTGTTTTTTTTTGCATGCACATAAAAACAAAGGGTTTCAAAATATAGTGTTAAAATGTATAAATAAATAAAATAATTTCATTATATGTAAAACTAATATTATGTCAGATGATAGTTTTCAAATTATCGATATAATAGTTACTAGTAGAAATTATATAAACTAAACAATGATTATTGTATTATGTACTCTTCATAAATGTCAACAAATTACAATACATATTCACAAATATGTTATAGAATTTCCAATACAAAGATTTACAATTATGTACTAGAGTGTAAAATATCAAAACATCAGGCGTTACAGACCTTGTGTCATTGCTAAATACTAAAAAAAAAAAAAATTCATTTGAGCCATTCGTGCAAGTCAAAGTATAAATCAGTTTAATTTGAATATAAAACACACACACACTTATATACACAAAATGCAATACATTGTAATATTCATAAATACAATGATTATTAACGGTATTGTCAAACAGATTTGTCGCTTAAATATTCATCTACATAGTAAAATGATTTATTGCAAAGGTACTCCTTAAGAGAGGCCTTAAAAACCCTGAAATTCCCAACATTTTCTTTGAGATTACTGGGGAGAGCTTTAAATATCTTGATTGCTTCATAATATACAAGCAACGAAGATTGGCATTGGGACGATGAATCAATCCCTTTTGTCTAGTATTAATGTTATGAATTTCCACGTTTGTTATAAAACTATGTCGATTAACTGCATAGAATTTTAAAATGGATAATATATAAACACAAGGTAAGGTGAGGATGCCCAATTTTTGAAATAGTTCTTTGCATGACTGTCTGCTATAAGCATTATAGATTATTCCTATAGCTTTCTTCTGTATCTGGAATATGCATTTACTATCTACTGAATTACCCCAGAATATTATTCCATACTCGATGATGGAGTTAAAGTAGGCAAAATACACCAACTTAAGTGTATCGATTGAGTGAAATTTAACCAGTGCACGGAGAGCATAACATGCTGAGCTAGGTTTAGGTGTGATGTAGCTAATTTGTGACTTCCAGTCCAAATGCTTATCTACCTGAAGGCCAAGAAATTTGACTTCATTTAGCTGTTCTAACAATGTATCATTAATTCCAATTTCTATGTGCGTTTGTGGTGAGCGAGTAATTATAAATTTAACTGTTTTTGTTTTTTCAAGGTTTACTGAGAGATTGTTTGCTTTGAACCAATTTGACATACAATTTAAAACATAGTTTAATTTAACTACACATTCATTGAAATCTTTAATTGTTACTAGAACACTAGTATCATCTGCGAATAAATAAATACTTGCAAAATTTTAATGTATAAGGGGAGGTCATTGATGTAAACCAAGAACAAAAGAGGCCCTCAGATTGATCCCTGGGGAACACCATGTTTTACTGATTTCCATTCTGAGGCACTATTTTGATACGTATTGGAGTTATTTATTTCGACCCTTTGTTTTCTCTTCTCTAGGTATGAAATGCACCAATCTAATATGCTATTCTTTATTCCATAGAAATTTAGTTTAGCTATCAGAATCTCATGATTCACAGTCAAAAGCCTTCGCTACGTCACAAAAGATTCCACCGATTAGTTCCTTTTCATTTAACGCTGTTAACACTTTATGTGTGAGCTTGTAAGTTGCATTATCGGTCGCTACTTCTTTTCTAAAGCCAAACTGTTCTTTGGCAAATAAGTTGTTCTTTTCCAAGTAATTATAGAGCCTATTGAACATTACTTTCTCAAACACTTTTGAGAAAACAGACAAGAGAGATATAGGTCTATAATTTGATATATTATCTTGTTTTCCTGTTTTAAAAAGTGGGTTGACAATTGAGTACTTCACTCTGTCAGGAAATATTCCACTCTTTAGTGATTCGTTACATAAATAGCTAAGGGGAATGCATATTAAGTCAGAACATGCTTTTAGCATTTTACTTGATATTTCATCATATCCAGAGGAATTTTTGGTCTTGAGCAAATTTATTATATTTTTTATTTTAAATGGTGTAGTCATTTTTACTTTAAATTCAGAGGCTTTGTTTACAAAAGAAGTTTTCAAAAAATTTACTGCTGATTCTTTACAGCCATAGTTTATTTTTAATTTGTCTGTTACATACAAAAAGAAATTGTTGAAAATATGTGCGACCTTTTGAGGATCATCAATTTTTTGATTACGGAATTCAGTGCAATTGACGGGCTTTCTTGAGAGCTCTTACCTGTTTCCCTTTTTATCATATTCCAGATAGTTTTTATTTTACTATCAGAATTGGATATCTCTTTATTATAATGAAATATTTTAGCAGCTTTTATTGTTTCTTTTAGAATTTTACAGTACTTTATGTAGTGACATTCTAAGTATGGGGTCTTATTATGTTTCAATTCTTGGTATAATTTTCGCTTATGTTTGCAAGAAGTTTTAATGCCTGTTGTAATCCAGGTGTTATTTTCCTTCTGATTATATATTTTACAATATTTGACTGGAAAGCATGCTACAAAATGGGAGTTGAAACGTTGTAGGAAATTATTGAACTTGTCATTTATTGCATTTATTTCATAGATTTCAGCCCATGATTCTTGTTGAAGGGCATACTTAAACAATGTGAGGGAGCTTTCATCTACTTTTCGTGTTCTACAATATTTATAGATTGGTTTTAACTTTAAGTTTATCTCTTTAATGAGAAGTATTTGTGCCTCATGATCTGAAAGGCCATTTGCAAATGGTAAGGTTATTGAAGTTTTAATTCTATGTATATTCATGAATATGTTATCTATTGCTGAAGAGGAGCTACCCTGAATTCTTGTAGGAAAATGTACTGTGTGTGACATGTTGTATGTAAAAAATATAGAATTGAATTGGTCGTTTCGGAGACTAGGTATAAGCTAATCAATATTTATGTCACCACAAATTATCATTTCTCGTTTCGGTTTCAATATAAACTTTAAGGAATCATCTAAATGTTTTTGAATAACTCATAGTTACCTAGTGGGGACCCATATAGAGCTATTATTGCAAAATTTACTTGATTTATGTTTAGCTGAACTGCACACATCTCTATGTCTAGCTCAAAGCAAAACTTGTTTAC
Source organism: Hymenopus coronatus (assembly GCA_030762935.1). Classification (NCBI taxonomy): domain Eukaryota; kingdom Metazoa; phylum Arthropoda; class Insecta; order Mantodea; family Hymenopodidae; genus Hymenopus; species Hymenopus coronatus. The sequence goes on along the minus strand of CM060888.1, from coordinate 101,639,390 downwards.
ATTAATGTCTTTATAGGGTACATCGTGTCTTACAAATATGCAAACCCCTCCTTTTTTTAAATTTTTCCTTGAATATGCTGCTCCTAAAGAGTACCCATGCAGTGAAATTGGCAAGAATTCCTGTTCTGTTAAGTGATGATCAGATAAGCATAAAACGTGAGGCTGTAATTTTTCAGAAGCAAGAATAAGAGAAAGTTCATCAACTTTGTTTCTTAAACACCTAATATTTTGGTGAAATACACACAACGAGCTACTGCCATTATTTATCTTAATAGAATTACTGATATTTTCTGTATTCCTAAAATTCTTTGTTGGTGGTTTTATAAGAATAGTTTGCTGTAATACAAGTAGAGGGTGATATTGTGAATGTAGCATATCTGGTTCCGTTTCTTGAGATTATTGGACCTTGCTTTTGTTTGAAGAAGAGAACGTTTTAAAATTGTGTTATCTGTCACATAATTTATGTGGGGGTGTAAGGATAGAATGGATGTTTTTGCGCATGTATATTGTTTCCTCTGGTATAGAATAAATTGATTGTCTGCTACCCTTCGAGGTGAAATGACCTTCCTCCTCAGGATCATTTATAAGCGTGAAGCCTTCTTCTAGGGATTATTTTAATATCCTCGCACTCCATTGAAATTCCTTGCTATAACAGTGCCTATTAAAGCGTTTTATTTTTTTAAGAGAGTCATTGTTGTGTCAGTATTTCTACAATGCCTGAAATGGAAGACTATTATTAGACCATATTAATTTTCAGAAATTCCCGGTCTCCTATGAATATTCGTAAGTTCCCTGATAAATTCTGGAGCTTATGTAGAAGGAAAATTCTCCTTGTGGTGTGCCGTCTGCTTTTTGCATTGGTGGTTCGTGGGTATAGTTATCGGTTTCTGAGGTTTCCTAGTTTCAAAATGAATCAAAAGATAACAGCTTTTTGTTTTTTATATATATATATATATATATATATATATATATATATAATCCAGGTTTGCCAACTGGTTGAATCTTCTGAGGCTTAATAATCACAGACTACTTTCCCCCTTAAACAGCATCTTAAAAACGCTGAGGAAAGGTGATGGTTCTTCCTGAACGAGTTTTCCTAGGTTGTAGGATTTTGTTGTATTTTATATTGCAATTCCCTGTGTTATGATGCCTGCAGATAATTCAATATGCGTTGTAATTGGAACTCTAATAGAAGTAGTTATATCAGAGGAATATAGCAAAAATAAAGGCTTTAATCTGTCCAGAGATTCAGTTTGTGTTCCTCCTAGAGTACTGATTTTGAAGTGTTTTTCAGGTCGTTGCAACACGCGAGTGGCTGAAGTGGCTTTCTTACAGCATTGTGTCTTTCGAAAACATGTTAACTCCTTGTTCTGGAAAGACTATATGAAGAACGATGCCTGATTTAACATGCTTGATATTTCTCACAGGCTCGCGTAGTTTGTATATGAAGGTTTGTGTAATCGGAAGGTTCTTACTTTCGTTGAAAATTCTGCGAGTTAACCTAATTGGATAGCCATATGTAAGTTATGCTGCTGTTATCTGATGCTCCTGTATTTTGTATGAGCGTAGATCCAGAAGTACAACTTCTCAACCCAATTGTTCGACATCTATCCTTTAAGAGATGGCTTTAAATACAGTTCCAACCTTATATTTCTCTATTTGATGCAGGATGGTATGCTTTCGTTCCTATATGGTTGGTACAGACTGTTTTGGCTAGCAAATATAATAGAAAACACTCACGCGTTGTTAGCCTCGGTCATACGTGACTTTTCATGGAGCTCCAAATCTTGAAATCCACGATGAAAATATAACCAGCGACACAATCTCAGGGTTTTTACCTTCCACTGGAACAGCTTCTGGTCAACACGAAAATTGGTCTGTCTTGGTGACAAAGTATCTGCATCCTTTAGAAATAGGTAATGGAGCTACAATATTAACGCTGAAATGGCGTAACGACTATCGGTTTCTTGGAAAATTGCTACTTTAGTAGCGTTATGTTTCCAAAACTTTCATCTTTAGCAAGACAAACATGCTATGTCCCACTGTTTTATATCTCTACGGAGAGCTTGCCAAACTCTGCGTTCTCTGTTAAGATTGGTGGGACCTTGTATGTTGGGATGAGTAATATCATGAACAGAATTGAAGATTATTTTCCTGAATGCTTATAGAATGTACAGGCGATATTTACCTTTGGAACTAACACCCACTAAAATTTGTAAATTCAGTGAACATGGTTGTAGTAACTACAATCATCTTATCCATCTTAAGGGTATGTATCCGAGAAATTTGAAAAAAAAATTGTGAAAAATTAATAAATTATTATATTTCACAATAAAATACAATAAATTCAAAGTGTTAAGACTACATATATTTTGTTGCAGTTGGCGCACTTTAACTATCAGTTAACTAAAACTCTTTATAGATTGGCACATGCTTATTGATTTGACTCTCCAATCACATTAACTAAAATGATCATACTCATTTTTGAAAAAAATGTACCTTTTTTCATAAATTATTACATTTTGAAAAACCAAGAGTCTTGGAGATTACGAAATGTAACAATTTTCTTCACTGATTAGAGTTAATATAAAAAAATAGTACGAGAGATTTATTTGTCAACTTTTTTGCTGTAAAATTGGATATTTGTGTGTGAATATTTCTAAAAATGCATCACGCAGCTCATTTTGATTAGAAAAATGTATTTGGACAATAAATATTATTAATTAGAATAACCATTTATGCTAGAATTGTTAATGCATGAAAACGCAAATATTATTATGTATAAAATTTGGAATAATTTCAAAAAATATCTCACATGTGCATTTTTAAAATTTAAGTGACCCATCATCTTAATGCAATGAATGCAGTTTTACTACCTAAAAGAGAGTTGGTGTGTTTCATTGAAACTTTGGCCTACATTGAAGGAATAAGAAACTAATAATTCTATTGTTGTGGACCGTGACGTGTCCATTGTTGTGCGTTGTCGCTATTGAAGGTCGATTTCGAAGGAGTCTTGATCGGCAGACTATAGAAGACTTATAGCCTTCAGTCCGTACTAAGCAGCCGTGGAGTATGTGGACTTACACTGCTCTTTTGTTTTTACCAAACGTGCAGCTACAATCTTAATGATCGCCTCACACGCCTGAGCACGCTCTGGTAACTGGGGTTCTATGAAGACTTTGTTCAACTGAAATCAGCAAGCAAATCCTAGAATTCCTTGGTAAGTACACCGCAAGAAAGTAGCACATGATTTACGACTGCTGCACCGTGCAGTTATAAAGTTTTCAGTAAAACGGGCGTCGAGTCCCGGTGCTGCTGCTCAAGGAACGCCAAGTGCTGCTCCAGAACTGTAACGCCATCTTTAATCGTTTGCCCCTATTTACGTCGATGTAGTGTGGAACCAGTTTCGCATAGACGCTCAGCAAGTTTTTGCATCGTTGCGCAGGTGTAAACAGTATTAGAACCTCCCCTTCGAATCCATTCATTTCGGCGACCCTCCCCATTTGTTAAAAACTTTCACATGTGCGCTAAAAATAACCACAGGACGAGCTTTGCCAACTAGAGGAGTTATCGCAAGCATCAGAAACACTCAGCGTTTCTTCTCTTCAACAAAACGTCGCATACCGTGACATTGGTGTCAAACATCCTCAAACCATACAAGAATTAAAACTTGTCGCCAAACTCGACGACGAGATTGAAGTATTTCTACCAACCACAATTGGAAAAGCTAGTCCGGAGCTCAACAGCAAACCCGTCTCCTGTTCTTTCTGCGTTATATACCAAAGCGAGGAAAAACTTCGAAACGGCGTCAAATGATACGTCATCAAGTTCACTCCTTACGTGGTAAAATAATCCCGGTATCCGACTTCGCCTGATCTGTCGACGTAAGCAACAGCCTCAAACTCCAACTCCTATTCAACGCAATTCATTTGAGTAATAAAAATGAACTAATTTATTAATACATGTAATATGACATTGGTGTTATTTCATGAAGAATTTAACCTTTTAATTGGAAGGAAAAAATTAAAAAACCATCATAAATAAAAGAAATACATTTAATTAAGTTATTATTAGTGTCATATCCGTATCCTCTGCATCTTCACCACATATTCTCCACCACCCAAGATTTATGCAGTCTCACTCGACATCCTAAGTGCCAAAAACAGCCTCATGAACCGCATATAACAACAACAACAACAACAACACGTCGTACTATGCACCGTATACCGCTTACTCAGCAAAACTGCTGCTCTATGCAATAAAGTCACATCCACAAGGTGCTGCTCAACCAGTTATATCAAAGACTTTTTCATCCCCATCTATATATTACCATTCACCGATTCGTCAACGAAAGCTTTTCATACCTGCTAGGCACTTGTGTTACTATTTCCATCAACGACCTCCCCCCAGTTTGGTATCGATAGTAGTAACAGCGATGACCAAGACGCCAATCGATAGTGCAACACGTATTTATAGATTATTTTAGCGCGCGAAAATATGACATAACATGGCTTAAAACAGTAAAAAAAAAAATGCATTTATCTATCTTGTACTTTCTATTTTGTCACTCAGTTTGTGTGCTTAAATCTCAACTTTTAATTCCATTTATCTCCACATATGTGTATTCAGAGCTTAGAGTACTTGTTTTTTACCTTAATATAATGATTGATGATCTCATTTATACCTTTGCTTTGCTATAATTCACTTTTTTCACTAATAAATCCTATACTCATATGTCATAGTTTTAATGTCATTTATAACTGTATTTTTAAAAACATTATATACATAATTAAAGAAAAGGTTCCGGATTAGCAAATTTTGATAACGATAATCCTTTTGCGTTGATGGCGCTTTTCAAACTTACGGTACTCAATCTTAATCCCCGGATTAACGTGACACTAATGCCATCTAGTGGCAGCATTATCGTTAATCCATTTGACTAATCTGGACAACACAGTACCAACAAGTGTGCGTGGCAGGCCAGTTGCATGGTAACACCTACTTTGTAGCGAGAGTTGATTTTACCAATTACTACTAATAAAAATTTGACTTCAGCTTGCTGTTACTGCGTTTTGGTTATATTGTTTTCAGTTATTTCTTATGTGCCTTACTTGTTCGATTCATTGCTTTAAAGTAACAATTGTAAAGACCTAAATATTTCATCTTATTATGTATAAAATTTTACTTAAAATGGCGTAATTCTTTACTGCTAAGAAATTACTTGCTCTGTATCTGTATATTAATATGTTAGCATATTATCTACTGTTATTTGTAAAACACTGCTAAACGTCACTATTTGACTCCCGCTGATTAGCCTTTTGGCTGTTTGGGATAATTAAATTAATTAATTAATAAATAGGAGTTCGTCAGAGATGTTGGCGTTAGCTCCCGATTTTCGTAAAAAACTACAAAACAATATCACAGGGTGTGGCACATGTCTGCGCCTAGTTGATTGTTTTCTCTATATTTCTCTTACCCACTAACTTGTTTATCTTATTATATAATTTATGATAAAGAGGGTAATATTTCTCTTACCCACTAACTTGTTTACCTTATTATTTAATTTATGATAAAGATGAAAAACCAAAAGTGAGGTACAATTAGCTAGAGCCATTTTGTGGTACCTTAGTATGAGCTCTCTTCGACACTTCAAAGCGGATGCTTTTTATTATTATTATTATTATTATTATTATTATTATTATTATTATTATTATTATTATTATTATTATTATCATTATTATTACTATTATTATCATCATTATTACTATTATTATTATTATTATTATTATTATTATTATTATTATTATTATTATTATTATTTCTTTAATTTCGCACTCAGGAATATTATTTAAGTATATTTTTGTTGAATTATTATTTTAAACATAATTAAAATTACTCTTTTTTGCTGCCTTCATTTATTATAAGTAGAACCACGTGATTTTGCAGTATTCATTAAATGTTAGACCAACCTCAAATATTACACATTCAAGAAGTGAAATTAAAGGTTAGGTGTACGTATAACAAATTTAAAGAAATGGATTATAATAATATATTAAATTTAAGCAAGACCTGGAACAAGAATCGTGGATGAATTGTTTTAGTAAGGGATTAAGCATTAAGTTCAACAACTTTCTAAAATAATTTCAAATTCATTTTGAAGCGTGCTTTTAAGTGAAATACACCAAAGTGCAAAACCATAAAAGGAATAACCCCTGAATCACGCTGGATTTTAAACTTCATGTAAACTAAAATGGTAACTTAATCAAGAAATTAAACATGTAACTAACCCATACTTTCGATGCTACTATAAGAGTTATTGGAAAATGCTCACGGAAACAAAAAGGGCAGCTAAGATATTACATGGTAATAAAGAAATATGTAATTCAAGAAACAAAATAAAAACTGTTTCTAATGTAGAGAAAAACAGTTAGTTGACTCAGGAAAGTCCACTAATAATACTAAATACCGATAATCAAGTAATTTGTTGTCCTCCGAATGTTACGCATATTTTCAACAAATTCTTTATTGGTGTAACAAATGCATTAAACTTAAATAACGGAAATGCGCAATCAGCCTAAAATTTTCGATAATTTCTTTGATTGAGACGATCCGTGAACTAACATCCAGCTGAGAATTCCTTCTAAAATCAATCAAATAATAAATTATCTTAAGCCAAAAGCTCTTATGCATATGATGAAATAACATAAAAGTTTTAAAGCATGTTGGTACCAAACAAGCGTTCTGCTTAGTTATTTATGCAATGAATAATCAAATGCCGAATATTTCCTAATAAAATGAAACACTCAATAGTCAAATCCCTTTCCAGAAAATTCAAAAAGAACGATGTTGCGAATTACAGAACAATATGTGTCTACTAATATTCTCAAAAGTTTGCGAGAAAGTAATGTTTAACAGATTGTATAATTACCTGAAAAACAATCTATTTAGTCGAGAACAATTTGGATTTATAAAAGGAATATCAACAAACAATGCAAACTTAGCGAGAAATGTTAACAACTTTAAATGGCAATTATTTGCATGTGGATGGAATTGTGTGTGACCTAGTAAAAGCTTTAGACCTTGGAATTCATAAGATGTTTATAGCGAAATTACAGTTTTATGAAACAAAAACAAAATTTAAATTGATGTGTATAGCACTTGTCACAATGAAAACAAAGGTTAGAAATCAGCAGCTACAATCAATATAACAACAGAAACTCAAATTGGCATAATAAAACATGATGTTCCCCAAGGGGCAATTTTATCTCCCATTTATTTTTAATTTACGTAAATGACCTCTCGTGTTACATGAATATTATTACAGTAACTAATTATTTGCACGTGATACCAGTGTTATAGTTTTAAGCAAACATTTACACGAATGTGTTATAAAATTAAATGATGTTCTTATCTACATGTCGGCCGCGCCGTGGTCAAGTTGTCAGACCACTTGACTCTCACCTAAAGTTTCGATCCCAAGCGACCGTATGTGAGATTTGTGGTGGACAAAGCGACGCAGGGGAGGGTTTTCTCCGGGTTCTCCGGTGTCCCCCGCAATCACATTCCACCGGGGCTCCATCTTCCTGTATCATCAGTGTCATCGCCTGCGGTGCCAGAGCAGTAAACGCGGGCGTTAAACACTACAAAAAAATATCTACATGTCGGGTTGATTTAATGGAATAAACTTTCCATGTACCTCGAAACGGCAAAATCAGTTAAATTCATAACTAATCGGTCATCAGCAATCCTTCTAGAAATGGGGATCACAATGCATTATTACAACAACCTAATGAAGAAAAGGTTCTAGGTCTTTTAGTAGGCAAGCACTTAGATTGGAAGTCGCATGTTAATTATTAACTTCATCACACCTAAGCTTAATGCAGTATGTTATCCCAATCGAGTGCTAGTTAGCCTTTATTCAATTATACACTCACATTGGTTTATTTTGTGAATATTATTTCTACTGTGGCGTATGGAAAAATTTACTGGTGGAATTCAGTTTATAAAAAACACATATTTCTAATACAAAAAAAAAAGTTATAAGAATAATTTGCAATACTCGTAAAAAGTCATACAAAGAACTGTTTATTAAACTGGATATTCTAACATTTGTGCACACATGTTATCCGTTTTAAAATTTTACACCAATAAACGGCATAGCTTTATAACAAACATGGAAGTGCATGTTAACCCTGGACAATAGTCATACAAAGAACTGTTTATTAAACTGTGTATTCTAATATTAATTTGTGCATACAGGTTATCCATTTTAAATTTTTACACCAATAACCGCCAAAGCTTTATTACAAACATGTTAACGCTAGACGAAAAGGAAATATCCATAGTTTTTCTAAAACTCTCTTGTTTCCAGAATGGTGTAAACTATGAAACAATTAAAACATTAATATCCTTCCAGTAATCTCAAGGAAAGAGTTAGCAAGTATGTTATTTTTAAATCTTCTCTTAAATAATGTATTTGTGATAAGTCATTTTATTCTGTAGATGTTACTTAAATCGACAATCAGCCTAATTCTGGTCCTGTGATGCCAACATAAAGTTAAGGCACACCGGCTATGTACATACTCAAAATTTTAGAACTATATAATACCAAATTTTGACGCTCTTTACATATAAGTAAGGATAAGAACATTAAGCACCTTTAATATGTTAGTAAGTGCACATTTTAATATAAAAGTATAACTTTAATACCAATTTTTGTCATTTCGTACACAGAACTAAGTATCTAAACAGTAAGTGATATGTTACATATTAAACGTCTAGTAAAGTTTTTTATATTCCGTAACTGTTACATTAAATGTATTACAAATTTAATATTTATTGCATGTAAGGTTTTAGTGCTAAATTTGAAATATATAGTTTGTATATGTGGTTTTGAGAGTAATAATTAACTAACAATTTAGAAAAATAGTTTCAGAATGTAGATCTTGAAAGTAAATTTGGACATCTTTGTATGCAAAAATGTGAACACCATAAAGTGACATGTAATATCATAGTGATTGATATGTAAAATATAGTGACATGTAAAAGCCAAGTTTTATTGAAGGTTTAATATATTTATTATTGGTTATAATCTGGGAACTTTGAATAATTATACTCGGTGTATTTAATTTTGTATAATGCGACATATATGTTCTAAGTCCGCTTGGCCTTCTTGGCGCTATAGAACAGAAACTAATCTACACTATTATCAGTTCCTGATAGGCATTTGTCTTGGGAATACATTATGCTCACAGGTTAGAGGAGGCTGTGGTTTATTCTAAACACAGGAAACTTGATTGAAGCATATTTTCAGTTTTTAATTTATATACTCCATTTTTGTACATCACCCAGTTGTTATTATGTTATTTGTTATGTTATTACTGTGTGCTAGTGTTATATGTGTAGGGGATTATGAATTTATATTATTTTGAGATTATTCAGAACTGTGATAAACATGGAGTACCATAATTAACTTTGCTAACTATATTGTTCTGGAAGATACCAGGAGGCAATGAATTACCCTGATATTTTGATATTTTTACGGAGACTGGTTAACCTATTTAATTATGTACAATTAAAACTTTATTATTAATATGTGACTCATCAATGATTAATTGATGAATTCCATTTCCGCTGAATTACCTTCTACTTCTTGGGAACATCAGCCAGCTACTATTAAATGCAACTTGTGTGGAATAAAATTTAGCAAAAGAGGTATCAATATCCACGTAGCTCGGAGTCACAATTTCCCTCAGGATTCCGTCGGTATAAATAACGAAAATACTATAATTAACAGTAATTCACGAGTTTCATGTGCTCAAGACAATCAGTTTAATTTAGTAACACCTGACGTTCTTTCGCCCTCTATCGAAACTGCTTCGGACGCAAATCAACATGACGATTTTACAAATCTCTTTGCAATTAAAAATGCTAATGTTGATGATGCATTTAAAAGTATAACATCGCAAAATCAAAATAATTCGGGAAGTTTGGGAAAACATAAGGCTTCTTGTCCATACTGCGGTCAACATTTCAAAAAGGTCAACATCCATATAAGTAGAGCTCGACCAGATCAACATCGTCATAACATCGTAAATCGGCATACAAACTGCAGCAAAAATGTAACACAAGAGGAATCTAATATTAATCACTCACAACTCCCAGAAAATGATAAAATTGATGATTATAACAGACTATTACAAACATGGAAAGAAAAATTTTCACTTGAGTTAGATAACGACAGCTTTCACAAGACGGTTGAAGAGTTTTTTTTTTCATTTCTATCAGATGCTATTCATATGTTATCAGGTCCAAAACATCCCAGGGCAAAATGCTATGAGGCAAGAAAGAACAAACATTTTGTACAAACGCAGCGTTCATATAAAACGTCAACTAATCCTGAAAGGGGAACCAAAAGGGATAGATTGAAAAGAAAATCAAAATATAATGATCAAATAACACAGTTTTACTACTTTAATCAAGGACGAAAAACAATTCGTAATATCTTTAATGAAAATAACATGCAAAATCGACAGTACTATATTGCATGATTATTTTAAAAATGTATTTTCTGTACCAAATGATCAAGTTCGTCAGGAATGTTCCCCAAAATTCAGTAATATTGACTTGGCCGAAATAAACGATGCGTTTAATACAATTTCTAAAGAAGAAATACATAACGAATGAGAAATATATCAATTGACACGGCTAGCGGTCCTGATCACGTTCTCTTGAGAACAATAAAAAACGATGTGGCTTCATAAATCATTGCGAAGATAGCTACTAGAATGCTAGAATCTGGAGCAGTACCACCGATATTTCAAACTGCTAGATCCATTCTTATACATAAAGGAGATTAGTCGTCACCCTCCAACTGGAGACCAATTACAATCACCTCAGTAGTTAGAAGAGTTATTGAAAGATCACTTGACCGTAGACTACGCAGTTATATAACCTTAAGTCCATACCAACGATGCTTTACATCATCTCCAGGATGTCACATTAACACTACTATCCTTAATGCAGCTCTGAAAACCGCTAAAGAACGAAAAGATAATATTACTGTGGTATTTCCGGGTATAAGAAAAGCGTTTGATAATATAGTTCATCTCCAAAAAACACTAGAGTCCATAAGAATCCCCAGCAAATTATCACGCTTAGTAATGAAATTGCAAAAACATAACCCTACAGTATTTGAAACCAACTGCAGTAAAACAAACCAAATTGAAATAAAAATAGGTGTGTTACAGGGTTCACCTATATCACCCATTCTTTACAATTTAGCAACGGATTTCATTTTGGAGGAACTTAGTGAACAAGCTTTGTCTGATGAATATGGTTATTCATTGGCTTCAAATTGTCAAATTTTAACAGTGATGAGTTTCGCAGATGATACTGTGATCATTGGAAAAAATTTAGAACCTGCAAAAGAATTGACTAAACTGTCTATACAGCGTTTTCAAGAAATAGGTCGTACCATCAATACATCAAAATCTGTTTGTTTATCCATAAAGAATGGAAAATATTCATCACAGAATCTGATAATTTCTGAAAATGATGCAATTCAGTGTCAAAATCCCGAAGAAAAAAATACGTTATCTTGGCATTAATTTAAAAGATGAAATAGTTTTCGACAGCCATCAAACGTTAGAAAATTTACGTAATAAAGCTGAGACTTTAGAAATGAAATGAAATGGCCTGTTATTTATGGACGCTCTTTAACTGCTTTGGTTCTCAGCGTCCCATTCTATATTGGGCGTGAAAGATCGCTTAATTTTGCTCAGAGGCCTCTCTTAACAGGCTTGATTCTTTTACGTGCCGTAAATCTACGACACGGGACCCACAGCTTTACTTCCCTTCCGAAGGAAGTCAAGCTAAGGATTTTTACGCCCGAAAAAATCCATCGTCCTCCGCCGGGTTTGAACCCGCGACCTTGGGTATATGAAGTTAGCATGGTAACCATTACACCACGGAGGGCGACAAGACTTTAGAAAGTTCACCCCTTTTACAAGCAGACCAGAAATTTATTATTTTATACTCATCTGTCTCTACGATCTTAATTTATCTATTTCAAATTATCCCAATGGATAAAGTTCCACAAAATGTTTTGGTTGACGCTGACAAAATATTAAAATGCACTCTAAAAAGTATCCTTCAATTACCAACGGACGTTCCAGACCATATGGTATATACTGAGAGAAAATATAAAGGCCGTGGTCTATTCTGCGCTTCATGGGAATTTCGACTACGACATTTGAACATCTGTAAAGTTTTAAAATACTTAAACGACCCGCTTGTTAACGCCGTAAGAAATTTTGAGCAGGAGACTCAAAGCAGTTTACAACATCTTAACATCACTCAGAGTAACATCAGAGACCCGGTAAGTCTTCTCCCAGATGCGAGAAAAGTAAGAAAATATTTAAGAGAACGAGAATTTCAGCTTTGGAGTGAGTTACCACAAAAAGGAAAAGGTGTTAAAATGTTCAGCGACTATACACCTGTAAATAAGTGGATCCGAGATCATCGCGGAGTTTCCTGCTCCGAATGGAGAGACGCCATCAAAATGACTGCTGGAGTTATTGCTGTACGTTCCTTACTGGGTAGGTCCCAGAACAATACCGTCTGCCGTCGCTGTGGCAGGGAGCACGAAACACTTGCACATGTCCTGGGTGCGTGTCCTCATGGAGAGGTACTGCGAAACAGCAGACATCATAAAATTAGGAGCTTGATTGCAACAAGCATGAAACAAAAAGATTTTGAGGTCCATGAGGAAGTGCATGGTTTGTCCAACAATTGTAGCAGCAGGCGCATCGACATCATTGCTTATAAGATATCTTATGGTAGCGGAGTGATCCTTGATCCTACTGTTCGCTTTGAGTCCCACTGTGAACAACCTGTTTAAGTGGACACAGAAAGAAAAAAAAGCAATTTATGAATCTACCATATATAATCTTAAAAATATATCAGTTACCGGATTAATGATAGGAGCCAGAGGGACAATCCCCAAAAAATTACACCTATTTTGGAAAGATTATGGTCTGGATAAACGCCTACTGCATACGATAGCGATCATGGCAATCAGAGGATCTATTCTCATCCTCAGAAATCATTTGTATTCGTTTTAATACTGGTGCTATAACGATTTATTAAGTTTTGTTCCGTAATTTTGAACTTTAAGTGTTTTTTGAGAAGATTGTATGTGCTATCTGTATTAGATTTGAAGTTTATCATTTCGTATTTTATATGTTATTTGTTCTTAGTTATACGATTTATTTTTAGCATTGTTAATTTATTTTTAAAAAATTTTAATAGTATAGTTATACTTTGTCTACGTGGCAGCCCTCAATTGAGGAAAGTAATAAAATAAAAATATAGCGTTTAGTTCAGAATTTTCGCCGCTAATTTTTCAGACTTCATTTTACGAAAATCATAGTACATTTACTACTCATTATAGCTCCAAATAAAATTTTATAAGCTATTCTTGTACAGAACACTAAACTTTTCTAAATCTGAAATACAATTTTATTATAATTATGGGCGTTTATTTTCTTAAAATAATGAAATGTTTGATTCTATCTCACATATTTATTCTCAATGATCTCTGTGAATTATCAATGATGTGTTTAATACTCCTTGGCTTCCGTTCAATCTATCCCCAATGACTTCCGATTTCTTTCCACATTGAAAGAAGCCATTAACAGGAGGTAGGGAAGTACACGTTTCGTGTCAAGCGACTTAAAGGTAATTGTATATACAGATAATCATATTATGCTGGTTACCATTTTGCTAAAATCTGTGGTTTCGCAGAGATTTTGATTGATTTATAATATGTTACTGATTTAAACTTTGTTTAGTCCGCATATAATTCCACGTGGTTTGCATGTTTCTCTGAATTTGTGTTGTTTCGCTACAAAAAATGAACATATTCCGTCGTAAATTCGACATTTTTAAAGCTTTAATTTCTAAGTATTTGTAAACCAATGGTCAGGGTGGCCTGAGGCTTTAATTGTACTTGTGCGTAAGTATTCCATGATGGTAATTTTCATAAGTATTATTTCAAATGTTTCAGAATGCGTTACGTGGCCGCTTACCTTCTCGCTGTTTTGGGTGGGAGAGACAACCCAAGTTCAGCAGACATCGAAAAAATTTTGAGCTCTGTTGGTATAGAAGCAGATTCAGAGAAGCTTAAGAGAGTTATTGGACAGCTTAATGGAAAAAATGTAGAAGAACTTATTGCTTCAGGTGAGTATTCAGCTTGTATGTATCCGCCATAATATGCTTGCAGATTTTTTTTTTTACTAATAAACTTGCGTACCACAACATAGGTAAACGTTTCTAATGCTATTGTCCTTGAGAGGGGTCGGCCAATTTATTTGTCTTGATGCCACAGGTACTTGTGAAATGTACGTCCATTGCTTCTTTTTGATGTCCTTGGGTAGAAGCGCAGGAGATATTGCCAGCGCGGCTCAATATTGATAGTGTTGGAATCAGTTGCTGGGTACACAAAAGTGACTGGTTCACATATGTGCCACATAACCTCCAACCATTAATCTATGGTGTGCGCCCTGTGAATCGTTCTGACAAATTTATCTCAGTGCTAAGGGTGTGCAACATTTATCGTTGGGGAAACTCATCTGCACCTCACTGGTGACCATGTTGATCATTCTGAGAATCTATTTTCGTTCCAGGAGGCAGTTACTATGGTATTTTCGATTTTACAATGTAGTAAATGTGTTTATTTTACTCTTGTTATATTTGCCATCTGGAACACTTCCAGTCTGTGGCTAAACCAATCAGCTATTGTGTGACTAATGTTGCTTTCTACCAGAGAACTTGTACAACAGTTGATCAAATGAGAAAAATTACTCACAAAAGCACTTAAGAAGAAGCACTTAGGACAGATGGTTCTTGAACCGAGTGCATTTTGCCACGGACTCCGAAAACTGCTTAGCATGACCTCTTCTACATGAAAATATCTGAAATGTTTGATCTTTTAGTATCAGTATGGATACCATTGTACTCTTGTTTTAACATACAGGTTCTCAGCAGGCTGGCATAATAGATGAACTGCTTTCTTTCTCATTGCTGCACAACACCATAGTATCACATATGCACACATCACTCTTTTTATTAAGCAAGTTTTTGTCTGACTTTTAGGGTTAACCAGTTATGCAAAAGTCATTCATATACATATAGCTAGCAACTGTATGCTTGGTCTCAGTGGATTTTGTCAACCATCTTACTTGAAAAATAGTAGTACCCAAGGGATCATGCCAACCTAAGTATATTATATGGTAACGCGAGAGATCTGAGAGTTGCCAGCAAAGGTGGACTAAAATACATATCTTAAGGTAAATTACGGAAATGTTGACCTTCTGCTCACATATGGGCAGCACAATTTGCAAAAATAGTCCTTTGCTCATCTAAGCTTAGCACCAAGGATCATTGTGATTTCTTGCATATCACTAAGTTTTAAATTACAAAGGAGTTGCGGTAAGAGTCAGGCAAATGGGTCAAAAGCATTTTCTAAGTTCTTTTACATGCGCACGCCCGAGCCAGCTGCCTTATGTTGTGGCTTGAGGAGGTAGAAGTGGGGAGAAAAAGGAACAACCTCTACATGCACACTCGCGACGTATGTTATCAAACCTGTTTATAAACTACTGCACTCATGGATATCAAACCCCACAATCATATTTAATACACAGGATTTAATCAAAATCAGTCCAGCAAATTTTAGAAAACATTTCTAAAAATTATGTACATTTTATTTGCTACGTAAACAATTTTATGCACGGGATTTTAATCAAAATCAGTCCAGTCATGTTAAGAAACTAACATTTCTAAAAAGTATCAACGGGGAAGGGTAGTTTGGGGTGAAAGTATTTCTAAAAATCGTTTTGTATCCTTAGAAATAAAAAAATTAAGTTAAACTGTGCTTTATTAATGGACACTGTTTAATTGCTGTGGTTCTCAGCGTCTCATTCTATATTAGGCGAGGAACAATCTGTTCTGTTCACATTACTTTCTCTGTCTTGTGCAAACTATTCTTACAACATGTTTTATCCACATGGTGTTAAAACAAGATTAGCATTAGCAGAAATGGTCTTATTACTTGCAATTAGAAGGGAAATAGGCTACATCGATACCGACAAATGTTTTAAAAGCTATCAATATGTGAAACAATTGGCATTGTGCTCTATTTACATGACAAGGAGCAAAACAAGAGATGAGACCTGCATGGGTGATGTGGTGGTAGCATGTCTGCCTCATATCAACAGGTCGCGAGTTCGAATCTTGCTTAGGGTTAAGTTACCTGGATACAGTGTTTTTGCTTTTTTTTCTTTCCCCTCTTATCCTGAGAAGAAGACAAATGTTGAGTAATTTTAAGCTCCATGGACCCTGAGATCATTTGAGCTCATTTCATCAATTCATTCAGCGTCCGGTATGACCAATAGGTTAAAAGGCATGTTAATCCAATAAGACAAAAGGAAAGGAGATAAAACAAAAGACCTGGTTTTCATTCCAGGAAAGTTTTAAGAAGTTTAAAACTGAAACCAAAAAGAAAGAATATTTCGGAACGGTTAACTATACTAAAAACTGTATGACAAATTGTTTGCTGCAAGTAAGTCATTCCTCACTGTGAGACATCTCTTCCTGCAAGAAAATTTTAAAGTCCTGGCACATGCGTACTACCAGACCCAATACGTTTATCTGGACACTTAATAATAAGTACACCGTGTAATACCAACACGTGTGTTTTTATTAAATGTTTATCTGTATTCTTAATAGTAAATAATATAAAAATTCCATGACAAGATTTCATAGGCAATATATGTTTTGGTTCCAACTGAATCCAAAAAAAGCATTTTTGGGAAAAGGTCTATGTGTGTGTGTGTGTCTGGACAGCATAGTTCAAAAACGAAAAGTTTGGTAAATACTAAACGTCGTATTTAAGTTTAGTTTCTTCCAAGGATGCAACATGAAGATTTTCAAGAAAATCCCCAACTACCCTTTACATGGAAATTTTTTTGGCAACTTTTGACTTTCTCAAAAATGGCTCTAATGATTTTGATTAAAATATCGTATATTAAAGATATTTACCTCGCAAATATATATCTTGAATTTTCTGGGAATAGCCTCTGAAGGCTACTTTATTCTAGATGTGTTTTACTGAATTTTGCATAACTGGCAAACCGTACGAGATATCAGGATAAAACACACAATTTGTTATATAAATTTTTTTTTCTGGAGTTTCGCCTTTGAGATATGTATACATATAAGCAAAGGAACTTCAGTCACATATCAACCAGTTTTTGACTATCACTTATGTATGGTACTCCCTTATTTCACTTCTACTTACAAGGAAGTAAGTAATAAGACTATTTCTGCTAATTTTTTCTCGATTAGAATGAAGTAAGTAGAAGCATAAGCTTTTTAACAATAATTTGTGGCAGAGATGTAGAGGAAGGCATGTAACTCCATGGCACGACAGCTCACCTTGGCCTACCGCCCAGCCGCTGCATCCCCCATCTTGGTCCACTACAGAAGTTATGGATGGGGTGCAGTATTGAGGGTGAGACATGGTCAGCGCCTCGAGTCCCCCTGGCCGGTTAATGCGGTCCTCATGGCCTGGAGCCGCTACTTATCCATCAAGTAGCTCCTCAATTGACCCCCCAGGGACCTTACGAGGCTGAGTGCACCCTGGGCCAGGTCTCCCAGTGGGGGAAAAAATCCCCATGCCGGTACTGGGGATCGAATCCAGGTCTCCCGCTTGGTAAGCAGCTGCGCTACCACCGCGTTAAGGAGACGATCAAGTCAGTCATGTGAATGGAACAAAAAAAAAGTTATGGTACATTCATGTGGCTTTCTGTGTAAAATTATGTGCACACACCTTAACTAATCGTTTAAAGGTTTATTTTTCTATCTACTTCATTTTAATTGAGACAAACCTCGGGACATATTATAATGTCTCTCTCTCTCGCACACACACACACACATACAACTCTAAGAATGCTGATTTGGGATTCATGAAGTTTTAAAACTTGTATTTCAGTTGAAATCTTGGTATCAGGTTTTACGGTGGAATACAGTACAATACCAATCTGGTGTGTTACATTCACATGACTCTTTCTACATATTCTGCAACAAGTTATGTTTGCAAGAGCTTCCTGCTCTAATTATCAGCTCAAATGTTTTAAGGGTGGTTAGGGGTTTCTTGAAAATCTTCGTGTCGTTTCCTCGTGTCGTGTCTTGGTATTTAAGTCTTTTCGTATTTGAGCTATGCTGTCCACAGACACACACGCGCACACAGACGTTTCTCCAAAAATGCATTTTTTGGATTCAGGTGGACCCAAAACATGTATTTCTGGTGAAATCTTGACATGGAATTTTGGGTGGAATACAATACTTCTCTATTCCTATGTATATTGTACATAAGTAAAAAATGAGCCTGGGTTTGAGCCCGCAGCCTACGGTATCAGAAGGCCAATGCCTAACCGAGTTACCCAGAGCAACAGACTAGTGGCTGAAATTGCTGTTAAGCAGTTAATTATTAAGCGAAAGAATAAGCATATTAAAAAGTATTTATGGATGATACATGGTGTTATATTTAAGTGTCTAGAAAAGCATATGATACAAAATTCTGACTGTCACTTAGCGCAAAAATTAGGAACACAGATAAACATTTAATAAAAATGTATGTGTTGGTAATACACGGTGTGCAGATTAAGTGATCAGATAAACGTATTGGTTCTGGTAGTACGCATGTGCCAGGACTTTAAAATTTTCTTGTAGGAAGAGATGGTTGTCTCACAGAGAGAGGAATGGGGTCTGGTAGTTCTATTTGCAGCAAACAATTTGTCATACAGCTTTTAGTATAGTTAACTGTTCTGAAATATTCCTTCTTTTTGGTTTGTTTTAAACTTCTTAAGACTTTCCAGGAATAAAAACTAGGTATTTCGTTTAATCTCCTTTTCTTTTTTGCTTATTGGATTAACACATCTTTTAACCTGATTGGTCATACTGGACGATAAATGAAATTGGTGAAATGAGCTCAAATTATCTCAGGGTCCATGGAGCTTAAAATTACTCGACTTTCGTCTTCTCAGGATAAGGTAAAACCCAGGGGGGAAAACCCAACCCTTATCAGGGTTAAGTGGTATGTAAATTATCTCAAAGATAGGAGACAAAAGATAATTATAAATAACGAAATTGGTACAGTTCAATCTAATTGGAATCAAATAAAAACAGGGGTCCCACAAGGTAGTGTCTTGGGACTCTACTGCATATAATATACACTAATGACCTTTGTAACTGCATAAAGGGAAATACAATTATGTATGCTGATGATGACACGTCCATCTTGTAAACGGGTGTAACCTACAGAACAATGCAGAAGAGACAATTACTCGGCTAAAGAATTGGATTTCAAGAAATGACTTAAAGCTAAATACCTCTAAAACCTCCATTAGCAGCTCAGCACTCAAGAAAAAAATTGTGAGAACCTCAGGAGTAATTCAGTCAATCAGAAAGAAAGTGCTAAAATCCTCGGTGTCTATTTAAACAAACTATTAAAATGGGATGATAATATCCATTATTTGTGCAAAAAACTATCTAGTGCATGCTTTAATATGAGCTGCATAGCCCAAATTTACAAATCTCAAAACAAGAAAAGTAGTTTACTTTAGTTACTTTCACTCGATAATGACATATGGAATAATGCTATGGGGAATCTCGACAGGATGGGAAACAATTTTTAAAAGTCAAAAAAAAATAATCCGTATGACAAACAGGAGCAAAAGAATCATACAGAAATCTGTTCAAAAAATTGAAAATTCTAACTCTACCATCCCAATTCCTATATGAAATAAATACATACACGCAAACTTTGATGCCATGTATAACTCGCAAACACAGCATAACCATGGAACAAGAACTAAAAATAAATTAAAACTACCCATGCATAGGTTAGCACTACCTTTCCTTTGTTCTGTAAGTTACATATTACACTATTGTTCCTAGTTTAGCACCATCACAGTTACACACTGTTTGTGTGTGTGTATATATATATACTGTACATTGTCAATTTATATTTATTGTAACTTAACTGTTATTTGTTCTTTCATACTTGTCAATTCACCTGTTTATGGAGTCTACTCATTTATTGTAAATGTATATGACAATAAAGCATCTTATCTAAATGCAGACAACATACTGTACATTGTCAATTTATATTTATTGTAACTTAACTGTTATTTGTTCTTTCATACTTGTCAATTCACCTGTTTATGGAGTCTACTCATTTATTGTAAATGTATATGACAATAAAGCATCTTATCTAAATGCAGACAACATAATAAAGGCGACAGTATGCCTACACAACTTTCTTAGAATTCAAGGAATTCAAAGTTGTAATAAAGAATATTGTTCATAAAATTTTATTGACACAGACATCAATGGGCATGTACATCAAGGAGAATAGAGAAGTCATGTTCCTGAGCAAGGTGCACTGCAGCCTATTAACAATTTGCAGTGTATTAACACCACCAATTTGGTGTAAGAATTGAAATTTCCAATGCATTGCAAATTAGAGAAGAAATCGCCTTTTTTAATTTTATTACTATTAAAACCCTTTTTTGTTAATTTATTTCAGTAATAACTCAAATAATTGTCCAAATTGCATAGTTAAAACTATTTAAGTATTTATGAGTTTCTAATCATTTCTAGGATTCAATAAATAGGCAGTAGAACTATTTAATGTGTTTCTACTCCCATTAAAACTGATAAATTACAAAATAAATTGACTCACTGAATAACAAAATATATCAGCTAACTATATTTAACTCATTTAATGTTAATTTATGAGTCTGCGCACTTTTTTAGCTTCTAGAATTTGAGTGATCTTTAGCATAGTCTCGTCCTTTATATTCTGCTGTAAGAAGACAGCTGGGATGAAACAAATGCTGAAAATTGCAGCGTTATAGAGCGTTTGGAAACCATATCAGTGTTAATATGGTGTTGACGTTAGATGTTATATGCAGGACTCTCTCTTACACCACATTAAAGATGCCTTATGCAATGAGCACAGTTTGGAGTCATTGACCTGACTCACTCCCCTACCTATGAGTAGACCCACTTACCTGGTATGGTGAATCTGCTACCGGTGAGTTTGCCTCGGTGTCACTCAGTCGGCACAATAATCGACTCAGTCGGGGTGCTAAAGTAAATGGGGGTAGGCCAGGAGTGGTCTTATAATAATTAAAAGTTGTATAATTTGCTTGAGTTTATTCCTTCCTAGAAGAGACGAAACAAGCACATTTTTGCTTGTAATAATGCTCACTTATACATCTGTTACGAATTCTAATAACATGGCTGAATACACATAATATATTAGTACTCATCACTGGCTTTGTATCTAACTTTATATGAAGTACTTAAGTTTAGTCCGATGACCAATAGCTACAGACAACTTTCACGAACAGATAAATTAGAACAGAGCCCCCGAGGTGCCTTCTTGGGCTCTTTATATACAAAAATTACTGTTATGGGGGCCTCTTTCTGATTGGATAGAAAGGCCGCACAATTGAATCAATTTCCGTATTCCAGGATGCACTGTAAACCTCATGTGACAAGCCTATTACAATGAAGGATTACCATCTTCCATATTTTTCAGTTCACCTCTGATCTAGCTCAAGCATACATGACTTGACAAAAGAGCTTCTCATCCCCCTTGACTCTCTTGGCATCAGCTTTCTTCTCCAGCTGAATTTTTCAGTTAACTAATATGTTTATACTCTTTTAATTTTACATTGCTAAATAATTAATAACTAATAATTGTAATAGGGGAGCTAATTAACTGTCTCAAAATGCATTTTTCTCAGATAGCTGTTTTCTTTCTTAAGTTTGAGAAAACCTATTGGAGGTTTCAACAATGTCCTAGAAAAGCAGATTATTGAATTTTCATTTTGAAAAGTAATTGGAATTAAAACAAAGTCATCTATGTATCCATTGATCTTTTTCTCCAAAATTTGACAGAACATGAAAATAACCTCTGTAGATGTAATTACACTTGACCTATAGCCAGAGTTATGGCTCATTGACATAGAAAAGTTAACGCAAACGTAACACGAGCAATAAAGTTTATGATCAGGACATTAGCACCCATTTTTATGAAGTGACAGTCTAAGGGTGTGTTCAAAATTTCGAAATAATTCATTAAAATTTATATTGTATAGAGCATTTTGATCATTAAAAAATGTTGAAAAACAAAGTGGAGAAAAATTAACATTTGCTTTAGAATTCACCAAAATCATTTGAGGTCCTTCAAGTAGCTGCTTAGCTTAGTTTTATACTATTAACTTTTTTTCCTTAAATCTACTATTGTGTTCTGCTATAATCTTGACCTAAAAACACAAGTGTTGTATTATAAGTAAAACACTAAGTAAATATTACCTTTTTAAATTTTGGAGGCTAATTTTCTTCATTATCAACCAGAACTCGACTGATCTTTGATGGTGAACTTCCATCTGTTGATTGCTCTGATAGTGGTTATAGGAGCTTGTACAATGTATCACTCTGAAGAATATATATTAATTACCTGTCAATTGAATTATAATACTTAAATCATATCTAGATAGGACTATTTTGACATATTTATAAACTGTGACTACATAAGTTATATTCAAAGTTTATGTGTGCCAACTAAACAATAACAGCGCTAGTTAATTTTTTTTTTTTTTTTTCTCTCTCCATACAAGCCATGTGTAGGAGGAACTGGAGTTGGATAGAGTCAAACTGAAAAATTCAGTGCCATAACCGTTTTTCAAATCCTGGCTATGGCATTGAATTTTTCAGTTGCGATTCTTTATCCAACAGCATTAATATTAAAATTGTTTAAATAAACTATCAACACCAGGTAGCAACTATTTAATCTTTGAAGTGGTATAAAGGAAAGAAAATTAGAATGTTGTTTAATGTTTCTGGTATAAAGTTGCCCAAAATTGATGTGAGTGGTTTGTTTCTGTGAAAATTACTTTTAAAGATAAAACTTTCTGCTTAGCTATAGCAGAAAATATGCCGGATATTTAAATATGCTGTATATTACACATGTACAAAAGAAATAGAGAAAACTTTGCTATATAATGCTTTGTCCACTTTTTACTACAGGTCATTGTAGAAAATATTCCATTCTTTTGTGTACTTAAGACTTTTGATATAACTCAATGTTAATTGCAAGGCATACTATTGTATCATTAACTGAGCGTTTATGCTCCCTTATGGGGGAAAGATTGCTATCTCAACTGCAAACATGTGCAATGCTCTGAATTTAAATGATGCTCATGTATAAAATTTATTAAAACCTGTCAATTATAATGAAGGAACCAAGTTACTCAAAATTTGCCATATCAGGTACTAATATGTGGCATTTGGTCAGAACATAAATCCAAAACTTCGGTTTTGTGCCAAGACAGTAGTGATATAAAAGAAACAATCCTTTAGTATTGGTGAAGCCCTAGAGATATCAGAGCTTCACCAAATGATAGAGAAATCACAACTTTACCAAATGATACAGGATTGTTTCATTTATTTCACTACTCTCTTACCACAAAAAGGCTAGTTTTTGGAGTTACGTACTTGCCAAATGCCACAGATATAAGGAACTGAACTGTTTCCAATAACACTAGAATTATCCTTTCCTATTAGTAAATCACTGAAATGCAGCAGTTTTAGATGGAATCCATTTTATTTCATGCTTCAGTATGTGGGGTCTTGTTTTAGTGATTTGAATGATCAATTGATATAGCATAAAGCTATGATGTTAGGTTACAGCTATTGCTATGAGCAGGGCATTAGTACTGGATTGAATGCAAATGTGACAAGAGGTTTTTCTGTAACATTAAAATATTTGTCCATAATAATAATAATAATGAATTGGAAGTGATATACTGCCTCTATTCGCAGGTCAGGAGAAGCTGGCAACAATGCCAGCTGGAGGTGGCGCTGCTGCTCCAGCTGCTGCAGGTGGACCTGCTGCTGCTGCTCCAGCTGCTGCAGAGAAGGGTAATTTCTTGTTTGTTAGAATATGTTGAATTGGTACGTAGGCCCCTGATAAATAGCTTTATTAGCAAGTCACAACATATTTGAAGACTTTGGAAATCAACTCTCATAAATTATCTAGTAAATTAAAAGCATTTGCAACCAAATATGTGATATATGCATAGGAAACCAACCCATCTGTTGGTTAATTTATTAGAAACATTTATAATTTTAAACCTTTCCATTTAATGATGAGTTTTTAAACATCACCATCTTTCGACTGAAGACTTTGATGTTACTTACCCAATCTGATGACCTGTACTTTTACTCATTAACAAGGATTATATCTTTGTGAGGCTTTTCTAATGGATATTTATCTTGTTGCAGAGGAGAAGAAACCTGAGAAGAAAGAAGAGAGCGAATCTGACGACGATGACATGGGTTTTGGTCTTTTCGATTAAGCTGTCATTTCCATTCCACTTTACATGTATTTTTAACGAAAATTTACTATGTAGCTTTTCTGTTTTTCATGCAGTGGTAAATATTAATTTTGTACTGATGTGCAAAATAAAGAATATTTAATTTTCCACCTACAGGAATTTTTCTTCTAATGTAGAAGATTTTCCTCGCATCTTTTATACATCTACAAGATGCTCCTGTAGTTTGTAGTCCACTATAGGTAGAGAACCATAAAATTTGCAACTCCCTAATTGAAGTAAATCAAATACTGCTGGAAAGTGTAAACTTCTGTATAGCAATAGTAGGAGTGTTTAGTGGCTCAATTGGCACAAAATTATTAATGATACTAATATACATCAGTTCTTTCTCCTAGCATACCTATCAGAAACAAAGTTTTACAAACAGTGACATAGCTATGGGAAATTCACTCTTACCATTTCTTGCAGAAGTTTTCGTGAGCCATGACATCCCAAAATCCTTTCTGTTGATCTTAGCTCAGATAAAGCCCATAGTTTGTATCCTCAAACTTCTAAGTCTACAGGAGAAAGGTCACCAGGAAACAAAAATGCCCCCTCTTGGCATACATTACTCAGATTAATAGCTTTAACCTGAAACCCCATTGCCTCTCCATATTTCTTCCCTACAGCTTGGGCTTTTGTTTATAATTAAAGTGACAAAATTGATTACATTAATAAAGCAGAACTCTCTTCAGAATGAAGAGGCAAAAACATTAAAATCATGCTGTTTATAACTCAAATGAAATCAAAACTACACCTGTAAAGAAAAACTGGGTGGTCCAGTTTTGCTAATATTTTATGCACTTCCCAAAAGTCATAAACCAGAAGAGACCTATAGTAAATGGGCATGGGAAAATAGCTCCATAGTGCCACGAAACTGAAAGATGCCATTGCCTCATTCTACCATATATCTCTCCTTTTACCATCTCCACCTGAGCTTCGAGCAGAGCTCATTCAGTGGTATGTATAGCTTTAAACTCAGGGTGCTTGTTTCAGGAAGAATGCCAGAGAGAATTATGATTGCATTCTCTCACTTTAGAGGCAGTTTTTGTAAACAATAAGTTGCTAACAAGATTAACAAAAAATCAGAACTAACCGTATAGGCCCATAGCAGTATATTGTTTGATGTGTTTAAAAGTTTAGAAACAATTGGGCTAACTTTCTATATTTATTGATTTTAAAACCAAATAATTTGTTTTAAAGTTAAATGGAAATGGAGCTTTGTTACTTCATTTATTGTTAAAAAGAAACATACTTGTATTCATCACAAGGCAGTGTAAGATAATACATGCACTAAATTAAAAAAAATCTGATATGTTCATATGACTTTCTCTATATCTGTAACAAATTGTTGTTACTAAGCTATTCTATCCATTTCATGCTAATTGAGATAAACACTAGTATTATCTGTCCAGACTTAGTTCACAGTCAGTGTCAACAAACCAGAATGTGTTATTCTGCGAACACACGTGGACAGACCACGTGGTTGTCTCCTACACAATTTCAAAAGAGCAAACATACGCACTAATAGTAGGAAATACCTATCTATGTTCACTCTTCACAGATATTGGTTAAACCTATGAGATATATAATAAATAAAACCAAGTACACCAGTTGTTATTCACTACTAAAGATGAAAATGCAGGCGTGCTATTCGTTTGCGTATTGCATGCGTTAATCACTCCAAACACCAATATTTTGTGAGTGTGAACAACCATATACTGCAATAATACAATGACTCACCCAGAAGAGTTGATCTGAAGCTGGAAGTGGGTCCATGCCTTCAAGATCCGAGTCATCTGTTACAGATGCAATGAAACTGTCTGAATCATCACTGGGATTGATTTAATCGGTCAACGACAATGTCTGCCATTCCCTCCAAATCCCACATTGTTCGCTCTTCCTGAACAATGTGTGATACATATTTGCTCCATTTTTCGGGCTGTCACGTGCTGAAATGCTATTTGTACCAGATGTCATACCTCTGCTAATTTTGTTTTCAGCTATATAACCTTTTATTTGACTCCAAATAAGTTCAATTGGATTGAGATAACAATGATAAGAAGGTAATCTCAATATTATATGACCCGCTTTCTCGGCCAAATCATCTACAAACTTCTCATGCTGAGTTTTACATGACCGCACTAATTCCAGCAGCTCAGATTTAACTGTACACTCTCCTGAATTTATGTTTGTCTTGAAGCCACTTTATAATATGTTCTTTTCTCCAAGAAATCAAACTCGTCACACTGTACGTCCAAAACAAGTCTGCAGCATTTCCTCTTTTTCCCGGGTGTCGAAAACTTTCCCGTAATTAACCTATCTTTTCTTGCACACTTTATGCTGCCTACCGAAACACCAGTAAATTCGGCCGTTAAACTGAGGATGATTTATAATGCAAGAGTAGGATATTTTTTACAAAACTTACTGTATAGGTTAAGAACAATTTTATTGTTTTCTCATCACTTTTTAAAAGTTTTTCTCACTTATGTTTCACTACACTAGTATCACACACCTCCGCCATCGCTTAGTCGCACACTACTCTCCACATGGTAACTAAGTCATCCGTTGCAATGAACGGCACAACACACTTGATTTGCTGTGTAAGGAAATAATAATTAAAATTCAACCAATTTCAGTTTAATAGTAATTCTTACTATGTTATTTCAACAACATTGCATAGTTCAATGTGAAATTTGTGCACTTCTGTCAGAAAATTAGGAGGAACTATTTTTTTTATGGAGAAAAGCAGTAAAACATTCAGTAACCAACCAGAACCGCTACGACTTGTTGCTTTTGTTTACATTACCGGTGAACTACGGCTGGACAGAAAATAGAAACGGTCTCAAAGTTCCTTATATACAAGGGAAATAAGGGAACACACAAGGCTAAATCGAGTTACATGTTTAAAACTGTGGTTGAATACCTTCGCAATACACTACACTATGTACATGGTATGTGTAGAGGAAGTAAAAATGATTATAAGCACAATAGGCGAGTGCAGTTATTGTATGAATTAGATGGTTAATATAAACAAAATACTTAATAAATATTAATATAAAAATAATAGTTGCAACAAATCTTCACTTATCTTTTGGAATCCTTGCTTGGACTAGTTTCGCAACGATTTCATTGCATTATCAACACATCCTTTTGGTCTCTTTTTTGATGTCTATTTACACTTATGGTTACTGCTACTAGGTGGATTGTGTACTAATGCATTGCTAACTACTGGAATCAAAACAAATTTGGTAAGAGTGTCAATTGGAGGTATATCAAAATTCATTGCATGATTTCTATACTTTAATATAAATATTTTCTCCCAAACCATAAAATCTATGGGCCCATTTAAGTGTTTTAATACTTAAACATCTGGATTTATTTCATGATTAAATTTCCAAAAATGTTCTGCTACAGCTGATTTATCAATTTGTATTTAATATTCCTAAAGTGTTCTTTTACCTGGTTTCCAAATGACGTTTAGTCTTACCAATATAAACAAGGTCACAATTTAAACAGTTTTAACAGTTTAAAATACTTAATAGACTGTAAGATGAGAATTTCGTATTCCTTTCCTACTTTGTTGGTCTTTTTACTTTCTCGAGTCCTGTATGTACAATGTACATAGGGATAGAGAAATATTGTATTCCACCCAAAAATTCGATGTCTGAGATTTCACCGGAAATACATGTTTTAGGACCCCCTGAGTACAAAAAAAGCATTTTCAGAAACAGGTCCGTGTGTGTATCTGTGGACAGCATAGCTCGAAAAGATGGTTGAATACCAAACTTAGTATTTAAGTTTGGTATCTGCCAAGGATGTGACACAAAGATGTTCAAGAAAATCCCCCATCCTAACTACCCTTTGCATGGAAATATTTTTGAAAATTTTGTTTTTTCTTAAAATTGTGCAACGATTTTGATTAAAATGTCATATTAAAGCCATTTCTATCACAAATAAAATGTATATCTTGAACTTTTTGGGAATAGCTTCTAAATACCTGTTTATTCTGGATGAATTTGGCTTAATTTGACATAATTAGTAAACTGTAAGAGATAGATAAAAACTTACTATACAAAAAATGTAGATCTAGTTAAAATGCAAGAATTATGTCATACTTTTTTCGAGGTACTCCTTGTCAGTTTCAGTTGTGAAATACTTGTACTTTTCTCCAAAGGGAGTGTCTGTTTCTCTTATGTTCTGCTGGTCAAGCAAAGAAGCAATTTGCAATGACAATCGCATAACGACAGCTTTTAAAACATTTGACTATCATTTAAGTCTAGTGTATTCCCTTAGTTCCAGTCCACTTAAAAAGAACTGAGTAATAAAATTCCACTAATGTTATCTTGATTAGAGTGGTGTTGAAAGAAGAATCATCTTTTGTAAGAAGTTTGTAGAGTAGCTAGAGAAAGTCAAGTGAGTGTAACGCTTTTTTTTTGTGTATTCTGTCATACAATCTAGCAAAGTGGTTAAGTAAAAAATTCATGAATTTGAGTCATGTCTTGGAATCTTCAGCAGAGTCTATGGCCAAGACTTGCATTCTATAAATTTTGAATGCTCCATTGTAATTCAATTGTTGGGTTACTATCCCTGATCATGTATCAGCCTTGAGCCTCAATTCTTCAAGTTGCTATAAAATAACAGCATTATAGTTCTATCACAATGATGAACTGCTCTCTTGGTTGTATGCCTTTGTTCCTAGCATTTCAAGAGTAAACAAATTAATTTTATGGAAAGACTGGTTAAGATCCTTAAAATTCAGAGAACTAATAGATGATTTGGTTTATCTTGCTTGCTTTTTGTTTAGATTAAAATATGTGCATTTTAATCAGTAATTTTATCAGGAAACTTATGGTTTGGCAGTGGGCAACATTAGCTTTTCTTGCTGAACTTTTTGAAATAAATGGTGTGTTATTTATGGATGATCTTTAACTGCTGTGGTTCTCAGCGTCCCATTCTAAATTGGGCGTGAAAGACCGCTTAATTTTGCTCATAGGCCTCTTATCAGGCTTGAGGTTCTTTTACATGCTGTAAATCTATGATACAGGACTAACAGCTTTACTACCCTTCCAAAGGAAGCCCTGCTAAGGATCTCGCCCGAAAAAATCCATCGTCCTCTGCAGGGTTTAAACCCGCCACCTTGGGTATATGAAGTTAGTATGGTAACCATTACACCACAGAGGGCGACTGAACTTTTTGAGTTATTTTTTATGTGAAAGTAAGTTAAGCATTCTCTTTGATTTTTACTTTCTTTACATGTACCATGTGCATTTCATTCAAAAATTTGTCTAGATTTCAAAAAGGAAAATATTTTAGGTCCCTTGTATCCAAAGAATGCATTTTTTAGAAAATGTGTATTTTGATCTGTGAATAGCATAGCTCAAAAATGAAGTATGTTAAATACCAAACTGTATATTTTAATTTTACATTTTCCAAGGATGCAACAAGAAAATCTCCCCACCACAAAATACCTTTACATGGAAGTTATGGAAAATTTTTATTTCCTCAAAAATGTCAACAATTTATCGCAGTTTCTTTTGCCTACCTTGGAGTCTGTCTGAATTAGCGCCAGTGAAATGCTTTATAAACTTGCATGTACTTGTTTGAAGTTCTCTGATGCACCGGCTATGCTCATCAATGTAGAACACATAAATTTGACTCTCACTGAAGGGAGAAAGAATGCCTGGGGTATATCACACTAGATAGACTCACACTTCACTTTAAATTCCTCAGAATTAATACTTTTATTCCCTTTTTTACTTGTTGATGCACTAATCCTTTGAATGATTCTCGACATAGTTCTTGTAGATGTAGAATAATTACTTATTTTCCTCTGCTTACCAAGTTCTCGTTTTCTACGGTCATCGATAATTAGCTCGTACTTCCCTATCAGGCGGCATATCAGCTCATGTGATAACTGTAAGGTTTCGAGTAAGAATATCACATGCTTGTGCACCAACATTAGTGCATCCATATATGTACAACATACAGCATATAGCATAAAAAGAACCCATTTCCTTGTGTTCTCATCGCTTATATACCTAACATACCCAATTTTAGGGCTCATTCCTGATTGGTTGAAAGAAGTGCCAAAATGTCATGTGGTTAATTTTGGAAGTTAACTGTCTTAAACTCAAGTAATGGAAAAGTCCCGAGCTGCTAATTTTTAGGGAACAGACCTGTGTCTATAAAACTACTGTTGCTTAGGCCTGTAGTGTGCTAAAACCTTCCTCTTACAAAATGCATTTGTGTTGCTGGCTTAAAAGAAGTAACCTTGGCATATTCAGTAACTTCTCACCCTAATATTTTGTGTTCTGCAATCTGCTTAGTCTTAGCTATTGAAGCAGATATATCTCCAATGTTAAACCTGTGAAAAACAATAATTAAAATAATAAAATACAAAGCGTGCTAATATACTGTTGCAAATTTTGATTAAAATGTAGGGTGATTTATATAAAGCTGACACATTTCTTTCTTTAATTATTTCAAAACGAATTGTGCTAGTGACAACTTATACCTAAATTGTAGAGGAATTTTGGGAGGTTATTTACCTCTATAGCAAATGTTGAAAATGTCCTCTGTCCTGCATAATTTACAACTTAACACGTCGTTACATGTTACTGGCCACTCATTGGAGGACTCTGTTGTCAATAGCTTGAATCTCCTTTGTGATGTGCTTCAGATCGTCCAATGTCTGGGGACGTGTGGCATAAACCCTGTCTTTTAAGTAACCCCATAGAAAGAAGTCCGGCAATGTCAAATTTGGAGATCTTGGTGGCCTCAGGTTCCTGGAAATTATCCGGTCGTCAAAGAAACTTGCAGTTAGGTTCATGGATTCATTTGATGTATGGTATGTAGTGCCATCTTGCTGAAAATATCCTCGATTCAGCTCTACATCGTCCAGTTGTTCAACTAACTCCATGAAAATAATCGGTACTCTGCAGCGTTTACAGTCTGGTTAAAAAAAATTGGCCCTACTATTCTCTATGCAGATTTTGCGCACCAAACTCCGATTCTAATTGGGTGCATAGGTGCTTCATGGATGACTTGGATTTTCGATGGCCCAATGGTGTGAGTTCACATAACGATAAATGGAACCATGCTTCATCTGTGAACCTTGTGATGGACAATATGGCAGGATTTTGCACATTGAACGTCTGAAACCGACAATAATTCAATCTTATCCTTATCTGGTTCCTGTAGCTGATGAATAACCATAACCCTATATGGCTTTAGGCCTGCACTTTTGGCAGCTCTCTGACACATTGAGTAGGTGTACCCTGTCTCCTGCGACAAACGTCTTTATGATTTTTTGGGTGACTGCTCGAGTCATGCTCTTATGTCAACAACAGTGGTAAGTCTAGATGAACGATACTTGCCCTTTTCACTCAGCAGAGATCCAGTTGTTTCCAATTTGTTTACTAATATCGGTGAGAAATTACCTTGTGATTGACATTCTGCTGACACGTGGCTGCCTCGGTGTGCTGTTGCTCTATTTACTCGCTGTCCATCTGCAGCGACAAATATTGCACTGCTTCCTCTAAAATGCCTTCTTCTCTCCATGCATACCTCTTGTATGTTAAACTAATTTTCCCCATTTCTCACTACTTACCTCATTTATTCCTTTCCACATTGGGTCCTGTATTTCACAAAACAGAAAAGTTTTATTATTTTGGCTAAAGTAACCTCAACTTTCACGGAGATTCAAATTACAGTGTCACTCGTGATATGTCGCTCTCCATGGTGTAATGGATTTTTTCAGCATGGCTTCCTTTGGAAGGGAAGTAAAACCATTGGCCCTGTGTCATAGAATTACGGCACATAAAAGAACCTCAAACCTGATAGAGAGGCCTCTAAGCAAAATTAAGCAGTCTTTCACGGCCAGTATAGAATGGGACGCTGAGAACCACACCAATTAAAGAGCGTCCATAAATAACACACCATTTACATTTTTTTTTACTCTTGATATTTCTAGGAAGAGAACGAGCAATATATAAAAGGTAGTAATGATTATAAATATAAATCCTTACGATCACTATGAATAACACAATCTAACTTTTCACAGAATGCAATCAAACAGATTGTAAACAATTGACGAGTCATGCTTGAGAACGTGCGTGTAAATTTCCACTGAACCACATAGGTGTTGCAATGCCAATGATGTCACGTCTCTGGCAATTATGTATTCTTACACTATGATTGGTTAGCAACCTGAAGAGCGCCTACCAGCAAACGACACACCCCACAAGTGTCAATCACAAGGAAATTTCTCACCGATAATAGTCCCAGTATTGTGTTTCTTTTGTGAGGATTGCAAACACCAAATTCTCTCTGGTATTCCCTGAATTGAATTTGTAATCTAGTATTGTTTCACAAGGAAGAGTTGTTGATTTAATGTGCGCTGCATTTTCACTTTGACTACAAGAACAAAATCAAAACAGCTGCCAACAATGCAATTAGGAATAAAACATAAACATCTGCACATCTAGTGACAAGGAATCGAAACTCAAGAACATTGTTTCATTTGGTGCTAAAATTGGGTCATTGAATGAATTTCCAACGGACTAATTAAAGAAAGAAATGTGTCAGTTCCATATAAGTCACTCTGTACTGTATATTAAGCTATCAGATTAAACAAAATTGAATTTTCTGGGAATAGCCTCCAAAGACCTCTTAATTTTGGATGACTTTTGTATAACTGGTAAATAGAAACTCAATGTTGATCTCATTAAAATATGCAATTTATGTTTTACATGTTAACTAACTCTACCAAGTAATATGTATGTACATAGTAGGTAGAGAAGGTATTGTATGCCATCCAAAAATTTGATACCAAGATCTTGCCAAAAACACATTTTCAGATCACTTGATTGATAGAATTTTTGATATAAAGGTTCAGTATGTGTGCACAGACAGCATAACAAAAATGAAGAGTCAGCTAAATACCAAATTGGGTATTTAAGGTTGCAACATGATTTTCAAGAAAATCCCTTATTGCAATCTACACTTTACATGAAAACATTTTCATTCAACATTTTAGATTTGCTCAAAAATGGCTAATTATGATTAAAATACTGTATATTGAAGATACGAGGATTGGCTGATAAGTCCCAGACCTCTTGATGAAAACAGCATTTAAAAATTGTTTTTGCTTTATTTCTCAACATAATCTCCAGAAAGGCTAATACATTTCTCATATCAGTGTTCTAATTTAATTAAACCATCTCTGTAGTGTGATTTAACAAAGTCCTCAAAATAGCTGTTTACTGAGTTTTGGGAACAGGTGGTAATCACTGGGTGGTAGATTTGGTGTTAGAGTGGATGTTAATGCAATTTAAACTTAAATTTTCACTTTTTTCCTATTCAATGACTGAACGATGGCCCAGAGTATTGTTGTGATGAAAAAAAGATTTTTTTTTGGTTTGCCAAATGAGGTCTTTTTCTTTTCACATCACTCAAAAGTTGCAGTAAGCTTGTGTAGTAGTCATCAGTGATTCTTTTACCCTTTTCCAAGTAACCAATAAAAATAATTCCCTGTGCATCCCAGAAAACACTCATCATAACCTTATTAGCTGACAAAAGTGACTGCTTTTTTTGGAGTTAGTTCACGTGGCACAATCCATTGTTTTGACTGATTTACTTTTTGGAGTGTAATGATGTATTTAACTTTCATCCATGGTAATAAGCTGTCTCAAAAATTCACTGGGATATTAAGGTAGAGCTCCACATTCTTAACAGAAACGATTTTCTTTGAAACTTTTGACCAGGTGTTCAACAAACGCGGCACTCATTTTGCACAGACCTTGTGAAAACCCAAAATATTACTTGCACATTCTTTTGATATGCTTACAGCTTCTGCCATCTCAACTTTAATCTGTCTTCCTGTACTGTACTAAACAATGAATTTTTTCAATGATCTCTGGAGTTGTCACTTCTACAAGGCGTCCAGAGCAAGGCTCATCACTAGTGCTCGTAAGTCCCATTTTAAACTCTGCAACCCACCTTCTAATCATTGAATATGAAGGGACAGAGTCTTTCAATGTACTGTCCATTTCCTCCCTGATTTCTTTAGGTGCTAAGCCTTTCAAATGGCAGTATTTAATCACTGCACATTTTTCCAAATCATCCATTTTCGTGAAAGCTCTAAAGTTGTCTTGTTTAAAATGCTGTCATTCGAAAATTAAACAACCTGTAACTATGGATACAAGCTAATCCAGAGTTAAAGTTATTTAAGAGTTATTTAAGTAATTTTGTCCTGAAATTTGATTTAAAATTAGAAATTCTGAGAATAAAAAATTGGTTCATGAAGGGTACCAGGAAATCACATTTTGGGCACCATGGTACTTGCATGGTTGGACGCCCTGTTCTATAGTGTTCACTATCCTAAATTGAGTAAATTTCTCCCATGATAATTTTTTTTAGTTCTTCCATGTTTGAAAGTTTGTTGCATACACTTAATTCTCAAGTTTTCCATAGATAATTATATGGTAAAATCAGGGGATCCTGAGGGCTGACTGCATTTTTAAAATTTTGTTGAAAAAAATGTAATGGCTCCTAATTCTACATACAATAGCAGACTTGTAAAAATCAGACTGACATTCAACATCAGTCAGTTATTCAAACAATGGCATATCATTCCTGCAATTCCCTCCATTTATTACTATGTTTATGTGTAACATCAAACTTTTCATGGTATTTTGTGATGAAACAACCTTATAAATGGAACCATATTTCATCAGAGAAGTACGTTAAGCGCAAGTAAATTGGTTTATCATTAACAGTATGAAAAATCCAATTACAAAAATTTAACCCTACTGATCTGTGGTAGCAATTCCCTAGGTCACAGTGACCTTTAAGGTTTCAATTTCAGTATAATTATCGAAACTTCTGTTTCAAGCCATTATATAGGTTTTAGAGGAGGTTGTTCTAGGTGTATTGAAAATCATCTAACTTCTCAAGTAAGAACTCAATGTTAATTGTTTTTTCCCACAAGCCATGTGTTGGCCACAGAAACTTAGACCTATGCAAGAACTAGCTTGTTTACTCTTCACTTTCAATGAGAATAGACCCTGTTCCCTAAATTTGATCACAAGGCTTTGTAGGTTCCTCTGTATTAGAATGGGCAAAGCAGGACATTGTGTTTCAAATCTATTCTAATTTCCCTGAGTTTGTTATTACATAGTATTTGGCAAAAGTTCAGGCTTTGGTGCCTGGCAGGCAAGTACTATATAGTTGCCCCAGTATGAAAAAAAATGCACTGCAGTATTATGATAGTTAATGTAACATTTCTATTATATCTCAAATGTGTTTAAACTCGGTTTGCCATTGAGAAAAGTCAAGCAGCTCTGTTTACGGGTGTAAGTGATTTGTGTGCTTCAGAGCAGTCAGTGTTTGATCTGTAGGAACATGACAACAAATCTCATACTACATAATCAGATTCCGAGATTGAGAGGATTACTCCATTACCAGATTCTCCATAAATGTGGCAGTGAAGTTTTATTATAAACTTTTATTTTAGCATGCCGTCGCACCTTAATTTGAATGTTTTTATGTGAATTCCTGGCAGTTATGATATTCACTGCAAGTTTCCATGTCGTCTGAAAGCCATATCTATGCTGTAAATAAATTAGCCAATTAGGTGAAAGAGGAACACAAAAGAATGTCAGTGGAACAAAGCTATAAGAAACAGATTTTGGTAAGCTTTCATTCATTTCTTATGGTTTATAAATTATATAAAATTGATGGACTTCACAGGCTACTTGCACAAAGATAAACATTTTATTCTGCAAATATGAAAATGTAGTATTTTAAGAACCTTAAAATATATTTATTTATGATTATTTGTCATATGTATTAGTAAATTAAGATCTTGAATTATGTTTTAATAGTTTTAGCAAGTTATGAACATAAGTTGATATATATATAATATTTGGCACAAAACAATTTTTACCTTTGTCTTTAATTTATTTATTTTTTGATTTAGAATGAAAACTATTCTTTTAAAAGTTTGGGTTTAATTTTTAGAAGGAATTGAAGAGTTCCATGTAGAGTAGTTTGGAATGGAAGGGTGCTTGAAAAGTGAATCAAATCCTTGGAAGATGCAGAACTCTGACATTTATCCAAAAACTTTTTGGAGGGTTTTCTGTTCAGACACACCTTCATACTAACCACTGGACGGTCAGGTGGCTTAGAGTAATTCTACTGTGCTATCTTCAAGTGTGTTCCTGACTAAATCACCTGCATTCAGTGCCCACACCATCAAAAGAAAAATAAACCAGTGCTGCAAGTCATGTGATAAAATAGGTAAAAACATTTCCACGATATATGCATTAGCTTTTGTTATCCTGAGAGGTAGATTTAAACTTAAATGAACTATTGGCTATAATTTACAAGCAGTAAATCTGTTATGTAATGTTATTCTCATATAGTTATGAGAATTTAAATTTGACAATTTTCTCTTCAAAAGTGTATTTTAAGATGTATTATATATGTGTTTTAATGTAATGATGTGCTAAGTATGGAACTGCCTGGTAATGAACAATGATCTGTTCCGTGAAGCAAAAGCCAGGGAGCAGGGAATACTGCAAGTGACAGTTGCAATATACAGGACAAAAGTTATATGGATTATGGTTTATGCAAACAATGCAGATATCATTAGAACATAATTTAACAAAGGCTTTTTTTGTGATATTTAATATTTCAAAGATGCTTTTACCTGGTTTGAGTATACCAGTGCTAGGTGCTAAGTCACTTCATTCATTACTGTGTATACTACTTAGCTATTGTAAATAGAGAAAGTAAACTATTTTACCAAAAAGTTTGATATCAAAATGCAATTGATACTGCGTGTTTTGAGTCCCTGAAATCAACAACAGCATTTTTCGTAAAAGATCTCTGATTAGCAAAACTCAAATGTAAATGAAATATAAAACTTTGTATTTGGTTCATATTTCAATGCTGCAACACAAAAATTTCTAAAGCCTAAACTATCCTTTACTTGGAAAGTGATATTTTCAAAACTGACTCTTAATAGCACATTGATTAAAATAGCACATGCCTAAGGTCACTGGGTAATTATAAGTCAAGTTTTTGACTGATGTTTGACTGTCAGCTTTGATTTTAAGTTTCTCAAAAACTAATTAACATATTGAAATTACACTTTGACGATGAATATAGCAATCTTTTGCAAACATAATCCATGTAAAATTACACATGTATGCTAAAAATTAATGTTTCCACATATTTATATATTTTTTTAATTATCACTTTGAGTTGTATAATCAGGTGTGCTTCTCTGTAAAACTATATCTTATTTTTCAGTGAATCCCTACTTAAAATTTTCAGCTAAATTTGTTTCTTATATCTAGGCAATCCCCCCTCCCCCGAATTACACACACATTTTTCTAAAAAAAAATGCTTTTTTTGGATTCAGGAGATTTCTAAACATGCATTTCTGGTGAAATCTCAGTATCAAATTTTCAGGTGCAGTACAATACCTTCTCTATACACTATGCACATAGTATGTGTAAAGAAGGTAAAAATTGGGGAAATATACGACCAATTTTGATGATGAAATTGATGCCATTTCAAAATTTATTCCCATGGCTATACAAATGCAAAAACTTTATTCTCTTTGATTCTAAAGCTTCCCTACAAGCTCTCAGTATAACTGCTTAGCCCCAAAATTATGAAGATCAAAGAAATACATGATATCAAATAAATACAGAGCCTACATAAAAATAGTTTTACAGTGGATTCCTGCACACTGTGATGTTTTTGGGAATGAAATGGCTGATATTTTAGCAAACAAAAGATCTAAAATCAATTTAGTGGTAAAACAAAATTTCTCTTAAGAATCATTTAAAAGAATTGTTGAAAGAGAAATAAATGCAAATTATAATCAACAGATTCAAAATGAACAGTCAAAATGGAAGAAAATTTTGGAATGATCCATCAATAGTTCATGAATTACCAAGAAGCATTTTGACTGATCACAGCACAGTTTGAATAAACATATTTTCAGAATTGATATAGAAGCATCTCCAAATTGTTTTTTTTTTTTAATTGTTTCATTTGTATAGCCCCCTTTAACTTCAATGGTCAATGGTCATAAAGGGGGTTTGACTTGTGAAACAACTCACATTACTATAGAACATTAGATTAGTTATCTTTATATCATTAGACACACACACATTCATACTTCCAGACTCTGTGGGGGATAGATAATAATTCTAGTTTAAAGAAAAATTCCCCACCCCAGCTGGGAATCGAACCTGGGACCTCCAGATGAGAAGTCAGCTTGCTGACCACTCTACCACAGGGGCAGTCTTCCAAATTATTTATTGTGCTCTAAAGAAGAAGAAATGGGCATGGAACATTTAAAAAATTGTGAATTCCTCATGGCTTTCGAAACTCTAACTTCAAAATATTGGGAAACAAGAAGGACATTGATTTCATTATTAACTCCTGACCACACACATATTGAACTTAAAAGTGAAATACAATACAAATTTAACAGGTGGTGTCCCAACGACCAACCTACAACTGGCGATACTAAGGCACTAGAAAAGGTCAGAGATTTAAACTGAAGATGAAAATCAAAAGAATGTAGCTATATACACGGATAGCAAAATAACAATTGAGTCACTCAAAAGTATTAAAAATCATAACTACTTGATAGTAGCAATTAGAAAAAAAAAAATAAATAATAAGAACTTTAAAGAACAAAACTGGAAAATAGAAATAGGTTGGGTGAAAGCCACATAGGCTTTGAAGGATATGAAAGAACTGACAAACCTGCAAACAAAGCAAAAGTAAAATTATGAAATAACTGTACAATGAGTATAAAGAAAAATGAGAAATCCAATGGCGTAGCACAAGAAAACGCTATGTAATAAAACAATTCTATCCAACAGTAGAACAAGAATGGATCAAAAAATTATTGAACTTTAAACCTCACTGGCATACTAACAGGACATGGGAAATTAAAAGCCTACTATCAACAATTTCATATTTCTGAAGACTCAACCTGCCCATGTAATAGACATGACCAAACAGTAGATCACATTAATGGAATTGCCCGAATGAAGATAGCAATAGAAAGAAATGAAGAAGAGAGAAGATCTTATGTGTTCCATTCAGATGGCTCTCTCTACCTGTTCTACAAACTTCTTACAACAGATTATTCTTCTTTCTACTCCATGCTAATCAAGGTAAGTATTAGCAGAATGGTTTAATTACTTAGTTTCTTATAAGCAGAAGGGAACTAAGGAATTAAACTAAGCTAAAGCTATATTTAAATGTTCTGAAAGCTGCCGCTATGCGATTGTCATTGAAATCCACTTTTTTTCAATGGTGCACAGCAAAACAAAAGAAACATTGACAACTTCCTGTTTGAGAAAAGTCTAAGTACTTTAAAACTGAAACAAGGAATATCTCGGAATCAGCTCTATAAGAAAAATACAGAGGACATAAATTGAGTGTTTTGACGAGATCTACTTTTTTTTTTTAGCTATTTTTGTCTACCTCTTACGGTTTACCAGTCATATAAAACTCATTCAGAATTAAGTGAACTTCAGAGTCTATTCCCAGGAAATTCAAGATATACATTTTATTTGTCATGTCAATATCTTTAATATACAGTATTTTAATCGAGATCATTAGTCATTTTTAAGAAAATTAAAAATTTTGAAAATTGTTCCATGTAAAGGGTAATTTGGAATTGAGTATTTAACAGACTTTTCGTTTTTGAGTTATGCTGCAACCACGCTCGTGCACGCGCACACACACTGACCTTTTTCTACATGGCAGACGACCAGTCTCCAATAGTAGTAGTAATAATAATAATGATATGAATTATTTAAGTTAAAAGTATTATAGGAACATTTGTATGTAAATATGTTAACATATTAATCTAAACTTTATATAAAGTTTTTCAAATAACTTTTAAATAAACATTAACAAAAAAATGTAATGGAATATATAAAACACATGCACGCAGATATATATTATTTAATAAGCGAGATTAGTAATGTGATGAATAATTTTATGTGCAATCTTATACTAAGAAACAGCCAGTAAAATTTTCATTCATGTAGCTTAATGCATTCCACAGAAAAGTGTACCTAAGCAATTTTAAAAACACGTATTATCTATGATGTCCGTGTAACATTAAGTTTTAGCAAGCTCATTAATTGTTTGCAAAAGATTGCTGTATTCTGTATCAAAGTTTCAATTCATTACATTAATTGTTTGCAAAAGATTGCTGTATTCTGTATCAAAGTTTCAATTCATTACATTAAATAGTTTTTGAGAAGCTTGAAATTAAAGTGAAAACTTGACTTACAACTACCCAGTGTCCTAAGATGATGCCATGGCATAGCATATCTTGAATTTTCTGAATGAACTTTTAATATCTAACTGTGAAAGGAAGCTGAGGCTACTTTTTGACATGATTGTTGGATATTTAACAACTCTTCCTGCCTACTATATAAGTCGATTGCAGATATGGACTCTGACC
Organism: Hymenopus coronatus; assembly: GCA_030762935.1. Classification (NCBI taxonomy): domain Eukaryota; kingdom Metazoa; phylum Arthropoda; class Insecta; order Mantodea; family Hymenopodidae; genus Hymenopus; species Hymenopus coronatus. Next base: position 101,598,362 of record CM060888.1, on the reverse strand, counting down.
ATCTTCACCACCGTTCTGCCCTGTCATCAACTAAGAAGAGGCCAGAGAAATGCCAGAGAAATGCTACTTTTTACACCACCACCAACCATCTGTATTACACTGCATATGTTGTATTTTATTATTTTATTGTTAGTGTTTGTTTTATCTGTACATTCTGTTGTCCTTGGCAAGTGAATGGTATATTTAAGTGCCTCTGTATTAATACAAGAAAAAAAGAAAGACAATTTTGAGAGTGAACTGCACTTGATGAGATGGAACAATTACATGTGGGTTTTTATATGCCCATATATGCTGATTGTGGAAATTTGTAGTGCCATCTCATGTGAACTGTGCTTCATCTGTAAATCATACTAAGGCAGGAAAGTTCAGATTTATAACATATTGCTGCATGAACTACTGGCAGAACATCAATCGAGCAGGGTAATATGCTGATGATAGAGCCTGTAGACAGTGCAAATAATAAAGATACAATGGTGCTCTTGCTACAGTCTCTGAGGAACACCCACAAGCCACCTTAACCCTTGTATATTGATAGAAGGAGTCGTGTGTACAGAATTCAAAAACTTCTCCTCTACAATTGGAGTTGTAGATTTTTAGTTGTCCCCTCCCCAAACCAAGGGATGCAAACTTCCCATGAGCACACAGACGACATTGGAGACATTCAGATGTCTTCTGATCTGGACATCATTGTTATAAATGATGAGCCAGTGAAGCATTGCATTCCCTTGCCATACATGAAGTGCATTTCTGCCAGCTCCTGATTTGAGTACATGTTGCTCAGTCGAATGCTGAACACAACACTCAATGTACCCTTTGCCTCAGAATGATCAGTGTTTTTTGTTGATATCTTCTATCATGGCAACTACCTGTGGGAAGAAAAGCATTCCAGTGAATACTGCTGTTTTGAAGGCCATAACTCAGAAACCATGCATTACCAGACACAAGTTGTAATGGATTTTTTTATTGTCTGCATATGTGGAATTCCTCTTGAAGTTAACCTTTCTGTCAACTTCGATCCAGAGGCAGGGTCTGAATTTATGCCTTCTATTTTTCAAACATCTTGTATATTTTTGGTGCAGTAAGTTTTTGGCTATCTTTTACAGTTTACCAATTATACAAGAGTCATCCAGAATGAAAGGGTCTTCAGATGCTACTCTCAGAAAATTCAAGATATACACTTCGTCATGAAAATATCTTAATCATATGGTATTTTATTCAAAATCATTACATCCATTTTTGAGAAAATAAAAATGTTCTAAAAATTTTACATGTAAAGGGTAGTTGGAGGGTGGGAGGATTTACCAGAAAATCTCCAAGTTTGGATTTAACAAACTTTTTTTTTCTGAATTGTGCTCTCTCTCTCTCTCTCTCTCCTAAAATGTTTTTTTGCTTTCTCTACATGTACTATGTACATAGTGAATAGTGAAGGTATTGTATTCCACCAAAAAAAATTGATACCTAGATTTGACCAGAAATTCAGTTTTAGCATCCCCTGAATCCAAAAAAAAAATTTAGAATATGGTCAGTGAGTGTGTCTGTGGACAGTATAGCTCAAAAACGAAATACCAAACTTGGTATTTTAGTGTAGCATCTACCAAGGATGCGACACCAAGATTTTCAGAAAAATGTCTTAACGATTTTGATTAAAATACTGTATATTAAAAATATTTACATGTCAAATAAAATGTATGACAGAATAAAATACATAATTTTTATGGCAGTAATATGGGACAAGCTTTTTCCTTCTCAAATATGGGAAATCCACTATAATACGGGATATATGGAAAGTCTACACATATTGCATACATCAGATTCAACTTAACTTTAGTTGGCATAGTCTCCTTGTATCAAGAACTTTCCATGGATGCTTAAGTTCAGGAGCCTACAACATTTAATCATTGACTGAGGGATTGCCCATAGCCAGGTATGAGAGTGAGGAAGTGGATGATATAACATGAAGACAAAATGGATAATAGGAAAGGTGGTCAAATGAATGGTGGGGGAAACCATAGAAAACCTGCCCAAATGCGCTTTGTCTGCCTAAAATTCCTGGACCACCTAGGTGACAGGATGATATATTTGCAATATTAAACCATAAATTGGTAGAAGATGCTGTCAAACTCCTTAACATCCGAAACCTATATATAAATTTCTTTGCTGAAATAGAAAAAGATAATACTTTGCCCTTCCTGGATTTGAAAATAATGAAAAAGAACAACTGCAGAGAATTTGGAATACACAGGAAACACACCCATATGGAAAAATACATTTAGGCTTTAAACCTAGACAACACAAACTTGTAGTTATTCATAGTCTAGCACATAGGTTGGTCAGTATTCCACTGGAAAAAACAGAGCATCAGAAAGAATTAATAAAGATAGCATAGGCCTGTCTGGGTAGCGTGGTGGTAGTATGCCTGCCTTACATTCAAAAGGTTGCGAGTTCGAATCTCGCTTAGGGTGAGTTACCCAGATAAGTTTTTTGGGGGTTTTCCCTTATCCTGAGAAGACGAATGTCAAGTCTTTAAGCTCCATGGACCCCGAGATTATTTGAGAATCATTTCACCAATTTCATAATCGTCCGATATGACCAACCAGGTTAAAGGACGTTAAACTATACCAAAAAAAAAAAAAAAATAGCATAATATGAAATGAGTTTTTATTTATGGATTTTTTAACTGCTGTGGTTCTCAGCATCCCATTCTCTATTGGGCATGAAAGACTCCTAATTTTTCTCAGAGGCCTCGTCTGAGGTTCTTTTACATACTGTAAATCTATGACATGGGACAAACAGCTTTACTTCCCTTCTGTAGAAAGCCATTCTGAAGATTTTTACGCTCGAAGAAAATCCATTGCCCTCTGCCAAGATTGAATCTACAACCTTGGATATTAGAAGCCACTATACTATGGAGGATAACTTAACATAATATAATGGCTATACTAAAGAAAGTAAGTTCAGAGTAAAGAAATAAAAGAAAACAAACAACTCCAGTACACACCAAGTAATTACACTCTCTCCAATAAGCAACAAAACTAAATCAGCTTGGATGGCTCAGTTGGTTAGGTACTGACCTTTTGATCCCAAAGTCGTGGATTCAAATCCAGTCCAAACCGATGATTTTTAAGTATGCTTAAAGGCGACAGACCCATGTCAGTACATTTTCTGGCATGTAAAAGAACTTTTGGCATACCAGCAGTGCTGGTATGATCCTGGCAATTGATAGTGTTAACAAACAAACAATTAGATATTACAAGAAATATTTAAAGATGATCACATTACTTTTACACCAAAAAGGAAATCTATTAAAATCAACCAAATTAGATCAAAAATCAAAAGAGAAGAAAGCAGGCATTTATAACATCAACTGTGGGGGTTGTGATAAAATCTACATAATCTACATAGGTAAAACTAAAAGGAGCATAGGAACTATGCTTAAAGAACATTTTTGCTGTATAAAAAACAGAGAAACGTTTAAATTAGCATTAGCATACCATTTTTGGAAAGATCAACATGATATAGAAGAGATGGCGTACAAACAGCATGGGTAAAAAATGTACATGGTAGAATTTAGGGATAAACTAATGAATTTTGACAGGCCTGTGGATGATAATCAAATTTAAGTTTGTTAGACCACCAGCATCTCCTACAAGAAGAGCTACAACCATGGCACATTAGCCTAAAAACTGCACTCTTTCTTCAGCCAGGTAATACATAACTGCACATAGCTGTTTACTTACAGATGAATATACAGATTTTATACATTCAACCACAGAATAAGTGCTTTAGATTGATACTCTTTATTTTCAATACTATGAATTCAATAAATATTTACTTTTGAAAATTCAAAGTTACATAATTAAATTACATACATTTTATCATACACCCAAGGTCATGGGTTCACACCCGGCGGAGGATGATGGATTTTTTCGGGCATAAAAATCCTTAGCATGGCTTCCTTCAGAAGGGAAGTTAAGCTGTGGGTCCCATGTCATAGATTTATGGCACGTAATAGAACCTCAAGCCTGATAGAGAGGCCTCAGAGCAAAATGAAGTGGTCTTTCACCCCCAGTATAGAATGGGACACTGAGAACCCCAGCAGTTATAGAACATCTATAAATAAAATGCCATTTCATTTTACATACATTTTAATCTACATAACATTTGAAAATGTTGAACTAGCTTGCTTATTGATAATAAGTTCTTGCATCTTGGTTACTTGGCTACGTTAATAAATTGTGGTCTCAATACATACAACTGGTTTTATGAACTGATGACCCTCTGTCTGCTTGCTACGCTATTCTACGATTTCATCTTCCTTTAGCCCCTTCTTCTTAATCATTTTTCTCTGACCTTATTCAAATAGTTTCCTCTAATTTTCAAATTTTTAATTTTTCTAGCACGCATGTACAATATGCAGAGTAGATAGAGCCAAAAATTTGATACCAGAATTTCACTGGAAATACATGTTTTAAGGCCCCATGAATAAAACAAAAACACATTTATAGAAAACGGTCTGTGTGTGTCTGTGAACAGCACAACTCCAAAATGAAAAGTCTGTTGAATGCCAAATGTGGTATTTAAGCTCAGTATTTTCCAAGGATACAATACAAAGATTTTCAGGAAGATCCTCCCACAACCAACTACCCTTTACATGGAAACATTTTCAAACAGATTTTCTCTAAAACGATTTCTAATGAAATACCACATGTTTAAGATATTTTCATGACCAATGAAATATAAATCTGAAGTTTTCTGGAAATAGCCCCTGAAATCCTCTTCATTCTGAATTACTTTTACATAACTGCTAAACTGTAAGAGATAGAAAAAAAAAGTACTACAAAAAAAAATGTAGATCTCATTAAGAGATAATCTATGTTATATACATTTTTTTTTTTGTAGAGCTAACAATTTCTGAGATATTCCCTCTTATTGGTTTCAATTTCAAAATACTTGAAACTTTTCTTAAATGGGAAATCCTTAGCCATTCATCTCTTTTTTGTTTACTCCTAGCAATGGAAAGAGAACCATATTTCAATGTCAATCGCATAGCAATAGTTAAAAAAATGACCTTAGCCTACTGTATTCGCATATTTCCCTTTTACTTTTAAGGAACTAAGTAGTAAGAACCATTTCTGATGAAGTTTGTCTTCATTTGCATGATGTAGATAAAAGAATAATCATTTCTAGCAATTGGTTTAATTGTTTTCTTCACACAAGCCATGTGTAGGACAGGAGTTGGGTAAGTAGAAAAAATTTATGAAAAAATTTAATGCCATAACCAAAATTTGAACCACGTACCTCCCAGTCTCTAGCTGATTGCTCTTCCACTGAGCTACCATGGCAACATGCCAGCATAGCATTGAATTTTCCCAACTGAATTGCATGTTTCCTGATAAACCACAAGGTGATCTTATTTTTTGAGATGACAACCCTAATGGCAACTTACAATGTTGTATTTTAATGTCCCAGGATTCATAGTATAGCAAACTATTATAGTCGGTATAATAAATATTTTCTCGAAATAATTTGAGATCACCTTGTGCTTTACTGGGAAACATGTGAGTCAGATGGGAAATTCAATGGTATGCCGTCATGTTGCCATGGTAGCTCAGTGGAAGAGCAACAGGCTAGAGACCAGGAGATCTGTGGTTCAAATCCCGGCTATGGCACTGAATTTGTAGGAATTGTTTGTTAACCAAGCAATAAATTCATGTGAATGGAACACATTAGCTTTTTAATACCATGACCCTCACCACATACTTTTCACTTGTAGGGGGAAGTATATTTAGATCATTTATGATCTTAAAGATTTAAAATTCTATATAAATATTTTATTGCTTTTGTGATAATTTAGATTTTTGGAAGAGAAACCGGCTAGAGACTGGGAGATCTGTGGTTCAAATCCTGGCTATGACATTGAATTTGTAGGAATTGTTTGTTAACCAAGCAATAAAGTCATGTGAATTGAACATATTAGATTTTTTAATACCATGACCCCCACCACATACTATTCACTTGTAGGGGGAAGTATACTACTCATTTATGATCTTAAAGATTTAAAATTCTATTAAATATTTTATTGCTCTTGTGATAATTTAGACCTCGGTGGAGTACCTACATAGTTCTAACGGTGCTGCTCCATCCAGTAACGTTATTGGTTGACCCAAAATATATTTGCAAAAATATCTGTTGACTATATTAGGCTCTCTCCAAGCTTGATGATACCCTTAGTATTTTTTTTTTTTTTTAAGTTTAATACCTTTAATCAAGGTCATGTTGGAAAGTGTGTAGCATGAGCATAATTTTGGATCTAGCTTTAGGGCAAAGCAAGTGAAAGCTACATTATGAAATGTACTCTAAAATGTAGTAACTTTTAGATACTTTTCTGGGGAATAACATATTTCAGTCTGCCTGGGTAGTGTAGTGGTAGCGTTTCTGACTTACATTTAAAAGGTGGTAGTTCGAATCTCGCTTAGGGTGAGTTACCCCGGATAGTTTTTTTCGGGGTTTTCCCTTATCTTGAGAAGACGAATGTCGAGTAACTTTAAGCTCCATGGACCCCGACATCATTTGAGCATCATTTCACCAATTTCATTCATCGTCCGATATGACCAACCAGGTAAAAGGACGTTAAACTACAAATAAATATTAACTTTTATTATTAACCTTTTATTTCCCAGAAGTGTCTAAAACGTACTTCATTTTACAGCACATTTCATTATGTAGCTTTCACTTGCTTTGCCCAAAAGCTGAATCCAAAATTATGCTCATGCTATGCACATTCCAACATAACCTCCTTAATTAAAAGTATAACACTTAAAATATAGGAAAGATGATATTCTATACTTGGTTCAATTGCAAAAATATAACGATTCAGAAGCCCTAAAACGCAAAACGTAAGCCTACGGATGTTTTTAAGAAACAGAGAACAAGCACAGTCGAGGTGTGTATGATCGCTGCAATAAGAGATTAACATTTAATATATATCGATGCAAATAACGCGAATGGTTATTCTAACTATTTGCGCTTTTTATTCTCACGAATCCAATTTGTTCACGAGGTTCCAAGTACCAAAGATACGCCAGAAGGCTAAAAGAAACGAAAAAAGAAAGCTCTCATATATGATAAGACTATCAAAGCATTAAAACGCTATCTTGCATTAAAAACGCTATTCGATGTCTCTTTAAATTATTAAAGAGTGCAGGAAAACCAATGCTCGAGTTTAATGTGGGTTTTACCAATTAAAAGTCCCATTATTTTCCATTCATGAAATGAAAAAATAAAGTACACGTTTATGGTTTAAACTAATAAGGAAGATGAACACTAATGTAATGCTCCATGTTTTCATTCCTGATTTATTTTACTGTCTGTGTTACCGTAACCTGTTCAAATTGCCACTTTTTAGCTGCACCGCTAGTCAATATTTCTGTTAATTCCTGTCTGTTCGTGGCTCATGCCGATGCTTATCAACAAAAATGATCGGATAGAAATTTACAAGGCGCTATTTCCTGTTTTCTTAGAAATTGAGCATGCCTGAACATTACAAAACCATTCTTTTATTAATTCGTTTTAGAAAAAAAATCTTTTAATATAGCGGAACGATATTTACATCAAAGCAAAGAGGAGATTATTCTCTCTTTTCCAAAGTTCCGTTAAACTCCACACAGCCTTCAAAACGACAAATCGTTTGATCGGCAACCTGAAATGAATGTCAATAAATGCCTATCATCTTGCGCATGTTGCTCATGTGGCAACTGACGTCATAAGAAATCCTTCCGCGATTGAAAGCACTGCATATTTTATACAGACTTATTTAAATTGCCCATTGAGATAAAAAGTACATTGTATAAATGAACATTATTATTTTAAAATTTTATAATTACAAATTGGATACAATTATAGTAAATGAAGGTTATTTCTTGATGGAAAGCTAATTTAGGAACTACTTTTTACGTGGAGGTTGGAAGCCATGTTGGGTGGCGGTGAGTGGTTCTTGCAGTGGTGAATGTTAAGTTAAATCAAATAGTTAAAATATTAGGTTCATCTGGATTTAGTGTACAGAAACTTCGCACACTGGAGCCCAACAAGCTTTAGTCACCATGACGACGATGTTACCTATACGTTTTCAGGAGCACCTACAGGTAATTCTTAATTCGGTCAGCGCCCCTTTTCCAAAGAGAATATTGGTTGTCTGCATGCCACTTAATTCTCAGTTTTTCGTTGTTACTATACATTTTAGTAGTTTTTTTTAATGCTTGGAAAGAGATTTGGTGTAAATTATGAATACCGCTCACGTACTTCTTCGGTAACCGTGAATCGGAAGCAGTGACGTTTTAGAATGACATCTTGTTCATGTATCAATTTCTTTCACATGGGAACGTTGAACTGATATTAAACTTCGTTAGAATTCATTTTCTGCTAAACAAATCCGACCCATCAACAATTCTCACATGCTCAGCAGAGACTTTCTAAAACAAAAACCGGCAAAGCACTTTCATTTGACATAAGGAACCAACCACTCCTCTTACGAAACGTATCTTTTCCGGTTTATAAAACTTTTTGAATATAGTGGTTAGCTGTTTAACTAACTTAAGTTAGGGGGGTTAATACAACAATACTTTTTGGCTGGATTAGTAACAAGTTCCATGTAGCAGATAGCCAAGTAGTAACCATTTAGAACTAGAAGTGACTAAATAGGTTGAAGATTTAAGCTATGTGATTTATCTTTTACCATTTTTGCATAACGGAGCCCTACTTTTTATATTTGAACAAGTCGAAGGCTTCAACATTAACACATGTTAAGTCATACTATGCAATTTAATTTGATATTCTTGAGCCTGGGAGTGTACTTTTGAGGGCCAGTTTTGAAAAATGGCATGGGATCTTGCTTGCATCATTAATCATGTGAACTGTTTTTAAAGCATTGAACATGCTTATAGTCTGAGGTAAAGTAATTGGATGCAGTAAATTTTAGTAGAAATAAATTGGGTATGTAAAGTTTTCCTTTATACATGGTTGTGAAAAATTAAATTGATACAATGAGCTTATACTTTGAGCAATTATTACCATAAAATTAAAGTTGTATTAGTACACAGAGCAAACCAAACCATATTTGTTGGTTAAGCTTCCCATAATGCAGCAAGGAAAAATGTTTGTATAAAACATGTCATGAAGCAAGGCTTGTATATGTAATATTGTATATATCTTAAGTGTTTTTCATTGAAAAACGTTTTGCATATGTATAATCAGATTCTTATTGATGCATCACTTTTGTAGCTTTCACTCTTTAACATTGTCTCCCCCTCTCTATTCTTCTATATTAAACATTAGAATGTTGAACTTTAAACTGCCAATATAACAGATACAAATTTTATGAATAAAATTATTACTACAAACACATTTAATGTCATAATTGTAGTTAAATGTAGTACCAAACAAGGTTTGGGACCAGATAAGTATAATGGGAAACCTTGTTACTGCAAGATGCAAGAGCAAATAATCACTTCTGCATTCTGGAGATTCAGAGTTGAGGAAATTTAACTATGTATCGGGAAACTAAAGAACTATATCAAACTAAAAGTGGGTCTCTACAGCTTCAACCATCAACAGAACGTGATTCAACATGAGCACGGTATTTTAGCAGTTAGTGTGTTTCTCTGCTAATAAGAAAGTCTTCCACAGCATGATTCAATATGTCTTGGCTAAACAAAATTACTCTCTGCTTACTCCTTGTTTGCTAGAGAAAATGGAGTGGACTAAGGAATCATTACAACTGTTAATGATATTCATGTAAGACCTGTCATCTGAAATGTGTATCTATAAAACAATATAAATAAAATCAAGAATTTTTTAAGCTTTCTCATATTAATGTATACATGAGAAAAGAGAGGAAAGAGGTTAGACCTAACCTCATTTCAGCTGATGTGGCTGATCTGAAAATCATCTCCTGTTTTGCAATTGTTGGTGAAATTATAGTTGGCAACAAGCTGAAATCTTCTGATATTCTTAGGTTGGATTCAGAAATTTTCTATCTTCAATATTCAGCTGGAACTAGATGCTATTTTCATTTTCCTATTGCTTAAAGTGCGCATCCAGGGGTGGTATGAATAAGTGAGAAGTGACTTCTGAGACACTACTAGCAGAAAATGAGTGCTGGTAGTCTCGAAGTGTAATTTTGTATGAATAAAAGTTTCCTCCCTGGGGTGAGATGTGCTACCTACATCTCACACATGCCATTGCTATCTGTGTGTAAACTGCTCAACAATGTATTGTATGTATGGAAAGGCTTCTCTTTGGTCCCAGGTTTAATTCCTGGGTCCCAGGTTTAATTCCTGGCTGGGACAGGGAATTCCATCTTAACTAGAATCATCTAACCTCAGAGTTTAAGTATTCTTGTGTCTTTGTGTTTAATAATATAAAACTGGGGAAGAAAAAAAAAAACTAAAACTCAACAGTTCAGCAAGAAATTGCCAGCAGGTGCTTCTGAAGCAAAGCCCCAATATGACCACAGAAGTTTAAGGGGCCTGTATAAATGAAAAAAAAATAGCTGCTCCTTTGCATAAAGCTCTGCCTGTTCATATCATTTTGGGAAGAAAATGTCGTACAAGCCACTGCATATGTTTTTAATTTTTAAAGTTTGTTAAAATATAATTAATCAGAATCCCTTCTGGTTTAATAAAGCTTCCTTCTGTGCTCAAACACCAAATCTGCCTATAATGTGTTGCAAGAAGCTATGTCTCATGTTGAGAACTTTTTATGCTCAAATCATGACATCTTTCAGGAATTCGCTAAAGCCTTAAACCTAGGCACAATACAGGCACCACATAGGACATAATTGCAAAAAACATCATGCATATAGTATTACTCTGTAATGGAGCATGCAGCTGATAAAACCACACAAAAAAAGGGGGGGAAACTCGACGAAAGTAAGACTCTGCTACTTTTTACTTTCTCTATATATATACTATGTACACAATGTATAGAGAAGGTATTGCATTCCACCCAAAAATTTGATACCGAGATTTCACTGGAAATAGACATTTTAGGGTCTCCTATATCAATAAAGGTCTGCTTGAACATAACTAGAAAACGAAAAGTCAGTAAAATACCAAACTTGGTATTTAAGTTTAGCATCTTCCAGGGATGAGAGCAAAAAAGAAATTTCCCCAAAACTACTCTTTACATAGAAAAAGTTTCGAAAATTTTGATTTTCTCAATGCCTCTTAATGATTTTGATTAAAGTACCATATATCAAAATATTTATATGGCTAATAAAATGTATATCTTGAATTTTCTGGCAACAGCCTCAAAGAACTTTATTGTGAATGAATTTTGCGTAACTGTTAAACCATAAGAGGTACACAAAAATGTACTACATAAAAAATGTGATCACATTAAAACACACAATTTATATTTGTGTTTTTTTCGTCAAGATAACCATTTCTGAGATATTCCATATTTGTTTCAGATTTAAAATACTTTAACTTTTTTTATATGGAAAGTTGCAAACTGCTGGCCCTGCATTGAAACAGACTTCATTCACATGGAACTGGCTTAAAAGACTTGTATTCCCTTATTTTTATTTTACTTATAAGGAAGCAAGTAATTAACACAATTTTGGCTAATATTTAACTTGACTATCATAAAGTAGAGAGAAGAATATGCTTTTTAACAATAATTTGTTACAGCAATGTAGAGAAACTTGTGTGAATGGAACACTCCGGATTTTATTCATTCCAAATCCTGACACATTAGTGTATAACACCTGCTTTTACTGCTCTGGCACCGCAGGCGAAGACACTGATGATACATGAAGATGGAGCCCCGGGGGAATGAGATGGCTGGGGAAACTGGAGAACCTGGAGAAAACCTGCCCCTGTGCTGCTTTGTCCACCACAAATCTTGCATGTGGTCGTTTGGGATCGAACCCGGGCCAATATAAGCAACTGAGATGTTGGTTGCAATTAAGATCACCTCCAGCTTTTGTTTTATTCATATCACCCCATAACTTTATTTCTCCAACAAGTAAATAGGTAGGTAGAGAAGGTATTGTAATACTCCCAAAAATTTGATGAGATTTATGGAAAATATGTTTTGTGGTACTCTGAATCTGAAATAGTGACCTGTTTGAGCAGGATAGCTTGAAAACAAAGTCTAAGTACCAAACTTATTATTCAATTCAGTATCTTGAATGAATGCAATATAAAAATTAAAAAAAAAAAAAATTACATTCCAAACTACCCTATAAATGGAAGATATTTTGAACATTTTGATTTTCTCAAAAAAGGCTCATAACAGTTTAGATTAAAATCCGAAATGTTAAGTTATGCATTTCATTTGCCAAAAAAATCGTGAATTTCCTGAGGATTTTCTCTAAAGACTCTTTATTCTGGATAGATAGCTAGGAAACCATAAGAGATAAGAAAAATATAGATCTCGTTAAAACACACATTTTGTCATTTTTATTTATGTAGTTAAGTGTCCAAGCTATTCATTATTGCATTCAATTTTATTTAAAATTTTCTGGAACACAGTTATCTTTCATTTCATATTTTGTTCTCTTTTCTATAGAAAGAGAACCGAATTTCAATGACAGTTGCATAGCAACAGCTTTTAAAAGTTTTAACTGTCACTTTAGCCTAATGTATCTTCTATTTCCCTTCTTGTTACAAGGAATTAAATAAAAATGCCCTTTCTGGTAATGTTTATTGTAGCATGGTGTAGACAAAAGAATAATATTTTGTAAGAATTGTTTGTTTGCTGAACAAATAATCATGGAAATGGAACACATCAGATCTTTAGAAAAAGGTTTGGGAGTGTGCACGTGAAAAATTGGTTTAATACCAAACTTGGTATTTAATTTTGGTATCTTCCAAAGATGTGACACAAATATTTTCAGGAAAATCCTCCACATTAAAGGGTAGTTTAAAATGCTGTATATTAAAGATATTTAAATGGCAAATAAATTGTAATCCTGAATTTTTTGGGAGTACCTTTGAAGTTATCTCAATTGTGAATGAATGAATTTGCATAACTATTAATTATACGAGTTATATAAAAATTTACTAAACAAAGTATGAGGATCACGTTAAAAAATCTGATGTGTTCCATTCACATGACTTTCTCTACATCCTTGCAAAAAATATTATTAAAAAGCTTATGCTTCAAAGAATTAGCATAAATAGTCCTATTACTTGCTTCCTTGTAAGTAGAAGCGAATTAAGGGAGTACCATAAGTTAAACTGATAGTCAAAAACTGGTTGCTATGTGACTGAAGTTCATTTGTTTTTATGGACAGGAGTTGACAAATTCCTGTATGAGAGAAGTGTTTTTCATAGCTGAAACCGATAAGGGATATCTCAAAAATGATGAAACTCCATGAAAAAAATGTATATAACACAAATTGTGTGTTTTAACGTGCTCTACATTTTTTGTGTGGTAGGTTTTTATCCATCTCTTATGGTTTAGCAGCTATGCAAAATTCTGTAAATTTCATCCAGAATAGAGTAGTCTTCAGAGGCTATTCCCAGAAAGTTCAAGATATACATTCTATTTGTCAGGTAAATATATTTAATATACAATATTTTAATCAAAATCGTTTGAGCCATTTTTGAGAAATTCAAAATTTTTGAAAAAAGTTCTATGTAAAGGTATTTGGAGGTGGGAGATATTCTTGAAAATCGTGTCGCATCCTTGGAAGATACCGAATCTAAATACCAAGTTTGTTATTTAACAGACTTTTCATTTTTGAGCTATGCTGCTTATTTTTTTTGCTTTTAGTGGGTCTCAAAACATGTATTTCCAGTGAAATCTCGGTGTCAAATTTTTGGTTGCATTACAATACCTTCTCTATACATTATGTACATAGTACGTATAGAGAAAGTAAAGTGAAAACCAATTTTTCATACAGTGTGTGTGTTTGAGATAATCCTATTCATTGGTTTAAATTTTCAAATATTTGTAACATTCCTCAAATGGAAAGTCCACATTCGTTTAATCTGGTTTATCCTGGCAATGGAAAGAAAACTAAATTTCATGACAGCTTTTAAAGAATTTGATGTTTGCTTTAACCTAGTTATACCTCTATTTACAAGAAAGCAAGTAATAAGAGCATTTCTTCACACAGTATATAAGAGTTTGAGATAATCCCTTTTATTGGTTAAAATTTTGAAATACTTGAAACTTTTTTCAAATGGGAAGTCCTTATCCGTTTAATCTTTTTTATCCTGGTAATTATATTTGATATGTACATGGCAAATAAAATGTAGATCTTGATTTTGTGTGTATTACCTGTGAAGACCATTTCATTTGAAAGTTTTTTTGTAAAATGTTATAGAACTGATTTATATTAAACTATAAACAAAAAAATTTGTGTTCCATTCATATGACTTCCTCTACATCTCTGCAACAAATTGTTATAAAGTTTATGCTTCTATTTACTTCATGATAATTGAGAAAAATTAGCAGACAGTCTTGTTACTTGCTTCCTTGTAAGTAGAAGCAAAATAAGGGAGTCCCATAGGTTAAATGATAAAGGCTGGTTGCTATGTGACAGAAGCTCCTTTGTATAGACAGGAGTTGACAAAATCCTGTATGAGAAAAGTAGAAGTTTTTAAAGGCTGAAACCAACAACAAGGAATATCTCAAAAATGCTCAACTCTATGAAAAAAAATGTGACATAAATTGTGTGATTTATCATGATCAATTTTTGTGTAGTAAGTTTTTGTCTATCTCTTACGGTTTACCAGTTATGCAAAATTCAATAAAAAAGCATCCAGAATAAAGATGTCTTCAGAGGCTATTCCCAGAAAATTGAAGATATACATTTTAATTGACCTGAAAATATCTTAAATATAAGAGATTTTAATCAAAATTGTTAGCCATTTTTGAGAATCAAAATTTCCGAAATTTTTTTCAATGTAAAGGGTAACTGGGGGTGGGGATTTTCTTGAAAGTCTTTGCATTGCATCCTTGGAAGATACCAAACTTAAATACCAAGTTTGGTACTTAATGGTCCTTTCGTTTGCAAGCTCTGCTGTCCAGACATACACACAGACCCTTTTCCAAAAAAATTTTTTTTTTAATTCAGGGAGCCCAAAACATGTATTTCCGGTGAAATCTTGGTATTAAATTTTGGGGTGGAATATACCTTCTCTACTCATGTAAGAGAAAGAAAAATGTACTACACAAAAGGTACAGTCTTTAAAACTCTTTTGTAACATGCTGTTTGAGATATCCTATATTAATGGTTCAAATTATTTAGTACTTTCTCATTCTCCAAGTTCTTGTCAATTTTTTGTTTCTAGTGAAGGTATGGAAAGGCATCCAGTTTGTAAATCTTTGACTATCCCTTTTACCTTTGTATTTATAACAAAATGTGTAATGTAGCTATTTCTGTAAAGGTATATTTCGATTAAAAGGAAGATCAAAATTATACAATTTTGTAGGAATAGTTTGTATAGCCACTACAACAATAAAGTGTAGAGAATACTGTGCATTAGACTTTTCTTTAATTCTTGCAGGTTTTCCACATAGCACTTGCTAATCAGAATCTAACTACTGATGTTAAATGCAACAAGTTTCCTCTCGCTTGTTTATGCAGTGGAAGCCAAATGTTGATAAGAGTTTCAATTTGTATATGACTCAGTATGTTTCACATTAAATGTTTTAATGTTTGGTGTTGATTGTTGAGGCAGTTGAGATCCAGCTTTACAAATTTGTATACCGGTTTAAACCCTGCTGTTGCTATAGTTGTGTAAAAGATATTTATCAAATGTCTAAAGTAATAGGAACCAGTGGAACAAATTTGTGTTAATTTCTTGTTGAGTATGTAAAGGCAATTTTCCAAATTTTAATTTCATAGTTTTATTTGCATTTATGCATAGTTCTGCATATATTTTGAGCCAGTTACATTAACTTTATTGTATGCTTATGAATTTACCCAAAAATATATTTTTAAAAATATTCCAAAATGATTTTAACCACTGCTATTAAGGCAATACTGTTAAAAGGATGCTGGATAGTATTTTCCCAGTTTTCTTTATGGGATGGTAAATGATTGTCACTTTTTAAAGATTTTATACTTAGTTACTTTTGAGCAAATACTTGATATGAAGGTAGGTGTGGCTTTTCTGAACTTTCTGGTGAGCAAATTAAAATGTAACAATTACTAGCACATAAAGGGATATGCCTAGTGTGAAGTTCCCCAGAAAATTAAGTTATAAAATTAATGGCAGGAAAGAATAAAATAATTTGACATGTTTGATCTAGGTTCCTTAATTTACATGAAAAAAATCCTAAAACATGGGCACAATTTTTGCTATGGATAACTGTAAAAGCGGTAATGCTAATAGTAGCCAATGGACATAAAAATAGCATCAATATCACGTGCTTATACAGTGGCATTGAACAAACTGTTGCAGTAATTGCCTGGTTTTATATTAGTTTTTTCATGTTCATGTAACATGATCTTAAAGTTTGCAGAATAAGTACACTGATCAGTTCAAAATGTGTATGAAACAATGTGCATGACTGGGTGATACAAAAAATATGCATTTTTATATGACTCAAGATTCTAAAAGCAAGAGGTGTGATCTGATGAAATTTCAAAATTCAAGGCTGGATTTGAATCCAGTTAGGTCAATGATTTTCCTCATTTCTAAGAATATCAGGTACACTTGCAAACTAAATTAGGCTTCAATTTGTGTGGCCATTCATGTATACAGGTGCAACATTGGATAACATTTTCAATTCAAAATTTACCTATACATATTAAAATATAATTACATTAATTTTGGGTGTATGTGTGAATACTCTACCAATTTTGCATTATTGGGAACACATGTATATAACCTATTTTGTAGACCCTTGAAAATGTAGGTGTGGAAAGTTTTGGAGATTTGTAATTCCAAATTATTACCTATTTGGTTATTAATGTTGAATTCTCTAATTCTTAGACATTTTGCAAGCTTAGTCACTGGATGGGGAAGGAAAGGAATACTGATCTCTCTACTGTGGGTATGTTTTAAAGATGTATTTTAAATAAATTATTGTATGTTAAAAGTGACAGTCTTCCATACTATTTAATAGCTTAGGGGGGCAATGTCATGGCCAAGTGGTTACACCACTCGACTCACCTAGGCTGCCAGGGTTTGATCCCAAGCAACCGCATGTGTGATTTGTGGTGGAAAAAGCAGCACAAGGGTGGGTTTTCCCTGGGTTCTATGGTTTCCCCTGCCATCCACTGGTGCTCCATCTTCATTTCATGTATCAGTGTTGTCGCTTGCGTAGTAAAAGAGGGTGTTACTGCCAAAAAAAATAGCTTAAGGGGCATATTTCTCTAAGAGTCGTTTGATAAGTTCTTTGAGTGAAACCCAAAATAATTGAGCTGATTCAAACTATTTTTATTTTTCAATGTAGTCTCCCTGTTCTCTAATGCTTGATTTTCCATCTCGAAGACGAGTATCCTCTAGAGCTGCAAAATTCTTGTAACTGGCTATCAGTTCATTTGAAGAGATTCTCCATCTACCAAGGAACATCAACCTTAAGGATCCATACTCCCCTGAGCTTTTCAAAGAAGTCCAAAAACTAAGAATTTTTGCACAACTTTATTTGCAGAATTTTACAAGGAAAAAAAAAAAAAAAAAATGCTGGATATAGTATTTATTTTGGTAGTGACTGAATTCTCAACATACACATGTGTAATAAACAGTCCAGTTATACTCGTGTGGGCGACTTCATCACAATGAGAGATCACTGCTATTAAAGGCACATTAGGGACTTGCATACAAGCTTTAATTAAAAATGTATGTGTTCCAGGATGATTGCATGTACCATATTATCCCTGATAGCATATTTGTTTCTTACTCCACCTCGCTGTTCTTTATTTAGGTTTTCTTCTAGTTTTATTAAATTTTCTAATAAGAAACATGTTCATCCCCTTTCTCCATTTACTAATACGTTCTTTGATATCCTCGTCTGTTAAAATAAACCAACCCGTGACAGTTATGGATATTGTACAAAAGTTAAAATATTGATTTTAGAGGAAATATATTTTAAATATATTTGTAGTCAAACTATTCATTTGGACTAAGAAATATATGCAACTTGATATTGTAAGTTTTGCTCTCCATGGCATACTGGTTGCCATGCTGTCTAATACAGTGCAGAGCTAAATGGGATACCAAACACATGTTGCCATTAGCTTTGCTCTCTTCTACTCTTTCAATGTGGCCAAGCTGCTAATAATATGGTGTAAATATTATTTTCAGCTTTTAAGGGAAGGAACTAAGGGAATGCACTAGGCTAAAGTGCTAGTCAAATGTTTTAAAACCTGTTATTATGCGATAGTCATTGCAAATCGCTTCTTTGCTTGACCAGGAATAGAACAAAAGAAAACAAACACTTCCTCTCCAAGAAAAGTTTAAGTATTTTATAATTCAAATCGATAACAAGGCATATCTAGAATGGTTACCTCCACAACAAAAATGTAAGGGACATAAATTGTGTGTTTTGACAAGAATCAACATTTTTTGTGCATCTCCTACAGTTTAGCAGTTAAGCAAAATTCGGCAAAATTCATCCAGAATAGAGGTGTCTTCAGAGGCTAGTTGTGTTCTGGGTCCGTGAGCCCTGCTGGATGAGGTTTAGGGAGAGGGGAAAGGGTTATATTGTTACCCGGCGAGCTGCTATTTAGTAATCATTCCTGCAGTTATGTTTATTAATTTAGCATAGCCTACTTAGCATAATAAGGGGCAGAAGTGGTTCAGTGCTGTAAGATGATTTTCTATTCTTTTCACCATGTCTGAAGTTAAGAAATGTAATGCCTTCAGAAGGGCGTGAAATTATTAGTAGATAAATATTGATCAATGTGATGAAGCTGTGAATAAACAGTATTTGTATCCAGTGTCACCAGCAACACAATGGGCTGCATAGAATACTGGTGTTTTCCTGTCAACAATAGAGTATTTGTAAGGAAAATAAATAGTGAATGATATAGAGGAGAAAATAGGGTATTGAGCACTTGTGGAAAAAGAAGAAAAACCAGATCTGAACATACTCTTGTGGAAATCAAAGACTTTGCCACCGTTATGAGAGGAATAATGCAGTTAACTCATTTTATATTTATTTAAAAAAATCTGATATAATCCATTCACATGACTTTCTCTATATCTCTGCAACAAATTTTTGTTAAAAAGTTTATGCTTCTATTTACTTCATGCTAAGTGAGAAAAAATTAGCAGAAATGGTCTTATTACTTGCTTCCCTGTAAGTCAAAGCGAAATAAGGGAGTAACATAGGTAAAAGTGATAGTAACGGATGGTTGCAATGTGACTGAAGTTCCTTTGTTTGTATGGACAGCAATTGTTAAATTCCTGTATGAGAAAATTTCAAGTTTTAAAGTTGAAACCAAAAACAAGGAGTATCTCAAACGATCAACTCCAGGAAAAAAATGTATGTAACATAAATTGTGTGTTTTAATGTGCTCTACATTTTTTGTGTGGTAAGCTTTTGTCTATCTCTTCGGTTTACCAGTTACATAAAATTCATCCAGAATAAAGTAGTTTTCAGAGGCTATTCCCAGAAAATTCAAGATATACATATTATTTGTCAAGTATATATCTTTAATATATGATATTCTAATCAAAATCGTTAGCCATTTTTTAGAAAATAAAATGTTTTCGAAAATTGTTCCATGTAAAGGGTAGTTTGTGGGGGGGGGGGAGTTCTTGAAAATCTTTGTCACATCCTTGGAATATGCTAAACCTAAATACCATGTTTGGTAATTAACGGTCATTTCATTTTTGAGCTATGTTGCACACGCACATGCGTACATACACACAATTTTTGTAGAAATGCTTTTTTCAAAGTCAGGGGATTCCAAAACATCTTTTTGGCAAAATCTCGACATTGAAAAGAATACTTTTGGTGGAATACAACACTTCTCTATCCCTATGTACATTGTACACAGGGCTAGAGAAAGTAAAAAGGGTGAGGGAAACAAAAACACACTAGATTAAAACATGCTTCTTACTAGAGATGGGATTTATATGCACTATAAGATATGGAATTATGTATGCATCTATGCACTAAAAATCTGCAAGTCTGTTCTAAAACATTAAAATGTGCATGAAAAATAATACATTAAAACCTTCTAACATTTCTTAATTTTGATAAAGTAATCAAATTGTATATTTATTCTTAAACCAGATATTAACAAAATTGTTAGTATTGATCCCTCAATCTATTTTAGTGTTTTTATATAAATGGAAAGATCTCGCTACTTCACATGTAACATGCAATACCAAAATGAGCTGTCATTTACAGAATAAGCATTAAGTTATTTTTCAGATTCTTCTTGTAGCACCTTATTCACATCCAAGAAACATTAAACCTGTATTCATTGTTTCAATTGCCTCAATTTTGTTTTCTATCTCTCTTGGTATCTCTCCACCAAAAGCTGTTTTGTATAGCTGCAGGGCAGAAGATAGAGGCATCCCTTTTTCTTCCAAACATGAGATTGTGGCTGAGAGTTTACTAAAATAGGTCTTAATAAACTCTTAATTAGCCTGGAAACTCCTGCAAGCAGTAACTGCTGTATGGATATTTGCTGCATCATTTTTGTCCTTAAACACCTTTTTCAAATCTTCCAAATGATTACTGTAATATAGAGCTGCCTCAATTCATGTTTCCAATCTTGTGAGGATTAGCTCTGGGGGTAAACATCAGTAAATAATTAGGCTTGCAAACACTTTTTTCACAGAGAAAATTGTCATTTACTTCTGGAAAATTTACTAAAGTTTCCTCTGCCAACCAGTGAAGAGAAAGGGCTAAAGTCACGTGAACTGCCTTAGGTTAAATACATGCAAAACTTTAACAGCCTTAAGCATTTATGCTGTATCTGTAATTGTCAGTTTTTCCTGATGTTCTTAAGCAGCTACAAACACAATGCATCAAAAACTAGCCTAGCATTTGTTGGTTTACTTTCAGTGCTCTGGAAACGGATGAGGTGTTTCTTGTTCAGATTGTCCTTTTTCCCACAACTTGGGCAATAAATCTCCTGCATGAGTTGGTTTGTCTATAGATAGCTCGAGGTTTGAGCTGCATATGCCGTCTCATATTTCTTGTATTACCTGAAAAGACCTATTTTGCTGAAAATTAGTAAGGATTAGGCATGTAATTTTGGTGGCACAGTTTAAAAAATTTATAAAAAGTTTGATCATAAACCACACCAAATCAAACTGTAGTTCTACACATACAATATAAGTTTGTTTCCATTTGAAAATATTTTAATATAGCACATTTAAAATTTTTAAATTGATAATGTTTTTATAAACCTCGAAAAATATACGGACTTGGCACATGATTGTTGAACACTATTTAGTTACAGCTGAGAAGCGACATTCTTTTATACTATATCAGGAACTGCTCATCGTTGATAGCCCTGCTCTCATTTTTGGTGCTCTTTTATGCATTTATTAACATGATAGCTAACAGTTCTTCTACACAAACAGTGCAACAAAAGACATTTTCTTGGATCGTTGTCCTAAAATATCGCAGTGAAGTATTTGTATTTCAAGAATCATTGCCAAAAATAAAATATGTGCAAAATACGAGGTACGTCCAGAAAGTAAGTTCCGTTTCAATTTATCTTCGCTGCAGCGCTGCGATCGCAGTTCCGCACATGCGCGGTAGACGCTCTGTATCAAGGAGAAGAAACGTGCGCCATTTCGAGATCGCTGTCAGCCACATACGCTTTGTTGTGCTTGTTTACAATGTCTGTGTTGATTGAAAATCCCGCCGCTTGTGAAATCAGATCTGTGGTTCGTTTTCTGAATGCTAGGAAAGTGAAACCAATTGAAGTTTATCGGCAAATTTGCGAAGTTTACGGACAAAATGCGATGAGTGATTCAATGGTGAGAAGATGGGTCCGACAGTTCAATGAAGGACGTAGTGAAGTTGCACGATGAAAAACGAAGTGGGCGTCCATCTTTGGTTACAGAAGAACTGGTTCACGCGATTGATGACAAGATCCAGGAAAACTGCAAGTTTACAATTGGTGCTCTCGCTATGGAATTTCCCCAAAGCCCACGATCACTAATTCATGAAATTGTTACCGAAAAACTGAAATTTCGTAAACTTTGCTCATGTTGGGTACCAAAGATTCTTACTGAGCAACACAAAACAAAACGGATGGGTAGTGTACTTCAGCTTTTAACCCGTTATGATGAAGACTGCAAAGAATATCTGACACAGATAGTCACAGGAGATGAGACTTGGGTTTCTTGCGACACCCCTGAAAGTAAGCGGCAATCAATGGAATGGAGGCACACTTCATCCCTAGTAAAGATTAAGCCGAAACAAATCTTGACACCTCGAAAAATGATGTGCACAGTGTTGTGGGACTGGAAAGGCATCTTACTGGTTGATTTCCTACCGCGTGGTCAATAAAAGCAGATGGTTTATTGCAAGACACTTAGGAAATTGCGCCGCGCAATACAGATAAGCGCCGAGAATTGCTGTCAAAAGGTGTTTTTCTTCACAACGCACGACCGCACACTGCAAATGTGACGAGAAACCTCCTACAGGGATTTGGCTCGGACGTGTTTGACCATCCTCCGTACAGTCCTGACCTCGCTCCTAGCGACTTTCATCTGTTCTTACATCTCAAGTCTTTCCTTGGCGGTCAACACTTCAACAGTGACGAAGAGCTGAAAGAAAATGTTTCCAACTTTTTGAAGACACAGGCGGCAAACTTCTATGAAGAAGGTATACAAAAACTTGTGCCAGGCTATGACAAATGCCTGCTAAATTTTGGCAGTTATGTGGAAAAGCAGTTTAAGAGTTGTAGAATTTTGTGCAATAAATAATTATTCTGTATCTGTACACAATTTAATTTTATTACCAAACGGAACTTACTTTCTGAACGTACCTCGTATGTACAAATTAAATATGCACTGACCTGTGTGGTGTGTGTGTGTGTGTGTGTGTGTGTGTGTGTGTGTGTGTGTGTGTGTGTTTATACATATACACACACAGTATATTATTTCCATAATTAACTCCTTACAACATGGAATAAATTTATTTCTTGCATACGTCTGTTTAATAAGAAATAAAATGTGCAAAAATCTGAGCCAAAACAGTATGAGGCATTGTTAATTCTCTGCTGTTTTAAATCATTCCATCCATCTGAATGTAATTTGTTTTGAGTAAACAATGATACCCTGAAAAATTCATTATTTTATATTTCCATATTTGATATTTTTATGCTTTTTAAAACATATTTTGCTGTGCTAAAACCCTGAAGAGAAGAAAGTTCAGGTGAAAAATAAATGCTTAATCAGCCTTAAATAGCAGTGCAGATTTTCACAGCTTGGTGGTGTATAATTCAAAAGATAACACTGAATTAATAGGCCTATTGCAGCTGAATACCAAAGTTCTTGTAATATGTGTAATAAATGTGGCAACAGTGTGCTCCAATTAAGGTTTGTCTTTTAAGGTTGAGACACTTTATGCTCAAGGTTCAATCCTGCTAGAAAATGCTTGATTTTTTTATGTAAAAATCTGTAGCAGGGCTTCCTTTGAACCTTGAAAGAGTTCACTGCAAAATTCCACCATTTTCACATCTGAAATAGTGATTTTTACTTATGGTGCATGTTGATACTCATCACCATATGCATAGTGGCTAAATTATGAACTAAAAATTCTGCTTGATTAGGAGTGAGGTGTCCCATATATGGCAGCATGGCATAATGGCAATTGATAGGGTATGACTGTTTTAAGTATTAATTTTTGTGACACTAAAGTATGTTGCAGCTAATTAATGTAAATGAAACTAAACCTAATATTTACACGCAGTGAGTAAATTTTTTGGGAGCTGCATGTACTAATGATCTTTGTTGACACCTTTGTTTGTAAGGATTATGTCATCGTAGATGTGCCAGAATTTTGAACAAATATCCATTTCCTAGTATGGTAACCATCCAGTCAGGGGACTGGACTGTCATTAATCTGCCAACACAATGCCAATATTCTGGTTTTAATGAACAGCAACAGTCTTCCTAACAATTTTTAATCTAGAAATAAGCCTGGAATCAACAAATAAAATTCAATGTTCTTTAGATTTGGAAATATTTCACTGAAAGTGTTATCTGCATAGTCCTGCTTTAATAATACCTCACTGAAGTTGCAACACAAAATTAGCTTGATGCTCAAATAGAGCAAAACTGCATAAACATTTTCATGAACATAAAGGATACCGTTTTCATTGTTTGAACGTCCTTCCAATGGAGTTAGATGGCTGAAAGAGTCACTAATGGCTGCCAGAGCTTTGACAGCACTGAGAATTGTGCAGCTATACAAAGAGCATGAGAGATCCATATGTTCCGCCCTTCCATTTTTTCTTTGGATGAATATCTGATTTAAATAGAAATGCTCCATTTTTTTTAAGGCATGCTATTAAGCTGGTACCAATAGTTAGCCAATTGGCTGCAAAATGTATTGCAAAGAGAATATGCCACTCCTTCCTACACCCTACCCTCAACATTCCTGTCACTTTAATGGGCTGCCTCTAGAGATTGTATTGTGGATGCAAATCGATACCCCTGCAGTCCCTGAAACTGTCACCTGCAAATAAACAGGAAATAAAATTGTAATATAATGTTGAAAATGCAATTGCAGATTTTGGAAAATTGTTAGGCAGCTGCTTTGAACAGTCGCTCTTTTTTACATTGACAGTTATGTTCAGCTCAATATTTAATGAAGGATACCTCAACCGTTATTTGGTCATTATGACAAGTAGAACCTAATTTCAAAGTGTATATAAAATTCACTTGCAGTAGAAATATATAAAAGTTCCATTATTGTAAGTATTGGTACTATGGACCGTACCTTACTTGTGAATTAGAAAAATTTTGGATGGAAACTACAAATATACCAACCAGTCAAATCCTGACTGAAAAATGTTCTGTTTCAAAATTTCTTGACCCTTAGAAATAACTTTAAATAGAAAACTTTAGTTCATATATGAAAACATTAAATTTAATGGTGAAGCAACTACAAAACAGCAAAAAATTAGCTACCTCATTTTTAAAAAATGATCATAACCAGGCATAGCCAGAGGTCATGGGGTTTGGGAGTAAAAGAAATGTACTTGATAGCAAAATTTTATTTGAATTCCTATTGCTTCACTTAATGTATGAATATGAAATGAATTTTACTTTCTCTGTTATGTATACAATGTGCATAGTAGTTGGATGGTTCTGAATATATTTTGCTTAAGTGTAACCATAACAGTTAAAAAGATCTCATTAAAACAGATTTGTTGATTACTGTGTGCGTTTTAGCCATTTCTGAGATATACCTTGTTTTTGGTTTAAATTTTGCAATACCAACGACTTCTCAAATGAGAAGTCATTTTTTCTCTGCCTTATCCATCTTTGTCATGCAAATAGAGCAATTTCAGGACTATCACTTTAGTATGTTCCCTTATTTTCTTTAAAACAATGAGAAAATATGGAATGAAATCATTTCTGCTAATGTTTATCTTTAGTAGCATGAAGTGAAAATAAAACAAGCTTTTTGTAATGTTGCAGAATAGGCAGAAAAGTAGACAAAATAATGCAAATTTAACACGAGGAAAGGGAGAGAGAGAATTATTTAACTTGAGATCTCTTTATACTTAAAATTTTATATTATACAAATTGTTTAAAAAGGGATCCCTAAGCATAACCCCAAGGGTATTAGTTTGGCTATGTTGCTGGGTCATATGTCCTAAACATGAAATGTACATCCTAATTTAATCTGCAGGAAAGAGAAGGAAAAAAGACAACTGGATTTTAAGTGTGTCTAAGATACAATGGAACTTCATGGATACAGCACTTTAAGCTATTTAATACTTTTTAATGCAGATTTCATAGTAAATGGGAACCTGAGCAACAAAATTCTTTGAATATTGCACCAAAGCAACCCACTTCTTTGTTTCTAATAAAACGTTTTATTACTGCGAGGATTTCACTAAGAGATTTATTCCAAACTATGCAAGTGGAATTTAATATACTTGTCAAACATTTAGTTGCCCTTGAAAGGATGCAATTGTCATTAGTGTCTCGTTTTGTTGGATGCCACTAAAAATTGTGGATGATTAAAGATAAGACCTTCTTTGTAGCAAGTAGTTTTCATTCAGAAAAATTTAATTTTTTTACTTCATTGCTGATAACTTTTGTGTCCAAGTTGAAATATGGTGTAGAGAATCAATGAGGAAGAGTAAAGATATGCCAGAAATTATCAGCAATTAGGTCATCCACTTCAAATATTTTGTCATCATTTTGTGGCTTAGAGTCAATGTTGCCACTTACACGAAATAATGTTGATGGATACAAAGTAGCAGTTCTAAAGAAAATGCACACAGCCTTGCCATAAGCCATGTTTACGTTTGGAGTGTATTGTACTCTGCCAAGTATCCAAAAACTTGGCTTGATAAAAATGGAAGTAACTTATGACAACCAGAGGCCTTAATAGCCTGGTTTCTCTAGCTTCTGTTAACTAAAGCCATCAAAATAATGTAGGAGCTTATCACATTAAATCCTTGACTGATTTAAGCAATGATAACTTGATAGAATATTCAAAGCTGTAAGTTCACTTCATCAAACAGGAAAGTTTTCAAACTCCAAGATGTTGGTAAAAAGTGTAAATGTAAATTACTTGTAAACCTCTCTCTTCTGAAGCATCTACATAGTAATATGGGCAAAATTAAATAGTAAGCATCCCAACCTTGGAAACTGATTAAATCTGTTCTGTAGTCAAAGTAAACTTTACCGAAAGTAGTAAGTATACTATTACTAGGAACTAGTAATTATTATGCAGTTCCTCTCCATAGGTTTCTTTTTCTTGTGTTTGAGTTCTTGGATAATTGCATATACAGTCTATCTATAGTGGGTAGTGTGTATTGTTCTGCCCAATTTTTTGTTAATTTTTAGCTTAATGTCCTTTAATCTGGTTAGTCATATCGTGCAATGAATGAAATTTGTGAAATGATGCTCAAATGATCTTTAGTTCCATGGAGTTTTGAGTTACTTGACATTTGTCTTAGCATAGAGGAAAAACCTTAACCGGGTAACTCTTTTTGAGATTCGAACTTGCAACCTGTTGGATGTGAGGCAGACGTGCTACCTCCAAACTACCCAGGTGGGCCGCAAAAAATTTGAGTTACAGGTTTTCACAAGAATGTGTGTGTTGTGGGCGAGACAAGACTGCATTTATGTTTAGTATTGTCAAAGATGTGATCTGGAAGATGTTAAGAAAATTTCCACCCCAAACTAGCCTTTACAAGAAAGATTTGCCATTTTTGTTCTTTCAAAAATGACTACAGTGGTTGGCTTGAATGATTTTCATGATAAGCTGTGCATCTTGAATTCTGCTAATAGGCATGAAGTTCTTTTCATTCTGAATTTAATAGAATTGGAAATTTATATTAATATTTTTAAATCTTTTGTAAATAGTAATTCAGAGAACAGTTTGACCCCTTGTGCAAAAAAAAAAAAAAAAAAGTTACTATTAAATTAATAGCTAAAATTTTTAAATTAAAATATCCCAGGACTTCCACCTGTCTTGCTATTAACATTTTGTTTGTGTAGAAGGGAATAGTTGTACAAAACTTGTTTATACTGTTATCTTGTGATCTAAAGCATTGTTTAGAAGCTTTTCATATGCTATAGAGGAAAGATGAACATTTGCATTAGCTTGGAACTATAGGATTTCAGCTGTGTTGAAAGGTAATTTTAAAAATAAATTACTTAATTTCAAACTTATTTTGATAGTTATTTTAAGTTTTTGGTTTTCTGTAGCAGTGCATTTCAACTCAAGGTGTTTGTTCTTTGTAAATATAACATTTTTTGTTATAAATCCAAAAGCTTTTCTCTATTTTCACATAAAAGCTCATGGTTTATTAACAAATGTTACATTTTTAAAGAATCGTGTTGCTGGCAGATAAGGCTTCAATGATTAAGTAAAGTTGGGTTTATTAAGTTGCTCTGATTTGAATGAGTTATAGACTTGATCAAAGTATACTAAATTTTACCCACTGTTTTATACTGTTTGAATTGCTGTGAGTTACCATAAATATGTTAATTGGCGAACGCCAATTTATTCATCAGAAATAAACTGCAACAGCTACGGTAACAGTTCTAGGTTTAATTTTATAGATAAATGTCGCATAGTTTCTGGAAACAGGAAATGTGTACGCGCCTCTTAAGCTTAGACCTTTGGATGTCCACAAGGTCATGTGTTTGGCTGCACGACGTTCACGTTGGAAAACACTATCCCGGCGGAACGAAATCATTTTGCAAATATCCAGTCCTCTCACCGACTTCGTCTTAAAAAGATAACGTTATTTCTACAGCGGCGACTTGATTTTGGTTTACTGAGGAAGGATTCTCTAAGTGTAAAGATTCCAAGCGTGGGCAAGCACTGTTTTTCAAACGTGACATGTCTCCCTTTGATCGCTACGTCACTTGGGTTTAATCAATAAATAGAAGTGGAGCATGTGGAGGGTTCATGAATTTGAAATTATCGTAAGGCACAACGATGCCAACTGGAGAGGAAGAAACTCTTATCTGATTAACAGAAAAAAAAATTCACATGCGTAGGAGCAGGTTTGTGTAACGGAGAAGCCAGAAATACCTTTACGTTCAGTTGGATTTTGGTACAGGTCTTTCTTACAGAAATGGCATGTAGGGTCCATTTTCAAGTTGATAAAGCTTCGGAAACCAGTGGGTGGAATGTTTTTAAAACTGAATTAAATATGAATAAAAAATTAAATGTTCGTAGCATTTTCAAATTTGCACCTTGCTTTGATACAAACTTGACCAGATTTTGTTTTATACAACTGTAACTGTTCGCTTTGTTGCAACAGTTTATCCCATTAGGTTGCAAATGCCTCGATGTCGCCCCCCCACCCCGCGATTTTATCCAGCGTTGTCAACCCCCATTCGGCGGATTTGTTACCAATGTAAAACATCTGTTGCATTTACATTACTTTCTCTACCTCTGCAAGCTATTCTTACTAAAGGTTATTCTATCTACATCATGCTATACGAGATAAATAACACAATTGGTATTGGTATTACTACTGGTTCCTTCTAAGCAGAAGGGAAATAAGGGAATAAACCAAGCTAAAACAATAGTCAACTCTTTTAAAATCCCAGCGATAGATGGACAATTTAAGTTCGGAGCGCTTTGCTTTTCCAGAAAAAAACAAGATATGAAATGGACCCTGTTTGAAAACATGCGTAGTTCAAAATTGAGACCAATAAGCAAGGAATCTCGCCAGCTCAGCAACAAATTGACAATTGTGTGTTCTTAACGAGATCTACATTTGTTGTGTGTTACGAAAGATAACATTTTTCGGATAGAGATTTGGTTAAAACCTCCAATAGTTCCAATAAATTCGGAAAGAATAATTATGAGTTGGATACAATAATTGATTAATATGTAGGAGATTAATGGGGCAATCTTTTGCATTTGTTATCAGTTATTCAAACTTCAACAAAATTCATCTAGAATGAATTGGTCTTCAGAAGCTATTCTTAGAAAATTAAAGATATACATTTTGATATAAATAGCTTTAATATACGGCATTTAAAA
Organism: Hymenopus coronatus; assembly: GCA_030762935.1. NCBI lineage: Eukaryota > Metazoa > Arthropoda > Insecta > Mantodea > Hymenopodidae > Hymenopus > Hymenopus coronatus. The sequence goes on along the minus strand of CM060888.1, from coordinate 101,568,722 downwards.
AAACGTTAGGCATTTTTGAAAAAATAAAAAAATTCGAAAAAATGTCCATGTAAAGGGTAGTTTGGGGTTGGGGATTTTCTTGAAAATCTTCTTCGCATCTTTGGAAGATGCCAAACTTAAATATACATTTTGGTATTTAACGGTCTTAGTTTTTGAGATTGTAGTCCACAGACGCACAGGACCTTTTTCTAAAAGTGCTTTTTTGGACACGGGAGCTCTAATAAGATATTCGGGGAAATCTCGGTATCAAATTTTGGGTGGAATACAATACTTCCTCCATGCATGGTTTTAGTGCGTATAGGGAAAGTAAACATTTAGTGAACCAAGTCGCAATTTTTACGTTTTACCTTGCCAATTCTTGTCCCTTGTGTGGCTGCGCTCTATAACGTAAAAATCATAATGTATTGCAAAGTCAATTAGTTTTAAACCGAGAAAACGATTCGCTTATGAATTTTAGGCAAGTTATTGAAATACTTTTACTGCTAAGTAATACAAACTATCTTTTTGGATATTAGAACTCGAATATAAAAGGAATGTTTTTATAATTCTATGCACAGCAAGTGCAAAATCTTGTCATTCGCTACTCTATAGTTGATCAGTGACTATACAAACCATTTTTATTGTAGCTTACACAGTAAGTAGGGAAGATGTTGTACTCCACCCAAAAATAGTGTCGAGATCTTGCCGGAAATGTTTTAAGGTATTCCGTGTCCGAAAAAAACATGTTTAGAAAAGCTGTGTGTTTGTGACAGCATAGCTAAAAATCTAAAAGGCCTTAAAATGCTAAACGTGGTATTAGTATTTTGGATGCGACAGGAAAATTAAGAAAATCCCCCACCCCAAAGTACCCTTTATATATGGGGGGGTGAGGAGGATCACAGAATGTGTATCTTTAATTTTCTGGTAATAGCTTGTGAAGACCAATTCATTCTGGACGCATTCTTGAAGTTAACCTGTTTGTCAGTTTCGATCCAGAAGCAGGTTCTGTAGTTTTGATGTAAGGGATCTCCGTGATCTAAAGTTGGGGAGATCCACAGTAATCCCCGACAGCCAGCGCATTGTCTCGGCTGATAAGAGGCGTGTCTGCCTCTCTCTAGATTCATGCTACGTATACATAATCCTTGTTGCAAAATGGAACAAACAATGCAGCTTCAGCTGGCGCGAGTAACCGCTTGCACTGCGCTATTTTGCTTTGCTGCATCTTTTTTACGTGTTATAATGTAGTGTGCTGTTTGATAGTGAGCTAATAATGTAGTTTGAAAATGGCTAATTGTTCTGCTGCAGCCGTGGACGGAACGAAGTGGCAACCGTGTGACGGAGTGGCCATGAGATAAGGCAACTGTCAAGGATCACTAAGAGATCTCTCCAATTTTAGCTATCGGAAACTTAATAGTTAAGACCATGCTTATGTCAGCATTACTTTAAGAGGACATGATACCAAGTACTGAAATTGATGCTACCTCATGCCTTGCTAAATGAAGTATAACAATTGTTTCCAAATCTTTAAGATATAAAAGTCCATTTATCATTATATATCTTGACGATTTTAATTAAAATCGTTTGTCTTTTTTGAAAGTAAATTTTTGAAAGAAAAAAAAGTTCCTTGTAAGAGGCGGAGGAATTTTGCTTACATTTTGTCTTCCTCGGAAGCTTTTTTTATCTGTAGTGTTTAACGCCCATTTTTACTGCATATTGCACCGCAATAGAACCCTGAAAAAATTCGCCCCTGCGCAGCTTTGTCCATCATAAATTCCACATGCGGTCACCAGGGATCGTGCCCGGGCCGAACCACTCGACCACGGCGCGGCCTAATGTGCTGAACTTAATTGCCTAATTTGGTTTTAAGACTAGATTTTTAAGGCTGTTACACATGTGCCCACTTAGGGAACGTTGTTCTAAAAATGCTTTATATGGGTTCAAGGGCCTGAAAACATTCAGTGAAATCTCGATTTCGAAGTTTTGAGTAGAATACTTCCCCAACTTAATATACGTAGTCAGTAGAGAAAGTAAAAAATGAAAAGCATGGAAGAATCAAATCCATTACAAGGAATATCTGAGCAGAGAAATACTTGATGCCACAAAAGTTATGAAATTGAATTTTTAAGGGGTTCTGAAGTTTTTAAGTTTCTGTAATGGTTCATCAGTTATACATTACCACGGATGTTTTAATAAAAATCGTTAACTATTTTAGGGTGGCCGAAACATTTTTCATGTGAAGGGCAGTTTCATAAGAATTTTCGTATTTGTGGAAAACACTGTATTTAATAGCAAGTTCGTATTTATCAGACTTGTTAACTATACTTTTCACACGGGCGCGTACAAGAAACGTGTTTGTTTTCAGGGAACCTCAAATCACATATTTTTGGAGAGGTTTGGAATACAATGCTTAACTTTAGAGAAAGCGAAATTAGTTTTTCTCGATTAATTTGTCTATTGAATGCTGTAAGAGGATACGAATATTTTATAATTTTTTGTAGTTTATATCGAAGATAAAAGAAATTGTCGACTGGTGCTCAGATGAGCTCGGGGTTCAAAGAGCTTAGAAGACATTCTCAGGATAAGGATCTATCCGGGCAACTCAACCTAGGTTTGAACTCGGGAACTTTTGGTTTCGAGGGTTGAGTTGTTTAAATAGACATGAAAGTTACACGGGAATGCAAGTTGAAATGTCGACTACATAAATGGCCAGCAATTTTGTCACCCAACAGCATCCGCGTACATTTCCATAATAGCGCATATGTTACATAAGTGAATCATGCGCCTTGTTGGAATGCAAAATACACACCGGCCTAATGATATCGCGTAATTGATTAGGTCTCAAGAAGTAGGATGCTGTCTGTTCGGAGCGCTACAGTAGCATGCCAGCTGAATGAACTGTTTACATTCTATTTTAATCTTGACGTCTGCCATTATTATTGTGCCGAGAAACGATTTTAAAGGTTACGCTGACCGTTCTGAGGATTAAAGGGACACCGTTTAAAAGGCGCGACATGAAACTTTTAGCGCGTAATTTCTTTCTGCGTGTTACGAGCAAGAGTTTGCCTTGTAAACAACACGAATAAAAATCCAATGTATACGTATATGGAATTTTTATGTTTTGGGTATTTTTACTTTCTCTACACGTACTATGTACATAGTGTATAGAGAAGGTATTGCACTCTACCCAAAAATTCGATACAGAGATTTCACCGGAAATATGTTTTAGGGTCCCCTTTATCTAAAAATAAACATTTTCGGAAAAAGGTCCGTGTGTGTGTGTGTGTGTGTGTCTGAACAACTCAAAAACGAAAAGTAGGTAAAATACCAAACTTGGTATTTAAGTTTAGCATCTTCCAGGGATGCGACACGAAGATTTTGAGAAAAATCCCCCACCTCCAACTACCCTTTACATGGAACTTTTTTCGAAATTTTTGATTCTCTCAAAAATGGCTAACGATTTTGATCAAAATTTCGTATATTAAAGATATTTGCCTAATAAATAAAATGTATATCTTGAATTTTCTGGGAATAGCCTCTGAAGAGTAGCTTATTCTGGATGAATTTTACTGAATTTTGAATAACTGCTAAATCGTAAGAGATGGACAAAAACTTAACACACACAAAATGTAGAGCACGTTAAAGCACCCAATTTATGTTATATATATTTTTTTTTCGTGGAGTTCGTCGTTTTTGAGACATTCCTTGTTTTTTGGTTTCTGCTATGAAACACTTATTCTTTCTCATATAGGAATTTGTCGACTGCTGTCCATACAAAGGAACTTGTCACATAGCAACCAGCTTTTGACTATCATTTTAACCTATGGTACTCCCTTATTTCGCTTCTACTTACAAGCAAGTAGTAACACTATTTCTGCTAATTTTTTTCTCGATTAGCATGAAGTAAATAGAAGTATAAGCTTTTTAACAATAACTTGTTGCAGAGATATAGAGTCATGTGAATGGTACACATCAGATTTTTGAAAGAAATTACGAATATATGAAGATAACATTTCTGTATTTGCATATTTAGATTTTTGATATCGCTTTAATGTATTGAATTCTTGCTTGATATGTATGCTCAAGTGGCATACAATTTCCATTGTTTCAAATAAGTCTTGAAAAGTAAATATTGTGTTCCATTCACAATATAAAATTTGTGATGTGGTCCCTTCTTGAAAACTAATAACTGAACTGCATTCTGCGTGTTCGCATACTATGTGCAGTTTTACCTTTCTCTACGTACATAGTGTATAGAGAAGGTATTGCACTCCACCCAAAAATTCCATACCGAGATTTCACCAGAAATATGTTTTGGGGTCCCCTGTATAAAAATATATTTTCAGAAAAATGTCCGTGTGTATCTGTGAACACGATAACTCAAAAACGAAAAGTCGGTAACATACCAAACTTGGTATTTAAGTTTAGCATCTTCCAGGGATGCGACACGAAGATTTTAAGAAAAATCCCCCCACCCCAAACTACCCTTTACAGGGAAACTTTTTCGAAAATGTTGATGTTCTCAAAAATGGCTAACGATTTTGATTAAAATGTCGTATATTAGATATTTACTTGACAAATAAAATGTATATCTTCAATTTTATAGGAATAGTCTCTGAAGATTACTTTATTCTGGATGAATTTTACGGAATTTTGCATAACTGCTGAACCCTTAAGAGATGGTCAAATCTTACCACACAAAAAATGTAGAGCACGTTAAAACACACAATTTGTTATATACATTTTCTCGTGAAGTTGATCGTTTGAGAGATATTCCTTGTTTTTGATTTCACCTTTAAAAAACATCCTTTTCTGACAGGAATTTGTCAACTCCTGTCCATACAAAGGAGCTTGTCACATAGCAACCCGCTTTTGGTTATCACTTCAACCTATGGTACTCCCTTATTTCCCTTCTACTTACAAAGAAGCAAGTAATAAGCTATTTCTGCTAATTTTTTCTCGATTAGCATGAAGTAAATAGAAGCACTAGTTTTTTTTTTAACAATATTTTGTTGCAGAGATATACAGAAAGTCATGTGAATGGAACACATCAGATTTTTTTTTTTTAAGTTCTCTCTCTCCTACAGTCGCCAAGCATTCATGTGGAAACGTATCAAACTGGAAATAAATTATTAAAAAGCCATCGTTAAAATAAACAGCAATCAACGAATTGTTTTTTTTTGAGTCAACGTACTTGATATGACTAAAAGTAATGAAACAAAGTGCTGTATTCTGTTTTAGAACAAAGAGCAAGAAGTGGAATTCCTATCCAAAATATAGCCAGTTAAATACTGAATTTGTATGATTAATTAAAGATTTGTGCAAAACGTGATTTTTCCCTTGCGTCAGTACCCGTTATATCGGCTGTGGCGAGATCTTTTGTAAGCTAATTTTGCATTAGAGGCAAGAAAAAATGCTTGTTAGCCCATTCCACATTTTTTCCCCCCTGAATGGACGCCGTCCGTTAATTATTCTCCACCACGTGAAAATGCCGTTTTATCAATTCTAAAACAGCACACTTTTCCGCACCAGCCATTTTTTTTTCTCCTGTGGACATTTCTCTTCGCTGATAAGTTAATCAACACAAAAATTAAATAATTCACACTTTAATCCTGTGCATCCACTGTTTTATCTTCAAAAGAAGCGATGGTGGTTGTCGCTTATGAATGAGAAATTGCTGGTTCGTATAGTAGGTGTACATCAAGTTGATTATATTAACGGGGTTTACAATCTCTTGGTGAAATGTGCTGCTAAGTTTCCCCGATTGACCACATTAGCGATTATATGAACTAGGATAACAGGAAAATGTAAACCGGTGGACTTGAATGTCCATCTGTGCAAACCATGTTAGTAAAGCTTCTATTAAGTAATACTGTAGTATGGTGGTACCTTGAGAGAAACTTAGTGTGGCGGGTGGGAGAAATTGAGGTGGCGCTCCGTTAATACAAAACTGTGACGTGTAATACCTAGTGGAAATGACGTAGATGTCTCCGCCTTGCTGGTAATGCGTTGGCTGCAACACAACACGGTAAGTAGGTTTAGGAGGGCGTGACGTGAAATTTCAGTTTGAGCAATCGTTCTTTAATTCTCCCACCCCCCAATATTTTCTGTTAATTTAATCGTTTGTTCCCTTATCTTTTTTTTTATTTTTATTACCGGCAGTTATCTTTAAAGGGTTTCAGTAATATCAAACTTTTATTTTATCTCGATTTAAGTTAATTTTGTGGAATGACCATGTGTTTTGAATATGAACGTATCACAATGTTAATCTTCTGGTATTAAAGCATTTTATCATCCTGAACTTAAAAGCGTTAACTTACACTACAATTTTAGTAAAATATTGCTAATAAACATTTTAAGCTTGATGTTGAAAATTGGTAGTTTCGTGTTTTTTTATGTTGGTTACTCATTTGATATTAATATCCATGCAATAGATTTCATACTTTTCATACCCAAGCATAGTGCTGTGATTGATAAATTTGCTAATAGAAATTATAGGCGAATAGAGTTTCCCGTCAAATAGTTTATTCGATTAAAAAAGTTCTGGTTAGCTTAAACTGTTTTGTATTGTACCTTTTTACATAGTAAATTGTCATTAATGGGGGTTCAGTGTAAGAATCTTCATAATACTCGCAAACTCCTAGATTTTAGTCACGGGTCGCATTTACTATTTAGGGACACTTAATAAATGACTATAGTACACCTAGAATATTACGTATTGTAACTGTGACATTGCCTCTTTCAGAACCTGAAGTCGGTTACTTTCTTTCGTGTGTCAACTACGGCCACCTTCGTGGTGTAATGGTTACCATGCTGACTTAATATGCTCAAGGTCGCGGGTTCAAACCCGGCGGAGGACGGTGGATTTTTTCGGGTGTAAAAATCCTTAGCATGGCTTCCTTGGGAAGGAAAGTAAAGCCGTTGGTCCCGCGTCGTAGATTTACGGCACGTAAAAGAACCTCAAGCCTGATAGAGAGGCCTCTGAGCAAAATTAAGCGGTTTCACGCCCAATTTAGAATGGGACGCTGAGAACCACAGCATATCCCATAAATAACACCCAATTTATTTTTTATGTTGTAGTTGAAAGTACAGGTTACCTAGTTTGCAAATTTTAATCCAAATGAAAAGTATTTCACATAGTATTCACGGAAAATGCAAGATAAGATTTGTCCCATATCAGTGTCGTATTTTAATGAAATTCATTGGAATCATTTTGGAGAAAATAAAAAATGAGTTACATATTGGGCTAGGTACTTAGTTTAGCGTACATCGGAATGTTTACTTTCGAATTATGTCAATCACGTGATTACCTTTCAGCATGTTTTTTGAGTTCAGGGACATTTTTCGGTAAAATAGCAAATTGTGGGCTGGAATACATTTTCTATGGTCGGCGCCGCTTGAAAAAGTATTGTTAACGATTATATGGCCAATAATAAAAAAAACAACCTTATTTTCAATATTCTTCATTGCGTTCTATATGAGGACACTAAAATTGTTTAGAATTCCATGCCCCGTAGCCTGCCTTGCGGGGAGTCCCGGGTGGGGGTGGGAATTTTTCTGTAGCCCAGATTATCCCCTCTTCTCCCCCAAACAATGTGAAGATCGGCTATTGCCGCTGTTCGAGCAATGCTTGAAGATCGATGGACATCTTACGAGTTTATTTTGGTGTGGACATTGATAGTCAAAACCAAAACATTTTACATGAACAGTTAAGACTAGGGGGGGAGGGAGCGAGCGAGGGAGGGATGGGGAGAGGGAGAGAGAGGGGGGGGGTAGGTTTGATCCCATAATGTTTAGTAATTTTGTGCACCCGAAAGTGCGCAACTACGTTTCCTTTGCCCGAAAATGCTACCCATATACTTAATCATTGCTAAATAATATTAAGTCCATTATTTAACTAGTTGCTTTCTCTAATGTATTTACAGTAAATAGGGAGAATATTCCAGTAAAAAATTAAGTTCGGGAGCCATCTGAAAACTACCGCCCACCCCCCCCCCCCCCCCAAAAAAAAAAAAAAAAAAGGAAAAAGAAAATGTATGTGTACTTATGAACAGCGTAACTCTCAAATTAAAAGTCCAATAAATGTTTTACTGTTTGAACTAGCTGAAAAATTAAATGCCACAGCCGGGATTTAAACATGGTTCTCCCGCTCTCCAAGATGTTTCTCTAACCCTTGATATAACATCAATGACAATCTTAACTTGGTATTTGAATTCAGCATCTCCCTAAGATGCGATACCAGGATATTCAGGAAATTAATGCCCGGACTAACATGCAGTTTTCAGAGCTTTTTTTTTCATTTCCTCAAAAATTACTCTGATTTTGATTAAAGTACTATATATTGGTGATTGCATGGCAAAATGTATATCCTTTATAGGAATACCCTGTGTAGTCTTTCTTTCGGAAGGAATTGTGTGATTTTTCTCTAATGGGTAAACCATATAAAGAAGCATACTGCACTTTTGTGTTAAGCATTTCCGTGAAGTTTCATTGGTGTGAGATTTTTAGTAATTTAGTTGTTACGTTGGTATTCAATTGCTGCTTGCAATAATGTAAAGAGTATAGAATTTAAGGAACGGACATAGCCACTTGTTTTTAAACAGCTGACTATCGATTCAACTCTCTTAGTTCCACTTGTACTTCGATTAACACGTAGTTTGTAAAAATACATTTTCATAAGGATCTTTTGAGAAGCTACATGAGAATGAAAACGATTGTGGGTAGAGAAGCGCTTATGAATGAAACGAGTACGATATTGCAAATCTGGCTTACTGGAAAGGTTCCGGGTGTGCTTAGTTTCTCGGCTGTTATCGTATTGATATTTATGAATCAGCAAACTCAACAAATACCTTAATTTCTGACTCGTATTCCCTGATTTAATGCACTTTTGGAGGCTGCATCATTTTTAGCTTAGCGTTGGAAGATGAATTGTCAGAGCCCTTTGCAGGGTATCCTTATCTGCCAGAAGCTGTTGAGTCATTATCATATTATAGCAAAGTATACGCCCCTAAAATCCGTTCAGATAAGCCCTTGTGCGTTGGGAAACACTGCTTGATGCTTCTAGTTCGCGTACATAGCAGTTATTCATTCCTGAATATTCACCCCAAGTTTCCTAGCTGTTGATCGAAGGTAACTCGACGGTCATTGAATATCGATAAATGATTCTGCGTATTTGATAGTTTAATGCGTTTTAGATTATGCTGTTATCCAAGACTAAAATAACGCTAGTAAAATATTATTTCCTTCTCTCATCTGAAAGACAACACACATTTTAAATGAAAATTAAAAATTTGAAGAGAATTTTCTACTTCACGTTGTAAATATTGTATAGTAAGTTTTTGAAAAGAATGATCATAATGCTTAATGTGTTCCTAGGACATTAGTTAAAGGGGCATGTTTATCCATAAACTAGGGGACTAATGTACCATGGCTTTTTATTAGTTATCTTCCAAGAATGCAACACGAGTTTCAGGAAAATCCCCTACCCCAGCCTAACCTTTAGACGGAACATATTTCGAGATTTTCATTTTTCTCAAAATGGCTAACGATTTTGATAAACATATTAGACAAATGAAATGTTCTTACACGGGAAGCCTTCGGACGTTTCATATCTCATATTTTACTCCTGGTCTTGCACAGAGAACCCAATTTCAGTTGTTTCACATAGCGACCAACTTGGAAAGTATTTGCTTTAGTTTAGTATTTCCCTTCTACTTACAAGGAAGAAGTTATAAGTACATTTTTGTTAGTTTATCTGAATTAATATGATGTAGATCTTTTGTAAGATTCTGTTTGCAGAACAGATATAGAAAGTCGTGTGAATCGAACATCAGATTTTTTCGAAAAAGTTTCGCGCGCGCGTGTGTGCTTGCGGACTGCAAAACTCTTTTCTCAAAAATGACTAACTATTTGGATTAAAATACCGTTTGAGCACATGACATTTCAAAGATGTTTAAAGCCAGTTATGAGAAAATCACAATTTTCGAAAATGTTCACAGTAAAGGGTAGTTTGAAAGTGAAATTGTCCTAAAAATCTTCGTCTCATCATGGGAAGACGCGAGACGTAAATACCATTGTTGGCCCTTAACAGACTTTCCTATTTGCGTTATGCTGTTCAGATACACACACGGACCTTTTTCTAAAAATGTTTTAGTATTCAGGAATCCTCACATTCAAGAGGTCCCGAGTTCGAATCTCGGTTTGGGTGAGCTACTCGCACAAGGTTCTACCGTAATTTCCCTTATCCTACGTAGACTAATGTCGACTAACTATGCTCCATAGATCCTGTGCTCATTTGAGCAAAATTTTGCGGATTTCATTAATTGTCCGATGATCTAGCAGGTTAAAATTGTATAAAGGTATGTGGGTGAAACCTCGGTATCGAATTTTTGGGGTGGAGTGCACTACCTTCTCTTAACAGGTGTAATTCAGCTATTGATATTATCCTTCATCGAAGAATTTAAACTTTTAAGTGGAAAGAAAAGAATTAATAAACGATCCACATTTATTTTCATTGTTTTCTTTATATATTAGGAAGTTCAATTTCTACTTTATTTTTACTTACTACGTACATTGTACGTGACAGAGAAAGAAAAAATAAGGTTCGGAGCAAAGAAAGATACTGCAATAGATACTCTACAGATAACAGGCGCGAGAAGGAAGGGGAAAAAATTAAGATAGTTCCATTCACAGAACTTTACATAAACATTCCTTTCAAAAGAATCTTTATCTATGCCATGCGTAAACATTTTAATTTTTTTATTCAATCTACGGAAAGGAATATATTTGTCATATCGGTGTTCTAATTTAATTAAACCATCTGTGTAGCACAATTTATCAAGGTCCTCAAACTAGCTGGTGATCGCATCAATGACCACCTCGTTGCTATGAAAAGATTTGGGAACAAGTGGTATAGTCAATGGGTGCTAGATCTGGCTAGTAGGGTGGATGTTCAAGCAATTTAAACTTTAATTCACACATTTTCTCCATTGCAATAACTGAACGCTGGGCCGGAGCATTGTCGTGAGGAAAAGTTTTTTTCCCCTTCCAAACGGGTATTTTTTTTTCCACCTCATCACTCAAACGTTGCAGTAAGCTTGCGTAGTAGTCACCAGTGATACTTTTACCCTTTTCCAAGTAATCAATAAAAACAATTCCCTGTGCATCCCAGAAAGTTCGTCATAACCCCAAAAAGTTGTTAGCTGACAAAATTGACTTTGCCTTTTTTGGAGTTAGTTCATCTGGCGCAAATTACTATCCACTATTTTGACTGATTTACCTTCTGGCGTGTAGTGATGTATTCAAATTTCATCCGTTGTAATAAGCCATTTCATCCGTGGTAATAAGCCGTCTCAAAAATTCACTGAGACTTTTAAGGTAGAGCTCTTAACAAAAGCAGTTTTTCTTTACACTTTAGATCAGGTGTCAACAAACGCGTCACCCATCTTGCACAGACTTTGTGAAGGCCCAAAACATTACTTAAAATACTACCTGCAGGTTCTTTTGACATGTTTATAGCCTCTGCTATCCTAAACAACTTTAATTTGCGGTCTTCCAGTACTAAACAATGACTTTTTTCAATGACCTATGGAGTTGTCACTTCTACAGTGCGTCCAGAACGAGACTCGTCACTAGTACTCGTACGTCCCATTTTAAACTCTGCAACCCACTTTTTAATTTTTGAATATGAAGGGGCAGTCTTTCAATGTACTGTCCATTTCCTCCTTGATTTCCTTAGGTGTTAAGCCTTTCAAGTGGAAGTATTTAATCACGGCTCGTTTTTCCAAATCCTCCATTTTCGTGAAAACTAAGTTGTCTTGTTTAAAATGTTGTCATTCGAAAACTAAACAAGCTATTTACTTGTAACTATGGATAATAACTAGTCTAGAGTTAAACTAGACGATGCTACCATCTAATTGGCCTACTGGCGCCATATCTGTGTGAGGCCCGGGACTTATCAGCCGCCGACCTAGGTATATAAATTAGACCGTAAGAGGTACTTAAAACTAACCACACAAAAAAATGCAATGTCATTAAAACGAACATTTTAACTCTTTTATGTAGAATTAATTTCCGAGATAATCCTTCTTATTGGTTTCAATGTTAAAGTACTAAATTTTTCTCAAATGGGAATTTCATTCATTTGTCATGTGGGAATTTACTCCTGGCCATGCAAAGAGAACCGAATTCATCACATAGCAACCATCGTTTAAAATGTTTGATTATCGCCTTAGCCTAGTGTTATGATTTATTTCCCCTTTACTTATAAGGAACTAAGTAATACTAGGACCAGTTCTTTAATGTTAATCTTGATCAGCCAAATATTAATTTGTGAGAATAGTTTGTTGCGGAATAAGTAGACATGTTAAGGAACACACCAGACTTTTATTTTATAGTGATCTAAAAGTTTTAATTCTTTAAGTTTCGTCCGTATTCTAAGTATTGAATGTGGAGATTTCACCAACAATGTTTTGAGGTACCCAGAATAAAAAGATCTAGAACGTGTTACATGGGCGTGTGAGTCTCTCTAAACAGCATAATTCGAAAACGAAAGTCCATTAAAACTTTCTGTAAACATTTTCCATCTTCCAAGGGTGCGACACAAAGATTAATAATCTAATAAAACCCCCTCATCCAAACTACCATTTAGGTGGAAAACTAGTAGTCGAAATATCCAACATTGTCCGTATTTTGACGGTTTATCTACAACATTGTTATATTTAGCAAAAGAATTCAGAAGATAGGCCCATTCATGTTGAGAAATGTTGCTGTCTCCGATCAAACATTTTCTTGCCCTCTTTGTGTTAGATTTGGGTGTTTCTATTCCTAAAATAATGAAGAAACATCTTTACTTAGCAAAAATATTTCATACAAAAGCCCGTTCGCGCTGTAAAGTAGATTACCTCCATCCAAGAAATTATTTCTTTAAAAGGAAACTCGTTTGTATAATTAGTGTACCTAATTGAGCTAAAGTATGCTCAGAACAGCAATGTAATATGTGGTTTTTCGGGTACCATTTAGTGATAGCCCAAATAAAATAGTACACGTAAAGTAGAGAAAATAAGCATAGAAAAGTAAACAGAGCTAAATGTTCAGTCGCAGATCGGAATGTCAACAGCGCTCCAGTCGTTGAAGTTCAGCAGGAAGACGAACATGGCGAAGAAGAGGATTGCGGTGATGCACAGGATCGATGGAGTCTATCGTAGCACATGCGGAGGATACGCACTACCTCCGGCAGGCTGATATCTGCGTGCTGAGGGGAATAGCGCACGTACCACGGAGCTCCAGTCATGGAGCGTAGAAAACTGTTCAGTGTACGCTGGATCCTGATCTGACGGAGTGGCAGAACCCCATATGCCACAGCTATATTGCCACGAGTTGAATTAAGTAGATATAAACAAGACGTTTGTACCACAAAAGCAATGTCTAGGAACAGGACAAAGGATGATTTACGTCATGGATGTGGTAACGAATTCTCTCCACTAGCCTGGAGATGGGCTATAACAGCCTGTCCAAGAAAAGGTCCATACACCTTTTAGAAGTCGCTGTGGGTATCTCCGCCTCATGGGATGATAGGTCGTATTCGTTTTGTAGGTGAACTTCACAACTCGATTTAAGGGGATTCATGATCACTCTCCAACGTTGGCACCAGGAGTGAATTTGGTTCAAGTCCTGAAGGCGGCTAGCTGCCAGAGCACAAGTGCCCACCCTTAGGGCTGCCACATAGTGAGCAATGGTGAATTGATGACTAGGAAAGTCCGCGGTATGAGCCAGATATGAGTTGAATGCGCTCCTTTGCTGTACACCAGTCGAGATAGGAAGGTTTTGGAAAACGCACGATGATGTTCAACAGAAAAGTTGCGATTTCGCAAAGTACCTACTGTAGGAGGCAAAAATACGTGTCCGAGAGATGTTTGAGTGACAAACTATCATGACAAACTTAATCAAAGACCTTCTCCGTATTCAAAAACAGTTCTAGACACACAGACTGACGCTCATGAATCGAGTAAAGCGTCAACGTCACGGTGGAGCTGCTGAGAAGAGGAATGAAGAGGGCGAAAACCAAACTGGGTGTCAGGATAATTGGTGCGAGTTGAGGCAGGGGATTTTCTAAGAGTTTGGAGAGTAGGGGGATCAAGCTAATAGGATGATAACTACGGGTATCATTCTTAGCTTTATTAGGCTTAGAGAAAAGATAACAGCGTGCTGAGGAATAGGAGCAGTGCGGAAGATAGCATTGTAGATTTGCGTCACCTAAACTAGCGCATTCCGGGGTAGATGAAGTAGTAAGGGTTGCACAATAACGTCAGGATCTGGAGATTTGAGAGCTGAGGGGAGAGCGATAATGTTTTAACTTCTACAGGGGTAAAGTAGTGTCCAAAAGGAATGAGCAACAACGTTTGCGCGAGTTCTTCCTTCACACGATGAGCAAAGTCAAGGATTTGGTGAAAACGGAAGTGCAGAGTTCGGTGCACAAATAACCACAAGTGACCTTAAGAGGTGGCATGCAGCAGAAGGGCATGTCAAACTTCTAGTCTTCTGCCTAAGTAATTCATCGTGGTCGCTTAAGACGCGAAATTGGTTTTTCAGCAGCATTGCCGTGTGCAGCACTTAAGGGATCCTTCAGCCGAGAAGCGCAATTAAAATTGTTTTGAAGCGAGTAATGTGCAAGTTTCCGACAGTCTCTTGGATGCAATGCAGAAGACGGATCTTGGGGAATAGAAAAACAGAACGAAAACGGAGGCCCTGGATAGTACTGCTGGCAAGATCGGCTGCACACTGTATATTGTGAGTCAAGGTATAAACATCACGGGATTTTTTTCTTCTGGTTAGATTATATTCAACATTTATCTGAACCAACAATACTGTGATGCTCTTTATTGCGAGACTTGTAGCTGCAAGAAAAAATTCCGAAAAAGGATCTGACACCTCTTTTTATTGGTATGTACAACTTTTTGAAGATCTCTGTAGAAAGTGATGATGGCCTATTTGTGCCAAAATTAAACTTTTGGATTTGTTCAATCTCTTATCTGAAATTAAAATCCGTTGAGAATCGAGAAAAAAACCTCCTACTTTGTGTTTACATTCAGATTTAAGACTTATCGCATTTCTTTTATTCACATCTGTCTAAATACCTGATAGAAATCTGAAAGAAAAAAAATTGCCAACCTGAAAGAACAAAATCTAATGCTCCATTCCCATCATTTTATCGCTGTTTTGCAAACTATTGTTTCAAAAGATAATTTTTTTTATGCATATAAAGCTAAATAACATTTAATAGCGGCTTCTGAAGTTCATTTCATCACTGAAATCCCAAAAACATTAACTTTTCAAAACACATTCGGTAATTTCGAAGAATGTTTTATCAAATAACACAAACCCACACTTTAACACAGTAACATGCTAAGTTCTAGTTCCTTTTTATGGTTACAGCTTGTTCATTACTGTTCATTCTTCTCTAAAACCCTCTAGTTTTGTTCATTTTCAGTACATAGCATATCTTCAGTTTTTACTAGGTTTTCAGGTTCCCGGTTCAATCAGAATGCACGTTAATCATCAAAAACATATTTACACAATTTACATGAAAATTCAACTCTATTTCTGTCTCTAGCACGTACAGTGACAGTCGAAATATTCCGGACATGCATGTCTCTACTTGTAATCTCTCTTATTAAAGAAAAACAGGCGATAATTCGAAATTGCTAACCTACGAATTCCATATACTTCAAGGTACTGTTATAATGCATTTGCGATTTGTATATGCTTTTTGGAAAGTAGTAATACCTATTAGTTGCTGTGAGATGGGAAGATTTGTCATTCAATATTTTTCGGACTGGGGATGTTGACAAACTCGAGGCATGCTTTGCACTTGGCCTATCTGAAGTCTTCTTCATTCTGGATGACTTGTATAACTGCTAAACCGTAGAGACAGACAAAAACTCACTTTACAAAATGTCATCTCATTAGTAACACAATTTCTTACATTTTTGTTGTAAAGTTAACCGTTTGTGAGATTTCTTTTTACTCGTTTCAATTTTAAACTGAACTTTTACTCCTAGCGGTAAGTTCAACTTTCGTTTTATCTCATGTTTTTCTCCCCGGAATGCAAAAAGAACTGAATTTCAATTGTTTCATATAGAAAGCTTTTAAAAGAAATGTCTATCGCTAGTGTATGCTCTTATTTCCTTTCTACTTGCAAGGAAGCAAGTAAGACAATTTCTGATAATGTTTAGCTCGATTAGCATGACGTAGACTAAAGAATCTTTTGTAAGGAAAATATGTTTGTGGAACTGCTAGAAAGTCGTGTGGATGGAAACAGTTTTAAATCCCTTATTTAAAAGGATTTATTTTAGTTTGCTACTTAAGCTACTTCTTATTCCAAGATTGACCTTTATTCTCCTTTTGAAAGGTTTTCTACCGCCGAAGTGATTCGAATAATCGTGAACGTTAGGACTAAGTAGAATTGACTGGCTATCTTCAAACCAAAACGTCGCGAGTTTGAACCCCAACAAGCAGTCAAATGCACCTGTGGTAAAGGACAGAAGGTCCAAGAAAATAACCGGTGTAGGACCGCTATCGCCACAAAGGATGGCTTTTCCTGTTATCCTAGTCTATATAATCGCTGATATTAGTTCTATCGGGGGACTTGAGAAGCACGTTTCGCCAAGAGGTTATAAACCCCGTTAGTATAATAGACATCTGCTATACGAACCAGCAATTTCTCAAGCGAGAACCATCATCCGCCATTTCCTGTTTTTTACTTTCTCAATGTACATATGGACAGAGAAGGTATTGCAATGCGCCCAAAAATTCGATGTCGAGATTTCACCGGAAATATATGTTTTGGGGTCCCCTGAGTCCGAAAAAAGACTTTTTAAAGTTGTGTGTGTGTGGGGGGGGGGCAGCATAGCTCAAAACGAAAATACCGTTAAACATCTAACTTGGTATTTAGGGTTTAGTATCTTCCAAGGATGCGACACGCAGATTTAAAAAAAAAAATCATCCTATCACAAACTACCCTATACATGGAAAATTTTTCGAAAATTTTGATTTTTCTTAAAAATGGCTTTAACGATTTTGATTAAAATCCCGTCTATTAAAGCTATTTATATCCGGAATAAAATGTATATCTCGAATTTTCTGGAAATAGTCTCTGAAGACCTCTTTATTCTGGATGAATTTTACCAAATTTTGCTTAACTATTAATCCGTAAGGGACAAAAACTCGCTGCACAAAAAATGTAGAATGTCCTTTACGTTTTTGTTGTGGAGGTAACCGTTTCCGTGATATTCCTTGTTATTGATTTCAATTGTGAAGTACTCGACTTTTCTCAGAAGGAATTGTCAGTTTTTCTTTTGTCCTACTCCTGGCCAAGCAAAGAAGCGATTTGCAATGACAATCTCATGACGATAGCTTTCAAAACATTTGACTATCACTTTAACCTGGTTCCCTTCTACTTATAACTAAGTAATAAGAGCAGTGTTTATTTCGATTAGCATTGTGTAAAAAGAAGAATAATCTTTTGTAGGAAGTTTGTAGAGCAGCTAGAGAAAGTCATGTGAATGGAACACATCGGATTTGTTTTTCTTGACTCTTTTGGAGATAACAGTGGAATCACAGGATTAAAGTGTGAATTGTCTAATTTTTGTGTTGATTAACTTATCAGCGAAGAGAAATGTCCACAGGAGGGGTTAAAAAAAAAAGTCCAAACAAGCCTGGTGCGGAAAAGTGTACTCTTTTAGAATTGGTAAAACCGCATTTTCATGTGGTGGATTAAAAAAGATCTTGTGTTCCATTTACACGACTTTCTTTACATCTCCGCAATAAATTGTTAAAAAGCTTATTCTTCTATTTACTTTATGATAATCGAGAAAAAATTAGCAGAAATGGTGTTATTACTTCCTTACAAGTAGAAGGGAAATAAAGAGGTGCCATAGGCTAAAGCGATAGTAAAATCTTTTGAAAACTGGTTGCTTTGTAATTGAAGTTCCTTTGTATGGACAGAACATGACAAATTCCCATATGAGAAAGGTATAAGTGTTTAAAACTGAAATCAATAACAAGAATATCTCAAATGGTCAACTCCACGAAAAAAATGCATATAGCATGAATTGTGTGTTTTAACAAGTTCTTCATTTTTGTTAAGTTTTTGTCTCTTATGGTTTATGAGTTACACAAAATTCCGCAAAATCCACCCAAAATAGAGATGTCTTTAGAGGCTATTCCCTGAAAATTCAAGATATACATTTCATTTGTAATCAAAATCGTATTTTCGAAAAAATGTCCATGCAAAGGGTAGTTGGGATGGGATCTCTTGAAAATCTTCGTGTCGATTCCTTGGAAGATATTGAAGTTAATACTAAATTTGGTTTTTAACTGACAAAAGGTCTGTGTGTGAACACAACTCAAAAACGAAAGGTCGTTAAAATATCAAACTTGGTATTTAAGCTTGGTATATTCCTGGGATGTGACACAAAGATTTTGAGAAAAATCTTCCCACCCCAAACTACCCTTTATATAGAAAAATTTTGAACATTTTGATTTTCTCAAAAATGGATCTATCTATTTTGATTAAAATACCGTATATTAAAGATATTTATACGGTAAATAAAATGTATATCTTGGAATTTTCTGGGAGTAGCCTCTGAAGATCTCTTTATTCTGAATGAATTTTGTGACTGGTAAACCGTAAGAGATAAACTCTTATTACAAATAAAGTAGATCACAATTTGTCATGTACGTTTTTTTCTCTCGTGGAATTGACCATTTCTGATACATTCGTCGTTATTTGTTTCAGATTTAAAGTACTTAAAGCTTTTCTCACACGGAAAGTTGTAAACTCCTGACACCGCATAAAAACCGATTTCAACTATATGGCAACCAGCTTTTAAATGATTTGACTATCGTTTTAATCTAGGGTATTCCCTTAATTACTTGCTTCCTGTTAAGAGGAAGCAAGTAATTAAGCCATTTCTGCTAAGCTAATCTCGATTATCATAAAGTAGACTGAAGAATATGCTTTTTAACAATAATTTGTTACGGCGATGTAGAGAAAGTCGTGTGGTTGGAACACATCAGATTTTTGTATATTTCTTACGGTTCGCCAGTTATGAAAGTTCCGGAATGAAGGTCTTCAGAGGCTCTTCCCAGAAAATCCAAGATGGATGGATGGATAGATAGAATTTGGTTTGTCATATCCTAAACCTAGGGTATTTTGATCAAAATCGTTAGCCATTTTTGAGAAAATCAAAATTTTCGAAAATGTTCTATGTATGGGTAGGTGGGAATGGGTTTGGTATTTAAGAATCTTTTCATTTTTGAGCTATATTGCCCCCCCCCCGTCACATACACACCGACATTTTTTTCTAAAATGCCTTTTTTTTTTATTCAGGATATCTCAAAACATGTATTTCCAGTGAAATCTCTGTATTGAATTTTTGGGTGCAATACAATACCTTCTCTATACACTACATATAGAAAAAGAAAAAGAAAAAACACCGAATGACGTGTCCACGTAGAAAAAATGCGGAATGGGCTAATAAGTCTTGCCTCTAATGCCAACTTAGCTTAAAAAGATTTCACTGCACCTGTCATAACGGACACTGACGCAAGAGAAAAAGAGACCTCGCTTTGCATAAATCTTTAATAATGCAACTTCTAGTATTTAACTGATTATATATTTGGTAAGAATTCAGTTCTTGCTTGGGATACTTTCTTGTTTCATAACTTTGTAATATCAAACAAATCGTTAATTGTAGCTTATTATTTTATATCATTTATTTCCAGCTTGAAACGCTTCCACATGAATGCTTGGGGACTTTGTAGCAGGAGAGAGAAACATTAATTTAAATAAGTTAACTGTGCCACCCAATGCAACCATGAAACTTTTAGGTGAGAGCTCTGAATGCTAGCCATTCGACTACGGAAGCAGTTAAGATAATGGTGTGCGAGATGGGACCACATCCCAAATTTTACTTATGTACACTCGTCTCCAAAGGGAGGAGGGGGGGGGAGTTATATGGAATGTCAAATTCGTCCTCACGGCTCACCACCTTGTGTACGCCATCCGCAATACAGTTGGTACAAGTTCCAAATTTTAATATTTCTTACCCATATGATCACTAATCATAACGAAATACATAGCTTAAGCTTCAACAACCTATCAATATTAACGACATAACACATGATGCAGTTACGATTGTAAACCTTTCCACTTGCACGTGCGTTCCCTGTAGGGCTGCGCCAAAACATAGATTACTCCTCTGGTGAGGGTCGCAGGTTCGCTTCTCGCATGTAGCAAACATTTTTTGTTCCTTCTTGATCTTGAATCAACACATATGGATCATTTAGCTTAGACGTATCTATTTCATATGACACTCGGTACAATTAATGATGGTTATTATGCTTCTTTGAATGTTTATTCTACCGAACATCAATATGCTGCACACGAAAGTATGTGGTGCGCAGAAATACTAAAGGTATTGTTAAGAAAACCAATGTTTTGAAACATTAACATTCAATTTTTGTTTAACTTGACATATCCTTCATCAAGCGGTCAAACACAGCCTTCATAAACAGATTGTGATATTCTCATACAAGGTGACATTTTCTTCCACGCGTAAGGAAAAGATGATTGTCTACCGTCTAAAGGCGGATCCAATGCGATGCAAAATACGTGGTTCACAATTTCATCTTGGTCGCGAATCTATATCGCGTTGGGACGGTCTAGGTATGCTGTGGTATCTTGATACATTGAACGGTATGCAATACACGATAAAACTCGATAACATTTTGATTCGCTCTGAGAATGTGTGGGCTGAGGTAAAAAGGGAGCTACGCTCCAATTACTGTAAATGGGTGAAGGACAAAATAAGGGAGCTGGTCGCAAATTCAAGAAGACTGGGGGATCTACTTCTTACCAGAAAGTTCCGGTTCGATTCCCGGCGGGAGGCGGGGAATTTTTAACCATAATTATTCGTTATCCCCCCCAGTCTGTGTGTGGTTTTTTTTAGAGATAGGAAACTAAAACAGTTTAAAACCAACGTAAAGAACCTACGAACGAGTTGTTTCTAATGCAAACAAGGGGGAGGGGGCAGTCTGGACTTTCGTGTCGCCCTCCGTGGTGTAATGGTTACCGTGCAAACTTCATGTACCCAAGGTCGCGGGTTCAAACGCGGCGGAGACGATGGATTTTTTTCGGGTGTAAAAATCCTTAGCATGGTTTCCTTCGGAAGGGAAGTAAAGTCGTTGGTCCCGTGTCGTAAATTTATGGTACGTAAAAGAACCTCAAGCCTGATAGAGAGGCCTCTGAGCCAAATTAAGCGGCCTTTCACGCAAATTTAGAATGGGACGCTGAGAACCACAATAGTTAAAGAGCGTCCATAAATAACAGGACATTTACATTTTTACTCTTGTAGCTTCTCGTTTACATTACTGTAGGCATTTATTCTATGCCCCGAAGTTTGAGAACAATTATACGGGCTGTGACCGATTAATTTTTTTTGTGTGTTTCAGTTTTAGATGCATTTTTAGTAAAATTGTTTTACTGCGCATAGACCAATATTAATTGTTTATTTTTTGTTTCAGCTTTTGAAGATCAGCTTATTTATATTTTAACACGGGTGTTAGTAGAATTATGCTTTTGTGTGCATAAATAGGTCCATAACTTCAAACGCAAAAGTTATATTACTGCAATGTTATGTTCTACACATCCAGTCATAAAATTGGAAACAAAGCCTTCTTAACCTCTCTGCCACCGTAACGTTGTTCCAAGAGGTGTTTTCAGTACTCGGAGGTTAAACATTGCACTGTCGATTCACTGGCCACTGTTCTTTCGTGTGCGTTGAACGCAGCTTTTACGAAGATCCCAAAAGCCCTTCGATCGAAACATGGAATCTGGGGATGACTTTTTTGGGATGACTTATTAATTGCTTTATTATCTAAATGTTATCAATTGCCTACTATTTATCTCGTACCGCGCTACTTATTACTACCTTTATACATTATCGTCGTCCATAACTATATTATTCGTTGCTGCGCCATGTTTTTTTTGTTTCGCTATCTAAGATTTAGATTCGTAAACGATGGAAAATGGCCGATAAGACTTGAACCGGGTTTGTAGGCCGTTGCAGTCTTTTCGGTTGGCGAAACGGCTATTTTACCAGAACGCGTATTTAACATTAACCCGAGTTAAGTAAAATTATCGTTGTTGGTGAAACCGGCCCTTAATGGCATACTTGGAAATTAACAGCTTTACATTTGTTTACAGTTTTGTGGATTTTGTCATTCTTCTGTTTTATTGCAAACATTTTATACTTTATATTGCATATACATTTTATATTTATATGTATTTAAAACTGTCCTAAATGGTTGTATTTTATGGCAGAAGGTTAGTTTAATATGAAGTTAGTAAAGTACAAACCGTATTATAGTAGTGTTTAAAGCAAGCGGACTTGGACGTTCCGACAGGCAATAAAGATTTAACATTTTAGTCACATCTTTACATTACCGCTTATGGGCGACTTGGCATTTTTCTCCTTGTTAGGCGACTTAGATGTTGCTTTCAAGCCTGCATGGGAGAGGTCAGGGCGTTCGCTATATCCCTATACATGCTCGAAGGTTGGTTCGGCGTGCCATATATTACCGGCGCTTAGAGAAAGTATGCCGTAGGCGAAATTCCTGTTTTTAGGGATTGATGTTCTAGCGTTGTAATTGCTGTGGTTGAAAAGGAGGGCGCGAAAATAAAATAGAGCAAAAAGGTCTAGCCACAGTGGCGGCTTGTCATTCATCCTAATGGCAAGGCCGCATGCACTTAGAATTCTTTTCAGGGGAACACTGTAGACTCCAAGCTGCTAAATAATCCAATTCTGGTGTTTGTTCCACACGCAGCTTTGTTTTAGGGATGCATTTGTGGAAACCTCAGACTTAGGAAATTTAAAGTTGTGAACTTGTGGTGGGCATTTATACAGTGAACACAAAACTTATACCTACAAGATTTGCATTTCTTAGATATAGGTACTTAGAATAAAAATCTATTTTTGTTTATGAAATTTTACGCTTTTACAAATTTTTATGCAATGGACAAAGTATTTCTTAAATTTAATAGGACTTGGCGGCCTATTAAGTCTTAGGCTTAAAGGTTTTGATATGCTTTCTCTGCATTGCAAAATTCACCTAGCTCATTTTTACTTTCTCTATACGTAATATGTACATAGTGTATAGAGAAGGTATTGCACGCCACCCAAAAATTCGATACCGAGGTTTCACCAGAAATATATGTTTTAAGGTCCCCTTTATAAAAAAAAAAAGCATTTTCAGAAAAAGGTGCATCCGTGTGTCTGTGAACTCAAAAACGAGAAGTCGGTAAAATACCAAACTTGGTATTTAAGTTTAGTATCTTCCAGGGATGCAACACGAAGATTTTGAGAAAAATCCTCACACCCCCAACTACCCTTTACATGGAACTTTTTTAGAAAATTTTGATTTTCTAAAAAATGGCGCTGTTTTTATTAAAATATAATATATTAAAGACATTTACCTGACAAATAAAATTTGTATCTTGAATTTCCTGGGAATAGCCTCTGAAGACTACTTTATTCTGGATGAACTTTACGGAATTTTGCATTACTGCTAAACCGTAAGAGATGGGGAAAAAACTTGAGACACAAAAAAATGTAGAGTACGTTAAAATACACAATTTGTTATACACATTTTTTTCGTGGAGATGATCGTTTTTGAGGTATTCCTTGTTTTTTGGTTTCAGCTTTGGAAAACTTACTTTTCTCATACAGAAATTTGTCAACTCCTATCCATACAAAGGAACTTCAGTCACATTGCAACCAGCTTTTGACTATCACTTTAACCTATGGTAGAGGAGAGGCGGTGAATATGGAACACAATTTTGAAAAATACAGTTTTATTGCAATAAAGGTTATATAATGTTTATAAAAGTAGCTTAACACAAAGAATCACTTTAACCTATGGTAGAGGAGAGGCGGTGAATATGGAACACAATTTTTAAAAATACAGTTTTATTGCAATAAAGGTTATATAATGTTTATAAAAGTAGCTTAACACAAAGAATAAGGCATAGAAAGCATACAGTATTGGTCATAAATTGCTAATATTTACCAAAAAGGAAGGAAACCCATATTTTGAAGACACTGCGTTTCTCCATTTCTCCAGCACTATCAGCCCTGGGGGTAATATGGAACACTTCCCGTAATACTGAATGATACCAATAAAAAAGTAGTCAAAACTTATACAGATTATGAATATAACAAAACTTGTGCAATATTCACTTCAATTATTCAAAATAGATCCAATATGATAACATTACGTTTAAATCATTTACAGTAATCACAAAGTCTAGCTGTTCTACATCGGAACAAGCACTGTGGGACCAAGATTCACATACTGAGCACTGTATCCATTCTTCTCAGGCATCATCAGAAAATTTTCTGGCACAGAAACTGCAAATAGCGTCATCACAAGGATCTTCAGATGTGGAGGCATGAGCACCGATTTCCACAGTCATATTAAGAGACATTCCTTTTCTTGAATTTAACGTGTGGGAACACTAATTTGTAGTATTAATTTATCAGCTCTCATGAATATACTAAGAACAAAATGCATTGGAAGCAGTAGCGTTTGCGACCTATTTTCCCTATAAATCACTTTCTGAAATATTTTTTTTAATATGGAACACTGTTCCATATTACCCGCCTCGCCATCTTGAAATTCACATTCATTTTAACCGTATCAGTATATGTATGCAGATTATAATGATGGAAAGTGTAGCCTAACATGTCGAGCCTCAGATACATTATATTGAACATTGTAATGATCACAAATGGACGTTAAAAAATGTCAGTCTTGCCTGTAAAATATTTCCAAAGGCTTCAGTATAGGAAGACAAATTTATGCGGCATTTCTTTTCAAGCACGCTACCAACAATGACGCTAAAACAAAGGCCTGATCTAAAGCTACCGTATCGTGCTTTTACTGCCAAATAGCATAGCAGATTTGGCGGGAAATACGGTGTTCCATATTGCCCGACTGTTCCATATTCGCCGTTTCTCCTCTACTCCCTTATTTCGCTTCTACTTGCATGGAAGCAAGTAAGACTATTTCTGATGTTTTTCTCGATTAGTATGATGTAAATAGAAGTATACACTTTTTAACAATAATTTGGTGCAGAGATATAGAGAAAGTCGTGTAAATGGAACACATCAGATTTGTTATTGTTTTGGCACAACCGATTCATTCTCTGAGACAAGATACTCCCAAGTACCCGTGAAGCCCCAACGAAACTGTTCCAACAGAAAGAAGATTTGGGGAATCAAAGCCCTTTCCGAAATTTATTTAAAATTCCAGTACACACTTCGGTATTCGTGGTCAATAATACCTGTATCTCATTCGACAAACCATTACATGCTTGATGCTTCTAGAGTCGACTGGAAATTTTCTCGGTTTTCAAGTAATACGATATATAAAGCTGACGCAGAAATAACGGAAAATGTTTTAGATCGAATTAATCAAAATGTCATTGTACAAATTTGCAGCTATTAATTTAAACTCGGTACTTGCAATATTTTTGTTTGAATTATTTACTAAGCGGTCCTTTTGGTATGAAGATGATTTCACCTGTATGTGGTAGTTTGAAATATACTATCATGTCAGCAATTTTCCTGCATTTACGAATTCAATTTAATGTTCAACCTTTCTTGCAAATGTGGGGACACTTTTACTAATTTAAAAAGATCTAGTTTCTAGAGGGAATGTAAATATTTACAAACACCTCCCCCCAAGCAAAAGTTGTCGTTACGCCCCCTTTTTTTTTTTACTTTCTCTGTACGCACTATGTACATAGCGTATAGAGAAGGTATTGCACTCCACCCAAAAATTCGATACCAAGATTTCACCGCAGATATATGTTTTAGGGTCCTCTTTATCTAAAAAAAGCATTTTCGGAAAAAGGTCCGTGTGTGTGTGTGTGTGTGTGTGTGTGTGTGTGTGTGTGTGTGTGTGTGTGCGCGTGTGCCTGTGAACACGATAACTCAAAAATGAAAAGTAGGGATGCGACACGGGGATTTTGAGAAAAATCCCCCCACCCCCAACTACGCTTTACATGGAACTTTTTCGAAAATTTTGATTTTCTCAGATGGCTCTAACGATTTTGATTAAAATTTCGTATATTAAAGACATTTACCTTACAAATAAAATGTATATCTTGAATTTTCTGGGAATAGCCTCTGAAGAAAGTGTTACTGAATTTTGAATAACTGCTAAACCGTAAGAGATGGACAAAAACTTACTACACAAAAAATGTAGAGCACGTTAAAAAACACAATTTATGTTATATACATTTTTTTTCGTGGAGTTCGTCGTTTTTGAGACATTCCTTATTTTTGGTTTCTGCTATGAATAACTTGCAGATTTCTCATACAGGAATTTGTCAACTGCTGTCCATACAAACAAAGGAACTTCAGTGACATAGCAACTTGCTTTTGATTATCATTTTAACCTATGGTACTCCCTTATTTCACCTCTACTTACAAGGAAGCAAGAAATATGGCTATTTCTGCTAATGTTTTACTGATTAGCATGAAGTAAATAGAAGTATAAGCATTTTAAGAATAATGTGTTGCAGGGATATAGAGAAAGTACACATCAGATTTTTTTAGGTCGCAGAACTAAATAGGTCTTATAGCGACCACATTAAAAGTTTTTATGTACAGTTTTACACCCAGTATGCAATGAACATTTTGAACATAAGTAAATCATTATGTATACAGGGGTTAAAATATACCTCTAATGCATATTGCTATATGAAAACGGTGTGTGTGCGTGTGCGTGTGCGTGTGCGCGCGCGCGCCAAACGTAAAAGAACCTACAGACGAATTGTTTCAAGTGCACATCCCCCAATATGGCCTTAGATGTTAGATATATAAATGAAACAATTATAAAAAAAATATTACAACAAACAGTGATAATTGAATTAGGTATAACATGTTAGTAATTATAATTCTGAGAGTTACATACAATTATATATATCTCTCTAATTACATTAAACTTTTTGTGTCTAAGTGTTAATGCAAAGTTTTTTTGAAACTGTATGCTGTTTTCTGACATAACTATTGTGGAGACTGAAATACAATATGTTTAACTGTAAGAGGACTTGCGCACAAATCACAATATGGTGGTGTATCCTTTGACAGTAAATAAGAATGTCTGAGCTTTGTATGGCCTATTCTTAGTCTTTGTATTTTAAGTTGATCTTTTCTGTGGAACACTTGGTTGTTTGTTGACCTTATCTCATGTAGTTTGCTGGAGAATGTCATTCCAATGATTATCCATGCTGCTTTGAGTTTGGTGACTATGATGCAAAGTCTGTGAGGAGTAGAGATATGAGAGATAGAAACTACATCCTGTGCTATTGTTTTTGATTTCTTGTCAGCTTTCTCATTACCACCTCTACCCCTGTGAGATGTTATCCATATGAAAATGAATATCCTTGCCCTGGATTTTCAATTTATGGTGTAGAATTTGTCTTGATTCCATTTATCTGTAGTCCACGGGTTATTTATTGCCTTTAGAGAACTCGTGGAATCAAAGGATAATAAAATGGTTATC
Source organism: Hymenopus coronatus (assembly GCA_030762935.1). Classification (NCBI taxonomy): domain Eukaryota; kingdom Metazoa; phylum Arthropoda; class Insecta; order Mantodea; family Hymenopodidae; genus Hymenopus; species Hymenopus coronatus. Next base: position 101,541,113 of record CM060888.1, on the reverse strand, counting down.
TGTATTATGTATCTGTATCAGGGCATGTTTAATTGCATAAAGTTCACTGGAAAATACTGAAGTCTTTTGGAAGCTTAAAGGATGAAACTTTATCAATAAATTGTTATAATAATATATAATAATATGTTGATAATATGCCCTCTTGTATCATTAGATCTACAACCCCATATTGTGTTATAACTATTGAAGTCGCTGACAAGAATGAATGGTTTAGGTAATTAGTTCTGTTAATATATCTGAGCTTAATTCTATACTATTTGGTATATAAAGATTACAAATACATAATGTAAATAGAGAAATAATAAGCCCTGATATAGACTCTAAAGTTGTGTGTAAATAAAGTTGCTTATTTACTAATGAAGCTTTAACATATATAGCCACATCACCACTAGCGCAACCCCATTTAAACGACTTTTGCTATGGCCATCATAATGTTTAATTTTACGAATTGTATTAATTTTAAAATTTGTTTCTTGTAAACATGTTGCATCTAGAGGATAATTATTTATAAGGATTTGTAGATGCTCAAACTGAGCTGTGAAACTATTTAAATTCCACTTGTATATTGAATGAGCCACGGTGGTGTATTAAAAAATAAGATCCTTTACTGGCCATTTAAGGGACTCTTTCCTAGTATTACCTCTGGAGAAGGATGTTTTAAAGTTAGGGCAGAATTAAGACTTTCCTTATTCGAGTGAATCTATTTTAACTCCCTTATCCACGAGAAGATTATGCAGCTTTTGCAGTGTTTCTACTAAGCCTTGAATATCTTCTGTGTAGTTTGGGGCTTCTGCTGCAAAATCGTGAGCACCAACTTAGTTTTGTATGAAACCAGTTAGCTGGGTGAAGTTGAGAATGAAGTCCTCTGGATTGTCTTCTATGATCTGTTTCAATGATAGTAGTCCTTCAAGAATTTGGGTTTTTTTTCCAATGGCTTAGGTTTCTTGCTGACAGGCTTAGAGGGTGCCTTACAATCTTCTTTTTCAAAATCTTCATCTGAGGAAGCATTAACACTTACATAAATTTCACTATCAACCTCGGTGGTAGAAGTTGAGTTGCTTGGTGAGCAAGTACGTTTTATGGGAGGTGTTAACATTTGGCTTTTAGTTAGTTTAGAAGATATCTTTAGGTTCTAAAGCTCAAAATATGGGAAAAACCGGGTTCTGAAATTCCCGCTCTTATTAGTTGCAGCTGAGATACTAGTGTTATGCCAAGGTCACCAAGAAATTCCTCTATTATACTGTCGGGGATAACTGGGCTTACATTAGATATTACTACTCTTCACATTCTTTGTTGTGAGGGGTCTCATTTCTAGTAACATGTTTACTTTTAATTTTCGATTATTTGAGACGAGATATTCAGCAATCTGTTTGTTTGAAAGGTCCATACAAATTCTGCCGTTAGATATACGGGAAACACATCTGATATTACTGGAATCAGTGAGTTTGCCGACTGAAATGTCATAACCTTTAAGAGGAATATGCTCTACTGCTTCAATGATTATTGCTTGTTCTTTAGATGGCGGTGACCTTGCTATAGATACATAACTTGAATTTCCGTGTTGATTACTCTTGATTTCCGCCATTATGCCGACAAAATTAGGTTAACTACAGCTAGACAACCGTAGCCACTGCGGATTACAGACGTCGCTTTTATATGGACAAATAAAATAATTTGTGTTTGTACTTTTATAACAGCCGTTAGCTTGAGATGCACTAAACGAAATTATAAACTCTTTATCACTCGTAGACAAGATCCGATGTCATAGCCTCCCTCTTTCGTTACGCTTTTGTGTTCCTTATAAGTGAAACTGTTCCCAACTGCTGTTTTGGCTCACCCTCTAACGACCTGCGTAACAATGCCATTCAGTATGAGACGAGGAGTGTTTCGCTACATTTTTCTTGCCCAACACTCAGACGGGCCTACGCTCAACACGGCATCCCCTCTAAATAATGCCTTAATATAATTACGAAATATTACGTTATATAATTATAGTATGATAATCAAAAGGAATACACTACTGCATTTTTGCTTTCTCTAGCGCATATGTAGGTACAACATACATAGTAGAGAAGGTATTGTATTCTACCCAAAAAAATCAATACAGAGATTTCGCCGAAAATGTTTCGAGAGCCCCCTGAATCCACAAAAAAATAATTGAAAGTGCGCGCGTGTATTTGGACAACATAACTTAAATGAAGATTCCGTTGAATACTAATCTCCTTTACATGAAATAAATTTCGATAATTTTGATTCTCTAAAATCGCTGTTTACGAATTTGATTAAAATGTATATTAAAATATACTTGCATGACATAATTTATATCTTAAATTTCTTAGGAATAACCTTTGAATGCCTTTTTTGCATAATTGGCAAACCGTAAGAGAGACCTTGTCAAAATAGTTTGTCGTTCATATTTTTGTTGTATAGGTAACCTTTTTGGAGGTATTCTATTTTATTGGTTTCAATTTTTTAAAATACTTGTACTTTTCTCAAACAGGAAGTCGTCCGTGTTTCTTTTGTTTTACTCCGGGTCGCGTAAAAAAGCATAACGACAGCTGTTGAAACATTTAGCTTGACTTTAGCACAGTGTATTCCCTTATTTGGATTAAAATGGAGTAGAAAGAAAAATCTTTTGCAAAATTTTTGTAGAACAGCTGGAGTCCTATGAACATAACACATCAGATTTTAAAACAATTTTTAACTTTAGTTCAGAATTTTGAGCTTGTTTTGCTGCACACAGACGACTGATTTGAGGTGGAATCGTTGACAAAGCAAGCCTCATTTCTTCATCGATGGATTGGAGTCTATTTGATGTTTTAATTTGTCAACGTCGAAAAGCCACACACATGTAGTTGAAAATGGTAACGCATTGTCATCTCGGAGACAGCCGGGTATTCACTGCCTATTAATTAAAGTTTTTCCAAAGACACTTCGAAAAAATTTAATTCAATGTTTTGTCTGTTTTCAAATTTACCACTTTCTCCTGTAAGGTTAAATTATTCGGGAGATGTTTCAAATCCACAATGAATGGCTCTCGAGCCCGTCAAATTCAACATTTCTTCTCCTGTTACTCGTTCGTGCAGTTATTTGCAAAAATAAAATGAAGAGAGGAATTTTTTAAATTTCTGTAGCAGTTTCTAATTCCAGCCCTAGTTCTATCATTTCTTTACATGCGGGCATTGTTATTGTGCAATTTTTTGGCCTTTACGATAAGTTTGGCTGTTCTAAGCCAGCCAGCTCCCTGAACTTTCGCGAAACACGTATCTTGTTTTGTCATTTTTGATCGTTATTTGTTTTGTGTTCCAACAACCGTCGAGAATCATAAGAATCTTTATCTACCAGAGGGATATTTAGTTTTAACGTTCTTTAATCTGTTAGGTCATGTCGGACGATGAATGAAATCGTTAAAGTGATGTTCAAATGAGCTTGGGGTCCATGAAGCTTGAAGACATTCCTCTTCTCATGATGAGGGAATACGTAGAAAAACTGTTACCCTAACCGAGATTCGAACTCGGAGCCTCGTGAATGTGAGGCATAGATGATATCCCCAGAGGAGCGGGCAATGATTTGTACGAATGTTTAAATTTACTTGAAACTATAGTAGCAATACCCAAAATTTTCACTGTGATATTGTACATATTTTGTCACTTACATACATTGTCAGCGAGTGAACCACCGTTTCTTTTTCAGGTTCGACGGTTTCACTTCTCTCAAGGATAAAACACAGGCAACGTATCCATATCGACAAGCATTGCATAGAAACAGCATTGCATAGAAACAGCCATCGTATATCGTTCAATACATCGCCCTCCGTGGTGTTATGGTTACCATGCTAACTTCATATACCCAAGGTCGCGGGAGGACGAATGGATTTTTTTCGGGTGTAAAAATCCTTGGCATGGCTTCCTTCGGAAGGAAAGTAAAGCCGTTGGTCCCGTTTTTTTAAAAAACGGTAACGCAGTCTGATCAGGACTCCGGTACTGTATCCCTATTTACATTTCCCCCCGTAGGTTTTACTGATTACTGGTTTACTGGTTTTACTGTTTCTTTTACAAATATATACACATTGCACAAACATATAACATCCATGCCCAAGGCGGGACTCGAACCCACGATCTCCTGCCCACGAAGCACCAAAGCGAGACGCTTTAGCGAGCGTGGCCATGGGGACCGGCTGTCGTAAAAGAACCGCAAGCCTGATGGAGACCTTTGAGCAAAATGAAGCGGTGTTTCACGCCCAATTTCGAATGGGACGCCGAGATCCATAGTAGTTAAAGAGCGTCCATAAATAACACGCCATTTTTTTATTTTCGTTCAATACTTAAACATCTGACTCGCGTTTCCCTTGTATCATTGTGTAATACAGTGCATATTTTGTTAAGAGAGAAAAAGGAAAGGATAGGTACAAAAGCATGCAGTTTGTTCTGCAAAGAATTATCTCTGAGAGAAAGATATTCATAAGAACAGTGCAACTACTAGTAAACTTCTCTACCCTCTAAATGCCAACGAATCACTTTTTTTTCTGGAATTCTATTCGAAATAAGCGTTTACTTGGAAGCATTTTCGTCATTTTCTCAAATGACTAATAGTCTTACTTAAAATATAATTTACAGGTATGCAAATAAAGTGCGTATTATGAATTTCTCTTGACTTTGAAATCCTCTTCATTCTCTGAATGATATGGGGATCGTAGGAGGTAGTGATGGTTAGAGCTGTGTTGTAACGTCAATATTTTCTTTATATACATCTATTCTATTACGGATTATGGTGCAGTTTTTGTATTTTTCAATCAGACTTCAATTTTCACTATTGCTTGCGTCAATTCTTGCGTATTGTTCTCCACTGCTATTAGCGTTTTTTTACCTTCTCTAGCACTTAAACATGAGGGTGAAGAAGCTATTTTGTCATACAGAAGTTCAAAACCCGATATTGCATCGTAAATAGATATTTCAAAGATCCCTTAAATCCATGAAAAACATTTTTAGGAAAAAGTCCATTAGTAACTGTAGCATAGCTTAAAAACGAAAGCTCCGATATATAGTAGAGTTTTACTTAGTTTATTTCTCAGGGATGCGACACGAAGATTTTAAAGAAAATACCCTCACCACAAACCATCCTATACATGAAATAATTTTCGAAAAATTTTATTTTCTCTAAAATGGCTCAAACTAGTTATAAAAATACCATATATTAAATACATTTACTTGACAAAATGTATATCTTTAATTTCTTGGCAATATCCTCTGAAGTCCCTTCGTTCTGAACTGCTTTAGCATAACAGAGAGGGAGGGAGGGCGAGAGAGTATACAAATCCAAGAGATAAAGATAGAAAAATAAATTATTTTTGACGTTATTTTATTTGAAACATAATCTCTTTTAGCTCGAATCATTTCCCCCCAGCTATTCTACTGTTTTAAACCTTCCAAAAAGTGGAAGAATTTCGGAAGATCCTCAAATTAGGCAACTGTTTGGGAGATATCTTCGTTAGACGTGAATCGTTTCCCGCCGAGACACTTTTATCAAGTTTAGAAATAGTCACTGGGGCCAAATCTGGTGAATACAGTAAATGTTGCAATTTGAACCGTAATTCTACAATTTTAGCCATCGAAACTGCACGGGTGTGCACCCTCGCATTGTCATGATGGAAGAGAATCTTTTTCTTTGCAAGATTATGGTGTTTTTTTTGTTTGTTTTTTGTTTATTTCATTTCTCCTTTCATCCGGTGCAGTAATGATGCATACTATTCTCCATTCATCGTTCTTCCTTTCTGCAAGTAATCAATGTACACGATTCCGCGGTATCCCAAAATACTGAGGCCATCACCTTGCCTGCAGATTTCACCATCTTTGCTTTCTTTGGAGCCAGCTCGCATTAAAAACCCACTGTTTCGACTGTACTTTAGTCTGTGGAGTGTAGTAGTGTATCCAAGTTTCATCCGCAGTTGTGTATCGACGCAGAAACTCGTCAGGATTGTGACGGAAAGGTGCCAAACCAGCTTCCGAGACGATTACACGATTGTCCTCATTCTCCATTGAGAGCAAACTCGAAACCCTTCTAGTCGGACCTAATTTTTGGTGCAAAATTGAACACTTTACCTTGTGATATGCCTGTGGCCTCTACTATTTCGTGAAATTTGTTTCGTCGATCGCTCAAAACCATATCCTGGATTTTGTTAATTTCAGAGGAAGTCGCCTTTGCTGGACGTTTGGAGCGATGTTTATCATTTGTGGATGTACAGCCTCGTTTAAATTTATTTATCCATTTGTAAATTGTTGCTAATGTAGATGTGCCATGAACTTCGTTCATTTCGGCTTTTATCTCTTTCGGCGTTAAGCCTTTTAAATGTGTGTTTAATCACCGCACGGAACTTTTTTCTCCATCTTTCTAACTAAGCACATGATAGATTCAAGCTCCTATGGCAACAAAACCACACGATGGATATAGCTGAAACTTCAACTGCCATCTAAGAGACGACGATTACGAGAAAAAATAACTACGGATCGAAAGTAACGCAGAATAACTTTTTTTATAGGGGAAAAAAAAAAAAAAGTTAAAACACACACACAAATTAACTTGCACCTTTTACCTACTTTTCGACATTGTTACCAGCTTTCTCAACACATTTTCCCATCGTGATACTAGTTTCAATATGCCCTGTTCGTAGAAGTGTTTCCGTAAAATATAGCCATCTCCGGACTGCTGATTTCACTCCCGTATCTGTCGCAATGCGTTGTCCGGCCAGGAATTTCTTTATGGGGCCAAACGAAAGTCCTACGGTGCAAGGTCCGAACTGTGGTGTTTGCAAGAGCACCTCCCAACCAAATTTGATTTTCTGACGAACAGCAGCAGCAACTTGGTGACGAGCATTGTCATGAAGTTTGACATTCAGCATTAATGTTATGGCGTTTGTCACGAATGGCACGACGTAACTTCACCAAAGTTTTAATGTAAGCTGCAGCACTCTGTGATCCTCTGTTCAGCAAAGTCCACCAATAAAACACCATGCATATCCCAGAACACTGTCACAAGCATTTCCTAGCAGATTGAGTCACTCCTGCGGTGCACCGCGTTAAGTAATCCAAGCTTATCGTTCACTGGCCTTTGTGGTGGTCTGCCAGGTCCTTAGGCACCCAGCGAGCACTAACTTTACGAACTTTCAACGTGTCATTAATAATATCGTGCTCTGCACCATAAGAAATGTTGAACTGTTGCAGCAAGATTCGCAGTTGCACACGGCGGTCGTTCAAAATTGCCGCCTTAATGCCTCTGACATTCTGCGGGGTTGCAGCTGTTATCGGCCTCCCGAAGCGAAGCGAATCACTAAAGCTCACAGGTTTCTTGGCAGTATACACACCTCCTGGAGACATTGCTACGTCCATACAATCGTCCCCATACACGCCACGCATGTCCCTGTGAATTTCACTCGGTTATGCCCTTTATCGAGCCACATCTCTGCTTTTCACACATGGACAATAGCATGCGTGCAATCTTTGTTGTGTAGTTCACGCTTCTCTCGCTAGACCTGTACATGAAACAAAAAATACCCTCAGTAGCGAAAACTTGAAACTATATATGTGAAATTGCAACATTCCAGCTGCAGTACAAAGGCAGAACAAATTATTGTGCATTACTTTTCGATTCGCCCTTGTAAATACAATTTTTTTTCGATGCTACGAATGTAATTTGTTGGATTTTCTAAGGACTCATTGAACGCCCCTCGTAAATCTCGTCTAAGCGCACAATTTGTATACATTTTTGTTGAGCTAACCATTTCCGAAATATTTGTTATTGTATTCAATTTTAAAATACTTTTCTCAAACAGGAAGTCGTACATGCATGTTTAATTTATTCCTGGCCATGCAAAGAAGCGAAATTCAATGCCAATCGGATAGCCAAAGCTTTTAAAACATTTGACTATTGCTTTAGCAGAGTATTCCCTTAATTACTTTCTACTTGAAAGGAACAAAGCAATATTCTGTTGATGTTTATCTCTATTAGCACGAAGTGGAAAGAATAATCTTTTATAAGACATTTCTTTACAGAGCAGGTAGGGAAAGATATGCCACTGGGGGCCCAGATTTTTGTACCACCCCGATTAGCTGGTCTTTCTTTCATTTCCTTTCTTTCTTGCTTTCTTCTGTACTTGCATTTAACTGTTTCCATAAAGTGTGCCTTTCAACCTAAATGTATTGCACGAAACCAGCCCTTTCCATTTTAAGGCACATTTTTAATTTCTCTACACATACTATGTACATGGTGAATAGAGAAGATATTGAATTCCACCCAAAAATTCAATATCGAGATTTCACCGTAATGCGCGCTCGCGCGTGTGTGTATTTGTGCAACATAGCTCAAAAAAGAAAAAAGAAAAAAAAAGGTTAAAATACCAAACTTGGTATTTAAGTTTAGCGTGTTCCAAGGATGCGACATGAAGAGGTTAAGAGAATTGATCCCCCACCCCAAACTACTCTTTATATGGAAACACTTAAGAAAATTTTGTTTTTCTCAAAATTGGCTCATAATTACTTTGATTAAAATACCTTGTATTAAATATATTTACACCACAAATAAAATGTATATCTTCAATTTTCTGGGAATAGCCTCGGAAGAAATCTTTATTCTGGATGAATTTTACATAACTGGTAAACCGTAAGAGATAGACAAAAAGTTATTGCACAAGAAAAGTAAATCTCATTAAAACACACTTGTAACCCATTTTTGTTTTTTATAAAAAGATATTCATTGTTATGGGTTTTAGTGTTAAACTACATAACTTTTTTTTTTAACGGGAAATCTCCTTTCGTTTTATTTGCCGAGCAAAGTGAGCCGAACTTCAATAATTGTTCACAAAAGCAACCAGCTTTTAAAAGATTTGCCTATCGCTTTAGCTTAGCGCAATACCTTATTTACCTTTCCGCTTAAAATTACGCAGATAGAAAATTTCTTGTAATACTTGTCTCGATCAGCATGATATACATACAGATGTTTTGTAAAAGTAGTTTGTTTATAGAACAGGTAGAGAAAGTCGTGAATGGAACAGATTTTCCTACTTACATCTGGACCTTTCTTCCTGCTTGTTGCTCTAACTTTAAAATTACCTTTCTCTTTTGTTGCTTATTTGGTTAGGGTTGAAAAAGCAAAGGGTTTACTTCAAATTTGAGTTGAATAAAATCGTCTAGTTAGTGCTTTATTCCTTTCCAGATAACGAGGAAAGAAAAAATATATTTGTGTGTGAAATTTGGATCCACAGAAAACGTGAATGGAAGCGCTTGGTTGCTCAAATGATAAATTTTCCAAAGAGCTGAGTTGCCCAATAAAAACCAAGCGGAATGGCTTAGGCGGATGCGTACTTGGCCCGCATTCGGGAGACAGCGGGTTCTCTCCCAGTGCTTTTCCCGGGGGTTTCACCGGGTCGACAGGGAATGGTGGGTAGGTTTCTTTCATCCCCCAAATTTTCTGTGCCTCCATGCAGTTTCCATTGTCTAATTCATCAATGATCCCGTTGGCTTCTTTCAGGGTTGGAAGTGTCGGTGATGTTGCTTGATGTGTCGTGGGGAAAAAGGATGTTCAAAGTGACTATCTCCGTTAGAGGTGTCGCTAAGTTATTTTCGCGTAACTGTTAGTTACATGCTATAATGTTTATCACGTTCGCAGTTACATTAGAATAATGGTTACCAGTGACAATTAGCCATAACTGTTTCCATAGAAACTATTTCTATGCCGATTTTATTTGATGCAATCTAGTTGACAAGTGCGTGCGTCACGCGCGCGCATTCCTTCGTGTTTCCTTTGTTGCCTGTAGGAACCTATAGGGTCTGCTTGTTTTAAGCGTAACTATACCAATAGGGTTGTACTCTAGGATTAATTTCATGCTATACTAACCTTCAACGATAAACGATAAGTAATAAAGATTTGTATTTATTTTTTACAATATAAAATTTTTTCCCTAAAATTGCAGTGATTTTTTTTTTAAATGAATAAGAGTAAAACCGACATAACTACAGCCAAATGTAACCCCATTAGCTTCCAAGCATCACCGATTATTTTACTTTAGCTCTCCCCGTCCTTTACCACAATCATTGGTATTTGAACTTGCAAAATTTGGCTTTGACTGGATGGCCATTACCTATCGGTTAACACTCGTGGCCGTTTGAACCACTTTTTTGGTTAGTGCCTTTGGCAGGATTGTGAAAACTGGTTTAGAAGAATTTAAACGTTTAATTGAGGACAAAAAGATTAATAAAGGATCTACATTTATTTTCATTTCTATTTTTTCTATTGTATATAATTTTTTAGGTTTATTCCCATATATTTTTACTAGAACTCCAGTTTTAAACTTGAATTAAAGGAACAATTACATATGTAGTATATTAATGCTGGCAACTAAGGGTTAATGAATATTCCCGCCTTAAGTACAGTTCTCTTATGACATGCAGATGGGAATAGTCGCCAAAAACCATGCAAATCGAGGGTGGAGAAGCATACATTGTACGGTATTAACAATATTCGGCCTACGGTTATTGTTTGGTAATGGGGCCGTCCTTTCATCTTTAAGGTTTAATCCAGAAATACTATTGCATATATCTCTTTGTTATATGAGGTTAAATGCGTAAATATCTATAACAATTCCAAAAGAAAGTAAACTGAAGACACATACCTTCCATACTTTGGGAATTCTCAAGATTGAGGCATTTAACGTTTCGGTAAACAAGCTTAGAGAATAGACACTTTGAAACTGTGGTTCTTGGTTCACCACTATTTTAACAATTGAAACTATTAGTACATATCCTTGATTTGACCGCACCAGCATGCGTATATTTTGCTACTAATCAGCATTGGCAGTTTATTCTTACCGAACATTTATAAAATCTTGTTCACTTATAAATTGCATTGTAATGCAATGAATGCAATTTTCTGCCTGAGTGAGAACTGGTATGTTTGTGAAGCGAAAAGAAAAAAATTTTGGACCCCAAGATTGATTGCGACGATTACCCAAACTTGTAAACACCAATGGCTATGTCACAAGAATGAGTCTACATAAAGTATGTGTCTCATTCATTAATGCAAACCGTATAATAATCTTTAAGATTTGTAAAGGAAGGTCATTAAATACAACTTATCAGAATTTTAAATGGGGGGGGGGGAGAAAGAAAAAAAGAAGGAAAGTAAAGGGGCCCACGCGCGTCTCAAATACGTTTCTTATATCAAAAAAGCAAGTTGGTAGCAAAGTTGCTAGCTAGTTCTCGCCAGATGGTATATTAGATGGACAAGATTATTCACGACCTGCGTTACGGGATAATTACTTATGTTCCAGGTAACCGATTACAATGCACATACGTGTTTGTCGCACAGACTCTGTAACAGTTAAGAAGATAATTAGATTCGTTGTGAATGTAATTGTTACTAGGTAACTAGTTATTCTCTTGTCTGAGTTGCTTCTACAATCGTAAAGATATTTTCTGCCCATCCCATATCTCCGTCCTCCGACTTCGGTTAGTTACCGGGATGAGGTCCGCTCCTGGCATTGGGTGCTCCACCCGTGTGGAGCGGGGCCGCAGTCTGCCTTTCAAACTGACTGAATCCTTCAATCTGAGACTGTAGAGACCCTGACATTGCTGTGCCGTCGCTTCTGGTTCCGCTGCCTTGTATCCTTACCTCCTTCCCAGTGATACTCCCTCCGGCGTAGGTAAAATATCCCTATTTAGGTTCGGTGAGGAGTGCCCTGCGACCTAAGAAAATGAACGATTCATATTGTGCCTTGGCTGTACATCATGTCAATTGTGTGAACAGGGTTCAGAAAGTATTGATAACCTAGATTTTATGACTGTTTCTTCAAAATACCTTTAGATAATTGATATATCATGGCACGATAGGATGTCACCATCTCCTATAAGGGCTTTGTAAATGTGGATGTCTAAGATCCTAGTCATTTTATCATTTTCCATTCGAGGTTTTTCGTAGTTGTTGATTCAGAAGTTTTGGCATATTGAAAATACCTTTGTTTTACATTCTCTATAGTATTTAAACATCTTGCATTCCACCACAAAAAATTCTATATTGAGAGCACCGGAAATGCATATTTTAGCCATCTTGAGTCCAAAAGAAAGTGTTTAGAAAAATATGGATGAGAGCGAGACAGAAAGAGAAGAGCATTACTGAAAAACAACTGCTGATAAATTCGTATTTAATTTCAGTGCGACACGAAAACTGTTTTTTTAAGAACTCTTAACTATCCTTTATAGGGAAAATGTTTGGTAATTTGTAGTTGAAATCTTGGTCTTACCCGTGGTTTAACGGTTTATCCTTGCAACATTTTTAGACTTACGTTGCACTTGTCCAATGACAGTGCGTTTCTTTGTATGTGTTTACAAATTATAAAGCACACTTTAAAGTAGCAAATGTGTTTCTAATTGGTAATGTGTGGAGGTGGTATACGAGGTCATAGTGGAATGGTTGTTGCATACTTCGTCAGCTGCATTTGTTAGAAATCCATGAAGTATAAGTGAGTTTACACACTGCAAACATATCTCGCTGATATACCATGTGCATCTATGATTATAGCATGTTCTTTAGAAGGGGCACTTAGTGTTATTTAAACATAACTATGCAGTGCATATTTGGTTGGGGATTGGGAGCTGATTGTATCTATTTTAGCTGAAGATAAAAATCCATTTGCGAATTGGTTCTGTAGTGGGGTTATATTGGGTATCCATCTGGACAACGTCAGAACACGTGAACACAAAGAAATGTGTAACCCGATTAAAGTTCATCTCGGGTACAAACACTACTTAACTCCATGGCACGACAGCTCACGGGAAACCTTGGCCTACCGTCCGGCCGCTGCGTCCCCCATCTCGGTCCACTACAGACGTCATGGATGGGGTGCAGTATTGGAGGGTGAGACGTGGTCAGCGCCTCGAGTCCCCCCGGCCGGTTAATGCGGTCCTCATGACCTGGAGCCGCTACTTCTCCATCAAGTAGCTCCTCAATTGGCCCCCCCAGGGACCTTACGAGGCTGAGTGCACCCCGGGCCAGGTCTCCTAGCGGGGGAAAAATCCCCACGCCGGGGATCGAACCCAGGTCTCCCGCTTGGTAAGCAGCAACGCTACCACCGCGCTGAGACGACCGTACAAACACTAGTTATCCTTTAAAACATTTTAACTACGCAACAAAATAGAAAAAAACCTCTGATGTTCCAGTCATTTGACTTTTTCTATATATATATATATATATATATATATATATATATATATATATATATATATATATCTGTAACAATATTAATAAAAACTTCTGCTTCTAATTCATGCTAATCGAGATAAATATAAGCAGACTTTTTTTTTTGTAAGTCGAAGGGAAATAACGGAATACACTAGACTAAAAGATAATCAAAAGCTGGTTACAATGTAGATGAATTGTTTCTTTGCATTGCCAGGACTTGACAGATTCCCGTATGTGAAAAGTATTTTAAAACTGAAACCAATAATAAGAAATATCTCCAAAAATGTTAAACTCCTTGTTATTGGTTTCAGTTTTAAAATACTTATCACATACGGGAATATGTAAACTCCTGGCAATGCAAAAAAAAAAAAAAAAAAAAAAAAAAAAAACCCTTAAACCCTTACTTACAAGAAAGCGAGTAATAAGGCCATTTCTGCTAATGTTTATCTCGATTAGCATGAAGTAAAAGGAGAATAAACTTTTTAATGTTGCGTTGCCGAGATGTAGAGAAAGTCGTGTGAATGGAGCACGTCAGATTTTCTTAATTTATAAATTCCAACATTTAGGTGGGATGTTATAAATTTAGTATACCAGCATTTTAAAATTTAACATTTTTATGATAAATCGTTAAACAAGAAGGTGCTGTTAAGCAATCTATGCAGCCGCTATATCAGCGAATTTAGAAACGTATACTACGTGCGCTGGTCACTGCTTGCTCCACATTCACAGACAAATTTGACGCACTAATTCTTTTGGAAGCGAGGAGTGTGAACTTTGACCTCTATCTTGTATGATGATGGCTTATCTTTGAAGAAAAAAAATCGCTACACTTGGGTTTAATTTATTCTCATATTGGCTTATTTTGCTTTAACTGGTTGGTTTTGAAATAGTTTTAAAACATACAGAGTATAGAAAAATGAGTTGGATGCAGTTTTAGTTGTGACGGAAGAGACGGTGTGCGTGTCCGTTCAGAAAAAATCTGATGTGTTCCATTCACATGACTTTCTCTACAACTCTGCAATAAATTATTATTAAAAAGCTTATGCTTCTATTTACTTCCTGCTAATCAAGAAAAAATTAGCAGAAATAGTCTTATTGCTTGCTTCCTTGTAAGTAGAAGCGAAATAAGGGAGTACCATAGGTTAAAGTAATGGTCAAAAGCTGGTTGCTATGTGACTGAAGTTCCTTTGTTTGTATGGACACGAGTTCACAAAGTCCTGTATGAGAAAAGTATGTTTTTTATAGCTGAAACCAAAAACAAGGAATATCTCAAAAACAATCAACTCCACGAAAAAAATGTATGTAACATAAATTGTGTGTTTTAAAGTGCTCTACATTTGTTGTGTGGTAAGTTTTTGTCCATCTCTTACGGTTTAGCAGTTATGCAAAATTCTGTAAAATTGACCCAGAATAAAGTAGTCTTCAGAGGCTATTCCCAGAAAATTCAAAATATACATTTTATGTGTCAGGTAAATATCTTTAATATACGATATTTTAATCAAAATCGTTAGCGATTTTTTAGAAAATCAAAATTTAGAAAATACTTTTTTTTTGATACAGGGGACCCTAAAACATATATTTCCGGTGAAATCTCGGTATCGAATTTTTTGATGGAGTGCAATACCTTCTTTATACACTATGTACATAGTGCGTATGGAGAGAGTAAAAATGCGGAATGGTCTAATAAGTAGTTTTGCCTGTAATGCAAAATCCTGTGCAACCAATATGATGGGTACTAATGTTTATCTATTAGCATGATTAGCAAGAATTTCTTATAAGAGTAGTATGTAAATCAGGTAGAGAAAGTTGTGCTAATGGAATACATCAGGTTTAGTTTTGCGCTGGACAGAATTTACCATCTTTGCACTGATAATGAGCTCAATTAGAGGAAATAAACATTTCCGTTAAAATGTTTAGGAATAAGTATCTCGTACATATCGTAATTTATTAGCACATTACAGTCTTTTGGATTGCCGTCGTTTAACGTCCTTTAACCTGGTTGGTCATATCGGACGATGAATGAAATTGGTGAAATGATGCTCAAATGATCTCGGGGTCCATGGAGCTTAAAGTTACTCGACATCTTCTCAGGATAAGGGAAAATCCCGAAAAAAACCTTATCCGGGTAATTCACCCTAAGCGAGATTTGAACTCCCGACCTTTCGCATGTGAGGCGGACATGCTACCACCACACTACCCAGGCGGGCAATTGCCGACTAGTAATTGCTAAATTATGTTTTGTTACTATGGCTGAACTATGTTGGACTATTACTTTATTTTAAAAGTTGTAATTCTAGTAATTGTTTTTTGGTGCAGCAACTATTCTCTACTCAATGGTATTCTCGACGAAATATCAAAGCTTTCTTTGGTTTGTTTTAAACTCCCCATGTTCGTGTTCTAATACCCAAGGCTTATAAATTCAATGTAGTCTAAACTATCTAAGCATTAGAATTATAATCTGTCTTATAGGCAAAACTTTTCAATGGTGAAATAATTATCAAAATCCATTACTTTTGCATACCCCAAACAATTTTCTTCAAAATTAATGTAGACTCGGTTACTTTATTTCTGACGCACCACCATATTGAGAGCGTTGCGATTGCAAACCACGGCACTGAAAATCTTAATGGTGATTTCTCAGTAATTACACTCAACGCAAGTGGTTTTCGTTTGATGAACAGAGTACAAGTTCCAGAATGACTAACATCTACTAAAATAACTTGCACCTTTTCTGATGTGCTCACATTTCATGTTAGTGTCGAAAGTTGTAGTTCTTAAAACGGATAAATTGGAAACTAGCGGAGTAAACTGCAAAACTTTGCAAGTCTAGTTGCAATATCGTAGAATTAGCCTCGGAGAATTAGTTTTTGGAAAGCTTGTCTTGATACGTGCATACTCAAGCGCCCAAGCTTGTTTTAGTTCATCTGGATTGTGCTGCTCAGAACACGGAAACAGAGCGGTAACAACCGACGCAAGTAGTATGCACAATGCGCGTAGCTTGGTTTGTTATTCATCACTTCTTTGATTCCATTAAACGTATAATTGCTTCACGTTTTAAAAATGAACAGGGAAGCCTATTTTAGTTATTGAGGTGCTTTATTTCAAATACTAGCGCAGATATACTGTACGATTCACTCTGTTACGCACAGATACTATGGTTTTCCAGTGCGTGAACTATGTGGGCGTAAGATTTCCTCCCACACCGGATCGCACTGCGCGGGCATACTAGCCGCCGTATCGATTTTGACCTCGTTATTTGTCCCGTCCCCGCCCCCGCATCCTCGGCGGTATATATAGGGCATAAGGACGGGGACGCCACGAACCACAGTCTGCTGTTGACTAATGAGTTTTGGTCGAAATGGAACCAACGTAGGAGAATTCGAGGATACGCGTCTTCTACCTAGGAATTGACCGTTGCTGTAATCTGCGGTTTGAACAAATTCGTTTGATTAGGTTCAAATTTCTGAAATTTGACAAAACATTGTCTGCCACACGCATTGACACATCCTACCATGCATCAGTGTTACTAAGTTATTTTAGGGGGTAGAAAACTAAAACTTGTAAAACTACATAGTTTTGTTTGCACGGTTTTAACATTTTGTTTCACTACCTCATGTCGAATTCGCAAATATATCTTTGCTTTTCTGCTGATGGACATACGCATTTTTACCCATTCATGACATTCTTAGTCGTTTACCTTGCATAACTTGTTTCTCCTTAAAATATCTTACTTTCTCTACACGTATTATGTACATAGTGTATAGAGAAAGTATTGTATTACACCCAAAAATTCGATACTGAGATTTCACCGGTTATGTGTTTTGAGACATCCTCAGTCCAAAAAGTGTGTTTAAAAAAAGTGTGTGTGTGTGTGTGTGTCTCTCTCTCTCTCTCTCTCTCTCTCTCTCTCTCTGCAGCATAGCTCCAAAACGAAAAGTCCGTTAAATACCAAACTTGGTATTTTAGTCCAGCATCTTCCAAGGATGCGACACGAAGATTTCCAAGGACCCCCCCCAACCCAAACTACTCTTTACATTGAAAAATGTTCGAAGATTTTTATCTTATAAAAAATAGCTAACGATTTTGATTGAAATATCGTACATTAAAGATGTTTGCATCCCAGTTAAATTGTTAATCTTGAATTTTTGGGAATAATCTCTGAAGATATCTTTATTCTGGATGAATTTTACGGAATTTTGCATTACTGGTAAACCGTAAGGGATAGACAAAAACTTACTTAATGGAAAATTAAAACTTTGTTATACCTATACTTTTTTAATAAGACGATTTCTGCTAATTTTTTCTCGATTAGCATGAAGTAAATAGAAACTAACAATTTGTTGTGGAGATGTAGAGAAAATCATGTGAATTGAACAGATATTTTACTTTCTCTGCACGAACTATGTACATAGTGTATAGAGAAGGTATTGTATTGCACTAAAAAATTCTATACCGAAATTTCAACCGAAACACGTTTTTGAGACTCCCTGATTAAAAAAAGAAAGCGTTTTTAGAAAAGTGTGTGGGGGCGGGCAGAAATGAAAAGACTGTTCAATACCAAACTTGGTATTTAAGTTTGGCATCTTCCAAGTAATTCACCCCAAATACCCTTTTAAATGGAAAATTTTTCGAAAAGTTTGACTTTCTCAAAAATAGCTAACGATTTTCATTTAAATACCTATGTTTGAAATATTTTTATGACAAACTAAATGTACATCTTGGATTTTGTGGGAATAGCCCCTGAAGACCTCTTCATTCTGGGTGACTTTATAACTGGCATACCGTCAGGAATATACAAAACTTACTACACAAAACATGCAGATCTTATTAAAACACGCTTTATTATTTTTTTTAAAGAGTTAACCGTTTTCGATATATTCCGGATTATTGGTTTGTTTTAACCAAACGTTTCTCAAACGGGAAGACTTCTTTATTCTAGTTTCTTGTTTGTTTAATCCCGGCAAGCAAAGGATTGGAATATGTTTCACATAACGACGTACTTTAGCATGTGCATTTTCTTATTTCCCTTTTACTTGCAAGGAAGCTAGTGTTACGACTAATTCTGCTTATGTTTATCTTGATTAGCATGATGTAGATAACAGATTAATCTTCGGAATAAAAGGCTTGTGTGCCGTACAGCTAGAAGACATCATGTGAATGGAACACTTCCGATTTTTTTCCTTCTACTTACAAGGGACCACGCAATATAAACAATTTCTGCTAATGTTTATCTCGAATATGATGTAGATTAGGAATATGCGTTTTAACAATTATTTGTTAGATATGTAGAGAAAGTCATGTGAATGGAACACAAATTTTTGTGTTAACATTTTGTCGAAATCATAATGCATCATGGCAGGAAAATCACGTGACAGCTCCATTTGCAATGTGCTTCCGGGGGTGATCTTGCTAAATCACTTGCCATATTGTTGCATAAAAGTGTATTTAATTTATTTAAGATCACTTTATAACAACAAAGGTAATCAACGACCACAAAAGTGTCTTTATAGCCTTAAAGTATTATAATGCTGTCACAAGGTTTCTCCGCTCCTAAAAACTTTAGGATTGACCCTCGTGCATGATTAAAATGTATGTTTTGAATTGTTTTGGTAATTTTCTCTGAACATTTTTTCACAGCTGCTAAACCGAAAGAGAAAAAATTAAGAGAAAAAAAAATAAATCTTGTTAAAACTCAATTTGTTTTATACATTTTTTGTGGAGTTAATCATTCCTGAGGTATTACTTGTTTTAATTTCCCAATACTATCATCAAATGATTAGAATGAAATAGTAGAATAAGCTTTTGTAAGAATAGTTTGTTAGTCATGTGAGTATAACATACCAGAATTTTTCATTTATAGCATCATTAATGCATTCAGCATACCATCAGCTATTGTAACTTGTTTTTGGAGGCCTCAAAATATGGCAGCTCTGCTTATCTGGAATTTCACATCCGTAATATAAACAAGAATGTTGATTTATTACTTTTTTCGTGGCAAAACTTTGTTCCAAGTAGTCGTTATTCAGTAACACACACATTCCGCTATATGCTGCTAGTCTCATTTGTCTTGCTTCCAGTACACAGTGAAATACCTGGCAGTTCATTTGTATATTCTGGAAAGTCTTGACATCCACATTCATGTCTACCATTTTTTTGCTTCATTACTCAAATATATCCTGTTTACAGATTATAAAGCATTTAGTTATTTACTCTCTTCGTCAGACTAATTTCCTGTTAGTTTTCACTCGTTCATATCTTCCAGCCCAATCAAAGAACATTGTTTCTTTTACTTCCGTTTATGCAATTTAAACTTTTTAGTCTTATCTATAGATCTTAGGTATTTCATACTAATCAGATAGTCTGATTTACAAGAATGCTGTCTAACTGATATATTTTAATCTTGACTTCGAGGGTTTTGAAAAAGCATACAAACTCGGCATTCATCTGCACAAGTAGGCAACACTTGGAGAAATCAAATCGGATTGATCGGCACAAGGATTTGTTTCCAAATTTGAACAGCGTATACCTTTGAGCGATATAGATCGTCGTTATTCACTTATTTTGCTGTATATCTGAATATATATCACATATGAAATTACTTTTATTTCTCAATTTTTAACAAGGAGCTGCACTTATCTCCTTTTAGAAATTCAGATGTGCTTACAACCCCCCCCCCCCTTCTCTGTCTCGCTCTCTCTACCCCATTCTGACTATTTTGCGTCTCCGTGAGTTGCATCTGGGATATGAAATTAACACGAGCTCAAGGGATGGGCATCGGACAACAGAAATTTACCTCCAAAGAACTGCATTTCTCATAATAGAAAAACCACAATTTAGTTTCCACTATAGTCCACTTACCGACCCCAGTGAAGTTCCTCGCTATTATCTTAATGTTTATCTTTGTCAGCACTCCACAATGGGTAGTTTGGCATTTGCTCCTCTTTTGTTTTCAACTGCTTCCTAACCTTCGGCTTCAGACATACGACAGTTTTAGCCAGCCTCGCAATTCAAGAAATGCACTGTGTGGAGAATTAAACACCATTTATCCACAACGCGTTTCTGCTTGCTGTTAATTTAGAATTTTTACCAGGAAGGTAGGCCCATTGAAGAAATCCATCCCACATAATTTGAAAATAATTTTGGTCATTCTGTAAAACATGGAATGATTTTGGAGTTTTATATTGTATATACTAAAGATGTTAAAGAGGAACCTGTGTACCAACAGATCTTGAATGCACTCAGTAGGTGAGAGCACGGTATGGTTATTTTGAGTTTTGTGTGTAACTTTCTAGCGCCGATGAAATAGATGTGTTCGGAAGCCTCACAAGCAACCACTAATCCGCTATCCTGTGATGTCTGCTCTGCTCCACAGACATGCAGAATATTAGCGTTTTCCCTGCGTAGTTTAGCTAGGAAGGTTTGCATGGTCAAAAGCATGATTAGCTTAAAAGAAAGATCTTTTAGAAATTAAATACCCCTATACAAAGTATTTGCACATTAAATTGCAATAATTGGTCTATTTTTTAATGTTTAAAATACCGGCAACATTTTATTTCTTTGCTTTGATTTTCTTTGTTAGCATAAACAATTTTAACTGTAGCATACGCGGACCGTTCAGTAAGCACGCGTTTAAGGAATGAAGACTTAATTTCTTAATATAGTCCTCGTTTAGGGTCATTCTCTTCAAACGTTTTTGCAATTTTGTTATTAATCTGTGTTCCATTCACGTGACATTCTTTATAAACTATTACAAAGGACATAGCGTAGGAGTAGGATACAATTGAAATTAGGTTCGCGTCGCACGGCTAGAAACAAAACAAGATGAAACGAGAGATGGCCTCTCGTTGAGAAAAGTAGCAAAACATCTGATGTTCCATTCACGACTTTCTCTAATCTCTGCAACAAATTATTGTTAAAAAGCTTATAATTCTAGTTAATTCATGCTAATCAAGAAAAAAATTAGCATAGTCTTATTACTTGCTTCCTTGTAAGCAGAAGGGAAATAAGGGAGTACTATAGGCTAAACTAATAATCAAAAGCTGGTTGCTATGTGACTGAAGTTTCTTTGTTTGTATGGACAGGAGTTAACAAATTCCTGTATGAGAAGTATAAGTTTTTCAAAGTTGAAAACAAAAACAAGGAATATGTCACACTATGAACTCCACGAAAAAATGTATATAAGATAAATTGTGCGTTTTAAGGTGCTCTACATTTTTTGTGCTGTAAGTTTTTCTCCATCTCTTACGGTTTAGCAGTTACGCAAAAATCCATAAAATTCATCTAGAATAAAGTAGTCCTCAGAGGCTATTCCCAGAAAATTCAAGATATACATTTTATTTGTCGTGTAAATACCTAGAAATTTTAATCAACATCGTTAAGAGCCATTTTTGAGAAAATCAACATTTTCGAAAAAAGTTCCATGTAAAGGGTGGTTGGGTGTGGGGGAATTTTTCTCAAAAGCTTCGTGTCGCATCCCTGGAAGATACTAAACTTAAATACCAAGTTTGGTATTTTACCGGCTATTCGTTTTTGAGTTATCGTGTTCACAGACACACGGACACGGACCTTTTTCCGAAAATGCTTTTTTTTTTTTTAGATAAAGGGGACCCTAAAATATATATTTCCGGTGAAATCTCGGTATCGAATTTTTGGGTGGAGTGCCATACCTTCTCTATACACTATGTACATAGTGCGTATAGAGAAAGTAAAGATGGAACCAATAACAGGGAATATCTCGGAAAATGTTAACGAGAGAGAGAGAGAGAGAGAGAGAGAGAGAGAGAGAGAGAGAGAGAGAGAGAGAGAGAGAGAGAGAGAGAGAGAGAGAGAGAGAGAGAGAGAGAGAGAGGGGAATAAGTTTTTATCCATCTCTTGCGGTTTACCAATTGTGCACAATTCATCCAGAATGGTGGTCTCCGGAGGCTATTTGCAGGAAATTCAAGGTATACTTTTTATCATGCTTTAATATACTACGGTACTTTAATCAAAATCGTTAGCCATTTTCCAGAAAAATACACACAAAAAATCCATATAAAGAGTAGTGAAAATCTTCTCATCCTTGGAAGATACTAAACTTAAGTACCAAGTATCTCATCTGGTGTTTAACGGTCTTTTTGTTTTTGAGCTATGAGGTCGCTCCTCCCATACGCTCGCGGACTGTTTTCTAAAAGTGCCTTTTGTGGATTCAGAGGACCTCGAAACATTTCCAGTGAAACCTCGGTATAGAATTTTTGGGTGGAATAAAATACCTTCTCTGCCTTTTATATGTATAGTACATGTAGAGAAAGTCAAAATAGGAATTGCTAAACTCTGCAAAATACGCTTTTACCTTGATCTCGTTTGATCTACATTTTGTTCTCAAGATCCATTTCATGTTTAGGAAAAGGAATCGCAGGTAGCCATGTCAAGCGAATGGGGCAAAGGAGGGAAGGTGCGGTAATAATTCAAAAAGCAATTCTTGCAGTTTGGAGCCAACTCCGGATGAATGTGCTGTTACGTTGTGAAAAAAAGTTTCGTCGCCAAATGGGATCGTGTCTTCTACTTGTCGAATCGGACCAATAACTCTGAATTATTGTCCACAGCGTGATAGCGTTTCCTTTTTCTAAGAAGTCTTAAGACTGTATCACCCTTCGCCAAAAAATCTCACCATTACTTTTTCAGCCGATGGGATCATCTTTGCCTTCTTTGGCGCGAATTATCCGGAAGCAATCCATTGTTTTGGTTATTGCTTGTTTTCCGGAGTAAAATGATTAATTCGGGCCTCATTGACGGCAACAACTCGACGCAAAAAGTACTTTGGATTTAGCTTAAATAGTTCTAAACAGCTCGTAAACTGTAACTGCTGCATTTTACGAATCTTTATTTCTACAAATCAAAGTTAAGTATTTGAATAAGATTACCACTTTCGAGAAACCACAAAAAACATTTTACATCAAAGTCGTTAGGTATGTTTCGATTTAAAAACAATTTAGACGTAATATTTCCAAATGTCTTAACAGAAGGCGTTTTATAATTTTTTGAGTGTGATAAATGATCAGAGCTTTCATGCTGCAACTTGCATTGGAATTCTCGAGACAACCATAGAGAACAAGATAATAACTACCCGTGTTTCAAAGTAGACGGTGTTACCATTGTGCATTAGTTAAAAGTCAAAACAAATTTGATAGCGATTCATGTTTTAGTTTGAATTTGGTAGACTTTTCATTTAGTCTGTTTCCACTACAATGGAAAACGTGCAGTATCCTGTAGCGATTAGCTTTTTACTTTCTGTACACGTAATATACATAGTGTATAGAGAAGGTATTGTATTGCACCCAAAAAATTCGATATCGAGATTTCACCGGAAGTATGTTGAATAAAAAATTAGCATTTTTAAAAAATGCCGGTGTGTATCTGTGGGCAACATGGTAAAAAAAAAAAAAACTATATCCGCTAAATTCCAAACTTGGTATTTAAGTTCAGTATCTTCCAAGGATGCCTCCCAGGGCCTACTATGCTAAATACGGATTTGCCGCATCCGGGGTCCCGAGCCAACCCTGACTCCCTCGTGTGGGCAATCTTTGAGCGGTGAGGGAGTCAGTACATGAAAATGCCCACGTGTAGACCAGCACATCTGAGCTTGGGCTTCTGATCTGTAACTGGGGAGGGTGCGTAACTCAATACACCACTTTAGTTTCTGCTTCGTCTAAACGGGAGGCTAGGGACTAATCCACGATTTTCTCAAATGGCTAATGATATTGATTAAAATTTCATATTTAAATATTCGCGAGGTTCACCCCGAAAGTTTTTTGTAGCGGTCACACATTTTTTTTTTTTCAATTGAGTTGTAATTGCTCCTTTTTTTTACTCTGTAGTCTGTCTTCCAACATAAGTTTTATTCCCTAGATTTTGTAACATGCCCTTTATTTTATCTGATTTTACATTGTTTTTAGCTCTGGCGTATTTATTGGACCTTGTTTTTATGAGGACTCTAATAGCCATGTAGTCGAGCGCCTCTAAACACCACCTCATAATCTCATCTTCCAAGGATGCGACAAGATGATTTTCAATAATCCCCACCCCCAACTACCCTTAACATGTAAGCATGTTCGAAAATTTTGATTTTCTCAAATTGCTCTTGATGATTTTGATTAAAATATTGTATATATTAAAATATATCTACACGACAAATAAAATATATATCATGAAATTTCTTCATGAAATATATATCATGAATAGCCTCCGAAGACTTTTTATTCTGGACGAGTTTTGCGGAATTTTGCATAACTCGTAAACCGTAAGAGAGACAAAAACTTGCTTAACAAAAAACTTAGAGCTCGTTAAAACACAATTTATCTTAAATGCATTTTTTTCATGGCCTCACTGTTTTTGAGGTATTCCTTGTTATTGGTTTCAATTTTATAATACACTTCTCGTACGGGAATTTGTCAACTTCTGGCCATGCAATACAAAGGATCTTGAAGCATAGCAACCAGCTTTTAGAAGAGTTGATTATCGGTTTAGCCTATGGTACTCCCTTATTTTCCTTCTACTAACAAGGAAGCACAAGTAATAAGACCATATCTGCTCCCCCCCCCCCCCCCAATTAGCATTAAGTAAATAGAAGAATGAGCTTTTTAACAATATTTCGTTAAAGGGGTGTAGAGAAAGCCATGCGAATGGAACAATATTTTTTACTTTTGGATGGGAAAACTTGCGAAGAGATAAAGCGAATTGGAATTTTGTCCAGTAGCCATCTCTTACGAGGTATGGGATTCTTTTACCTACACATGAACATCCTATGGATTTTTAGTCCGAAAAAATCAATCAGCCTCCACCGGGATTGAACCCGCGTATGGTACTAGAGATAACCATTACACTACGGAGGGTGACAATGTCCACCCGATTCGGTATTTCAATCCGGATACACCGGCTGAGAGGGGTTTGAATAACGCCGGTTATTCAAACCGAAGTTTAGACTTGTCAGAAACTCTTAAAGTATTGCAAACCTTAAAATGGGAATTGCTAGTTTCAATCAAATCATGTTATACATCAAATACATAAATAATGGCATCGCAGACTGTCTCCGTGGTTGAATGGTCAGCGAGCTGACTACTCACACAGAGGTAGCGGGTTCGATTCCCGGCTGGGACGGGGATTTTTCTTTAACCAGATACAATCCCTATCCCCCACAGGCCGGAAGTCTATGCAAGATTGAATGGGCTGTATGTGTTTTTGAAGAAAGGAAAACTATTAAAAATCCTACAGTAAACTAATTGTTTCTGAAGCAAAGCCCCCGATATAACCTTAGATGTGGGGGCGATACAAAAAAAAAAAAAAAAAAAAAAAAAACCCTGATTTGTTCCATTCACATGACTTTCTCCAGCTGAACAAACTTTTGTTACAAAATATTATTTTTATCTACATCATGCTAATCGAGATCATTAGTAGAATTTGTGTTATTACTTGGTTCATTGCAAGCAGAAGAGAATTAAGTTAATACATTAGGCTAAAGCGATAGTAAATTCATTTAAGGGCATGTATGATGAAAGTTTGAAATTCCAAACTAATAATGCTACCTTTTAAAATTTATAACACAGATGTAATAAATGTAATGCAAAAAGTTAGTACAATTTTCACCAGTTTTGCTCTAATGGTTCGGAAGAAGTTATCGTCAAATTTGCTTTTATCACATCACTAAAAAAAAAAAAAAAAAAAATGGTCTAATATTTTAACCTAGGTTCACAATTCCTTTTAAACTTGCCTTAGGTTTATCTGTGTCCGTTTTAGATAAGGCTCCAAAAATTTTAAAGTAATAAATGTATTTGTCGTAAAAATATTTGTTTGAAAATTGAAAACATATGCTTAAACACATCTGATAGTAAAACCTATATCAATTCTTATTCACTGTAATGCTATTTGTGTAACATAAAAACTGCTCCACGAGGAGAATTTTAGATGAAGAAAAATGCTGAAAATATCAATAGCGAGAAAACAAGAAAAGACTGGATTTATGGTTCGCATTAAAATCAACCAGGTTCGTAGGTTGGACCCTGTTTTCCTTTTCTTCTCTTCTGCCTTTTTTTTTTTTTTTCCTTGCACTGCTGCATGCTTCTGCATAACTTTGTTCTTTACTTTGCACGATGTGAATTAGATCTCGTCGAACTGTAGTTTTTCTTGCCAATCCCAGTTTAACCTCTAATGCTTTGCTGTAGCTTCTGTGACTTTAAGGCATTTAGAAAGGCTGCCTGGTGACCAATTTTACATTGTTTGTGAACAGGAATGTTTAATTTATTTAATGGAAATAAATTTTTGTTGTGATTTTTCATGTCATACATATTCTTAAAAGCTGGTCGCTGAGTAAAACAATTGAAATGCCATTATCTTTACTTCCCTAGAATAGGTAAAAAAGGCAGACGAAAGAAAGATCACCTACCGCTTGAGAAAAGTTTAAGCGGCTTAAAATGAAACTAATATCATTCTCGCACGGCCAACTCTACAACAAACTAGATGTACAGTTCTTGTGTAGTAAATTTTTCTGTTACTGTTTGCCAGTTACCAGAGCAAAATCCATCCAGAATTGAACAGGTCTTCAACAGCTATTCCCAGAAAATTAAAGATATACATTTTATTTGCCTTGTAAATATCTTGAATATGTGGTGTTGTAATAAAAATCGTTGGCCATTTTTGAGAAAATAAATTTTCAAACAAAATTCTACGTAAAAGGTAGCAGGGTGGGGGATTTTTTAAATCTTCGTGTCGTATCCTTGGAAGATACAGAACTTAAATGCCAAGTTTGGTATTTAACAGACTTTTCGTTTTTGAGCTATGCTGCCCCACCCCACCCCACCCCCTCAGAGACCGACAATTTTTCTACATTTTGTATTATTTATTCAGGGGGTCTCAAAATATTTCCTGTGAAATTATCGAATTTTGGGTGCAGTAGAATACCTTCTGTATACACTTTGTACATAGCACGTGTAGAGAAGGCAAGTGTTTTTCGTACCCAAGGTACCTCAGAACGTATTTCTGTGGAAATCTCGACATCGAATGTTTGGGTAGAACACACTACCTTATTTAGATACTATGTACATGTTATGTACATACGGCTAGAGAAGGTAATAAAACGTCGCACTCCGTAGTGTAATGGTTACCATTCTAACTTCATATGCCCAAGGTCGCGGGTTCAAACCCGGCGGAGGACGATGGACTTTTTTCGGGCGTAAAAGTCCTTAGCATGGCTTCCTTCGGAAGGGAAGTAAGGCCGTTGGTCCCGTGTCGTAGATTTACGGCACGTAAAAGAACCTCAAGCCTGATAGAGAGGCCTCTGAGCAAAATTAAACGGTCTTTCACGCCCAGTATAGAATGGGACTCTGAGGACCACAGCAGTTAAAGAGCGTCCATAAATAAAACCATTTACATTTAAGGTAATAAAACAATGGTGTCGCATTGTCTTTAATGGGAAATTGTTTTAAAACAATGTTTTGAGCCCTTATTTAAGCTCCAAAACTATTCCAAATAAACCCACTGCTTCTGTGGTCGAGTGGTCAGCATTCTGGCTTTTCACCCAGATGTCCCGAATTTGATTCCGGACTGGGGCAGAGAATTTTTAACTAGAATCATTCCTTATCCCGCACAGACTGTGTGTGTGTGTGTGTGTGTGTGTGTAATAAAAAATCTGAAAAAAGTTGAACCCTACATCACCTACACGAGAAAACGCCGGCAGTTGTTTCTAAAGCAAAGTCCCCAATATTTCCTAAGAAGTTAAAGCCGGCTATATATGAGTAACAATATTTAAATAAATAAAACAAGTTACCCATTGCTATCCAGTATTTGCTTTAAAATTATAGCTGACGCCCAGCAGAATAATGCCCGAACCTCAATCTAATAGCTGCAATTAACACAAACTGTATAGCTTTACGTGCACATATTTTGTCGACTGAAAAGCATGTAAAAACGTAACAAATGGGGGAGATAATGCTACAATTGGATTTCGGAGCTTCCCTGATTCCAGTAGCTTTTCTTCCCTAGTGATGTACATAGATATATGAACGGGGATTACACTTCTTGTACAGCTTACAAATTACACTCGGTAGTTGCCTCTGCATATGTTCAGAAATAATAAAACGGAATCCTCCATTGACAGCGATGGTTTTGCTTAAAAAAAAAATGCGGTAGGTAGGTTAAAAAGTGCCCAACACCACCTTAACTGCCAGTTTCGTTGTCCATCTCCGGTTTTACTTATTTCTCTACCGTGTACATACAATATACGTCGTAGGTGGAGAAGGTATTACATTCCACTCAAAATTCAATACCAAGGTTTCACCGACAATGCATGTTTTGAGGTCTCCCAAATAAAACTTTTATAGATAAACTGCATATCTCAAAAACCGAAAGTCTGTTAAATATCAAACTTGGTATTTAAGCATCTTCAAAGGATGGGACACGGATTTTTAGGGGAATCCCCACACACCCTAACTGCCCCTTATATGAAACATTTTCGAAATTTTGATTTCGATTGAAATACGTTTAAGAGATTTTCATAACAAATGAAATGTATATCTGGACTTTTCTAGGAATAGCCCCTGAAGACCCTTTCATTCTGGATGATTTGTATAACTAAGAGATGAACAAGAATTTGCTACACAAAAAATATAAATCTCGTTAAACCACACAATTTGTCAAATACATTTTTTGTTGTAGAATTAACCTTTCCGAGATATTCCTTGTTATGGACTCGTTTAAAACCGCTTTTCTAAACACGAAGTCATCCTTCGTTTCATATTTTTTGTTTTACTTCTGGCCATATAGAGAGAACCGAAGTTAAATTTTCTCATAGCGACTATCTTTTAAAAAACGTGCATATCGCTATACCCTTATTTCCCTTCTATTTACAAGGAAACAAGTAATAAGAAAATGTCTGCCAACGTTCATCTTGATTATCAAGATGTTGGTAAAAATCTTTTGTAAGTATAGTTTGTTTACAGAGCAGGTAGAGAAAGTCGTGTGAATGGAACTCAGTTTTTTGCTTAACCATTTCTGAGATATTTCTAGCTATGGATTTAACCGTAAAATATTTAAAATAGAAAATCGTTATTCATCTTTTTGTTCAAATGAAGCAAAAATAACTATGCCAATGCGTCAGTCAAATCTTTTTAAGAGGTGGTTGCTATTCCTGCGTATCTGCAATGAAGTATTAATAAAAGTATTTTTGAAAATGCTTGTATGGAAATACGTGCGGTAGAGAGAAAAGCATTCTTTTTTACTTTCTCTATAGGCACTAGGTACATATAGTGTATAGAGAATGTATTGCACTCCACCAAAAAAATCGATACCGAGATTTCACCAGAAATATATGTTTTAGGGTCCCCTTTATTTAAAAAAAGCATTTTCGAAAAAAGGTCTGTATGTGTGTGTGTGTGTGTGTGTGTGTGTGTGTGTGTGTGTGTGTGAAAACGATAACTCGAAAACGAAAAGTAGGTAAAATACCAAACTTGGTATTTAAGTTTAGCATCTTCCAGGGATGCGACACGAAGATTTTGAGAAAAATCCCCCACCCCCAACTACCCTTTACATGGAACTTTTTTCGAAAATTTTGATTTTCTCTAAAACGGCTCTAACGATTTTGATTAAAATTTCGTATATTAAACATATTTATCTGACAAATAAAATGTATATCTTGAATTTTCTGGGAATAGCCTCTGAAGAGTAGTTTATTCTGGATGCATTTTACTGAATTTTGAATAACTGCTAAACCGTAAGAGATTTACAAAAACTTACTACACAAAAACATGTAGAGTACATTAAAACGCACAATTTATGTAATATACATTTTTTTTCGCGGAGTTCGTCGTTTTTGAGACATTCCTTATTTTTGGTTTCTGCTATGAAAAACACATACTTTTCTCATACAGGAACTTAACTCCTATCCATATAAACAAAGGAACTTCATTGACATAGCAACCGGCTTTTGACTATCACTTTAACCTATGGTAGTCCCTTATTTCGCTTCTACTTACAAGGAAGCAAGTAATAAGACTATTTCTGCTAATTTTTTTTCTGATTAGCATAAAGTAAATAGAAGTATAAGCTTTTTAAGAATAATTTGTTGGAGGGGTATAGAGAAAGTCATGTGAATGGTACACATCAGATTTTTTAAAGAATAGTTTGTTTCAGAATAGGTATGTACTGTAGTGGTGTGAATATAGCACGTCAGATATTGTGTTAAAATAGATGCATCAGCTTAGCCAATCAAATTTTCCAAGAAAAATAATAGTTTAGAATAAAGTGTACAGACTCGTTACGATGAGTGGTAGACGAGTTGGTAATTTTACATAAAATCATCTCCGCTGAAAATTAGAATGCAATGAATGCTTTTTCATTGCTAGATGTAAAGGAATAAGGAAGCAAAAATACACGTATGTATTCCTGTGCCTGGCCTTTCCGAAAGCAAACTTCTCTATTCGGACAGGATTCCACCCACTTTGTGACCTGCCAACCGCACATGTCACCAAGCTGCAGTTGACAGAAGCTCAAAATTGGAGTAACAGCTCAACTAAATGGAGCTTGCAAAAACGGAATTAAAGCATAGATGCCTTTTAATTTAATAGCGTAAAAACCTGGGCGGAACATTAACTTCGAGGGAAGGGTAGACAAAACTGGCGGAGCGCAATTCCTTCATGACTCAGGCTCACGTGTGTCGAAGCGTTACATCATAAGGTCAGCGCACCTGCGACAGGCCGATGACGGCAATTACTGGGCTGTGCCCAAGGTATACATGGTAATGCAGGTCGCGGATTGCATCGAGCCTAACTTTTCCAGCGAATGTACAGTTGATTAAATCGCGTTTTCCACGTTGATGTGTAGAAGAAAGTGTATGGAATCAAATTGAAGCTTTAGTTTAGAATTCGCCTTATCTTATTTGTGTTTTTTGTACAAAGATCTTGTTTCAATAATTCAAAATGTTATAGTCGTGTGTCTGAGAGCATATTTTAATACATTTTCTATTGTTTCTTCAATGTTGTACTCCGGGTCTAAAAATATTTGTTTTTATCATTGTGTTATTAAGTATTCATGAAAACTGGCTATAATTCCGATCTGATCTATGCAAGACAGTGACAATTTATTTAGCATGTTCTGAACAGAATAGAAGTGCATCAATTAGATTAAAAAAAAAAGCATTTTGAAAATGCATTCATTCTCATCAGGTTTTCATGCTTAATGTTCTCTGAAATGTGTTAGGTGTGGTACTAAGTGTTATCCTAAGGATGGCCTTTCTCTTTTGTTTTCCCTCTTGCCCATTCGTAAGGAACAGTAAGTAGTCTAAATAAAATAAAAAAAAAATCTGACGTTCCATTCATACGACTTTCTCCAAATCTCTGTAACAAATTGTTAATAAGCTTATCTTTCTCTCTGCTTCATGCTAATCAAGATAAACATTAGCAGAAACGAGATAAACATTATTACTTAATTCCTTGTGAGTAGAGAACTTACACTAGGCCAAACCGACAGTCAAATGTTTTAAAATGTGGTTGCTATGGTTTAAAATTCTTTCTCTGGTAGCCAGAAATTAAATTCCCGCATGAGAAACGTTTTAAGTATTTTAAAACTGAAACCATTAACAAGGAATATCTCGAAAACGACCAACTCCGCGAAAAAAAAGTGTGGGTGACATAAATTGTGTATTTTAAGGAGCTGTTTATTTGTGTAGTAAGTATTTGTGTATCGCCTACGGTTTACCAGTTGTGCACAATTCAGAAAAAAATCATCCAGAATAAGAGGGGTCTTCAGAGGCTATTCCCAGAAAATTCAAGATATACATTTTGTCATTTAAATATCTTAAATATAAGCGATTTTAATCAAAATCGTTAGCTATTTTTGAGGAAACCAAAGCTTTCGAAATTTTTTTCCATGTAAAGGGTAATTGGGAGTGGGGGATTCTCTTGTAAATCCTCATTGTCGCATCCTTGGAAGATACTGTACTTAAATATCAAGTTTGGTATTTAAGACTTTCCGGTTTTGAGCTATGCTGCCCCCCCCCCCCACACACACACACACACACACACACACGGACATGTTTCTATATATATGGGTTCCAAAACGTTTAAATGTTTGCGGTGAAATTTCTCTCGATTTTAGATGCAATACAATACCTTCTATACGCTATATACATAGAATGTGTAGAGAAGGTAATAAGACCTAATCAGTTGTAGTAGTGTTTGCAATAGGAACAATGTGTTTCTTCGAACAATTTATCCTAAAAATGCTTGTCTGCTACACCTCTGTGTGCTGTCAATTTCCAAATGGCTCACAGTGGCATGGTAAAATTATATAATCGGTAAATGAATTGCACCCACTTCTGCAGACGTTTAATATTTATTTTGCTGGGGTTATCTTGTAATCTTTGACCACGAGAAGGCGACGAGCAAGAAGAATGTGCTGCATTAACAAGTGCCCTAGCGATGAAGCTCATGCTCACACCGGTAAACATAAACTGTTGTCGGATAACTCGCTCACTAGCAGTAAACCAGAAAATGGTAATTATACCTATCTCAAGTTGGATGTGATATGAGTGAATAGCATACTACTATTTCGTAGTAAACAAATTATGTGAGCAGTAAGCCCCCTCTTGGATTCCTGCCGCCTTCTTATGGTCCTACAACAGATATAAGCATTCAGATACCAATAATTCAACAAGAAGTTTATTTCTATTCCGGTAATATCAAACGCCAGTCATTTAATTTATAACACAATTATACCTTATTGAACATCACACATGTATGCATATTAGATGAATATAAATGCATTTTGAAAATTAATAAAAAAAAATTGTCTGTCTGCCCCTTTCTTTGTATGATGGTCCTTAATCGGTTAGGCATGGAGTGTACATGCTTCCTATTGACGCCAGAATTTAAGGGTCCCATTCTTCTAGAATTGTCTGTTTCAGATCTTTTTATTAACCAGTTGTTTAAGCTATTCTGCAGTTAATTCCAGGTGTTTTCAATAGTATTTACATCAGGGGACTGAAGTGTGGTGCTCAGAATGAGGGACATTAAGTGCAATCCAAGTTTGACTATATGTGCTTGGGATCATTACCTTGCTGAAAGAAACTCCTACCTAAACCTAGTTTCTCAGCACTCTTTCACATTTTGTTTCAATATGTTCAAGCTTTCCCACACTTGAAGTCATACATTCCCAAACCGAAATGCCCCGTCTTTGATTGTGACGCATGTTCTTAACATCTCATTCTTTATTCTTCGTCACCATACTTATTCTCGGCCATAACTGGTGCAAATTGAATTTACTTTCAACCGATCACAGTACCTTGTCCCAGAGCCTTTCTTTTCCTGCAAATTCCTTTTTTCATTCGCTTTACTACGTAGGGTGTCCGACTGGGTGCCCTATCATTGAAACCATTCAGCATTTTGGTGACAGTTCAGACTTGGTCCATTTTTCTACGTTATCCTTTAAATGGACTGATGTCGGTTGGTGAAATTTGGATCTTTCTGCACTGTTCTGATAATAGAGGCGTTGAGATAAAAGGAACATGGCACCAGATAGTTGTTTTGAGATATATCAATTTTTGTATATACTTCTGAATAATAGCACATCTACAGGTTGTGGTTAACTTTACTTTCTCATTAGGACGATTAAAGGCACATAATAGACATACTACTAAATGGATATAGAAAATGACTGACATGTCCTATTTTTGTTTTAAACAACACCGTGTTACCAAAATTAAAGTGTAACTTAGATTTGTACAACTTTATAGCAAAATGTGTTTTTAATTTTTTAAACATGCGCATTCCAAATACTGTAGGCGCATAAAAATACACCATATAAAAAAATATACATATAACAATACATATCAAAATCGACAATGTCGTGGAAAGACAAGTCAATAGCCTATTGGTATTTAGTTAGAAAACTATTTTCATATTTGGATTGGAAGCCAGAATTCACTCTTGATCACTGTCACTCATTGTTTTGCTCTTCAGTCATTTCATGTGCGACACAGAGTATCTTATATAAAGGATTTTGCAACACTGACATGAAGAGCCAATAACGTATTAAAAGGAGATATACTACTGTGTTTATGGAAAGTTAAATTTCCACCGCACTCGGAGATTGTTTTTCAGCTATACGTACAAGCGCTCTTGAATATGTATCTTACCAACATTCTTTAAACATTTTCTCTTTAATCGCAAAAGTTTTTCTCCTACATTTACTCACGTATTTTTGAGCATTGGATTGTATGTCTTGGAGTTAGCCATTGTTCAGAATATTAAAGCCATGTTCTCTGGTTAGCCAACTTTCAACAGGCAAATGAAGTGGAATAAAAAGCCCTACCGATAAAACATTGATGCCCACATTTTATGGTGTTGAGTTAAACATGAAACAAGGTTAATATAGTTCTGTTGATCACTAAGACATTTATGTCTGCACTTTCTCTGCAGCGTTTTAGTACTTCATTTAGGGCACATAAGAAATATGCCGATGTAAAATGAAAAACATTTAATTTGGTAGGGATCTTTATCGTATACCCTTGACGATACATCCATATGGCTGTTATGTTTTAAAACATTTATATCAAAATAAACATGTGCCGCTCTTATTTTGTGATATCCTTTATAATCTAACAAATTATTTTACGTTTCTTCTTTACCTACCAACATTTCTTCCTAGATCCTTCCATAACTATAAATATTTACGTAAAATGCAGAATTACTTGCCTAACAGTGATCCGTTGTAAAACCATGGAGAGAGAGAGAGAGAGAGAGAGAGAGAGAGAGAGAGAGAGAGAGAGCGCTAACAGCCATCCTTGCTGCCTAACATAATTTTTCGAAAATCTTCTTTGATTTAGGAATTATAACGTTTATCTTATTAAAGATGGAGAGTTCAAACTGGCTAGATGTCAGCACTCGAGTTTTCTCTAGCGAAGAGCAAAAGTTTGCGTCCTTATCTTTGTGAAATTTTATTCAAGTCTTTGCTTGGCCAGGAGTAAAACAAGAGAGATGAAAGAAAAAATGGCTTCTCGTTTCAGAAATGTTTTAGTTCAAAAGTGAAACTAAGGGGAGAGAGAGAGAGAGAGAGAGAGAGAGAGAGAGAGAGAGAGAGAGAGAGAGAGAGAGAGAGAGAGTAAAACTGAAATAAATTGTGTGTTTTGACGAGATCTACAGTTAATGTGCAGCAAATGTTTTGTCTTACAGTTTACCAATTATGCAAATGTCTTTCAGAATGAAGAGGACTTCAGCGGCTATTCTCCAGAAATTCAGGATTGCATTTTATTTGCCATGTAAACATCTTTAACGGCAAAATGCTCCATGTAAAGGGTAGTTTAGGTGGGGGATTGTTCTGAAATTCTTCTAATATCTTGGAAGATATTAAGCTTAAATACAGAGCTTGGTATTTTAGACTTTTCACATAGTTATAGTGTTCATGGACACACACACCCACCCACACGTACATACGTACGTTTTTCGATTTTTTACTAGAGAACTTTAAAATTCTTATTTCCGTGAAATTTCGCCATTTAATTTTTTGGGGGTGGAGTGCAATACCCTCTATGTACTAGGTGAAGAAAGTAAAAAAAAAAAAAAAAATTAACATTTTAACTTCTGCTCCTTTCCCTTCTACGTATAATGAAATAAGCAATAACAATTTTCTGTTAATGTTTATCTCGATTAGCAAGAAGCAGAAAGAAGAATAATTTGTAGCCGAATAGATAGAGAAAACCATGTAAATGTAAGTTATTTTTTCATTCCGATCATGCAAAGAGAACGGAATTCCAAATGTATCGCATATCGACAGCTTTTAAAAGATTCGACTCGCCTAGCGTATTCCCTTATTTCCCTAGTAATTGCAAGTAACTATGAAATGAGACCATAATATTTTCTGTTATGTTTATATCACTGTTTGATTAGCGTGAAGTAGATAGAATAAGCTTTTGTAAGGATAATTTGTTGCAGAATAGGTAGAGATATGTACATGGTACAATCAGATTTTTATTCAGGTCTCAAAATGTATATAGAGAAGGTACTGTAATATCCCAAAAATTCGTTACCGAGATTTCACCGGAAATTAATATTTTGAGACCCCCTGAATAAATAAATAAATAAATAAATAAATAAAGCATATAGAAAGAGGTCCGCACGCAAGAAAAGGTTGTTAAATAACAAACTTGGTATTTAAGTTTGGTATCTTCCAAGGATACGGCACGAAGATCAAGAAAATCCCCCCCCCCCCATTTCAAACTACACTTTACATAGAATATTTTTCGAAAATTTTGAATTTCTCAAAAATGGCTAACGATTTTGATTAAAATACCTTATAAGAAATTTTTATAACAAACGAAATGTATATCTTGATCTTTCTGGAAATAGCCTTTGAAGATCTCTTCATTCTGGATGACCTTTATATAACTGGCAAACTGTAAGAGATAAACACTTGCTACACAAAAAATGTATAATCTCATTAAGACACAATTTGTCGTATGTATATATAAACCGCTTTCGAGATATTCCGGATTATTGGTTTCAATTTTAAACCATTTAAACTTTCCTCAAACGAGAAGACATCTTGTTCTCGTTTGTATTTATTCCTGGCAAGCAAAGAGATTGGAATTTCAATTGTTTCACATAGCGACCGGCTTTAAAGGACGAGACTGTCGCTTTAGCCCGTGCATTTTATTTCCTTTCTACTTACAAGGAAGCTTGTAACAAGACTAATCCTGTCTAATGCTTATGTTTATCTTGATTAGCATGATGTAGATAATAGATTCATGTTGGAATAAAAGGGTTGTTTACCGGACAGCTAAAGGACATGTGAATGGAACGCATTAGATTTTCCCTTCTACTTGCAAGGAACCAAGTAATAAGGATAATTTCTTATAATGTTTTCTCGATTATCATGAAGTAGACCGAAGAATAAGCACTTTAACAATAGTTTGTTAGAGATATAGAGAAAGTCATGTGAATGAAACACATCAGATATTTTCACATGCAATTATCGCAGTCACGATAAACTGGAAGTACTCGGAAATGCTGGATTCTTTGCTGAAGTTTAACATCTCTAGCAAGCTTCAAGAAAGATCTGGAAAAGAAATGCGAGCAGAAAGCACTTCGTAACTGCAAAACCCATTGGTTTTAAACCCTATAAAGTGTAGAAGCTAATGTGGAGCGGTTAATGAGACATTCTGGTTTATCTTTTATATAGAATACAGCCATGTGTTAAAGGTGTAACGTTCAGAACTCTACGGCTAGAGCTGGGTCAAGCTTATGATTGTCAAATTGATGTCATTAAGAGAGTAATCAACCAATAAAGGCCTTGGATGATTTTGTGCTCGGCAAGCGTACGAGACATAAGCAAACTTTAGGGCCTTGTGAACGTCTATCAGTAGCCAAACATTAATAGCAGAAAACTGCTTCAGGGTTCAAACATTGGATGAATATAAAGTTACCTAAGTATTAAATTTCGCAAGGTGTGAACTAATTGAAAGTATTATATATATATATATATATATATATATATATATATATATATATATATATATATATATATATTTAAATCGATAAGAGAAAGCAAAATGGGAGATGAATTGGTTATCTAAATATAATAGTCAAAAGCTTTGGAACTGGCGAGATAAAAATCAGCAGACAATGGACGAGGAGCATGGAATAAAGTAAAATGAAGGACCTGTGATATTAAAAAGAAAACTGGGGAATTTTGAAATATTATACGAAGTTAAAAAATGAGACATGGAAAATATGGATGTTTACAATAAAATGAGAAGGTTGGAGAATATTGTGGTCAAATAGACTGGTCACTAAATCCGATGAAAGAGTTTGGGTGTGGCTAACCCTTGAACGATACCTGCCGTCATGTTTAGTGCCAGGCAAGTGTGGAGAAGGTATGGAGGAGTTTTCACGGTTAGGATGTTGTATCCTTATTCTACTTGAGAAAAATTTAAATGCAGAAGGATATGAACGCATTAAAACCATTGTGTACTGTGTATGGCATGCCATTTCACATTGTATCGGCATGACAATTCTCCCTGTCATAAAACTGCAGCTGTGAAGCAATGGTTTGTGGAAAAGTCCATTCCTGAAATGTACTTGCCCGACTTGGTCCCAATTGAACACCCTTGGGGTGAGTTAGACTGCAAATTTCGCTCCAGACTCCGGTGTCCAACTTTGGCCAAACTCGAACCATTCCCATCAGATCGCCACACAGTATAGCGTGATTCATTACTGCAAATTGCATTTTTCCAGGCATTCTCTGTTGAGTCTTTCACTCTTCAGGAAGAATGGGCTGATATGCAAACACGTGTGCCCCCAGCAGAATTAAAGCTGTTAAAAAGGCGAAGGGTGACCCACCCCATGTCCAAAAATAGGGATAGTGACGATATGAATAAGCCCTAGATGGCGTCTTCCGACTCAGTTCTTAATGCTTCTTGCCTGTAGATGAATAAAACGCTGCATCTCAGTGTTACCTTGAGATGGATCTTGAAGTAAATCCTCTTACAAAATGCATGCCGGCGTGCGTTGCCTCTACGTGTT
This sequence comes from Hymenopus coronatus, assembly GCA_030762935.1. Taxonomy (NCBI): domain Eukaryota; kingdom Metazoa; phylum Arthropoda; class Insecta; order Mantodea; family Hymenopodidae; genus Hymenopus; species Hymenopus coronatus. The sequence continues at coordinate 101,502,351 of CM060888.1, read as the reverse complement.
TCTTGAGATTGCTCAGTTGGTGAATCAAGGTAAGAGTAGGTTGAAAGCCTGTGTTTATAATGGTTCACTAACGAAACATTAATTACGGGGAGATTCACTTGAATGTGATTATAACGATCTTTCAGGAAGAAAAACTTGGAATGATTAGCACCTTTTCCAAAGAAGTTTTCCAAATATCCCTTAATTGATGTATAGTCTGAACCCATCGGTTGCACTGTATTTTCTTTCTTTCTCTCTTTCTTTCTTTCTTAGCTTTCCTAAACTTCATTAATATCATTCTTCAGAAATATTTGCTATTCGGATGATCACCTTATCTTTTGCATCCATTGCATCAATATCGTTTAACACCAAACCGCATCTGTTTACTTCCATTGATATGTATCGCATTTTCCTAATCCATTTAGACCATGTACGTGACAAACTTTTGCATAATAATAATAATAATAGTAGTAGTAATAATAATAATAATAATAATAGTAATAATAATAATAATAGTAATAATAATAATAATAAAGGCCGCTTGCAAAAACGTTGCGCTGTTTGACTTAAACATTGGCTAGCTTTCCATTGCTGAAACCATGTCTGGGCTGTGTTAACCTAAGCAGCGTTTGAAGTGCCGTCTGCTCCGAAAATAAACGCAACACGTATTTTGAAGCTTTCATATTTTGATACAATGCGGCGTAATTATTTCCGAAGTATAAGAATAGACTTCTAGCCTTTTTCTATCGGCGAAAAATTTCAATGCTATCGAAAGGAAAAAGTTTCGGGAATTATTAAACCAGTTTGGGATAGATTACCAAGTCATTACTCGCTAAAAAATAATGTACAAAATCTGATGTATTCCATTCACATGACTTTCTCTACATGTCTGCAATATTGTTAGAAAGCTTATGCTTCTATTTACTTCATGCTAATCTGTAAAAAATTAGCAGAAGTAGTCTTATTACTTGCTTCCTTGTAAGTAGAGGGGAAATAGGAGTACTATAGGTTAAAGTAATAGTCAAAAGCTGGTTGCTTTGTGACTGAAGTTCATTTGTTTGTATGGACTGGAGTTGACAAATTCCTGTTACAGAAAAATATACATTTTTCAAAGCTGAAACCAATAACAAGGCATATCTAAAAAGCTGTCAACTCCACGAAAAAAATGTATATAACATAAATAGTGTGTTTTAAATGCTCTACATTTTTTGTGCCGTTAAGTTTTTGTCCATCTCTTACAGTTTAGCAGTTATGCAAAATTCCGCAAAGTTCATCCAGAATAAACATGTCTTCAGATTTCCAGAAAATTCAAAATATACATCTTATTTGTCATGTAAATATCTTAAATATAACAGATTTTAATTAAAATCATAGAGCCATTTTTGAGAATCAACATCAAAAATTTTTCCATGTAAAGGGTAGTTGGGAGTGTGGGGATTTCACTTGAAAATCTTCATGTTGCATCCTTGGAAGATACCAAGTTTAGTATTAATGGTCACACACACACACACACATGCACATGCATGCGCGCACCTTTTTTTTTTGGATTCAGGTAGTCCCAAAACGTGTATTTCTGGTGAAATCTCAGTATAACATTTTTGGTGCATTACAATACCTTCTCTATACATTACATACATAGTACGTATAGAGAAAGTAAAAATCTTAAACATCGATATGCATACTTCATAAAATTTAAAATCAATTTGTAGCTGGCGAGCAAACGTTTGATGGCTGAAATAATTTGCAAGTCAAAATAAATAAAAAAATTCTGCATCATTTGTTTTTTTGAACCTGTAAAATGCAGCATGTGATGCTAAAATGCAAAATTACAAAAATCCAGATTTGGCAGTAAGCATATCCCGTTTGAACTGCTGCAATGCATCTCCAGCATTGTCTACTGATGCTCATACTAACTTAACCTGCCATAGACCAAGTTGTTGTCCATTTATTTTAAAATGAACAAATCTTCAAAAATAGTATTGAAGCATTCTGTATTGTGCTCTATCACCACTGGCCTCGTCAACCACCACTGGGCTTTGCTTCAGTTGTCATTGTCCCCACCTTTGCACATGAAAGGAATGCGTTTTAATGTATTTAAAAAGAATGGTGCAAGGAAAGAGTTTGAAAGTGAAAGGAATGCATTTTAATGTATTCACTTTAAAATCCTCATGATCAGAGATTTTCTGAATGGAACCATGTGGTCAGAACAAGTAGTGTTCACGGGAGAGGGGGGGGGGGTGATCAGAGGGAAGAGAATAGTGACGGAATCCAAATAGTAAGTTTCCAAATGAGCTTGGTTAATCTCACTTATCACAGATACTGCCTGAGGCAGTAGGTTGTTCTACTAAAAATCTGCTTTATAAAACCAGCTTATATTTGATCCAGGAGGAAGGGTATTAAGTTATGCTAATATATGTTGACATAAATTATGATATATATATATATATATATATATATATATATATATATATATATATATATATATATATATATATATATATGTGAAGAATGAAATAGCATACAAGAGGCACAAGCAGTAATTCAGTAATTTAATTTGGGTTAAATCTGTGTTTAGCTCTCAGAGGTCTTTCATTAGAGAAATATGAATTTGAATTTATTACCTTTCAGTATAGTATTCTAAGGAACTATAAGAAACTCTTAACATGCTTTGTGGTCATATCATTCTCATTCTTTTGTGGGTGTAAAAGTCCTTCATATCGTGCTGCAGTATCAAAGAATTGCAAATGGCATCTCAATCTTCTATGTCTGTACTAACTCTGCCCCTCGAGAGATTAGTGTCTGAATCTTGAGCAATATCTAAAAACTAAACACAATTGGAGATGCTTTTTAATTCTAAACACTGACTTTGCAATAAGTTTAACATCTATTGCTAAATATTATTCTAGTATCTTTATATACTCGATATAAATGCAAGAAAATGGCAAAATACTGTTGTAAAATTTAAAAAAAAAACATGTTCCCAGTGTTAAATTGCCGAAAAGTTTCTAAACACGGTTTATAAATATACCTTTTATGTTGTGGGACTCCTAAGGATTAACAGTGACTATGATTCAACAATTACAACATGGCATAGCATTGCATTAGAATTGTTGTACTTTTTCAACAAACATTTTTAGGAAAAGGTCTATTTGCATGCATGTGGCTGTGTTGGTTAAGGGGACAGCATAACTCAAAATGGAAAGTCCATTAAATACCAAACTTGGTATTTAAGTTCAGTATTTCCCAAGGATTGACAAAGATTTTCATAGAAATCCTCCTGTCCCAAACTACCATTTACATGGAAGCAATAAAATTATATCACAAATAAAATGTATGTCTTGAATTTCCTGGAAAGAACCTTTGAAGTCCTTGTCATTCTGAATAACTTTCCATAACTGGTAAACTGTAAGAGATGGACAAAAACTTAACTGCACAAAAAGATTTAGATCTTGTCAAAAACAATTTTGTCTTTTACATTTTTATTGTGGAGGTAGCTGAGGTATTCCTGGTTATTGGTTTCAATTTTAAAATATTTTACCTTTTCTCAAACAGGAAAATATTGACATTTCTGCATAGCAACAGCTTTTAAAACATTTCACTATAATTTAGCATAATGTTCCCTTCTTATAAGGAATTTCCTTCAAATTTAAGAAAGAAACAGTTCAAGGCATTATCAGAATATCACCTTATTCACTTTGCAGTAACTGAATGTAACAATGTTAATGAACTGTTCTATTCCAGCTCACCAATGTAGGAATCAACCAAGCAAGTGTGAGCTTCAACACGCTCACAATGGAATCTGACAAATTCATCTGTGTAAGGGAGAAGGTGGGAGAGACAGCACAGGTGGTGATCATCGACATGGCCGACCCAACAAACCCAATCAGACGACCGATCTCGGCTGATTCTGCTATTATGAATCCTGCAAGCAAGGTCATTGCTCTCAAAGGCAAGGCAGGAGCTGAAGGTATTTATAGTGCATACAATTCAGTGGTTCCCCAGCTGGTGGTCAATAACTGCCCCAGAGATACTTATATCCCTTAGATTGCATTTAGTATTCCATTTCCAGTTATCAAATTAGGTAGTAAACCAAAAATATGGATTACCTTAACTCAGTTTTCATAGTTTGCAAGAAACAAAAGTTCCAGATGACAGTCCTAAGGTGCATTAACACTCGTAGCACCAAATGTTTGGAATCAGGAGAATGAATATAATAAGCTACCCTATCGCATTCTAAACAACTTGTCATTTCAAACCATTTTTCATGTGCTGATACATTCCTCATAAGCAGCTACTGCAGTTTCAGGTGAATCAAATCATTGACCTCAAACTTTTTATTTTGAGGAATAGAAAAAAAAAACTGAAGGTAGTGTAGAACTCGACAATAGGAAGAATGGGCAAATATTTGATTCCTGACTTGTGCTTAAATTGGGTTTTTAATAGTGCAGTGTGGGTTGAAGTACACACTAAGCGCAAGACATTTTTACTTGTGGCAAACATTTTGTGGTATACCTTTTGGAAGCGAGTTTGTCACTCAAGTGGACTTCTCATTATGCGGCTACTAGCTGAGAAGAACAAAGAGAATTCTTGCAATCATCTATTGCTCACCTCACTTGTCGGGGGGTTCTCTTCAGGGAGGATATAGACAGAGTACTATTGCTAATTTTTGGATTGTACTGATGTAACCAGCTTTCATAAGGCATTCTATTCAATTGAATTTGTTAGTAATTGATATCGTTCTTATATTTATATTGTTTGGTTTGTCAGTATTTTCTGTCTATTATTTCGGTTGTACCAAATTGACAATGTCTAATAGATTTCTGTAATGTCTATGGACAATAAATGGAAATTGAAATTTTGTTGCTGGTACCTGCTCATTTGTGAAATGTTGCTTTCTGAATTTTTTTCTTTAAGGATGGTGTTCACTGCTGCTAATCTAGTATTGAGGACTTCTTGAATCTGATTGTAGCAATGATGTTCCCGCTTGGTGGGCTTGGATCAATTTTCATCAGTTGTAGCTGCAGCTGGCTATCCTGCATGGTCTTCATCTTTGAGGGAATCCCTTACTCATCTAAATTATGCAATATCAATAAGTCGTGGATTGCAAAGACCCTAGATATGCAAATGCCAGCTAAATTTTTCATATTAATCTCTTCCCTAATTTAACTTATAACATGAAATTACTCTTCTTGAATAATCCTGGTGTATGCATAGCAACATTTGCCTCTGCATACACAAGTGCTAAAGTTGCACTTTGTTGGAGTGCCCCCAGGCTGGTTACTGTCTGAACATGTCTAAAGCTAGAAAGACTTGTTTTAGTTTACTATAATTCATTGTGTTCCATTCTCAAAACTTTCAGAAAATTTGTTGTCTTCCAACATCATCTTAGCTTGCAGTTTCTTTCAGTGCGTATGATTTGTTTTACTAACTAGAAGTTTGCAAGTGAATTGTAGGCATTTTCAGGTACATGTCTCGAATCAGATGTGCCTAGCATAAAGTTGAGGCATTCTAAAAGAATGTTATTTCTTGCAGTGAAAACTTTTAATCATGTGAAGAACTGCCTTAAAATTTCATTTGCAAAATTGTGATAAAAACTGATCTTGTACTGCTTTTACCTGTTGTATAACAGTTTTACCTGTTCTGTAAAAAAATTTTACCTTTCAGTGAATTGTAATCTATGGCTCAAAAATAACAAATGGACACTTGAACACTCAAACGTTTCTACTCTATATATTGCAGAATTTAAATATACAATGAATACTTTGGACACATTAATTATTTCATGTTGGATGTTTAAATAGCTACGTTATTGGGTAATGCTGGATCTTTGCACATCTTGCTAAATTATACAACTTCAGCAAGGAGGAAATCAATGAAAAATTAGATTGGCATTTGTTAAAGCGGACCATTTTCAAACACACTGCCACCTGAAATTCTGTGATATAACTTTTTATTACATGTTAAATTAACATATTACAAAACATTGACTCAGTATTGCAGACATGCATGAGGTTATGCTTTAATAATTATTTCTGGTTATATGGCTAACTGTCACCTGCAACTCTGTGCAGAACTTGTATTTGTTAAAGAAACATTTTACAAAACATATCCAAATATTAAGGTTAATTTAATATTCCACAGATGCATGAGGTCATGATTTAACTTATTTCAGGTTATGTGGCAAATGAATTTCATCAACATATGAAAGAGTTCTTGTTTATTTTATTTGGAAATAATACACAGCCAGCTATGTATGTGTGTGTAAATAATTGCTTTTCTACCTTTTTCACCCATCACAGAAGCTATGTATATGTGGTACCAATATAATACCTCGTAAATGACATTAACATGAAATTCTGCTAGATTTTATTTTCATAGGTTGCCTGCCTGGCTTTCTGCAGCTCCAGATGTAGAGGATGCAACATTACCCATTACCCATTGTTGTAACTTATGGTTTCTCAGCTACCTGATTTTATAAAACATGTTGCAAAAAATTCAATACAAGATTTGTTTTGAAATTACCCAAAATGTAGATAATGTAATCAAAATCATTGATACTATTTTTGATATTAAGAAATTAAGGTTATTAATGTAAAAAAATATCATTCTTTTATGTACAAAAATTGAATATTCAATTTCACTTACTACACCAAAACTAATGGAGACTAGTCTCCAACAGCATAAACTCACTGCTGCACTTACTCCTGTTGCTGTGTAAATAGTGTTTCCTGGCTGGACATGTGATGAATCATTTTCCTATGGGATATAAAAGTTGAATAAATTGTATTCATGTATACAATTTTTCAAATGGATAGTTCCAATTAATGAACAGCTTTTAAAAGCTTAGGTTCCACTTTTCTCTGATCTTGGACCAGAAATGATTTGCAATGTCAATTTCTCAGCCTGTTCATATTTTAAGTTTATCCTTTGTTGTTCAAAGGTTGTGTCCACGTTTGTTTTTATCTTCTATGTATGCTTTCCTGCAATATTTACGTCCAAATTCATGAGTATAAGCTGGCCAAAGCAAATAGTCCTGTACTGGGGAGCACCACTTGTGCATGTAATGGCTTCCCTGTCTACCTCTACAGTTCAGTTGGGAAAGCAGGAGTTATAGTTCATGATGGCATTTCCGTTGTGTGTGTTAAAATCATGTATACTTGTATTCATATCATCATATCCTAAGAAATACAATTTTACACTTTTTAAATTTCAATAATTTCCTATGCTTTTCTTTGCATCCAACGAAATTACTCTTCTTGCAAAAGTTCACCAATTTTCACAGCATAGGGATTTCTTTTTAATCTCATTATACTCCTGATATTTTCTTCTAATGAGACCCTCGTCCACATCATCCAAAATGACTTTGTTGCAAGAGATTTGCCAATCTTGTGAGGTGATGTAATTTTGCTCTTCTTTCTGATTTTGCATATTGTCATTTTAGTGTAACCTGTAGATGCTACAAGTTCATTAGCATTTGTAATAAGTATTTTCTGAGCTGCTTTCTTTTTTTAGTCACAAATCTAAAGAACATTATAAATAACACAGTTTGCAATTCATCAGTAACTGAATACTATGTGGCATACTAGTGAAGTAAACCAGATTGTGCAGCATTTCTTGATGTATACATGAAGTTGTATTGCCTCATGTTAGTTTGTGTACTCTCCACTCCCACTGCAGGACTGCACTGGCCTTGGCCAGCTTATACCTGAAGTTTTTCTACTTGAATTGTTCTTAGTGTTGGTCACAAGTTTTATTTTATTAAGTAATGCTTATTGGTTGTAGCCTACATGATACTGTTTATACTCAACTAAATGTGAGTTTTGCACTTTTTTCTTTTATGTTGCTCTTTTGTTTCTTCTTATTGTTTAATCTTTCTGTCCAGAATTTTTTGGCATAGCCATTTTATGCACAATTTCTAGGATCCTGTCTGTGCTCAGTCTTGAAAGTGAGGCTGTCATTTTTGCACTCCCTGTGAGTTGTAGATGACATGACTTCTTTCTTCAGATGCCATGTTATTGCATTCTTTTCAATTTGTAACTTTTATTGAAGAAAGTTCAGTAGAGTTTGTCATTAACTTCTTGTCTTCAGATATGGTGTACGCATATCTGCACACTAAGAATTTTTAAAGGTGCAGGAATGCTTCTTTTAAATTTATTTCCTAGAAAGTTCATTATAAGTTTGTCAGAAAAGGGGAAATATACTCTTATCAGAAATATACTGTTTTGTTTCTAACTATGAATAACAGCTTGTTTCTAGACATTGTCATTGAAACTAAGCTTTGAATTTTAGACCATGATCTTCAATTCACCCTTATGTCTCATAATGTTAGTATTTATCTCGGTAGCTTTTTTCCCATATAGTAGCAAAATGGAATAGCCCAATCTATTGGTTTTTAAGCGCGACTCACTCTCATTAGAGAGTGTCTGTTCGATCCAAGGAGACTGCATGTGTGATCTGGGCTGCTTTTCTCCAGTTTCCCCCATCATACATTCCACCAATTGCTCCATAATCATTTTTCCTTTTGTCCATTTCAGTCATTTCACATCATCCACTTCCATACCAGGCATTGGACTGATCACCCATTCTGACTTATGATCCAGAGCCTCTGCTCTTACAAACAACTGACCCCCAGGTGCTCACTTCTATGTCCTAGGAGGTGTAGGTACTACATACAGGGAGGTAAACAAAGATAGATAAATGCATTAGGACATTTATATGTATATGATACAAACATTTTATTTTTCTGTGCAAGAGAAAAAGTGAGTTTTGTGGTAGCAGCACAGATCCACAAGGTTATAAATGTGAAATAATAGCTGCTTATCAGAATAATTATTTTACATAATTTTAGATCTGTTTGTTTAAATTAAACTACTAATTTTTTATTTTATTATTGTTTTAATTATCCATTTCACTGCTTTAAAAATTGTTATTTTCCCTTTTATTTGGTTCAATGTCATGGGAAGGTTGATGTACTGGGCATACACTGTATTAATGATTTTATATACTTTTTACACATTCCTTTAAATATGCCAACAAGTGAAGTACCAGATACTTCATGCTGGAATCTGTTGTAAAATTTGGTAACAGAAGTAATTTGTTATATAGATAAATAAAATAAAAAAGAAATGAAAAGTTATCTCCAAGTTTTATTTTACTGCGTGGCTTAAACTGTAACACAAAGCCACCTTGACTAAAGGAAAGCACACCTACATTAAATGGTTCTGGCAAGCAAGAGTGGGTAGTGATTCATGTAATATGAGTTACTTTTCTCTTAAGTCAGAAATGTCCATCTGCTTTGACATTTTTTTCTGGTTTCAGTGTCTTAGACATACCACTTAAAATCCATCTAATTTTTGTTATTTGCTTTTGTGCCATATGACTTATTTCTCGGGAATTTTCAACATAGGCTTCGGCAGAGTTGAGCATAATTGCCAATTTATATATATATATGCTTATTTTGGTAAGATCTGTTTGCATCTGTTTCAAACAAGCAACTGTTTTGCAGATCACGGTTTAACAGCTTATATGTAGGCAATTTGGGAAGTATGCTCTGATACTGTCATTCAGTATATACAAACTCCTGTTAGTGTGAGCCTACATTCGGTAGGTTCTTATTCAAAGTTATTGGTCAAATGTATGCAGCAATAGAAGCAAATTGTGAGGTACTGTAGTGAGTTTTTATGGACAAAAACCAGATGTCGTGTGTAATTTGTGACATTACTATATTGTATAGGAGCATTGAGTTTTAACATTGGTGTCATTAATTCCAAGATGGAAATGCTAACATCCAAGACATAGCAGACAACTTTCTGTTGTGAGCAACCAATTTGTTGCAAATGTGGATGATGTCAAACATTTAGAACTTGAGCATTTTCTGCATATCAGTAGGTCTGTTCTTTATGAAGTGGTGACTCAAAGATGATCACATTCTGTGGGTGTGTCAGATCTTTACTTGAGGTCAAAATGGTAGATTTGACATTCCTTAAAAGCTAAAAGATTAAAGGCAAAATCTTTTGCAACTAGATTCTGTACATGAATGTCAAAACACTATCAGTGGCATGGGGTCACACTAACTACACTACAAAACCACAAAAATGGCTGCAAACATTTTCAACAAAGCAGCTCATAACCACTGTTTTTAGGGGATTGGCCAGGAAAGAGCAAGGTGCTTTGTTTACAACAAACTCAACCAAACTTGGAGTAATTCATAACAAATGATGTGAATTGACATGCAAGTTCTGGGGAGATTTTTCTACATGATAATGTTTGGCTATATACTGCTGCATGCACTTTAGGGGTTACTGGATACTCCCTATCTTGCCAATTTTAAATTTGTGATTTTTTTGATGTGATCATCTCCTGAACTATTGAAGATAGGGTAATCAATTTTTTATTGCTGTTAGAAATTGCCAATGTTTAGCTATTAAAGCAAATTTGAAAGAGTTTGAGTTAAACATTTTTGTTATGGATTTTTTTCACATATATTGTTTGCAATTATTTATTCTTTTTTTTTTTTTAGACTAAAGTATGAACCACTGATAAGTGCCTTAGCTTTAACAAGTTTAAATAAATAAATAAATATTTTTATTTTAAAATAAATATGTTTACTTTAAGCAGTTAATACTTGAATTTGATATGTTCAGTAGTTCAGGAAACGAACACACCAGAAAATCTCAAATTTAACATCGGTAAGATATGGAGTACCCAACCCCCTTGAAAATTTCCTGCCACATCAAAGTGGTAGATTTTTGATCATAGCCCTGACTACTAAAGTAACTATCACCTGCTCCCAGAAATGGCTTGGGTTATGATTGTAACAGATTAGTTGAAAAATATTATCATGGGGGTGCTGTAGTCACATGCAGTAGGATTTCAAATCCTGTGTGAAGTTGTGAAATGGTACAATACATCCCAAGTATAAATAGGAAAAAATGCTGAAAAATAATTCCCCCCCCCCCCCTATTTTATCCCTCCCCAATTGTGTGTAAATGTAAGTTCCAAAAATACCTTCAAGATTCTTTCAGAATGACCCTTTTGTAATTGCAGAATATAACTTTGTGTTGTAATCATATAATATTGCAAAACATTTATATATAATGAAGCCTGTCAGGGTTCTTGTTTTTTGAAATAGGTATTCACTAGAATTTCTTAGTTTTTTCTATCCTCTTTTGTGTTGATCTCTTTCAGAATAATAGTCCATTTTTGCACATATGTTGTCTCCAATAACAGGTTGCATGTTTAGCCTGTAATTTGGAATGGATGCCTTTTTTAATTTTCATACCTATTTTATAGCTGGAGTTTGAAAGATTTGTTTCTTAGATTTGTAAAACCACTTAAACTATGTATTTTTAAACAGATATAAATACACAAAGGACATATAGCTAAAATTGACAAGAAATGGAGTGAGCCCATATTTACTTAGCTGCTCAATGTTGGAACTTGGTTACTTGAGATAACAACTTTTTTAAAATTTATTTTTGGTCCATTTGGATAAGTGAAATATATTTGTGAGCAAACTTATGGTCCCTTTCTCCACAACTTGCTGCTGATAAATGTTGGTAAATTTCAATTTGTGTGTGTTTCATAATTGTGCTTTTAACCTTCATGGAAAGTTCGTCATAACTACTTGTCTAGGTTGACCAGCTGTTTCATTTAAAAGGAAGATAAAGCAATGCAAGTCTTGTATACTTCATACTTCATTTGTATGCTGTTTCATAAGGTTTAGAAATTGTTAAAAATCTTTCAGCACTAAAATATTACCTTTGGAGTGAATTCAAATGTGCTGAAACTGAAAGGGTATAATGGAAAAATAAAGGGAGGGAACAAAGATTTGAGGAAAGACAATGCACAATAAAATAAACTATATGAATATCAGTTCTTATAATTTTCATTATAAAAAGTTGTTAGCACAGCTCAAATACAAAATTATTGATATTTTTGCTCTTTTCTAATATTTGGAACTCGAAATAAGAAAGCAACTATCTGAAGTTCATGTAAAGCCAGCAAAATGCACGAGGAGAAGTTGGGAACTACTAAGGTTTGTTCCATATAACCTTGCCCTGTATTCTTGCTTATCGTGTGACTAGTCACCGCTTATTGGCTGCTGTCATGGAATAGGGACAAAAAAATAGTTCCTTATTTAACATCTGAAGAGAATTGTCAAATTTTCATTTTCCTAACTGTATAAATGAAATATATTATCTAACAAGAGTTAATGCATCTAAACTCCAGGTAAGGTTTTTATCAACAAATGGGAAATTCCTTGTTTTAAAGCTCTCATGTTTATCCTTATATGCCATAAGGCCTGTTTATCACCATTTAAAAGTGTATATTAGCACATCATGGGAAAGAGAAAGGTAATAATGTGGAATAAAACATCTCTGCAGGGCAAGGTTTTAAGAAACAAAGATTAGGATTGTGCATTTTAAGTTATTTATTTTGTAGTTCTTAGCTTCCTGCATTTGTTGTAGTAATTGTTTTAATTAGGTTTAACTCTATTATGTTGATGCACATCTGTGTAGTTAGAATATATTAAAATTATTAGGTTGCTCATGCTTAATTTTTGTAATTATATCAGTTTTATCATACAATTTTTAATCCTTTAATATTGTCAAAGAATTTACTTTGAAAATCCTACACAGTTGAAGTCGCAAATATTTAAAATGCTGCCTATTCTAATATCATTTTTAAATACAGTAAATGTACTATTTTTTATACAGATGTCATCCTCTTTTCTAGAAATAAAATTGCCCTTAGTTGATGCATACTATGAAAAGTGAGGATAGTATATACCTTCAGGACCATAATTAACAGTACAATGCCTAAATGGAATCTGTATTTGATGTAATAAAAGGTGATTGAATTTATTCTGCATTACCTGGGGTCTGTTTGAATTGGTTCACAACAGTGTGTATAACTATGATCATTAATTGTCCAGCTGCTTATTCTAAGGAATAGCAGATTGAGATACCAAGTGTGTACTGGAGGGAGAGGCAGAGAAAATTTTAGTTTTGTAAATCGAAAACATCTGTTGGAATGGCTTTCTTGAAGATATTCTTAGATAGCTTGTTCTCTCCAGTATTTCTACCATTTTAATGTAAACATTATGTAAATGGATAGTCTTTATTGCTAAAAAAAATACTAGCATACTGCAAGGTTTATAAAATTACATTAAAAAAAACAACTAACTTGCTAACAAAAAATTAAAATCTTACTGAAACACATGTCAGGTTTTTTGTCTATATCTGGTCATGCAAAGAGAACTGAATTTGTTTTGTGATTTCCATATTGATGCAACAAATAAATTGAACATGCGACCATCATAAGTTTAAGGGCCATGTTTGCTGGTGTTTCTGCAATCACTGGAGTGAAATTCAACCTTCTGGTTGCACATGGAAGGAGAAATTACCTTCTGGTTGACACACATTCTTTTTGATTTGCCCAGTGGATGGCTTTCTGCCTTGCTGAGCAATCATTTCAGGAAGATGAACAGATTGATACTTTCCAACTTAATATGAAAGAACAAATAATAGGTGATAGGGCATGTCTGCAAAAATGACATTTTAAGAAAGTTGAAATAGTGACATTGTTCCAACAAATAGCATTTATTCATTTAAAACGTGAAATGTAGTATTAAAGTTGTGCTTTGGTGCCCTTCTTCCATAAAACATTCTTAGATATGTTCTGCTTCTGAATAAAGCCCTTCTGTACCAACTAAGGTGTAGTGTGCTCAAACACATCTGCAGTCCAAGCAACACAGTTCATGCAACAACCTTTAACTTGTGATGGAACTAGGAGGATTTTCTTTTAAGTTTTTCTTTTGTGATTGTAGAGGGTGTGGGTGATTCCAATTAGCTTTCCAGAATTGGATATTTTCTCCACAGGTACATAAATAACTGGCTATAGTAGTGACTAAAGTTGTGTGCCAGTCATCCTTCATTCTTCATGCATTTAAGAGAGTCTATGTCCAAGGATCACTTAACTTCTGTTGGCAACTGGCTGATAGAAGCTGAGACACAGAGTGCAACATGGCTATATTTCACTGAAATAGCTTGTACCCGATTTCATAAACATTTGAATTTAAGAAAAGAAAAATTGTGGGCAATAGATATGTTAAACTAATAGCACATGGAAGCGGGTTAGCTGGTCCTTGTGGCTATTGTATATGTTATTGGTGCTCTGTTGCATAGAGAACTCCTGCCTCAGGCATGGACTTTTCTGTTCATGTAATCATGTAAATGGTAAACAAACCGTAAAACAAAAATCCAAGGAAAATAAACTGGCAGAATAAAGTTTTTATGGCATGCAAATATGACACTGCTAATCTCTTATCTCGTGTCTTTCTTGTGGCAAGATCATTATTGTTCCTTGTTTTCTTCCACTTGAAACCCATATCATTAGACAAATCATGCTCGCCCTTTTAAAGTTAATGGAATCTTTAAGTTTCAGGAGCAGATTTCTGACAGTGGGCAGTTTTCTCCTGAACATAAATATTACAAACTGTTTGCCGAATTGCATACCTGTCAGTCATCAATGTGTGTGATCCATTTTGGTACACCAATGTACCTTTCCAGGTGCTTCAAAGAGGTCCTTTGTTCCTCACTCTTTTCCCTTTCTTTAATTATTTTGCATATTCTCTCTGGTGCTGTTGTTGCTGCACTCACCCTCTTGCACTTTCTTCAGTGGTATTAGAATCTTGCCAGAACCTATTTAGAATTGGCATTCTAATATTTGAAGTAATAACTTCTAGTTACATTTAAGTAAAGTAAGAAAATGACAAAAGTAAAATTTGTGTGTTCAGCTCAGGATTGTCAAAATATTTTGGGTAGTTTTTTTCTGGGCAGTTATAGGAGTAATAGAGGCTAAATGTTCTAGAAGTTTCCAAACATTTCAATTTAGTTTGAGGTCGGGTTTGATGATATCCCCTTTGATCAGAATATCCTATGTGGGCTGTCAATGTGGCATGAACAACCCTGAGTCTATGGACACATCCAAGAGTTTCATATTCAGTTATTGTTGAATATGTTGCTCACCTACTAATAAAAAATAATCCCAAATTACATTTTGGGACTTTTAAGAGCTTTGTATTTTTCCGTAGTTTATTTACAATAACTGTCTCGTGCAGTTTAACATAGTTTTTGTATTTCTTTAATTTTAAAAAAGTGTGCAAATATTTGCTTAGATTTTAGCAGAAAATTTCACATCTTGATAAGTAGTTTAAAAATAATGATTTGCCTGTTGCTTCCTTTACAGTAAAAATAGTATATGCCTGCTTTAATAATTTTGATTTTTTAAATTTCCTTGGGGATAGATTTTTTTCTACTTTTATTAGCTGAACTGTCTGCAATATCCTTTATATTCTAAATACATGTAACAATTTGCACATTCAAATGTTGATTACAATGCAATATCTGGAAAATAGTCTCCTTTAAATCTTCGCTAAAATATAATTACAATCTCTTTTTAGTGCTGCCAATGCACAACAGTAAAACATCTTCATTATCATTTTCATGGTTGCCAATTGAAGGTATGGAAAATTCAAAAATCTCTTCTAGAAAAAGAGGCACTTCAACCAGGATGCCCTACCACCTCAATTATCAAAAAAGCATCAACTCAAATGGTGATCGAATAGAAAACCGAGAAATATAAAGCACTTGCAAGTGTTCAAGACATCTTCGAGATATATTATAATCTTTAATATTTTTGATCACTTTAAAGCTAATACTGAGAGAAAATTTAATGTATATACAGGTGTAGAGTTCACATTCAAGAGACATTTTCACTCAAATACAAGTTTTGGAAATGACCGAAAAATAATTTAAGTAACCTATTATTGTTTAATTTTGGTATTTAAGTGCATGCATATAGGTTATAAGAGTGTAACGAGAGACACTAATCAAATCAAAGTACAAAATCATTAATAATACCAAATTTGGTCATAGTATTTTAACATTCTATTGAACTCTTGCTATAAAAAGTTTTGAGTGGGATGTAATACTTCCTCTACTTACTGTAGATAAGAAATAAAGAGAGGGGGGGAGAGAAAGGAACCTGTTGCTCAAGAATTGAAACTATGGCCACATTTTTTCTTTTAGTATGATGCATGCTCTAAGGTTATATGCACATGCATGTTTGGGTGTGGTAGATGAGAGGGACTCTGCATTTGAACGGCATGAAATTTAAGATTGTACAAGATGTTAATTGGCTGTTTTTTAAATTTACCATATTTTCTTACAGCTCAGAAAACATTGCAAATCTTCAACATTGAAATGAAGAGTAAAATGAAGGCCCACACTATGGCAGAAGATGTAATCTTTTGGAAATGGATTTCACTGAATACGCTAGCCTTGGTTACAGAAACTTCAGTATTTCATTGGAGTATGGAAGGTATGTAACTGTTTGAATCTTATGGATGTGTCATGAAATGCATTGAAAAGATTTAGTAGGCATATTTATCATCTGGTAACATTGTGTTCAAATTCTGTTCTCTTTGAACTTGGTTTATGTGGATGGAAGCAGACAGTATTGAAAGTATAAATGGTTAATAGATTTTATAATAATTTGACTAGCTTTTATTGACATTAGAATTTTCAGAGAATGAATATTTTATGAACAGATCTATTTTTTGACATAGGTATGAAATTTACAAGGATATGGAAATACTTGGATTGTATCTTCATTCATCTGGCATATAAATAAAATGTTTGCCATTTTCCACCCCCTAGAATAAAGTTCGCTTACTTTTGTATTTTTGCTAATGTGTGCTTCTGATTAATGTTTGTGGAACTTAATTTATGTGAAGTGTTGTTCTATAATACAAATACATTTACAATATTATATTCCTAATATTATTTGCTCTATATGCATTTTCATCACATTTGCTTGACTCTTCCTCATTATTTCCTCCCCCATTTATCTTAATATCTTCTTCCTTGAGATTATAGGTCTTGTGACCTATTACAATCTGTTCGAATTTCCAACCCAGTGGTTCTTCGGACTTGGAGATCTCTTCCAGTTTAAAGGCTTGGCTTTTGGAATTCTATTTATGCATATGCAATGTAGATTTATCCATTTTTTTCTGGTGGTATTTTATATAATCAATAAGAGATTCGAATTGTAATTCTTTCATTGCATTTGTAATCCCATTTGGTGTATCCCAGTGTGTGTCATTTTATTTGTTATTCTTCTGTAATTTTTTTTTCTTAATGTCCACGCTTCATTCCCTTAAAGTACAGATCCTGCTAAGGTCTTGTGTAGGTGAATTCTAGTAAGCCATTGTATCAAGGAAGGTTTGTTTTATTTATTAATGTAATTATTTTTGAGTATTCAGATATTTTCTTTGAAATGCCTATTTCATGGAAAAAGGAATGTGTATCCAGATCTGTGAAATGATTTACTCTTTCTAGTATTTTTAGTCTAAACATATTTGATAGGCGCAGGGTATATTCCACAGGCCTAATTGTTTGATTTTTATATATTTCCAATTTGGTTAAAGTTATATATTGAACATTTTGATCCATCTTCTGAAGGTTCCACCAGGTCTAAATTGTCTGCAAAAAGTAATGTATCTAGTTATGAATGTCTATTGAGTGGTGTATGTTCACCAGCTAATTGTCCATTCTGTAATTATCTGATTCACATAATATATTATAAACAGCAATGGAAAAAGGCCACAACTTTATCTTACTCCTGTATGAATTTCTGTCCACTGCAATCATTTATTATTACACCTTACTGAAATTATATTTGTTGTATACAGATTATATATGCTTGCTATAAGTTTTGGAATGTGGTTTTGGCTAATTTATTTAGTAATTTGTGTTTATTGTATTCAATGACTTTTTGCAGTCAAAGGTGATGCATGTTTCCAAGTAGAATTCCCTGTTTTTCTATCAATTTTAGAGCAAAATATCCATCAGAACATGATCTCCCTTACAGAAGACATTTTGTTTTTGTTAGTTTTCATGATCTTTATATAATTGTTTTCTTGATTATATTAGTAAGCATTTTATATCCTGTGTTTAATATGAACCTCTGTAGTTATGATTATCCTTTTTTTAATATAAGGATTACAAGGATATTTAATTTGTTAGTATATCATCTCCAATATACTATAAATGTCTGTCTAAATGTGCATCCAAACATTTAAATATCTACTAATGATCTCCTGGGGTTTTTTTCTTTTTAGACTTGAGTTAGATCAAATTTGGGAAGTTCATTTTCTGTACTAGTGGTAATTTGAAGGTTCTGCAGTTTGGGATCATAATTTCTGGATACACTTTTAATTGTAACACACTAGATTGTGCAGCAAGGCAATTGCATAACTAAGGCAATCTGTCTAGCATGCACTGTCATGTGAATCTAGTAGCCTGCTTGCAAATTATGATTGACTTAATTTTGAACCAGTGGTAAAGCAAGAAAAGGTAGGGATTATGAACCAATGGTAAAGCAAGAAGACTTTTGCTACCTCAATGGTGTGGAGATGACATGTGTGCCTAATAATCCAGAGGCCCTGAAATTCTCATTTTGAGTCACTTGGGTAAAGTTCTACTGTTTTTTTTTTTTCTGAACCTGAGAAAAGAAATGTGCAATAACTTTTGTGGACCCTAGACTCATTTCAACATTGATTTCATACATACATTCACCATATGATGCCTATCTGATTAAAGGACATAAGAATTCTAAAAAGGGTTACTGCTGCTATTGAACATTTTGTGAAATAACCACCCATTACTTGAAATGGTTTTGGGATAATGATATCTGCTATAAGTTAACTATTGATTTGAATCAATCATAATACATTTCCATCACTTGTATTGTTTTATTATTAAGAACATGTTTTGTAAAGGATGGTACTTCTGAAATATGTCCTTGTTAATGAAACCTCATAAGTGATGACAATGTGCTACAATCGACTCAAAGCAATACTACTGAAAATAACCATATCTCTATCTGTTAGTATCACTTGAGAAATTCAATTTGCTATAAAGAAGAAACTGCATTTATGACCATATCCCAATGTAGGAGTTGGATTTATTAAGTTGAATTTTGTTAGGACAGTAGCTGTAGTTGCATTCCCTGACTCAATAGTAGAAAGGGACTACCAAAAATGTTCTATTCAGTAACATAATTAGCCTTTGAAGGCTGATTTTTTATTATTGTTGTATGAATTGGGCAATATCTAGAACTCGCCTCTCAGCCATAATTAAAATCTTCTTACTAGGCTTAATGGAGGTTATTTTAAAACTATCCTAGTTGAAGATACAGAAGAGTAATTTGTTGCAGGTGATTCTATTCCTCAGAAGATGTTTGATCGTCATTCTAGCCTCAATGGCTGTCAGATAATAAACTATCGAACAGATCCAAAGCAGACATGGTTGCTCTTAATCGGAATTTCTGCCCAGGTTAGTCATGTGGCTGTAGCATTCAGATTTAACTTTTAGCAATAGACAGTGTGGAGAATAAATAGTATTAATAAATCTAGTATTTTAAATGTTAGAATATAAAAGGCTTTTCCTTAGTATAATGGTTTACTGGGATCTTTTCACTGAAGATTATCTGCTAAACATTGTCCTAAATGCAGACTTTAGGTTATTTCTTCACCCTTAGATGTAGCAAACATATCTGATGTATTGTACATATTATTTATCTTTCAATATCTTTGTAATCCTATTTAATGCATAGTGTTAACAAGCTATACCATAACCTAATTGGTCTGTTATCAGGTTATCCTGTTAGTACTTAAGTAACCTTACTTTAAGTAATGTCACTCTACATATTAATAAATAAATTATGCTTGCCCAAACTCTAAATTTTGATTTTATGTTGAGGGGTGACTTGATTTTAATAATTACTGATTTCAGCAAAATCGTGTAGTAGGTGCTATGCAACTATATTCAGTTGAAAGAAAGTGTTCCCAGCCAATAGAGGGGCATGCTGCATCATTTGCACAGTTTAAAATGGAAGGAAATGCAGAACCATCAACATTATTTTGTTTTGCAGTTCGTACAGTACAAGGAGGAAAGGTAATAAAAACAAATTGCTTTTTATTACTCTGGTATTTTTGCTATTTTGTACTAAAGATAAAATCCAAAACAGTTATGTGAATTCAAAATGTCTGATAAACTGAACATCTGTTTGTCTTCCAGCTTCATATAATTGAAGTTGGACAACCACCTGCAGGGAACCAGCCATTTCCCAAGAAAGCAGTGGATGTATTTTTTCCACCAGAAGCCCAAAATGACTTCCCAGTAGCAATGCAGGTAAAGTTCTCTCTTATGCTCAAATTGTTAAACTTCCTAATGATGGTCCAGTACTATATTTAGATAGCTAATTTTATGGGTTTTGAGTTGTCCACATTTTTGGGTCCCAAGAGTAAGCTTTCAAGAGCTAGAAGTAGATAACAAAATTATCTACTTTGAGATCTTGTCTGCTAATTTCAAAATTAGACTACTGGCAAATGGGTACATTTAATGTAGTAAATAGATGATGGGGATATCCACTTTTTTAACCTTCATTTGTTGCTACATTTTGTGACAGTTTGTTGCACCATGAGCATTTCACTCTCGGTGATAAATATATATAACAAACAATAATATTAATATTAATATAAAAATAATAGTTGCAACAAATCTTCACTTATCTTTTGGAATCCTTGTTTGGACTAGTTTCGCAATGATTTCATTGCATTATCAACATATCCTTTTGGTCTCTTTTTTGATGTTGTTTATTTATACTGTTATGGTTACTGCTACTAGGTGGATTGTGTACTAATGCATTGCTAACTACTGGAATC
Source organism: Hymenopus coronatus (assembly GCA_030762935.1). Classification (NCBI taxonomy): domain Eukaryota; kingdom Metazoa; phylum Arthropoda; class Insecta; order Mantodea; family Hymenopodidae; genus Hymenopus; species Hymenopus coronatus. Next base: position 101,481,578 of record CM060888.1, on the reverse strand, counting down.
AAAACAAATTTGGTAAGAGTGTCAATTGGAGGTATATCAAAATTTATTGCATGATTTCTATACTTTAATATAAATATTTTCTCCCAAACCATTAAATCTATGGGCCCATTTAAGTGTTTAATAATTTAACATCTGAATTTATTTCACGATTAAATTTCCAAAAATGTTCTGCTACAGCTGATTTATCAATTTGTTTGTATTTAATATTCCTAGTTTCCAAATGACGTTTAGTCTTGCCAATATAAGCAAGGTCACAATTTAAACAGTTTAATTGATAAATGCCAGATTTTTTTATTTTTTGAAATTTCATCCTTTTTAGAAAAGCCTAACAAATTTTTTATACTGTTTTTATTTTGAGGAACCAATATTATGCCATGCTCCTTGAAAATATTTGTGAATTTTTTATTTGCCCAAGGGTGATAAGTAAATTTTTTAAAAATGTAATTATCTTCTATTTTCTTAAGCGTAGAAATATCTTTAATAGCTTTTTTATATTTAAACTTCTCAATTTTTTTATTTATAAAATCAGTATTAAAACCATTAATTAAAGCAGTGTTAATAAGGTGTTTATATTCTTTATAGAATTCATCTTTATTAAGGGGTAAATTAATTAACCTATAAATTAAACTATTAAAAACAGCAAATTTATGTGAAAAAGGGTTAAAGCCATTATTACTTTCTCCATATGCACTATGTACATAGTGTATAGAGAAAGCATTGCACTCCACCAAAAATTCGATACCGAGGTTTCACCGGAAATATATGTTTTAGGGTCCCCAATATCCAAAAAAAGCATTTTCACAAAAAGGTGTGTGTGTGTGTGTGTGTGTGTGGGTGTGGGGGGGGGGGGGTGTGGGTGTGGGTGTGTGCGATAACTCAAAAACGAAAGGTCTGTAAAATACCAAACTTGGTATTTAAGTTAAGTATCTTCCAGGGATGCAACACGAAGATTTTGAGAAAAATCCCCCCACCCCCAACTACCCTTTACATGGAACTTTTTTCGAAAATTTTGATTTTCTCAAAAAATGGCTCTGACGATTTTGATTAAAATTTCGGATATTAAACATATTTACCTGACAAATGAAATGTATATCTTGAATTTTCTGGGAATAGCCTCCGAAGACTACTTTATTCTGGATGAACTTTACGGAATTTTGCATAACTGCTAAACCGTAAGAGATGGACAAAAACTTACTACACAAAAAATGTAGAGCACATTAAAACACACAATTTGTTATATACATTTTTTTTCTTTTCTCATACTGGAACTTGTCAACTCCTATCCATATAAACAAAGGAACTTCATTGACATAGCAACCAGCTTTTGACTATCACTTTAACCTACGGTTGTCCCTTATTTCCCTTCTACTTACAAGGATGCGAGAAATAAAGACTTTTTCTGCTAATTTTTTTATCTGATCAGCATAAAGTAAATAGAATTATAAGCTTTTTAAGAATTATTTGTTGCAGGGATATGGAGAAAGTCATGTGAATGGTACACATCAGATTTTTTTTTATGTAATTATCAGTGTGGGTTTACTTTCTGTATATTCCAAAATTCAATTTGTCTTTTTTTATTATTTTTAAATCCAGGAAAGGGAGATAGCCATCACTTTCAGTTTCTAATGTGAATTTTATAGCCTATCTTGTAAATTTAAAAGTTTTAAAGCATCATTTACATGTTTATCAGGAACAATGCCAAATATATCATCTACATATCTATACCAAGTTTTAAAAATTAGAGGGAATGCTTTAGTGACCTGTATTTCAAAATAGCTCATGAAAAGATCAGCAAGAAAAGGTGAAAGCGGACTACCCATTGCTAAACCAGAAGTTAGTTGATAGGATTTGTCATTAAAGCTGAAAAAATTTTGATCCAAACAAAGATTAGTAAGGATAACAAAATCATTTATTAAATCTTCATTCAGTTCTATAGAATTTAACCATTTTGTTAAAAATGTCAAAGTTTTTCTCTAGGAATGCTTGGAAACAAAGCAGTTACATCAAAAGAAACAAGTTTATCATTAGTAGATAATGTAATATTGCTGATCCTTTCGACTAGCTCAAAAGAATTTTTAATACTTAAACTCTCAAATTTTTCAAAATTAGTAATTTTTTATTTAACCATTTAGCTAGGCTGTAAGTAGATGAATTTATGCGATTTACAATAGGTCTCATTTTATTTTCAGGTTTATGAATTTTGGGAAGAGCATATATTCTGGGTAAAATTGGATTACTGATTTTTATAATTTGCTTTTCTTTATTTCTAATACTTTTAATTTCATTAAGGGTCTTATTATAAATTGAAATGCAGGATTTTAAAGGGTTAATATCAATGCTTTTGTAATCTTCACCTTGAAGTAAGAGTTCCATTCTGTTAATGTAATCAATTTTATTTAAAATTACAATGCTGTTACCTTTATCAGCTTTAGTATAGATTACATCTTTTTCTTTTAATGATTCAATAATTTGTTTATTGTGATTTACTTTAGGGTGATTTTTATTCAAATTCTGTAATATTTTACTACATTTTTCTTTAACCAATAATTTATTATTTTCATTTAAATCCTGACTAGCAATTTCTATATCTGCTACATAATCTATATTTTTTGAAAAATCTACACAGGTTTTTAAACCTTTACTCAAAAAATTAATTTCCTTCTCATTGAAATTACAATTTGAAAGGTTAATTACATTATCTTTAGGGTTATTCCCTTTAGTTGGTTTCAATTTATTTTGTTTTGGCATTAATTTATTTAATTTATTTATAAGTGAAGATTTGTTGCAACAATTATTTTTATATTAATTTTATATTAATTTTTTATATTAATATTTGTGTTATTCTTCACTGTTACTAGCTTCTTTTTACATTTATAAAACAATAATATTGTCAATAACACAATTATTCAAGCCTACCATATATAGAAGACCAATTAGAATAGTTATTTTGTGTTGAGCTGTATTGGGACAGACCCTCGTTTGTGCGTATTTAGTGCACATTTTTTTTTTGTGACATGTTAGTACGGTTTATAAAATGAAAGATTCTCTTCTTCAGGAAATAATAAATTCCATTCATCTGCCACTGAAGTTGTTGTTTCCCCCCCCCCCCCCTCTTCTTTACAGCCCTGATGTGTTCTAACTGTACTTTCGGTTTCCAAGTTATCTCATACAGATTGTTTTGAATCGGTTATATGATCATTATGTTGAGGGTGCATCAGATTCACATTCATATAATCTTTCTTCCTGGTTCAAATCACCCCTGTCTAGGTCAACAGAAGTGCTAATTTCACTCAACCATGCAGGGATGCAAATAATAATAATAATTAGAAAATATTCTGTTCATTAATGCAACTAATGTTAATTTAAATTTGATTCTCAACAGCCGTATTCGAACCAGCGTCAAAAGAACTGTTAAAAAAAAATGGCAATTGAATCCAATTTATGATGATAAAAAGTTAAAAATAACTATACCTATAGAATATCCTCCGACCTGTTGTAAGGCTTGCAGAAGGATTTTTGTTGCTCGGCTTATTGTAAAAACCTAACTTGCAGTGAAAACGATTCAAACAAAGGAATATTTTTAACAAACAGAAAATAGAGTTTCTGCATTTCAGCTTCAAATCAGGATGATTGCAGACAGGACAACAATTTGAATAGCACAGTTTATCGCTTGAAGAGGAAACCACTCACTGCTGTGCTGCTACTGGACAAAGATTGCATGAACTATTGTCAATGTGATTCTTGTTAAAAATAACTGCTTCAGGAAAGTTTAAAAATCAATTAGATTGAGTGAGAAGATTTTATCAGTTGTTACCGGGGGGGGGGGGGGGGGGGGGAAATAAATAAATAAATAAAACAAATTCTAAAGTGTGAGCAAAATGCTCACATAGAGACTAATGCTGGGCTAATTCAGACTAAACTCGCATTGCAGTGCAAAAGAGAAAACATAGGAGTTAAATATTAATAGTATTGTATTTATCAGTATTTGAATTATTTGCTAAATTTTACATTGTTGAAAAGTTTGTTTTTGCTTTACTGCCTCTGCATGCATTTATTGCTCACTTTAAATTGTGTTTTCTGGGATATAGATGATAAAGTGGTTGAAATGACTTAAGAAGCTATTGATCGCAATCCTGATAAGTAAAATTTACACACATTTTTTTCTGGGGGGGGGGGGGAACTGATAGAAACCCAGTCTACTAAATGTTACAATATCATTGCTGTGGCAAGATCATCTGAACTATCGACTAATGTTCACTTAATCCCTTTCATACTTATTATGTGTTCGATTTAAATGTGCATCTAGTTAGGACTGAGCATGGTGACAATGTCTCTCAGAGCAGCACAGACTGAATAAAAGCTCTGAAGCAACGGGAAATATCAATTTTGGAGAACATCCATGTATTCAAGGCACGTGATAACTATGAAGGAGGATGCAATTCAGAAATGGCCGAATTGATAAATATTGAGAACTGGAAGAAAATGGTCTTCAAGAAGGGGGCCTACTTTGTGGCTAAATTTCAGATGTCTTATATACTTTTCACCTGATGTGTGTTGTGAATATGAACCTAGATAAGGTGGTGAGTAAAGTGGAATAATCGATGAGTGGATGACATTTTAAAACCATGGTCATAGAAAATGAAAGCAGCAAGACAAGTGGTGCAAACAATATGAGAACTGCTAAAGCTCGTAGGCAATTTGGAATTCCACAACCAATAAGAATCAATGAAAATATGCGACACTTTTGTAAAAATAAATACCTGATAATGAAGATCACTTAAACCATGGACATGACCAGAGAGAGAGAGGGGGGAGATCTTATTTATAGCTGATGCTCATACCAAGTTGACCAATGACATTAACAATTACAATTTTTCACTTTACAATGTAGTTTCCTAATATAGTACTACATGTGGAACAAAATTAAAGAATGAACTGGTATCGTTCTTGTCCTGTTTTGTCAGTCCAATGTTTTTGTGACTGCTTTGGTGGGCAGAATTTAAGCCAGTTTGAGGCAGAAATGTGTTCGGATGCTATGAAGTAGCTAAAAGTAAAGTCTCTGTTGGTCTCAAGTTTCTCACATTTGAATATTCTGGAATAGAAAATTATTAAATTCATTCAGCAATACAAATTGAATTATTGCTGGCCAGGGGTTTGCAAAGTGATTGGAGAGGAATGGTGGGAGTAACTCGTACTCAGTTGACAATATTGCCTTTGGAGATTAACAATTTTGTGCAAACCAGCTTTATGTGAGAAAGAAAGGTATGAAAAGGCACCCATTTCATTGGCAAAAATAACTTGGGGTAAAATTTGAGGCAAGATTCTCTCTGTCTCAAATTTAACAAACTGATGGCCAGGATTTCAGAAGAGTTGGCAGCAGTACAACCACAAGACAGTCATCACTAGTGTTAATTATAGCATTTCTGCAAGGATTGTGTGTACCAATAACATAAAGTATAAAGACTTGATGCACCTTTGTCGTGGTAAACCAGTAGCTATGAAAAAAGACTGCAGCTTTTATGTTATCTTGTATCTCTATGGATATAATACATAGTAAATACTGCAGTGCCTTATATTTAACTTGCTGGCTGGCCAGTGGGAGGTAAGTGCTGCAGGATGCATGCTACTGTGTCCGTGTTGAATATCCATACCCTGAACTCAATTAAAATACTTAGATTTACGTGCGCACAATAATCACACACCTTTATCACAGGTGTTGGAAATTATGTCCTTGTGCTGCCACGCATCTCTCACACTTTTAAGAAAATTTCAATTATTCATTTTTCTTCTGAAATTGCAGTAATTTCTCTTCTGATGTTGTGTTTCAGTTCTTCTAATGGATGCAAGTTGTTTTGATACACTTAATTTTTAAGCTCCTCCATAAATAAGTCTCTTACCATAAGGTCTTGGGAGCAAGGTGGTCGTAGTCCTTTACTGATGACATATCTTCAAAAAATGTTGTCAATTTCAGCCAGGGATCAGCTGTATGTTGTAGAGTCTTGTTGAAAATATGCCTGTGTGCACTCAATGTTGCATAAACATTCCAGGAATGGTTTGATTATTGTTTCTCTGTACCTCTGTCCATTAGCTGTATCTCCAAAGAATATAGGCCCTATAATTTAGTATGCATTCACTGCACACCAAACACCAATTTTCTGGTCATGCAATGCCATTTCGTGTACAAAATCAGATTTTTCTACACTCCAATATCTGTTGTTTTGTGTTGATACATGGCCATTTAAATAAAAGCATGCTTCATCTGTGAAAAATAGTAACTTTTGGTCCATAGAGCCATGATTAACTTTATCCAATACCCAGTTGCAGAAATTTACTCTGCTCACAGTTCCTGAACTTCGATTATCTTATAAGGTTTGAATTTAAAAAATTTAGTGGGTTTCCAAGCCAAGAATTGTGAAATTACCATTTCCTACTTGGAGATTTTCTTAGGCTATGTTCTAACTTTTGTCCTACCTTGTAGTTTTTCCTCTGTAAGCACACTATGTGCAGAAAAACAGGAGCCAGGACTGGTTAGAAGCTCTGTGTGCATGGAATTACCTCCTGCTGGCCGGCCACAAGTAAAAAATAAAGCACTGTAATAGGATCCAGGATTTATAGTGTTAAACTATGTATTTTTTGTGAAGTTTGAATAAAATTTGGTTAGTCATCCAAATTTATGGATGTTCAGACTTTTTCAATCTGTCATAGATAATTGCATTATCAGTTGAAATATTGCTAAAATTGGGTATCTGAAAATTTAATTTTTTATACTTGAGTGAATTTTCAAATTTTTATAAAAATTGTTCTGTGACATACATTTAAGATCTCCTTAACTACACTTGTTACAGAAAAGGTAACTGACCATGAACCATTGCATAGGGAGATATGGGAGTGGACAAGTATAAAATCATTATCTAAAGCAATAGATTTTCAATTACCCAGTTCTAGTATTGAATACATGATATACTCTTAACTGCTAAGTCATGTTTCAAAAACCTATTGCTAATAAAAGCAAATTTCTTTTGACTGCTAGAGTCCTCAGGTGTTGTGAATGGGATTCTTTGTTTATGGGTGGAATTTATGGAAAAGGATATTGCCAGCCAGGATTTCAGAATTCATTAGGTGCTTTCTATTTTTGCAGGTGCGAGTGTTTTTTTTCAAGTTGCCACTTCTGAAAATGTTAGTGCTTTTAAGAAGCCTTAGTATTTTTTTCAATGTTATAGTCCTTTTTCCATAAATGCTAAACTGCAGGTAATCTGCTTTCGTGCTTTAAGTGCCTTTTGGATTTAGCCAAACTTGCTATTCTACTTGTGCAAAATGTATCACAGTCAATCATTGCACTTCACAGCTTTCATGGCTGCCTTAAAATAATTTATGCCTTGAAAAATTTACTCTGCAGGACATCAAAGCTTCCCTAAATTACTGAAGAGTTTTGTTTAGGTGACCAATGCAAGTGTAATACTTATGCAAAGAGCTGCCATCTCAAGATCTTTTACATTTGTTACTAATGTATGACCACTTGAAGTAGCAGAGTTACTATTCTCACACACACAAACAATAATGCTTTAAATAATGGGGGGGGGGGAAGAAGCAGAATCAGCAGGACTTCTGCTATTAAGTTCTCAGAACTTAAAGATCAAGCATAATCACATACACTAAAAGTGCATGCACAGTTGCTTTTGTATTTTTTGTTAAATTAAGAACAGTCTTCTTAATGTCTGCATATTGAACATTTGTATTATGAAATATCTTTGCCACTAACAAATAAATAGCTTGTCAGACTGATGTCTAAGATCACATAAGCAATAATTTGACTAAATAAAGACTAAATTGATTTGGTTGTTTCCTGTATACTATGCATACTCCTTTTCTTGGGTGCTAGCTTTGTGGGGAAGCAAAGGCTAAGGGGAAGAAGAGAGGTTGCTTGCGTGTCAACTGAATAGTTTTTTGGGGGTCCTCGGCTATTTTGGTGAATAGGTTATCTAATTTACAGAGAACTAGCTGAATTATTAAACAAAAAGTGTGTCTCTCTTACATGTCTCAATGTTGCTCTGCTCTGCTTCTGAAATTTTGCAAAACCTACCAGATGATGACTAGGGAGCCAAGTGCCCAAGAAAACGTGTACGTATAGTACAAGGGTGAATGAAGCAGTCTCTTTGTCCCTTATGTACTGTTGGGTTACTATTGGGTTTGCTCACTTCTGTGGTGCAATAACTAATGTTTGTGCTCGGTTTTGAAGAATTGCATGAATACACCTTTTTTTCTCAATTTTTTTCTTCAATTTAACAAACACACACACTCACTTTTTTTTTAATAGGATGAAGAATAGGCTCTCTTGGACATAGCATATTTGAACTTTGGCTAGCACTTAATTTGCCTTTCTAGATCAGATGTAACAAATTTAAGAAACAGTGGTAAGCTCCTACTGGATTGCCTCAAATTCACTAAATGCAGGAAGGGAGATTATATGAAGCATACTTGTTGGTCCATGCACCAATTGAATATTGCCTTAGAAATTGGATATTTAAATGGTCATGGATAAAATTTTTGGAGTTTTATTTTGCAGGTCAGTGCAAAGTATGATGTTATCTATCTCATCACAAAGTATGGCTACATCCATTTGTATGATATTGAATCTGCCACATGCATCTATATGAACCGCATCAGTGGGGATACTATCTTTGTGACTGCTCCCCATGAAGCATCAGGTGGAATAATTGGAGTTAATCGTAAAGGCCAAGTCTTATCTGTTAGCGTTGAAGAGGATAACATTATACCATACATCAATAGTGTGCTTCAGAATCCTGATTTGGCTCTTCGGATGGCTGTGCGAAATAACCTTGCTGGAGCAGAAGAACTATTTGTCCGAAAGTTCAATATGCTCTTCCAAAATGGGCAGTATGCTGAAGCTGCAAAGGTAAGAGTCTGATTTTTATAAACTAAGACTTTTTAGTCTGTGATGAAACCAAAAACTTGAATCTCCCTCAAAAAGAAAAAGGTTAAAAGAATGAGCAGACATTTTTAAAAGTTCCTAGCTTTAAGTAATTTAAATTTAACTTGTGAAATGAATGTTTGTGCTTGTATATTTCAGGTAGCAGCAAATGCACCTAAAGGTATTCTTCGCACACCTCAGACAATTCAGAGATTCCAACAAGTTCCAACACCACAAGGACAAACGTCACCCCTCCTACAGTACTTTGGAATATTACTTGATCAAGTAATGTATAAAGCTTTAACTACTCTTGTTATTGTATACGATAAGTAGAGCTCAGACTTCATTGCCTTGAGACTCGACACACATGTGCATGGAATGTAGCCTTTATATCACGTCTTTCCCTCCAGTCTAGCTATGTGACAAAGGATCAGACACTCATATCAACCTGTAGAGAATTCTGTTATTCACTTTCAGAGAGCACAGGGTTTTAAAAGAGGCGACCATGTCGGAAGTAAACAAGAGCTGCTTGAATATGTGGATGTGTTTAGACAATAGTATTTCATTGTAAAAGGAAAAAAATATATTTCATAACACAGTTTAAAGACAAAGATTTTCATCCAGAATCACTGCAATTCTAAGCAACATATAAAAAGCATAAAGATGTTTGGCAAAAATGTAATTGAAATACACAGTCTAAGAGTTCAAATTCATTCACTTTTGACATTTTACAAAAATATATTGTTTATCGTAACTTTTATTTGTATTCTCTGAAATATTCAATAAATATTTTGTACCAAAATGTGAGACCTGGAAATTATATTTCAAAAATATTGGTGCCATGCAGATCAAGTAGCAATATTGTCCTTCACTACACTCTGTCTATACAAGCGAATGAGTCATTTCCATGTCTCTCCATACCAAAGTCACACCTACTGTTCAATGTAGGTAGGTAACTTGAGAAAGTGTGAATTGAAGTCTGAGATCTACTGATAAACAATTGGGTGTTTAATGGGTTTTTTTTCCCTCTTTTTTGCAATGAAAAAATGCTTTATTCATATAGGTTGTAGGTTGCCTAAAAAAATATTACAATATGCATCTCCATGAGTGTGTTTATTAAAGTTAATCATTACAAGATCATGCTCATGCTTAAAGTATTAGTGACAAAATTCCATTTGTAAGGTGTGTCACTTCTTGCAAAACTTCGGATGACACTGGGGGAGGGGGGACTGGAGTATATTCTTATATTTTCAAGGTGTATTGAATCAACCAAACCCATCTGTTAAATAGAGATTTGCATTTTTAGTTACTTTGAATGTTACAAAACTTATCTGAAGTAATTGTATTAGAAATCTTGTTAATGAAGTTTCAGGAATGACAGTTGCAAAATTTGTATTAAGAAGTTCAGTTTGAGCAGTATATAAGTAATAGCTTCTCAAGAAAAATTGAAATGTAGCCTGCTCAAACCTATGGTAGTGATTGCAAAATGATAAAATTAGTTATAGACAGCAGTGATTAGTTGAAGTCGGTTTCCTAGTGATGTATTGGTTTGCGGAGTATTGAACAGTATATATGGAATTAAGGATGGTTCACAGTAAGCTGATAACTGAAACTAGAACAGCAAGCAAAACTGCAGGCAACATTTTGGTTTCCAATACAAGAATGGTAATGTGTATTGCTGACCATCTCAATAGCAAAGTGGCAAGTGAATTTTCTGCACTGGGGTGTCATTTGTTTGTAACTGCCCAATATTTTTTCACTTGCTTTCATAACCAACATAAAGCAGGTTAGCCAACATCAAATTTTTTTAAGAGTAAAACTGTAGAGGCATTACAGATTCTTTTAGCAGATGTCTTGTTAGCATAATGCCTTTATTAATAATATACAATAAATTCTCTCAATTTCTTCTGATTTTTGCTTTTCTTTGCCCTTTTTCTATTTGAAACAATAGCCAGTCATAAGTTGCTCAGAAAGCCAATAAACAATAAATTTTATTCAACAAGTTAGTCTTCATGTTGTAATTGAACTTCTAACATTCCATTCCTCCTGGTTACTTCTTGGGACAACTAAATCCCTCTACTAAAAGCAACATTGGCTGCAGGATTTAGCTATTGCAATTTGTGTCTATGCTTGGTATCTAACATAAAAGCAGATCAAAATGTAGATTGAGACACTCCCTCTCTGTTTGATCAACACAGGAGTGAAAATATTTTGAATAGAGCTTTGCCAGATTTGAGGTAACTGGAATGGCAGTTCCATTTTTTAATTGTTCAAATCAGCCATTCTTACACAATTCAAACACAATAGCTGCTCATTCTGTGCTATACTTTTCTGGAGACATTCCTTTTGACAATGTCTCGTGATTTCATGACTAAAATCGTCAACCTCGAATGCAGCAATTACGTGACCAACCAATGCCATCAAGTGAATCAAGAAATGAATAGTCCAGCTGGTCAAGAGGACAGTTGAGGTGGTTAAAAGTGTGCAAATTGGCATTGAACAGTGAAAAGTGCAGTTCAGTTGCAAGTTGTGATTCAATGGATCGGTTGCATTGTTAACAGTGCATGTGAATTAGTGATTCAACTACAATGTGTTGTGAAGTTGCATAAGACAGAATGTATACGAGAAGTAAACAAAATCAGAACAATACAAGAGTAATGGAACTCCTGAGCACTGAATAAATAGAAGAATAACGTGCAGGAGTCAGAAATGGCATACCATGGTTGTACAACTTTCAAAATTTCAATATTTTGCACTGGAGAAGTTATGTTAAATGCTAATCATTATAGACCAAGCTTTAAAAGAGCCATTGTTCGCCTTGTTAGTGTGGGTGTGCCTCATGTTCAACAGGTCACAAGTTTGAATCTCGCTTAGGGTGAGTTACCCAGATAATTCCCCCCCCCTCTCTCTCTCTCTCTTTGGGATTTTCCCTTATCCCAAGAAGATAGATGTAGTGTAACTTAAGTTCTATAGACCCCAAGTACAAAGAGCCAGTGTTCAATAATTTGGTACTTAGGATGCACATTATTTTTCCCCAGCTTGAATTTAAATGACCATATCCTGTCACTGCTGCCTTGAGCTATTTCTACAGAAAGCATCTAAGATGCACAATATTTCCATTTCACAAAACAGTTAAAACTTGACCAAGACTCCTTCCCCATTCCTGATGACTAGGAAAACTGACTTGATTGTGAACACACATTTAATGCATGTATGTTTTGTTGCTCTCATTTTGGTTTCTGTTCTCAGTTATTGTGAACCATTCTTTAATCCTAGATCATTTTTACTACAGATAAACAAAAGAAAAACTGTATGGGCAAAGTACATTAGTTTTTCTACATCTATATATAGTGTTGCTGAATAAATTCTGAAATAAAACTGGCATTAAAAATACCTACTTCTTGTAGTTTACAGATATTCCCATGAAAGATACCTAATGGGGGGGGGGGGGTCTGAATCTTCAAGGAAGAAGATTCTTCTAAAGTAAAATTGTTCTGTTCAGGTTTGATAGTTTTTCATAACATTTTCATGCTTTAATAGAAGCATTAGAAATGTACTACAGTTAATAGCTATTAGATGGCTGTAGTAGCGCTATGGTTTTATGTATTAACTATTGTTTTATTGCTTCTATTCTTTAAAATAAAGAAATGAAAATATACTTATTTGTCACTAGATATCAGTAGTACTGTGCTATTTTTCTTCCCATTCAATGTTAACGGCATCCACCAGGTTGTGGAGGCAACAAAGCAGGATAAGTGACATTCAAGTATATTTTTATGTATAAACCATTGTTTTCTTGTTATCTTTTAAGGAAATAAAAGTGTACTTATTCGCTGTAGATGCCCTATTTTTCTTCCCCATCAATGTTAAGGGAATGCATCAGGTTATGGACTCAACAATGCAAGATATTGGTGAAATTCAAATACATTTTTATGTATTAATATCGTTTCCTTGCTCTTATAGTTTAAAATAAAGAAATAAAAACCTACCTACTTATTTGCATTAGATGGCCATATTAGTGTTCTATTTTTCTTCCCCACTCAATGTTAAGGGAATGCACCAGGTTATTGGTGTTAATGGCACAGGTTAACAGTGAAAATTCAAAAACATTTTTATGTTAAAACATTAATGGGATTGCACAGTGAAGTAGCTAATCAATTAAAAGTAAAAACATACATAACACTCCAACTTCTCTTGAAATAAGGTAACTTGGTGTCAGTTATATGGACATTTGTAAAAATGTAGAATAATGAAATTTTCAGTTGATTTTTGAGATCCTTACATTGTTTATAGTTGTGGAGGACATGTTTCAAGAATTGCTCCATTGTCTTTTAAGGTGGTCTGCTGGAACTTGTTTTCCATAAATTCGAAACAAGAGTTATTGCAAAAAATGCAAAATTGATATTAAAAAAATAGCTCATGTGATCAATCTCAAAACTTTGGTATAAAATTATTAGTAAATAGTGTTTTATAGGGTTTTGCATATACAGATGGATAAATGGACAAGAAATGTTCTACAGGAAAGTAGAAATAAGTGAAGCTTTGACGTATGCCTTTTCTGTTAGTGTAAATTAACCCTTTTTATTGCCAACGCAGATAATAGAATGCTGTCTATAAAGTGCCAAGCAATTTTAGAGTAGAATGCAGGGTTTTAAGTTTTTAATAAAATAAGTACCTAATGACAAAGGGAGCTAAAATTTTTTTTTAAGTAAACCCATTTGTCCGCTATACAATATGTATTATATGGATGAGAATATATTTTCAATATTTTTAAAAAAATTAAAGACAAAACATTTTGAAAATGAAATAATTCAGTTCATAACCTTTTGCTACCTGACGCCATTTTGTAATCAACATACACTGGCTAGAGAAATTAAATTTGGAGCTAATTTAGCATTTGGAGTGTAAAGCTAATGCCTTGAAACACTCCAGAAAATCTTTCACTATGGCTGTGATGTAGAAAGTACTCTTTCCTGTTGGAAAGAAATAAAACTCGTGAAAATGGCATCACGATTAGATCACAATTGACACTGTAAGGGTTAATTGCAGTCTAGAGCTATAAAGTGAAAATTTATATTTTATCAGATTCGTAAATGCATGTCTTGGGTAATTGGAAATACAAACCTCTTGGACTCCATATGCATTCTGCTCACTAAGTGTCATATAAGCTGCATATCTAATATGGTTTTAAAAATGTTTGATTTAGGGTCAACTGAATAAGTATGAATCTTTAGAACTGTGCCGTCCAGTTTTGCAACAGGGGCGTAAGCAACTTCTGGAGAAATGGTTGAAGGAAGATAAACTGGAGTGCTCGGAAGAACTCGGTGATTTGGTTAAGCAGGCTGATCCAACACTGGCACTTTCAGTTTACCTGAGGGCCAATGTACCAAACAAGGTAATAGCTTATGTCCCTCTAACTTACCATGTCCATCTAACTTGTGGTGGTAGTTATGTAATTCTGTTGTAACTTTTCCTTTTTATGCTTCTAATTATTACTGGAAAAACAGTTTAATGGCATTTTCCAAGAATTAAAAATTGACAATGCTGAAATACTGCCAACTTTACAATGCAAATTACTAGTTGCAAGCCAGACAGTAAATACATTTTCGCAGTATTTAACACTAAAAATTATTTATTCTAGAAGTATTGGGTGTTCACATGCTCTGTCCCTAGTATACAGTAACTGGTCATGAATATGATGTTTGTTTATAAAGTTTCCAAAATACTGTTTTGAAATCACCATGCTGGAATTAATTTCTAAGCGCTGAATATGGATGTGCATTTGCTGCAAAATTATTAAATTAAAACAAAAATTACTATGCTCTATAACGGTGCTGTACTGTGTAATTCTAGGACTTCCTTGTCCTATAGTATTCTAGTCCAGGTTGTTTCTCAGTACATGCCCAATCTATTTCAAATGTAAATCTCATGGCAGATTTTATTGTATAAATGTTTTCAATGTAGTTAGAAAAATCTTTCAAATTAGGTTAATGTCTCAAAAGTTAATGCAACAGGAATATTAGAGAATCTTAAGTGTAGAACACTTTACTTACCACAGATGCTGTCAGCTGTGGATGTTTGTTAAATCATTTTAAAACTGCAGCCATGGCAACCAGAAATCTGTCTCTGCTGTAAAATCAGCATTTACAGTTTTATGGTGACTAATTGACAGTTTGAAGCCTATTTGGAATACTGTGTGTTGTAGAATTGTAAAAGATAAACCTTATTCGTATAAATTAAACCTATAAGTTTGTTTCTCATTATAAAAAGTTTACCAATATCTGTCTGTTTAAACTGTGCACTTTATTTATTTAATATGTTGCAGCAATTATTGCTGATAAACCTTTTTAGTAAACATATCTGTAATTTTAAGTCATATTTTGCTGTTGCAGGTTATTCAGTGTTTTGCAGAAACAGGACAGTTCCAGAAGATTGTTCTGTATGCCAAGAAAGTTGGCTATACTCCAGACTATGTATTTCTTTTACGCAATGTGATGAGGGTCAATCCAGATCAAGGTGTAGCATTTGCTCAGATGTTAGTGCAAGATGATGAACCTCTTGCTGATATTAATCAGGTGAAAAGCATCAATGAAATTTTTTCTTATGACCAATGATTTTGACAATATTGTGTTTCAAATTGTAATAATTAGGTTTTGAAAAATGTCCTAAAAATTGTTATATATTGATAAAATTATGCATAAACATGCACAAAATATTGTAGGATTTAGTTTATTTTAACAAAAAGTTCAGATGTTAGTCATCTTAAATTTACACTGCAGATGAATATTTAATTTTATATATATTGTAGTTCACGAATGTTAGACAAAATTGAAAAGGATTGCTCTATCATACCATGATAAAATGTCAATTGCTTATAAATGAAATATTGTTTTCAAATATCCTCAATGTTTTAAAATAATTGAATGTAATTAGACTAGCATAAACATTGGATAGTTGCTCAAGTAGGTACAAAATGGAATTTTTTTGTTGAGTTGGAAGTGCAGAAGTCATTTTTTTCAAATGGAAAAGTCGGTACTTCAAATTCAATTTTTTGGTATGTTCAAGAGGGGGAACAAAAGCTCCCTATTCATTAATCAGTAATAACAAGTCATTTCAAAATGCAATTCTAAAAAGAAGAAAAAAAAAAATTACTTATGTTAAAAAAAAAAAGGCTCTGTTGACATACCTAATTTTCAAAATACAATTTAGGGGGGGGGGGAAATTTCTGATGAGCAACGACGCCTATCAGAGAATACGTTTAAGTATAATGAAAATAAAAGTCTGCATTTGCACATGGCATCCATAGCACTTCAGCAACACATTTTGCAAATGCTTTGTAGCTCATCATTCCCTGTAAGATAGAAATAATGTCCACTTTCTCTTTGGAGTCAAGTTTGTTTTTCACAATTCTCTGAAACTCTTTGTAGCCTATCATGATTCATAAATCTCTGGCACTTGAACAAAATCACTCCGCTTGGAATTAACAGCTAATGATCACGAATTGCATCACTTAAAGAAATTGAAAACTCGTGCATGTTTTTAGTTAGTTACCTTAAAAATCGCTCTTTCCTCACGAAATATACAAAATTTGCAAGTTGGTGTGGGATTCGCTGTGTTTTGTGAGTTCAAATCTGACATATAAGCAGTTGAATATGTTTAATAAGCTTAAATATACATTTTCAGGCCACTGCCTCAAAATTTGCAACTGCAAAATTAAATCATTCCATACCACCATAAGTGCCTTGCTGTAGTGTTACAGTTCAATGCTAATGAAATGTTTCTAGAAGTGTGTGAAAATTTCTGTTATTGATTGGAACATAGTATGCCAGATAATATTGAAGGCTTTTGCCCTAACGTCTTCCTTTTTTTCTTTTGTTTTGTTTTATTTTTTACTTCCAGAATAAATATTTAATAACTGTTTTTATTGAATGATGCAAGTTTGAGAGGAACATAAATTATTTGTGAAATGGTGAAATTCATTTCTCATCAAACTCGCAAGTGGCTTGGATCTTAACATGTAAATGGACAGTAGTTTTAGGATAATCATCAAAGCAGTGATCCACATGCTTTGGTGGAATATCCCAATTGCAAACATTTTGATAAAGCAAGCATAGAAGCCAGTTTTAGGTAGAATTGGTTTTGAAAACAGAATGGTATTGAAAAGAAATATCAAATACATGGAGAGTTAGTAAGTCTTTCAAAATGATTCATTACCTCTGAATCTCCCAGTATATTGAAATTATAGTTTAGATATGTTGACAATTTGGCAATAGTTAATGGAAAATGCCTCCTTGAAGTTGTTAAATCTAAAAGAGGCTTCAATCTAATTTACAGTTGAAATAGAAGAAATTGGTATTCTTCCCTTTCTAGATACCAAATTATTAAAAAAGACGACTACAATTTGGAATAATCAGGAAACCTGCACAATTGTCAAGACAGATGACTGCAATCCAAGACAACATAAATTGGCAGAAATATTTTAATTCGCAGACTGATTAAAATACCTCTTGATTAAACAATAAAAAAGTAGGAAGAAATAATAAAAACTGTAATATATAATGGTTTCAGAGAAGAATTTAGAATTTGTGGATAAGAAAATTAGATTAAAACCATATATATAAGGGCTCTACATTCCATCCCATAAACAATTCCAGAAAATATTAAGAATTTCATATACAGTTACCATTAAGAAATAATTACAGTAACAGAAACTTGATTACATAAAATAAATTACTAGAGAAAAGTAGTCTGGATTTACAAAATCCAGTGTAAAAAGTGTGATAAAGTATGTATTGGCATGATTAAAAGGAACATTGAAACCAGATTTAAAGAGCTTTTTAGGCAATTAAATAAGGAAACGGACAAATCTGCAGTGGCTCATCACTTTTGGGAGTATAGATATAAGATTTGATATAAAACTATTAAAAAATGTTTATAACAACAAAGAATTAAAGATCTGGGAGAAGGTATTCATTAAAAATTTAAAAGCAGCCTTATGAATTTGGATGTCAACACAGACCATCCGAATTTTAAATTTATTTTGCTGCCGATACAGGATCAAGGATAATGCACAGTTCACTGTCGTTTAGCTGAAGATGCTGACAATGGCCGGTGAAAACATGCTTTTAGGTAAAAACCTCTAAAGTGAAGATGGTGCAACTCTTCATTTTATAATTATTGAATACACTTCACTGTATTAAATTTCTTGTCTGAATGTTGGAAATTTTATTGAAATTTGCTTCTTTCCATGGCCAGGAGTAAAAACCTAAGAAACATGGATGACTACCTGTTTGAGAAAAGTATTTTAAAATTGAAACCAGTAACAAGGAATATCTCAAATGATTAACTGTATGAAAAAAGTGACGTAAATTGTGTGTTTTAACAAGATCTATATTTTTTGTATTGCCTTTTGTGTTTTAATGATACCCAGAATGAAGGCATCCTCTCAGACTATTCTCAGAAAATTAAAGTTATACATTGTCATGAAAACATGTAAAGTGTATGGTATCTTAAATACCAAACTTGGCTCTAAACTATTTTGATTAACAAAATTTTTGTTTTTGAGTTGCGCTGCATGTGTGCATACTCCTTTTTTTTCTTTTCTTTCTTTCTTTTTTTCTTTCTTTTTCCTTTTTTTTTATTTTTTTAGAGTCACTGGAATATAGTGTAGTAATTTTGTAGTGATGCAAAGCCATTACAGTTGTAGGTTTGCACACTTGACATTTTCTTGTTGGAAGAATTTTTTCTTTGCCAAGCAATAATGATGGATAACTTTCTCCATTTATTGTCCATCCTTTAAGCAAGTAATTTAGTTGATTCAGAATGCATTCAAAAACACTGTGCCCATCACTCTGTCAGCAATTTCAGTCTTTGCTTTCTTAGGAGCTAGTTATCCTTTAAAACCCACTGTTTTGACTATTCCTTTGTCTTTTTAGGTATAATTGTATCTATATTTAGTCAATAGTTGTTCATCGATGCAGAAACTAGTCTGGATTATGATGAAGTGTCAAATCACCCTCTATGTTTGCATTCTCCACTGAGAGTATATGTGGCATCCATCTTGCAGAGATTGTCATTTAATTTTTTGCGCAAACTTCAAAATGGTGCACCTTATGCCTTTGACTGTTTCACAAATCTTGATTTGTTGACTGAAAACTTTGTCACGGACGTTGTCAATTTCGGAGGAAGTCTCTTTCGTTGGATGTACCAAGTGATGTTCATGACTTATCAATGTATGGTCATGTTTTAACTCATGTAACCAATTGTAAACAAAGGAGCAAATGTGGTATGAACTTCAACTCGCTTTGATATCTTTCAGTTTTTTTGTTTTTTTTGTTTTTTTTTGTTTTTTTGTTTATTTATGTGCATCAATTTAAATAAAAGTTTGTTGCTTAGTTGCCTATGACAACAAAACCACATGATACAGCCAAAACTTAAACTGTAGTAATGAGTGAGAGATAATGCAATGCAATGAGCACCACTTTTTGAATTTTCTATGGACTTATTAAATGTCCCTTAAACTTAAAAATTTAAAGATTGCATGATATTTAGGAAAAAAATAGTTGTGTTGTGATATTCAAAATGCAATATGTGAACAACTAGGACACTAAGTCGCCTTCCGTGGTGTAATGGTTACCATGCTGACTTCATATACCAAGTTGCGGGTTCAAACCCAGCGGAGGAAGATGAATTTTTTCAGGCGTAAAAATCCTTAGCATGGCTTCCTTCAGAGGGGAAGTAAAGCTGTGGGTCCTGTGTCGTAGATAGAGAGGCCTCTGAGCAAAATTAAGCGGTCTTTCACGTCCAATGTAGAATGGGACACTGAGAACCACAGTCGTAAAAGAGCATCCATAAATAACACACCATTTCATTTTTTTAGGACACTGGTGAGTGTCTGGTTCTTCTAGAAAAGTGAACAATGTTATTAGGTTGATCTAATTTGTATAAGTAGTTTGGGCATGTTTTATTTGATCAAATTTACAACATAGTGCTAATGATAATCTATGATTAAAATATAATTTCTGGCTGTTCACACACTGATTGTAAATGAAGAGATTATAATATGAGATGATTGTGGAATAGTAGTAGTAATTTTTTGCGCCAAGGTTAAATGTGTTAAGGTAATTTGTTTCTTCCACCAGATTGTGGACATCTTCATGGAGCAAAATATGGTACAGCAGTGCACAGCATTTTTGTTGGATGCTCTGAAGAATAATAGGCCATCAGAGGGTCCTTTGCAGACTCGGTTACTAGAGATGAATCTGATGTCTGCTCCTCAAGTAGCAGATGCCATCCTAGGAAACCAGATGTTCACACATTATGACAGGGCTCATATTGCCCAACTCTGTGAGAAGGCAGGCCTATTGCAGAGAGCATTGGAGCACTACACAGGTACTAGCAAGTAAATTACTTTTGCCTCTATAATATACAGAATATGGTGCGAGTCAAAACACTACAATACAGAAAGCTTAAATTTTATTAATGTACAGGGAAAAATTGATAGGCAAGCATTCTTTAGAAAGAACAGTTTTAATATAAATGAGCGACAGCCATGGATTTGATTTGATTTTTTTTTTTCTCTTTCTTTCTTTCTTTCTTTCTTTCTTTCTTTCTTTCTTTCTTTCTTTCTTTCTTTCTTTCTTTCTTTCTCTCTGTCTTTGCTTTACTGTATAGTAACGGCAACTATGAATGATAATTACAATAAAGTATAGATTAAGTGATCATTAACAATTGAAAATTGTGGTCTGGTTCCCAAAGTATGTTCAAACCTGCCAGGTAAAAATCCTTAGCATGACTTCCTTCATAAGTCTTCCATGGTGGTCCTGTCTTGGATTTATGGTACATAAAAGAACCTCAAATCTGTTAAGAAATCTCTAAGCAAAATTAAGCAGTAAGTGATGCCCAATATAGAATGGGACTGAGAACCACAGTAGTGGAGCATCCATAACTTGAGGCAATATTTATATCCTTACCACAAAATCTGCCAACATTTTGTAAATTTCATGTCATTTTTGTAATATTTGATGTTCAAATGTTTTTGGTTCTGTTGCCTTCTGAAGTTGAAATCGCTGGGTGCAATGTTTATTATTCCTTGTGCTTTTGTCGCGTATAAGTGTTTTGATTTTCTCTATGGGATTTTATTTTTTATAAACAAGTATCACAGTTGTTTTGATGTTCTTGGTTGTGAAGCAATTATTAAAAAAGGGCAAAGGCTTTTCACACGCATGTAAAAGGTCACTTGGAGAATACACATACATTAAAGTATTTTGCACAGAATTATATATGCACAAATATTTTTGGCGGGATCATTGAGTAATATCCATTCATTTGTATTAAAAAGTGAAAGTATATTATTCCAAGGAATCAGATTTTCTTGTTGAAGTTATAAATGTTGTCGAGAACGCGAGCGTGTTTGTGTTCAAACAAAGCACATAATTGCATTGGGCAATTGCAGCCTTGTATAAGAATTGCACGAAATAATTGTGAATAAACTAAAATTCCACAAAGAAAATTAAAATGATGGATTATTTAGAAAATTGCCAACTGTCTGGATCTTTAAAGCCCAACAAGCTCCTTAAAATGCCCTGAGATAAGAGTCAATTGCTAATTCAAACTAGGTGCAACCACGAGCAGTTTTATATTTAAAATTTAGTATGAACGCAAAAAAAAAAAAGAATGTACTTCAAACGCTAATCCATTAGAAATTGGTCTTTTAGGGAGGTAGTTGCTTAATAGGGATGAAACTATATGAAAGTAATTAGGGATGTAACAGGACTTGAAAACCTCAATATGGATTGCAAGTGGTACAGACTCTTAAAGCAGGGCCTCCCAAACTGGTAAAATTGCATGCATGCAACTAAGGTACAGAAGTGCTTTGTGTGCACTGTGCATCATTCTGCTTTGGTTTGACTCGGACAATTTGCAACCAGGAAAAAACTGGAGAAGACGCAGAAGGGGGAGACAGGCATAGGAAAGGCTAACTAATCTTTTGCAGTACGTGCACCCTGGGAGGACCTGTCTTAAAGAATAGCATTCCTCTCCCTCACATTTCCTTACAGATTATCCATGTTTCCATAATCTGTTAATAGCATTGCCAGATATTGAAGTCTTGTTTTAAGAAAATAACTTCATGGGGAAAATGCATTCTTAGAAGGTTAGAGGGGGATGAAGCAATAAATAGGTTCATCTTCTGCATGTAACTCTTGCTTGTCTTTAATCAAAAGTCAATCCCTACCTCAGTAAACCGTTTGGCTTTGTATGCAACATTCATACCAGGTTAGTATCTAGTCCATCAGAATAAACGTGCTGAAGACCACTATCACCTAATCAAAAATTCTGTAAAAGTATATATTTGAAAATTTCAGAAAAAAAACCTATGCCTGCCTCTATAGTGTGGTGTAAGTGTGTTACTGACGCAAAATGTCCTGAGTTCAAATCTCATTAGATGACAAATGTTGGGGTAACTTTAAGCTCTTCGTCCAGTTCATTGTCCAGGTATGAAAGAGTGAGAGATGGTCTTTAAATAGAAGAGCAAAACACATTGGGTGTATGGGTTTATAACTTTGCACCTGCAAGAATTGGTCTTAAAAGGCATAGTCATTTAGAATGTTTACATATGCTGTAAGTAGGCCAAATGTTAAAACATAGAATTGCACTGAAAAATTTAGAGCCACAAATCTTTGGCTTTATGCTACTGTTGTAACTAGTGCATTTGGTGTATGTAAAGACTAAAGTTCACTGCACTGTACCTTCAGTAGTACATGCATTCTGAACTGGTTTTTCAACAGAAGACAAAACAAAGGCAGGCAGGAGCAAGTGCTGTTTATGTTTATTTGTAATTCATGCAACTAATGCTATTATACTAGTACAATGCGGTGTACAGTAGTGGTATTAATTCTGAATACTTTTTGGTTAAATTAACCTTCAGATTACAATACTGCATTAAACTCTTATCCAGGATCATTATCTAAATTAGAGCCAGGAAGTGTTCCATAATGGAGTGATTAACCTTTTACCATAAACTGGCCACTTTGGCTCTTATGGTTACTTTGGCCCTTAAAGGTTACTTTAGCTCAATTTAGAAAAAATTATTATTTTATAAATATAATCAGTATATTGATTTGTATTATGTCAAATGCAAATATTGGCATTATTTCTGCATGTTATAATAGAGAAACTAAATACGTGGAGAAATCTATTGCCACATTTATCTGAATACAAGACAAATGTTTTTTCCAAAGTATTAATATTCAGAATTGGGGGTGTTGTCTTGCATTTGCAATGTTTTCCGAATATAATGCAAAGAAAAAATTAGTTCCAAACTTTGCAGGTACAGCAGTGTGAAGCCACTGGGGAAATGGTAGAGGTTACTGCCAAGGTCACAACATATGCAGTAATTCTGCATTTCATTTTGTGCCATAAATTAGCAGTTAATAGGCCTATAGGCATTCTCATTGGAAAACAAATTACTCTCGCAGTCTAAAATAAAATTAGAGGAGTTCCTTTCACATTGGTGGCTGTATGCACTGTTGTGTTAAAAACCAAAGGTCAAGCAGAGAGATTAGCTGTGCGTTTCCCCTCCTCCCACAGCACATATAGTGCTAAATTTCCAGTTTCCCTTTTGCCTCTGTGCCTTCTGCAATGTAAATTTGTGTAAATTCTAATTAGGCAAAACATTTTAGAATATAATATTACTAGCAACCCGCCCCGGCTTCGCATGGGTGATGTATCTAATGAAAAGAACTCGGACAAAATGTTCCGTTTACAGTACGATCGTGCAATGAAGTAAAATTACAACTAAATAATTTGACAATATTTTATTCTAATGCCTTGTAATGTACAATTTTCCTTCTGGAGAGAAAACAAATAGCACTGATGGTTTGCAGACTCTCGAGCATGCAACGTACACTAACCATTCGAAAAACACGACAATTCAAGGTATATTCCACACACTTCTAACGATTGACCTTGGGATTTAGTGTCATTGCGAATGCAAAGCGCGCTTAAAATTCAAAAAGAAAGGCCGTTGACATTAATGGTATTCTTGGAATAAGTATATCCTCGCCTTTGAGCTTTCCTATGTTATAGTAGCTTAAATCAAAATTTTCATAATTTTTTTTAACAGAGTTTTGTTGCGCTGCATAATTTTCGCGGATTGAGATTGCGTAACATAATTGAGTCAACCTTGAGCTGTAATTTGTGTGGCAGTATTCCTGGCAAATCCAAGGATTTAGGAATTCAGTAAGATAATTGACAACTTCATTTGGATTGGTAATGGAATCAATCAACTTAAATGCGTGCATTTGTCCATCAATTTTAACCTGACATTTTATATTCAAATAATGTACATTCTTATTAGTTGCTGCTAAAATGGCTTGTTTGCTTAACCAAGCACAGTTTTTGTAATTTGCACAAATATTTGGAAACACTTTCGATATTAATTCTTCCTTTGATGTTGTGAAGTGACAGATGTGATGGAAATGAAATGAGGCCAGTAGAAGTGTCAACAGGAATTTACCATTGCAAATGTCTAATAATGCCTTTGAATCTGAAAAGCGCAATGAAGGGCTATGATCTGCGCAATGTAGCATATATAGTTGGTATTGCGAAAAGGACAAAGTCAGAGCACGCATAAGGTATTGTGGAAAGGATGACATGCAGTTAACAGCATGGGCAATCAAGATGTCTGTATAATGACAGTAATGGCAGCTCTTTCATAGTGTGGTGGGTAAACACTGACATAGGTAATGAATTACATTAAGGAGACAGTCACAAAATAACATTCATGCTTCTTCCGAATCTCTTTCTTTCCTTTACTCCTAATGTTTTCAACCTCTTTCTTTGTTTTCTCCTATGTCAAAACAGCCATTTTTAAGGCTAACAATGACATAACTAAAGAGCAAGTAGATCTGGTAGGACAATTGATAAGTTTTTATTTGATGATAGCTTTGTGTAATTTCTCCATTAAACCCAAAACATTACTTGATCAAATGTATTAAGAGTACCGCAATTGCAATGTGATGGTGATGCTGGTATCTTCATGTTCTTTAGCTAGCTCATGTACCACATAATGTCAAATCACCAACATCTGCAATAGGAAGTTAAACCTAAAACGGATCCCGTCATTTCTCCACCATTTTCAGATTCCAAGAAGGGTTAATGGTTATGTGCATAGTTTATAACTTGTTCATTTTAAAGAATTATAACGAAAATATACTTGTTTCTTTATTTAAATGATGTGACCAGGGGAACCATAGTTATACGTAAGAAATATATTTGACTGTCACAGTTATCTTGCATTGTCTCCATAACCGGGTGCATTCCCTTAGCATTGAAGAAGGAAAAATAAAGCAGTGAGTACTACGGCCATCTGGTGGTGAATAAATAAGTACGTATTTTAGGTGTTCGTCACCAGGAAAGAAATATTTGATTTTCAGTTACCTTGCGCCAATGACTCCATAACCAGGTGCATTCCCTTAGCACTGAATGGGGAAGAAAAATAAAGCGGTAGGTACTACGCCATCTGGTGGCAAATAAATAAGTATGTATTTTAGGTGTTCGTCGAAGAGCAAGTAGATCTGGTTGGGCATTTGATAAGCTTTTATTTGATGATAGCTTTATGTAATAAATTTCTCCATTTAACCCAAAATATTACTTGATCAAATGTATTAAGAGCACTGCAATTGTAGTTTGATGGTGACGCGGGTATCTTCATGTACAACGTCAAATAACATCTGCAATAGGAAGTTAAACCTAAAATGGATCCAGTCATTTCTCAGCCATTTTCAAATTCCGAGAAGTGTTTATGGGTATGTGCATTGTTTATAACTTGCTCGTTTTAAAGAATTAGAACAAAAAATATACTTGTTTCTTTATTTAAACGATGTGACCAAGGGAACGATAGCTAATACATAAGAAATATATTTGATTTTCAGTTATTTTGCATCATTGTCTCCATAACCGGGTGCATTCCCTTAGCATTGGAGAAGAAAAATAGAGCAGTAGGTAATACAGCCATCTGGTGGCGAATAATAAGTACGTATTTTAGGTGTTCGTCATCAGGAAAGCTTCTTTATTTTAAACGATAGGTGTAGGGAAAGGACAGTTAATACATAAAAATGTTTTTGAATTTCACTGCTGCGTTGTCATCTCGAACTGTTGCGTTTCCTTATAATTGGATGGGGAGGGAAAATACCACTATGTCCATCTAGTGACAAATAAGTACTTACTCTAGCTGTTAGTTGCCAGGAATGCTTTTTGCTGCTTTATTTTAAACAATAGGAGTAAGGAAAGGACAGTTAATATATAAAAGTGTATTTAAATTTCACTGCTGCGTTGCCTCATTGTTTCAATAAACTGGTGCGTTACCTTAACATTGAATGGGGAGGGGAAAATATAGCAGTACTACGACCATTTAGCAACAAATAACTGATACCACTGCCATCTGGTGGCTTTTAACCGAAATGCGTTCATTTGGCATGGTTTTTATTCATATTATGAGATTTTAAATACTTTCCCGTACTATTTTTAATTGTTTTCTTTTCCACAAACCTTGTCGTGACAAACACCAGCCAAAAAAAAAAAAAAAATTGTTCAATTTAATGCAGTCATTCGGAAGTGATATACATTTCAGCGATTCATTTTTATATAGATTAAGCATATTGTCTTGAAAGAAAATAGCATCCATAATAGTCATTACAGCTAGGCTCCCATCATATTCTACCATCTGTAGCTTAGCTACCTACCTTAGTGCTCTTTCCGCACATCTTGGCAGTCCATCTCTCCCACTCAAAATATGAATTTATGTGCAAATTCAAGTTAGGTAAAACGTTTTGCAGTATATTATGTTTTAATTGAAAATCATATCCCTAATCATCATTACAATTAAGCTACTGCAGCCAACTCTGAACACAGCATACCAGAACATTTCAGTCTCGTTCGCAATGTGAACTTCTGTGTAAATTAAAATTGGGTAAAATAAATTTACGATGTCATATATTAAGTGTGTGATCTAAAAAAAAAAAAAAAAAAAAAAAAAAAAAGTATTCATTATAGTAGTTACTTACACCAGTCACATAACACCCATGCCATACATTTCCGTACTCCCCTCCATCAAATGCTCAAAATGTCTGAATTTCCATGCTAATTCAAATTAAAACAAAAAAGAAAAAAAAAGAAAAAAAAAACTTCAAAATATATGGCAAACTTTTAAATTTCATTAAAACATTGTTATATCTTATTTATATATAGATGAAATGCTAAATTCGAAAATTAAATTCTGAAAAATGTGGGCCCTCGTGTATTTGAATAATTATAGTAATTTTTGGATTAACACATTTCAATACCGTAAATACCATAATCTTAATTAAAACATTAATGGGAATGCACAGTGAAGTAATTAATCAAATAGGAGTAAAAACATAGATTACACTCAAAATTCACTCTTGAAATAAAATAGCTTACTTCGGACATGTTTTGGTGGCTGTTGCTGAATATCTATTGAAAATGGTGGCAATAGCCACCGAAACATGTCCGAAGTAAGTTATTTTATTTTAAGAGTGAAGTTCGAGTGTAATCTATGTTTTTACTCCTATTTGACTATAATCTTAATTTTCCCAATTTCAAGCCCTCTGTTATAAGAGTAATAATTCACTATATTTCATATTCGATGGAGTATAAATTAAATGTATAATTTCAGAGTATAATCTTTGTTACATTTTGCATTCAATATGAAATAGTTGTTACTCTCATAATAGTAGGCTCAGAATTGGGGAAATCTTGCATATTTAAGATTATGATGTTCATGATGGTGTTTCATGATCTTCAAATACAATAATTCTAAAATTTCTAGATTTCCCTAAATTTTGAGCTCCTTTATGTAATGTGATAGCAGCCATTTCAATTTTCACATTAAATACACTATAAAATAAAATGTATGTATATATTTATAAAATGTATTTTTAAAAGTTGGACCAAATAAGCCCATTAAGGGTCAAATTAGCTTCAGTTAACGTAAATGGTTTAATAATGTATTATGCTAACAATTCCTGGCTAATATAATTTATTAGGTGATAATAATCCAGAATAATGATTTAATGTAATATATAATCAGTGTCCAGAATTAATGCTACTACTGTATATATTAATGCAGATGCATTTTTAAACTATTTATATGTGAACTATTACATCATTCTGAAAGTAATACATCCTACTTATTTTCATGGAAACCAAAACTGCTACAGAAAGCACAATAATGGGAAAATACATGTTTTGAGACCCCCTGAATCTGTACACATTTTTAGAAGTGTGTGTGGAAGAGGGGGGCAATATAGCTCAAAACTGAAAAGACTGACAAATACCAAACTTAGTGTTTAAGTTTAGCATCTCCCAAGGATGCAATAAGATTTTCTAAAAATTCCCCCCCACCACAAACTTCCCTTTACATGGATTAAATTTTTCAAAAATTTGGATTCTCAAAAATGGCTCTTTACGATTTTGATAAAAATATTGTAAATTAAAGATGTTTGCATCCCAAATAAAATTGAATTTTCTAGGAATAGCCTCTGAAGACTTCATTTGGGATGAATTTTGCCGAATTTTGCAAAACTGCTAAACCATAAGAGAGACCAAAGCTTGCTGCACAAAAAAAAATGTGGAAATACAATTTAAGCCTGTTACATTTTTGTTCTGGAGATAAACATTTGAGATTTTTCTTGTTATTGGTTGTAGTAATTTTCTCCAACAGAAAGTGCCCATTTTTCTTTTGTTCTACTCCTGGTCAAGCAAAGAAGCGAATTGCAATGATAATCACATGACAGCTTTTAAAACATTTGACTATACACTTTAGCCTAGTGTATTTGCTTAGTTCCCTTCTACTTATAAGGAAGCAAGTAATATGAACATTGTGCTAATATTAATCTCGAATAGCGTGGTGTAGAAAGAAGAATATTCTTTTGTAAAAAGTTTGTAGAACAGCTAGAGAAAGTCATGCGAGTAATCTGTCAGAATATTTTTTCCACATAATTGCCACCATTTGTTATGGACTTCTTCCAAAAATGAACATTAACCAGCATGCAAAGCTTGTAAAAATCTGTACCAGCTGAGGCTAGCCACTGTTGTACAACTGGGACAAGAACATCTGAGTCTGGAAAATATTGGCCACTTAGTACATCTTTCATAGGCCCAAAGAGATGAACCCTGATTTATCACAGTCAAGGTTCTACAGTGGATTGTAGGACACTCCAGCCAAGTTTGGTAATGAGCTCTATGGTCACAACTGTTTTGGGGTGTTGTTATGCTGCATTAGGAAGTTTGTCATCTTCTTTGGCCTGACTGAAAATGCAGGCTTTCAGCCTAGTGAGTAGTGTCATCTTGTAACATTGACATATGCTCAGGATCCAAGGTATCCAAAATAACCACATCCTGCCTATCCCAGAAGACTGTATGCATCACTTTGCCTGCAGATCTTTGTTGGAGTAGTTTGTCACCACTCCATGGACTGTGGTGACCCTACATCTCATCCTCTGTGATTATGAAGTTCAGAAAATGATTACCTTCAAACTTGTATTGGTCCAGCAAGTTCTGACAAATTTTAATTTTTGTGATAATTAAGGTTGCATAACATCTTATCTAAGTCATTACATTCAACTGCATATGCAATTCCTTAGTTGTAATCCACATAATGCTGTTCATTATGTACTGTGACAGCCAAGCAGGGATGACCAGATCGTGGCTTGTCCTGCACATCCTTTTCACCACATCATTACCCCCAAGGGTAATGAATTTCTTATGAAGTTAGATTGGCATTCATTTTATTATCTTTTATTTTTGTAATTTGAAGCTATTTATTACTTGATTTTTTTTTTTTTATCAAATAAACCTTTATCAAGTGTCACTGAATTTAAAAGGGTGCACTTTCAGCAGTAAGAATTCAATCGCACATGTTTTGTATGCACCTCTATGACAGTAGCCATTTTGGAATGATGCTGCTGCTGACAACGAAAATAGGACACTAGCAGGAAAGTTAAAATTTAACAATTAATACTTCACCAATATAATCTGGTCTGGACACTTAGTGTATGCAGAACATGGAGGTGTTATGCTTGTATTTGATTGTGGCTTTATCCTACTTGGTCCCTTTCAAAATGGTCACTTTTAAGAATGGACCACAATATACATTTTCAGAGATTTTGGGATAAAGTTTATATAAATAGCATTTATACTGAGAAATACTTTTCAACATCACCATTGGTAGATAACGGCTCCAATTCAAACTCTTCTATAAAGGACTGCATTTCAAATGCCGCAACTTTGCTACCATTGGTAAAATCTTGCTAGTGAATTGGCACACAGTTGAAGGGGAAAAAAAAAAACAAAAGAAAAGTTAGGTTACTTCACCAGACTTCAGCAAACAGCAAGTATAATCCCTGATAGACATGGCAACATACAGATATTAAACAAGAGGATTAGAACATCAGAGAAGTTCACTTTGCCAAAAAACTTTGACATTACTAATTTGTAGTTGTGTAATGCTCGCCAGGAGCACTATGAAGCTAATCCAGTAAATAATAGGGGTCATTTGTAAATGTTAAATTATTTTCACTGCATTGACTAAATATTCTAAAAATACCTTGGAGTTCTTTTCATCTTTTTTTATTTTTCACATTCATAACTTCTCCATGCGCTCTCCATTTCTCTCTTGGACAATTCACATGAATATATGTCATGAAATAATGTGATATATCTGAAAAGGAAATCACTTTTATATGTTATACAAACTTTTAAAATTGACAAAATTAGGTGCGATCGATACTGCAAAACGTCTATTAGTGTAGGCTTATCTACTTGTAAATATGAAACAGCTGTCTCAAAAGTACACCATATATCAGTAATGATATTTGCTCATATCATTTCAAATCGGTACAAAATAAGCTGATGAACCACTTCTAGAAAATGGAATTTTTTCAAATGGTGAAATTTCAAAACAATTAATGAGTATTCTTTGCTACAGTATTTGAGGTGGTGACATAAAATCAGAAAAAATAAACACTAATGTGCAGAATGTAAAAGGGAAACCTGCTAGATAAAAATGTCTTGGAACAGAATGGCTTAGTTATTAAGGGAAGCTGGTTATGAATGTGGCAAGATGATAACCTGGGTATGCATAATCATTTTTGTATTGTTTAGGATGTGTAAATAAGTAAATAAATA
The DNA here is from genome assembly GCA_030762935.1 of Hymenopus coronatus. Taxonomy (NCBI): domain Eukaryota; kingdom Metazoa; phylum Arthropoda; class Insecta; order Mantodea; family Hymenopodidae; genus Hymenopus; species Hymenopus coronatus. The sequence continues at coordinate 101,450,440 of CM060888.1, read as the reverse complement.
AAAGTAGTAGTTTCTGAATGAGAATTTTAACCAGTTATGTAATTAAACTAAGCCAGGTTTTCAATGTATATTCAAAGGAAATACTTTATAATGGAAAAATTGCTACTGTGTGTTCTTCCATTTGCAATCTATTAACACATTATCTGAATGATCAGTTTCTCCTTCCAAGATAGTTAAGGTGCCAATTATTTCAGATAATGACAGGTGTGCTGTGGTAAAATAAAAATGGCGTGTTATTTATGGACGCTCTTTAACTGCTGTGGTTCTCAGCGTCCCATTCTATATTGGGCGTGAAAGACTGCTTAATTTTGCTCAGAGGCCTCTCTATCAGGCTTGAGGTTCTTTTACGTGCCGTAAATCTACGCCACGGGACCAACAGCTTTACTTCCCTTCCGAAGGAAGCCATGTTAAGGATTTTTACGCCCGAAAAAATCCATCGTCCTCTGCCAGGTTTGAACCCGCGATCTTGGGTATATGAAGTCAGCATGGTAACCATTACACCACGGAGGGCGACAAGTATGCTGTGGTACAAGTGTCCCAAAGGTTATATGCAAGAAATATACATATTGTAATTGCAGTTGAATTTAATTTGCACTATTCACTTCCTACAATAGATAGTGTATTTTTAATAAATACTAAACCAAATGACAATAAAAGTTATTGCAGGGGAAATGGTGATAACCTGTGGATTCATTGATGCCAAATAGTGAATGTGGTGCAATTAGAGGTGAATGCTCTTGCTTTCATTTAGGAAAACTTGAGGTTTACATTTCCTCTGACCATAGTGCGATCTTGAGTGACATAGTACTTTAGATTCTGAACTTCAACAAACATTTTTACTTTCACTACTATATGTAGTACACAGGGCAAATACTGTGTTCTACCCAATAATTTGATATTGAGGTTTCACCAATAATACACTTTTGAGGTCCTCCTGAATTCAAAAGTTTTTTTGTTTTTTTTTTTATAAGAAAGTGTGTACACTTGTGTGTATGCAGTATTGCTGAAAAACAAACACTTGTCATTTGACCATGGAACTAAAGGTTAGAGGTACCCAGAAATGTCTTCCCAAATAAATGTGAAGTGGATCTAAAAGTGTATCAGGACTCGATATAAAGGTACTCCTTTGTCTAAAATAATTATTTTATATACCAAAGCACAGCAGCTTTCAAGGATGTGGCATGAATATTTTCAATAAAATTCCTCCACCATAAGTTACACTTTACATGGACCATCTGGAGAAATTTATATTCTTCAAAATTAGTCTCTATTAAGATATTTTAATTACAAATAAAATGTATATTTTAAATTTTCTAGTAGTCTGAAGTATAAGCTATTTGGATAGCTTTTACATAAGTGATAAACTGTTGATGAATTTTTATGCACAATGTATACCCCATTGAAGCATACTATCAAATACATTGTCTTGCAGAGTTAATCAATTCTGAGGTATTCCTTATTGTTTTCAGTTTTAAAATATACTTTACTCAAATGGGAAGTTATATATAAAAATTGTAACAAATAACATGGAATAAGTATTTGACAGATTTTGTATTTTGAAGAAATCTAAATTGTGTAGTAAACTTTTTCTCTCTTACGGTTTAAGAGTTTTGTAAAGTAATCTGTACTGCAGAGGACTCTAAAAGGCTATTCCCAGAAAATTCAAGGTATACATTTTTTTTTATAAAAATATCTTCAACATAGATATTTTATAGAATGTAAAACAATGAAGCTAGCTGGCTGCTGTGAAGCAACACACATTGTGTTAATATAGATATTTTAATCAAAACCATTAAGCCATTTTCTGGAAAATCAACATTTTTGAAAAGTGTTCCATATAAACGTAGCTGGAGATTTTCTTGAAAACCTTAGTCATATCTTTGGGAGATGCAGAACTTAAATAACAAGTTTGATATTTAAGATATTCCATTACACGCCCACACATACCCCACCCCTCTCCTAGAGATACTTTTTTTGACTCTGCTGACCTCAAAACATATTTTTGGTGAAATCTCGAAATCTATATTTTTGGGTGGAATATACTTCTCCTATTACACATAGTAAATAAATAAAATTGCTGCAACCATCTATTTGCTCAATAAGGATGAACACTAAATGCACATTTCTAGCCAATACATCTTTTAACTTGGTTGGTCATATTGGATAATTAATGAACTTGGTAAAATGATTCAGGGTCCATTGAGCTTAAAGTTACTAGACATTTGCTATCTCAGAGTAAGGGAAAAATGCTAAGAATGTCATTGAGATATAATTGGATAATTATCCGGATTTGAACTTGTGACCTCTTGAATGTGAGACCAACAGGCTACACCCAGACTGAAGTGGACTTGACTATGCTATGAATGACAATTCAGAACATTGTAATCCCAAATTAAGAATTACATGATGGTGTGATAATATGGACAACGTTTTAATGCCAAAATTTGATCCATCCAATATGACCATACTGTATATAAAAATATTTCTGCACATTAATAGCTTTTAAACTGGAATAGTGTTACAATTTGCTTTAGTTTTAGCACAAGAGAATAAGCTAACAGGGCACTTTTGTTCTTTCTCCTTAGATCTGTATGACATCAAACGTGCAGTAGTCCACACACATCTTCTAAACCCTGAATGGCTGGTGGGTTACTTTGGAACACTTTCAGTAGAAGATTCTTTGGAGTGCCTAAAAGCCATGCTTACTGCTAACATTCGACAGAACCTTCAAATTTGTGTACAGGTAAATGGAGAACAAACTTTAAATTACTTTGTTCTTGGTTAAGAAAACATTACTGGATGTAAAAGTAAACTTTAAATTGCTTTGTTTTGATTTGCCTATTGAAAAACTTGAGAATAGTAGAGAAAAATTGCAGGACATGTAATTCTGGTGCCCCTAGCAGTTGCTAACATCTCGAGAAAATGTGTTTCATCGAGCATGAAGCAAACATTTGGAGATTCTTTGCTTACCTTTTGGAAAATTTAACATCGCAATAAAGTGAATCATCTTGGATTAGTAGTAAAAGTTTTAAATTATACTGTTAAATATTCTGTGCATTAAACTTAAAGTATCATTGAATTACAACAAGTGATACCATATCTCTTAAATATTTTCATATCAATCAGCTGCTTATCTTTACTTTTTTGAATTTAATTCCTCAAATTAATCACACTTGTAAGCTTAATTGTGATATATTTTAAGCTAGGTTATGTAACAAAGTAGGAGGGCTGATCTAGACACTTTTTTTTTCCTCCACCAATATTTATTATGCCTTTTCAGAGTTTGCATGATCTATTTCAATGCAGTTTTTATACAGTTTCACATAATGCATGCCATTCTTTGTCAGGTCCTTGAGAATTGTCTCACCTCAGCTTTCTTGAATATTTCTTCAGAGACTCGAATCCAATACCTTGGAGCTTTGCCTTTAATGATGGGAATAATAAAGTTGCAGGGAGCAAGATCTGGGATATTGGGCAGGTGTAGTACACAGATAATGTTGAATTTAGCCAAAAACTTCAATGTGATGGTGATATGAGGCCATGTGTTTTCAAAGTACTAATTGTTTTTTTTTTGTGATGCACTTAGTTTAGTAAATGCTGACTGGCATGTAGTATGCTGCTTTAACAGTAGCGTGAGGGGGCGTCTGCATGAGGGTAAATCAATTTCAGTTTAAAAACGCCTGTTTTGTTTGGGAACCTGGCAATTTTTTGCCCTGTATTACCCTTCAGAGTTGTAATGATGCAACCATGACCCCAACTGATTCCAGGAACACATCCACTTCAACAGAGAGGTACAGTGTCTTGTGGCATGTCTCCATTTACAGCCTTTTGTTCAGGAGTCAAAATGTGGCACCTAAAGTGCACAAACAAGGGTCATTAGCAGATGATGATGCATAATTCTAAAGATGTTGATTGCCATATGGAATGTTTCTCAATTCAGTGAGGCTGCATAATGTTATATGCAAAGTCCTCCCTGCTTAACCCAGAAAACAAACTATTTTAACTATTTTAAGAGTCCTTAAACCACTGTTGCACAACTTAGTGCATATGCTTTTCTGAATTTCAAAGACTGTATGCTTTAAGCATTGCATTTTGTTACATGAAATTCAAATAGGGTCCACAACATACAGTATTACTACCAACCATCCTATACGAAAGTGCTGCCATCTATGAGCATAATATGTGAAACCCTATTCTTTTCAAATATTCATGATCCAGACTAGTAATTTTAAGGAAGTTGGCAGGAAGTGTATCTGTTGTTCATTCATATCTAAATGTTGTTACAATTTTAGTTTTCATTACTGTAGATTGGAAAATTGGCATCAGCATTTCTTTTCTATTATCCTTGCATATGGCCAATTTTAACTAAAAGATGCCACTGATAATATTCATATACAAAATTTCAAATACTGCAGCATTTACATACAAAATTGAGGCAAAGGAGCCATTTATTTTCCTTAAATGAAGTAGAAGCAAGAATATATTCTGTTCATGCATTCAGCAATTCTGATAAACAAATGGTAGGGTGGAAATATTTATGATTAAAATCTATTTTCATTTTCATCACTACTCTACCATGCACTTCTTTAAATTATATCTCAATACAGTAAAACTTTGTTAAACTTTGTTTCTCAGAGATCTAAGGGAAAAAAACATGTGTGAACAGTGCACAAATATGAAAGTATACAAACCTATATTAGAAAAATACTATAATGCATTATATAATAAATCCAACAGATTCTGGATTCTGTGAGACATCTATGATCTTGCATTGCACCAAATGAACTATCAAAACTGCATCTTTACTGGATACCAGGAACATGCAATATCCCTAGGGTTAACAGGTGCATGTTCTCTATGTGGGGAAATAAGTGAAATGTTCATGAATAGGCTGTGGCATGTATAAATATGCGAGGATTGTGTGCAGAAATGCAGAAATGAATGCTGAAAAAACAAAATGTGTAGTTGGAACACACAATATTTGACACACATCTCTTGCTGCATGAGAACTTAACAAGGTTGTAATGAGCAATTTCTTAAACTCACTCTTCACAAACCTGGTACTTATATATTTGTGGAAAAATTTTTTTCTGTTAACGCCATTTCACTTAAACTAATTTAATAAGAGTGGTTTCAGGAGCCATTGGTTTCATTTTCAATCAGCATTGCATTAACTGCACCATACTCCTCTGAGATATGGCTTGTCAGAAAGTGTTTGACTGTCTACAGCATTCCTGGCATCAAAATCTTTGGAAACATTTAGTACTGCTTTAATGCACTTATATATTTGATTGTATAACACAAAAAATGCATAATTGAAAAACATATCAGAAAATTATTTGGCAACTGTAGGAATTCTGACAAGATCTTGTCAAAAAATGCATAAAAAAAGTATGAATGTGAAATGTATAATTTGTTTTGCTGTATTATGAAATATATTTAAAAAGCAGAAATAAATAGATAATTTGCAAGTATGTAGTAAAGTGCTGATGTATTAAATCAAATAAAAACTAGTATTTGTGATATATGTGCAGTGTCATACCTTTATGGAACAGAACTTGTCAGAAGGTATACTGCAGGAATTTTGTACTAATTGACTCCCATAATGAGTGTGCCTTTGTTAGGCTACGTTTCCTTTAGACTACTTCCTAATTTACCTTCATGCTCAGTTGCAAACTCAAATAGGAGATTATTAGTAACTTCTCTTTTAGGATGTCATTAATTTTTGAGAGATTACTTCTGATATTCCATTAAAGTAGGTTTGTTCTTCTTACAGATTGCAACTAAGTATCACGAGCAGCTGACAACAAAAGCCCTAATTGATCTTTTTGAATCATTTAAGAGTTATGAGGGTTTGTTCTATTTCTTGGGATCAATAGTCAACTTCAGTCAGGACCAAGAAGTGCATTTCAAGTACATTCAGGTAAGTTCAATTGATGCATTTAAAATTGTAGTCGTGGAGTATTTAATTACATATGAGAAGATTGTCTAATGCATGGCAAACTGTGTTTGGCAAGAAATCTTTGTTGCCTGAATTTATCTTTGGAGAAGGATGAAATGTATGCTAATGATTTGCTCCTTAAAGGCTTCTCTATAGAACTGGCTTAGCCTTGATCTTTCTTCCTGAAGCCAAAACACAGCCACCAGGGAGAGAAAGCTCACATAGGGCCATTGTGAAATGTTAAAAGTTATGAAATTGTGCGTAGATGTATAAACTATAACAATCTTGCTGTTGTCTTATCAGATGCGATGCAACCTATGGATGTGGTTGTATATTTTCTTGAATCTTATCACACTGAAATTATTACAAAGCAGCAACATCGAACTAGCTATTGCCATGACACAGTTTGCATTCTACAAAGTTTTGTATGCATATGAAATGTTTTTTTTGCATTTGCATGCAAGATCTGAAAATTGAAATTTGTATGCTTAGATAGTGTATAAAACATATCAATATAACAAGCAGAAAGCACAAGTATTTGCTAATGTTCTGGATCTTGGTTTCATCCATTCTCTATTGCATATTCTTTATACATACAACTTTGCCAAATAGATTAAAATTTAATAGTTCAGTCAGTGCTTGTCAAATTATTTGAAAAACAAGATCAAAAGAATAGATTATTTTATTTGTATTTTGCTAATTGCTTATTTTCGTAAACTGTTATGGCCAGGCAATTACTTGAGTTTAATATAAAGATGGCTTGTAAGATGAGAATGCCTCAGAAACTGAAGTGTATTATGACAAGGTTTTGCAATTAACATTTTCTGAAAAAGGCCAAAATCTACTACTTGGCCATGGAACAAATTGTTTTACAAAGCTTCTTTGCATGCATAGATAATAGCAATGTGTAGACCAGTGATTAAAAATCTCGCTTTGACTAATATTGTGATTTTCTGTTAACCAGATATGAGGTCTGCACTAACTCCCAAGTTTGCAATACTAATATGCACAATTGGGACATCTAAAAAGCTAATGAGAAGCATTGTGAATATTTTGACATAGCAAAATGTTGAACTTAGTGTATTTTAAAGGTTGAATATGGAGGGGGGGGGAGGAAAGGCAGAATTTTAAAATTATTCTGCAGTGAGCAAAAACTGAAACACTTAAATTAGTGGCACTAATTATTTTATCACTTAAGGTCAGTTTCACCAACTGAGTAAAAGTATCTTTTTTACTTTTTTTAATATTGTGTTAAAACATGTGCATTTTATCAAGGTTTAATAGTAAATTGTTAAACATCTTGTTAACATCAAAGACAGTTTGTCTTCAGAAAGGTGGCAACAGGCTTATGTGTATACATTGCAGCTCTCTTTCAGTAGCAGACAACTAGTTAAACTCGTAGATAATATTGCCATGCAATTTTCCTGATTGATGTTAGACTTTCAATGTAAACTGAAAAATCATGGGCTAGAGGAATTGAGTTTTGTGGTTCAAAACTTTATTATAGAACTAGTAATTAAATGTAGAATAATTATGAAATTTAAAACTCGGCAGGCTGAAAAAGAATGTTTCCTGTGAGAAAATCTGCAAGGAATTGATCACGATGCACATGTTTCTTCCAGGTCCAGTAAGCAAAGCATATTATCCTTTTACTAAAATGAACTACCAAAAATACCAGGTTCAAAGACTGTATAGCATTTGTTTAAAACAGAGTGGTGGACATTACTCGGAAACTAAAATCAATAAAAGTACGTCACTATGGCTCTGAGGTTTAAAACCTAAAATTGCCTAAAAAGACATAAGATATTAAAATATTCTAAAACGTATCAGTAACTGAGAAAAGAATGTAAAGATGTGCAAATCAAAAATTTTAAGGTAAAGCATTGAAATTTGACATTTTGCAGAGTATCTTATTGAAATTTTCAGTAAAGTTTTTGCAATGTATCAAAATTCTAGCTTGCATGGCAATTTCAGTAGTTTTAGGTCTAAATTTATTGTTCTAATAAAAATGAGCCATGTGATGCTCACTTAAACTATTGACATAGTCAAAATTTGCAAATAATTTTCTAATTTTTTACTTTCTCTACATATACTAAATACATAGTATATAGAGGAAGTATTGTATTCCACTAAAAATTTGGGGAGGGGGGGCACTCAAACGAAAAATCTGTTCTTTCAAGGATGCAACACAAAGATATTCAAGAAAATACCCCATCCCAACTACGCTTTACATGGAAAAAGTTTTAAAATTTTGATTTGCTCAAAAATAGCTAATGATTTTGATTAAAATATAGTATATTTTTACGTGACAAATAAAATGTATATCTTGAATTTTCTGGGAATAGCCTCTGAAGACCTCTTCATTTTGGATGACTTTTGTATAATAGGCAAACCGTAAGAGATAAGACAAAAACTTATTACCAAAAAATCTTCCAACTTCTTGAAACACACAATTTGCTATACACTTTTTCTTCATGTGGTTGACCATTTATTAGATATTCCCTATTATTGATTTCAGTTTTAAAATACTTCAACTTTTCTCATACAAACTTGTTGATTCCTGACCATGTAAAGAAAGGAAAATGTCCATAGCAACCAGCTTCAAAAAATATTTGACTATCGCTTTAGTATACTCCCTTATTTCCCTTCCGCATATAAAGCAAGTATAATTTCTGTTAATGTTTATCTCAATTAGCATGATATAGATAGAAGAATTTCTTTTGTAAGAATAGTTTGCAGAATGGTTAGAGAAAGTCATGTGATAGGAACACATACTTTTTATATTGACTATTACCATAGAAAAATGTTTACCATTTGTGCTCTCCAAAAGCTTTATTTTACAAAATTTAATAATTTACTCCTCAAAATTGAAAATTTTATTTCGAAAAACTGTATCATTTTCTTTAATTAAAAGTTAGAATTCATATAATTCTGTTGGGGGGGGGGGATAGTAGTTCAATTTGCAAGTTTTGGTCACATTTCATAGTTGCATCAATTTAGTAGTTTGTTACATTTTAAATAATGAATGTAATATTTGACATAGGCATCAATATCGTGATATCAGCCACTATTAAAAGGAAATCTGCCATTTTAGAAAAGAGTATATGCGCAAGAATGCAACTTAGTATTAAACTTCAGCACATTCTAAAAATTCAATATGGCGGTTTTAATGAAAATCCTAACCCCTAACTAATTTTTATGTGGAATACTTTTCAAAATATTTTCTGAAAAATAGCTTTTAACAATTTTGATTAAAATTTTAATCAAAACATATTACATAGATTTAATGACAAATAAGATGTAGGGGAAGCCGGTGCACCATGAGCCTAAAAAATTCAAAGTCTCAAAAGTGTAGTTAGATACAACATGATTTTAACCAAACTTTGCACATTTTTAAAGGGGAGTGTATATTTTAGTATTAATTGTTCAGAGTTTCTAAAATTATCAATGTCTTTTCAGAAAAAATTAAAATACATTTTTTGGTAAATGACCCAAAGGTGCCCCTTATATGGGGCACTATGGGTCAGTGTCAGGGGCACTATGGGTCACTCACAGAACAAGTAATTCCATTAAAAAAATAACAGTTAAGTGAGCTGAACTGAATTTTATTTTCCATACATATGGTTATATGAATTAGGCACATTGCAACAAAGTAAACCTGTTTGCTCAATACATATTTATCAAAAGAAAAAATGTAAATGTTGTAGTGTTATATGAAAGTTGAAAATTATATTATTTATAATACAATGCATCTTACAAAAGAAGTTTATTGCTTAAATCTGTAAGCTAACCCTTCTAACACATATGGAATGAACTAAATATGACTGGAAATTTGATGAATGACCTTTGACGATTAGTTCTCTTATCACACTCTTCAGGACTGGGTAAGACAAATAAAATATCAGGATGCCTTACTACAGAAATGTCATCCTCTTGAGGAAAAATAAACTTTTGACATGATTTCTTTTAACATCTCATAAATTTTATTTCATACTATCTCTCTCTTCATCTAAGTCATTTATGATTCTCAAAACCTTTCCAACATAGTGCATTTTACTTTTCTTATCTCTGAATTCCACCAAAACAAAACTATTTCCCTCTGGTTCTCTATCACTGAACAATGTCGAATCTACACATGATATAGTTTGAGATACAGCTTCACTATCACTCCCACTCTCTATAAAGTCTGCTCCTGTGTCAGCCTCTGAGGAATAACTATCATTAGGAAAAATATTTCTTTTAACTGATGGCTTTTTGGCAAGTGTCTTCTTTTCTTTATTTTCTTGTTTCCTCTTTGCAATAAATGTTCTTTCTCTGGAGTGTCTGTGAGTATTTTGCTGCTACCTTGCTGCCTGCGTTTCCTAGTGCCTGTTTGATGGTCTGCCTTTGGGTAACCTCTAATTTCAGCAGGACTTTAAAATTGGCATGAAGTTTTATTAGTTACATTTTCTTGATATGCTGGTAAAACTGGATTTTCATTTGTCACTGTTGGTGCTGCTTTTGAAGGTTGTGATGGACCAGGTATGTTGTCAGTTTTCTCTGTTACATTTGGAGGAATTCTGTTACTGAACTCGGAAGAAAAGCATCATCATTGAACACATGTGCATCCAAAGGTTAGATAATGAGTTATTAAGTGTTCTTGATCTTCTGTAAAAACTTGGCAATGGCTGTAATTGGGCTTCAGTTCAACTTCTATGCCAGGATGCAACTTCAGTATCTTTATCTTATGTCTCAGGGTCTCTTTCTTGATACCACATTCATCGGCTGCACTTCTTATGCTCCTCCCTTCAGCAACCAAATTAATTGCTGTCCTCAGATCCTCTTCTTCATACAATCCCTTGTCAGATTTTCTCTTGTACATTCGAACCATAACTGGAAAGATAATATAAACTAAATATCTAACCAACCTCAGTTTGTTATATGTGCGTAGTACATGACCCATGGTACCCCAGTTACGACTGACCCATGATGCCCCGGGAGGAGTTAATTATAAAAGTGTCTAAACATAACGTTAAAAATAATGATAAATAATTACCTTCAGTGCAATAAGATGTGTAGAGACACAAAGAATCTTGACTAATAGCTAAATTAAAAGTATTTGAATTATAGAAACCAATATTTAAACATTTCCAACAGCTTCAGATTTTACTTTTGCACAGAAAGAAACAACAATCCAACATGTGCTTTGAAACAAAGAAACCAGGTCTCTGCTACCTGGATAATATGTATTGGCAACACCGTAAAAATCATGTGTTGTCAGTACAGCCACTGTAAATACACTAGATTTACTGTAACAGTCAATGACTCTAGGTGCTCCATGACCCATAGTGCCCCAGGCTCCCCTATATATTGAGTTTCATGGGAATAGTCTGTGAAATCCTATTCATTCACAAGGAATTTTATATAGAATTGTATAACTGTAAACTTCAAGTGATAAACATGTGCTATTTTTAAAAACACAAGGAAAAAAAGATTTTTGAAATGCCTTTTATCACATTTTTGTGCCATTGGCCATTTTTGAGAAATCCAATATTAATGATTCGAGTTGTTCGATACTTTTATCTTTAAGTTCTGTCAGCAGTCAGTTGTTTCCTGTGATTGCATGGAAAGATAATGCAATTTTAAGGGTGACACGTAGTGTCCAATTAACATTTAAGTGTTGCTATTCCCTATGTATATATAACTAAATTGTAGTATAATTATTCTGCAAAGGTCCTATCTCAATGAATAGGAAGCATAAGAAAAATAAACTTTTCTAAGAATAATTTTCATAACCATTAATAAATGATAGACTATAAAGGAACTTGTAATAATCAGTTTCCACCAGTAATGACAGTAACAAAGAAATATGTCCCTATGGTAATGAAAGTACCTAAAAGTTAACAAAAGTTTCCCCTTTTGTCATTCTGAATGTCTCAGAAGCATAGCATACCAATGATCGATCAACTTTGCTAATTTTGTTTGCAGTAGTTACTACCATGTCTGTTATACACTGTAAGGTCTCATTCAAATGAGGCCTGAGGTAAGCCATTCACAATGCCATTGTAGATCTAAGACTAGTTGCCATGGAATTCTAGATCTGTAAATTGCATTCAGAACTCTACCAAGTATACCACAAGTTTTCAAATTGAATAGCATAACAAATAATGAGTGATCAACTTCAGGGTTGATTGGAAACAGAATGGAATCGAGAGAGACCACAATCACACTACATTACTGTTGTGGTTTTAGTGCCCTCTTCAAGATGGACATGAACGAAGAGAACACCCAGACCTAGGAAACAGCAAGATTTTCTCATCAGGAATCAAGCCATTTCCCTGTTCCAGACTCCGGCATGCTACCTATATCTAAAATGAAAGTTCATCTAATCTTTATAAATAAATACAACATAAAGTGTTGTATCCTGATATATGGTGGACTTTGAGACAGTGATGTGCTTCAACAATTAAAATTTAGTTGAGTCGATTTTGTAACACTACATCACTTACTTTTTTATTTCGGAAAACATGTTTCAGAAGCCATGTGCTTCCATTGTCAATTCCTTTGGTCGACCAAAGGAATTGACAATGGAAGCACATGGCTTCTGAAACATGTTTTCCGAAATAAAAAAGTAAGTGATGTAGTGTTACAAAATCGACTCAACTAAATTTTAATAGTGTTGTATCAATCAAAATCAGATTAGCCATGTAACCTAATGTTGAGGATATCGGTTCTATCAGCCCATTGCCATCTTTGGTTCTAGAACTAATATGGATCCTTGTATTGCACTATTGCTACAAACAAGGTAAAATTCATTGATAGCTCATTTAGGAACCTTTGGGGAAATTGTTTCTTCTTGTCACAATCCTTATAATTTTCTGAGCTGTTGCCCCAAATTGAACTAAGACATTCTTCTATAAAATGTACCATACCATACTTAATAAGTCTGAACGATGAAAATCAGATCACTGTCAGAGCACATGCAAGCACGAACCTCATCAAAATGTGAAAACTACAACTCTGGGTTTGCCAAAGTGACAGCAAACTCCACTGACTGATGAAAAATACTGGTCGATTTGCCTTTATATAAAGGGTCATTTGATTAAGGAGCAGTGCTGTTAACAGCACATTGCACTGTTAGTATGGAGCATCTTATGCTTTGAAACATAGGATGGACAGACAAGGCCAACTAGTAGCATTATTTTGCAAATTAGAATATTGTATGCACCTACACTGATCATTTTATCACTAAAGACGTTGGTATGTTCATCCAAAAAAATCTGAGCTATAGCCCAATCAAGTTGAAATATGCTGTGAATTTGCTCTTCATCTCTCAGTTGAAGGGAAAAATAGCTCCAAAATCTAAGGCATTAACTGTTTAATGAAAGAAAATGGGGCCAGTTATTCTAGCTATACTCACAATACACCAAACAGAGACTTTAGGCTCTTGGTGTGGACTTCAATGTAACAATTTTTGATGTTTAGTTGTCCTTTAGCTATTTTTGAGCTAAATGGAAATAATGTAGTAGCATGACTGAAGTCCGAAGAGGGAAGTGCACGCAATTGAGACATGGGTGCAATTAAAAACATTGCCACCTTCTGATATCACCATATATTGTCCTGTGGCTGCAGCAGTATTTCAATGATCATGTTGTTGCCCTCCATGGTGTAATGGTTACCATGCTAACTTCATATACCCAATGTTGCGGGTTCAAATCCGGCAAAGGACGATGGATTTTTTCAGGTGTAAAAATTCTGAGCATGGCTTCCTTCAGAAGGGAAGTAAAGCTGTGGGTCCTGCGTTGTAGATTTACAGCACGTAAAAGAATCTAAAGCCTGATAGAGAGGCCTCTGAGCCAAATTAAGTGGTCTCTCAAGCCCAATATAGAATGGGATGCTAAGAAACACAGCAGTTAAAGAGCGTTCATAAATAAAATGCCATTTCATTTCAAAGATCATGTTACGTGTGTGTTAGTTCGCTTTTGCTATTTATCCTCCTCATATGGACTTGCACTCCCCCACCAAGACTTAAAAGCCATGGGCTTCACTCCCCCATCAAGACTTAAAAATCAATGATCAGGGAGTAACCAGGATGAGTGATCAGTCTGATACCTGGTATGAAAGTAAGAAAGATATGGAATGATTGTGAAATATATGAAAGGAAAAGTGAAACCCAGAGAAAATTTGCCCAGATGCTGCTTGGTCTACACAAATCCTACATGTGGTTCCCTGGGATTGAACCCAGGCCAACTTGGTAAAGGGCAAGGAGTCTAAAACTGTTGGACACTGGGGCCATCATAAACTCTTCTTATTGTGTATTGTGTAATTTCTTTGCTTTTAACACCCTTTTAAAAATGCTTTAATTTTGTATTTCATTTCCGTTAAACATACTGATTTTAAAGTGTTTAAATGTTGCATTTGTTCTTGTTGCACCATGATTAAAGAACAGTAGAATTGGAAACTGATGACAATACATTTGGAATGCTCCTTCAGTGATGGAAGGTTTCTAAAAAATAACAAATTTTTACTTTCTCTGCATAGTGCATAGGTAGAGAAGGTGGTGCACTCCACCCAAAAATTCTATTCTGAATTTCACTGGAAATACATGTTTAGATTCATATGTGCAGGTGTTGAAAATCCCACCACCCCAAATTACCCTTTATATGGAAAAAGTTTCAAAAATGGCTCTAGAATGATTTTGATTAAAATACAGTATATTTACAATATTTGATAATAAATAAATGTATGTTTTGAATTTTCTGGGAATAACCAAGTGTACTTCCTTTTTTCCCTTTTACTTACAAGAAAGCAAGTAGTAAGGCAATTTCTGCTAATGTTTATCTCGATTAGCATGAAGATAGAAGGAATAATCATTTTAACAATAATTTGTTCAAAGATGAAGAGAAAGACATGTGAATGGAACACATCAGATTTTTATTTTTGGTGTTCAATTAATACTCTGCATATTGATATAATGCACTAAATTTTTTTTCAGATTCTTAATCTGCATAAATAGTTTTGAGCTGAATTGAAAAAGAGCAGCAAAAAATGTATTCAAAAGATTTTCCTTCCTTGTCAAAATTAAAAGAGGAATGAAAGGGTTGCACAAAGCTTTTTTTTTCTTTTCTTCTTTTCTTTCTTTCTTTTCTTAATTAAGTTGCCAAAAATAAATAATTAGCCATATTTCATACACTCAGAAACAAATTATTACTTTCGAGCCTTTATCTCCGAGGTGGGAGGGGGATCTGGAAGTGATTAGAACCTGCAGCATAGGATAAAAAGGCATGTTTAACTTTGTAGGACACTTACCTCGTGTTTCCTGTGCAATTCTGCTCCCATCACTTTGGACAGCGAGTCTCCTTTTGCAATTTTTAAATTAATTTGCGATTGATGTTCTTTGGTTAGGAATGGCATTCAAAAACTCCAAATTTATTACTTTCTAGTAAGAGGTTGGCTTGCAAAAACCTTTTTAAAATTCTTACCCTTTTGGTACACCTGAGTCAAAGCATTGTTAATATAAAGCTGATTGAATACAATATTACAGTTTACATTTGATGAAACAGCATGTTTTATTTGCATTAACTTATTAACATCACAGTTATATGGATTAACTTTGATGTTAAACCACTTTTCTGTTGTGTTAAAATTTTTGTTTGGTGAAGCTGGCTGTTGTCTATTGCAGTTCACTACTTGGTGTCGTCATTGAAAAAAGTTACATAAACTTGAGTATCATGACTTGTACCAATTTTATTTTATACTTGGTCTGCAAGTTCACATACTTTAAGGAAATTTAAGAATGACAATTGATTTAAACTGGTGATATAGATAATTAAAACTGGAAGTAAAAAATGTTCAATAAAATAATGCAGATGGTCATTTCTTCCTCTCCTAAAAAAAAAATTTTTTTAAAATAAGAATTCTGTTCTTGTTTTGAAGCAGGAAGAATCTGTAATTGGGCGACCTGTAAACAGAGCAACTAATGTTTCACAATGGAGTTCATATAAATGTAAATGGAAAAATGCATTTGCACTAATTAAGTCTTGTATTTATGGAGCAGTGCTTTCTTAAAAACAAGAATTCAAGTACATTAATACTGCTGTTTAAATATTCTTTGGCATTTTTGCTATTTGGAAATTGATACTAAAACAGGTATTATTAAAAAATAATGAATTAAAAAATTAAAATTTATATTGAAAATGCCTTTCAAAAGTGTTACAACATTCTTGCACCTTCCTACCACGTTTAATTTAGCATATAATTTACTTTGTGTTTAACTGTGCAGTTTAAATAAACTTAGTGTACATTTTGAAATTTGTTTTCCTAGGCAGCATGTAAGACGGGGCAAATTAAAGAAGTGGAGCGAATCTGCCGGGAGTCCAATTGCTACAATCCAGAAAGGGTGAAAAATTTTCTAAAGGAAGCAAAATTGACAGATCAGTTGCCATTAATAATTGTGTGTGATCGTTTCGACTTTGTCCATGACTTGGTGCTATATCTGTACCGTAACAACCTGCAGAAATATATTGAAATCTATGTACAGAAGGTAAGACAAACAGAAAGTGTTTATCATCTAAAATCATATAGATTTAAGATTTGTAAAAGCTGGAAATGTTGTAGAGAAGTTTTTTTAGAGCATGCCTGGAATTGTTTACCTTTTTAATTTTAGCTACTTGAGGTAACAATGCATTTGATGGAATTAAGCTGACTCAACTTCTGTCACATTGACAATAAATTCATTAGAATGGAAAGAAAGGAGTGTGAAAATTTCCTCCCCAATATGCAATAATTGTTTCATTTGAATTTTAAAATGTTAGTGTAACCACTTCCTGTTAGTTTTAAAGTAGCTATATTTTGAATTTCATTTTCTCATTTGAAACAGGGATGAGATATCAGAATGTAATCCCATAGTGCTGTTATCTGTGATTAAATCTTAGTTTGGCTGTTCACACTCTGATTGTGAATGAGGACAATTGCTAAATGAGATTACAGCACAAAGCTAAGGTATTAATTCAACATGGGTGTATTCAGAATATACAGACCAAGTGGAATAGAAAGGCAGATAAATTTAAATTATTGGAAGGCATAAACAACCTATTATAAAAAAAAGAAGTTTTATATTCTTGCTTCATAAACCCAATTT
Source organism: Hymenopus coronatus (assembly GCA_030762935.1). Taxonomy (NCBI): domain Eukaryota; kingdom Metazoa; phylum Arthropoda; class Insecta; order Mantodea; family Hymenopodidae; genus Hymenopus; species Hymenopus coronatus. Next base: position 101,433,380 of record CM060888.1, on the reverse strand, counting down.
TTATGCAGAAAGCCAAACACCAAAAGGATGTAAGAATATATGACCAAATAGAATATTTGCTATTGCTGCATGTGTGTTTAATGAGCATTATATAAATAAAGCTCATCTCTAAAGCAGTAAAAAGCTAACCATAACTTAACACAATGTAGGGGGGAGACTTGAGGCTTTGATATGCTAGCAAAAGAACCTTCTTTCTTTCCTGTAAAAGCTTAGCTAAAGATCACTTCAGGATTCACCAGATATTTATTAGAATTGCTTCAAAGGCAGAACATAACAATAGAGATAGTTTTGAAGTTAACAAAGTATAGTCAGTGCGAGATATGTATTTGAATTGGCTTAAATAATTGCTGACAAACATGTTCTCTTCTCAGGTTAACCCATCTCGTCTTCCTGTAGTAATTGGTGGTCTTTTGGATGTGGACTGTTCAGAAGATATTATTAAGAATTTGATATTGGTTGTAAGAGGACAGTTTTCAACCGATGAATTGGTTGAAGAAGTTGAAAAAAGAAATCGTTTAAAGTTATTGCTGCCATGGCTTGAATCAAGAGTACACGAAGGTTGCGTTGAGCCTGCTACTCATAATGCTTTGGCCAAAATCTACATTGATAGCAACAATAATCCAGAAAGGTTTCTGAAGTAAGTATTTAAAATAAAAAAAATTTACACAAAGTGTGGTCACTGCTTAGTTCAAAAGTTCTAAGCCTTCCATAAGATTTTTTCTGATAAGATTATTTCCATGGATATTATTGGCACTGAACTGAAGTTTGAAGCCTTGCCCTTTCTTGCTGAGAATAGCATTACATACATGCGTTATATGTGACTAAATCTTTTTATGCCTTATCAGTAAGGTAAAAATGGTTATGACAAATGTAAATACATGAAATTGTTAATCTGAATATGGTAAGTTTTTTCACATCTGCAATAGCAATTATTGTAGGAAATTACTAAAACTTAAAGGTGGATTAACAGCTTTTCCTTTCCAACTTTTTGTTTGAAGTATAAATATAAAGAGCCATTTCAGAATTTCTGCAAATCGGCAGCTTGCGTTTTAAGAAACATTTACAAACGCCAAACTCAAGTCTATAATTGCCTAGGTTAGGTGTTCTATCAAAGGAAGTAATTAGAACCTGGTTGTAAATTATCTGCATTTAACATTAATAATTTGTACAATAAATTAAAACAAATCAGGAAAACTTGTTTAATTTAATGTTATATGCCAAGCATCAAATCTGCATATAGTGTTAATTTGTATACTATTTTGATATGTACCCATGAATATTATCTTTTCATTTGCTAAAGCCAAGCTGCTAATTAGATGCATCTTAAGACAGTTTGAAATAGAGGGTTAAGACTGGTTTCTTGTTCATTAACTGAAATTAAAAATCAAAGCTGGAGTTATGGATGAAATAGTGTAGTTGAAAATTGCTAATATCTTAAACATACAGTATTTTAATCAGTCATTATACATCTTTGAGAAAATCAACATTTTTAAAAGATTTCAGGTAATGGGTAGTTTGGGATAGGAGAGATTTTTTTTGAAGATCTTCTGTTGCATCCCAAAAGATGAACTAACCTTGATATTTAAGTTTGGTATTTAACTGACTTCATTTCAGAGTTACTGTTCTTGTACATGCACATGTGCAAAACTTAGATAACATTTCATTGGAAATGCATATGGTAGAGAAAGCAATAATAAAAAAAAATTGGATAGTCCTACACGTGAGTTTGAAGAAAAAAAAAAAAAAAAAAAAAATCAAAGGTTTAAAATATACGAGATGGTTCAAAAAGTATTATACCTTTTTTTTTCCCCCCAAGTAAACCAATGAAGCAGTGGAGATGTGCAGAGGATATTTATGCAAAGCCGTGAATTTTTTTCTGTTTGCAAAAAAGCATCTGTCTCTGGCAGTCAAAGAACGAAGAGTGCAGTGAGCAGTCATTGGATTTATTGTAAAATGAAGGAACTTGAGCAGTGGTGATGTATTGTGTGTTGCCAAAAGCCTAACAATATTGTAGTAGAAACCATTCACAAGATTTAACAGGCTTCTGGTGTTGCTACCATGAGTACCTCACAGATAGTGGTACAACCATTTCAAAGATGGCTGCACATCAGTGAACAGCAAACCATATTCAGTTAGACCCTAAACAAGCCAAAATTAGAATGTTATGAGCTAGTGCGGACTGTGGTCTTGCAGGACCGTTATATCATAGTCCATAAACTAGTGAGCAACTTAGGGATTGAATTGGTGTATTAAATTTTGACAGAGGATTTAGGCATGAGTGTGATGAAATTTGTACCAAAGCTGCTAATTATGGAATAGAAGCAATATCGTCTACACATTGCAAGACCAAGCTTTTCCATCCGAAAATTGTATGACATTGGAGCTTGGTTTCACCTGCAGAGAAGTATTATGGAGCAAGCATTAAAGTCAAAAGATCAGAACAGCGGTGTGTCTATTATATACATGTATCTCAGTGTATTGTCATGGCTCCAATGAGTGTTGAACGTCACAGACCCTCTACTCCAACACATTTTCATCTTATTTGGGAAGAGTTATTCATGTTTGTGTTCTAAAAAATGCAGTATGTCAAGAAATTTACTTAATTCTTGCCATTCTGCTGAATATGATAAATACCAAGGTGAATAATATGCTAACACAATCCTGAACTTCAATATGTAATGTTGAAAGGGAATCTCTGTTGCAAGGATTATAGCATATATATACCATTGTAAATAGAAAATGTTTATCAGATTTTGAGTACATGATACATTTAAGTAATGGTTTTATTTTTTGCAGATTTACACAACACAGTCAATATATAATTACTCTAGCATTTATTCCAGTTCCCAATGGTACCATGGTTACCAAATACCTAAAAGGATAGTGAAAATTAATCCTTGTGTTGCTTGATTGTAATTTATCCATGGTGCTAATGCCACGGCTCCAACAAGGACAAGCAGCTGTATTTGCTCAATTTTCTCTGCCAATATTTGCTGACAACCTGCTTCAGTGCAGAGAGAAGCTCTGAGTGATGTCATAGAGCATTCAGCTGTGGTACACAATTCAAACAATGATCCCAACTTTCTGAACAGTAAGATCACAGGCAATGAGACATGGGTTTATCACCCCAGAAACTAAGATGTGGTTATAGTGTGTCATCCCTGAGGCTTAAAAAAAAAAAGCATGGCAGGTCTGCAGCAAAGTAAAGCTCATGTTGATCATTTTCTTTGACTCCTGTGTTATGTATCAATGTAAGAGTACACACCACAAGCCCAAACCAACACAAAGAATTACTGCTAGAGGTCCTGCGTCCTGCATTTCCTTCATGATGCCTAGCGGTGCTAACTGAAGCTATGGGCAGCTAAAACTTGGCAGCTCCATCATAATATATCTGCCCAGTGATTCAGGCTTTCTTTGCCAGACACATAATTCCTGTGGTTTGTTAAGCTCCCTTCTTTCAACATGACTCTGTATTTGTTTCCCAAGCTAAAAATGCAGCTGAAAGGAACCTAATTTGGGTTAAAACTGCAGCTGAAAGGAACCTAATTTGGGTTAAAACATGTGGAATGTAATGGCCCGGCTGCTCCTTACTATTCCAAAAACTGCATTCCAGAAGTGTTCCAACAAGGGTGGGAGGAAATGTCTGGAGTAGTGTGCATCACCAAGGAGACTATTTTGAAGGGGATTAGTATTTCAAACCTTCAAATCATTAAATGATTTTTGACTATTAAAGGTTCAATTTTTAATACCTCATGTATGTAAAACAAGCAAATTTGCAAATTGCTGAAATATTCTGCTTATTAATAAAATGGGTAAACTACGAGTTATGTGAAACATATCAAGTTGGTGGAAATTTAGTAATTAACATACTACTAAACGAAAGTGCCTTTTGACAGCAGTGAGACTAATGTGCACTTATGTTAAAATCTGTCTTTAGTTATCAAAAGTGATTATAAACATAACTGAAATGGAATACACATACGCTGATGGAGATTGAACTTCTAAACACATTTCACACTCCTACCATCTTTCTCATTCAGAAAGCCAAGATACAGTTGGTTTAAGGTTGGGCACTTTCTGGGACAGTGCCAGAATAATGCCCTGGTTTGTTAAGGTAAAATGTTTTATCAGAAATGGTTAAAACATCTACAGGATTGAACACTTGAGTTTTATAAAGTAGTACAGTGCAAAATACAGTAGTAAACCTGTGCAATAATACATAAATCCTTTTCAGCAACCAAGCAAGTTCTTAAATAAGCAGTACAGTATTTATGGTGTCTTGGATTGAAGTAATCTGCCTTGATATAATATAATTATGATCGATTTCCTGAATATTCCAAATTAAATTTTATTTATTTTTATTCAATTCAGTTTTTTTATATGTATATATATATATATATATATATATATATATATATATATATATATATATATATATATATATATATATAAATAAACTTGTTACCTAGAAAAGGAAGTGCACCATTTTCCTCTATTTCCACTGTGAATTTGATGGCAGATAAAGGTAACAAAATTGGAATTTTGAACAAAGAGGAACATTTATTAAAAGGGAGATAACATAAATCAGTAGATCTCTTTACTGCATCAGTCATATAAAGCAAAAAATGAAATGGCGCTTTAATTATGGATGCTCTTTATCTGCTGTGGTTCTCAGCAACCCATTCTATATTGGGCGTGAAAGACTGCTTAATTTTGCTCAGAGGCCTCTCAATCAGGCTTAAGGTTCTTTTATGCGCCGTAAATATATGACATGAGACCCACGGCTTTACTTCCCTTCTGAAGGAAGCCATGCTAAGGATTTTTATGCCCGAAAATATCCATCGTCCTCAGTCGGGTTTGAACCTGCAACCTTGGGTATATGAAGTTAGCATGGTAACCATTACACCATGGAGGGCGATAATATATAAAGCAATCACCATATGGTAAAAAGATTAGGCAGCTATAAATTAAAACTTAATAAGCCTATAATAGCCACCATTATGGCTTATTAAAGGTATGCAAACGTGGGAATAAGAGTAGGCCAATGATTAAAAAAGTAAATACACTACCCTGCATTCTAGCAGAATGGTTGATTAAAAAATTCAACAAATTACCTAAGTTTGAAAGTCACAGTATTAAAAATGCATTAGACTTAGTGCAAAAGATCATAGATAAAAGATTAGAGCAAGACTCTTGGTTTCCTTTAATGTGAATGATGTGTTTTAAGCATCCCTAAAGAAAAATTAGTGTGTTATTTGAGTAATAAAAAAAATGGAATCTGAGAGTATAAAAATATACTAAAAGTATTTCTAATGAAACCAATGTTTTGTTCTAAAAAGTTTGAATTTGGGCGAAAATTCTTTTTTTGGGAGGAAGCGCCTTTGTTTTATTTTTATTTTACTCAATTCACCCCTCATTGGTCATCATTGAAATTTGAAGGGCAATTGTTAGAGTATTTGGAACCAGCAAGACTTTAATATAATGAAAAATGTTTTAAACAGAAATCATGACGATCAATGGGCAACCCACTATCTCCTTTTTCTGGAAGACATTTGTGAAACATGTTTAATACACGTCATCTCTGCATTCCCACATATATGTAAATTATGGTACAGATATGTTATTATTAATAGTCAATAGAAAACTAGGGCAAGCACAAAATTTAATGGCAGCTGATAGCTCACCACTACCAGAGAAGCACATTGCTGCACATTAAAGGGTGCATTGAAGTTACATGCAATAATAAGATGAAATGAAAACAGTTTGTAGGGTATTGTTGTAGTGCTCAAGCAAACAAACTTGATGTGCATGCTAATTTAATAGGATGTTCTGTTGACCAGCTCATCCTGGTACCCGCCATTAAATTTTGTGCCTGCCATAATAGATAATTCCTTGAAGTTGTTAAATTTTTAAACTTCTATCAAATTCACAGTGGAAATAGAGGGACTTCCCTTTATAAAATAAAAGCTTATAAACAAAGAAGAAAAACTGCAATTGGAGTACAGAGATACTTTTCTCAGCGGGTAACACTGATGTAAAGTTTACTTACACTTAAATAATTTATGGTAACATTTAAGGATGCTTCCAAAACTAGTGAAATGCTAAGCATACAAAATGACAATTTGCTTTCATTACTATTTATTGGATTAGCAAATATTAAGTTGCTTAAGGAAAACTGTTAAATGTGTATAACTGTGAAATAATTATTAGCATAAAGGCAAGGCATAAAGTATGCAAATTCCTAAAATGCTTTTATGATTATAGAATTATTACCATTACAAATGTAAGGTTACTTAAGAATGCGAAGGTGTGAAATAAAACTGTATACTTATTAGAATTGAACTTAAAAATTAATAATTATTAAATGAGGAGTCTTGCTCTAACTTCACTTCAAAGATTTTTTTATCTAGAAATATGTTCATGCCAGTCATTGCCAGCATCCTTTTCCCCTCTGCTATCCCATTGCAACTGCCCCCAAGACCAATGCAGCACACTAGATACCTCCCAGCCCAAACCAGTCTTATCAATCATCACTTGCCCAAGAGGCTGACAAAATCAACATAAACACAATGTATATTGTTACTGCACCCTGTGGCAATAATTACTGAATTTGTGTGAATGACTTGCTTCAGAAGCTGATTGTTACCATGCCTGAGCGAGTTTGTGACACCTACATGGTTTGCACTTACAACTGGTTCTGGAAGTTTCTTGCCACGTCATGACAGATATAAAAGGGAATGAAGCCTGCAGAGTTAAGTTTAAACAAGGAATGAAAAATGATCAGCATTTGAGTGAGTTTAGACTAAATTTGCAGCATGCAGTAGTAGTCACTGCTGCAGCAAATGTCAAAAGGAAAGCATAAGAGAATTGTTTCAAAAGCATCAAATTTTTTTATCAACAAATGGAAGAAATACTGTACTTATCCGAATGCAAGACAATGCCCATTTTTCAGAACTTTATTTTGGAATTTAGCATGTCTGTATAAAAAAGATGATGTAATTTAATGTTTAAACAAAATTTAAAGTTTTGCCATACACTTTGAACAAAATAATGGGCACTTGAGCTGATTAAGTCCCTAATTATTGTTATTCAATTTGACTTATTGCGGAAATGTAAGTTTTGAGCCATTGATAGAGAGGGGGGTATGGTATGGGTGGGATGGTACTTGGCAGTGGTGATGGTGGTGGTGGCAGCAGCATAACTGTGACGATAGTGAATATGCTTTTCTACTTAGACAACATATCATCACACATCATACTTCCCTCCCCCCCCTCCATCTAATTTGAATTTGCTCAGAAATTTCACATTGCGAATGGGAGAGAAACAAGAAGGGAGAATGGAAATGTACAGACATATCTGTTCGATGGAGATGGAGGTAGCTTAGCTGTAACGATGATTACGGATATGATTTTCAATCAAGATTACTTAAAATATTGTAAATGTTTTACCCAATTCAAATATGCATGTAAATTCATGTTTAGAGCAGGAGATACGAAGAGGAGTGTATGGAGAATGCAGAATGTGTGCATAGAAGAGCATGCTGATGGCAGTGGTGGCGACAATGATTAAGGATGCCATGGATGGAAGAGCTTGGTGCAATGGTGAAAGACCATGACCAACACTGGAAGATATTGGGGAACGACTTATTGCCCTGGAGGGAAGAGTGGATAGAGGTGCCAAAGGGCTGAAATGATGGCAAAATGTTAGATGTAAGACTGAAAGACTTGAAAGTCAAAACGATAGAATGCAAAATGTCTACATCAAGCCACCCAATTTCACCAGAACATCTATTTTCGAAGCCTTCCATCGACAGTTTGCTGCCGTTGCCACCCACAAATCCATGGTCAGCAAAAGAAAGCCACACAATTGATAGTAAGCCTCCAGGGGTAGGCAGCAGAAGTATGAAATGCAATTTTGAGGGCAGCGATATCCAGAGAGATTTGAGAGGCCTTCAAGAGCCGCTTCGGGAACTATCACCAGGTTGCAGCCTACCACAGGCAGCTTAAATCAAGGCTGCAACAGCCAAGAGTATCGATGCAGGATTTTGTCTTGATGATTGAATAGCTGTTGAACAACCATAAACTACCACCCAGTTACATGTCCCAGAAAGCTGCCTATTCATTCTTCAATGAGGTGTGATGCCGAGGTATGGCAGCACTAAGGATGGAGGCAGCTGTTTGTGCTGGCCTTGAAGGCAAGTATTTGCTACAACAGTCAAACTGTATTTAATAACAACCTGCAATTTGTCATAGGTAATGCAGGTATGGTTAAATGAAGTATTGAAAATGGGACTGAAAAAGTTTTGTTTTACAGGTTCCACATTATTTACCAGGGAAACTTCTGTATAAAGGACAAAGCTTCCTCAAAATTTAGACCAAGGAGTAAACATTTTCTAATTGGTGCTTTTTCATATGAACAGTGGCTTGTGTAAGGGGGAAAGGGCTGAATATGTTCTTTCACAAATTTTACAGTCATTTCTGGAATTTTGTTTCATGGTGCTTTGTTTTTCCTTTTATCCTTGTGCCATCCTTCCTGACATACTCTTTTGATATTGTTTTGAATTCATTTAGGCGTTTCAAGTGTTTTTTGAAAAAATTCCTTGCAAACTGTGACCTGCAAGTTCATAAATGCAACTCACTGGTTCTTTTTGAACTGGTTCTCCAGTTTTCCTCACTGGATTGTTGAGTGTTATTGTAGAATTTATAAAAGAAGACTAAATTATGACCACGAAGACCCCAATAATGCTTTATCTCACTCGCATTATTACATTTAAAGCAAGTTATGATTGTACATCTGCAACTTTTTCTCTCAATGCTGCTCTTTTTCCTCTTATGTTAAATTACTCCTTGCCCTCATCACGAAGTCTCTGGCATTGATTCCTTTTCCATTTTTCAATTTCCTTCAACCTTTTTTTCCCTGTATAGAACTTCGATTTTATCACTTGTTTCATTAGGGCTATCAGCTGCTGATTATAAGCAAGATCATTGTCACCATCATATGAAAGATGGAACAAATTATTATTGAATTGTATGTTCAACAGTATTTTAATGACTACATAATAATATGCAACACTGATCCTAGGGCTACTACAACCTAATTTTTTTAGGTTATGATGTGCTTTTACTGCAATAAATAGGGAAACTAGTTCACATTTTCAGTTATAATATACATTTAACAAGTCCAAGCCTTAGAATAGTAAAATTGTTCAAAAAAGATTACTTGCCAAAAAAAAAGGGGGGGTATACAATGCACTTACCAGCTAAGATTGAAGCGACATTGCTGTTGGTTTCATCAGGTTCTCATATTTTAACAAACATGATTTCAAAAATAAAGAAATGAAAAGTCAGTAAACTTCAATTAAAAGAAAGTTTAAATTCTTCTTGAAGTTTATTAATAATTAAATTTCGTAGAACTGTTCTTTGTTATGGAAGTCATGTCATAGTTATGTGCAGTGAAACAGCATTTATACCCTAGTATTAAACGTAACTTCTTGCAGCCATCCAACACCACCTCACAAAGACTGGAGAACAGCGAATATAACTGCAAGATATGTGTTTTGCTGCAAATCAAACAGCTGGATGTTGATGGTGTTCTTTATACCAGTGGATTGCAGCACTCACTTGAGTAACACATACCATTTGTGCCCTGAACAGAATGGAATTTTAGCTCCACTCTTTAATGCTCAACACAGATTTTAAAAAAAAAAAAAAAAAAATGAAGGTTTCACCCATTGAACTTTAAACCCCTCATGTAGTTTTATTTTTACAATTACTCCCTACCTTTGATCCCCATAATGTCTAGCTTGAGACAAATGAAGAGACAAACTGTAATTAAAAGAGAGGGGGATAGTCTTCAATATTGTAAATGTTGCATTAGATACTATTTATACTTTGAAATTACTGTATACAAAATATCTACCTACAAGTTATGTATATGTGTTTGGTACTTTGTTTAAGGGAAAACCAGTTCTACGATAGCAGAGTTGTAGGCAAATACTGTGAGAAACGAGATCCTCATCTGGCATGTGTAGCATACGAGAGGGGGCAATGTGATAGAGAACTCATCAATGTATGTAATGAAAACTCGCTCTTCAAATCTGAAGCAAGGTTAGTATAAGTAGTATATACATAAAGATGTTTTCTGAATACTGATGATAAAACGACTTTGTGACCATTAAAAATTAATATAAATGGTGAAAGGTGATCTATGATCATTTTTTAACAGAATGACTCTTTGTGATGAATAGAACAAAAAAAAATTTGTTCCATTCACATGACCTTCTCTACCTGTTTTGCAAACAAATTATTCTTAAAGCTTTCTTTTATCTACATCATGCTAATTGAGAAAAACAGTCTGCAAGATTATACTTGTTAGGTCTAGGAAAGACAGAAGCACTTACCCTCTTATCTCTCTTTACTGACTGATGTATTTGCAAAGAGCATGTAGCCATACAACAGACAATAGACTGTTGAGAGAGTAGTACTTTCCAAGAATTTAGAGATAACACAGAAACAAACTGGACAAGTTATTTCTCAGAGTGTAGCAGAAATTCTTACTTGCTTTCCTGCAAGTAAAAGGAAAATAAGGGAACACAATTGGCTCAAGTGATAGCAAATCCTTTAAAATCTTGTCGCTATGTAAAACAATTTAAATGCTGTTCTTGGCCAGGAATAAAACAAAAGATGGCTTCCCATTTGAGAAAAGTTTTAAAATAGTTTAAAATGAAACCAATAACAAGGGATATCTCAAACTGTTATATATATTATTTTTTTTTAGCAAGTTTTTTTTTCCTATCTCTTGTAGTTTGCGAGTTATACAAAAGTCATCTGTAATAAAAGGGTCTTCATAGGCTATTTACAGAAAATTCAATATTATTTGCTATGTAAATATCTTTAATACAGAATGTTTCTGAAAATCTTTCACATCTTCAGAAGGTACTAAACTTAAACCAAGTTTGGTATTTAACAGACTTTTCGTTTTTTAGTTGTGCTGTCCAAAGAGACATACACATTTTTGCTGAATTTTTGTATTCAGTTGTCCATAAAACAAGTATTTTTTCTGAAACCTCCTTGTATAATTTTTGGGTAGAATAAGACCTTCTCTGCCTCCTATGAACATAGTATACATTCTGTCAAAGTACCGGGAATTGATCATTTAAAAATCCTGTTTAAGAGGGGATTCAAAATTATTGTCGTTAAGTTGGTCTATACCCTCTCAGAGTTTGATCGTTATGTCATCTAGTTGGTTTACAGCATGCCATTTTGCTAGTTCATCTCAAAGGTGATTTGCGATTTTACAATTGATACAAATATTGAACAAAGAATATGTCTCAAATTTTGCATTGCAAATGGTATTTCATATGCCGAATTGCTGAAAATGTTAGAGGGCTTACGGTGAATAAAGTTTATCAAAAACACGTGTATATGAGTGGTACAGTGCATTCAAAAGTGGTAGAGATGTGGTGGAAGATTTGCCTCGCTCTGGTTGACCATCAACGGTTTCAACTGAACTGAACATCCCTAAAGTGAAGAAAATGGTGTCTGAAAATCTTCATTTAAGTCTGAGAGAGATTGCCGCTGAACTTTCTATGTCTCGCGAATCGATTCATACCATTTTAAATGCTTGTTTGGGCATGACACGCGTTGCAGCTCGGTTAGCTCCGAAAGACTTTAATTTTCTACAAAAACTCAATCACAAAAGGATTGCTGAAGACATGCTAGAACGGGCCAGTTCGGACCCCACATTCATGAAATGCATTGTAACTGATGATGAGACGTGGGTTTAAGAGTTTGATACTCAACCAGTCAACAAGCTTCCGAATGGCACCTTCCAACTGAACCAAAACTTAAAAAGGGCACGTCAAACTTGATCAAAACTGAAGGTCATGTTGACAGTTTTTTTTTTTTTATCGCAGTATCGTGCACTCAAGAGTTCTTGCCAGAAGGTCAGATGGTAAATAAAGACTATTATCCGAGCGTTATGCGGAGTTTGAGAGAACAAATACAGCAAAAAAGGCCAGATTTGTGGAATGACATCTCGTGGATTCTGCACCACGATAATACACCAGCTCACAAGGCTATTATTGTGAACGAATTTCTGGCCAAAAACTTGACAAATTTCATCAAACAGCCACCGTATTCACCTGATTTGGCTCCTGCTGATTTGTCTCTTTCCAAAACTCACCACTTCGAGGTACCCATTTTCAGTCGATAGAAGACATAAAGGAAAATTTGCGGCGACAATTGACATTGATTCCTAAAAGTGCCTACAAAAAAGGTTTTGACGATTGGATTATTCATTGGCATAAGGCGATAAAATAAAATTGGATGAATAATTCATTTTTTATGTTTTATTGGTAAATTCCCGGAACTTTTTTGTCACAGTAGTATACAGCTGGAAAAAGTAAAAATCTTGGTGCAGTTTTGCTGTTAAGTTTTTTTAATAGGAATTTTGCATAACAATTCTGGTTTAAATGATTTATGAAAATTAAACCCTTTTTAAGGTATTTCTTAGAGATTGCAAGATAAAGATTTTCTAATGTTTAAATAATTTTGTATTGAGATAATCTGAGTCTGTTATAAGCTTTTGAAATTTCTCTTGACTCTTCATTATTAGCCAAGAGGACTGCACAATATGACACCAACATAAGATCAAAAAGCCAATTTCAACTGTTTCTTTAAAGAAACTTGCTTCAGTGTGTGTATCGTACATTTATTTGTTTTGAAAATGGCAACTATCAGTTATAATTTATAAAATAGCTTGCTTTACTAATGCTGAGTTTTATGAAATGCTACTTATTTATAATGTCACACATCTTAATGTGGCAGCTGTGGCAAGAATATACCAAGAATGATTTCCCAATAGCAGAGCACAACATCGTAGGACATTTGTTTAGTCTGTCAGAGTTCTAAATTCAGGAAGTGTATCTCATGTTGAATATGCTCAAAGAGATTGCATGATATGAAGAAATCCTTCACTTGGTAGAAGCAGACCCTGCAAGTTAGCTCGAACTATTGGACTGTTTTGTGTACATAAAAGCCGAATTGTTGCCATGCCCTTATCATATTGGGTGCATCTGTATCCTTTGTTTTAATTTATTTAGATTCATTCAGCATTAATTATGCTATTCAGGATTGGAATAAAATACTTAACTAAAAGTAATAATGAATATTATGATTTGCGAGATCAGCCACATGAGGCCGCTCTGGCACTAAACACTTAAGATGATTTTACACATTTGTTCACTAAGAGTCTTATTTGGAGTCACTTCCTGAAGAAAACATAAATGCTGTGGGAGAAGTCTCTCTACCCAAGGAACTGCATCAGATCTTTGTCCCAACGAGAAGTGCAGTGCGCTGGGTAGGAAGAGAAGATGCTGAAAAAACATGCGAGCCTAGATCGAATATATGCAGAGGTACTGAGTCAATGTATTTGAGTGTTATTTGCAGCTGCACCTCCCCAAATCAGACAAGCATAGGTGAGTAAAGGACGAAGTAAAGATTTGTATAAAAGAGAACCACTTTGAATATGCAAAGACGACTTGCAGTTGAGAATGGGATATAATTTGCATAATCTGGAGTAGGCAAGATTTAATTTGGAATTAATGTGAGAGTTCCATGTCAGTTGATTAAAATGCAGGCCAAAATATTTGTCATCAGTATGTTTCCAAGGTAGGGAATATTTGTGAAGTAATAGGAGGGGAAACGGAGAGATGATGTAATGTAAAAATCATGGTTTTGCATTTCCTGTGGTTCAAAGAAATCCTCCAGGATTCAAGTATATTAAGAAGTCTGTAAATAACCTGTGAACAGTAGTATCAAGTTCATAGTGCACTGTAAAAATGGCGATATTGTCAGCATACATAGCTATGTTGACATGTGATAAGCTGGGATAAGGGTGAAGATGCTAAACAGAGGCACTAAAATGGAACCTTGAGGCACTCCCAACATTACTGGCTGCACAGAGGATAGAGTAGGATAACCTGTACTTGAAAACTATGTAAGAGAATGCTATCGGTCGTGTGATAAAGATAATCTGGCAATCCAATGCTCCGAAATTTAAAGAACAGACGGGTGTTCCACTCTCTATCAAAAGCTTGTTTGAAGTCCAGAAATACTGCGGCTGTGTGCTGTTTATATCAAAACCACAAGCAGCTGTGTCAGTTAATAACTGAATTTGATGAGTTTTAGAGTGGAAACTACAAAAACCAAATTGTTGTGGTGGTATTTCTGCATTTTCCAATAGAAATTTAATCATTTGTGTACGACTTTTTCAAAAACTTTGGAAAGTGTAGGTAATAGACGAATAGGTCAATAACTAGAAGGTAAGGAAGGTTTGGAAGAATGATAACCTTTGCATGTTTCCATGATAATGGAAAATATCCAAGGTGAATAGCAGCAATAAATATGGAGGCAAAGTAAACTTTAGTGGTAAGGTGTTTTAAAACAGTATTTGGGATAAGATCATGACCGAAGCTTTTTAATGGATTTTTGAGGAGTCCACTGCAGTTTTCTGGTCAAAGTGCTATAGAGTTGCTCTGGAACTGAGGAATGGGCATCAACCGTAATTTTAATATCTTGACTGAACACAACATGCACTCTGGGATTGGGCAAAAATATAGTTTGAAATATATCTGCCAGTAGCTCATATTTTGCATCTTTGTGTTCATAAACATGGTCCTGAAATTTTAAGGATGGTATAATAATAGGTCCAAAACACCCGTTTCATCTCTTTCCAATCTTCTTGCGAAAGGTTAGACAAGTAATACTGGTATGTGGCATAGCTATATTATTCTAGAGCTTGCCGGGTTTGTCAAATTGATTCCATCATTGTTGCTGCCAAGGCAATCTAAGAGATTGCCATTCTCGATGCATTTTATGTTTGAATTTTAATAGTGCTACAATTCTTGAGGGAAGTGCGTGATGGTGCAGAGTATTCTCACAGAATGCCTAGCAATTTTCACAGACTTAATTACAGCTTTCATGAAATGCTTTACTGCAGCATCAACATCAGAACAGGGTGTAAGCAATATGCATCCTGCAACTCAAGGTCCAATGTCTGAATGTTCACCATTCTTTGAATTAGACGAGGAAGGAACGAAGCATATGGCACTACACAATGGAAAGTAAAGATGCCTGGACAGCAATCGGGATCCATTTAGACAATAGAATGCATGTCTAATGTCCTTAAAAAGTGCCACATCTAAGATGTCTGGTAATACTGCAGGATTATAGTAGTAGGTAGGATCTGTTGGTGCTAAAATGAGTATAATGTTGTGGTTGGTTGCCAAGAGAAGATGCCTTCCAAAGGGAGTGGTTATATGAAGACCTTGCTGTTTGTCGCCAAACAAGATCACGGGAGATGGAACAGAAGAGGTGCTGTAGATCTTGTTCCTCTGAGTTGAGGGTGGTCGATAAGCTGCAATTATAAACATCTCCGGGTAGTTTAGTTGAAGCAATATTGCACAGGCCTCCAGGCTGGTTGGGGCAAAGGGTATGCTATAATGTGCCAGTTTTAGTTTCCCAATGGATATGCCTCCAGAAGCAATTCAGGCGTTGCAGCCAAATCTATAAGTATATAGTGAAAGGAAAGCACTAATTCAATAAAGCCATGGACAAGATGGAAGGTGACTTATCATTGATAAAGGAGGAGTACATGGTTTTTGTAGAAGGAAGATGTGTACATAATACGAGTGCCAAAACAGCAGATATAGTTAAATGTTAAATTGCAGATATATATATGATCAAGAAGCTCCTGCTCCTTACAGCTGGATCACTGGGTTTACTAGAATGGAATTTGCATGCAACAATGTTGAGAAACTGGTGGTCCATCATTGCGATCTCCAAGGAACTCCAAACATTGAGGTTATGTCTGAACTAATTATGGCTAATAGGGTGCATAATCTTAAATGAACTGGAATATATATATATGAATCACCAAAATGTATGTGCAACACTTCTGAACGACTGCACCAAATTGAACAATTATTTTTTTTTTTTCGTTATTGTCGCAAGGTTTGTGTAAAAGAAAATGTTAAAAAATCATATGGAAAAGTTTTTAAAGTCTCACAATATGAATTAATATACAGTGCCAAAGGAATGCAATCGGTTAATAGTTGCCAGATGGCAATGGTACCATGGCCATTTGTTGCTAAATGGCAGTAGTAATGCTCTATTTTTCCTCCCCATTCAATATTAAGGTAATGCACCAGTTTATCTAGATAGTGACACAATGCAACAGTGAAATTCAAACACATTTTTATGTATTAACTGTCCTTCCTTTATTCATTTCATTTAAAATAAAGAAGTTTTCCTGGCGACGAACACCTAGAGTGCATACTTAATTTGCTGCTAGATGGCCGTAGCACTGCTCCAGTTTTCTTCCCATTCAATGCTAAGGGAATGCATCTGGTTTTAGAGTCGGTGATACAAGATAACAGTGAAAATCAAATATATTTCTTATATATTAACTGTCGTTCCCTTGGTCACATCGTTTAAATAAAGAAATAAAACATTTTTGTTTCATGTATAAAGTATATTTTTTGTTGTAATTCTTTCAAATGGACAAGTTATAAACAATGCACATAACCAATAATCCTTCTTGGAATCTGAAAATGGAGAAATGACGGGACCTGGATACTAAACCTATTTAGGTTAACTTCCTATTGCAGATGTTCGTTATGTGGTATATGAGCTAGTTAAAGGTGATTTCATCAGAACATGAAGATACCCCCATCACCATCACACTGCAATTGCAGTGCCCTTAATACATTTGATCAAGTAATGTGGAGAAATTTAATGCACAAATCTATCATCAAATAAAAACTTATCAGTTGCCCAACCAGATCTACTTGCTCTTTAGTTATGTCATTGTTAGTCTTAAAAATGGCTGTTTTGATATAGAAGAAATAAAGAAAGACGAAAAACAGTAGGAATAAAGAAAATCCAAAAAGATTCAGAAGCAGCATGAATATTACTTTACGAATTTCTCCTTAATGTAATCTATTACCTCCTCCGTGTTGTGGTCCGTGAGCTGACTTCTTGTCCACAGGTCCTGGGTTCGATTTCTGGTTGGGGTGGGGGAATTTTTCTTTAACCAGAATTATTCTCTATTCCCCACAGAATCTGGAAGTATGTATGTGCGAGTTAATATGTGTATTTGAAGAAAATAAAATTATTAAAACCCAAAGTAAAGAACCTACAGTCAACGAGTTGTTTCTAATGCAAAGCCCCCTTTAACAACTAAGGTCATTTCAGGGGCTTTACATACCTTGGGTTTATGTTATACTTGTCTTTGACATGGACATACCATATTGAACACATTAGCAGCATAACAAACTCTGTTGTTTGCATATTGTACAGACTAAAAGATTAAGACTTGGATAACAACTGTAAAAGATGTCTTTATTTTGCACTCTTGCACCCCAAATTTCTGTATTTAAATGCAGTATGGTCCAATAATAAAGAGCAGCTAAACTGTTTAGAAATCCTACAAAAGAGAGCTATTAAAATACTTGATGGATGTAGAAGTATTTAAGGAAACAAACTACTGTCATTTTCCTCTCTGTAAATACAGTGAATCTTTAGTCGTGTATAAAACTGAATATAACCTCCAGTGTACCCTCTGTAATCAAACACAAAAAAGATCAGCCAATCACATAGGCATAGAATCTACCAAATATGGAATAAGAATATTACATAGTGTCGCCAAAACATACAATAGTCTCCCATTTAACATCAAAGAATCTCGTAACTTATCCCAATTTAAAAACAAATTCATCAAATACCTGCTTGAGCAATACTGTAATTCCTAATAATTTGACAACAGAAAATCCTTACGATGTTTGAAATATTGCATTAAGTTTTAATCACACACCCACACAAAATAGGTTAAAAAAATTTGATGTAATCCAATCACATGACTTTCTCTATATCTCTGCAACAAATTTTTGTTAAAAAGTTTATGCTTCTATTTACTTCATGCTAAGTGAGAAACAATTAGCAGAAATAGTCTTATTACTTGCTTCCCTGTAAGTAGAAGCGAAATAAGGGAGTAACATAGGTTAAAGTGATAGCAAAAGATGGTTGCTATGTGACAAGTTGTTTTGTTTGTATGCACAGGAGTTGGCAAATTCCTGTATGAGAAAAGTAAGCTTTTTAAGGCTGAAACAAAAAACAAGGAAAAACTTACCACACAAAACATGTAGAGCACATTAAAACACACAATTTATGTCTTTCAGACCATAATGTGGTTCTGCTGCATATGCACATTAATTTAGAAACTGCATCACCAGAACAAATAACATGTAAGGGGATATATAGCAAGGAAAACTTAAATTATTCGAATTTCCTGCTAAGTAAAGAAAACTGGGGTTACATACTAAGTTCAAGACACCTCAATGAAAAATGTGATCTGTTTCTTTCCAAATTTAAACATAGCTTTAATCTTGCCTGTCCACTAAAAAGGGTTAAAAAGTAGGAAAACAACAAATCTGGATGGCTCACAAAGGGGATGTTAACATCCTGCAAAAGGAAAATATTGCTTAGCCAAATAAATAAAACTTCAATTAATGAGATTTTTAAAAAATACTACAAAAAATACACATCCACGCTTACGAAAGTAATTAATGAAGCTAAAAAGCAGTATAACATCAGATGTATTCTAAATGCACCAAACAAAAGTAAAGCTCTCAGGCAGATATTAAAGAAAGAAACAGGAACAATTAAATCTAATAATGAGAAAATTAATCATAAGAGTGCCCAGAAGCCAACAGATGTTGCAAATGTGTTTGAGCCATTTTTCAAACATGGTTGGCAACTTAAAACTCCCTGCAACCCACACATAAAGAACCCACATGTTGGTAAGGAAAACATCCACTCGATATATCCGAGTCCAGTAACCAAAAGTGAAATTGTTGATGTAAAAAATTAAAAATAAATAGTCATGTGGCTCAGATGGTATACGGACTCAGTAATTAAAGCCTGTGTAACATATATTGCTGAGTTGTTAGCAGATATATGAAATGCTTCATTAAGCTCTGGAACTTTTTCCCAGGTATTCAAAATAGCTAAAGTACTTCCCATTTTCAAAAAAGGAGACAGAGATAATCCTGAAAATTATAGACCTATCTCGATCTTGTCTGTGTTCTCAAAGATACTTGAACAGATAATGTATAATAAGAGTGGTATCCTTTCTTGAAAAATGTGATATGTTTACACATTCTGTTTGGTTTCCGAAAGGGCAAGTCCATTATGAATGTTCTACACTTGTTGGTAGATGATATCCTTAAAGCAACAGATCATAATTGGTGAGCAGTTGGTATATTTCTAGATCTTTCAAAGGCTTTTGATACAATCATAAAATATTGGATAAACTAGATAAAGTTGGCATAAGAGGTATAGCGAAGATTGAAGTCCTATCTAAGCCACAGTGTATGTGGAAATTAATGGTTGCCATTCTATTTCAGCACCTCTAAAAGACAGAGCTCCACGAAGGTCAATTTTGGGGCCTATTTTGTTATTAATCTATATAAATGACTTGCCATCAAATTTCAACGACACTTAAATAACTATTTGCAGATGACACCAATATTATACATAAAAATAGTATCCTCTCTACCCTGGAAAGTGATATTAATCGAAAAAACATATCCTACATAATTGGCTAGCAGGAAATAAGCTCCACTTAAATGTAGATAACACAACTTTTATGAACTTCAGACCAGGTAAAATACATAAAGAACTACAGATTTGCATTAATAATCACCCCATAAACAAAGGCAATGAAACAAAACTTCTTGGGAGTTTGGATAGATTCAGAGCTAAAATGGAACACGCACATTAATTATGTAGCAAACAGATTGTCCAAAATCTGCTATGCATTCAGAGAAGCGAGTCAAGTGTGTACCATAAGTGTATTAAGATCTATGTATTTTGGATTATGTTCACTCCATTTTAACCTATGGTATTCCAGTATGGGGCATGTTCACAAATCTATATGCTATCTTTAAATTACAAAAGAAAATATTAAAAATAATAAAGCAAGTTCCTGTGAAAACACCAAGCAAAATAGTATTTAAGGAATTAAATATCTTAACTCTCCCTTCTATATATATATACACTTGAAACAGTATGCTTCATTCACAAAAATAGGAACCTCTTTTAAACAAATATGTATCACGTACACAATACTAGAACTTTGAACCTTATACATACCACATTCTGCCATACAAATGAGTCGCAGTAGCATTTCCCATTGTGCAACCAACCTGTACAATATGTTACCTGGACATTATAAAGAACTGGTCTACAGTAAATTTAAATGTTCAATAACTGAAGCTCTCTTAGAGCATATACCCTTCAACATCCAAGAATTTAAAAATATAAATTTTCAAATACTGTTAGCTGTACATACTACTGTAAATACATATACTGATGGAGCCATGATTTATGTATAAATCGAAAGGTGAATAAAGATTATTGTTATTATTACTACTACTACTACTACTACTACTACTGCTACTGCTACTGCTGCTGCTGTCAATGATAAGAAATTTCAATTGTATCACATAGCAACCAGCCTTTTAAAAGATTGACCATCACTTGAGCCTAGTGTATTTCCTTCTTTCCTTTCTGCTTGAAAGGAACACCACACCATTTTTTATGTTTACCCCAACTAGCATGAAGTAGAGGAAATAAACTTTATTAAAAAACTAGCTGCCTGCCCCAGCTTTGCATGGGTGGTGTAACTAACAAAAAAAATCTTCCATTTACAGTACGACCATGCAATGAAATAAAATTACAATTAAATAATTTGACAGCACTTTGTTGTAATACCTGGTAATGTACAATTTTCCTTCCGGAGAGAAAAAAATAGCGACGATAGTTTGCCGACTCTCGAGCATGCAATGTACAACATGCGAAAAACACAATTCAAGGTATATTACACGCACACTTCTAACGATTGATCTTGGGATTTATTGTCATTGTGAATGCAAGTCGCACTTAAATTCAAAAGAAAAGTCGGTTGACATTAGTGCTATTCTTGGAATAAATATATACTCGCCTTTGAACTTTCCTATGTTAAAGTAACTTATATCAAATTTTTCATAATTTTTTTAACAGCGAGTTTTGTTCTGCTGCATAATTTCGGCTGATTGATATTGCATAGTATAAATTATTACCGAGTCGATCTTCAACTGTAAATTGTGTGGCGGAAATCCTGGCAAATCCAATAAATTTAGGAATTCAGTTAGATAATTGACAACTTCATTTGTATTGGTAATGGAATTGATCAAATTAAATGAATGCATTTGTCCATCAATTTTACCCTGAATTTTTACATTCTTATTAGTTGCTGCTAAAATGGCTCATTCGCTCAGCCAAGTATAGTTTTTGTAATTTGCACCAATATTTGGAAACACTTTTGATATTAATTCTTCCTTTGACGTTTTGAACTGACAAAAATTTGATGACAACGAAATGAGGCTAGTAGAAGTGTCAACAGGAATTTGCCAATGTCTAATAATGCCTTTGCATCTGAAAAGTGCAATGTAGCATATATAGTTGGTATTGCAAAAAGGACGAAGTCGGAGACCCATAAGGTATTGTGGAAAGGATGACATGTGCAGTTAACAGCGTCAGCAACCAAGATGTCGTTGGCATAATGACAGCGCTTTCATAGTGTGGCGGGCAAACGCTGGAAAATGTCTCAAAGTAACATTCATGCATCTTCCGAATCTCTTTGTTTCCTTTACTTCTAATGTTTTCCACCTCTTTATTTTCATCTCTGACAAAACAGCCATTTCTAAGGCTAAAATGATGATATAGCTAAAGAGCAAGTAGATCTGGTTGGGCAATTGATAAGCTTTTATTTGATGACAGCTTTTGTGTATTAAATTTCTTCATTTAACGCAAAATATTACTTGATCAAATGCATTAAGAGCACCACAATTGCAGTGTGATGATGATGTGGGTATCTTCAGGTTCTTTAGCTACATCATGTACCACATAACGTCTAATAACCAACATCTGCATTAGGAAGTTGAACCTAAAATGGATATTTGATTAATTTCACAGTTATCTTGTGTCATTGTCTCTATAACTGGATGCATTCCCTTAGCATTGAATGGGGAAGAAAAATAGAGCAGTAGGTACTGTGGCCATCTGGTGGCAAATAAGTACTATTTTAGGTGTTTGTTGCCAGGAAAGGTTCTTTATTTTAAACGATAGGAGTAAAGAAAGGACAGTTAATTTAATACATAAAAATGTATTTGAATTTCACTGCTGTGTTGGCATCTCGATAAACTGTTGCATTACCTTAACATTGGATGTGAAGGAAAAATTACTGCTATGGCTATCTAGCGGAAAATAAATAAGTATTTACTCTAGGTATTAGTTGTCAGTAAAACTTCTTTGCTGCTTTATTTTAAACAATAGGAGTAAGGAAAGGACAGCTAAATAAAAATCTGATGTGTTCCATTCACATGACTTTCTCTACAACTCTGCAATAAATTATCATTAAAAAGCTTATGATTCCATTTACTTGCTGCTAATCGAGAAAAAATTAGCAGAAATAGTCTTATTACTTGCTTCCTTGTAAGTAGAAGCGAAATGAGGGAGTACCATAGGTTAAAGTGATGGTCAAAAGCTGGTTGCTATGTGACTGAAGTTCCTTTGTTTGTATGGACACGAGTTCACAAAGTCCTGTATGAGAAAAGTTAAGTTTTTTATAGCTGAAATCAAAAACAAGGAATATCTCAAAAACAAACAACTTCACTAAAAAAATGTATATAACATAAATTGTGTGTTTTAAAGTGCTCTACATTTGTTGTGTGATAAGTTTTTGTCCATCTCTTACGGTTTAGCAGTTATGCAAAATTGCGTAAAATTGACCCATAATTAAGTAATCTTTATAGGCTATTCCCAGAAAATTCAAAATATATATGTTTTATTTGTCAGGTAAATATATTTAATATACAATATTTTAATCAAAATCATTAGAGCCATTTTTTAGAAAATCAAAATTTTCGAAAAAAGTTCCATGTAAAGGGTAGTTGGATTTTTCTCAAAATCTTCGGGTTACATCCCTGGAAGATACTAAACTTAAATACCAAGTTTGGTATTTTACAGACTTTTCATTTTTGAGTTATCATGTTCTCACACACACACACACACACACACACACACACACACACACACACACACACAGACCTTTTTCTGAAAATACTTGTTTTGGATACAGGGGACCCTAAAACATATATTTCCGTTGAAATCTCTGTATCAAATTTTTTGGTGGAGTGCAATACCTTCTCTATACACTATGTACATAGTACGTATAGAGAAAGTAAAAATGTATTTGAATTTCACTGCATCATTGCATCGATAAACTGGTGCGCTACCTTAACTTTGAATGGGGAGGGTAAATATAGCACTACTACGACAATTTTAGTAACAAATAACTGTGGTACTACTGCATCTGGTGGCTATTAACCGAAATGTATTCTCTTGGCATGGTTTTTACTCATATGAGATTTTAATTACTTTCCTGTATTATTTAAACATTTTTTCCACAAACTTTGTCGTGACAATAACAAACAACAACGACAACACAAAAAAAAATTGTTCAATTTGATGCAGTCATTTGGAAACTATATGCGTACATACATTTAAGCGATTCATTTTTATTTATATATATATATATATATATATTGCAGGAATAGGTAGAGTCACATGAAAAGAACACTTCAGGTGTTTTGCTTTACCTTGTGCATAGTAGGTAGAGAATGTATTGAATTCCACCCAAAACTTTGATGTATCAGAAATGCATGTTTTGAGACACCTGAATCCAAAAAAGACTTTTCAGAAAAGGTGGTGTGCATGTGCTTATGTCCTAAAACTGAAATGTCCAATAAGTACCAAATTTGGAACTTTGATTCAGATTCTTCAAAGATTGCCTGAGAAAATCCTCACACCCCAAACTATTCTTTTGTGAAAAATTTTTAAACATTTTGGATTTTCTCAAAAATGCTTCACAATGATTTTGATTTTAACATGTTCAAGCTATAAGCATTACAAATAGTAACTTGAATTTTTTGGGAATTACCTGTGAAATGCTCTTTAGTCAGAAAATATTCTCTATAATTTTATTTACCTGTATAGATTAAGAAGTAAGCAAAAGCATTATATTCAAAATTTGCAGATCTCTGTGAAGCATACAATTTATTTCAAATAACTTGTGAATGAGCCATTTCTGAGATAGCCATCATTAATGTTTTAAATTGTTTCTATTACGTTGTCATTCTTTTAAAGTCCTGTTGATGTTCAGTTCTCTCTTGCAGTTGCATGGAAACAGTATGGAATTTTAAGGCCAGCAAACTGCATGCATTTCTTTTGAATATTGCTATTCCCTCTCTGTCTGTAACAAAAATGTTGCCATTTCTGCAAAAGATAAGCTTGATTAAAATAAGCTGCAGAAAAATACTGTTCTGTAAGAATAGTTTGGATACCCTGTAATAAATAGGGGTTACAGAAAGTCGTGATGTAACACAGATTTTTATATAGGCATGCATCATAGGTTTAACAGTTGACTGCTGCTGATGTGGTTTCACTCATTTGAACTGTGCTGCCCTCTCTTCCTGATGATGGTCAGCACATCACAAGCAAAGGAACCAGAGCCACCCACATAAGCACAAATCAACTGCTCAACTTGTTTCCTCAAAACTTCTCTCTATTAATTATTCAATTTTGAAACATGGGTTTTCATGTAAATGTCTGTGGCCTAGATAGTATGAAGCATCATGTGATAGTTCATAATTTTCCAAGTCCTGCAATACAAGTTGCTTTAAAATACAAATAAAATCTATGATATAATATAGAATTGTTTCAGTTCAATCAAGTATTATAGTTATATATTTATCATAAATATATAGTGCTTAAATTTAACATACTTTAATCAACAGGTACCTGGTTAGGAGGAGAGATCCTGAACTCTGGGCAGAGGTGCTGAACGAAAGCAATCCTTATAAAAGGCCTTTGATAGATCAGGTAAGCTTCATTACGAGTAATGGTTCTTCTAAACAAAACATTTTGGTGCATTAGATGTGCCACTGAGAAAGTTTATTTGAATTGAGTTATTGGAATATTATGAAAAATGTCCTTAAAATTAAATTGTAAGCCAAAATCCTACTCCCATAACACTGCTCTGAAGATGCTCGTTTTAACACTGAATTTGGAAATGCAGTGAAATGTATAGGTCATTGTGTTGATTTAGTTATAAACAGTGGTCTGAAGTAATCTTTGCATACTAGGTCTTTTCCAGTAGTTTGGATTTTTCTAAAAGTGTGAACCAATATTAAATATTTTCTTTTGTTAGGTGGTTCAGACAGCTCTTTCGGAAACACAGGATCCAGAGGATATTTCTGTTACTGTTAAGGCATTCATGACTGCTGACCTACCAAATGAGCTTATAGAACTTTTAGAGAAAATAGTTCTTGATAATTCAGTATTTAGTGATCACAGGTAAGTTCCTCTTTGTGCTATCTCATTTATATAATTGCTTTTTTTTTTAATCTTCTTTCAGAGTAATAAAAGTAATGTAACGCAATAAAGGTTATTCCATTGCAACGTGCAGTACAAATTGAAACTAGAATTTTGAACCAAAACGATAATAAATCAAGAATTTTTATAAAAATAAATATGGCGATTTGATTTAGCTGAATTATACTAGTAACTAAATTTATATTCCCTACCTATTGCATAAACATAAAATAACTTTGAATTTTGATAAAAATAAATATGGCAATTATTTGATTTAGCTGAATTATAGTAGTAACTAAATTTATATTCCCTACGTAAAAGGCTTAAACATAAAATAACTTCTGTATTATTTTTTTGTTGCTGTTAACATTTATAAATGAACACCTATACCTATTGCACAATTCACATATGCAACCAAACTATTTCAAAAAGTGAAGTTCAGTTGACCTGATTCTTTGGCAATTTTAAAATTTGGATACATTTGCCCTATCTTGAAACCATTTTATGCTTTGCAGAACCAACATTTACAGAAAATGCACCTTTATCATTGAGACTGCAAAATGTTTTAACTGAAGTATGTGCTGAACAGATTAAAATAAAAAAAAATATTCACAGGATTCTTAAATATTTGTCATAGTTTTAGCTCTGTATATCCTTGAAAGTGTGTGATAAACTGTACTAGAAGGTTGTCAATATTGTGTGTATATGTGCCATATTTTATTTATTTATATATCTATCTATCTTAAAATATTAATAGAATTTTAAAGCATTAGTCAAATTATCCTGATATATGGTGGACTTTGTGACAGTGATGTGTTTTAACAATTGAAAGTTAGTTAGTCGATTTTATAACTCTGCATCACTTACTTTTAGTGTTACAAAATCGACTCGACTAACTTTCAATCATTAGTCAAATTTTCAACGTGTTCGGTGTACCTTGCAGGAATCTTCAGAACCTGCTTATTTTGACTGCAATAAAAGCTGATCGAACTAGGGTTATGGAATACATAAACAGATTAGACAACTATGATGCTCCAGATATTGCAAATATTGCAATAAATAATCAACTCTATGAAGAGGCTTTTGCAATCTTCAAGAAATTTGATGTTAATACGTCTGCTATTCAGGTATTCTTTTTAGATTTTGTAAATAAGGTTTGGACAACTTTCTTTTTATGAATAAGTCTTTGAGCTATGAGTGAAAAAAGAGTTTAAGAAATTTTGAAAAGTTCTAGGCCTTATGTGAATTGAATTCATTACTTTTGACTTTCAAAACACAATCTAAATTTAGAGATTTAACATGAAGGTTTTCTTGGCGTATTAAGCAGTGTTGTTACAAAAATTTTTGCTGCCACTGTTTGCAGCAATTAAACTAACTCTTCTTGTTTTCCTGCAAATGCAGCTCTGTCTGTTACAACAGATTTGTATATTTCAAGCCAAACCAGTAAAAGGTTTGAGATGCCATCCATTAAAACTTTGGCTTCAGTAGTGCCTTTGAGAGGGACAAGAGCAGCTAATACTTCTGTAATATTAAAATCTTTATTAACTCCTTAAAGTTGCTAATTAGGCAGTATCGCTACCACCACTAATCTTGGTGCCAGAGAACAAAACTGAAAATTTGTGGCTCTGTATTTTAAAGCTCTCTCAATATTGGATGCTAATTTGTCCATACGACTATCTGCAGCATTCAGTAATGAGAGCGCATAGTGTATGTACCCCTGTCGCCAAAAAAAAAGTCATGTCTGGAATGCCAACTTTGTCTTAAGTCCCTCATGGCACAGTGCCTTGGGTACACCATTTGCGATACAGTTGGCAGCAGCAAGTTTTCAAAAGTTCAAAATCTTATTACTAAGCCATATGACCAATTATCATAACCAAATACATAGCATGTAGCAAACATTTTTTTTTTTCCTCCTTCTCTTGAATAAACACATATGGGCTATTTAGTTTAGACATAGTTATACATGACACTCGGCACAATTAATAATATGATATAACTAGGAGTTATTTTTGGACTGTTTTGCTGCGGTCTGCTAGAGTAAAATGTTTGACGTTTCGTCCACAACTGCGGTGGACATTGCAATCCAAGTTTTCTTGGAGAAGGTTTCGCTGCATCTGGAGCACTGACTGTTAGTTGCTGTATTTATTTTGGTCGGTTGGGGGCGGAGCTTGGCCTTTCCAGTGCAGGTGCCTTCTGATTGGCCTGCTTTGTTCTCGCCAGTTTTGACGTTTCTCGCCTTGACAGGATCCCAGTTTTTTTTTCTTTGAGCATGTAAAATTTCTGTGGCTTCTCGCTGTAGTCAGGCATGTGGTAATGTACTGTGGATGAAAGGTTGCTGATGTGCTGGAATTTTATGATGAGTTTGCCCTCTGCCTCAATGGCATGTTCAGCAACTGTGGACTTTCCTGTGTGGCCCAATTGACAGTTGTCCTGATCCTGGTGTTAACACTGCATTGTGTGGTTCTGATATGAACCAAGCCGCAAGAACAGGGGATATGGTATACACTGGCTGATGACAGAGGCTCCTTGGGGTCTTTAGCTGAGCATAATAAATTGTTCAATTGTCTCGTGGGCTTGAAAACAGTTTTAACATTGTGACTCGCCAATGAGCTTATTCCAATCGGTGATACTATTAAAGTATGGCAGAAAAACTGTACCTTTACTTTTGGGTTGATCTGGAATGAGATCAGGCG
The DNA here is from genome assembly GCA_030762935.1 of Hymenopus coronatus. NCBI lineage: Eukaryota > Metazoa > Arthropoda > Insecta > Mantodea > Hymenopodidae > Hymenopus > Hymenopus coronatus. The sequence continues at coordinate 101,405,152 of CM060888.1, read as the reverse complement.
GGACAGAAAGCTCTAACTTCTTGGCTGGAATAACCATTAGAATGTAATGCCTGTTTTAGGTGCCAGAGTTCTTTTTGTAGCTGTTGGAACTCACAGATGCAAGATCCCTGATGTACAAGTGTTTTGATCATGGCTTGTTATGTCTAGAATGATGGTTTGAGTCCTTGTTAAGGTAACGGTCAGTGTGGGTGGGCTTATGGTAAATGGTATGCCCAAGAGAGCCATTGGCCTTCCTGCTGCCCAGAAATGCTAGCTGCCCTTTTTGCATTTTAAGTGCATTTTATTTCTGTTATAAGTTTGTTAAATGATGTCTTGAACAAATGTATAATGCTGTTTCTTTCATTTAACCTCTTCATCTTTTAAAGAGCTATCAATGAAACAAAAGTGATTCCAATTAATCATAATATTGAACATATATTTTAAAAAAGATATTTTAATAACTTCTATTTTTGTAGAAAAAAAGATAATTCTCGCTTCATAAAATATTTTTAATCACTAGAGAATTATAAGGATGTGTGGGTTAAATTACTAACTGTTTACTTACAAAATGCATGCTATGGAAGTAGGTTACTACAGGAGTAATTTACTGCAGAAGTAGTCTGAGAGTTCAAATACATTTACTCTTGCAGTTACTACTATGGAAGTAAGTATTCCTTGCCCACAGAATATTCTTTTGTTTGCATGTTTTACTCAAAGTGATTATTCATAATCTTTTAAGTGCAAACGGGGCAAGGGAGAAACAGTGAAAGAGGAATGTTTGTTGGTACACATAATGAAAATCCATTTAAATGATACAGAATATACCACACTGTAAAGATGCTGGATAGGAAGAGAAATTTGACATAAAAGTAAGGTTTTGAGTGATGGGAAAGGTATTGACGAGCAGTTTCAAATTCTTTGCAAATAATGTCCCCAATCTTTATTTTTGCATCGCAACCATCATGTTGGAAAATTATTCTGTACCCAGGGTGGGAAACTTGTGAAAGTGCTTTTTATTTTCTGAACACTCGGATCATTTGTATAGCTGCTCTTAACCTCAAAAGCACTCTTAACATCTCGATGAAACACATGATCAGCAGTCATAGAGTAAGTGTTTATAAGATTGCCTGCAACTATCGGAAAATGTTTCGGTATTAAACACTTGCAGGATGCATTAACAGTTGCAATTTCTATGACACAGATTAACTCCTCTCTTTATTTTCTCTAGCATATGACAATGTACATAGTGGATAGAGACAGTATTATACGCAAAAAATTTGATGTCAAGATTTCAACAGAAATATGTTTTGGGGTCCCCTGAGCCCATAAAAAGCATTACAAAAAAAAAGGCTCTCAAAAATGGAAAGACTATAAATGCCAAACTTGGTATTTATCCAAAATCTTCTCGGGCTTCTAGCCAGGTGGCTAGAAGCCTGAGAAGATTTTGAATTAATACGTCGCCAGGAAAGCTTCAGTTCTTATTTTGGTATTTATCTTTTAAAATCTTCCAAGGATGTGACATAAAGATTTTCACTCGAAGTTAAGAGTAAATTCTAACCTATATTTGAGCTCTTTACTTCTGTATAACAGTGCTGACATTTACTAATGCAGTAATTTACTTTAGGAGTATCTGAAAGGAATAAAATATTTCAATAGTACTTTACTCTTGTATGAAAGTTGCCAAGTGTCGAGTTTAATAGTAATTTAGTAAAGAAATAGAGCTTACAATAGATTGATGCATGTCATTGTAAGATTGATGTTTGAGCACTTATTTAAAATAGTTAAATAAAATATTTTCATAGAAATAGTGGGTTATTAAAACTAAAACAAATTTCTAGCATGTTTCTTGGTTATTAACCAGATGATTTATGCACAGGATTAGTGGAGGGATTCATAGAAAAGTTGGTGAAAATTGACAATATTTTGGACCATTAAGCAGAAACAATAAAAAACTAAGGCCCAGATATCAGTTGGTTGCAGTTTTTAAATATTTATGTTGGCATCATAAGTGATGAGAATTATAACATGAATGTTTACTGAGATTCCAAAATAAATTAAACTTTGCCATATGCTGTAGGTTCTAATTGACAACGTTAATAATCTGGATCGAGCATACGAGTTTGCAGAACGATGTAATGAGCCAGCTGTATGGAGTCAGCTTGCAAAGGCCCAACTACAACAGGGTTTGGTAAAGGAAGCCATTGACTCATTCATCAAAGCTGATGATCCCTCTGCATACATTGATGTAGTAGAGACAGCTCATAAAACAGGTATCAATTAAATTTATTTTATATGGATTTATTTGTAAATATATAAAACAAATTCACTTAAAGTTTGAGATCATAAGTGTCTACTAACACTACTGCTCTACAAACCTAGTGCTGTAATACTTAGTAAAAGATTAACATGTATGATTCAAAATTCAAGTAATGAAATCTGCTCCACATTTATAAAACTTCTAATAATATAATTACAACTTAATTAAATTTTCTATACTTCTACAAATTTCATAAGTGCATGAAATTACTATTTTGAAGCATAAGCGGAATTGAATGGCATAGTTCTCTGGAAACGGATACATTTTTTATAATGTTTAATGTGACCATGCTTTGCAGCAGTAATTATGCACGTGTGAGAACAGCCTGCATTGGAAGTCACAGCCGATTGTCATCTATGTGAATGGACATGTGCTGTCGCCAAGTTCATTAGCATCAAAGCTGCACAGTGTTACACCTGAATAAGTTTGACACCTGCAGTGGTTTGCACATGAGACTACTTCTGGAGTTTCCTGCCACATCGACAGCTATAAAAAGGGGGATGAAGCCTGCAGTGTGTTTCAACTGGAAATGCATGGCATGCAACAGTTGAGTCTGTTTTGACTGACTGAAAATTCATAGTGCAACTAGTAGCAGCAATGAAGGTCGAAAGGAAACTATACAGAATTGTTTTGGAAGCATAAAAAAGACACTTATTTTTGAACAGATTAATTTTGTATAATATTTGAATAAGCTAATAACAGTTGTGTAGAATTTAAATTTAACAGAAAGTTAAGAGTCTGGGTTGAAACATATGCATCACTTGCAATATTTGTACCTGACTGGTTTCAAGAACTGTTGCTCTTATCTTCAGAGGAGATGCTGGCGTTAGCATCCATAGTGTGCTGGTTGTTTGCATTGACATCCGATTGTAGAGTGACATACTTCCATAGTTGATTTGGTGTGGTATGATGAAAGGGTTTTTTTCATGAAGCAGGGTTTGTTTTGTAATGAAAATCTTTTCCCAAGTATCCAATTCTGTTGTGTTTTGTAGATTTCAATAGTGTAATGTTTGGTAAGTTATGATTGATTGTCCAAAAGTGGTGCAGATATCTGACTGTACTTAAGTGTCTCGCGTGCTCTTTCAACCTGTTACAAGAAGAAATATATATGGCAATAAAAACAGATCCACTAAACTCAGTTAAAAGCCTTCAATGTTACCTTGAATAAAGTCAAAGCTTTGTCTCCAAAAGAATATTCAAAAATCAAACTGAACCATCCTACCTTGCCAAGAATGTATCCACTACTAAAAATCCATAAATCAGGCAACAAAATGACACCCATAATAAATACTGATTTGCCCACTTAACTTGGCAAAATTAATACAAATTCACATTAGTGCCAAATACAACAGTTTAAGTATCAAGAATTCTCAGGACCTAATTAAATAATTAGAACAGATAGAACTAAAATCAGATGATAAATTGATATCTTTTGTCACAGTTCTCTTTCTAAGTATCCTAATAATATCCTGATAACTGATCTCCTTTGCCAACTTAAAAAATTGTTTGTGATTAACAATTTATGAGATGAAATAGACTTGAGTATCGCACACCTCTGCATCTCGCAGCATACCTTCACATTCAATAACTGGTACTATCAACAGTCTTCAGGCTTAGCCATGGGCAACCTGCTTTATCCTTTCCTGACTGATTTCTTCCTGAGCAACTTAGAAACACATTTAACCACCTCCTTCCCACACATCTATAAAGTTTGGCATAGATATGTGCAATAGTATCAAAAAAGTTAGTCCAAGACACACTCAATTTACACAACAGAGCGATATAGTTTACTATGGAAATTGATAATGAAGGCCCCATAACCATTCCTGGATGTAAAAGTTATTACATCCTAAAACAATATCAACTTTGGAGTCTACAGGAAACCTACACATTTGGAAAATTACATTACACAAACATGCTGTTCTAAACAGGAATAAAGGCATGTAGTCTGGCTTCACCAACAAAAGAGCACATCAAAGATACTACTAAACTGCACAACAGAAAACCAATGTGATATTCAGAAAATTTGCTTGGCTCCATAAAAATATACTGCATAGAAAAATTATTCTGCAACAATTTAAAGGACCACAGCACAAACAAGCAGAAGTGCATCAAATCAATTGCACAGAATCTATGTAGGAAAAATGAAAAATTTGGAAATCAGATTGAAAGAGAGCACATGAGATGGATAAATCTGCAGTTTCACACCAATTTTGGACCACCAAGCACAATAAACATTACACTACTGAAATCTACAAAATACACAGTAGAATTGGATACTTGGAAAAAGATGTTCATTATAAAACTTAAGTACCACTCAAATTTTGAACTACTGCCAACAAATCGACTATGGAAGTATGTCGCTTCACCACCAGATGTCAAAGCAAACAACATCCACACTACGGAAGCCAATACTAGCATCCAGTGGGAATCCTCTGAAGAGCAACAGTTCTTGAAACTGGTCGGGTACAAATAATGTAAGTGATGTGTTTTAACTCCAACTCTTTAACTTTCTGTAAAATTTAAATTATTTGTAATCAGTGTAAAGAGTTGAGTGCTAACGAACTTCCGTTACACTGATATCAGGAATAGGGATTTAACATCACGATGGAAGAGATGATGCAAACTTTACTTGCCAAAATCAAGGAAATGAAGACTGAAATGAAATTGGAATGGTCAAAAAGAAAAAGGAATGAAATGGAAAAGATGATCATGAATATTGAATTCCAAATGGAGAAGATGAAAACGGATGAAATCCAGAATGGAGAACCTGAAAGATGGTGAACTAAATCGAACGACTAGGTGACATGGAGGAGGGTATGGAAGAGCTTGGGGAGAAAGTGGAAAATCTTGGCAGAAAAGTGGAAGAGCTTGGTAGAACATGAAAGACCATGACTAATGGCTTAGTGCCCTGGAGGGAAGATTTGATGGGAATGCCAAAAAACTGAATTAGATTATGGAAACAATGCTGGATGGAAGGCTGAAAGAACTTGACAGCATGCATGTGCTCTCATGTAGGTGTAACAATGGATGACAGCAATCAGCTATGGCCTCTAAAGCAAGCTGTTTTACACATGTGAGATTATGTGCACAGGGCATTTTCACAATAAGTTACAAAAAGTATTTTGAGTTAACACACGTTATTGTAAAGCTTCAGAGTGCAGCTTCTTGTGATTTTATGATAGGTTAGCAAATCCATGTTTTGAAAAATGCACATAACAGACTTTTGCACATAGTTCCATTAGGTAGACATATAAGGTGAAAGTGTCAAAATTAGTTGGTTTTTGCTCATCTTATTTTAGAATACAAGGAAAATTCCTACTTAAACATTGACTTAAGACATGTTTCGAGAACTGTTTTGCTCTCCTCCTCAGCTATTTTTACAACTGATGAACAACATTATCATGCAGCTTTTTGTGAATGGGTGGTTTCCTCTGGTGTTATGGAGAATCTCCAAAGGTTCATCACAAATAAGATTTTGAAATTCATCACTGTGTGTGCTAAGATGTATTTTTTTTTTCCAATAGTTCTGTGGGTTTTGTATATGTCTTAATGTTACTTACTGATTAATTTTATTTTCAGACCAAGTTCTCTGTTTTATAAAGTTTGATATCCCTAAAATGCTATTTTTTGTTCTTGTTTTGGGGTTTCTTTTCGTTTCAAATTTAAAAACATAGCAGAAATAGATATAATTAACCCTTTTAAATTTTCTTTACTTTTATTTAAACGATTACATATATAATGGGCAATTTAAGTTGAAAGCTATTGTACTGATTCTTGATGCAAATTGTACAGTTTATTGACCTAACCATGTAACATTTACTTGCTGTTTGGTGAATACTTGAGCCATAAGTGCAAACAAAAGTTTGATGTTACATTTCCTATGTATAGAGAAAAATGCAATAAAAGTGATTGTTATGGGGCAGGGCTATGCAGAGAGATGAAACCTGCTTTTGTTTAGCAAACCAACACATTATAAATGTGTATATCTTTTGCATCAATTTGTGTGTATTGCCTGGAGAAAAATGGATTATGATCACTATTTTCATCTGATTTTGCTGCCATTTTTCTACAAGAAAGCAAATAAGCTGAAAACACTTGATTAACTTCTTGGTTAGAATGTGCTTATATTGTAATCAGGTTATAATATTGTTACCATGCATATGCAGGAAGAAAAATAACATTTCATATAGCATTTTTGGAACACTGGCTCAATCTGTTATACTAAACCTATTTGCAAATACAGATCCAGGACACACAGGTTTGTTTCATGAATATCTAAAATTTCACAAAATATAACAAGTTTGTTTGTGCACATGCGTCATTTGATATTTTAGCAATGCTGAGCATTTAGCTCTCTTGCTCCAGTATTTCCCATATATTGTACATTAGTATAAAAGGGCTTTGTATTGCTGAAGATCTTGATTCTCTCTTCTATGGATTGCACAAAGGAAAGAAATTATTCCACCTCTATGCAGTGTCTTGACAATCATGACCTGGGATTAATTTTTGGTGTTTTCTGATTTGGAATGCAATACAGTATTAAAAAATTTGTGCTCTCCAAACTGCTAAATCGTTGCTTGAATTCTTCTTTTCTATTAACAATAAAGCAATTTAATCTTTTACAGAGAGTTGGGAGGATTTGGTGCGATATCTGCAAATGGCCAGGAAAAAGGCAAGGGAGTCCTATATTGAATCTGAATTGATTTATGCCTATGCTAGAACAAATAGACTAGCAGACTTAGAGGAGTTCATTTCTGGCCCTAATCATGCAGATATACAGAAGGTGTGTGGTATAGTAGTAATTGTTTTCTTCCATAATGTTTTGTGCAAGTGTTATAAAGAAAGAAATCACAAAAATGGCTTTAAGACATGTCACTAGATATTTACTTTAGTTTGTTAATCTTTCAGATTGGAGACAGATGCTTTGATGATGGTATGTATGAAGCAGCAAAACTGCTTTACAACAATGTATCAAACTTCGCTCGCCTTGCCATCACATTAGTTCATCTTAAAGAATTCCAGGGAGCTGTTGATGGTGCACGAAAAGCAAACAGGTGCAACATACAATTAATTTTTAATGCATTTTCTGAGAAAAGAGTTTGTGGATTCAAACATACAAGGAATTGAATGAAACTTTTCTTTTTTTTTTCTTCTTTCTAATTGATAGTTCTCCCTACCTCACCCCATCCATCACTTCTTTTTCCCCCTCTTCAGATGTTCTCTGCTATAAATGTTTTTCCTTCAAAGTGACAATGTAAATATTATTCACCATATTAATTTTAACAATGCTTCTACTGGCATGTAAATAACATTTTAAAATTCATTATCTTATAGGAGTTTTTGTAAAAGACTTTCAAATGGGTTCCTTCTGCACATTTTTCTGTAATTGGAGTATTAAGGTACTTTACACGTTGGAATTTATTTTTTTCTTCAAAATTTTAAATTTTTTTTATTTGGGTATTAAATGGTACATGCTTTTTAGTTTTCAAAAATGTATAGTTTATATGGTATTTCTTACTAGAAGGGAATTAAATTAGGAATTTGTAATATAATGCACTGCTATTCTGAATACGTTTTCAGGTATAATTTTAAGCTTGGGCAGGGAATTATGTGAACCAACATCTATGGTTTTAATCTGTGTTAAAAAAAAATCTACACATGTTAAGTCAAAATCCAATTTTTAAAAATTCGACTTTTTGAACAGCTGGTTTGCTTGAGAAATATTTTATGTTCAAGTCATTGTACATGTTCAGAGACACATTTTGTTCTGAGATATCTATATTTTTATGGATGCTACTATGTTTTAAAAAATATGCAGAATTCTCAATTTAACTTTTTTATGGTTGTCTTTAATACTGTAATACCTTGTTTACCATGCCAAACCGACCAAAATGTTTTAAAATGATGAAATTAAAAATATAGACCTTTTATACCAACCTGTATATGTTTCTTATTAGCAGATAATCCAAGCGACTCTTTATGCACATTTAATGTGCTAAGTAAGGCTACCCAGTTGTCTTTTGCACGTCTTGTAAATAAAATGTATTGTTTAGAAACTAAATGTCCCAAATTTTTCATATACTGACATTGCTGTTGGTCATTAAAAGCTAGTTTGATATTTGCCTCTCAATTATGGAATGGGTGCTGCCTACATCCTGGTTATGGCCAATTATAAATGCCTGCAGGCATTACATGCTTTAAATTCATCCTTACCAATTGACAGAAGAGGTCTTTAAAGAGTTCTTTCTAAAAGACTTGGTCTTTGCTTATATTAAGAGGAGTCAGAATTGAAGATATTTGATACTAATAATTAACAAGAAGCTTCAAGATAATGTGGTAAATTTCTGCATTTATGAGTCAATTGGAAAAACAAATGTTTTGCTGTATTATTTAACAAACTTGGTTTGTGTCAAACATTCTGAGGAAATGCTTTACTCTGTGAATAGATGCTGCAACTTCAGATCACTCCACTACTACATACTTGCTGAGAATGGGGGACAAAAAATGTTTGCCAAAAGTGTGTACACATATCAAGCAAATAAAAAAACTTAATATAACAATGAATTCACACAAACAGGAAATGAGCACTAATCATCTTAAGACTTTTATAGTTAAAACATCTGCTCAAAATGCCCACCATCGGCATCAATACACTTTTGAGTATGTTTATGATCGAGCCACATTTGCAAAAGTGTCCTCGACAACTGCAGCACATGCCATTTCAAATTCTTCCTGAAGTGTTGCCAATGTAGTTGGTTTTTATGGTACATGTCCTTAAGAATTGCTCATAGGTAGAAGTCCAACAGAGCTAGATCCAGAGATTGCATTGGTAACTAAATCAGATCACCTTGTCTTGTCCAATACTCTGAAAGAAGATTGTATCAAGATATGCAAGTACACCTTGGTAGTGTGGTGGTGCACTATTCTGTTGGAAGTAAAATTCCCCAATTTCCATTGAGAGCATGAATGGCAAGTAAGAAGGATGCATGTATATCATGTTCAGGTACTCTTGGTCAGTTACTGTTCCTTCAAAAAAGAATGGCAATTAGATCCCTAGGTGACAACCCATACCAAATATTAATTCCTGGTAAATTAACATTATCCCCCTCCCTACAAAAAGTGTGGACTGTTTGTACCCAATATAGTTATGCCACTTAACAGATCCATCCACTATGTAAAACAAAAGCTAATGACAGTAAAGTAACACAAATATTAATATAAAAATTAATAATTTGTAACAATTCTTCACTTATCTTTTTTAAAATGCACAGGACTAGTTTCGCTACCAAGTTCTATTGCATCATCAGCTAAATTATTTTTCCTCTTGTAGTTTTGCTGATCCTTTCTATTAGCTCAAAAGAATTTTTAATACTTAAACTCTCAAATTGTCTGCCAATGATAAACTTTTCTTTCAATATAACTGCTTTGTTTCCAAGCAGTTTTAGAGAAAAACTTGAAATTTTTAAAAAAAAATGGTTAAGTTCTATGGAATTAAATGAAGATTTAATAAAAGATTTTCTTAACCCTAATCTTTGAATGATTCAACATTTTTTCAGCTTCAATGACAAATTCTATCAAACTTCTGATTTAGAAATGGATAGTTCACTTTCACTTTTTCTTGCTATTCTTTTTATGATTTCTTTTGAAATACAGGTCACTAAAATTTTTAAAACTTGATATGGATATGTTATAAATTTGCTATTGTTCCTGATAAATATGTAAATGATGCTTATAAAACTTTTAAATTTATAAGATAAGGCTATAAAATTCATATCAGAAATTGAAAGTGATGGCTCTTCTCTATCCTGGATTTGAAAATAATAAAAAATAACAATAAATTGAATTTTGGAATATACAGAAAACAAACTCATACTGACAATTACATAAAAAATAATGGCTTTAACCCTTTTTACTTTCTCCATACGCACTATGTACATGGTGTATAGAGAAAGTATTGCACTCCACCAAAAATTCAATACCGAGATTTCACCGGAAATATATGTTTTAGGGTCCCCAATATCCAAAAAAAAACATTTTCACAAAAAAGGTCTGTGTGTGTGGGTGTCCGTGAACACGATAACTCAAAAACGAAAAGTCGGTAAAATAACAAACTTGGTATTTAAGTTTAGTATCTTCCAGGGATGCGACACGAAGATTTTGAGAAAAATCCCCCCACCCCCAACTACCCTTTACATGGAACTTTTTTCGAAAATGTTGATTTTCTCAAAAATGGCCGATTTTGATTAAAATTTCGGATATTAAACATATTTACATGACAAATGAAATGTATATCTTGAATTTTCTGGGAATAGCCTCTGAAGAGTGGTTTATTCTGGATGAATTTTACTAAATTTTGAATTACTGCTAAACCGTAAGAGATGGACAAAAACTTACTACACAAAAAGTGTAGAGCACATTAAAACACACAATTTATGTTATATACATTTTTTTCGTGGAGTTCGTCATTTTTGTGACATTCCTTATTTTTGGTTTCTGCTATGAAAAATGTATACTTTTCTCATACTGGAACTTGTCAACTCCTATCCATATAAACAAAGGAACTTCATTGACATAGCAACCAGCTTTTGACTATCACTTTAACCTACGGTTGTCCCTTATTTCGCTTCTACTTACAAGGATGCGAGTAATAAGACTATTTCTGCTAATTTTTTCTGATTAGCATAAAGTAAATAGAAGTATAAGCTTTTTAAGAATTATTTGTTGCAGGGATATGGAGAAAGTCATGTGAATGGTACACATCAGATTTTTCACATAGATTTGCTGTTTTAATAGTTTATTTTGTACGTTAATTTACACCATAATAAAGATCAATAAAGAATATAAAAACATTATCAATATTGCTATAATTAATGGTTTTAATACTGATTTTTATAAATAGAGAAGCTTAAATTTCAGAAAGCTATTAAGGAGGGTTCTACTCTAAAGAAAATAAAAGATAATTACATTTTTAAAAAATTGCTTGCCACCCCTGGGCAAATAAAAAATTCACAAATAATATTGGTTCCTCAACATAAATACAACATAAAAAATGTGTTAGGTTTTTCGGGCGGGTGGGGGAAGTAAAAATTTCGAAATATAAAAAATCTGGCATTTATCAATTAAATTGTTTAAATTGTGACCTTGTTTACATTGGTAAGAGCAAACGTCATTTGAAAACCAGAGTTAAAGAGCACTTTAGAAATATTTAATACAAATAAATTGATAAATCAGCTGTGGTAGAACATTATTGGAAATTTAATCTTGAAATAAATACAGATGTTAAATTATTAAAACATTAAATGGGCCCATAATTTAATGGTTTGCGAGAAAATATTAACATTAAATAATAAAATGATTTTTTATATATCACCAATTCTCACCAAATTGGTTTTGATTCCAGTAGTTAGCAATGCCTTAATACACAATTCACAAGGTAGCAGTAACCATAACAATGTAAATAAACAAGAAGTACAAAAAGAAATTTAGCAGACAATGAAATAGATCTTTTGAGTGCAAAACTAGTCCTGTGGATTTTGAAAAAGATAGGTGAACTATTATAAATTGTAATATTAATAGTTCAATTCAACTTAAATTGTGTGTCATCGTTCCAAACAACTTTCCCTATGAAGGTTTCATCCTCTTGTTCCATGTTCCAAAGCCACTCACAGTACTGCACTCTTCGATCAGAGTCATGTTCATTTAATGCAAAAGTCTTGGAAAGAAAACTTTCACTTTGCGTTTTAATACAATGATGCTAATTCCAGTTTTACATGCACATTGCTTTATAGTTTTCTGCAGGAGTGCACTGTTGTTTTTCAGTTCAACTTTAAATACATTATATAGATATTTCTTGCCAGTCTGTATGCAGTTTTTGGCACCCTTTGTATTGTAGAAGCATCATTTGTTGCCTTCAAAGATCCTAACTACATGATGGAAATATTTCTTGGTCTTTAAATTGTATGGCATAAATTGCAAAATGTACTTCCTCTTGGTGAAATATTTGCATCCAAACTTGTCCAGATATTAAAGCATTTTGTGTATGTTTATATCAGACAGGGCTCTCTCTCTTATAGCTCTATACTGTAAAAGTGAATGACAGATTTCTGTATGTGTTGATAATGAGTACTTGCCCATTTGTCTTATAGCTAGACTGAATAACTTCTTTACCACTTGCTTGCTGAGCATGGGGACAAGAAATATGTTCATGCTCTACAATGAGAAAAGTGCAAAAAAAATAAATGTTAGTATGTCAAGTTCAAAAGTGAAATCATAAACATTGTTTGAACTTGAGTGTCTTCTCAGTATAGTGACAGTTAAAAAAAAAAAAAATAGGATGGCACCTCTAACCTTCAATACAGTGCATCCAACAGTAACTTGGGCAGCCAAGACATAAAAAATTGCCAGTGTCGTCATTTATAACTAAAGCTCTGCAATTCTACTCTGAACCATAATACATAATAGATGCTGAAGTTTTTTAGTTTCTACAAATGTTCCTCCCTACACAATGTTTATTTAGGCATTTGTCGTTGCTTTTACTTGGATTTTTATTATATTTAGCTTTATTTGATAATTTCAGTACGAGGACGTGGAAGGAGGTTTGCTTTGCTTGTGTGGATAGTGAAGAATTTAGGTTAGCACAAATGTGTGGTCTACACATAGTTGTTCATGCAGATGAACTAGAAGATCTTATAAATTACTATCAGGTAAGTTTTATGACTCATGTCATTGAATTATGTTAGCTTGATTTCCACAAATATGTTAAATTATACTTAGAATAGGCCTTTGAAATAAATTTAATAAACGCATGTGTTTTAGGACCGAGGTTATTTTGAGGAACTAATCAATCTTCTAGAGGCAGCATTGGGTCTGGAGAGAGCTCATATGGGTATGTTTACAGAATTGGCAATTCTATACTCAAAGTACAAACCAGCCAAAATGAGAGAGCATCTAGAGCTATTCTGGTCCAGAGTTAACATTCCAAAGGTAAGCATTATTTTTACAAAGTGCCATCTCTCGAAAGTCTTTGTCCCAATTTCCTCCTTAGAAATTGCTCTCAAATATGCAAAACTAGAATAATTACTAGTAGTCGTTTGAGTTAATGCGTAATTTGTACCATTAAATCACTTATTATATGAAACCTTTTTTAAATTTCTATTAATAGTATAATAATTTATTTATTGCCCATATAATCAAAAACAAGTTTTGAGTATTCTCAAGTACAAAAACGGAAAGTTAAAATTACAATTAGTTTTGGATCATTAATATTATATACAGGAGTACAAAAGAATTGAAAATTACAATAGGTCAGTTTAAAACATCCTTATTATATACAGTTTATAAGATTATTATTTTTCATTTTTTTTTTTTTTTTTTTGAACACTTTGTTTAAATCTAAAATGTTGTTTTCACTTTTTACTTAATTTGGCAGTCTATAATGCATATACAACCCAAATATCAAAGGCTCTTTGTTTATAATTTTGTATTGTGACTATTTTGGTGCAGGTACAATTTACACCTAGTGTTATCACTATGTATTTCCCTATTTTTTAGTTTCTGCATTTTTGTCAGACAAATGACTGTGTACAAAGATTCATTGTTCATTGATTGAACATTATTCTGATACTTTTTGGAGCACTAGAACCCTCTGAATGAGGGTATTACTGCATCCCCCTCCCTGCCCAAACTTCTATATCATACTGAATGTGAGAGTAAATTAAACTATACTATATACTGAGAACATTTAGGTTACATGTTTCTCCAAACTCTCCCATCAGGTACAGGCCTTTACTGATTTTTTTTAGGGTTATCTATATGATTATTCCATGGTGTATATTTGTCTACCTGTACACCTAAGAAATTGTGATTTGTTTTTCTGAATAACTGTGTCTTAAAGTTTAATATAAAAAGTATACTTTTTGTTTTAATTTCTTAATTCAAATTTGTTAGTCTTTCCAGGGTTATTACTGAGGCTCAAGAATTTGAAGTAATTATCCTAATAGATTCCTTGATAGCTAGTGACTGAAGGACATGATCATTAATGAATCTCACATAATAGTAAGGTCATCAGCATAACTTTAATTGCTGCAGAATGCATATCATTTATATAAAGTATAAAAAATAAAGGGCCAAGCACTGAGCCATGTGGTACACCATGTTGTAAAATTTTTGCAGCAGATTTAACTTTTGTTGTGTTAATTCCGTGTTTAAAACTTATTTCTGTGTATTGTGTTCACCCTTTTAAGTAAGATGAAATTAATCTGTTAGCAACACCCCTAATTCCATACTTTTCTAAGATAGATGGCAATCTATCATACTGGACACAGTCGAATGCTTTGGATAAATCCAGGAATATGCTAGTAACTTTTATTGTCCAAATTGCTTAAATAATGTGTACTGAATCTACCAGTACAGTAATAGTTTACCTTTTAGCTCGAAAACAACGTTTGGCTTTTTCTAAAAAAGCAATAATTTTTTTCTTTACTATTTTTTCATACAGTTTTGCAATTTCAGGAGTGAACATGATTGGTCTATAGTTTTGCATAGTTCTTTAGTTCATCTTTTTTATGTATTACTAAAAATTCCGCTTTTTAAGCGATCTGAAAGTGTCTTGGCTTAGTGATTCATTTATCACGTAGACTAAAGGCGAGATCAAAAAGTATTCACATTTTTTCAATAGCTTAGAACTACTGCCATCCCATCCTGTGGAATTTTTGTTCTTAAACCAATTTATTAAACTTAGGACCACCTCTGCCATATTAAATACAGAGAATTTATAATACCACCTTTAGTTTTAATACTGGAAATATCAGATATTTTGGGTACTAGCAACATTTATGAAATGATTAAAATGGTTACATATTATCAGTGGATTCTGTTCTATCCTGTTATTGATCAGTAGATTAATATTATCTTGCTTTAAATTTTCTTTTTCACACTGTTTATCATTGTCCATGCTGTTTTTGAATAATTGTTTCAGACTACTTGCTCATAATCATCTGCAGCTTAATGTTAATCATCTGATCCTCATATGCCTTTTTATATTTTTTTGTAATTTTGTATGTAATGCTCTGATTTTGTCGATTTAGCTAGCAGATACACATCTTTCATTAATATGTCAATTAAAGTTGTATATTTGGCTCATTGTTACTAGTTTGTTATGCATTGTAATTGTATTTGGTCGGTATCAAATCTTACCTTGCTCTTTATCTTGCATACATTTGGTAAAAACAAGGTTAATAGCGAGCTGATCTCTTTTTGCACCTATTGTGACCTTTATTATACAGTCCTGGGAGGTGGGGTTGATAGCTTGGGATAAAGAACCAAGATGCAGTATCATAGCCCTTGTATCAGAATGTTATTGTATTAACAGCATTCTCTGTTACCCAGTTCTATAAGCACTATGGACAGTTTAGTCCTAATTTGCATTCAGAGTAATAATTTAATTTGTTAATTGTAGCCTAAAATTTTATGTTGACACCTCTTTCTCAATTTTCATTGACTTGTTTATGAAGCTCCATTTTGAAAGTTTT
Source organism: Hymenopus coronatus (assembly GCA_030762935.1). NCBI lineage: Eukaryota > Metazoa > Arthropoda > Insecta > Mantodea > Hymenopodidae > Hymenopus > Hymenopus coronatus. The sequence goes on along the minus strand of CM060888.1, from coordinate 101,389,324 downwards.
GTTAAATTTTTCTTGTATAATTTTTCAACTTCCTAAAATTCCTTTATTGTGAAACATAAGGATATATTCTGCATCATAAGTCCATTTTATTATTCCATAACCAGAGCCACAGTTGGGGGAAAAAAAAAAGAAGATTGGATATTGAGGAAGGGATGATAAGGTTAAAATAATTCTCATTATAAGACAATGATATTTTTAAGTATTGCTATTTGCATGCTCCATAGCATGAAATTGAATTAAAATTTTAGATTAGGAAGGTTTTCTGAATTGCTAATATTTTTACAGGTTTTGAGAGCAGCTGAACAAGCTCATTTATGGGCAGAACTGGTGTTCCTTTATGATAAATATGAGGAGTATGATAATGCAGTAATTGCAATGATGAACCATCCTAGTGAAGCTTGGCGGGAAGGCCATTTCAAAGATATTATTACAAAGGTAAACCTTTACATCTTTATCTTTAATAATATAACAAATAAGCAGAAATATATGTAAAATTATGGGGTGTCATTACAAACATTTTGGATGCACCAAAACTAACACTAGCTAAATTATTACATTGCATTTTTCATAACATTGCCACATTTTCTCCTTCTTGCAAAACACTTCTGCCACTCCCTTTCTTTAAATGCCGCAAATTGTTTTGTAAGCGGTAACAGCTTCATAGCTGGAAACCTTTTCATGCATCTAATTTTTCACTGAAAATAATTTCACTTAGCCATTTCAGGACTGTATGTCGAAAGAGTAAACAATGTCATCTTTCTGAACATCAAAAACAGGAAGGTGCTGTACGAGTTTAAATCGCTGAGTCTTTGATTAACAGGAAACTTTGTGAACAAGAATGTAGACATTAATATTTTGTATATTGTAGGCACCTCAATTTACAAGGTCTTTCTACCTGATGTGAAAAAGGTCAAAGATGATTTATATAGTATACCCCTAAACAATGTGTATCATTGGAAATGAAAATGATAGTCTATAACAAGCATAAAAGTACTGAGCTGACAATTTGGGAGCTTACATGCTTAAGAGTACCTACATAAGGAAGTGTAAGGAGCAAAGAGGAAAACGTCTGTTATTCATACCTCTCTCAATGCAGTGGCTGGTCAGGCTGAGTATTGTAGGGTAGTTCTCAGTTAACATATAGAACAGTGCAAAAAAGTGTAGGTTACCAGTATCAATTAGCTTCTTTCCTGTTGGGGAAACACATTCTAATATGACACAAGCTAATGGTATAAACTTTAACTTGTAAATGCAGGATTAAACCATTTAAAAAAAAAAAAAAAAAAAAAAAAAATCTTGGTGACGTTATTCATCTTGCCATGTAAATCAATATAAAAAATCTGTTACACTCGCATGACTTTTTCTAGCTGCTCTACAAACCTCCTACAAAAGATTCTTCTTCGTACACAATGCTAATCGAGATAAATATTAGCAGAATGTTATTATTGCTTAGTTCCTTATAAGTAGAAGGGAATAAAGGAATGCGCTATGCTAAAGTGATTGTCAAATGTTTTAAATGCAATCGTTATGCGATTGTCATTGCAAATCACTTCTTTGCTTGGCCAGGAGTAGAATAAAAGAAAAACGGACACTTCCTATCTGAGAAAAGTTTAAGTACTTCACAGTTGAAACCAATAACGAGGAATATCTCGGAAATGGTTACCTCCACAACAAAAACGAAAAGGAAATAAATTGCGTGTTTTGTAATGTTGTAAATTTTTTGTGTAATATGGTTTTTTTTCTATCTCTTACGGTTTAGCAGTTAAGCAAAATTCACCCAGAATAAAGAGGTCTTCAGAGGCTATTCCCAAAAAATTAAGATATACATTTTATTTCGGACATAAATAGCTTTAATATACAGGATTTTAATCAAAATCGTTAGAGCCATTTTTAAGAAAATCAAAATTTTCAAAATCTTTTCCATGTAAAGAGTAGTTTATGGTGGGATTTTTTTTGAAAATCTTCTTGTCGCATCCTTGGAAGATACTAAACCTAAATACCAAGTTTGGTATTTAATGATCTTTTCGATTTGGGGCTATGATGTACACTCGCTCGCTCGCTCTTCTTTAAAATGCTTTTTTCGGACTCGGAACCCCAAAATATATATTTCCGGTGAAATCTCAGTATCAAATTTTTTGGTGCATTATAATACCTTCTCTATCCCTATGTACATTGTGCATATGGGGCTAGAGAAAGTAAAAATTGGAATATGTTCCATTCATATGACTTTCTTTACAAAGTATTGTTAAGAAAGATTATTCCTTTATCTACATTGTGGTAATCGAGATAAATATTAGCAGAAATGCTAGTGTTAATTCCTCCTAAGTAGAAAGGAATTAAGAAAATACTCTAACCTAGGGCGATAGTCAAATCTTTTGGAAAGCCAGTTGCAATGTGAAACTATTGAAATTCAGTTTGCTTTGTGCAGCCCGGATGGGCGATTTTTTTCAAAATTTTTGATTTTATCAATGATGGTTCTAAATGATTTTGATTAAAATATTCTGTATTAAATGAAAGATGACCTCAGTTTTGAGAAATTTAAGTGGTTTAAATTGAAACCAATAACAAAGAATATCCCAAACAGTTAACCTAATAAAAAAAGAAAAAGAAAGGAAGAAAGAAAGAAAAAGTAAAAGTGTATCACATAAATTGTGTATTTTAACAAGACCTATATTTTGTGTTGTAAGTTTTTCACTCTTACAGTTTACAATTATGCAAAATTCATCCAGAATGAAATAGTCTTAAAGACTATTCCCAGAAAATTCAAGATTTTTTTTGTCGCCTAAATATCTTTAATATACAGTATTTTAATCAAAACTGTTAGCCAATTTTGAGAAAAGCAAAATTTTCAAACAAAAATGTTCATGCAAAGGGTACTTTGGAGTGGAGTGAGGGGGAGGGGGGGTTCTTGAATATTGTCACATCTTTGGAAGATACTAAACTTCAATACCAAATTTACTATTTAACGTTCTTTTCATATTTGAGCTAGTTACACGCACGCACACGCACACAAGCGTGCGCGCAACAAAGTTGAGAAGGACTAAACCAAGAACTAGGCTTAGCAATCAAAAAAATTAAAAATTTTAAAGTAGATACCTAATAATAGTACCACATATTGATAAAATGGTAAAAGCTGAAAGAATGTAGAGGTCTTACGCAATGGATGGAAATAAATGTGTGTCTATTACGCATAACTCAGTTAATGAAATATTTTAATTGAAATTAGTTTTCACTTTGTATTAAAAATAACCCTGATATATTTTGTTAAGTTTTTATTACAGCCATACTTAGTCCAAAAATATGAAATAATGTACATAAATATTATTTCCCTGAAGACCTTTCTGGTAGTAGTTACTTTGTTTAATACTTTCAAAAATTAGTCTAATGATAACATACTTAAGGGAATATATTACATATTCGTAAAATGTGGTTTGCTCGTCTACTACAGATTTACTTGTAATATTGATCACTATTTGTGAATCCAGATTAACTTTGTTTATATTAAATAATTTATTCATTACCTGTATAATTAGTCTAGCGATGCACAATTTAATAATGTATAGTCATATTTAACATTGCCAAATGTGTTCAATAAAATCTTTTATCATAAGTAATATAATTTGTTACATGTTGGATAGATTTAAGTAGCAAAATTACTCCTATGCCATTACCAGAAAAATCGCTGAGTTTACAATTCGGTCTGCTATTGTTGTGGCAAATGCTAACAGGAGTTAAGTAAAGCCAGCTCTCTAGAGCTCAATATTGATGATGCCTGGTCTATAATCCTTGGCAGTTGTTCATTAGAGCTGTGAGCATTAAGAGTTTCTTGGGCATTGGCGCACAATTTGACTCAGCTTGACTTAATCATGGTTCAATTGTATATATTATTTAAACACAAGAGTTTTCAATTTATCCTTGTGCAATTGAAGTTTTCTCGTGACATTTTGGCAGACAACTTTTATAAAACACATCTTCCCCCTTCAGGGTTCAAAAAGATTTTTATAAATGAGTCTATCACGAATTTGGTAAAGAGAGAAATGCAAGTATTTATATGTTAAGTAAACTGTTTTATCAATAGGCTGCTAAGCACGTGTGCATTATACATAGAATCATTATATATAGGAATTTAAATACAGCTTTGATTGGTGCATAAAAGAATTGCCACTTTCAGTGTGAAATAAAACCACAAATGCATAATTTACACACGTAATAAAATGAAATTAAAAAAACTTTAATACGATATGAACAGCAAGATATTTTGGAATGTAATGTGTACCTATATAACTACATATCTAAAATATTGTTACATTGTTTTTATGAACTATTTTTGCTTTCTCTAAAAGTATTATGTACACAGTTTATACAAAACGTATTGCATTCCACCTAAAAGCTTGATACCAAGATTTCATCGGAAATACACTTTTTAGGGTACCCCATACTTAAAATAAAAAGGGGGGGGGCATTTTAGGAAAATGTCTGTATGTGTGTCCATCTCTGAATGCGATAACTTGTAAACAAAAAATCAGAAAGATTCCAAACTCAGTATTTAAGTTTAGTATTTTCCAAGGATCTGACATAAGATTTCCAGACAAATTCCTTCCCACACCCCGAACTGCCCTTTACATGAAAAAATGTTTAAGTTTTTTTTTCTTAGAAATGGCTAACAGCTTTGATTAAAATACCATATATTAAGAATATTTACATGACAAAATGTGCATCTTGAATTTTCTGGGAATAGCCTCTTTATTCTGGTGAATTTTGTCTTATTTTGCATAACTGGTAAACGGTAAGAGAAAAAAAACTTTCTGCACAAAAAATGTAGACCTCATTTAAAGAGTTTTGTCATATACATTTTTTGTGGAGTTCACCATTTCTGAGAGATTCCTCGTTATCGGAATTTTCTCATACAGGAGTATATAAACTCCTGGCCATGTGAGAGAAAAAAAATGGCAGATTTCAACCACATGGCAACTAGCTTTTAAAAGATTTGACTATTGTTTTAGCTTACTGTATACCCTTAGCTCTCTTCTTATAAGGAAGCAAGTAATAAATACAGTATATGCTAATGTTCGTCTAAATCATGAAATAGAAGAATAAGTTTTTTAACAATTTGTTTAAGAGAAGTATAGAAAGTCATGTGAATGAAACACGTCAGATTTTTTTTTTTTTAACAGGAGCAATGTATTACTGTCACTGCAGTCATTGGGTGCCTACTCCTATCTTTCACAGAGTCCTTTCCCCAGTAAATTGTAAAAACCATCTTAAACAGAGTGAAAAGCTCCCCAAGTTCCACTGTAAATGTAAGGTTTAGATTCACTAACAGCAGATTGCAGAATTGGCTTTTAACTTGCTGATTAAGGTATATTTTTTGTTGAAAAGTTTTCGGCTATTTGTAGTCTTACAATATTCTTATCACTAGCAATAGTATTCATGGTAAAATTCAATGAGAAGAAAAAAACAGGAGAAAGCCTGCCATAGGAGAATCAAAATTGTTAAAAACATTGGACAAAGACAAAACTTGTAAGCTTGCTTTTAGAAAAAAAGTTAGGTGGGTTGACATTTCTTAGGTATTTTTTTTTTTCAACCTATATTTTAATTTCATATACCTGCTGCCATTCATGGAACCAACATACAACCATCTAGATGATGTATGGTTGAACCACCTCTGTACCCCTTATAATTTTGTATAGCTCAGATGGAAATTCAGCTATTCATGCAAGTGGAACATAGACTTCCTTAATCGCTCCTCCTACATTCTTCACAAGTATGCTCTTTTATTACTTCATTGGGTTAGTTTTCAATGCACATACTTTATAAACCCTTATTAGTATTTTAGTAAATTGTGAATTAAAATTTAAGGCATTTCACAGTCCATGTCCATCACAAAAGTTTGGGTTTTTCAATGATGAAAGAATTATCATCTGTTGAATAGTTTTTAAGATTAACCACAAACAAAAAAAATTATTATTATGGTGTAAATTTTGTCTTGGGAGTAAGAGCAAAAGGAAAAAAGTAACGCAGAAAATGTCGCCAACACAGAAGTAAAGCTATGCAAACTTGCGCAATTATTTCCTAGTGTTGTTTCCCTCCAATTACTATTTATTCTTATGCAAACTTATTATTATTATATCATTGTTATATCATTGTTATTCAATGTTGAACAGTATTTTGCGCTTTGTAAATGGAATTTTAGTGTTGGTGTGCTTCGTCTCTTCAATTTTATTCTAAACCCATGGCCAAAAAAAAAAAAAAAAAAAAAAAAACAACAAAGGAGAGGTTTAACTTTTTTTTAAGCCTCTCTGTAGGTATGATTTCATTGAAAGTTTTGTATGTTCCATCAGAATTGGGGTTTGGAGTTTAGAGAACAAATATCAAAGTTGAATATTGCATTGAAATACCTATTGCTATGTTGAAAACTTGGCATAAACTTTGTATATAAATGCATCATGAATTTGGTATGAAAAAGATAGCTGCTAGATGCTTCTTAGAACGTCCAAATGTTCACTACAGTATAGGCTATTTCAGGGCCTCTCAGGTGCTAGGTTGATAGTGCAGAACCCCACTACTGGATTTTGAGCAATAGTGCTTATCTCTTTACTACATTTGTCTCGTGCTCTGCCTCTGCCCGTTTCTTGCCTTCTCCACTATTTCTTCTTCAGTGAGTGCGAAATATCTATTATTCTTGAAACTGACTATATCTATTCCTCTGTCTTCCTCCTTACTTTTCTCCAGAATTCTGTAGTTATTCTCTGCCCTGTGCCATAAATTGCCCATTTTGTTTTTTTCGCCATTTATCATTCTGTAAATTTATTTATTGTAAAATTTTAATTATATTGGCATGTTTTAGATTCTTGTGTCAATATTTTAAAACTTTAATCAACATTCCTTTCTTTTTGTGTATTTGATTCTGTGTGTGCTATTGTGCTAGTTTTCAAGGTTTCAGTTCCAAACCTGGCAGAACAAGATGGATATTTTTGAGCATAAAAATCCTTAGCATGCCTTCTTTCAGAAGGGAAATAAAGCCTATGGTCCCATGTTACAGATTTATGGCATGTAAAAGAACCTCAAACCAGATAAATAGCTCTCTGTGCAAAATTAAGTACACTTTAATGCCTAATATAAAGTGGGATGCTGAGAACCATAGCAGAGCATCCATAAATAGAAACTCAATTATGGAAATGCTGCTACCTTTGACAAGCTTTTAGTAGATCTAATAACTTGTTATAAAAAGAAATAATTCCAAAAAATGGTTAAAATAATTCTTTGACAAAATTTAAAATGATCCACATTAGAATGACCATCTTATACACAACTTGGATTTTTATTTTTACTATATTCTAATATTTTTCTGGTTGCTTTATAGGTTGCAAACATAGAACTTTATTACAAAGCAATACAGTTCTATTTGGACTATAAACCTCTACTTCTAAATGATGTGCTATTGGTGTTGGCACCTCGTATGGATCATACTAGATCTGTCAACTTCTTCACCAAGGTAAGTAATTAATGTGTGTGATTCTCTTGGCAAGAATAATAAAATTATCAGTCAATGCCAGCAACTTCTGATGAATATAATGCACGAGGGATTTTCTGAATTACTGTTTCATTTGTTGTATATGATAATCGTGTATCATACTATAGTGCAAAGAAATTGGTCATACTGTAGGAGGGCATTTGTGGGCTCATTTTGACAGTGAAACGGCAAACAATTCATGTAGAATTAAAGTTTGAAAGTGGCTGAAACCCTTAGACACCTTGCCTAAAGAACTTTATGTACCCTCAATTCTAACCTAAAAGCAAAGAATTAATATTTAAATTGCAGAATGTTATTTACTGGGTTAGTTTGCATTATTAATGGTAAGGTGGTTTCAAAAAGAATATATCTTTGTTGTTCATACGTAATCAATTTATTTGAAATATTTTGTCGCGTTTTTTTCTTTTTTTTTTTCCTCCCTCCCTCCTAATTTAAGTGGAATTTTAATAGCTTGAGATGGTTTAGGGTTAGTATCTTTAGTTATTTATCAAAACATAATTTCTAGTAGGAACACATTCAATTTATTTGTTCTGTTTGAATAATTCCCATTATCTTGATTTCGGATTTCCAAGTCAAGTTCTAAAACTTGATAACCCTTAAAGAAAGCTCCTTTAATTTAAAATCCTGTTATTTTACAGGGTCTTTTACTAATTTGCCTGTAAAATGCATCATTGGAGATTTAACATGCAGGCTTCTGAAAAGAGGCATTCATTTCAACCTCCTTTTGGTTTCATAAGAAATTCAGCAATTTGGCTCAGTTTTAACATTAGACGTGCTTCAACTACAGACAGGTTTGGGTGTATGAATAAATTTGTTTCTTAGTAAGGACATAAACTTTTCCTTGCCTGTATAACTAGGTAAGCAGTGTTACTCCACTGCATTATAGGATAATATTTGTACACTAGATGTGCGAAGGTTTGCAATTTGAGTGCATTAAAAGCATACAGCCTATCTGTTGGAGTATGTAAAGATACGTTTATTTATAATCACTTCTTTACAGCATCCATATGCACCTATGTGAGTACCAACTATTTTAGCTTTCCAATGCTATAGCATTTCTTGTACATACCATAAATACCGACTCCAGAATTGTCTTTTAACATAGCCATTGGTAAAGCAAAATTGTGCTTCCTGTGCTTGGGTTAAAAAAAATTGTTGGTCTGTTGCTATTGAAGAAGCTAACTTCGAGCAGTTACAAGGAAGAGATTCATTTCTCCTTTTCGTAAAACCATATAACATATATGTTTAGTGCTCATACTGGCTGCATCATTTGAATATTTTGTCAGTTTGCAAATTATATTTCTCGCAAACAGGATATGTTGAAAGCTAGGCTTGAAGAGCTTTGCTTATTGTCATTAAAAGTATTCAATTTATATTTTGGAGAATGGAATGGATATTAAGATACTGTTACTCCTTACAGGTGAATCACTTGCAGCTCGTCAAGCCATACTTACGATCTGTCCAGAGTCTGAATAACAAGGCAATAAATGAAGCACTAAACAACTTGCTCATTGAAGAGGAGGACTATCAAGGCCTTCGTACCTCTATAGATGCATTTGATAACTTTGATAATATTGCTTTGGCTCAAAAGTTGGAAAAGCATGAACTTATAGAGTTCCGTCGCATAGCAGCTTACCTTTACAAGGGTAACAACCGTTGGAAACAATCAGTAGAGCTGTGCAAGAAAGATAGACTATTTAAGGTAAGCATATGCTGTGCATATGTACAGAAAGATTAGATTTTTAGTATTAGATACTGCACCATAAAATATAGTATAAGAATACATACTGTTAAATATAAGATCTTAGGGACATATTCCTTAAATTTCTAATAAGAGTTGCTTGGATGAGTGCAAAGATGACATGTAAGTGAGGATGTAAAAACTGGTCACATTGTCAGGGGCAAATTATGTTAATATATGCACTGCACGCTTAAGAGTTTTCTTCCAATATTTATAAACTATTCTAGAATAGCTATAATACTTATTTTTAATTGAAATAGTAACTGTACAGGACAAATGGATCATATTTTTTATACAGTATCTTGCTTATAGCTATAATCTCGCCAAATTCGTACAGGTTGTGACGATTTCCTCCCATGCATGCTGTTTGTACAATTGAATTGACACAGACAAACAGTTATTAAGAGTATTCCTCTCCATCCTTCTGTGTTCTAAATGCGTGGAATAGACTCAAGATGTATGCAATAGACTTACAGCCACCCAAGTATGCAGAGAATGATAGTTGACACTTCTGTTAAGTTTTACAGCTTTGTTAAAACATTTTATAGTGTTCTGCATCATACACTTTACACATGTATTTAATTACTGTTTTGTTTTCTTTGCCTTGTTGGTTTTGTAATTTCTCTTGAACATAAGTGTCATGATTATTCCTACGAGGGTCAGTCAATAAGTAATGCCTCCTTTTTCTTTTTTCGTTATCTCCTAAACTCAATTATATGAACAATTTGAATTTGGTGCAATTCCTCAAACCTTAATCTCACTCCACTGCAGTAGCAACTTCTACATTAACTGGTGGCAGCATTGCAAAATGGCTGACATCCATATTTGTATTAGACAGTGTTCTGTCATTGAATTGTTGAATGCGGTAGGTGAAACCACCATTGGCATTCATCAAAGGCTTACAAAGGTGTATGATAATGCAACAGTGGATGTCGGCGGGGTTCATTGCTGTAATGAAGCTGAAGACACTGTTGGCTTATATGAACAGCAGACCCATGACTGCAGTGACTCCATGCAAAATTGAGCAAGTGGATGAGATCATTCGAGCTGACTGCGGGATAGATGAATTGTCTCATTATGTATCTCAGTAAAGGCAGTGCAGTGACGATTATTAAAGAACTAGGGTACCAAAAGTGCGTTCATGATGGATATTCTAAATGTTAACCAAAGAGAATGAGAGAAAAAACAATCTTAGAACATTCGCAACGCTTCAGTTTGGAGGGATAGGTGTTTCTGGACAAAATTGTAATTCGAGACAAAACTTGGGTTCATTCTATTTTGAACCAGAATCAAAGAGAATGGAATGGCATCGTAAAACCTCACTGGGGAAGAAAAAATTAAAATTTTAAAGAGATTGATTTATTGCATCAGCTTTTTGGATAAACAAGAGCTCCCCAGCATTTAGGGGCCATGAGAGTGGAGTCATTAGATTAGGTAGAATTCTTAAACCTCGGTGAATATGGCAAATAGTTTGTTTTTTTCGTGGGACATACCTATTTCAAAATATTAAAATAAATTGTATTTTGAAAGATGCTATCAAACAAACTAGATGTTTTTCGACTTTTGGCAGATGAAATATATATCTTGTTTTCTGGGAATAACATCTGATCCTATTAATTCTGGATAAGTTGCAAACTGTAAAAAATGTACAAAATCTTGTGCCACAAAAAATGTAATCTTGTTAAGGAACACAATTCATGTCCTATATGCAATTTTTTTTACAGAATTAAGCATTTCCAAGATATTTTTTATTAGTCTAAGTTTTCCAATACTTCTTTTCTCAAATTGATTTTTTTTTTTTTCCCTTTTCTTTTTCTTCCTTTCTGGTCATGCAAAGACAATGCAACTACACTTGAAAGTTTTGACTCCCTTTGGCCTAGTGCACTCCCTTATTCCCCTTGTGCTTAAAAAGAAATGTGTAGTATGCTATATGCTGTTTGTCCCAGTTATCAGGTATAGGGAAAAATACACTTTTGTAAGAATAGTTTGTTGTAGAATGGGTAGAAAAAGTTCATTTTTTTCACTATAATTAAAAATGCTTTGAAGCTTTTTAGGTTTACATTAATGTGTCACGCCAAGTAGCAACTATTTTCATCCTCCCCAATTCATCTTGTGTTTTACGTTTAAGTAATACAAAATAATCGGCAACCGCAGTGCTAATATAATGGGAAAAATAATTTTAAGCAGATGTTTGACTTAAAATACTTTTCTTTGTTGCAAATGAGATACACAAACTATACTTCATTGTTATCTGAAAACTAACACCACATCTTAGTTTTTCAATGTAAGCATTGTTCGTTCCAACTTGGCACACTTGAATAATTAGGGGGTATAATAGGTATGCTAATTATGCTTTGATTTGCAGATTTTTGCCAGTCATAAGTCATTTTATGAAAGCAAGCCCATCTGAAATTCCAAAAGAATATTATATTCTAGTCTCTTCTTAAAAGTTCTAGGTGAGAAAAAATTGACTGCCCAAGTACTAAAAATTCAGCAACTAGCTAAATTGTTAGCAACATTTGGCGACTAGTTTTGAGAGCTGTCAAATTCATAATTAACCTTGTTTATGACAGTTCACAAAATTTGTTCCCGACTTTTGATAAACATTAACTTAGTTTAGCACTTAGTTATTAATAATGCATTTCTAAAGTTACTAGCTTCTAGATTCATACTTTAAAATGTAGGAAAATGTTTATTGTAATTATGTATTAACTGTATGGTATTATAGGCCTAGCCTGATGCTACTGCTTTTGGCAACCTGCAATAGTGGCCCAAAAATACCAATACAATTTTCTTTACTCTTGCAGGATGCGATGGAGTATGCAGCAGAATCAAAGAATGCTGAAGTTGCAGAGGAGCTGTTAGCGTGGTTCCTGGAGAAGGGTAGTCATGATTGTTTTGCAGCATGCTTGTTCCAGTGCTATGATTTGTTGCATCCAGATGTAATTCTTGAACTTGCATGGAGACATAACATCATGGACTTTGCAATGCCATACCTTATACAGGTTACTCGAGAATACATCACAAAGGTATGTATAGTCATAAATAATTGAGAAATATAGCATTTAAATTTGTTAATCTGAATTGCTAGTAATGTGAAGGAAATGATTTATGCTTATGATTGTGAAGGCTTTATGTTCGAGCTCTTGTACTTGACCAAACTAGAATATATATACACAAAGGTTGCATTATACATGGCAGTGAGCAAGAGGCAAGTTCAGTAGCAGGGTAGCTACTGTTTTTTTAAATTTATAACATGCCTTTGGCATTGTCACGTGTTTGACACTGTTGCAGTCAAAGTATACTCTTTAATAAATACAAGGCATTTAACAGCGCATTTAATAGTAATAGTGTACTTTTTTCGGATGGTGAGGGGAGTGTGACAAATGCAGTAAGTGAAAGCATACGTTGAGTATGGAAAAAGGGCGAGAGGAAACAAAATTGTACAAATATGTATCGGAAAAAATATTATAATGCACTATATAAGAAATCCAACAATTCCTGGATTCTTTGTGATGACGTTTTGACTGCACATAGCAATAAATGCAGATAGTGAATCAGTACAGTGTCTTTTTTGGATGCCAGTAAAGACACTGCTATGTAACATTACTAGCATTAAGAGGCGTGTTTTCTCTATACAAGGAAATAAAAGTGAAATGTTTATAAGCAGGCTATGGCACCCATAAATGTACATGGGTTGTGTGCTAAAACACTGAAATGAATATTGCAAAACAAAATGCGTAGATTGAACACAAACTGATTAAAAGTTTCAGGTTATGCTTAAATTGTGAAACCGACTCTAAAATTGTGTGTGTTCAAAGGAATTCATATTTGATAATTTAAGTACAAAAAATGAATAAATTAACATTGTGTGGAAACTATAGAAATTCTGCCGGGACCTAGCAAAAAATACATAGTGTAAAAATGCATGAATGTGAAACATATAAACAATGTTTTATTGGAATCAGCATTACATAGTAATATCCTAGTATACAGGATGGTAGCTGATTTTCTCCAGGATGACTCTTTGAATTCTTTCATTCTTTGAATGCCATTAAACATAACATATATGCAGTAATTTAAAATCTATGAATTTAAATCTACTGCACTACTGTTGTAAATTGATGAGAAATGGTAACAGCATTGACTTCTGCACATTTTAATGAGCTTTTGTGTGTGCGCAACTGATGCTATTTAATTAACAGGGCCAAGTGCATACAGGCTGAACACACATGAAGTGCACTAGCAGGCAAAGCTTTTCTGAGGCACTGTGTCTATTGTCACTCATTTTAAGTTGAAACCATTAGTGGTTTTTTTTCTTTTCTTTTCTTTTATATATATATATATATATATATATATATATATATATATATATATATATATATATATATATATATAACATAGAGACCTTTTAATTCCTTCAGATTAATTGGAGTCTTAAATGAACAAAAGCTTAACTTCCAATCCCTTGTCTTCCTGTGGTGCAACTGTTAGTAAGCAGTTTGAAGGGGTTGGAGATGTGACATGGAAATGATGGAATATCACGGTCTGGAAAAGGGGTCTAGTGAGGAAAATTACTGTTTTATGGGTCAAATTTAGATTTTTTGAGAGTTTGTGTCATGTTTAGTATTATAGCCAACTGCCATTCCAGATAGCAAATGTTTGGAAGTAATATTTAAAGAGATTGCTTCATTGTGAAGGTTTTAAACTTTAAGGTTATATAGAATTCTGCATGAAGATGAAGAGGAAAGCGGGAGGAGCAGGTTGTAGTGATATTGGGAAAAGTAAATGCCAAGTGACAAGAGAAGTGACTAGATAATGCTATCAATAAGGGTGCTAACCTAACTGTACAAAATGACAGTAAAGGAAGTGATCTAAAGGACAATGGTAGAGCTCTGTGTGGAAAATGCCAGAAATGGTTTAGAGGAAGAAGCTGCAATAGGATGTGACAATTTTAAAAGATGGTTTTGCAAAGAATGCAAAGGTATTAGTGCAGATGATCTTACAACACTACAGAAACCAAACATTGCCTTGATGTGACCATCAGGAATGTAAAGATGATTGTACTATGTAATAGAGTGAAAAGGAAAAATTGAGAGCAATATGGATGGAAAAGAAAAATTGAGAGCAATATGGATGGAAACAAAATATCTAAAGGCTACTATAAAGCAAGAAATTGCAAGGAGATAAAAATATTTTGACAAGTTCACAGCAAAGCATCGAGGAGGGATAGTAATGAGGAATAAACACATACAGAAATAGAGAGTAACCAAGAAGGCAGCAGCCCATGACCACAGAGTTGGGTGAATGGTGTAGAAGCAGGAGGAAGCCAATATATACAGAATGGACAAGAAACAGTGGAATGTAGAGAGTAATCAACCCAAGAAAGCAGCAGCTCCATGGCCACCTAGTAGGGAAATTGAGCCAGAAGCAAAGCAGAGCCAATGCATGGAGGTTGGACAAGAAATACAAATAAATAGCAGACCATAGTCAATAATAGCGGCGATCAGGAAATTACCGACCATAAGGAAGATAGAGGGAAACTGGGAAACTATCGATCATAGGAGAGAAACTTCACAAAAAATCTTGGGTGTTCCATTCACATAATTTTCTCTACATCTCTGCAACAAATTATTGTTAAAAAGGCAATACTTCTATTTACTTCATGCTAATCAAGAACAAATTAGAAATAGTCTTATTACTTGCCGCCTTGTAAGTAGAAGCAAAATAAGGGAGTACCATAGGTTAAAGTGATAGTCAAAGTTGGTTGCTGTGTGCCTGAAGTTCCTTTGTTGTATGGACAAGAGTTGACAAATTCCTGTATGAGAAAAGTTTTCAAAGCTGAAACCAAAAAAAAAAAAGAAATATCTAAAAAACGATAAGCTCCACGAAAAAATTGTATACAACATAAATTGTGTGTTTTAATGTGCTCTACATTTTTTGTGTAGCAAGTTTTTGTCCATTTCTTACGGTTTAGCAGTTATGCAAATTTCCGTAAAATTCATTCAGAATAAAGCAGTCTTCAGAGGCTATTCCCAGAAAATTCAAAATATACATTTTATTTGTCAAGTAAATATCTTTAATATATGATACTTTAATTAAAATCGTTAGAGCCATGCGTGTTGCATCCCTGGAAGATACTAAACTTAAATACCAATTTTTGTTTTTGAGTTATTGCGCGCACGCGCGCACACACACACACACTCTCTCTCTCACTCTCTCTGAAAATACTCTTTTTGGGGGGGTGGGATACAGGGGACCCTAAAACCTATATTTCCGATGAGATCTCTATCAAATGTTTAGGTGGAGAGCAATACCTTCTCTATACACTATGTACATAGTACATGTAGAGAAAGTAAAACGGGTGACCTGAAAGTGGCAGAAAAGGAAAGTGTGGTATTACGTTGGGAGATTGAAGCCATTAATTATAGAGGATAAAGTGATAGGATATGTGAGAAAAGTGGTATAGAAGAAGTTGAATGTGAATCACTGCAGTAGAAAGGCAAAAGGAAGACTTTCAAGGTGGGGATTCCATTTGAATTTCTGGAAACAGAAGACCCAATATTGTGGCCAGAAGAAGTCACCTTTTGGAGATAGAATAGAAGCTGCAGAGGGTTATCAAATGCACATACTAAAACTGGAATGTATAAGGTCCAAAAGGGTTAATAAACAGGATGTCAAATAATATTTTCATCAAATGTGATATATGAATTTTGACGGATCATTTCTACACAGAAGCAGCACACACTGGTATTAGCAAGTTCTAAAATGTTCACGTTTTTGCAAAGAAGGGACAGGGAAGACCAACAGGAGTGTCATGCCTCAAGCCTAGGCTTGTCCTGTTAGAAGTAAAATCCCGAGATGAAGATATGTTAGTGGTGAAAATGAAAGTAGCAACAATTATAGCAGTTTATTTTAACCCAGAGAACAGTGCAGAGTACATAATTTAGTCTATAGGAAATGCAATAAGTGAACATCGAGCAAAGAGAATATTATATTGGTAGGGGATTTTAATTGCCCAGGAGACAAAATTAGTCAGATGCAGCTATGAGCTGCATGATAGGACTGTAAATATTAAAAATGAAGGGAATGAATACTTATATATGCCACAACCATAGACCTCATATTTGTCAAAAGATGTTGCATCAGAAGAAAAATATGATCTCTGATGATAGAAGGGACCATTTTAAATCAACACTTGCCACTAACAACATTCCTAGTATTCAAAGACAAGGAAGATACAATGGTACGGTGACAACAGGTGAGGTTCAAAGATGGATGTATTGAAAATAATTAAAAATAAAAAATTAAAAGCACACACTGAAGACATCAGACACAATATAGCACACGGATGCATAAATGAGGCTGTGAATGAATATGACTAGACTTAAAAATACAATAATACAAACACTGGCAAAACAGACAGCAGCAAACAGCTTTGGAAAGCCTACATAGAGCTAGAACAGAGCTGGGCCTGGTATTCATTCAAAAGCTTCATACAGCCAGGAAGATATGTAAGGACCTAATCTCAAGAAAAAAGTGGAAATATTGCACTATTACAAGAAACAGAAAAGATCCCTTCCAAGCTCAAAGATCCAGGAAAATGAAGTACCAACCAAACATATCCATGGAAGTGTGGGATGAACATATAAAAGGCACTATATGACAGGGAAACAAGAACAATATACATGGCACCCATTGGAAAATTTTCACATAAGTACATCTCCACCAGAGCGAGACCATAAGGTGAGAAAGAAATATTAGGATACCAGATCCAGATGGGATAAAGAATGAACATCTCGGGCAGAGAGAAACTCGACTAATCACAGTATGGACAGAGTTATTTAAAATGTGCTTGAACCTAGAACAGATACCAGAAACATGAAGGAAGTCAATCATGAGGACACTGCACAAAGGAAAGCTGTGATTTAAGTACCTGAATGATCTTAACTCATACAGGCTCTTAAAGCATCATCAGTTTTGATGAGAATTCTGACAACAAATGTAAGCACATTAATGGAACCACGTCTCCCTGATTACCAATTTGGGCTTAGGAAAGGAAGATCAACAATGGTGATTTGAAACCTCTCAAGGACATACAATATGTTAGAAGGGCGGGGGTGGGGGGGGAAGAAAGGAAAACTGTTGTTTTTGTTGACTGCTCAAAGGCTTTTGACCTTGTTAACAGCAGCTATTGATCAAGAAATTAGAAATTATGAGTGGACAATCGATCCTCACAAGATTGATATCTAACATACTAGCAGCCAATGAGAAACAAATTGAAGACAACATAGGAAGGTCCAATTTTTTTGACACTTTCACTGCAGATGTTGAGGATAGGATAAACGAAGAAATAAGTGCAAGAATCTATATTAATGCTGATGACATGGTGATATCGTCAGAGGCTGGTGAAGAACTTTAAAGAGCTAGGGATATACTCACAGACTGGGCAGAATCAAATGAGATACAAATGTAAAAGAGGAAAAAAAAACGAAACTGGCCATTTCCAGAAATGAAGGAAAGCTACCATACAGGTAGAATAACCTAAAAAGGTAAAGAACTAAAGAGATCAAATAGTTTAAAGTATCTTGGGATAGTAATACAAACCAGAGCAAGGAATTTCAGAATTCACCTGATGGAACGACTGATTGTAGCAACCAAGAGCATGAACGAAATTTAATATTTAAGAGAAATGTCATGATGGCAATGAAATTATTCCAGTCTGTCATGCCAGCATAACATATGGTCCAGAACTAGAATGAGCACACATCACGATACTTCAAATGGAAAAAAATAAAGATAAAGGCAATCTTTTTAATAATGCTTTGAGTTTCAAAATAAGAGAGATCCAGATTGGCCTATGTACTGACAGGAGAAAGTTTCCTCATTGAAGATATACAATATCATTTGGTACTAAGAGCTACCAACAGTTATAAAGGAGTGGTTGAGAAACTAGAACAGAAAAGGGAAGAAATAGGGAAGATTTTTGTTGCACTGAGGCTATGACAAACCAGAACTGGAAAGATGCAAACTACCGACTGAGGCATCTGGTGACAAGAATGACTGTGCATGGATTTTATTTCAAAGTCTGCAACCAGAAAAAAAGTGCAAGAACCAAACTCGGAGTGTATCTGAATGTTGTGCAATAATACCTGTTAAAGCTACCACATGCTGAAATGCAAGAATAGAACAGTCACTGGTGAATATGCCAAAGAAGTTTAAAAAATCTTTTTACATGCATGAATATGTGAATTTCAAAAAAAAAAGTTAGTAATTACAAAAGTTTAACACAAAGGAGACCCTTTAATATCTTGTAAAGTTTAAAGACTAAAGGAGCGGAACTGGAGAAGTTCATGCTCACCACTAAGCACTGGTCAGCTTGGTGAATTGGTCCTGGACTGATAATCCTTCCTTTCCAATTATCAGATCCCCTCTTTAACCTTTCCTATCCAGTCTTCTTGGAACCCAAGTATTGGAGTACTAGAGGCCTAGGGAATCATTTCATTTTTTATCCATTCTTCCCTCTACTTAGGGTGACATAACCACCAATTATGATGCCCAATTTTAAATGGTTAAAATTATTTTGAAATGCTCCGGTTAAAATTTGTATGAAGTACAACAAATTATTTCTATAGTCTAGCTTGTGATTCTGCTATATTATTGTGAAAGAAAAGATCAATGCGAACTCTTCTCGTAACATTCTTTCACAGCCTAATAAAATAAACAGGCAATGTGCCAACGGGGGAAATTTGTGTGTAGTCTGTAGTTGACCCTTATTTGGCACAACCTTTAGTTATTGAAAGTATTTTTCTTTGTCTGAAATAAGTTAATATTGGGAAGTTATCTTTGCTTAATAACATATTGTATAATAATTTTAATAATGTACGATTCTGCTTTTAGATATGAAAGAGATCATAAAATATTTATTTATTACAGGTTGATAAGCTTGAAGAATCAGAGTCACAGAGATTAGAAGAAACTGCACAACAGGATCATAAACCAATGATTATGCGTAAGTTTTGCTATTGAATTTCAAGATATTGCACAGGAAATTTAGATAACATATTAGAAAAGATGTGGAAATAATTGTGTGAAAAAGCTTGCCAACAATTTTAAATCCCCAAATCTAAATTAAAATTGCAGGTCAACTTTCCTTTTGCATCCCTGAATTTTGGCTGAAAAATTCCATACTAATAGGTTCTTGATCTTGCATTTACTATGTTTGGTCCCTATTAGCGACACTTCACAGAAGTATGAGAACCTCTTAATTTTATTCCCATGGTTATTTACATCAAAATTGTTAGTCAACTGAAATAGCTAAAATGTATATTTATGTAATGTCCATGCTAACATACAAGAGCAGTCTAGTTGTGCAGTATAAGGAGTAAGGGAAAGGGTGGAGCCTACAAGAGAGCCATGTAATAGGTAAACATACGAAGCTAGCACAGGAGAGCTGGGATGACATGCTCCACACACCCACACCCACACCCACACCCACACCCACACACACACACACACACACACACACACAGACACACAGAGAGAGAGAGAGAGAGAGAGAGAGAGAGAGAGAGAGAGAGAGAGAGAGAGAGAGTTGTTACTAGCCATTGGTTTGTATGCACTAATATCTACAATAGGTGTGAATTTATGCTTTCTAAAATATGTTCTACAATTTCAAAAATGTGCACAAATGCAGAAAATTGTTAATTAGCATGTAGAATCTTCCAGAATGTGTTAATACAGCCATTAAAACCAATAAATCCTTTCACTTTAGCGTGAGTTTTCAAGTTTTGGCCTTTCTTTTCCTTGTACACAAGTCCTTCACTGTACAGCAAACAACATGCATTAAAGATGTCTAAATTGGCCTTTCTTGATATATTGTGTCTTTATTAAGTGCTGAAAAAAAAAAAAAACTTATTTGCCTAACCAAACACTTCCAATTCAGCTTCAATTTTATGGACTGAACAAAAGCATACATTTCTGTATGAACTTGAAACGCAGAGGAGTCCCCCCCCCCCTGCAGTTTCCCGCATCGTGACCAATCAAATCTCATATCTAGCTGTGCAAGACTTTTCCCGTAATTTGCTAAGAGCATACTCTATTTTTAGCTCCTCTATGCATCATGAACAGATTTGTCAACAGACTGCAGCAATCAATCACTGCAGATCTGTTTACACTGCTCTCATCTATTTGCATAGACAGTACTTAAATATTTCAAAATTTAGTTAGGAATGAAAATTTGTTTCAATTAGCAAGTATGTTTAAAGTTCTTTGTCCTCAACTGAAACAAAATTAGAACATCTTTCTTAAAGGACA
Source organism: Hymenopus coronatus (assembly GCA_030762935.1). Classification (NCBI taxonomy): domain Eukaryota; kingdom Metazoa; phylum Arthropoda; class Insecta; order Mantodea; family Hymenopodidae; genus Hymenopus; species Hymenopus coronatus. The sequence continues at coordinate 101,368,733 of CM060888.1, read as the reverse complement.
GGGTACTAATTTCCTTACAGGCAATGAATGATCTCTTTTTCATTGTCAGAAATTTCATTTGTAGCAACTCAGGATTCCTGTGTGCAAGGTATGGTTGAAGAAAGGAGTAATATTTTTTTGGAGAATAATAATGTAATGAGATGGTAATATAAATTTTATATAGAGACCTTATCACTATGTGTGAAAACTGAAATGTACATGGTTGTTAATTCTGAGAATTGGCCGTTGGTAACTATTTTAAAATTGTAGGGATTTGATTTTAATCAAACCAGAAACATTCTCCATTTACTCATGTTTTCCCTATTAATTAGATTGATACAATATTTTGAGTCACTATCAATACTCTGTGGTTCATTGATATTGTGGGATCAACTCTTAGTTACCTAAATTAAATTGAAAAGTTTCCTGCATGACCAACCTTTTGCCATGGGTAATTTGAGCATTCATTAATGGTGGTTGTATTCTCATTCAAATAAGTTAATGAAGCTAGAATTTAATATTAAAATTGGAAGCAGTGATATTATAAGTACTCGTACTCCTTTAATGAGTTGAATATACAGAGTTAAAGTTCACTTACATTATTTGACAAGATCCTTATTGGAGATCCAGTTGCCATCATCTGATGGAAACAGTGAAGCCTGTGGCCAGATTATCTGGAGGGGCATAATTTAAGTGTTTATTAAAATGAGTGGATACACTTAACCTTTCTATTTGTAAATAAAGTCCATCTTTCAATCCTTCAGTAAATAACTGGTTGAAATTTAAAACTGTTGCAGAAATAATTTGTAATTTACATAAGCTATGCTAGATAAAGTTAAGTCTATATGAGCTGAATAATGTATTGCTAAAACCAATCCAAATGGAATATGCCATTTTACTTTCAATGGAAAGCAGAACCAGGGCTGTTAGTCTATCTTGATTCATTGTATTCCTGAGTGTTCATATGGTTTGAGTAGAGAAGCACTTTCATTTTCCACTGTAACATTGGAATTATAACAATGATGCTCAGCAATTGAAACCTTCATAGAATATTTCTTTCATTTTGTTGTGTGGAAAAAGTAGCAAGAGTGCTGCAGATCCATCTGCCTCGTGTAAATCTATGTACTTCAACACTTCAAGCTCGAATCTGAAAAGGAAATGAAGTTTTATTTGTGGATGCTCTTTAACTACTATGGTTCTCAGCATCCCATTGTATATTGGTGCATGAAAGACTGCTTAATTTTGCTCAGAGGTTTCTTTTATCAGGCTTGAGGTTCTTTTACGCGGCAGAGATCTACGACATAGGACCAACAGTTTTACTTCCCCTTCAAAGGAAGCCATGCTATAGATTTTTACACCCCAAAAAATCTATCGACCTCTTCTGGGTTTGAACCTGCAACCTTGGGTATATGAGTAATCAGTACACCACGGATGGCGACCTTGAATCTGAGTGGTGTGGCATTCACTTTCGGGAACATTTTTACAGTTGCTGCCAAACCCTTGATTGAAATAGACCGCAAAATTCTTCAAAATGTTATACCTGTAAAGGTTTAGCAGCTGCTAAATGATGTGCAAAATGAAATCTTTCTTCTGCATGAAATATATCATGTCTCCAAAATGGTGATCAGTTTCCCCTAAATCTGATCAAATGTTTCTGATGTTGCAAACAAAATTTGACAACAATTTTGACACTAGCACAGTGACAACATTGCGCATTTAGATTTGGGAGATAGGCATATCCATACGAGGCATTTTTTTATGGAAATTTAGCAGTATACAAAGTTGAGTAATTGATGAAATCAGAAGCCTGTCTTACATTATTTTTATTATTGGAAACATTTGATAAGCCTATTTTTGAACACTATTAACAATGAATGCCTGAAAGTACTAATGCAGTAAATGCTGCATAACAACTCTCTCTAATACTTAAGGGAGCTTAATAGAGCAGCTGAAACAGATGTCCTAAATATCACTAAAAATATCTTCACTTCTGTTGTCTCCAATGTATCTTTCTCCATAATCAAATTTCTAATATGTGCATAAGAGTGAACAAAATTGGCTTAAGAGTAAATTTCCTTTGTGCGGCCTTGTATACCCATTTGTGAATATATCATTATGCTTGCCCTATAACATTTTCCCAAATTAGTTTTTCAGGAGTTTTATAAATTTTTAACTTTTTTAATTGACTCAAAATAGCAGAGCCTATACCTTCAGCTGTTTGACTGAGCACCTGAAAGAAACCCCAAAATCTCAAAAGTATTTTGCCATTAATATGATAGCAAAATATTTTTTTGTTGCATTATCTACTTGGATGTTTAAGCAGTCTGCACCATTAATTTAATTGATTATAAATATGAAACTGATACACATCGTAAGCACAGCATTAGGTTTATTGTTCTATATTGTCTTCAATGTACTCAAACAGTTGAAGACACTAAGGGTAAAATTCATACTTGTGTCTTATTTCAATTTTCAATTCAGACGTGTCATTTTCAGGCAAATGAGAAACTGCTTATTCCTATATGACAACACTTAACCTCCGCTTAACTCATTCAAGGATACCCAATGGAGTTGAGGTTTTAAAATATTTCAATATTTTGGGCCGCAAATCTCCAACCATACTGGTATGGTCAACTCTCGCATACCATGCTTTAGAACTGTGCAGCCATTGACACACAATTATTATATATGATATTAAATTCTGCACAATGATAAATTAATTTTTTTATATGTAACAAAATATTGTAACATGCATGTATCTGCATTCAATCAAAATCTGTCAGCATCCAACTATGCATCACACTGATTGCTTAAGTTGGGCCCTCCCTATCCTTTACCACAGTTTCTCTCGAATGCAGAACATACATTTTACCTGGATTTGATCCCACTATCCTTGATTTGATAGCATCCAACCATGCCTCACATGGATTGCTTTAGTTGGGCCCTCCCCATCCTTTTCCAAAGTTTGCACAGGATGTCATATCACTAAGGGGTTAAGCAACAAGAGCAGTTGACATCTTACACCATTCATACAATGGATAATTATTTCCAGAGTATATGGAATTTTATAATGAATTCATTACACAATAAGCAGAGTTTGCATTATGTGCAGAATCCATTAGAAGCATATTATGATGCTGAATTCAAGAAGGGATATGTTTTACCAAAGTCGCTGTTATAAATCTAGTTCCTCTGCTAAATATAATAGAGGTTGCCTAATTTCACCACTGTTCAAGATTTTGATAGCACTGAAATTCTATACATCATCTCTTCAGATAAGCCCATTTCATGTCATAGATTTCATAATCCAACATACGTCTGCAAATTAAAGGTAGAGAAGTGCAACTTGTATTTGTGATTAGTTTCCATACATGCATATGCACAGCTTAATATAATAAGCTGCTAATATTCCAAGCTAGGAGGTTAGGTCTTTAGTTTTAAAATGGTCCATGAGTGAATACCATTTTCAAGTTAGTAATATGTGTACAGCTTTTCATGGACACTAGTTTTATGGGGAAGTGAGGACCAGGAAGAAGAGCTCATTCTTCTGCTAGTCTTTCTGTAGTGTTTTCAATCAAAGAAAGTTATGTTAAGACTTTCAGCTATTATGGTGAATAGATTATTTACTTTACCACAAATGGAATTGTTAAATTAAACACAGTGCACATGTATGTACTCTGGTATCTACACACAGAAGCCACTAGATATCAAGGTGTATAGCATACATGTCAATGATCTTGCTCTTTTCTGATTCCGAAATCGTGTGAAACTTACCAAATGAAGAATAGGGATCAGAGCATCTTTGGAAAACGTGTGCTCATAGTAAGTGCACTCACTTTCATTGGTGTCAATGCATGGATAACATTGCAACACAAATCATAGACAGTTATATATGACTAGGTCGCACAAAGACCAATAATATACAAATTTTCTTGTCTATTTCTATTTGCAAATTGTTAAAATAACATAATGTCTTACATTAAAGATATACTGAGGTTGAATCTTGGTTATGGTAAGTTACCCAGGTAAGGTTTTGCCTGGGGTTTTTCTTTGTCCTCAGAAGACCAATGAGCGTCCGTGTACAGTGAATGAATGTGTTCATTCATCGTGTATGATGCTCCGTTACAACAATGTGACATTACAGTAGGCGAGTTGTAATAAATCTGATAACCATTGCCTATTGTCTAGTGTTAATGAGATAAATGTAATGTCAACATAAATTTTCACTGTTTATAGCATTACATGGTGGACTGTACATTGAGCGTGATCTGCGCAACTCCCCAAGCCCACTCATTTGTCTACATTCATTTTACAATAGCAAAACTAGTGACACTGCTGTCAGCAGTAGCCTGAATTGAAATGGGCTACACCTGTATGTTTGCTTACATATTCTTTCATTCGGGGCTGTGGAACAGCCGAGTCATGTTGCCACATGCACTTGGAAATAAGTGCACTTAGCCTTGAGCACAGAAGTAATTCCTTATCAAAGTAAAATACTTCTTGCTTAAAGATCTCCTTTTCACATAAGTGACAACTATGAATCCAGTGCTGAATGTTCTTTCATAGTCATATCCAAGTTGCTACAAAATCAATTAAACCTTTAAATATCCCAGGGTGGTTTCAATCGGTAGACTCATCATGGTTGCAGAATGTAAGTTCAGATGCACCACAGAACTTAGTCTGTTGGACAGGATATTTTTTTTTTTCAACCTGTTTGTTATGCTGTTTCTTACCCACCCTCTCTCTTTCCTCTCTCTTTTTCCCTCTCTCTCCCTCTCCAAGTTTTTGACATCTGTTGTGCTCCATGCACCACCACCAGAAAAAATGCAAGAGAAGAAATGCTTTTCTCTCTTTGCATTTAAAAGATCATTTGTCTCATATGCCACTTAAATTTTGTACTAAAATTTAGTTTTTTTCCTTTCTGCTGCACAATGATAAAGTCAAGCTGTAATAGAGATTTGCCATCAAGATTTTGCCCCAACTTTAATTGAAGAATCAAGTATCTTCTAATTAATTCACTGACTTAATCATATTGAGCTGAACATGCACATATAAAGCTAAATTTGTGCCGAATGATGTTGGGACTAGGACAATTTGCACTAACAAGAATGCCAAAACACTGCAATATAATTACTTTATTCAAGTCCTCACACTAATGAATTTAAAAATGCAATATTACTAGCCAACACTCTTTCTCTTTCACAGATGGGAGGGAATGAAATACTTTGTATTTAATAGAGAATAAATGAATTAAGAATCAATTCATTTTTAGCAACATAGCAAAAGCAGCTAAATAAAATCTTTTCCTGTGTGTGTGTGTGTGTGTGTGTGTGTGTGTGTGTGTGTGTGTGGGGGGGGGATATATAGGTTGGTGTACAACTTGCTTTCACCTGTATTAACAGTTTGTTGGTTCCTACAAACACACAAGTTTTAAAATCGGTGATTAGATATTTTTTATTTTACTTTTGTGTTAATGCCAAATTAATGAAGCGATACTGGTGACGTGCCATGAGACCAGATTTTGAACAGTGATATCTTGTGTTCACAATGAGGCAACAACTTTTAGCATTGCCATATTAAGTTTGGACAAAAACACACATCTTTCTGTTGCATTTTAATTTAGTTCATGCTTCATTTATGAAATACTACTCAGGGTATGGCCATAATTTTATGTATTAATAAATCTCTAAAACTCAGAAGATACCATAACCAGTTTTCTTGCATGCCTATTGTGGAATTCAAAACTACTTTGTGTTTATTGCACTCTCAACACATTTAACTATTTATTAAAACCTTGAAAACAGTTAACAATTTCTGTTAAATTAAACATTTTGTTTTAGATAAATTCTACAAATATAGCTTCTTTGCATATAATTTAATCTATTGTTCATATGCACCAATGTTAATTTTAATACTGGAATTGAATATGAAAGACTTATGTCCAGTTAAGAGAGATACATTTTTTAGTATTTATGGCCAAAAGATGATTTAAGAAATTTAGACTAGGCCCAAATCCTAGACATGGCTCGCTCAGACATGGCATATGTTTTTGCTGCAGTTAGAGGTTCCTCCAAGGTTCCTGTAGTGTTGTCAGCTTCATCATCAAACCCACCCATCTGCTGCTTATGATTCAATACATGATTCAAGCCAAGCAGTGATGCCGTCCTATAGACTTATGTATTCAAAGTATATCCAAACTGGAGGCTTAATCAGGTTTTACGGTGCTCCATGAAATGATTGAAAAATGCTACTTAGAGAGTGGGATGCCCAACATAGCATGGCACCCTCCCCCCCCCACCCCCCAACAAAACTGTGGAGGCAGTGCAGACAGCACATAACCCTTGCACTAACATCTTCACAGGAACTCGCCCAAATGGTGGGTACATAAAACAAGTTGTAATAACTTCAATAATGAGAAGTTAGAACACAGATATATCAGACCATGATTCAAAAAGGAAGTTATTTAAATCAACAAACCCATTCTAATATAAAAACTCGTAGTCAGGAAATACAAATAAAATGGAGAAAAACATGACTCTCAATGAAAAAAAGGAAAGACATAGTAGAAAATTTAAAGGGTAATGGAGGAAATTATATGTATAAAAAATGAATAGTTACCCTGATTAGATATCTAACCTACAAAAAGTGGTTTTTGTGTAAAGTGAAAAAAAAAGTTTATCGACGTTTGACTAATATGCTACATTAAACATGCATTTTCATCTTTTTTCATTGTTCAAAACACATTTGAATCAAACTTTAAGAAAATTAACATGTTCAGAAATGGAAGCAAGTGAAAGGAAATTTCAGTGGAAAAATTATCTAATCCGAGAAAGTGGAATTATGATCTAAACTATAAATTACATTTTTTGTTACTATGATTGATACATTTTTAAATTGAAATCGGGACTTTTCTCTCTGAAATTTATCAAACAAAGAAAGGTTTACTAACATCGTTTTCACTCTGTTTCTTTGAGGTTTTTATAAAACTTGTGATACTGAACTGGAATGAACTTGCACATATCTAGTAAGTCAACTTACTTTGCTTTTTTAACAGGTACATCTTCTGAGTAAAGTTGAGGTAGAACTGTAGGCAGTGGTTGTAGCTGTTTACTTCCTTTGTTGGACTGCAAGATCTCGTGTGTTGTCCAAGTTTAGAATGTTGTGACTGACATGGATTCTAATTCTGATGGGTTCCTCCTCGGAAAACTGGATCCAATGACATGAAGTAATCTTAAATTAAGGATCCCTTTTAAGCATACCTTCTATCACTGATAGGTCAATAAAATCTGGCATGTCCATATAGTATGCAAAATCCAATGCCTGCATCAACTTCCAACCATTGTTTAGGGTGATACACTGTAGATTTCTTCTTCTTTCTCTATCAGTGCAAAGTCCCTATTGCAGGGAAGGAAGCTATTCCCGCTTTCCAGGAACTTCTGATCAATAGTTGTAAAGTATTTTTTCCTTAAGAGACTGTAATAAAGAGCTATCCACTTCCAATTGTTCTGGCCAACACAGCAATCGGACCAAACTATCTTTCTTTATCGCCTTGTTTGAGTGCTTCAAAATGCAGTGCGATGCATTTTAGAATATATGAAGTAACTTCTTGCTACTGACTCATTCCAGATGAAGAAAAATGTTCTGTCAGTTCCATTATCATGGATACCCTGGTTATAAGTACTCAGCTGTATCTGTTAAACACAGGCGAGTGATGAAGTGCAGGACAAAAAAATCTGATTTGTTACACTCACATGACTTTCTCTAGCTGTTCTACAAACTTCTTACATTAGATTATTCTTCTTTCTGCACCTTGCTAATCGAGGTACTCATTAGCACAATGTTCTTATTACTTAGTTCCTTATAAGGAGGAAGAAAATAAGGGAATTCACGAGGCTAAACCAATAGTCAAATGTTTTAAAAGCTGTCGTTATGCGATTGTCATAACGAATCGTTCTTCTCTTAGCCAGGAGTAGAACAAAAGAAAAACAGACACTCCTGTCTGAGGAAAGTGTAAGTACTTCACAACCGAAACTAATAACAAGGAATACCTCGAAAACGGTAAGCTCCACAAAAAAAATGTAATTGACATAACTTGTGTATTTTAACAAGACCTACATTTTTTGTATAGTAAGTTTTTGTCTCTCTCTTATGGTTTACTGGTTATGCCAAATTAAGCAAAATTCATCCAGACTAAACAGGTCTTTAGAAGATATTCCCAGAAAATTCAAGATATACATTTTATTTGTCAGGTATCTTTAATATAAGATATTTTAATCAAAATCGTTAGAGCCTTTTATAAGAAAACCAACATTTTCGAAAAAAGTTCCATATAAAGGGTAGTTTGGGGTGGGGGATTTTTCTCAAAATCTTTGTGTCGCATCCCTGGAAGATACTAAACTTAAATACCAATTTTGGTACTTTAGCTACTTTTTGTTTTCGAGTTATAGTGTTCACACACACACACACACAGACCTTTTTCCAAAAATGCTTTTTTTTTGGATACAAGGGATCCTAAAACATGTATTCCCGGTAAAATCTCAGTATCGAATTTTTGGGTGGATTACAATACTTCTCTATCCCTATGTACATTGTACATACAGGGCTAGAGAAAATGAAAAGTACTTGCTGCATGTCTGTATACAACATAAGTCAGAGTTGTTGTTTGAAGTGTCAATGTCATTTAGAGTACGGTATGAAATGTCTGCCTTCATATGATGTGTATTTTGTGTAGTAATTATTTTCCACTGTTCTTCATTTTCAACTGTCGCAAGTTTAATATATAGTTCATCACAAACTGAATAAGAGTGAGCATGATGCTCCGAACCAAACTTAAATTCACTCGTGAATATGTCTCTATATGTACTATGCGACACTTAATATTAGGATTGCTTTCCAAAAAAAGATTGTATAGCTTTACCTCTGAACTCGAATACAACTTCAGTGACAAAGATGTTAAATGACTTTCCTGCATAGGCAAAGATTTAATGTGATCTCTTACAAGTTGCTTATCATTGGTAACTGCATGGGGACAATTGAAATGTGACCCTCTCTTATCAAGATTTTCATTTTCTTCTGAAGTGTCTGCATCCGACGTGAAGATATGTGGAATATGTCCAATGATGTTTTCTTACCATTGATGCATACTTCATATTCAAAGGTTGCATGTCTCCTCGATGTGTCTTCTGCAACTTCCCTGCGTTTCACTTCCCCCAATGTCATACATTATACTAAAAAAAGATTGTTCACCATAGGGCACCTTTCTTTTCGTATCTAAAAAAATCTCTCTACACTTATTAAGGCTGGAGCAAACATTAAACCATAACCCTAATTATACAAAACTTTATGTATTTAACACAATACTGTATTAGGCTTGCAGTACAGGCAAACCAATGGACCATGATATGATTATTCACAATAAAAATAATAAAAAATGGAAAGATCACTATTCCAATCACCTCTTTCCAGGAACAAAATGCTCTCTTAGTCTTTTATGGTTTGCAGAATTTCTCGAAGTTTGTTGTTTTATCATTACTCCATTCTGATATGTTGATCTTTCTCTTCTGGCCATTTGTTTTTCACTACTACTACTACTCAGATCACTGTTTACTACATCCACGATTTTCTCACAGATATCACATTTCCATAGTTAATATTTTGAAACCAAACAACCAAGCATTCAAAGGGAATTTTTGCACTGTGCATCCACAAGGCTGTGAATTCCTTTAGTTAGATCCTGCTCCGTTGTCTCAAATCCTATTCTGTTGTAATCTCAATTTCCACAATTTTGATCTCTATTTGGGGTAACTATTAAAATGTTTCAACAAAAATACCAGGTAAATGCTAAGGCACAAAAGCAGCATCCTCATGCCCAAGGACTGGAGGCTGCTAAGCAGGAGCAGGTAATTAAAAGAAAAAGAACTTGGTTTTTCCCATGCATAGCAAGACACTCGGAGCACAAGCATTTTACTGCTGCCTAGGCAATGCAAAATAAGCTGAGATGTGCAGTTGTAAGCTTCCTAGTTTCACAATTTTGAAGCTGAAAGAAAACAATTTTACGAGTCCTTTGGACTCTTAAACCTTGTAGCCAATTTGTGTAAAATGTTATGTCACTAGCTGGGTAATGTTTCAACAAAACCAAATTGCTCACCTTAAAGGAGGTGGTACCTGCAGTGCATTATACCTAGTGGCAGTACATTCTTTTCTGGCAAGAAAGATGATAAAATGCAGATTGAAACATTTGCTGTTTTGGAAGCAATGCATGTAAATCCCACAAATTGTAAGAAGACAACTAGGCTGAAACTAAAGATCAGTTTAAACAGTACCTTCTGACTGGCCTCCTGGTGAGCAAAATTAATTTTCAATTAAAGATCAAGTGAGTGTCCCATAAACAAGGATTGCCATAATGAAAGGTAATCACAGTATTTTTAAATTGATTCCCTCATTAAACTACAAATTACAGATCAAAAATATGAAGCACAAAGGAATGCTACCTAGTAAAGATTGGGGAAAGCGTTCAATATAATCCCCCCCAAAAAAATTATGCTCTATTGAAGCAGTATAAATTTTGAAGCTCAACCTAAATTTAGCAGTCTGTGGTAATTTGAAAACCAGACAAATAGAAAACAGTTTTTAACAAATTGAAATGCGTCCAAATATATTTCCAAACAAAATACTGTTTGTTGGTGTTTAGTTTTTTAAGTCTAAATGAAATCCAAAAGTAGAAGAAATAAAATAATTTAATACAACACGAACAAAAGCATGAGTAAGAATGTGGAGTGATTTTTTATTTCCTGACACATTAGAAAAAACAAATTTTTAAAAACTATTTAGTGGATTTCTGCCAGAACATTGTTGCTAAATGGTCCTACCAATGAATTATGGTCAGATGGGAGGGGGGGGGGAGGTGTTGAAAAATCATGAGGAAAAAAAATAGCGAGACAAGCTTGAGGAGAAGGTATGGCAGATGTCAGCACACATCCTCGAAAGAGCACTGGTTACCATACCAGAACTGAATGTCATACCTTAAACAGAAAAGATTGTAAATTAAACATAACATGAAAGTTTACAAGTGTTACACAAATATGAAAGAGCCCATGTGATAATTTGTCACTCTCCAATGTTAATGGCCAATGCGCCAAACATTGTTGAAATTTTTAAAAAGCTGTTTACACTATCAACACTTCTAATAAATAAACCAAATTCCTGTTCCAATTCAGATAAAAAAAAAATTAAATACAAGAAACAGATTGACGACCTTGGTTATGAGAGCCTAAAGTGATTCTGCTCTATGGTTGCATGAGAAGCACCTGTGTGATAAAAGGTTTATCAATATTTGGCATTGCCAAAACAGGTGGGTTCATAAGTACCAATTTGTGTATCAAAAGCCTTCTGATCCTGTTAATTCCATGCAAATTTTATTTCTTTGCTGCAGCTCATGATGGATGCCAAATTTGGAATAAATTTAGGAAAAAATGGCAACCATTCCCAAAAATGAAGCCAAATATTTGAACATATAGAAATTTTGTTCTAGCAGGTTCAATTGAAATACCGTGATGTAAAATTAAATGACCCGAAAAGGAAATCTCTGATGAAGCAACTTCTAATCTAGACAAACTGCAAGACTGCCATATATAAGGCTGGTAAAAACGTGACTTAAATGCTTCAGATTTGATTTAAACAATTCAGGTTCTTAACAAGACATTTAAACAGTATTTAAACTTAATATAGAATCCACAGCTTAGAACACTAGCATTTATGTATCGGTCGACAGTCCACAAGGAATCTTTTTTAATTTAAAAATATTCCAAGGATTGGAGAACACTATGGTCAGGAATGCTTATCTAACGATATCTGATAGTATCCGTTTCAAATAAAGTATAGTGAAAACTTTGCATTGTCGAAAAAAACTGCACAAAAGAATGTAGGTTATCTGTGTCCTAGCATCTGTGTCTTAATAGACTGTAGTCAATAAAAAGACAAAATTCAATTATTTGGTTTAGAAATCAAAAAGCATGAGCTAGAATAAGAACTATCAGATGACTCAACATCTTGTTCTAACATTGCATCAATATGTTGCTGTAAAATCTTAAGCTTGGGCAAAATTAAGTTATAAGGTGTGAAATAATAAGCATAGATTCCAGTGATAGAATATTGCTTATTACATGCTATAGCCAAATATTCCATGAAAACTTTGTAGATTAGTTACAAAGATGCAACTGTTCTTCCACTGATAAATCCAAAGTAAGACCTTATAAAGGAGTATGTTGAATTAAAGAGGGTTACAAATTACATGAACTAAGAGAAAACTTGACTGCACTGTAAAGGAAAAAAGGAAAGGAGTAAGAAAAATGTGCAAAATTCAAGGTCAATTTTGTAATAAATTGTGCGTCTAAAATATCATATGGAATATTCTTGCAATTTAATGTAGACCATGGATATACCAAATAACTTCAGTTATACAAGAAGTAATAGTAAGTCGTAACTGTACTGAAAAATGTTTTGCAGTAAATTTATGATTTAGAAAATTTAAAGAACTTCCAAAATCAAATAAAGCTATAATAGAAATTGTAGAAAATAGAACATTGTATAAATCGCAGACTGTAATAGTCAAGATGATAGTCAAGATGGAGTATGTGCATATTGTGTCAGCTTATGATGAAAACAAATTTGTTCCATATGACCTGTCTTTTTACAAAAGGTGCAAAATTGTTGAAATTAAGATTTGTTACTGTGCTTGGACGGATGTACAAATTTGTTTTTCAGAATTTGTAATATGAAATATCAATTCATATTTCTATACATAAAAACAAAGGTGAGAAAAATCATCTCCCCCCTCCTGACTTGCATATTATAATTTAGCCAGAAATTGCATTTGCAAATGCAGCAGGGGGGGGGGGGGGGAGGCAATTAAAAATCTTTAGCATGAAAATGTGAAAATCTAATTGAGCATCTAATGCACCCTGCACTAAGAGTAATGTTACACTCAACAATATTCAATGATAAATCCTTGATGGTATGTAGTATGCTTAGTGTTCAAAAAACAAAAACAATCTAGAAAATTCAATACCTCCTAGGCTGAATTAACCAAAAATGAGCTCCCAACTAAAATGTTGTAATGGTTTAAAAGAAATAAAAACTATTAGTGAAGGAGTTTGTATTGTCCTGTGATAAAGTTTAGACAAAGGAGCACATTTGCTAAAATTAAATGAGGCTATCTGTTCTCTCATTAGGGTTGCAATACATTGGCAGATTTCTTTTTTAAGTTGTACTAAATCATTTAATTCAGGAGAAATTGAATATAATCTATATAATGTGCAACATGTGCTCTTCAAAGATGTAATACTGAAGTTGAAAAAGGAGTTAGCTGCTTGTCTCAAGTATTTAGAAGTTTTTGGAAAGTAAATTTTGTATCTTATATATAATGTGAAATATATGTTGGAGGAAAAATGTGTGATATCTGGTTCTTGATTCATATTCTCTTTAAGTAATTGAAGAGAGGTTCAAGTATGCAAAGAATTGTATTGCAAACTATGTAATTTCACATTGAACAAAGGTTCTTTCTGTAAAAGCTCAGTTTGCAAATACCATTAGATACAATAAAGACAATGAAAGAAAGTTCTTCAGGTCTTAGCCAGCACGTTTTAAATAGCATAAACATGCTATGGGAATACATGTCAAATAAAATTACACAAAGCAAGCCATCTATGAAGTATCCAAAGTGAATTTTATATGACCTTGCAAATCTTCATAATATTGCTACCATTTTGTACTGTTGTGTACAACTTGTCTATTTACCCAGAGTCCCAATCTGTTGTCAGCCTTATAATGCCTAAAGGTCTAAAGTTGAAGAAATGGTTACCAAAATTATCAAAAATAAATAATCTCCATTTAACTATTTATTAAATCCATAGAAGCAGTTAATTTCTTTTAAATTGAACTTTGTTGAATTTAACCAAAAAGAAATGAAGATAGCTAGAATTAAAAGTAAACATTTGAGTCAATAACATTAAACAACACTCAATTTAAATTTCCTGGAACATGTTTCGGAGGTTAGTTTCCTTCATTTCCACACTGACTGATTGTTGGTGGTGAAGCTGGTCTATTCATAGATTGCTCTGGTGGAGGTTCTATGAACTTGTACAATGAGTCGCCTTGGTGGTATCAAAGTCGATAATTCTATTTTTGTTTTTCCAAATGAAAATTTGTTCTCAGGTTGCCAATTCCTGCTTTCCAGTCACATTTTCAATAGTTTTGGCCCTGGGTCTGTCATGGTATTCTGTCCAAAAAATCTTGTTATATTCACATGACTTTCTCTATATCTCTGCAATAAATTATTTTTAAAAAGCTTATGCTTCTATTTACTTCCTGCTCATCGAGAAAAAATCAGCAGAAATAGTCTTATTACTTGCTTCCCTGTAAGTAGAAGCGAAATAAGGGAGTAACATAGGTTAAAATGATAGCAAAAGATGGTTGCTATGTGACTGAAGTTCCTTTGTTTGTATGGACAGGAGTTGACAAATTCCTGCATGAGAAAAGTACAAGTTTTTTAAGGCTGAAATAAAAAACAAGGAATATCTAAAAAAAAAAAAAACAATCAACTCCACGAAAAAAATGTATATAACATAAATTGTGTGTTTTAATGTGCTCTACATTTGTTGTGTGGTAAGTTTTTGTCTATCTCTTACGGTTTACCAGTTACACAAAATTCCGTAAAATTCATCCAGAATAAAGTAGTCTTCAGAGGCAATTCCCAGAAAATTCAAGATATACATTTTATTTGTCAGGTAAATAGCTTTAATATACGATATTTTAATCAAAATTGTTGGAGCCATTTTTAGAAAATCAAAATTTTCGAAAAAGGTTCTATTAAAGGGTAGTTTGGGGTGGGGATTTTTCCCAAAATCTTTGTGTTGCATCCCTGGGAGATATTGAACTTAAATACCAAGTTTGGTATTTTACAGACTTTTTGTTTTTGAGTTAGTGTTCACACACACACACACACACACACACACACACACACACACACACACACACACACACCTTTTTCTGAAAATGCTTTTTTTGGATACAGGGGACCCTAAAACGTATATTTCTGGTGAAATCTCGGTATCAAATTTTTTGGTTGAGTGCAATACCTTCTCTATACACTATGTACATAGTACGTATAGAGAAAGTAAAAATGAGTAGCAACTGCTGATTTCTCTAGGTGTTTGTGTTTTATTAATCTAAAGTGTTCCTTGGTTCTTGTTTCCAGTTTCTTCCTGGCATATAATTTTCCCAGTGTTTACAATTTGTTAATTTTTATTTTAATGCCAGAATTTAATGTGACAGAAAGATATATATTTTTTACTTTCTCTCTGCGTATTATGTTTAGTGTATAGAGAAGATTAATTACATTGCACCAAAAATTTGATACTAATACTGGAAATATGTTTCGAGACCCCCTGGATAAAAAAAAAACAGCTCATTTTTAGAAATGTGTGTAGCATAGCTCAAAAACAAAAATAATATTAAATACCAAACTTGGTACTTAAGTTTGGTATCTTTCAAGGATGCAACACAAAGATTTTCAAGAACCCCCCCCCCACACTCCCAACTACCTTTTGCATGGTACATTTTTCGAAAATTTTGATTTTCTCAAAAATGGTTCTAATGATTTGGATTAAAATACCATATGTTTAAGATATTTTTATGACAAACGAAATGTATATAATTGAGTTTTCTGGAAATAGCCTCTGAAGACCTTTCTGGATGACTTTTGTATAACTGGCATACCGTAAGAAGTGTACAAAAACTTGCTACACAAAAAATGTAGATCATATTAAAACACACAATTTATGGTTTTTTTGTAGAGTTAAGTTTTCAAGATATTCTGGATTATTGGTTTCATTTTACCCACTTAAACTTATTTTTTTCTTGTTTCATGTTTGTTTACCGAACCTCAATAGTTTCACATGACTACTGGCTTTTAAAGGACAAGTCAGTGCATTTTATTTCCCTTTTATTTACAAGAAGCTAGTAATAAGACTGATTCTGCTTAGGTTTATCTTGATTAGATGATTTAGATAACAGAATAATGTTTTGAATAAAAGGCTTATTTACCAAATAGCTAGAGGATATCATGTGAATGGAACACATTAGATTTTTTCCTTTCTACTTACAAGGAACTAAATAATGAGGACAATTTCTGCTAATGTTTATCTTGACTATCATGAAGTAGATAGAAGAATATGCTTATTAACAATAATTTGTCATAGAGAAAGTCATGTTTTTTTAACCAGGTTGGTTATATGGATAATGAAAGGCATTGATGAATGATGCTCAAATGATCTCTGGATTCATGGAGCTTGAAGTTATTAGACATTTGTCTTCTCAGGATAAGGGACCCTCCCCCTCCCCAAAAAACCTTATCAGGATAAGTTACTGTAAGCGCAATTCGAACTTGGAGCCAAGATGCTATATAAGAAATTTAGACTTGCAGATCTAGCATACATGTTTGCTAAAGTTAAGTGTTCCTCCTAGAGAGTTCTGTAATGTCTCTGTTGGCTTCTTCATCGTCCAGCCTACATGCTGGGGATGATGATGCTGGCAACTATTTCTCCTACATAGTAATATAGTATCCAAACCAAGCTAAGCCAGTGTTCTATAGGCTTATAGGCTTGCATATGCCAAACATATAAAACATGGAGACTTAAGACAGGATGTCAAACATGGCATAGCAATAACACTGCAGATGTAGACTGTATTAGCCTATTTTAAGAACAATTTCTTTTCTGTATCTTAATAAATTAGCTGCAAATCTAATACATTTGCAATTGTCAGGTTTGCAACCTTAAAAATATGTACCTGCTCAGCACTGTGCCTTGTATAATTGGATTGTGGATAACCAAGGTTTTATTGTAATTTTAATGCTTCCAGTAGGCTTAGAAGTATCCAACATTATCATAGAATACTGCATTTATTTACACAACAAAAAAATCTGATGTTTTATTTGCATGAAACCAATCCTGCAACAAGGTATTCATAGAGAAGCTTATTCTTATATCTACTTCATAATAGCAGAAATGTATTGTTTAGTTCCTTGTAAGTAGAAAGAAAATAATGGAATACACTAATCTAAGCAGTAATCAAATCTAGTCACTATGCGAAGACATTGAAATTTGATTCTCTTAGCATAAGATTCTCTCTTATGGTTTACTAGTTATACATGTCATTTAAAATGAATAGGACTTGCAGCTTATTTCCAGATAGTCAAGATATACATTTCATTTATCATAAAAACGTCTTAAACATATGGTGTTTTAATCAAAAACATTCGAGCCATTTTTGAGAAAATCAAAATTTCTGAAAATGTTCCATGTAAAGGGTAGTTTGAAGAAAGGGGATTTTCTTAAATCTTTGTATTACATTCGTGGAAGATGCTGAACTTCAATATCAATTTTAGTATTTAGGCTAAATATCAATTTTAGTATTTAGGCTGTTTATACACATACATATACATTCTTTTTCTAAAACTTTTCATTGTGGATTTGTATATTTCTGGTGAAATCTTGATTTCAAATTTTGGGTGGAATACAGTACCCTCTCTAACTACTATTTATTGTACATGGTAGTGAAAGTAATATACAGTATGAATACTTGTATCCTGGTTCTCCACTTTAATAGTAGTAATAATAATAATAATATAATTATTTTTACTTCCAAAATAAATAGAGACTAGATATTTCATTTGGAGTATTTCAGTAAAAATTGCATAGAAATCCTTCAATTTGCTTCTGCAAAATTTTCTGCAACTTTTCCAAGATGTTAAATGTAGTTCAGCTTTTCATCTTTAGCTTACATACAGTCATTGTGAGGAAACTTGAGTAATTTGGTTAAAGCCTGGTAATTAAATGCTTAAATAAATGTCTTTAAGGTTTTAATGTTCTAAACAGTTGATGGCCAATAGTAGATCAGAGATGTAAAAATTGCATGTGATTAAAGTTTAATCAAATTCAACTTTTAGTATGCAACTTTTTTTTTAATAGCAAATACAATGCAGACCTACAGGATTATTTAATAAATAGACCTTGAATGTTAGGCTAAATCCTTATCTTTAATGAATAAACCAAACCACTTGTATAAAATAAAGGTATCAAGATCTGGGTGCATAAAATGCTTGTTTTATCCTGGAACCCATTTTGAGGTCTTAGAGCCTAAAAGTGTCAGTTAAAGAAACAACACAAATAGTGCGCTTCATGTAACAATGAATAGTTGTGCAACACTCTTAAATATTAGTTTGGTATCAAGTCGTCGTAATAATTTGCTTGTAGGAATAAGAAAGTTGTGGAAAAGTTGGTTTGTTTTAACGCTTAAGCTGTAGAATTCAAAGTCCTTTATGTTCACTTAAGTCACTTGTTTGCAAACCTTTGGTTTTGGTCTATTACTGCATTATTATCAAGAAAAGTCAGTGATCGGTTTGTAATTTCCTGACTCAAATATCACGTTTTTTATTATCAAATGATTCAAGTGAATGTTTGTCAGTCAATGTCTTGAGTGTTTCAATAAATTAATCCCATATTTAATATTCATCTTTCACATAAAACTAATGAACTTTATTCACATCTTCAAGCTTTTCCTCTTTATCACT
Organism: Hymenopus coronatus; assembly: GCA_030762935.1. Taxonomy (NCBI): domain Eukaryota; kingdom Metazoa; phylum Arthropoda; class Insecta; order Mantodea; family Hymenopodidae; genus Hymenopus; species Hymenopus coronatus. The sequence continues at coordinate 101,350,126 of CM060888.1, read as the reverse complement.
TCTGTTACTGCATCTCAAATGGTTCTACATTGTTCTGAATATGTTGATTTTGTATTCATTATTTTGGGAAATGGATCATCATCAGCGCTGCAACCTTTTAGTTCTAATAATGTGTAGGTGCTGTCCTCAGCCCCACTAAATGATTATTTTTGAGCAACTTGGGTATTAGCAAATAAATGCATTATTTAAGATACTTCAAAAATATTTCTAGCTATACCATTTCTGTTACTGTGTAATATCTAAAGCTAATTGTCTTCCTTAAATTTATAAGCATAGAAAATAAAACATTTAGTTTGTAGAACTGCACTTTTAGGTGCCTAAAGCTGTAGCTTAGTGATTATTTTGATAACTATAAAGCTTATTTTTAGTGGCTAAAAATTGGTATTTAAGGGTTTAAAAATTTGAGTTGTATTTGTTACACTAAACTGCAAGAATTTCTTTACACCAACCAAGATAATTTTTTATCTTTTCCACAACCACACATTCATCTTCACCATTGTACTTTGCTAAAGTTCACAAATATAGAACAGGGTAATGTGTCTTGGAGATGATTTCCCTGCCTCCCCTCAGGTATTCACTGTATGTTCTTTTATCAATGCCATTGATAATAAAGTGAATTTGTGCTGTCCCTCTAGTAGCAGGAAAACCTTAATGTTATGCCATTTGCTTATGAGGCAACTTTAAAATTGTACCTCTAGAGGTAGATTTTTGTACTTGATGGTTTGGAATATATTTCTCCTACTTTGACATAAGGATAACTCCACTCAGACATAAGGTTTGTGGTGTTCGTATTTAGCTTGTCAACAAAGAATAGAGCCAACATAATGTATGGTCTGGGCGGTTGTATTAGTTTGCAATACAAATTCATCCAGAATCCTACGATTGCTTTCTCTTCCACAAACTATCACTGCTTCTTCTCAGTAGAGATGTGTCTTCAGTGTAGGCCCACCAGTCAACTAGGTTACATAATAAATAGCAAACATAAAAAATGCAACATTTTGCATTCTAGTCCAAATGTGGGTGTGTTGTAGGATTTGCCTAGTGTTCTTTTGGCTATGTGTGCATTCAAAATTTGCATTTCTGCTAAAGTGAACTGAATAGATGGAATTGCTGTAGTATAATTGTATTTGAATTATCAAACTATTATGTTGTTGGCTGCGTTGTAGCTCATGTTTTTTCTGTTTTGTGCAATTTATGTTAAGCTACTTCTCTAGGCACTGCCAGTTGCTAATGCTGTGCAGCTGGCTTTATAGGTGACTTGCGATCGCAGTGACAAGAGAAAAAGCTCAACATAAGTTGTGTGAAATATGTGCAATAACATAAGGTACAAGACAACATGGCCAATACCGAAAGCAGCTACCAACACATTAGAAAACAGCTGCAGAAACCTACGAATAGAGCTGGTCAAAACGGTTTTCAGTCTCGCTCGTTTCTCGCTGCCACTAACCACACTCTCACAGCCAGTAGATGCAGCTGAATGTATGGCTGGCAGGAAGAAAGTTGACTAATGAGCTTACGAGATTTTCGTTTACTCTCAAGCATCTCGCAAGACTCGAGAGTCTCGTTAATAGCAAGACTGTGGTGTAATGTGTGGAAACTCGCAGAGTCAGAATGCAAATTATCTTTAGTTTTGTTATAAATGAATATGTAGGCATTATTTGAAGCAGTAATTCGGTTATCCGTTCTAATCCAAGCACATTTGAATAGAACAAAATCTTTTTCCCTGGCGCTGGTTTGTTTTGAATACGTTGGTAGGTATTTATACGCTTCTCCTCTGTGCTACTTGGTTACCAGAAAGTAAAGAGATGACTATTGTAATTATATGTTGCATCTCCTCTTGACCTTGTGACTTATTCACCTTTCAGCTATCAAATGAAGCTGAATAACTGAAAGCAGTGCATGTGTTTATTTTGACCTGCATTTTATTACAATAAGCGTGTAACATCAAAATTAGTAATTTCCGTATTTTCTTTCAAAAATAAAAATTAAAACTCAAGGTCAGCACTTTGGAACAATTTCTTGGTCAGGTCTGAAAGATGATCAAGGGAAGTGATTAACTACAAACATCATCAGAACAGCTTTTTCAGCTGCCGTTTATATGTGGCTTTAATAGGCTGAAATGATGTTTTTGACAAGTTAAAAAGGGTTCAACTACTTTTAGATGTTTCTTATTTGTTACATGAAAAAGTAAATCTGACAAGCACACATTTACATTGCATTGGCAATATTGGCACCTCTAACAACCATTCCTTTAATTATTCATTATTTAACCATTCTTTTCTAAAATGTACATATCGCAAAGCCTTCTGTTCAATTAGGTAATTTAAAAAAAAAAAAAAAAAAAAAAAACCCATTATCACTGCTTTCACTGAACTCAGAATCCACTCTACCCTGGCCATATACCACATTGTCATGTTTGCGGAGTTGTTCAATCATCCGAGAAGTTTGTTGCTGTTAGCTCTAAATATTTGCTGTTACATTGCTTAGCGGACACTGTCTTGTAGGTACACAAAGATTTACATCCATGATACTTTTTCCTAAAGAAAATAAATATAACATTATTTAACAATTGCTAATAATATTCATCATCCTAATTTGGCAACCCTGTTACTCACTTAAAACTTTTGTATAGGATGAAGAAGTGCTATTCTGTTTATAAATCGCAATGCTAGGCAGTTTCATTTTATTGAAGATCACAGCAGCTGCAGAAATATGTGAACTGATGCGTTACGAACTGTGTTGACGGGTGCAAGCCAACGCAGCATCGAGACATAACATACCAGAAGTTATAACAAATATATAGCATTCCTTCAGTGATTAGGAAATTGCCTATAAAATTGTTAAGGGCTAAAAGTTGATAAAAGTATGCATGTTTATCTAAACGAGAAAAACATACTAAAGCAATATTTGCCTAAGATCTGTAACTTCTATTATTGCATCTGTTTAAATAATTTGAGATTTAAATAGCCTACCAAGACGGGGATGACATTTAAACTACTCACGCTAGAGAACAGGTTAAAAACGAAATGTGGTATCGCAGAATCTGCAGATATTGGTGTACATGGTGTCCATTTTTATTACAAATAAGTATTTAAATATTTTATTACTCCTAAGAAGTTTGTTGGATGAAGTAATTCTATTTTTAGTTTATCTGAAGTTTGAGTACAAGTTATGTACATAGTAACACAAATTATAGGTGTGTCATTAACGTTACTGATTCAAACATGTAAATGCATTTGGATATACATATGTGCTGTTAAACAATAAGTTATCTTGTGTTATTAATAGGGCCCAGAGTTCTAGTATTTTTATAAATGCAGTTTTAGCCTTTTATCTTCTTTTAATCTCCTCAGGTTTATAAACAAGTGTTCTAGCTTTTTCTAGGCATTTAAACATTGCTCCTGCCATTTTCCTAGCTATTTAAGCAAGTCTACGACAAAAGCTTTTTAAACATAATGTAGATAAAAAATATGAAAACTATTTTACTTCATGGGAGCATGCTATTAATATGTATAGTAATTTAAAACAATGTATTACTCAGTAAGTGCATGCTAAATCATTGTAATTAACATATCAAGCACATGTTTTTAATATATAGCACTCGCATAAAATAAAGTTCACTTGGTAGCACTGTTGCTATACACAACCAGCCACATTTGCAAATTTTCTGTTTTTAATATATTCCTATCGGCAAAAAAAGATCTTTCAACATCGCAAGATGTCATTGGCGCATACTTCATTTGCACAATTTCTATACCAAGAGCACATGAACGCTCAAAACAAAACTGAACAAATTGCTAAGAAAAATTGTCAATTCAAATGAACTGAAGCAAAACAAAAACCAAAACTTAGATTTAGCGAGTTTTAGGTCTTAATGTCCCATTTAGCTTTTTTAGGCTGAATAAGATTAGCACCACTTGAAACATGAAAGTATTTTGAAGCTTTCTAATTTACAAGGGGAAAAATAGATTAAAACAAAAAAATCGGATCCCTAGTAATTACGTAACCAATTTATTCCACGGATCATACGTCAACTTCTCTGTCTGTAATTATGAGAATTCTCTAGTCACCTCGCTCGTGAGCACTAGTTCTCTGTACACGAGACTCTCATTGCCACACTCTTGAAACACAAGCAAGAGCAGCACGGGTTTCGACTGGCTCTATCTATGAATTTATTATTTAATTAAAACTACTTAATTTGAGACCTTCTGTAAAACTTATAAGTTTCTCATGATGCTAGTGGCAATAAGAACACATTGAGTGGAATTGGGTTTACATCACTTCTAGTTCAGTCAATTTAAAGCCTAAAAAGAAAGAAAGAAAAAAATTCAGCAGTTTGCAGATATCACATAATGTTTGATTCTTTCTTGCAGCAGAGCCACAGTTGATGCTGACTGCAGGTCCTGGCATGATTGGTCCTGGCTACACACCAGCCTACCCCAATGCTTATGCCCCTGGTATGCCATATCAGGGCTACAGCATGTAGTATGGAACATCTCTAGTGTGTGCAAGACTTTTTTGTGGATGTGTGCAGTGGTAGTTGTGTGGAATAAGTGACTTGATGGGTTCGGCATTTAGACGTAATGTTGGTAACTATGAAAGTTAAGTTGCAGTTCCATTTTTTTCATTTCAGAGTGGTGGGGGACTGTTGTTATCATTAATGTCAGATTATTTTGGTTTTCCCCCATTCTTGTTGATAAATGTGTATTTCCTCTATCAGAGAAATGAAAAAATGGAAGTAATTGTAGATAGCAGAAGAGAATGAGATGATTAGAGAGGTATTAGGTAATTATATAGGCAAAGTGAAAAGCAGATTACAATGGACAGAAAGCTTGTTGCTAAACTAGACATCAGAGGAAAACTGTAATGCTATAACAGTAAGTTTTGAAGCAAATGAAAATTCCACCCAAACCTGCTTCCTCTCCCAGATAATCTAATAGGTATTGTATATTTATGAATGTCAGGCTATAACCTAGTGACTGAAACAGCAGACTAGTAAATGACAATATTGTTCCGTCATCTAGTTAATAATAGCTTTCCCTCTTTTACTTTTTTTCATGGTTTAAGAGATAGACTTCATTTGAAACGTATTACCTGCAAATGTGATCAAGTGCAATGATTCTCTCATCAAAGGCCTGACACACTTTATTAGTACTATAATTGTAAATCCATTCCAAAATGTGGAGCCACTTTGAAGGGAAACTGAAGACAGGAGAATAGTGTTAGAAATTATGTACAATATATGAATCATAATGAATAAGATTGAGGATTTGCAATTATGTCCTATTGGTTGAGTTGGAAAGACTGTGTTCTTTCCATTTTATGTGTATTACGAAAGTATATAAAGTAATTTATTGTTAACTATGATGAGCATGTTGCAAAGGTTGACCAATATATTAACTGGGTGTTGTTGCAAATCCTTCTCAGCATTCACTTTTTGTATATTTATTTTTTTGATTTATAAAAGCACTGTAATACAGTCTGTTAAAGCTGGTACACAATTATATTTACTAAACACTAACATTATATTTACTACAACAAATACTTCTTATTTCTTGTAAAGAGACGAATAAAAGATAGAAGTAATTTAATAGTAGTTATAAAATGAAGAATGTGGCTTTGAGTGGTTCTAATGAATATTTACAGATATTCTGAAGTTATTTGTGGAACAAATTATTAAAAAAGAAGAAAAAAGAAAAGCAGTCATTTCATTTCTTTTTCAGTTGTAATTCATTGGAATCATATGGAGGGGGAAAAAAATCCATTGTAATGTGGTTGAAAAGCAAATGTATCATTAAAACATATAATTCTCAAATTATGATCTAATTATTGCAACTGAAATGCTTCCTTTATTACCTACAGATCATTTTAGATATATGGTTTCTCTATGTGCTATCCTTTGTTGCCTTTCCTATACAGTTTTACTGTGTATACGTTAATCAGCTGTAGAGAGAGCACAAAAAATATGCTGTGGAAAGTGTCAAATCTAAGCTAAATATCACATCAGTTTGTGTGAAGGGGTTTAGATATTATACCTTAAAATCGGAGTGAGATCTCAATGATTATAAAAGTTATAATCCATTGTTATGTTCTTTAGCTTTATGTACATATGATGTAGAGAAGGTATTGTACTCTACCCAAAAATTCTGTCGAGGTTTCACCAGAAATATATGTTTTGAGTTCCCCGTGAGAAAGACCTTTTTAGAAAAAAGGTTCTGTGGGTGTGTATGGTATAACTCTGAAACAAAATGACCAAACATGGTATTTATGTTAATATCTTCTTAGGTTGTGGTATGAACATTTTCAAGAAAATCCCCCCCACATACTACTCTCTACATGGAAACATTTTTTAAAATTTTATTTTTCTCAAAAATGGCTCTAATGATTTTGAGTAAAATAATGTATACCAAAGATATTTATAGACAAAAAGAATATTTTGAATTTTGTGGGCATAGCCTCTGAAGACCTTTTTATTCTGGATGAGTTTTGCATGATTTCTCATAACAGTTAAACGTAAGAGATAGACAAACTTACTACACAAAAAATATAATTTCAATAAAATGCCTGATTTGTCATGTTTTTCTTGTAAGTTGACTGTTTTCAAGACATTCCTTGTTATTGGTTTCATTTTTAAACCTTTTCTCAAATGGGAGTATGCAAAGTGAACAACAGAACCTAATTGTTTCACATAGTGACCAGCTTTTAAAAGATTTGACCATAATGTACTCCCTTATTTCCCTTCTACTTGCAAGGAAGCAAGTGTGTAGAATCAACTATGCTAATGTTTATCTCAATTAGCATGATGTGAATTAAATGCCTTGGATAATTCTTTGAAAATTTGCAGTGATATCCTAATGTTTGAAATGAATGAAAAACACCTGAATTTCAAATTGACGTTATAACAGTGAAGGTTAATAATTTCTAAAGGAAATAGACCCTTTTGAGTTGCAAACATTAAACTTAAATTAAAATACTTTGATGGAAAGTATGTCTCATAGGTTCAGCAGTGTGTAGAGAAAAAACTGCAAAATTACAAAACTGTAATATGGCATTAGTGTGCCTCTCCCTACCCACTATTGTCTTTAGTTTCTACAAACTGCTGTAATAAAATTTTATTTTTCTATTTGCTTCATATTGGAAATGTTTGCAGAAAAAAGTTTTGACACTTGTTGTGGGGAAATTCTGGAAATTGCAGTTACCAAATCTTTAAAATGGGTTCCCAAATGCCCGACTTGAAAACTTCATACTTTCTCCAGGACGTTACATGAAGCAGCTTGATGGGAACTAAATCAGCAAAGTAATGAAATATTCAAGCCAATAACACTGATAGCACAACATATTTGTGAAATAAATTGTGCATTTTAAAAAGAGTCTCAGTTGCAAGACGATATGCTAGTGTAATTTGATGTAAAATCTCTTTTTTTCAAGCATACCACTAGTGATGCTACCACCATTAATTCAAAATTGGCTTAATTCAATAGGGATACACACAAATTTCTGAACACATTCAACTAACAAAATTATGCATAGAGCAGAACTACTTCCAATTTCAATCCAGATTTTACTGCCAAACAAAGTTTAGTATTGGGAAACCCTCTTTTGCCATTGTTTTTATGAGGTCCTTAATAACTAGTCACAAAAGGGTTCCCATGGATGTTTAAAATCTGGCAAAGATATGTGGATGACAATTTTGCAGTAGTTCCAAAGAAGATATGCAGCACACAGTAAAGCTGTTAAATTTGTAAGAAAAAAAAAAACAAAAAAACATAACATTCACGCTAGAAACCAAAAAGGATTAACTTCCATTTCTGGATCTAAAAGTAATAAAAAAAAATGTACACAGAATACACATTGGAATCTACAGAAAACCATCACAGACAATTGTATAAAACCAAATGCTATAATCCAAGATCTCATAAACAAGCAGTTTTCAATAGTTTAACACAGGCTTGTGAATATACCACTCTCAGAACATGAATATGAAACAGAATACAAAAAAATAGTTCAAGTTGCAGAAATAAATGGTTTCCAAAAGTTGTTAGTAGACAAAAAAAGTAAATTCAGCAAAAACGAAAGAATTATTAAAAGAAACAACCATGCTCAATGTAAAACAAGAGGAAAAAGTGTTTCAAAAAATTTAAATATCGTACACATACATTTAACAAATTCATAAACACGTTTAAAGAATACAACAAACAGTTGGATTCAGTTAGCAAATACACCATAAAAAATGTACTTGGCTCCACCACTAAAGACAGCAACCCATCAAATAAAAAATCCAGAATTGACCAAATAGAATGCAACTATGCAACAAGGTTTTCATTGGGAAAGCCAAGAGGTACCTGGAAACAAGAACCAAGGAATACTTCAGATGCATAAAACACAAACATCTAGAGAAACCAGCAGTTGCTACCTATTTTTGGGAAATCCGTGAGACTTAGAACTGAAACTATTGAAACATGAAACAAGAAAGCAGGAATTAGCAACATGGGAACAAATTTTCATTTGGAAAAAAAAAATAGAACTATCAACTTTGATATCCCCCAGGGCAACTCATTGTTAAAGGTCATAGAGCCACTACCAGAGCAGTCGATGGATAGATTGGCACCACCACCACCACCACCAACGATAAGTTGGTTTATGGTTGACAATGGAGGAAACTAGCCTCCGAAACATGTTCCAAGAAATGTAAATGTGAGTTTGTTTAGTTTCCTTAATCTACTCAATGTTTACTTTTAATATTGTGCATACATAAAGCTAAGGCACATACATCTGCAATTTGTACTCTTCCAAAACATAAAATACAGGATATAAATAAAATGTATAAACATTTCTTGATTGTGCTCCACATGAATGCCACTGTTGGCGCCAGTTTGATTCTGTTCATTACTATCTATTTCATTATATTTGTTTTCATTCCACAGTACACAAACAACGGTCATGACCATGTATGAGAGAACCACGTTCACTAATGGGAAAAATTGGGACCATCAAACCCTTGCATAACGTGCATGCATAATAATCGGCTGCTTTGAAGCCATTTCTATACCACATTTTGTAATGGAGGGAGTACTAAATTTTTAGAGAAGACCTGCTTCACATCTAACTTTACCATTCTCATTTTTTGAAATTGTTCTTGATGCAGGAAACACTGCTTTCCAACTGCATTCAAACTTTTACAAGCATCCTCACATGCACATCTTCAAGTTGACAGTAACTTCAGTGTCATACTTGCAGAATCAAAAAATGTTAACAAAATGTTCCATCTATCTATATCTGCAAAAAAGTTGTATAAACCTTGAATTAATCAAAAAAACTGCATTACAGCTGTGCAGCATTGTGAAGTTCACTAGATAGTAAGTGAGCCAAACATGGAATAAAGAAATTTAGTGTTTAGCTCCTTGAGTCTTGCCTGTAGTCCTACCAGACATGTTGACTGCATTATTACATGACTAACCTCTACAGTTTGGTCCATGTTCTAAAGAATTCAAAACTGCTTCAGAAAACTTCTCTCTAGTATGGTCTTTATTTTTTATAAAACGGAGAAATCTTTAACTGAGAGTCCAATTTCAATTAACCGAAATAATGCTTATACTTAACTGTTCACATTGAATATACCTGATGCAGAATCTGCTGTGACTAAAAATATTTGAAAGAAATAACTTAATTATCTATTTTTTTGGTCACCATAAGATGTATTAAATTTTCATAAGTTATTGGTTACAATTAGGCACTAAATCCTTTTCTGGGATTACCAAACTTTTGCTATGTGGTCAGCCTAAAAAATATCGTTCTACAATTCCAGACACATTATGCAATTTTTATTATCAGAGCCATATAGCTCTTTCAGCTATTCATTTTCCAGCATGCTCCATCACTTAAATCATAAATGTTTCAAATTGAGATGTATCACCAAATAATTTACAACATGCATAGAGCAATGATCCTTGGCGTAGAGAATGTAAGAGAAACTGATAATTTCCACAGACACCCTTGAAACAGTTTTTTGCCACTAAAATAAGCTATTACTAAGAAAACACAATCCTCTGCTTTAGAGAGTAAATGTTCAACATCCTTTCAGAATTCTGAAAGTTGGAACTTCCATATTCTATTTACCTTGTATAACTCTAGTTTTATCTGCACTTTCAGAGCGACACAGCTCACTTTAAATTTTACCACTAAAATTGAGGTATTTTCTGTCAAAAGTTTGCTATTCCTCTGTTTTCTTCAGATTTCTTTCAATTTACAGCACTAGATCATCCATCCAAACCACTACCATGAACTGAAGATGAACAATATTGGAAACTGAACATATCAAAAACAGAACCAACTCCACTGTGACCAATTGGTACTCAACGTTACATACCCTAATGGTACCAACCAAGCCATTTGTGTTGTGTATGTCGCCAACATAACCATAAATGGATGACGATTATTGAACAACATGCAACACGAGGTCTTGTAGGTTACATGAGAAACAATAACATGGAGAGCTATCTCATACTGCAGCCTAAGAGATTACTGCATTCATACACGCAAGATATTACACAGCTGGACTAGTAGTAAAATACATGTTAATGCAATGCATATTAAAATTATACTTAAAAAATCTTGTGTATTTCATTCATATGACTTTCTTTAGCTGTTGCACTAACAAACCTTCCTTACAAAAGATTATTCTTTTAGCTAAGTCCTGCTAATGGATATAAACATTAGCAGAAATGGTCTTATTGTAAGTAGAAGGGAAATAAGGGAATATTCAAATCAATTTGTCTTTAGCGTTCCTGGGAGTAAAACAAGAGATGAAACGAAAGTTAATTCCCATTTTGAGAAATCTTTAAGTAGTTTAAAACTGAAAGCAATAACAAAGAATATCTCGGAAACTGTGAACTCTAGAAAGAAACAGAAAGAAAAAAAAATGTATATGACATTTGTGTGTTTTAGCAAGATCTACATTTTGTGTAGAAAGTTTTTGTCTATCTCTTATAGTTTTGAGTTATAAAAAAGTCCTCATTTCTCACCGGGTTCAATACCAGATATCTGCATATGGGATTTGTGGTGGACTTGGGCAGGTTTTCTCCAGTTTCCCCCACCATGCATTCCACAGTGCTCTATCTTCATTCCATCTATCATTAGTGTCATCGCCTGCAGTGCCAGAGTAGTAAAAATGGACATTAAACACTATAAAAAAAATTCCAGTGCTGAGCAAAACTATGTCAGAAGTATGACCTTGTTTACAGCAGCAGTGCAAAAACATTGTGCAGTTGGTACCCAGTTCATTGGCTCTCCCAGGTTTGTATATTATGGTCTGTATGTTATATATGGTACAATAAAACTAAAATTGGCAGCACCAAAAGAGCTTTTTAAAACCGAATACTGGTCAGAATGAAACAACAGTTTGATGACTATCCAATAATTTGATACCTGTTATCTGAGAGTGCCATTATTAATAGCTAGTGGGGTCCTTTTTGAAACAATACATAATGAAGTAGTATGTCCCTCCAGCAGAGGAATTGAAAACTGGTTCCCTAGTTTAGACAACAGCAAGTGCTAAATTTACTCTTTGCAGAAGGGATGTTTAATGCTAAGCAGTGTAGGTATATATTCAACATCATTTTTAGATGGCATAATAAGTAATTTAGATACTGCTTAATGTTAAAACATTCCATTATTACTTACTCTAGTGCACATGTATAACTTAGTAGATAGAGAAGGTATTGTTTTCCACCTAAAAAGATTGAAACACATGGATATTTTGAAAAAGGTGTGTCTGTGTATGGGTGGGTGGGAGTGTGTATGTACGTACATGTACGAACAGCATAAAAGCCTGTTAAATAACAAACTACGTGACACAAATATTGTCACCCCAACCTATCCTTGACATGAAAAAATTGTCAAAAATTTTGATTTTCTCAAAAATGGCTAACAATTTTGTTTAAAATACTGTATATTAAAGATATTTACATGACAAATAAAATGTATATCTCAAATCTTTTGAGAATAGCCTCTGAAGTCCTCTTCATTCTGAATGACTTTTGCTAAGCTGTTAAACCGTTAAGAGATAGTCAACTGCTTACCACATAAAAAACTTAGATCTCCTCAAAACACACAATTTATATCCTTTACATTTTATTGTGGAGGAACCATTTCTGAGGTGTTCCTTCCTATTGGTTTCTCTTATTAAATTCTTTAACTTTTATCAGAGAGGAAGTCGCTCATGTTTCTTTTGTTTTATTCCTGGCCAAGCAAAGAAATAAATTTCAATGGCAATCCCATAGCAACAACTTTTAAAACATTTGAACTATTGCTTTAGCATAGTGCATTCCTGTAGTTCCCTTCTACTTATACAGAACTAAGTAAAAGAACATTTTGTTAATGCATTAGAAAGAAGGATAATCCTTTGTAAGAAGTTTGGTTGTAGAACGGCTACAGAAAGTCAGGGGAAAGTAACACATGAGAGAGTAACGCTTAACACATGTGATGCTTGTAACTTGTTTACTATTTCTTTCTTCCTTTATTTAAATAAGGGCAGCATGCACCAACCTAGAGCTAACTCTAATTTTGCAGTAACTATGATTAAATCAACATTCTGGAACTTCCTTATGAGAGTAAACTACTACTGAAGTATTTTATTTATTTTAGATATTCACAGAATAAATTACTTAAGAAATAAATGTTGGAGAGCTCCTGTCATGTAAAATCATACTATGCAAATAAACAGAACATAAGAATTTACTCTCGTGACTTAGAACAACTTGTCTATCAATTTTTGCAATTCTGTAGCATATTTGCAGGACGGAATGACATGCTTGTGGATTCCATAGCTTACATTGATTTCGATGGGGGGATTAGATCTTGAGACAAAGAAAACGACAGGAATGTGATAAGTCAAGACCCATTATGATACTTAAAACAGAGTTCGAGGAATGTTTCGGTATTAGGAAAGAATCGTTTACATTCATTTTGAACCTCTTAGGAAAACATTTATAACAAAACACAAGACAAGAGTTCAGCTATATCACTCAAAACTAAAAATGTGCCCTACAATTGTTTTGTACTGAAGCATTCAATAACGAAAATACAAAGCCATCATAAGTTCGTGCATCCCCCAAGAAATTCACTCACCGGTTGTCACTGGTGACAAAAGCAATGATGACACTTATCATGGACAGTATATCTGCAGAACCATGAGCAGATCATCATTTAGAGAGAGAGAGGAATGGTCTGTGTCTGAAGGCTTCTTCTCTGCTGTTTTGATTGCAGCAATTCATATCCCATCCATTGAAGAAATGGTCTATACCTTTTGGGGTCTAGACATACCTGTGATATTCAAGAATAGGCCAAGAGCTCATGTTTTTGCCAACATTATGAGCGGCTCTCTTTTTGTCATTATGTTCTTCCCAGGTGGTGAAGTAGCAATTCTTTTTCTAATGCAACAGATCCTACCATTTTCAAAACTTCCATTTGCATTAATGAGATCTGCTAAATTCCACTCATGTGACAAATGAAAGCAGCACAAAGTTATTCAGCATTAACTCCCAATTTGCCCTTGATATAACATGTACATTATCATTTCAGGTGCAGCAGCTTTCCATTTCAAATCCAAGGCATTATCAAATTGGTGTATGGACAAAGCCAGAACATTCACATTTTTTTTTCAAGGTAGAGGTGGTGGTCAATGTTCCAGAAGTTCTGAAAATAAAAAATGTATGTCATAAAATTGCTAGATCGTTGCATCAATTTACTGCCAGAAAGGAATTTTAATAAAACTAAAGTGCTAATTATTAAAATTTAATAATTAATAAGGTTGGTGAAGGTTAAAGTGAAATTGTATTTAGCAAAAATATAAAATAAACAGCAATAAAATCAATAGTCAGGCTTTAAAAAAAGGAAATATAACCGGCATCAACAAGAAGAATAAATTCTATAAACACTTTAGCTGAAGAAGTGAAAATTGAAAAAAAATTATGATAAAGATGCACAAGGAGGTTAATCTATAAGGAAATTGGTAGATATGGAATAAAAAGAAGATGGTGAAGGTAATATGTTGAATCTAAAGTATTGTTATTATTATTGTTATCATTATTATTATTATCATTAATAAAGAATGCTGTTTAGATGTTACAAGCATCTCAAAGGAGTCTAAAGACATCGTGATATAAAAGAAGGGAAAGAAACATAGGTGAAGAATTGATACTTTTGATTTGCTTATGGAAGACAATATTGTGATCAGCTTTTATTATTCAAAAAGACCTATGGTATTTCAAACAATTTTTTTTCTTAATTTCCATTATCATTCACAGGAGATTGAACGTGTTGAAGGGGATTAAACATGACTGCCACATTACAGATAAATACGTAATGGTTTAAGCAGTGCATAGTATGGAGCATTGTCTAAAACAAACATGGGATGTTATAGAATGATGATCCTTAAATCAAAAGTAGAAAAATGCGGAAATACACTGCCTGACAAAAAAAGTTGAGCACCCAGGAGGAGTGGTTAGAAGTGAATGAAAGTACATGTGATGAAAGATTGTGTACGTTTATTGCACTGATTACAATTTGGGATGAAAGAGTCAAGGCCTTGGCAGTTATAGGTGGAATGTGGGTGCCAGGTCAGTGGGGTGTCGCACCCCCTCTGGTCACAGTGCATGCCCTTATACGGTTCAGAATGGTGTCAAACAACCTATGGATACTCTCCTGAAGCAAGTTTGTCCACAGGTATTACAGCTGTCCCTCCAGATCCCACAGGTTGGTACTGGGACGGAGTCCCCTTCCAATGTCATCCCACATGTGCTCAATGACGGAAAGGTCCGGAGATCTTGCTGGCCACTGGAGGGTATCAACATGTTCTAGGCAGTCCATTGACATACGTGCTGTGTGTGGGCAAGCATTATCTTGTTGGAACACTGTCCCAGGGTGCTGTGCCATAATGGGTAGCACGGACGCAGAATGTATGTGACATATTGCTCTGCCATCAAAGTCGGCCGAAGCACTATTAAAGGTGACCTGTATGCATATCCTATGGCTCCCCACACCATGATGCCAGGGGTTTTGCCTGAGTGTCTCTCCAAAATATGGGAAGGATGTGCCCTCTACCCTCGATGCCACAGTACCCAAAAACAATGGTCATTAAACCTCCTACTGTAAAGAAGAAAATGAAACCTAAAGCTCATATTGATGCAGGTCTAAAAATAATTTTTGAACCATATATTGTTGCAAGTCAATTGAAAAAGCAGGGCACATCGTCCTCTGCCCATGCCTCCCGAGGGCGGCACCAGTCCAAACACAGGCACCTACGTTCTGGTGTCAATTGCATTTGGCATAACGGGGCGGTAGGAGATTCGAGTCCTCGAGACACTGCGGGAACTCGCAGGATGTTGCAGTCTCCAGTACATGCTATCGGATGGCGGGTGCCGAAGTTATCGAAGTTATGGCATCTTGCAATACTTAGTGCACCATACAACAGTCCTCCCTTGGAGTGGTGTTTTTTGGTCAACCCAAACCTGCAAGACGTGACTGAGTACTCTCATATACCCATTGATTCCAACTTTGGACCTCTGTGACATCTGAATAGCTGGCGAAATGTGTTACTTAGCTCTGTGTTGACTGGTAATAACTATCCACATGTGGTGACATCACGAATGCACTCTGATGGATGATCTACACATCCTTGTGAATCTAACCATTTACTCACACATCAATGGTATGCATGTATACCAAAGTGGGATAATTATAGAACCACTCCTTCTGGGTGCTTAACTTTTTTTGTCAGGCAGACCTTTAAAAGCTGATTGCTATGTGATTGAAATTCAGTTCTCTTTGCATGCCCAGAGTAAAACAAAAGTACTAGGAATGACATATTCCTGTTTAAGAAAAGTTTAAGTATTTTAAAATTGAAACCAATAACAAGCAATATGTCGGAAGTGGTTAACATTACAGAAAAATGTATATGACATAAATTGTATGTTTTAATGAGGTCTACATTTTTTGTGCAGTAATTTTTGTTTGTCTTTTACAGTTTACCAATTATGCAAAAGCCATCCAGAATGAAAAGGTCTTGCCTACATCTTATTTTTCACATAAATATATTTAATATAGTGTTTTAATCTAAATCGTTACAGCCATTTTTAAGAAAATCAAAGTTTTTTTAAACTTTTCTATGTAAAGGGTAGTTTAGGGTGAAAGGACTTTTTGAAAATCTTTGTGCTGTATCCTTGAAATATGCTGAACTTAACTAGCAAGTTTTGGTATTCAACTAAGGTGACCATTCGTCCTCTTATTTTTTTTGGACAGTACCCAAAATAAGACCAATGTCCCAGGCTATATCTGTCACCACTTTTGTCCCCAATTTCAGTAATACATAAGTTAATATACCGGATATAATATTAATAATAGTATGAATTGAATTTTTACATGTGCTGATATTCGTAAAGTTCATTTTCCTTAGGTAGGCATTATAAATGATTGTATAAGTAGCAACTAGTGCAGCGGTAGCAGTTATCTCCTGTCGGCCTCAGCAATGGCCAATGAACACAACTTATTTGTAAACACTGGTTAGCACTAATGTGTCAGTGTGTCAGCTGTCTAGGTGTCTGCCAGTTTAATTTATATGTGAAGTCTGAAAGAGAAAGTTGCAGAATGTTTTCAAGAAAACGTTTCATTTCAATGATTTGTTAAAAGCAGAATTTCCATTTATTATGCAAGTTAATTCAGAAGATAGAACAGTAACGAAATGTACCATGTGCAGTTCAAGCTTTTCAATAGGTATTGGTGCGAGGACATCAATAACTGATCATCTAAATGCAAAACACAAGACTGCGCTACTAAGTAGATATCAGTTGGGAAGTGTATCAGATTACCTTGGTAAACTAGAACCATCTAAAAGTGAATACAACATGGCTCTTTACGAAGGAACGTACGCATATCACACTGTTGATACCATAGTTTTCGTAGTATGGATTGTACAACACTACTGAAAACATTTGCAACAAAACAATTTAGCTGTGCAAGAACTAAGTATGAATCCATAATTAATCTTTTCCACACCGCAATATCAAAGGCAGGAGCAAAAAAAAATGTTTATATGTGTATCATTGTCCTTTGGGTGTGAAATACTATGAATATAATTAAAATTATTGGTTTTTTTTACATTTAAGTCAAAAAAATTGTGTGATGCCATATAGCATCATTGAGCAATAAAGAAAGGAACATTGTGTTAAATATCTTTTTAATAGGAAACCATTCTATTTCTAAATTACTACAAAAAATCAGTTTGTCATATTGTGCTTAGTATAATTAATTGTTTGATCATTTTTTCTCTTTAAAAATAATTTCAATAATATCTTCGAGTTAAAGTTAATTGAAAGAATATGAAGGAGCACTTAAGGAGTATAGTAAACCAAGTAGCAGCTCCTTCCATTATTCAGACATAATGCTATGTTACATTTGATGCATTTCACCCTTGAATAATGTTGTATGCAATGCTTGCATCTTTGCTTTTGTGAGATACAATCTGGGAAATGGTCCACTCCGTAATATCTCACATCTGCCAAAGGTCTCGAAGCTCTAGGAGCATGCTTTTTGGCTACCTCGTGTTCCCCCAATGGTCGACCTCTCTTTTTTGGTTTGGTGGCTAACAACAATGCTTGTACAATGTTACTCTTGAATTCAAGCAATCGCTTGAATTTACTTTTACCCCTCTGTTTGCAATGATGCCTATAGAGCAACCATGCATTTACCACACAGGAATCAAGAAGGTGAAACACAATACTTGGGTAATATCTTTTTGCCCTTGTGTCTGTCCATGTACAACCCCTCCCATTGATTCATTATACTCCTTTACAAGAGCAGGACAGGAATCTGTAAATGATTTTTTCCTGCCACGGACCAACGGTTTACTTGATGAATGAGTTGAGTATGAAGAAATTAAATGAACATTAGCAAATCATTTTACTACTGTAATGTTTTGATTTGTGTCTATTTTATGATCATAACTTCCCCTACCTTGTTTTTTCAACTTGGCATCACTTTTTAGTTTACAACCTTGCAATCTTAGATCTTACAGTCCCTGCTGCCAGCATTTCAGTTTGCTTAAGGGATACAAATAATTTATAAGATGAAAACCAGTTATCACAGAATATTCTGTAATTTTGATTTTTTGGCAAATATTCTGCTAGTTTCATGACCACATTACCACTTATTCCCAAACCATAATCTGTAACTTTGGTGTCTTTTCCAACATAAATTATAAAAGCATACGCTATTCCAGAAGATCTTTCTACTGCAAACATCTTTATGCCCCTTTTATGAGGTTTATTTTTTATATACTGTGTATAGCCAGATCTTCCTTTGAAAGGAATTATAATTTCATCAACTGAATTGCATTCCTGAGGTTGGTTTTCAAGAAATGTTTCCTTACAGCATCAATAAAGGGCCTAACTTCAAAAAATTTATCATATGCAGGGTCATCTCTACCTCACATGTTGGAATTATCATTGCCATATTATCAGCTACAACTGGAAAACGTGTACCCATTGTCCAAAACATTCTGTAGCTAGGCATTTTAACTATGCCATGCAGAGAAAAAGTTATGCCAATAAACTGCTAAATTTCTTTTGGGTACAATGTTTTAGAAATGAATATACATTTGTCTGTTGAGAAAAGTTTCTAATCATAGCATCATCACAAAACTGCTTGAAGTACATTACAGGAGTCACATCATTGAATGACGGAGGAGAAAATTGCTACATATCACAAACCGAGTCCACAGGTTCAATATTGCGAGCTCTCCATCTTGGTGTGATGAATAATCCATCAACCCTTGTGTCCATATCATCAACACTCCTACCTGGCAACCTGGCATCTGTAACCGAGCTCTCTAAGCGATCAACAAGAGGTATACCATCTATACCAACTTCCCAATCAACAAAGAAGCCACAACAGGACTACCACAGCATTAAAATAAGAGCCCCATATCGAAGTCTGACTATGTCTCTCTGGAGCCCAATATCTTCCCCCAAATTCTCTGTGCACCCTACCCAGCTGGACTTCTTTTTTTTATTCTTACCCATACCCCTTGAGGTTCAGTACGATTCTCTCTGTCCTCCCTACCTCTACGACACCTGCTATACTGGGCGCTCCTCCAAATTACTATGTAGGACCTTTACTTTTTTGTTATTTTTCTTTCTGTTTAACATGCACCTACATTTTTTCGGATGAGGCGTCATATTTTGACAACAGGGGTATTAGGGGCTACACGATAGCCATTTCGTTTAAATGAAATAGTCCATTAAGCAAGGAAAAGCTGCATCAGTTTGGGCAACCAACATGGGAAGTAGAGTTGCATAATGCTGACATGACTGACCTCGGAACACAAAACGCAGGAATAAGAATGGATGTATCTACAAAGACCCCAGAACATATGTCAGCAAGATCTATCCGATCAGAACCATGAACACTTCAGGATGCACTTCCGGCGAGAGTCAAGCCAAAGGCTAAGTTCATTATCACGTGTACCATCAAGCAGATGAACATATACCAGATGTGTTTCGTAGAAATAGATTCTTTGGGTTCCTCAGCATCCCCTAAACCATTTATTTAGATTTCATGAGAGGCAGTAAAGAACTGTGTCTCATTGTACACGTGTATGTACTAATTCAATTCACCGATCTCCCCAAGCGCATACCCTGACTGTTATGCCCATTCCCTAGGGGTCTACTTAAAAAAAAAAAAAAAAAAAAAACCAAAACAGAGACCAAAAGGAAATTTGTGTTGATAATGCAATAAATTTATTGCAAAACTAGTCCAAGGCAAGGATTCCAAAAGATAAGTGAAGATTTTTTGCAACTATTATTTTTGTATTAATATTTGTGTTATTACTTCACTGTAACTAGCTTCTTTTTACATTTATAAAATTAACCTCACTTAGCCTAACATTTTTTATAAATACCAATTAAAATCATTATTGTCAATTAAATTGTGTGTTAATAATTAATACAATCTCAATTTAATTAAAATTAATATAATTTCGTATTTTTAATATATATTATTAATTTGTATTTAATTTTAATATATGAGTTTACTATTGCTATTATTATTATTATTATTATTATTTATTAAAATTTATTTTATATTATTTATTTATATTATACACATTTTATTTAAAAAACATATTATTTTAATAAATATTCTATTAAGTAATTTAATTATATTATGCTTATTATTATTATTATTATTATTATTATTATTATTATTATTACTACTACTACTTAAAAAATTATACATATGATTACTGTTTTATTTATAAAAGTTAAAATAAAGAACAATATTACTTCAAAAACTTTACAATACCAAATTATAATTATTTTTAAGTTTATATTTATATTTATTTAAATTCTCTGAAACTTAATATAATTACTTCCAATTATATCAAAATTCCATAATTTTAAAATTAAATAATTATATTATTTAACAATTTCAAAACCATAGATATTCAATATAAATTTATATTCTATTTAAATCTACATTAAATCCAAAACTCAAAATTATAATTTAAAATTTATAATTTGATTGAAACCTTTTAAAATGTTTAAATTTAGTTCAAATTTAGGGTTTAATTAAACATTTAAATTTTAAATCTAATAATTTTAAATTACTGGTATCCAGTTATTTATTATAAGTTAATCGGCATATGTATTGGTAGCCAATACTATTTTTAATTCCTATCTTTTAATTATCAACATTCAATATTCATCATAATTCTATAAAAGTCAGGTATTGTATTCTTCTATAACTAACTTTTAATTTCACTACACTCCTATACAAATGTATGTGTCATTATTTGGTAGTTAATTTTAATGCTGTACATTCTACACTATTCTTCTCATATCACACTTAATTCCATCTTCTCACTTCACCCAAAACCCCATTTTCTCACTTCTTCCTGGGAACTCCATCCTCTTACTTCATCCCAGTCCCCCATTTTCTCGCTTCTTCCTGGGAACCCCATCTTCTCACTATAACTGAGGGTTCAGTGACCAAGTAGGATGCGCAATCAATACACCGCTTTGGACTCTGCATCATCTAAACAAGGTTAGAGACTAACCCACCCCCAGCCAATCGGCCAGGGCAAATTAATATGCCGAATTCCAGAGTGAGTGGTACGGTGAGCCCGTTATATTCCCTATGTAGCCCTGTCATCCAGCAGGGTGATGTCTCGTTGGGCCCCATGGTGGATGGTGAGCACTGGGGGATAAATTCTTTCTATTTTCCATTTTGAAAATTAGAACTTACCGTTATTGAGAAAAAAGTAATCGAGTCTGTTACTCCGCGTAACTTGGTTATTAAAAGAAGAAAGGAAGAAAATTTACATCGGTTAGCCCATTTGTTATTCAAAAGGGTTAGATACAATTGCTGGTGCAGTTAAATCGTGCATTAGGACACTCAATGGTAGCTCCTGGTTGAAGCATATTCAGCAGCCCAGGCAGCGAAAATACTGAAAGACAATATGTTAGGTGGCTACCTAGTGAAGATCGAGGTGCACAAATCATTAAACTCCTCGCGCGGTGGGGTAAATACTCGCACCTTGCACGGTTTGACTAATGGGGTGAATAAGAAAATATTGTAGTTCAAGGTGTCAACTCTGTGTATAAGGTTCAGTGGAAAGAAAGATCCTGTTTCTAGGCTACATCTCCCTCAAAGAATCAAGGCAGAGTATCATGGTATGAATTTATTGAGGACGTGCCATGTATTCCGAACCCTCTCAGAAGTTATAAGTGTCACCTCATTGGATATCCCAGCGATTTTGTAACAGCGAGTCTACCTGTGTTAATGTGGAGACGTCTTGCACGATAGAGACTGTACAATAGCGCCATCTTGTGTTAACTGCAACAGTGAACATCAGGTTCTTGAGTCACCCCCGTTTTGCGGAGGAACGAGCGGTCTAAGAGATTCGAACAAAGGAGAAGGCGCCCTTTTAGGATGCCAGGAAACCCTGCGCATCCGCCAACCCTCTACCTTGAAGTTCGATGCCTATAGCTCAGGTGCAGCAACCCGGTACTGAGTCGGGATATCGCAACTCAGATCTGCGATAAAAACGAAGCTACAATTGCAAGGTCCGGACTGTATGGTGGATGCTGGAGTACCTCCTAATCAAATTTTGTTATTTTCTGAAGAACAGCAGCAGCAACATGAAGTTTGACATCATCAGCATTAATGTTGTGGCGTTTGTCAAGAAGGGCAACACGCAACTTCACCAAAGTTTTAATATAGGTTGCAACATTCACAGTGGTCCCGTGTTCAGCAAAGTACACTAATAAAACACCATGCATATCCCAGAACACTTTACAAGTACTTTCCTAGCAGATTAAATCACTTTGATTTTTTTTTTTTTCTTTCTTTCTTTACTGGGGAACCAGCATGTTTCCACTCCATACTTGCCTGCTTTGTTTCGGACGTGTAGTGGTATGCCCCTCAGTGACTGTTCCTTTCAGAAAGTCATGCCCTTCTGCGGTGTACAGCGTTAAGTGATCCAAGCTTGTCATCATTCGCTGGCCTCTGTAGTTGTCTGTCAGATTCCTAGGTACCCAACGAGCACTAACTTTACAAAATTGCAATGTGTCATGAACAATATCGTACATTGCATCATAGGAAATGTTGAACTGTTACGATAAGGTTCGCAGTTGTACATGCCGGTCTTTCAAAATTGTCGCCTCAATGCCTCTGACATTTGCGGGGTTACAGCTGTTACTGACCTCCCGGAGCGTGGCGAATCACTAAGATTCACATAGCGCTCTTGGAAGAATCCTCATCACCTGGAGACATTGATACGGTCCATACAATCATCCTCATATGCGCCACGCATGTTCCTGTGAATTCCACTTCGTTTATGCCTTTTGGTCCCTAAATATGAACCTTACTTCTCTGCTCTTCACATGTGGACTACAGTAGCATGCGCGCCGTCTTTGTTGCGTAGTACACGCCTCTCTCGCTAGAGCTGTACATGAGACAAAAAAAAAATGCCGTATGTATTGAAAACTCCAAATATATCGTGTGAAATTGCAACATTCTAGCTGCAATACCAAGGCAGAAAAAAAAATTATTGTGCGTTACTTTTCGATCCGCTCTCGTATAATGCACTTGAATTAAAGAGAGTGTGAGAGAACCTACTTCCTTAAAGTTAATGTAAAGTCTGCTCCGAAAATATCAAATACAGAAAAAGGTCCACCAAAATCTTCTTCTGAAGAATCTTCTGGGAAGGATTCAGATGGGCGACTTTAATTTTCGTCAATCTATATTTCTAATCGGTTCGAGGTTGTACAGTTTTGGTGAATTTGTTAGTGTGTTCGCGGAGATTGTGGTTTTTGTATTTCCCGGTGGCGTGCTTGGCACTTCTCATGTAATTCTGTTTTTCACCGCGTGAGCTGACTATCACTCGGAGGCTTGCTGAGTTCTCGCGGAGTCACAAGGGTAGGTAGCTTTGAATTAGGCTGCCGTGATGAAGTCTCCAGCTACGTAACTCACATTGGGCGTGATTCGCCGATTTATATAATGTAAGAGATTTCTGATGGCCGGCATTATTGCCTGGTATAGCTCGCTGTATTGATTTTGTAACTGATAAGTGTAAAAGCTAATATAGAATCTTGCAACTAACTGATAAATGTATACTTTTCCATATTTGTAACAGCATGTAACGCTGTGGATGTCACTTAAACTGTTTTTCTAAATATATTGCCCCCCCCCCCTGTTACTAAGCACGCTAAGTCTGTCCTTTGCGTTTCTACCTCATAGTGTTGCACTGCATTTTGTTATTGTATATGGTCATCTAATGCGCCATTTGGTGCCTTACATGCGGACGTTAGATGCTGTTAATAATTTTGGGTGCTATCAGCGAAATTTGGGAATAATATCACCCCATCCATGACGTCTGTAGTGGACCGAGATGGGGGACGCAGCGGCCGGGCGGTAGGCCAAGGCTCCCCGTGAGCTGTCGTGCCATGGAGTTATAGTTATATCAAAGAGGAACTTTGGCACTATTTTAAATTGTTTGTAAAGTACCATTATTGAGAGCATTATTTGTTAAACGTTTATTCTATATTGTTATTGCCTGTTATAGTCCATTCACGTTATTTGTTAAATGTCTAATAAAATTGTCGTTGCTTAATATTGCTGATATAATAAACAGGAGTATTCATTTCATTTCAAACATTCGTGGAGTTTTTACAGTTGGGCAACATCATTCATTATGTGGCTGGCGTTGCTAGTAAACAATCCCGAAACCACTCTTTAACCCACTTTCGACTATACTTGTGAGCATTTGGGGATTTCCCCAAGGACGCCAGTGCAAATGGAAGCAGAGATGCGGTTATTGGGATATTTGTTTCGTAATTGTTTGATTGGTTAATTTTACGTCCTCGCCATTATGGCCGTCGTGCTCGATCTCACTTTATTACGCACACAAGATTTATGGCTACAACTATGGGTTCTCGGTAGTGATTTTTAGGTAGCCATTTTAGATGAATTTGGACAACAAAGTGGCCGACAATTAGATTCTCGGACCATATATGAACGATCCTTATCTGAATTTAATGATTTGTTTATCGATTGAGAATTGGACTGGAGATTTTCAAGGCCTCAAATTCTTAGGATTTCTGCGCGTCTTTCTCATTACATACGAGTGGAATTTTTTCATAAATATTTCCAAGTGTTCAATTTTCGATTTCGCCGGTACAATTACGATCACAAATAGTGGCCATTTTAGAATGTATCGAAGGGAGGAACCCGGCGGTTGATTTCTTAAAATTTGTATTTAGGTTATTGATTATGTCTCTTAGTACGGAGTCAACAATTTACCAGTATATGTGATTATTGCCTCGAAATCGAAGGGCATATTGTCCAACTTGCTACGCCGAGCTAAATCACACGTCGATCCATTGGGATCGTAACATGATGGTGTTTTGAATTTTTTTGTTCCGCGTCGTGCCTTAACATCGCTCATACAGTCCCATTATTTACGTTCGCAACATTATAATGAACCTTTTGTGGACTTAAGCAAAATGTACATTTGTTTGCTCAGGTTCTGAAACTGTGGGATTCTGAAGAATAAATTGTCAAAGTTATTCGAGAACACGCAGCGCATGTTCGGCTTTCGTCTTCGGTTCTTTTGCTGAGCTAGAGATGATATTACCCCGTTTTGTTGAAGAAAGTGAGATGAATAGGCTACGCCTGGACGTTACACGCCCACGCCCACGCCCACGCCCACGCCCACCTCCGTAGCCGATCAAACAATAATGTTGCATTTCCGTAATATAGGCACGAGCACAGTTGGTCCGAGTTCATCGGGATGTTTCAGGTGTGGGGTTGCCGGCCAAAGGGTTAAGCAGTGTTTTGCCCCTCGTGTGTCATGTTCGGATCGTCCGAGACGATAATAGTCGATCGCTCCCTTTATGACTAAATTGAAAGTATCCCTCTTGCGCCCTTTCGCATTGTTTGGTGGGTCGTCAAACTTCTGCTAAACCCCTGGTTCAGGTCACGTTGTAGAAATCGGGGAGTTCCGCATTTCTGGTAATGAACAATTTTTTTATACATTTCTGCGTAGCTCGTTACCCAACGTTAAAGAATGTCGCTTTCAATGTATATATAATAGAGACACTTTTGAGATCAATTTCAAGGCGATATTAAAGTTTCGGTTTCCCAGTTTACGTGGAAACATCCTTGTTGCTTGCTACCAAATTTGTCGTACAGAATGGCTCTAGGTGCCGATTTTATGCCTCGTTTAGGTATGTAGGTCGATTTCAAGCAACAAGGGATCTCGTTCGCTTTTGTCCCTAAAATTTTTATTCAATTTCAGCTTCACTTGCTTCCCAATCCTGAATTATCAGGTAGCTTAGTAAATGAGGTTACCCCTAAGCAGAGATCACTTTCTCATTTAACAGCGGAGCAGACTTCTCGAATCGAGTATTTATGTTACCGGTACAATCGAGATTTTACAGACAGGTTAGAGATGACGAACATGATAACCTATACAATTGAACTGACAGATTCTACTCCAGTGCAGCGTCCTCCTTATAGGTTAAGGTCTACAAAAATGGTAGAATCACTATATGAATATCACCATTTAGAATCACTATATGAAGTATTTTATCACTCGAGATTTAAATAAGCACATTTTCAAATTCCATTGGTGGAGTTGGCTACGAACTTAACCGCGTTCGCCACTCCATGACGCCTACGGATTTCAGGTTGTTCCTTTCGACATTGCGACTGGTGCACAAGTTCTTTCTCGTTTATTAAATAATATATTTTCAGATAGTAAATATCTTTACCACTATCTGATGATCTCTGATTTACTTGCCCGATTTTGATTATGATTACGAGCATCTCCGCGAGGTGTTCACGCGGATAGAACCGGTTGGTCTGACTTGTCAAAGTGTACTTTAGTTACGTCCCAGATTTTGTTTCTGGGGCATATTGTTTCCCTGGCCAGGATCACTATTGATCCGAACTGTACGAAAGCTATTAGACATTTTCCTTCGCCCAAAAATCTAGAGTCTTATTGCAATGACTAATTTCCTCAGTAAATGTATCTTCGATTTTGCCAATAGTGCGGAGCCCCTCAATCAGTTCAGCATAAGGGAGTTCAATTATTGTGGGCCAATAAATAGCGACCTGCTTTTGATGACTTAAAAATGGGTATCTCCAATCTTCCGGATTTCCGATTACGTTTTGATCTCGAATCTGATGCCCCAAAACGGCCATAGCAGCAATTCTCCTTCAGGATTTTCCGAAGAGTGCATCTTAAAGCAGGCAGAGAAGAAATACTCAGTATATGAACAGTATAGCAGTTCTCTTTGGTCTGGAGACATATAAGCAATATTTGGAGCATGTAGAGTTCACATTGGAGTGACAACTAGGCACTGTTGGTCACTCGCTATCCTCAGGTCCACAGCACGCTTGACGCGTATTTCAGCAGTTAAGTTCACCCCGGTCCACATTCATGGTACCGATAATTGTGTCGCGAATGCTGTGACCCGTGCATTCTTTGAACTCAAAGTTGACGCTTCTTCAGTAGGGGTTAATGTGTGCACCTGCTTTCCGGAGTTATTTACAAGTACTGCAGAACATCACCGCCGTTCCTTCATGTCGACTCAAAGATGGCGTGCCAGTAACGCGAGCCACATTCGATGGAAAGGATAAGACATGTTTGCCTGCTGCTTTAGTCCCGATGATTTTTTAATATTTTTTGGGCTCAGCTTTGGGAGAGCTTTAGATTTGACCAAAACTAGGCATAAAATATGAGAACAATTTGTATGGCCATGAATGAAGCCCGACATAGTTGCGCGTGTAAAAGCTTGTCAGTAATGTACTATGGCTGAACCAGCACAATGGGTTGTTTGAAAGGGACTATCGTCAGACGTCAGGGGAAAAAACAATAGAAAAACTTTATGTTGATTTTGTGGTTCCTTTTCCGCGTTCTACCCAAGGTAACACATATATACTGATAGTTATCGAAGGGGTTTCAAGGTACGTTGGGGATGCGGTTGCTAATGCGTAGCGTTATTTGTGTCTTGTCCTCTATTTTTTCCCCTTTCGGTGTACCTCGTTTTGTGGTCACCGATATCACCATACAATTTATTCCCAACACATTTCGTAATTTCTGTTTTGGTTATGGCGTCAATGCGTTCGCTATTATCCGTGTCCTTCACATGCGGAACGATTTAATCATAATTTACAGTCGGCGTTTATTGCGTTTCATTACGATAGCTAAGCAAAGTGGGACTCGAATTCGGCTAGATTACAAGTAGCGTTTAACTCTGCCCGCCATGAGTCTCGTTTAAGCACTCCATTTCAATTTATGCTAGCGTACGCACCCAAATCGCCTCTGTCCAATCCATGGCCTTTAGTTGATATTTTTCCCTAGGAATTTTCGGCAGATATAATTCGCAAGAACTGGCAATAGACCTTTCATAATTCTGCAGTGACCTCCACTTGCACTAACGTCCTTGGGGAAAACCCTAAATGCTCACACGAATAGTGGAGAGTGTGTTAAAGAATAGCTTCGTGGACGTCGGAATCGTTTTCTAGTAATGTCAGATACATAACAAATGATATTTGCCCAACTGTAAAAACTCCATGAATAAACTGTTTATTACATCAATAATACTAAACTATAACATTCTTGAATGGACATGTAACATAATAATGTGGATAGACTATAACAGGCAGTAACAACATAGCGCCAGATTCACAATTTAACAAAGTTCCCCTTTGAAACAATCCCCACATCTCGCTGGCAGTACCCAACATTATTATCAGCATCTTACCTGCGGAAAGAAGGCACCAAATGGCGTGTTAGATACCCATGTAGAATATAAAATGCATTGAACAAATACGCACTACAGTGTGGCAGAAGGGCAAAGGACTTAGCGTGCTTGACAACAGGAGGCGGAAAGAAATTACAAAAACAGTTTAAATAACATTCACATCTATTACAAATGTGGAAAAGTATAAATTTAGCGGTTAGCTGCACGATTCCGATATTACTTCTTACAGTATCCGTTACAAAACTAAAACAGAGAAGTATGCCAAGCAATAACTCCGGCAATTAGAAAAACCTTACGTTATATAAATCGGAGAATCAGCCCAATTTGCTTTACCGGAGTTAGTAGCTGAGGACTCCATCTCTGCAGGCTAATTCAAAACTACATTCCCTCGTGTCTCCGCGAGACCCCAGCAAACCTCTGAGCGATATTCAGCTCAAACGGAGAAAAACAAATGACATGAAAAGTGCCAAGCACGCCACCGGGGAATACAAAAACCATAAAGCCCCGAACACACGAAACAAATGTACTAGAGTGGTACAAGCTTCTCAAATGAAATATAATTAGAAAGGGGTCTTCCCCTCCCCGCTAGAGGAGCTGGAGCAGAAGGATTCTACCAACACTGTTAAAAGGGCAGTAATAATTGGCAGGAACATCCCATGGTTCAAGGTGTTGGCCTAACACCGATGAAAAGGGCAACTTTGAAACGACCACCTCAGGCCTCAAAGTAGAAATGTGCTACGATTTACAACTTATAATTAAGACCATGCTAGCGTAAGTGGAGCATACGTTGAATTAGATCGCAGCGAGCAGAACGTGAATTGTTGCTCAATATCAATAAGCACTTGCTCGTATGTTTGCAACAGACAAAGCCCTTCCACAAGACAAAATCAGGCGATACACTGATGTAGGTTCTGCTTATCGCCGGAAAGGATTTCCACGGTCTTGGGGGTACTATGATGCCCATCAAAGATGGTATATTCTTTAAATATATATATCTTTACAGTTTGACATTCAGTTCGTCGCTGCCATCCATCTGACTGTTTATAGTATATAGTTACCTACCTCTGATTTAAAAGACCTAGTTTCACAGATACTGCCGTTACTTATCGGAGACATGAATGCTCACCATTCTTATGCGAGATTTAACTAATTGCCGATTTCTTGACGATTGTAACCTAGCTCTCCCGAACACCGGAGAATCTACCCTTATTTCTGATCCCTTCGATAGTTTTTGATATCTGGATACAACAGTTTGTTCACTACAGTTAGTAGTGTCCAATGGAATATCATCCCTAATTTACATTCTAGTGACCACTTTCCGTGTCTTGTTAGTCTCTTAACACACGATATATGCTCCACATGTTTACCTAGATAGCGCTTGGATCAAGTTAACTTGAACCTTTATTCCCAGTTGGTTGTGTTCAATTACAACAAACGTGCCTCTGGAATATCTTGGCCGGTCATCTCACAGATAGTTCTTTCTGCTGCTGAGTATTATATTCGCGGTCGATTGCCCAACCCGTTGGATTTCCAGTACTTTGGAGGCCACATAAATGACGGAAATTCCATTCGTGCTTTCAGAGTTTTCCAACGTCACCCTACACTGGATAACTTCATTCAGTAAGATGTGTGCTAAATCTAGATAAATAATTATGGATAGCAAAATGGACATAATATAGCGAATTTGTAGCTTAATTTAATCGACATACACCTCCATCTGTCGTATGGGAAAAATTAATGTGCGTGGCCGGAAAATCGACCAATATGCCGATCGCCGGTCTAAAAACAGCATCAGGTTCTGTTGTTGACACGTTTGACGTGGTAGTGCTTTCGATTAAGCGTCTCTCTCAGATAACTATTCGCCCGAGTTCTTCCCAGTAAGGGCTCATATGGACTCTCAATTCGTTCTGGAAACCTCGTAGATTACATTCGCTATTTCCCCTTGGTGGAATTAGACCATGTTCGTCGCTACTTTCTGCACCAGGAGCAGATGGTATCCACGTACAAATGCTACATCTCTTTCCTGCTCGAAGTTTAGAATCTTGTTTGGGAGGTGGCGGGAGGCCGCCATATATCCATTTTGAAAGCTGAAAAGGACCGTCATATTTCCCTCACCAGCTGCGTTTGCAAGGTGATGAAACGCTTGATCAATGGACGTTTGGTATGATGGCTGGAAACGCACAACCCACTAACTCCAAGTACGGTTTTTGACGATGTCGTTCAACTTATATCTATACTGATTCATATCATGAGTATTCATGAAGAACTATCAAACTGTTGGGATGTTTTGACCTCGAGAAGGAATATGATACCTTTTGGCAGCAGGGATATTGCGTTCACTACGCAACTGGAATGTACATGGACGCTCACCTTGTCCATTCTAGGTTTGGGAAGACCGCTAGTTTCAGGTAAAGTTGGTTTGATTTTTTCAAATATTTTATTTGTTATAATTTTTTTCGCTCAGATTTGTCGAGATTTTCTACCATTATAAGACTTCCAAGGTTAATGTTCCATAAGAAACTCTACTGGGCCCACATATAGTACAGCTGAAGTGCAAATGACTGTTCTCTACTTCTCTGAATATTAGGGTACTAAGTGGCAAATCTTGTGGAGCGGGTTGGATTGGATCAAATGAGTGCACAATAAAATCCAATTCTAGTTAGATTACGAATCCATTGTTTATTCTTCAGGACGCAGGAGCGACTAATCAAGGGTAGTAGGCGACGGCTCCTCATCAATATTTGTAACTTGCCGCATTTATTTTTAAAGTAACTATGTTTATCTTACCAGGTATTAGGTTTTCTTCTAAAAACCTATTTCTCCATTTTTGCACTGTGCGGTACTCTGGTGTAGAAGTAAGCGAGCGATTCTGGCCTCGCAGACATATGAGAAGTGAAGTAGTTTTCCTTTCTTGTTCAATCTCCGGGGCCGAGCTCAAAAGGACTAGAACAAGTTTTAGTCCTCTTGGCAGCTTACAGCTATAGCAACAGTGGTATCTCATGCTTAAGTTTGTTCGTGGAGGGGGCATGCAGTGAGGTAGATGGAATTCTTGCTCGCCGCTTCTTCCTGTGTGTGAATCACTTGGAATAGTCCAATTGCTGTTTTGTGTGTTTAGTGTGTAATTTTTTAAATATGAATGCCTCTTATGGTATATTGTGTATTTTGATAGAAACACCATTTTTGGTTGGAAAGACAAAGATAAGAAGAAAATTTTAAATAAGTGCTATGAGAGAGTGAAAGATTCAGGTAAATGCTATAACTTTAGTTTCAAACAATTGTGGTTTGTGGAGTTTCCATGGCTGTGCTTCTCTCCAACTCTACAGAGATTGTTTTGTTGGCCACATTTGTTTTTTTTTTAGCAATAAAAGCAATCTCTGCAATAGAGAAGGTTTTGCTACTTTGTTAAATACAATATGATCATTACATACTTGATGAAAATGCTGTTAAATTTAAACAATGTCTTAAGACATATTTACTGAACAATCCTGTGTATGATATCAATGAATTTTTAAAATAATTTATGTAGACTATATTAATACTTTGTTAAACCAAACATCCTGTATATGTTAATGTATTTTTATAATTTATGTAGACTGACAATGCCCGATACTCGAAAAGAGACTATAAGCTGCTAATAAATTACAATTTGAATATGTATACTCAATAATTTCATATGGAATTCGCTTTTGGGAAAGTTCTAACCTATCAATAGCAACATTCAAAATACAAAAGAAAATATTAAGAATAATGAAGCGGGTATCGCCTCATACTCCAAGTAAACCTATTTTTGATGAGTTTAATATACTCCCACTATGATGTATATATACTCTAGAAACAGTCTCTTTTATTCATAGCAAGATGCAATATTTTAAAAGAAATAAGATTATCAAGCCTATAATACTCAACAACTGAGGCAATACACCTACAGTGTCACCTACTTAATAAAACATTATTTTATATTATAAGATACCCACATCATTAAAGGCTGTGCCAGGAAATATTTTTAAATCCAAAGTGCATAAATTATTATTAAAACCCAAATTTTTAAAACATTAATGATTTTTTTAACTCTGTTATTTAGTACCTATTGTATTAGGACAACTGTATTATTTTACATCTGTATATTTCTTGTACTATTTTGTTTGTAAGAGATGACAAGGCCATATGTACAAATTGTATATCTACGGTGAATAAAAATTTAATTGAAAAAGAAAAATGAACAGTCAGATTCAGCAGAGCATTTAAAATGCCAGGTTACTTAAGAAATCAAAATATAATTTCGGATACCCTATGGAGAATGCTAGACTGTATATTATGCAGTTTAACAAAAGTGTACATTTGAACAGGCTTTTCCTACAATTAATGATAGATGCAGTGCTCCAAGTAAGAATTAGCATGAACCAATGGTAATTTTAAGGAACTGTTGATGTTGCTGGTATCAAGGACCCTTGTTGAAATATAAAACCAAACATAATTTTATTCCAAAATAAAAAGTGTGCTCAGTGACAAATAATGGATTAATTGCATTTCAAAAATTGAATTGCAAACTGCTGACCTTTTTTCTGTCCAGAAATTTAAATTGAGTTTTATGGATGTTCAGCATTCCATTCTAAACTGGGTATGAAAGACACCTTAATTTTAGCTCAGAGGCCTCTTTTCTGTCCAGGTAGATGATGACAGGTATTTCAGGGTTCTGTAACAGTGAGGTAAGTTAATGCTGAAGGATCTGTTGTGAAGTGTTTCTTAGGTTTCTATGATGTAAGTGCCAACAGAACATCAGAAACTTTGTTTGTTTTATTGAACAACGTCTTGGGGCCATTTGGTTATGGGCATAAATTAGTAGGGCAGTATTAAGATGGTGCAAGCGTGAGTCCATTCAAATGGACTCCAGAAATAATTTAGGAAAAAGCTCCTTTTGCAGTATATTTACATTGGTTGGCACATTGCCAAATCTAGTCTTACAACAAAGCGTTATTTTCTTTCTTCAATTACTAGAATTCCTATCTTTTTCCATCACTTGCAAACAGAACCCATGCAATTACTTCTGCATCAGGACCATTCATACCAACTGTTACAGCTGTCTGCTAGAGCTCCAGCTCAAAATTGTTGCGTGTAATTGTTGTTGACCAGGAAACATTGAAAGTGGCTTTCAAAGACATAGTTTGTTATGAACAATCTGATGATAATTCCACTCAACCAGCTAGAGACTTTCTGAATGATATGAACAATTTTGAATTTGCATTTCTGGCAGCAGTATATCATGACTAGAGCCCAGATGTTTAGACATTTATTTTAACTAAAATAGGCAGGCATATAGGCACTAAAAATAGTAAAAATAGGCAGGGAAATAGGCATTTATTAATAACAGAAACAGACAAAAATAGACAAATACTTAATAATCTCATATGTACCCACTTTTCTTGGTTACATACCTTAACAAGATGCCTTTTTAAGTTACCAACTGACATACTGAGCCGACTGGCAGAGAGAAGGTTTTTCATGCTGGAAAAAGCTTTGCACAGATCCAGAGAAAACTGAGATTGTTTACTAGTTGTTGCAATCACTGTTGATATTAAACAAAGGTTCTTCTGCCTGCCCATTTTACTAATTCCAGTCCTATGCTTCGCTGTTGCAAAATGTTGAAGTATAAAATACCTTTTCTCATGGTTAATTGTTTTTTAAAAACCTTTACACATCAGAACAGTACCATCGGTAGATACCATATCTGAACCGAATTCGAGGACATAACCATTCAGTTTACTACTTAACTGTGAACTCACTTTCAGCATGATAAACATTGCAATAATCACGAAAACTGCAGATGGAATTGTTTAATACAAGATCAGTCTCAAACTAGCAGATTCTACTTGCTGAGGCCTGAGTGTGTCTACTTTCTTTCAGAGATCGGGAAAATCCCTCTCAAAAAGAAGGGGTGTGAGAAGAGATTCTCTAAGTATGCAATAATGGCATCTGGAGAAAAAGGTAGCTTTGCAGAGCTTCCTGGCTTGAAAAGGGTTGAGTTGACCATCAGGTGAGGGAAGCGAATAATACAAATCTTACAAAAGGCACTTGCAAACATTCATATCTTTCTACACCCTCCATCTTTTGCTGATAAACTCCAAAGTAACCTGTTCAAACACTTCTTGGAAATATATACATTGCTGGAGAATAAGATTCTCAGCAAATATTTGTGTGAGGCGGATACATATTTTAAATTTGTTTAACCATTATGTTTTGTTTTTTGATATAATCCATGCAAGCTTTTTTTTTAAATGTATTGAAAATAAAGAAAATATACATTAACAAGTTAAAAAGAGGTCTTTCATATATACTCTCTGGTTAAAAAATATGTTTTGCCTAACATTCGGGCTCTTATCATGACATTTTGTTTCAGAGATAATACTGTTCGATGTTTTGCAGAACAGATCATGGGATGTTAACTACTGCATATCAAAATTACTTGTGATATGCTAAGAAACAAGGGGAAATGAACAGTATTCTTTAATCATCTTTGAAACGGCCATAAAAATTGCAGATAGGTATGCATCTCTCATGAGAGAACAGTTTTCTTTCTCAGGACGAATGTTTTCAGATATATCGAGCCTTGTATTACAAAATTCTAGACCAGGTTTTGATGGCAATGAATCAGAGATTTGCAACTGAGAAAATATTCAATTTGTTTGCCTTGATAATACTACACAAGTTGAAGAATACTATGCCTGAATTTCTTCCAGTGCACTTGAAAACTTGCAAAATTTCTTTGTACCCGTATTCCCCAAGAGACAATGCATAAGAAATGAACTCCTATTTTGTATGTGTACAGAAAAGATTTCCACTAGAAAAATGTTATTTTTTGTTTGTTTGATAGTGTTTAACAACCGCTTGAACTACTTTGGCACCATAGGAGAGGAAAGATGTTAGGAATGCTTAATGAGGATAAGGACAATTTTGCAGATACTTATCAACTATTGTCCCTTATTCAGTCAATCTCTTCTCTACAGCATTGTGGAACAAAGCTTTTCTTACCTGTAGCATACAAAAACATATCTGAGGAATGCAATGCCACAAGAGACTTTCTTCTTTAGCGAATATTTAAATTCAGAAAGAACTTTCAGTGTAGTTAATATAACACAGCCATTTTATGAAGACATCACTGACAAGTTCGCAGCCTTAAAGCACCTAAAGATTGATTTGGTGTACAAGAACAGTTCAATTATTAATGTAAGCATGTATAAATAAAACCTTTTTCTTTCTTTCTTGACTCATAACCTAACTTCTCAGTCATGAGCTGCCAGCACGACCATCTATGCCAAGGAGATTAGATACTGTCCATAATAGGAACATCCATATGGATGTTGGAACCCAGTATGAGCCTTTACACAGAATTGGCAGAACCCCCTCTACAATATCAGTGTGATGCAAATAATAGCTGTGGGTTCAGGTGCATGCCTAAGAATCCAACATTCACTACTTTTTTCCACACCATGCTGTACAAACATCAAGAAACATCTTACTTAGTCCAAGACCTGCAATTTTCATTTTGAGAACTTCTGAGGAAACCTAGCATGTGTCCTTAGTTCCATGAGACTTCCCATGTATACCTCAGAATAGTGGCATACAGAAATTTATGATGCCTGCATCTAGTATTCATACTTACTGTTTAGAACTTTTGTCAAGTTACAAAGACCAAAAAACACTAATGGAAGTATATCCATTAACTGTATTGGATGTGCCTATGTTTATGTAACAACCATATACATTTAGTTTTCATAGCAGCACTTTCCATTTATAGCGCAGAGCTATATGCCATAAAAATTTTACTCAGAACCTTTGAGTATTGCACAACTACCAGTCTATTGTCCAGTGCATCCAGGATACCCTCTATTTTTTACATGCTTCCAGCTGTAAAGTGGAGTGAGCTTGGATTCCTGGTCACATTGGCTTGCCAGAGAATGAGCTGGCAGACTTAGCAGCAGGGATGGCCATTACACAATCCAATGTTGCAATTTCTTGTGTAACATTGGAAGACTTTAGGCTTATTGTGTGGAGAGCGGTGATTTCATGCTGTCATAGTGTGTCAGCTGTCTGCAGAAAGAACCTTAGGTTAATGAGGGACCACCCAATAAACTTGGTAATTTCCTCTTTTACATTTTATCATGAGGAAGTGATTTTGACTGGATTGTGTATTGGCCACCACATTACACAAAGTTACCTTTTTAAAAGGGAACCTACTCTTATCTGTACCAAATGTAGAGATCTGTTGGTCCATCATCGTGTTTTTTTTTGGTAGTGTTTATCGTCCACTTTTACTTTTTGTGGCTCTGCAAGCGATGACACTGGTATAACATGGAATGAAGATGGAGCACCGGTGGAATGGAATGCAATTGTGGGGAAAATCAGAGAAAACCCACGCCTGTGCTGGTTTGTCCATCACAAATCTCACACAGGGTTGCTTGGGATCAAACCTGAGCCATTTAGATGAGATCAGCCATTTTTTCTAGAATATATTCTTCTAGCACATATTCAGGAATCTCTGCAACTACAAATCAGTCTTACAGACGTCCTGGCAGTTGATAACTGAGCGGTAATAATGGTTTTTAAATTTTTATCAAACTAATTTTTCTAGTGAGGATTTAGTTATACTTATACCAAATTTTCAAATATTTTGTCATAATTTTGTAATATTCTTTCTTTTTATTTTTTTGAAGGTAGTTTAATTCCTACTTTATTTTTAATTTCATCTATCTACAGCTTTTGCCATAATTTTATTTTTACATACTGGATTTTATATTTGACTTTCACTTTGATTTATGCTTATTTTTATATTGTGCTTTATATCTGGCTTTTACCAGGATTAGCTTTATAAGGGTGCTAATGACCTAGTAGTTGTAACCTTCATAACGCCCTACCCATAGATTGTACTAATAATCTGTAAGAACATGCCATCAAACAGGGTTTATACACTTTTCAGGTGAGTAGCTAAAAATATTGACCACCTAAACTGATGGACAGAACTACAGACTTGAATACTTTTCCACGTGGCAATAGATGGTGTTCCATCTATGTTGGGGAATAATAGTAGACTAAGGTATAAAATAGAATCTCTTAATATTCCAAGCCATTATTTCAGTTCATTTCTTCATACAGAATGAGAATGAAGTTGTGAATATTACAAATATCAGATCTAAGGTCTCCACCATTTGTCAGTAACGCAAATATGCAGTGTGAAATGAGTATATTGTGTTCTTGTGTTTCAAACAGATTTCACTGTACATTTATACAAACTGAAGAAAAAGTGCAGATTATCACAAAATTGTGTGATTAAGTGAAGGCATTTAAATTAAAACTGTTGCTTTAAGAGCACCATTTCACACAGTTAACAGTATATGACTCAATTCAACCCAAAGATTCTAAAGTATATGTACCAGTAATACAAAATTATCATGAGGATTTTGAATCAAGATCCTGTAATGTGAATAAACTTGAACCATATTTTCAAATATTTGCTACTCCAATTTCTGTTGACGTAACACATTTAATGCTGAATACCAATTGGAGCTTATTGACCTTCAATGTGACAGGGAACTTAAGGAACAGTTTCATAAAAAGGGGACTTTTGTGATTTTTACGCCCATCTTCCTCGCTTGTGTAAGTTAGCTGCCCATATACAATGCATGTTTGGGTCAATCTACAAGTGCAAACAGTGTTTTTTTTAAATGAGAGTTACCAAATCAAACATATAACAATTTGAAGTGTGCTCTTGATTATGTAGGACAAAAAATAACCCCAATATTGAAAAACTAATGATTAACCTAGGAGATCAGTGTCTGTGATCAATGCAGAAACTTAACTGTCCCATAATAATTATGTACAATATAATAATATACAATTATTGAGTGTTAAATAGAACAATTCCTTTACTTTTGTGTTAATAATAGCTGAAATGTATGTCTTACAAAACAAGGACACACATAACATTAGATATAAAAACTATATTCCACTGTACACTATAGGTATATGTTTTCTGGAAGGCACCTTTTCAATAAATATTTACTTGTATATTGTTATAAAACCAATAGACATAGAATGTTTTGGTTGCTTATAATAACATTCATGATTAAATTGAAACAAAGCATTTTATTAAAATAATAAATATATTGTTTTTAAGTAAACACTAGAGGTTAACAGAGAAAAATACCTTTTACAATGTACAAGTATTACTATAAATAATAATGTGTATGACAGTGGACAATTCCACCACTGCTAGACAGTTTCCTCTTTCCCTATATTCCATAGCAGAAACACAGATGCTTAGGCTGGTGACGTCACAGATCACTGTGTTTCAAGATATATTGTGTCTATTCCTTGGAGATTTCTTTATCATGCTAAGTTATAGCAGTAATGCTGCCTACTGGTTCTTGAAAGATAACCAAAATGTTAAAGTATAACTGAAGTTGCATTAGTATGTGCATAATTGTTCATAATTAAAATAATAATTGGTTTAAACTAAACTTGGGGGGGGGGGGAGAAATTGCACACTTTTATATTTGCTTGTATGTTGCAATATGTTGACTTGTTATCAAATATTATGGTAGATATTATGATACGAGGGCCGTTCAGAAAGTAGCCTCCGATCGGTCACAGTGCGGGTAGTGGGGGGAGTAGCGACGCCATCTGTGCATTCACGCACTCAGCAGGTCAGTCGGCATCAAGCCGTGGTCGAGTGAAAGTCGTACCTGCGCTAGTTTAGTGTTTGTGGCCGTTTGAAATGTGTACTGCAATAGAAAACCCCGCCAAATGTGAAGTGCGTGCTGTTATAAGGTTTTTTACAGCCAAAGGATATTCTGCAGCAGCTATTCATCGTGTACGGACCAAGAGTTATGAGTGAAGGAGTGGTCCGTGAATGGGTACGTTTATTTAAAAGTGGACGAGAAAACGTTCATGATGAAGAGAGGAGTGTAGACCATCATTGGTCACGGACGAACTCGTTCAGACAGTTGATGCAAAAGTTCGTGAAAACCGACGTTTCACAATGTCGGAGTTGTCTACCGATTTTCCACATATTTCTAAGACTCTCTTCTACGAGATAGTGACAGCAAGATTGGGTTACCGTAAGTTCTGTGCACGATGGGTGCCCAAAATTCTTACCGACCACCACAAAACTCAAAGAATGGCCTCTGCATTAGACTTTCTGTCACGTTATGAGGCCGAAGGTGAACCATTGTTAAACAGAATCGTGACCGGGGACGAAACCTGGATTAAGTACGTGAACCCTGAGGCAAAAGAACAATCAAAGATGTGGGCACATTCAAATTCGCCTACCAAACCAATAAAAGCCCGGCAAGATTTTTCTGCCCGAAAATTGATGGCAACGGTGTTTTGGGATGCAAAAGGGGTGTTGTTGGTTGAATTCATGGAACGTGGGATGACCATTAATCAAGACGTGTACTGTGAAACACTAAAACAATTACGACGGGCTATACAGAACAAACGCCGGGGTATGCTGACTTCCGGTATCGTTTTTTTGCACGATAACGCCCGTCCTCACTCTGCTCGCAGAACAACAGCCCTTCTTGAGTCCTTCAAGTGGGACGTTGTCAACCATCCACCTTACAGCCCAGATCTGGCGCCAAGCGATTATCACCTCTTCATGCATATGAAGAAATGGCTCGGGTCCCAGTGGTTTGATGACGACGAAGAGCTCAAAGATGCGGTCACAGGCTGACTCCAGGCACAAGCGGGTGATTTTTATGCAGAAGGAATTTCAAAGCTTGTGAACAGATACGATAAGTGCCTCAATCGTTATGGAAACTATGTAGAAAAATAGTGCAAAGATGTAGTTGTAAGATGTATATATTAAAATATTTTTATTTAACTTGGTGAATTTCTTGCAATCAACCGGAGGCTACTTTCTGAACGGCCCTCGTACATCTATTGTCATGGAGATATATGCGCTATGTTGAATGTTTTTTGTTTTATAAACAAGCCATTGTAGACAATTGTGTTATTGTTGCAGTTATGTGTAAAAAGACTTGGTTATAGCCTTAATAATGCTGTGCTTCATTATCATTATTTCTTTATTTTTACAGTCATGAGTGTAAGTGGAATTGTCATATTTTATCTTAAAAACATGCCACCTGAAGATGTAGCTTGAGCCATAACCCTGAACCATGATGGATGCAGTGTACATTATATTGCAAATGTAATGAAGCAAAACCCTGATGCCATAAAATGGTTTAGAGAGACACAAGCATACACCAGAAAACCAGGTTCAGATTGTCCGAGAGCTCAAATCAAAATGAAGACAGGTACATGGTGTAGACAGTTCTTTGAAAATGCAGCCTGCCAGCTACAACTGTGGCTCAGCAATTTAACATGCATGGATGCCTGATTTCAGCCAGAACAATAAGAAGGCTGAAAGCAAGTGAACTGATATCCAGTAGACCTGCACCTGGTCCCAGGTTGCTCAGGATGCACCGAGTTGAATGATTGCATTTTGCAAATGATCACAGAGGTAGGAGAAATGAGCAGTGGAGCTGTGTTCTGTTTTACAGGCGAGTCCTATTCTGTGCTTACCTGATGGGCGTGAAAGAATTTGAAAATGGAGGGGAGAACGATTTGCACAATATTGCATTTCCAAAAAGTTACAATTTGCAGGTGGTGGCATGAAGGTTTGGGCAGGAGTTTTGATGGATGCTCGTAATGAGTTGTTTTGGTAGAAAATGGAAATCTAACAGTTCATACGTACATAGATAAAAGTTTGGCTACTCATTTTGCACAATTTGACCCATTTATAGGTAATAGGTTTCTTTTAATGCACAACAATGTATACCCACATATTGCTCACATTTTCAGAAATTATCCAAAAAGTGGGAATTCATGTTTTACCATGGCCAGCAAGGAGTACTGACTTGAATCCTATTGAACATGTGTGAAACATGCTGGATAGGTGTGTTAAGACAAGACTGAGACAACCAGAAACCTTATAGAAGTTGAGGTGAGCACTTCTTTAAGAAGGGGAGCATATTCTTCAAGAAGCCATGCTATTCAAGCCAGAGAAAACACCCCTTATTAAGTGCATTTTTGATGTTTAAAGCACCTAAAAATGTCCTCACAGACAAAACAAAAGTTTTCTTTGTTTTACATCCTTGTAAGAGTTTTCACCACCACTAAGTTTTTGTTTCTATTTGATGTAATTTAATGTAACTTAAAGTGCTTAATAAAACAATTAAGTTGATACTCTTTCATTTTATAACACTTTAAATATGTTAGCAACGAAGATCAAAATATAATCAAATATATAATTGTCTGTTATTTTCTTTTGCCCCTAAGTGTACTTGGTATATGGAGCCAGGACACCCAAGAGAGGGGAGTTGCAGAAGAACCTGTACAATTAAATATAGCAGATATATTAGTTTGCAATGTTATATCATTTTGTGTCGTACTCCACTCTCATGTCAATACTCTTCCATTTTGGTATAAATCATGTTGGACTTATAACAATGGGAAATTTATGTGGGTGGCA
This sequence comes from Hymenopus coronatus, assembly GCA_030762935.1. Taxonomy (NCBI): domain Eukaryota; kingdom Metazoa; phylum Arthropoda; class Insecta; order Mantodea; family Hymenopodidae; genus Hymenopus; species Hymenopus coronatus. The sequence goes on along the minus strand of CM060888.1, from coordinate 101,308,279 downwards.
CTGCCTGTAGCAAATGTGAAGGGAAAAGGGTGGGGGCTAAAGACAAATGTATAGAAGCCCAAAGATATAATTGCCATACATCTAGTAAACCATATTAAATGTTTTAACATGTAGCTGCATTTAGTAAACATAGCTTGCACATTTTTCATGACAATCTGCCATTGTGTCCTGGAATTAGTAAAGGCAGATGGAAAAGGATCACAGATATTTATGGCTCATGATATCCAATTGTTTAAAAGCTAAAGGAAAGATGTTTGTTTGCTACGCTTCAGTTAAAAAACAATAGAATTCTAGTTTTAAAAATGGCCAAGACCATTTTTTTGTTCTAAATGAAATGGTTGGGAATATGCAATCTCCTATGCATAGGCAACTATTTAAGTTCAAAAGTGACTGCTAGGCATATAAAATAGCTGGTGAAACTATTAGTATCATAATGCCAATTATGAAGCATACTGCCCATCATTTGATGTCAGCTTCAAAGTTCCTTCGACTGATGTTTGCCCAAAATATCTAGAGCTAACTGAAAAATTAAAATGAGAAACGAATGTGAGTAAGAAAAATGAGTCGAAAGAAAACAAGAGTCATCAAACTCATATCCCAAGATTTAGAAATTATTTGGAGTAAAATTTTATGCACTTAAACTTATCAAGGATTATACATAATTTGGATAAATAAATCCTCTATTTTATCGATTTATTTTGTCTTTAGAATATACAGCAGTTTATTAACATGATATTCACATTTCTAACAAATTAATTATTTACTGAAAGCTTCTGTTTAAAAAGTAACACCAAGTGACTTAATACAGAATTTAAAATGTTATAATGTTTTTGATATGTCATGGCATCCACTGCAGCATTTGAATAAAGTATACATATAACTTTGTTAATGCACCTTTAAGATTATAATTAATTTTCTTTAAATAAATATTTCCATAACATACATTTGTTTAATATACACATAGCATCTAGCTATCAGCATACAATCATGAACCCATTCCTATAAAGCATACTACAATGGTGCAATGGCGTTTAACAACAAATGGGTTCTACTCGTGACATGAAAACACCATGTCTAATTAGGGGTTTAATTGAACTTCTGATATTACATGATTATTCTTTATATGAATTCCTGAAGTGAAATTTGAAGTAATTTCTTTCTTTGATACTTGTAGAAAGTAATCTGCATTTCATTAATTCTAAAAATGGATATTGCAATTGTCCTTTTGCCATTTTGTGCAGAATCTTGGACAATATGTGTTTGAATACTTAGTGTCCAATTAAACAATTGTAGGTGACATTTTGTTTATGAAAACCATCATTAGAAACCACTAAATTCATAAAAGCGTGTCTCTTTGCTTCTGCTTTCATTTCCTTGATTTCAAAGAAGCTAACACTTGCAAAATCCTGAAAGTAGTTCTGCCCAGGAAGGGTAAATTCAGAGTTAAGTGCTTGAACATTTTAATACATTTGTTTCAATGCAAGTTTAGCAAATACAAATACTGAGTGTCAGCTGAGCTAAATACCTTTGTCTAAAGCATTTATCTGCTTGTAGATCTAAGTGCAAGACAAAGAGTTACTGTTATACATCAGATTTATATAAAAATCTGACTAAAAACAAATAGTTTATAATGGTGGCAGAATTTTGCCAGAGAGCCACAAGTTTCCAAATGAAAATAGCTGACGAACAAACATATTAATATTTATTATGTTAACCACCTTTTCATCCAAAAATCTGATGTGTACCATTCACATAACTTTCTCTAATCTCAATTATTCTTAAAAAGCTTATACTTCTATTTACTTCATGCTAACCAGAAAAAAGTAGAAGAAATAGTCTTATTACTTGCTTCCTTGTAAGTAGAAGCAAAATAAGGGAGTACCATAGGTTAAAGTGATACTCAAAAACTGGTTGCTATGTCACTGAAGTTACTTTGATTGTATGGACAGCAGTTGACAAATTCCTGTAAGAGAAAAGTATGTTTTTCATAGTAGAAAAAAAACAAAAAACAAGGAATATCTCAAAAACAATGAACTCCACGAAAAAACTGTATGTAACATAAATTGTGTGTTTTAACGTGCTCTACATTTTTTGTGTAGTAAGTTTTTGTCCATCTCTTACGGTTTAGCAGTTATTCAAAATTCTGTAAAATTCAACTACTCTTCAGAGGCTATTCCCAGAAAATTCAAAATATACATTTTATTTGTCAGGTAAATGTCTTAGATATATGTTATTTTAATCAAAATCGTTAGAGCCATTTTTGAGAAAATCAAAATTTTTGAAAAAAGTTCCATGTAAAAGGTAGTGTGGGTTGGGGGGATTTTCCACAAAATCTTTGTGTCGCATCCCTGGAAGGTACTAAGCTTAAATACCAAGTTTGGTATTTTACAGACTTTTCATCTTTGAGTTATCATGTTCACAGATACACAGACACCCACACACACAGACCTTTTTGTGAAAATGCTTTTTTTTGATATCCTAAAACATATATTTCCAGTGAAATCTCGGTATTGAATTTTTGGGTGGAGTGCAATACCTTCTCTATACACTATGTACATAGTAAGTGTAGAGAAAGTAAAAAGTTTCAAAATTGGTAAAGGAGTTCAGAAAATACAAGAGCCTCACAAAATAGGTTGCTCTTACCTGTTTCATCTTAGATTGCTTTTAATTTTTGAGAATTTGTACAAAGAATTCTATTTTATTTTTGTTGTAATTATTATGCCACATGGCACAAATGTGTGTTACTGACAAAAATTATATGTGTAAGGATGTTTTCTTGGAAAAGCAGTTAAGATTTTATTGTTTTAAATAAATTAAATACTTCAAATATATCTGTGTGTGTGTGTGTGTGTGTGTGTGCGCGTGCATGTGTGTGTGTGAGAAATAGTTTTTGGAGACTTATGTCCCTACCACCAGCCTAACTAAAGTGAAGTATATAATAAGCTACCTAGGTGGATTATATATAGTTAATTTTAATTCAACTTTGCTGTATACCAGTATGTCAGGTTTCAATTCATTCCACTGGAGTACCAAATGACTTGAAACATTGTTTCTAATCAAGTTTTACAAATATTTGCTTGAAGCTGTAAGCAAAATTCATCATTGTCACATCAGTTCAATTTCCTTATACAACAACAACAGTAAATAATAGCTACTACTCCCAGATGGCTGCTAAAATACCCATTAGGTACAGATTAATCATATTAACAATGTTTCTATCTCCTCTAATGAAAAAAAATAAGTCATGTATCCTCATAGAAGCTATTAACCATGAAAAATGAATGTGTTTATAAGACGTTATCACGGTTTATTATATTCCAACATAAATTATTGAAAACGGCACTGCATATCTAAAGCTCCATAAGGTAAGTAATTGTTGCAAACTAACTACATCTTGTATTGTCCTTTAAAAATAAACAAAAAGTACCCTAAAAATTGTATTCTGGATTTATTGCAAACACAGCATGTTTATAATAAAACTTTTCATCTTTTAACATATAACTGAACATTATAAATATTTTAACACTCTTTTAGCATACAGCATATTCTGAGACAAAGCTCTAACTACCAATGACAAACATGGCACCTGCTAGCTTGCCCGTTTAACTTGGGAAGTTAATCATTTGTTGCATGAAATAATTACATACGCGCAAAATACAATGTTGTCACACAGGTAATAAAAAGGAGGATGCTGCATAGTATCTCCAGTGTTAAAATATGTAAGGTGAAATGTGTACTTTCTTAAATGCATACAAAAGTTCATTGAGATTTTAACATGGAGAATTATGTTTGTTCAATTAACTAACTCGGTAATTATAGATATAAATTAATAGAACTGCTTCACTGAAATAAAATTAGTGAGCGAGGAATGATAACTATTGTACAGTAACCTTCAAAACATCGGACTTCTAATATACAGTTTATTATTTCTAATATGTTTAAATGCATGTTAGGAATTGGATAGTAATAATACAACATTTTGTTTTGCCTTAATCAACAGCAAATCAACCCTAATGCTTCCTTCTGCTGCTCCATAACTTAGTTTATATCAAAAGAATTTAATAATAATTGAAATGAAAACTTCAGAAGGAACCTGACCAAATGAACTGCAGTTAGGAAATCCATTTATGGAGCGGCAATCTGTGTAACTTCGTTGTTATTGCTTGTAAGAGTTTATACAGTTTTCTAATGATTTAAATATTATAGTACTGCACAATTAGTAGGTTACTATTTCTTAAAAATTCTCTGTCCTTCCTGATATCAATACACTTATTTGATTATGATTCATGTAAATCAGAGTACATAAAATATGTGTAACAGTCAATTTTATGTTCTGTAAACTAACACACATTCTATAAAAGTCACTGCCAACAGAATGAAGCATTTTGCTCAAATTGGTCATAATTATGTTTGAAATTATACTACTTTTCTGTGCTTATAATAGTAACTTCAGAGATTTATGAAATTGGTGTTAGCTCATGTTCATAATAACAAAGGTTTAAGACTTCCTTAATTTTGTAATTCAATTACTTCACAGTCTAAAATTGAAGCATTTAAAGCAATATCATGTAATTTAATGTAACACATAATATTTGAGGGTTGACTTAATGTACCCAAAATGTTAGTGAATGTTAAAACGTTCCAAAAAGTGGAGTAGGAAGAGAGCACCGACTTGAACAATAGATGCATGTGCCAAGGATTAAAGAAACTATCACATTTGATATATAATACTATTAAGCTACAATATGTAATTGCATTGACTGACTGAATGCCCCTAAACATTTCTTAATCATTGACCTGTTATGATAACACAGCCAGGACAACCTAAAAACTCTGATGTATTCCATTCACATGACTTTCTCTACCTATTATGCAACAAACTCTTCTTCAAAAGCTTATTTTTATGCTCCATGCATTTGAGATCAACATTAGCAGAAATGGTTTTATTACATATTTTCTTATGGATATAATGGTAATAACAGAATACACTAGGCTAGGATTCAAATATTTTAAGAACTGGTTGCTACATCACTTCTTTGAAGAAGAGGAAAAAAAAAGAATGAAGATTTCCCATTTGAGAAAAGTATAAGTACCAGAACATTTAAACCAAAAACAAGAAATGTAGCAAAAACGGTCTCTCTTTCTCACACATAAAAATATATATACATCAGCACATATATATTTGCATGCGAGTGTGTGTGTGAGAAAGAAAGAGACCATTTTTGCAACTTTTCTTGTCATTGGTTTAAGTGTTCTATGAAGAGGACTTCAAGGTACTATTCTCAGAAAATTCAATATATGTGTTTAATGAAAATATCTTACACATAGAGTATTTTAATCAAATGGTTGAAGAGCCATTTTGAATCAAAATTTAAAAAAAAAAATCCAAGTAAAGGGTAGTTTGGGTTGGGAATATTTTCTTAAAAATCTTCTTGTTGCATCCTTAGAAGATAAACTTAAATATCAAATTTGGTATTTAACCAAGTTTGCTTTTTTGAGTAATGCTGTTCACAGATGTGCAGACAGACAGTTTTTTCTAAAATCGCTGTTCTTTTTTTATTTTTCTTCTGGATTCAGGGGGTCTCAATACATGTATTTCTAATAAATATTGGTATAGAACCTTTGGGTGGATTGCAATGCCTTGTCTACCTACTGTGTACATTGCAGGTGGTAGAGAATGCAAGAAGGAGGTTGGAATTACTGTAAAAATAATTACTGCATTATTTCTAGAGAAACATGCCATTTTGGTCCAATCCTGAAAGTACATTATGATGATCACATGCATCATAAACATGTCTAATTTGGTGTCATCTCATAACTTACTGCTGCATTACATCACATTTCAGTGCACTGTAATCTCAGTTTAAAGCAATAATTATGTATCAAAAATAAATATGACTGGGGAATACCATCATTTCTACATCTATAAAAACCTAATAAAACTTTCCCTGTAGTTGAATAATCAGCATCCTGTCTTAACCATGAAGTTTCAGGTTCTCAGTTGGAGAGGGTGGAGATTTTCTTCAATTAGAATTATATTTTCTATCCTCTTTAAGGGTACAAGGTAGTGTGGTTGTAACGCTTTGACAATTTGTCAAAATTAACCCCTCACATATCACGAAGTACTTAATGAATTTTCATGAACATTTTGTGGCATGTACAATAACAATCTGCATTTCTCCTGGTGTAAATTTTATGCTTTTATTTGCAAAATTTTACTTTTAAAAACTTATAATGCTGGGGAAAAAAAAAAACAACCACCTTAAAAAAACATGGGTGATTTCACATACTTCTTATTCAGAAACCTTTCAAAGTAGAATATTAAATTTTTTTTACAAATGTTCTGATTATGCTTATCTACTCTAACTTCCAGAATCAGAAGCATATGGCTCACGATAATTATTTTAAAAAATACCACATTTGTGGAAAACAAGAAGATTAAAATATCTCAATTTTCACATGGTTAAAAATGTCTAATTTCCATAATTTGTATGCCAGGCTTGTGAATCAGGCAGCCATAAGTCATTAATGTGTGTTTAAGTATAGACAATTTTAACATTCTAGCATCAATGGTTCCTGAGTAAACAATACATGTGTATCAGAAAATGTAATATCGAAAAAATTGAACTTAAAAATTTGCAATGCTAATCTGACTTACTTCAGTACATTCCAGGGTCATAATCATATGAATCTTTATTCCTGGTCTCTGTCTGCTTCTCAGCATTCCTCCTATTGGTCCTGGCTTGCTTTATGGATTGTTGGGCAGCTCATTCAACATGAAAATTTTCCTCAAGTTTCTATCATCTTAGAAAGCAGAAAGATTGAAGATGTGGCGCTCTGTCCAGGAGCATTTAAAAGATTACGCGCCATATTTAAAAGGACATTTAAATGCTAAAAAATGGATGCATCATATTAAAAGTATATATTTTTTGAATCATCAGAACATTTCAGAGAATTTAATTATGCCAAAAACGAAAATTGTCATTTTTGACCCCTTCATAGTACCTTGTACCCTTAAGAATCTGGTAAAGAAGAACAGTTCAAGAAGCCCACCTCTGTAATGTATGGGTAGTGTGTCTGCCTCGCATTCAAGAGTTCCAGAGTTTGAATATTGGTTAGGGTGAGCTATCCAAATTCAGCATTTTCCCTTTAGGGGAAGACAAATGTTGAGTAACTTTAAGCTCCATGGACCCCAAACTCATTTGAGCATCAGTTCTCTGTTGATTGATGTTTGGAGGAATTTAGTGACAGTGACGGTCAAATTATATGTTTTATTAATTTGAGTTGGTTTTTTAACACTACGTCACTTACATTGTTATTTTGAGGGACTAGTTTCGAAAGCCTATGCTTTCATTTTCAACCTCACGGGTTGAACATATCAGTTCTCTGATTTAATTCATTGTCTGATATGATCTAGCAGGTTAAAGAACATTAAACTACAAACAAGTGAATTGAGACAAGATCCAGAATTTAAAATCTACAAAATTAAAAACTAACAATAATAACCCAAACATATAATGGGTTAACATCAATACAGATATTAACTGTTTCCAGAGTGAAAACAATGATATGAATTTGAAGGTGGCATAGTATAATAGAATATTAAAAAAAAATAAACTAATGGAAAGTTTAAATGTAGAACATATGCCTTTATAAAGTCTTAGCATGTAAATTTTATTACTGATATTTCCATTATGTATCTTCCAATTCACCAGCCAGTATAGCACACAGTATGTTAACTACAGCAATTTCATAACACCAGTACTTATCTGCTTAATTTGAACTCCTACTTTGTATTTCTTTTATCTAAAGCCTAGAAAACAACACTAAATTACATGCAAACTTCAATATAACTGCAAACTGTTTAAAATGTTAACACTAAGAGAGCTTATGCTCTCTCTAACCATCCCATTAAATAATTTTTTTTGGCAGCCTCATGCCACATTGTAAGTTATGATTTATATATAACATGCATTGTTTATACACTTTCATATGTACATAACATATAATTACAGTAGTAGCCTATTCCAGAATTGCTTTAGTGATATTTCTACTCTGTTAACTACAATGCAACAATTTACACATTATTGTTACAATTTTATAATATAATTCAGTTATACTCTCAATTCTGTGGTTGAATATTTTGGAAAATCTTTCTTACATCTGCATACACTTGGTCAGGGGTTCTGCTGGAATCAACGATTTTAACAAGGTTTCTATCCTCATAATACTTAATAATTGGAAGAGTATCATTCATATATGTATGGAAACGCTTCTTTAGACTCTCTGGATTGTCATCTGAGCGTCCACTGCCTGCTGCACCTCGTTTTAAACATCTCTCAGCACATACTTCTTGCGGACATTCAAAGAAAAGAACAAATAGCAGATTCACCTTTTCAGCCATTTGGCTAGTCCATCCATCCAGATTATTCTGGTTCCTGGGGAAGCCATCAATCAAAAACTTCTGTGCACCTGATTGCTGCATAGCCATTTCAATTAAACTGCAAGTAATTTCTACAGGTACAATTCCACCATTTCGAATATACTCCTCAATGAGTTCCCCATACTTGGAACCCTCTTTATTTCTTTCTGCTCTAAGGAGATCTCCAGCAGACAGGTGTACAAAACCAAACTCTTTTACAATGTTTTCACACATTGTTCCCTTTCCAGATCCTGGCCCTCCTAGGACAAACACAATTTCTGGCTTTTTGATGCTCATGATGATTCCTTTTACTGCTGCACTACAGAGGTTGAGAAATCTGGGAGTTGTGCCCCTTCCCAACACTGAAATTATATAAACAAATGAAGAACTTAATTGCTATTAAATAGGTATTTACATTTTTGCTAACTTTATAGGAAAAGAGGAAACAGCCTTACTCCCTCTTTATATGTAACAGTAAGTAAAACTGTAAAACATTAAACAAATAAATGAAATTCATAAACCTGTCATAATTGTGTTTGAACTGTGTCAATACATATATTTACCCATCACAACACTGTGGTGCATGAATGAATAACAGCATTTATTATTATTAGAGGCCAGAAGTTTAGGCATCATTAATCATTAAAATAGACAGGCAAAAAGGCATTATAAGTAGCTAAAATAGGCAGAAATGACATTATAAATAGTTAAAATAAGCAATAAAAGGCAATTAGAAAAACCTTATACTAAACCCATTTATTTAATATATTACACTATTCAATAACTTGATTTGTCATATTTCAAACAAAATGTTAGTGTGTACTTGACACAAAAATGAAAATGTTTTTAAAAGGCCTATGTACTGCAATGCCTTTATTCATTGCACATGACAATCCAATGCTTTTTTAAGTTCTCTGGGGTCACTTTGAGTCTCCAGTTAGATAGCATATATTTCATATGAGAAAATGATCTCTCAACTTCGACAGAGGTTAATGGAACAAATCTAAAGCATAGCATCATTGTAAAATTCATTTCAACTGCAATAGAATTGTCATCTTGTAGAATTTTTTAAATATTTCTCAAGATTATCAAGATTACAATTTTTCGAAAGCATTTTTACACTTTTCTTTAACAAATGAACTTTGGTTCCCTGATGCTCTGCATCATCCACAATTTTCACTGACTTTGTCAAAGTCTGTCCTCTTACTTGTAGCTGGCAGATCACTTGTGATAGGACACCTAACTAGCCGCAATGAAATTTAATAATTTTTCACTTCTGAAGAATTGAGAAGTTTCTTGGCTGCAATAATAGAAGATACTTCATCCTTCAGAGCATTCATCACTTCAGTTATACTCAGGAAATTTGAAATGTGTAAAGTGCTGCTGAGATCCATGTCCCCTGTCTTGTTTTGATAGGTTGGGGAGGGGGGGGGATGGATTTAAATGTAGGAATTCTTGGTGGGGCTTTTACAAAGATCTTCATACTGGAAATCAATTTATCAACATCCAGAAACAAGCACCTTATCTCTTCTGACACCCTGTGAAAGCCGTGTGCTATGCAAGTCATATGAAGCAAATATGGAAATAACACTTGTAACATTATTCCAGCCCTTTTCCCTGATGAAAAGTAACACATTGTATTGAATTTCTTCAGGCCACAGTACTTTAATGAATTGGCAAATAACTGAGCTATAGTTAAATTAACTTTCTTCAGACACTCTGTTGGATTAATCTTTTAAAGGATCTAATGGCCTGTGACTCATCGATAGAAATACATCTTATTTTTAATGATTTTCATTGTTTTCTCATAATATTTTCGCAAACTTGACTCACTAGGCACAGATTCGTTTGTATACTTCTCCAAAAACTGTATTAATGAAGGATTTCACAAAGGAATTTTGGTGTTAAGAAAACCTTTACATAAGTCGAATGCAACTTGAGATTTTTAACTTGATTTTACAGTTACTGTTAGAAGTAAAGAAACCTTTTTCCTAGTAGCTTTGGTAAGTACATTTTAGTGTTTGATTGTACTAATATGTTGCGATATGAAATATTTATTTTCATAGTTCACCGACTGCTTGCATACTCTGCATGTAAGTACTTTACCATCAGCAGAAAATACGTCGGATCCATAAATATTAACATAACTTTGCAATTTACTGTGTAAAGGAATACTGAATTTCAACATCTTGCTGCTAGCTATAACGTTGCAATGAAAACTGAAAGAAAAATTAAGTTAGACACACACTCATTGTTGCCTTTTCAAATAAACACAAGCAGTGATTAATTCTGTTATTTATACATTTTTTTTTGGCACCACAGCACTCATTGTTACAAAGAGAATAACATACATTTGATGAAGTCATTGTAATAGTTATAGAAATATTTCAAATATACCCGTAGGCAGTTTTTAATAATAAATTAATAAATAGATAAATATTCAAACAAAAGCAATAAGCATTTTTATTATAAAATAGGCATTTATATTTAAAAAGGCATAAAAAGTCTACATAAAACTGTGGTATTTCATCACAAAGATATAATTCGTAAAGATTTACTTTCAAATTTAAGATAGATTTAAAAAAGCACTCTGCAATTTCTGGCCTCTGATTATTATTATTTATTCAAAATCCTTCACTGTTTTATATTTTTAAAAAACATGTTCTCTTATTCAAATTGCATAAGAACATCTGCATCTTCAAAATTTATTTTGTAACAAACAGGGAAATGTGAGAGAACCCATTAGTTTACTTTATATGATTGAAAGTTTTTCTGTTTTCTGTTACTCCAAAACCATAGATTGAAATTTATTAAAAATGTCAAAAACAAAAAATATGATCAATTCTATTACAGAAGAATAATTTTAGTTTATTTCATGCCTTTCCTGTTAATGAATAACACAAGTTCAAGTTATAGGTCTTTATTCTGTAATGATGTCTTGTTCACAGCCTTCATAACATAAGGTCCTACCTTCAAATTTGATTCATGTGAGAACCAACCTGAAGAGGTAAAAGTCAAGAAGAGATTAATATATGAAGACACAATTAATTATTTCAAAGAAAAGTACTATCTTAATTCTATCAATGTAACTGGGATTAAGATCAATGCCCAAGAACCATTTACCAAGTTGTTTATAAAATTTTGTAATAATTTTGGTTTAGTTAAAAGAATGAACATGCTATCGTAAATTAGAATTATTATTATTATTTTATAGTTATACTTTTTATACTCTTTTTATCTAAACAGCAATCTATAGCTGATACAATAATAAATAAAATTATACACATTTTAGTTTTTTCATTTTCTGATATATAATTTCAAGTTTTAATTCTAATTTTTACTTCACCTCCACAAGTCAAATTTTGACAAATTATTTATAGATGTTCTCAATAGTAATTCTGCACAACGGCTCTAAATATTCCGTCTGCTAGGCGGAGAACCGACATCGGAATATTGTGCCCGCTGTATATTTAGAGCAATGACGCAGAATTACCTTTTCAATAAGTTTCTTAGAAATTTCTATGCTTTCAAAATGATTGAAAAGCAAAATATAATTATCTTTTTTCTTAAGTTTTCGCTTCTGAATTTGCTTGGAAAAAAACACTAACCCTAATTCTTTCACTAAAATGTTAGAAATATTAAAGACTGTGGTCGACAAGGAATACATTCTGAATTAGGCAGCAAAATGGGAAATTAAATACAACTGCTTTGTAGTAAATCATATGTAGATAATAGGTTTGGCATAGTAAGCTCTGCTCTAGTTTGAGCGAATTTGGCATTTTAATCATTCCATGTAAATAAAATGTTATGCTTCGTTATTGATCTGCACTTTTCTCAGAAACATAACCTCGTGTAAAATATAAGGTTGCAATGGCAATACAAATGTTCACATTTCAAAACATTTTTTGATTTCCTACTAAAACATGTTCACCAGCACAAATCTTAACTACATAATCAATTGTCTTACACGTACATGTATTGATCAGTATTCCACAATAACCGTGCATTTGGATAGAGCTGTCAGATCTAACGCTCTACTAAAATGATGACTTGTCTTTTGCGTTGCGACAACCTCTACATTCCTGCTAAATAAGTGTCCTATTGCCTTTTGGAATTTTAAAAGTTGTGCACATACCAGTTCACGTTCCCGCTTGTAGTTTATGTGTGGGCTTGATGGTTTGGTTTGATTAACTCTGACCTACTTATTAATCATACGCTTAATAACTATATCGTAACAAACTGCTACATTCACACCTGTGATTCACGCCAAGCAGTGGCGGAATGAAAACTTTCCAGAAATAATTATAAAAGCGATTTCACTGCGACTGTTAGCAGTTATGATATCCTGATTTAGAAATTTGCTTGTATAGTTTTTCCTTTAAGATATGCATAAAGATCTTAAAGTAAAAAGAATAAATAATCAAAATATTTCGCAAGTTGCACTTCTGATTCCCCAAAACTTCCGGTTACAATTATAGCGCTATTATCTTTAAGGACTTGCATGACTGAAAGTTGAAATCCCAAACTAATTATGCTAGTTTTTTAAAATTTATACTACATGTGCAATGCAAATAAATTACGGTGGCAATTTCATACATTTTTCTCAAATAGTTTGGACGTTATGGTCAAATGTATTTATGTTTTTGTCACGTCACAAACAAAGTTCCATGCCACAAATAAATTAAAAACTTGGTCTAATATTTTAACCCTAGGTTTACAATATATTTATTTTTTGAAATTGCCTTGGGCCTTGTGCCTTCTTTGGTTTAGCCTCCAACAATTCTTAAAGTTATGAATCTTTTTTGTCATAAAACTATAAAGTTTGGTTTGAAAATTGAAAACATATGCTTAAATACATCTGACAGTAAAACCTAGAGCAATTCTTATTCGTGAACATATGCAGCAAATTTTATTTGTACAACACAAAAACTGCGCCGCAAGGAGACTTTTACAGGAAGAAAAATGCTGAACATATTAATAGCGAGAAAACAAGAAAATATTTGAATCCATGGTTCACATTAAAATGCACTAGGTTGACCCTCAGCTTTCTTTTCCACTCATCTGCTGCTGCCTTTTCTATACTTTCCTTCTTGCATTGCTGCTTTTCTTCTACATAACAACGTTTTTTATTTTTCCTGGTGCAAAATTTCTTTGAACTGAAACTTTTGTTGCCGAGTCCAGCACAGTTTCACTTCCAATACTTTGACTAGGCATTTAAAAATGTTACTTGGTGTATATTAAACCCACTGTATTCAGAAATGTTTAAATTATTTTATGGAATTATATTTTTGCATAACCACGTTTTTTATTTTGCCTGGTGCAAAATTTCTTTTGTTGCCGATTGCAGTACAGTTTCACCTTTAATACTTTGACTAAGGCATTTAAACATGTTACCTGATGCCCAATTAAACACTTTGTATTCAGGAATGTCTAAATTATTTTATGGAATTACATTTTAAAAATTTGATTTTTGGATTTTTCATGAAATTTCAGTCATACATACCCTTAAATGAATAATGAACAAAATAAATGTACTGCAGATATAAGGGAAAGTTATATATCGGAAATAGGACATTTACTTAAGCTAAAGCCTGTGGAGAGCCAAATTATGGAGGAAAATGGAAAAGTACTAAGATTTCAGCTGATTTTAATCCAAAAGATAATAAAACAGTTGCGGTTTATATGATAGGCAAGTGACAAATATTTTTGACCAAAATCGATTGCTAAAACGTGGCTTAAGTCATGGCTTTGGCTTTATCACCTACCTCTGTTGTTAAAACGAGGTTGCCCGCCAAATCACAAGACATGATAGGTGTCTAAGGTAGAGCCATGGCAGGGGTAGTCTAAGGCACAGACATAGAAGAACAGATGTTTGGTTCTTATGCATTGTGAAGCATGTGTTTGTCAAGCCATCATATTTTGATGCTACACTTTTGAGATGAATACTACTTTTGTGGGTTAAATGTGCACCCAAAAATAAGATTTTGTGGCGTTAAATGTCAATTAAGCAGTGCATTTGCACTGTAGATTTTAAACCACTGTAATGGTAAATATGTGTGTGGTGTTTGGTAGTAGTTTCTCGAATAGCAGAAGCAAAAACAAGGAAAGGGAAATGTCTTTCAATAAATAAATTAATGTACTTATTTAAGTGATTTTTCGGTGGTATATTTAGTGAAACATTTAAACACAGAAGTTAGTGTACTTGTTTAAGTGATTTTGCGGTGGTATACTTAGTGAAATATTTTAAAGCAAGGGTTAGCGTACTTATTTAAATGCTTTTTCGGTGGTAAACTTAGTGAAATATGTTATACATTATCAACAGAACCATTCTGTACTGATTGTTAGATTTTAGATTTCCAACGCGGAAAGACCGTTGAGAAGCAGACAAAATTGGTAATCTACTCCGGTTTACAGGAACCTCTTGCTAATTCTTCCTATCGCCCATTTAGCAGCTAGCACGAGATATAACTACTATCAAATTACGTGAGAACAGGAGGCAATACATGCAATCCACAGTGAAAGTCATTATAATCTTTGGGATATTCCCGTTTATAGTTAGCTAAACTTGTAACCCTTTCTGTGGTATGCACTTAAACTTTCCCAAACATGTGTGCATGCGTGTTTACGTACATGCATCCTCTATATACGACTGCCTCATACATATATTCAGGATCGTTTATTTAGTGGAATTAATGGCATTAATTGAGTTTTTAACCAGTTTGGGTTAAGAGATAGTCCTGTGAATAATGAGTATCAATGCACAAATCTGGCTATAATAGCAAATACAGCTCCTATGGAAAGTACATAATAGAAATGGGCAGCATAATAAGTATCATGGAGAATAATAACAATAACGTTTGGTTAAAATCTGATATTTTGCCCTCCTTCAGTTTTAGACCAAGAAATTAGAACAAAATTAAGCTGTTACCTCTCCGCAATGTTTACTGCAAACATGCCAATTTATCAATAACAACTTCTGAAAGGGCAAAAAATGTGAGTGTATTAAATATGCCTTTAACTAGAGATCTAATCCCTTCCATTGTCCTTTGCTTCTTCTTTTTTCTCTTAAAGAACTTGGAAAAACAATTCATTTGACAGATGTGTATATCGGTAACATGTAGTTACAAAAGATGGCGGCTGGACACAAAACGCTAGAATTTCCTCTGTGTTCGGAGGTGTGACCTCACCGATATGGGAACCTTTACACAAATATAACCTAATGTTCGCAAATGCTTGAATCGTTTCTTTTTACTCCAGTCTTTTTCACGGACGTTTTAAATATCCTAAATTTCATTTGAGTGTATGACCCTCTTTAGCTTCACCTATCATGAATATAATTTATTATTTTTGTCAGACGATCAACTACAACAAAGTGGTAAAACTCCATTTCCTATCGCTTAATGTTATTATAATTTTAATTGCCTATTTATATAAAACAAATGGATTTAGTCTCTTAATTATATGCTGAAAGCAGCATTAACCAAACTGATCTAGGTGTATTAAGTTCTCGAGTTGCGCACTAGTATTTTCTTTATATTCAGACAGAATAAACAACTTTACTACTGATGAAGTTGAATAATAAAGCATATATTTCTAGGTAATTAGTAATCCCCCCACTCCCCTTTACATCGAAAAACATTCTAAAATTTTGATTTTCTCAAACGATTTTGATTAAAATCTCTACTTAAGATATTTACATGAAAAATAAATGTACTTATGTATTGAATCTTCCGGGAATAATTTCTAAAGACCTCTTTATTCTGCATGATTTTTTTTTTTTTTTTTTTTTTTTTTTTAATTTCACGACTACACTAGTGTCCAAAAGTTAAGCATAATGCAATATGGTGTTACCAATGCATCATACATGATCTGGAATGCAATAGAATGAGAAATAGCAGACAATTTTGGCCTCGGGACACCTATTTACGCAAGCACTAAATCTGACGATCATTTCCACAACGACAATGATGATGCTGAGCGGTTAATATGGGGTGTGGTGACCCCTTGGCTACACAGGCATCGCAGCGCCGTGGCATGTTCTCTATAAGGTGGTTCAAGAGTTCTGCAGGCAGCAATTACCATTCCTCACGGAGAGCACGTCGGAGGTCTGGAAGTGTCCTCGGTGGAGACAGGCGGACTGCAACTCGTTTTCCTAATGGCATGCTCTACATGTTAATATCCGGGGACATCGCTGACCAGTCCATGTGCTGGATATCTTCCCTCTCAAGATAGTTGTCCACCAGGTAAGCTCTATGCGGACGTGCATTATCGTCTATTAAGATAAAATGTGGACCAACTGCAACTCTGGGCATTCCAGTACCACTATCGGAGATGTGCAGATCTGTGCGTTCTTTGAACATTATGCCTGCCCACATGAATACGCCACCACCACCAAATGGGCGTGTTTCCACGATGTTGGTGGATTGAAACCGGGTTCCACGCTCTCTCCAGATTATTGTTCAAACTGAATCTGGACTCATCTATAAACAGCATGTTCCTCCATTGATTCAAGGTTCAATGTTGATGTTGCTGACTCCATTGTAAACAGAACCTTATGTGCATTCGAGTGAGTGGGGCACACACTGCACGGCGTCTGGCATAGAGGCCGACTGCTCTAAGCCTCCGGTATACAGTTTGCCTCGAAACTCGAACGCCTGACGCTCGGAAGACAGTTGTCTCGCGGGCATCCTCCGATGTCGCCCGTGCTGTTATGGTCAAATATCGGCCCTGTTGAGGCTTTTTTGACCCGTGGGCGACCATGTATAGAGATCCGATGAACACCTCGTTTCTTAGAACTGTGGCCAAAGTCTGGAAATGACACTTTAGGCACATTTAGGGCCCGAGAGACTGTGGTTCGTGTTTGACCTGCTTCTGGACATCCGATGATCCCACCCTTCTAAATGGGGTCCAGTTTATGTCTTTGTGGCATGTCGATGCTGTTTTGTAAACACTTTGCGAAGCAACAACTCTCTGTTCACGATGGGAAAATAATAACCAATGAGCCATGCACTGGGTCTGATACTCTGGTATTGGTTTACTGCTCTGGTTTTTTTTTTTTACCTTAGAAGTGTGAACCTGATTACCTCTCAGAGAGCACCAGTAAGGGGAGGCACACACTGTGATAACGTTTAATGGCGGTCGCTCACCATTTTACCTTTCAGTTCCCTGTTTTCCCAATTATGCTTAACTTTTGGGCACTAGTGTAGTTAACCACAAGAAACAGATAAAAACGTACTACGCAAAAATGTAGAGCTCCTTAAAACACACAATTTTTGTCATATACATTTTTTTTGCAGAGTTCACTGTTTTCGAGATATTCTTTGTCATTGGTCTAGTTTTAAAATGCTTAAACTTTTCTCATAGAGGAACTTGTCAACTCCTGGCCATGTAAAGAAACGGATTTCAATCCCCACATTTTGAAACATGTGACTATTGGTTTAGCCTAGTGTTTTCCTTATTTCTCTTCTACTTATAAGGAACTACATAATAAGACCATTTCTGTTAATGTTTATCTTGGTTAGCTTATAGTGGATAGAAGAATAAGTGTATTAACAATAATTTGTTACAGAGATTTAGAGAAAGTCATGTGAATGGAACACATCAGATTTTTTTAATAGTGTTTAATGCTTGCTTTTACTACATATTGCACTGTAGGAAATGACATTGATAATATATGGAATGAAGATAGAGCACCAGTGGAATGTGAGTGGGAGAAACCCGCCCCTGGTTGCATCGTCCACCATAAATCCCACATGTGGTCACTTGGCATTGAAACCTGGCTGCCTAGGTTTGAGGTGAGTGGTCTAACCACTCGGGTATGGTGTGGCCTCCGATCACAACATAATACATATTCATCTGTCCTTGGCAAAACTATGAAACCACAATTGGCTTTCATAACACTTTAACTTGGACCACAACTTGATTGACAAAGGGGCAGATGATCACATAATAGAATTCCTGGTTAATCTATTACAATAGCATTTACTAATGTCTTGTTTCTTCTCCACAAATAGCATGGACATAGTTGCTCTCAATGTGTTACCCAGCCAAGAATGGACCCAGTAAATGAGCCACACCTCATCAAGCATGCAGCTGTACTGCTATGAGGATGATTCAAATATAAACAGCAATTCAACCAGAGTACTGAGCAGGCAGATCCTGTGGGATGGTGCAGTTGGGGGTTGAAGTGTGTTAGGGAGGGGAAACCAGCTTAGTTAGCTCCTTTGATAGGTTTTGGTGTCAGTACAAGAGGTTCCTTTGCTGTTGTGCAATGCATTATTATGAAGTTTTTAACTCATGAATGAAGATTTTAATTAATTTGAAGGCATAGTTTGGGTATACTACACTGTATCATCAGAATCAAGTGTCTACCCAGCCCAGACAATTTAAAGACAGCTGAGGATTGTACAAAACAAAGGCCATGCTTAGTGCCTAAGGTCAAGTCTCAGATGACAACATTCATGCCATTCAAGAGTTTATTGAAGGTATTTGCTACTAATACAGTAGCGTTCTTCAACAGTGTGTTGAAGAAATCACATCAGAAGTGGGTGTCAGCATTGAGAATACTCATCATTATTTGTGAACAGCTTGGATTTAAAAAATCTGATGTGTTACACTCACATGACTTTCTCTATATCTCTGTAAATTATTATTGTTAATAAGCTTATCTTTTATTTATTTAATGCTAATCGAAAAAAAATAGCAGAAATAATCTTATTTCTTGCTTTATAGTAAGTAGAACCGAAATAAGGGAGTACCATAGGTTAAAGTGAAAGCCAAAAGCTGGTTGCTATGTGACTGATGTTCCTTTGTTTGTATTGACAGGAGTTGACAAATTCCTGTATGAGAAAAGTGTAAGTTTTTCAAAGCTGAAACCAATAAAAAGGAATATCTAAAAAACGATCAACTCCACGAAAAAAATGTATATAACATAAATTGTGTGTTTTAACATGCTCTACATTTTTTATGGGTTAAGTTTTTGTTCATCTCTTACGGTTTAGTAGTTATGAAAAATTCATCCAGAATAAAGTAGTCTTCAGAGGCTATTTTCAGAAATTTCAGAATATACATTTTATTTGTCAGGTAAATAACTTTAATATACAATATTTTAATCAAAATCGTTAGAGCCATTTTTTAGAAAATCAACATTTTCGAAAAAAGTTCCATGTAAAGGGTAGTTTGGGGTGGGGGGGATTTTTCTCAAAATCTTCGTGTCGCATCCCTGGAAGATACTAAACTTAAATACCAAGTTTGGTATTTTACCGACTTTTCGTTTCTGAGTTATCGTGTTCACAGACTCACGGACACACACACACACACACACACACACACACACAGACCTTTTTTTGGATACAGGGGACCCTAAAACATATATTTCTGGTGAAATCTTGGTATCAAATTTTTTGGTGGTGTGCAATACATTCTCTATTCACTATGTACATAGTGAGTATAGAGAAAGTAAAAATGAGTTCTTGATGTGTTCCGAAATTGTTAACCGAGCAGCAAAAAATAGGCCAGGTTTGAGATTTATGAGATATTTCTGAATTGATTCCAGAAAGATGGGGAGGTTTTTTTGAAGCACATTGTCACATTTGATGAGACATGGGTCCACCATTTCACTCCCGAATCCAAAACAGTGAGCAAGGAGTGGTGAAGAAGGATGAAGCCTGCCCAGTGAAGGCTAAAACCTGCCTCTCAGTGGAAAAGTTCTAGTGACAGTACTTTTTGATTGCAGAGGAGTTTTACTTGATTTTCTTCACTATTGATGTATGCATTTGGTTTACTATTGCCAATTGCAAGGTCAGCAAAAGCCACCTGCCGAAGCAAAAGATGCTGTATGCTCATCAGAGATGCCATCTTCTCCAAGACAATGCTAAGTCTCACACTGCAAATTTGACAAAGGACACATTGGAGGACATGCAATGGGAAACCCTTGAACACCGTACCTACAGTTCCAGATTTGTTCCCTCCAAACTATATTTTGTTTGCACCTGTGAAAGAATTGCTTGGAGGGAAACAATTTGAAACCAATGAAGACGTTGAGAAGCATGTGTGCAATTGGTTGGTGATGTACCCTCAAACGCTTTTTGAACAAGGAACATTCAAACTTCTAAATTGTTGACAAAAGTATGTGCAGTATGGATTCTATGTACAGAAGTAGAGAAGGTGTCAACTGTGTATATGTTTAATCCATAAATATTCAAAATATTCAAAAAATTACCACTTATATTTTAATCACCCTTGTTTGACAGCATATGAGTGTGGGATCAAGGTAACAAAGCATAGCAACATATGTATTGACACTGCTTGCACCATGACTACATAAGCCATCACCATGTAATTTTATAGTGATTCTCACAGCTTCATATTATCACTATCTCCCAGACAACACTTAGCACTTGCTCACTGCTACAGCCTGGTATGTCATCATTTGACATGCTTATACAAGCAACAAGTGTCAGCACATGTCGCTTACAGGGGCAATAAAAATAAAAAATTAGCTATTATGATAATATTAATTGAATTCCATATGCATCTAAAAATTTGATAAAAAATCCTCAAATGAATCACTCTTACCAATAAGTGTTGCTTGATAAAATTTGCCTCCTCATTACATAGAAGTTCATTAAAATTAAACAACCCTCATATTGCTGCTTTGATGATCAGAACTTGGAAACCAAACATTTCCCGCTTGGTAATAAGTCTTTCCTGAAATAATACTATCTGCTTTTTAAGCATTTTGTATATTCAAATACAAACGTTAAAGGTAAAAAAGTGTGAAAGCTAAAAATAAAAGTGTCTGCATCAACATAGCTAAGAGAATAACAATGTTTTTATCATTTAGCCCAATTTTGTATTTGTGAATTTAATTCACAATAAATGGTTGTTTTCTGGTTGCCACCATATCATAGTTTCTCTCCATCAATGTTTCAATCTCTTATTGAGATGGACAGTACTCCGCTGTATACTGTAGATTGTCACCCTAAACATTTATGGAGTTGGGAGGAATTATAAGGACCATATGTATAAGAGAAGTTTGAAAAACTGGTGAAATTTTCAGAAGTTAAACAGCTAAAGAAAATATTTGATTGTAACATTTAATACTTTCTACCTATCCACATAAACCTCCAATTGCAGGCTCAAAACCTTCACTGCTCTATAATTGGCTAGTTATGGAGCAGGGTAGGTGTTGATCCTCCAATTGGATCAGGGCAAATGGATAGGAATTTCTCAGTTGTTCTAATATAAAAAGGGAGACAATCTACAGTCATGCATCACAGATAATCTGAAGACAATCTTAACAAGAGGTTAAAACATTGGTGCAGAGAAAAAAAATGACTTGGCAACAATCAGAAAATAGCCAAATAGTGAACAACAATGGCTGTGAAAGCATACAAGAACATAAATAATTGTTGCAAATTCAGTTGACCTTTATTACACATAAGATGTTCAGCATTTGGACAAAAGTGGACAATTATGGAAAATATATCCAAGAAGGACAGAGTTAAGTCCAAGTGATAAGTTACTGTGTATTACAATCAGGCTCATCATTTCAATCATAAAATAAATATATGGCTAAATGAAAGAGATGAAATAAACAATTCCTAATGAAAAGCCTGTCCTTAATTTTGCTTGTATTTTATTTAAGGACAGGTAGATGACCTTGTAAATTTACAAAATTTTACAGATATTAAGATTTATGTTTGCTTCTTTTCTTTTTTTCAAATTCAAGATTATAGAGTTCATCCGCCAAAAACTGCATCTGTACCTCTTCTGTCATGCTTTGCATTATCTCTGCAACCAACTGATCTGATAGTCTGAAATGCAAGTATTAAAGAATAATAAAATTAAACATTATAACATTCAAAAGACAAAAGTTAAATCTGGCCTTGCATTATACAGAATAGTTTAGAAATAATTAAATTAAGCCATGCTGAGGTTAAGGGCTTTAAGTTATTTCCAATGTATTGAAAGAAGGAATATTTTAAGAACTTCATACCATTTCCTGAAATGAGGCTCACTGTCAAAATTAAATTTATGGAATCAAAATTCAAAACAATTTATTCTGGAATCAAAATTTGAAACAATTTATTCTATCTATTTTAGACAAAATAAATGAGTGGAAAATTAACAAGAGGCCAACAAATATACATACATTTCAACATAAAAAAAAATCTGCTTTAAACCTTTTTACCAGAAATACATGAACACATATGACGTTCAAAAAGTATAAAACCTCATTTTTACTTTCTTTACACATAATATGGACATGTGTATAAGAGAATGTTGCCGTTTAAGGGTGTTTGCCACGAAATGCCGCAAAACCATACCAACTTTAGAAATTGAAAACCTGCTGTAGAACTGAGCACACAATTCCAAAGGAATGCAAATGGTTAACGACTGCAAGATGGCAGTAGTAACATGGTATTATCACAGAATAGAGAGTATACAGAAAGGAAACTCCGCTGTAATCCGTGCGCCAAAATTCAGTGCGCATGTGCGAATTCCGCCATACTTGGACCGAGTAAAACGCTTCATAATAAACATTTTATTAATGTTATTAATTGTGTATTTTAGCTACTGGGATTATAATCTACTCAATGGTTATATTATATACAGATTCTGAATAAGTTCCTAAGGGATTTCCCTCCCATGCAGTTTGTATCAAGCCCTCAAATCTGTGACACGATTACTAGAGGATCGTGCTGCATCAGGTGCTGACCAACCATATGCCAGACATGTCCAATGGGTGGTCAGGTGAACGTGTAGACCGGGGAAGCAATGGTACCCATCACTCTTTAAAGAAGGCTTGTACATTCCTCATAATATGTGGCCAGGCATTGTCCTGCTGAAATGTGGCCTGTGGAGATGCCTGAAGCATAGGGAGTACCTTGGGCTCTACAACCATCTGTAGCTGCTCAAAGTGCCCTCAATTCGAAGGAGGCGAGATTGGTTGTTGTAACCAATGGTGCTCCAAACATCACCTGGTGATTGTCTGTACTGCGGTTCATCAATGCAGCCTTCTAGGCTGCGCTCACCATGATACCGCCAGATACGTATGCAGCCATCATTGTAGGTCACATTGAAGCAGGACTACATTTTGCCACTCAGCACCCTAGTGACGGTGTTCATGCAGTCGGAGAAGCCTGGATGGCATGTGTGCAATCAGTCCAACCTGAAGCAGACGGCAATGAACCATTGATCAGACAAGTTCACATCAGTTGCAGTGCTCCAGCGTCGAGCCAACACTGTGAATGAAACTGTATGGTCTATTATGGTCATGTGGACTAGATGGCAGTCATCCCAAGCTGTGGTCATCTTCTGTGGTCCAGTATCCAATCTTTGCTGCATACGACCTATCCACTGCTTCCACACATGCATCACTGTCAAAGCAGCATGCCCTGAATGATTATAAAAGTCAGAGTATGACAAACCCACTTCCTGGAGACCGATCATTCTGCCACATTTGAACTCACTCGCATGCCGATACTTCCTGGAGACCGATCATTCTGCCACATTTGAACTCACTCGCATGCCGATATGATTCCCTTTGACGCTGATGAGAGATACTGACACTCACTTTATTGTTTCCACCTTGCTTGATAGCTCTGCACTGGCTACACTTGGTGCAACACTGATCTTGTCGGACTAACACAACAGGGCTCTGCTCCGTCTACGTGTACCCCACCTCTCTGCAAACCTAATCACTTATAGCTTGCCCACTCTTCTACACTTCCACTAAGTTTGGAGTTATTTGGGAAATTCTTTCTTGGTGTTGCAATTTTCTAAAACAGCAGTATATATAGACTCATACACATACACTCACCGGTAGAGTTAATGAATTAGGCACTAGCTGCACTATGTTCTCCCACTGGCCATTTGGACGCATGATTCTTTTTTTTTTTTTTTGGTAGTGTTTAACGTTCGCTTTAACTACTTATGGCAACGCAGGCAGTGACACTGATGAAACATGAATGAAGATGGAGCACCGGTGGAAAGCAATGGTGGGAGAAACCGGAGAAAACCTGCCCACCACAAATCTCACGTGTGGTCGCTTGGGATCGAACCTGGGCCGTTTAGGTGAGAGGCGAGTGGTCTAACTACTCAGCCACGGCGTGACCACATAGATTCTGCACTGTTGCTGTAAACATCATGCTTCTGACACAGTTTTGCTCTGCTCTGGAAGTACAGTATTTAGTTGATAATACTGAATGTACTTCAATTATTATGAGTTATTTTGTCAGTCACAGAGTATATTATGGCTCAGTATATGTTTTCCACTGCACAGCGTGCATTTATTTATGATTTGTATGTGCTAACTCAGTCAGCTCATCAAGTAAAAGTGCAATTTGCAGTCAGATTTCCAGGTATAAAAGCTCCATAAACTTTACAATAAATTTCAGGCCACAGGAAATCAGGCTAAGAAACCTAAAAGACAGCATAGGGTTCTTACTGAAGAATTATTAGATGACACTGGCAATTATTTGAAAACTTCCCCCCAAAAATTGCTTAGTCATCTTTCACAACAACTAGGATTTCTTATGGCTTTGTGCAAAGAGCTACTTAACTGCTGAAGTTAAAACCATATAAAATTGTGTCAAATGCTCTTTAATCAGGTGATCCTGCAATTAGGTGTACATTTTGTGAGTAGAGTCTCATTATCGACCACTGCACACACAGCACAATGAAAGTATCCCGAAAACTGACTACTTTGGGATGAGGTTGATATATAATTCAAAACTTGTTTTTTTATGGCTTCAATATTTTTAATGAATATTGATTTTTTCAGTAGGTTATATAATTTTATCATTAATAACAAATTTATAGATTAATAAGTAATATAGATGGTCAATACTTAGAAATTCACTGAACAATTCTATGAGGTCACAAAAACAGAATCTGAGGAAAAGGGAAGAATACTGGACAAGAAATCGCCGACTCCAAATTAAATTTATTTCAAATGGAGTAAATTCTTGCAACTTAGCAATCCAGCTGGAGTAGTTATAATGACTCACATATAGAAGCCAAAAATAACACAGTTCCAATATAAAACTGCAATGCCAGATAAAATCAAATAATTCCAAAGCCAGGAACTAAATATCAAAAGACATTATTTTCCACATATAAATAAAATCTATCCAAATTATAACAAGAAGAACAAACAAGCATTATATGAAACTTGAAAACAACTTATTTAATTGTTTTATTATGTATAGTTTTTATTTATATACATATATTTTAATAAACAGCTGAAAATATATCCTCAAGAAGAGAGAAACGGCTATATAATAAATGCCCAAGAATAGTTTAATCCCAGACTTTTCCTTTTTCTTTTTTTTTTTGTAGCTTGACGTCCTTTAACCTGGTTGGTCATATCGGACGATGAATGAAATTGGTGAAATGATGCTCAAATGATATTGGGGTCTATGAGCTTAAAGTTACTCGACATTCGCCTTCTCAGGATACGGGAAAACCCCGAAAAAAACTTATCCGGGTAACTCATCCTAAGCGATATTCGAACTCACCACTTGTTGAATGTGAGGCAGACATGCTACCACCACACTACCCAAGCGGGCCCTTTTTCTTTTGTTGAAGTTAAAAACCCATAAATTAAACAATAATCAACTGCTAAAGTAGTAATAACAGTTTGCACAAGAAGATAAGAAGAACCACCTAACAAGCCTAAGTATTAACTGCTGAAGGAATAATAACAATTTGCAAAAGGAGATAAGAAGCACTTAACAAACCTAAATATCTCCTAATAATTCCTAACACTGAATCTAGTATCAAATTGCCCAATGGAATTTTATGCCCAGTTTATCTCTAATTATTCCAACTCACCCAAGAAGACAGCCTAGCAACATCTTCTATATTCCTTTTAAAATTCATTCCTCTTTTATTAAACCTTAATTTCAAATTTAATTTAATTTAGGTTCCAAGGAAATAGCTCACCTTCCCATAACACAAAGTTCCACTATCTATCCTAGTGCTGGGTCCCATTGCCACACAACCAAAATCCAATGTTACTTGTCCACTTGCCGGGAGTCAACTCCCTTCCACCTAACATTGCATGCACTAGCTAAATCATGAAAACGGCACTGTCTCAGAACCAACCAGGGCAGTAGAAACCCAACAGCAGGGATCAAGAAAGGAAAACCTTCTCTGACAAAGTTTAAATCGAACTCCTCAATTAGCGAAAAGACACGAAAAAGACACAATAGATAAAAATTGTGTCAGTGTATACAATGGCAAAATACACATATTTAATATTTTTCACTGAGAAGGCTTGATTCCTGGATATGTATGGACACAAAATAATCGTTATTGTAGCTCTGTCAAACCTAATATTGTTCATGAAGTAACCCTTCATGACCAAATAATTGGTGAGTGTTGACCAATAAGCAGAGATAGAGTTACAGGCCAATTTTTTTCAACTTAACAGTTGATGCCCTCACATATATGAATACTATTTTGTACCCTTTCTTTTTTTTAAGTGTGTTTGAGGACAGAATTATTAATAGAGATTTGTGGCCTCCTCGGTTCTCCAACCTAACCCCCCCTCCCTGCAATTTCAATATCTGGGGTACATCAAAATATAAACTGCATAAGACTGGCTCAGAATCTGCCATGATGACTTTCCACTTGGAACTCTGTCATGGCCTGCCACTGCTGGCTAATAACCTACATCATACATGGACCTATACCTGTCACATGTAATGAACTTCTGTAATAACTTTTTCATTGTCTGCAGGAAGGTAAAAGTTCATGGACCAGTAAATGCCCATTCCTGACTTAGTATATTAATAAGCTCAACTACATGCTACTAAGATGTATGCTGCTATGCAGGAAGATGAATATCCAGTCTGAGTTAAAAATTAAACATTAATAACCTCTGGTTGAAATGTGTGTATTTTTTTAACACCTTTGTATTAAGAATTTGAGCTTCAGCATAGCATTATTTTCAGACTCTTCTTAACATAGGCATATGAAGGTGTATCAAAATTAAATTTGCTCGATTAAAAGATCAATAAATTACAGAAAAGTAAACATTATTTTCAGTTAATATAAGTATGTATTATTTTAAGTATGAATAGGCTTAGAAATTAATTTACTCCAATTCATTCCTTTGCTTTCTTCCAACAAAAATATGTTTTCTATAGAAGCTTTATTAAAATATTTTCAAATTCAAGCTATTGCATCTTCAATATTTTCTAATTGTTTTTAGCACTAAACCTTATCACCTGGCTCCTGTAAATCACACATGTTCCCACAATATAAGTCTTTCTTTCTTTAATCATCTTATGCTCATACAGAATATAGTTAAGAATTTAAGTTTCAAAATGAAAAATTAGACTGTTTCTAGCATAAAACATATTAAAAATCCTCAAAACTACTAAATTATTAATACTTTTATTACTTTCTTCCTGTAATTAATATTAGCAAAAATGCCTTAAATCATATAAAAAGTTTACCTAAAAACTGTACAAATGTTGTAATTTTACCACTTTAAGGTTGAGCATCATTCATAATACTACGACTGCATAGTACTTAAGCTAAGAAATTTAATATGATTCCTGGCCACGCCGTGGCCAAGTGGTTAGACCACTCGCCTCTCACCTAGACAGCCTAGGTTCGATCCCAAGAGACTGCAGGTGAGATTTGTGGTGGACAAAGCGGCAGGGGTGGGTTTTCTCTGGGTTCTCCAGTTACCCTGCCATTGCATTCCACCGGTGCTACATCTTTATTCCATGCATCATTAGTGTCATCGCCTACAATGCCACAAGCAGTAAAAGTGGGCATTAAACACTATCCAAAAAAAAATAATATGAATCCATCAACTAGAAAGAGCAACTTTTCATCCAAGAGTAGTTGAACTAACATGCAAAAAAGTTTGCAACCACACAAGAAGTTATTTTGCAAATACTCACTTCTCCACCATTACCCATGGCTGCTTCGTCCCATGGTACATAGGATTTGTTTTCATGTAGCTGTGGAATCTCTTGCGATACTTAAGCACTTGTGCCTCCTCCTCCTTTGAAAGAAATAATTTGACAGAAGGTGACCTCACTTGTGGAGAACATGCAGAGATATAACGGCTCATACTTGGCACAGATGAAGCCTCATTTAGTGTTGGTCCATGTTGCTCCAAATCCTGGGCTAATTTTCTGTGCAGATTGTCTGGTTTTGGACCCTCAGAATGATTCAGACTGTGATGGTGATGATTTTGATATTGCTGCTGAGCTCCAGCATCTCCCCTTGCCAATGGATTGGTATCAATTTGATCATTATGCTCCAAGCAAATAAGCTGTGCATTTTTTGATCCTATTCTAGTACATCTAAAAAGCAGAGGAAAGAGCTGTGTTAATTCATACGTTGCATGAAAAATCATAAATTGTTACAAATTGGTATTAAACAGAACATTTTTTAATGTTATTATTATTTAGAATATTGTGAAGTGTTGGCAACTTCCTACCAAATAGGATAAACAACAAAACAGATTTCACTAAAGCAAACTAATACTACTACTACTACTACTTCTTCTTCTTCTATAAAACATAACAGTTCATCTTACTTGCAAAATGCTTGGTAATGTCTGATTAGTTTTAAATTAGAGTGCAGTCTTGAGTTTACTGATAGTTATGAGACTTATAAACATAGAACATGTCAAAGGTATGCACAATTCAGCTACACATATACATAAAATATATACAAACATATTTTGAGGGTAATGAGGGTACTGATGATGAAGCAATAAATTATTTTCAGTACAAAAGTACAGTCAGTGTTGGAAAATTCATAAATATGTTGATTTTTACAAGAATAATTTATTATTTTCTCTATGTACAGCAGGTAGAGAAGGTATTGTATTCCACCAACAAATTTGATAACAAGATTTCACTGGAAAAACATATTTTGAGAACCCTTAAATCCCCCCCTCCCTAAAAAAACATTAGAAAAAACTCTGTATGTCTGTCCATCTGTCTGTGTATATGTTGGGTATGTCTGTGGGCAGCATAACTCAGAAAAGAAAGCTCCATTACACACCCAACTTGTCAGTATCTTCCAATAATGCAACATAAAGGTTTTCAGGAAAATTCCGACCTCCAACTACCCTTTACATGGAAAATTTTTCTAAAATTTTGATTTTCTCAAAAATGGCCCTAATGATTTTGATTACAACACTATTTGTTTAAGATATTTTCATAACAAATGAAGCATACATGGTTTTTCAAAAGTCACTTCGAACTTTAAACTGCTATAAATATTATAATATATGAGATAGGAAAAAAATAAACTGGGCAAACAACGGGATTTTATAAAACACTGGAAAGATGTCCTCTGTTCTCTTGTTCAACATACACCACTCTTTCTGCAACTCCATGCACATCATTTTGCAGACGATGTCTTGGAGTATTAGCAATTTCTTGCGAGAGAGCATCTTTCAGTTATTGGGCTGTTGGCTATGTTTTTTAAGGTAACTCCACCACGAAAAATTGGCCAGATTGATATCTGGAGATCATGGAGGCCATTTCGTTGGAAAGTGTCTACTGATGATATGATCGCCAAAAATCTGGGTAATTGATCTGGGTGTAAATATGGAGCAGAGTGCCATTTTGAATGAAGATAATTTTTTCCATATCGTGATTCCTCAGCTTAGGAATGATGAAATTTTGTAGTATCCTACAGTAGTGCTTGCCATTTACATCTTCTTCAAACAAATAAGGGCTATGATGAATTGTGAATTGAAGCCACACCATACAGTAACTTTTAAATCAGAAGACCTTCTAGAATTAAAATATGAGGACATTTTATGACCAAATTCAATTTTGTGTGTTAACTCCACCATTAAAATAGAAGTGTGCTTTGTCTGTCCAGAAACATTGTCCAACCAATCATTATTAATTTGAATCTCTGCTAGCACAAATAAAGCAAAGTCATATCTATCTCACTCATCACTTTTTTGAGCGCAAACCTTGGTTTCAGTTTATATGGATACAGGCTAAAATGTTTACTTAGAATTCTCCAAACTGTGGTATTATTCTCTGTGTAACACTACTAATTCCATAATTATTATTTCTACTTACTTCATTATTTGCATGAAGTACCTCAACAACTATAATATCATTGATTATCTTTGGCCTTTCAGATTTCTTCTTATCAGCAACAGAACCAGTTCCCTCAAAGTTTCTCATTAAATCCCTATAACTATGAATGGAACATGGACCTGTTCTTAAATTTTGAAGAGTTCTAAATTTTCTAAGATCTTGAGGAAAACTCCTTACTTTCATAATAACATTGAATCAGCTGTATTCTATCATTTCGGATGAGAGCCATGATTTATAAATTACAAATTCTTATAGTAGTATGAATAAAATGACAAATGTTTTATTTAACAAACTATACCCAAGAAGGGAGGATTGCTTGCCCAAAATGTGACTTCTTTTGTTTTTATCTTATTTCAAATATTGTAAAATTTATAATGGCTTAAAGTTTGAGGTGACTTTTGAAAGTCCCTATGTATTTTGAATTTCATGAGAATAGTCTCATAATTCTGGAAGACTTTTGCATAACTGTTAAACCATAAAAGATAGACAAAAAAACATACATCTCATTAAAACACAATATTTATATCATTTACATTTCTTTTGTGGAGTTAACCATTTTAAGATATTCCTTATTATTGGTTTCAATTTTAAATACCTATACTTTTCTCAAATGGGATGTCACCATTTGTTTTATATCTCTTTTTTTTTTACACCTGGCCATGCAAAGAGAACCAAATTTCAAACACATACCGATCAGCTTTTAAAAGAATTGACTATCACTTTATCCTTGTGTATTCACTCATTTCTCTTCTTCTTACAAACAACTGAGTAATAAGCCCAATTCCAATTAAGTTTGACTTGATTAGCATAAAAAATAGCTTTTGTGAGAATAGTTTGTTGCAGAATAGGTAGAGAAAGTCATATGAATGGAATACATTTGTTTAATCTTGATGTGAATCACAATAAAAATGATTTAAGTTATTAATTATTAAGTTTTGCCTTTGGAACATTAAGCTTTTTTATTAATTCAGTAAGCCTCAAGTAAAGCAAAATGCAGAAAATCTATGATGAAATATTTATAAACAGTGCCCCAAGGATCCCCACCTAGGGGACTGATGGATGGCAACCACAAGGTACCCAAGCTGAGCAAAACATTACTTCCATTTACTGGTGTTTTGCTTCTCACTGTAATCTTTTCTATCTGACCTACCTTGGTCATCTCTTGTTCTTTTCCAACCCCGATGTTATTAGGGTATCTGAGGGCTAGGGAGTCCTTATTTTTCCATTCCTCTCCTTCCATCTCTCTTCTCCTGGCATGCTGAACTACTATAGCATGTACAAACAACTCTTTTGCCTGCGGTGCCACAAGTAGTAAAAGCAGGCATTAAATGCTACTATATATAAAAAAATCTGATGTGTTCCATTCACATGACTTTCTCTACTTCCGTGTAACAAATTATTGTTAAGCTTATTCTTCTACTTACTAATCGAGAAAAATTAGCAGAAATAGTCTTATTACTTGCTTCCTTGTAAGTAGAAGCCAAATATGGGAGTATCATAGGTTAAAGTGAAGTCAAAAGCTGGTTACTAGGTGACTGAAGTTCCTTTGTTTGTATGGACACGAGTTGACAAATTCCTGCATGAGAAAAGTACAAGTTTTTCAAAGCTGAAACCCAAAACAAGGAATATCTCAAAAATGATCAACTCTTCGAAAAAAAATTTTATAACATAAATTGTGTGTTTTAATGTGCTCTACATTTTTTTGGTAAGTTTTTTTCTTATGGCTTAGCAGTTATGCAAAATTTCTCCAGAATAAAGTAGTCCTCAGAGGCTATTCCCAGAAAATTCAAGATATATATATTATTTGACAGGTAAATATCTTTAATATACAATATTTTAATTAAAATTGCTAGAGCCATTTTTGAGAAAATAAAAATGTTCGAAAAAAGTTTCATGTAAAGGGTAGTTGTGGGTTGGGGGATTTTCTTGAAAATCTTTGTGTTGTATCCTTGGAAGATACCAAACTTAAATACCAAGTTTGGTATTTAACAGTCTTTTCGTTTTTGAGCTGTGCTGTCCACAGACACACACACATACACATGGACCTTTTTCCATAAATGCTTTTTTTGTATTCAGGTGGACCCAAAACATGTACTTATGGTGAAATCTTGGTATCGGATTTTTGGGTGCAATACAATACTTTCTCTGTACATGTAGAGAAAGTAAAAAAAGAGACTCTTCATTGGCAATGAGAGATAAGGTTGGTGGAAATTATTTAGTCCTCCTGACTAGGTCAAAGTGACCCGCAGTCCTGCATTCAAATTGGGGGTTATGAACGAGTGATGTAACTGCCAAAATGTAAATATGGTGCTCATTCCAAAACATTAAAGCTTAAATGAATATGGTTCCCTGTGTAAAATATTCCAGAGATAAAAAAGTCCCCCAATTGGAACTACTCTGGGTACTCAAACAAAAAGCATTAAAAAGAATAGCAAAATAACTATTGTTCCATGGAACACAGGAGGCCTGTCATCAGTCAAGAACACCGAACTTCAACACATAATGAAAGAAGAGACATTAGAGGTGAAGCAAATGTATCTGATGATTCTGTGAAATACTACCA
This sequence comes from Hymenopus coronatus, assembly GCA_030762935.1. Classification (NCBI taxonomy): domain Eukaryota; kingdom Metazoa; phylum Arthropoda; class Insecta; order Mantodea; family Hymenopodidae; genus Hymenopus; species Hymenopus coronatus. The sequence continues at coordinate 101,275,188 of CM060888.1, read as the reverse complement.
GTTTAAGAATTACTATACCTGCATACTACCCAAATCCAGATAAGTAGCTAGTGTCATCTTTAATGATGATTCACAAATCTTTGACACATCAATTTAAAATAATAAAGGATATGCATCATAATGATAAAACTGAAATTATCAAAATAAAAATATGGAAACCAAACCAACACTTCAAAATTTATGCTTTATATAATCCTTCAAATAATATACCAGATAGTAGTAAAATAGAAGTTGGAAGGAAAACTATTATTGTTGGTGATTTTAATGCACATGCAAAGGAATGAAGATACCAAAATTACAATCCAGCTGGTAAAACAATGATTGACTTTATATCCTCAAATGCTCTTGAACTTATTATAAAACAGACACTCCAGCTTTTTTACATTATAACGGATCAACATCTAATCCAGACTTAGCTTTACTCTCTTCTGATATTATGTCTACGACATTAAGAAAAATTAAAGAGGACCCAGAATGTGGGCGCAGAATAATCATTACAACTATTGACATTGGTACAAATAAACAGCATAATTCCAAAAATACTAAAAATAAATGCTCTTGGAATTACAAAAAGGCTAAGTGGAAGATGTTTCAACAGATGTTGGAAGAGTTTTTTTCAAGATTTGTAATACATTATCACATGCTCTTCTAAAGAAATTTTGTAGCATTATTTTGGAACGTGGAAAGAAATGCATATCTAGAGGAAAAATGAAACATTGTAAACCACTTTGGACAGCAAAGCTCTCCAAATTAAAGAAGGACAGAGATGAAACTAGATCACAAGCTGAACAAATACATCATCACCAAGATATACAGCATTGGAGAAAACTAGCAGCAGAACTTATAAAAAAAGTCATTCTTTCCAAAAAACAGTCTTTTCAAAATTTCTTAGAAAACTAGAATATAGAAAAGATAATAAAAAAGTCCATACTTTATCAGTGTCCTAAACAACAAGCATAATCCTGACAAGAAAGAACCAATTAAAACAAAGCTGTAAACAAATTGCAAATTAATTTACAAAATTCTACACTAAATACTTACCGCTATTGGAAAACATGAAAAATAAAGAAAAAGAGATGCAAAAACAAATCAAAAACAAATTCCACTGCCTAGACACTCATGATGTCTTCTCACAAGATTTTGATATCCAGGAATTAACGCTGCAATTGATCAACTGAAAAGTAATAAAGTCCATGACCTGTTTAATATCAGGTAAAATGATTAAACATTTAGGTAACAAAGGTCGCAGTATTTGTCTATAATTAATCAATTTAATTATACATCAATTCCATCTGTGTGGAAGAAATCTATAATAATACCCATCCTGAAACTAAATAAATCAGCAGAAAATATCCAAAACTACAGAGCTATCTCCTTAACTAGCAGCATTACCAAACCTTATGGAAAAGATAGTCTGCACTAGACTTAACTGGTTTCTTGAAAACCAAAATATACTTAATCCAACACAGGCAGGCTTCAGACAGTATGAATCTACAATACAACAAACAATTAAACTCAGCCAAGAAATTAAAGATAATTTAGATAAACAGGAGACAGTATTAGCTGTCTTTGTAGATTTTAAAAGTGCCTATGATTCAGTTTGGCAAATAAAGTTATTAGATAAAATGCATAAAAAGGCATAAACAACATAATGCTATGTTGGCTTTATAATTATTTAATTAAGCATTTTTCTCCTACTAGATATGGAGAAACAGTTTCAAAATTCAAACAGTCAAAAAGAGGTCTCAAAAGATATTGTAAGTATAACAACTTTTATTTCTCGCAATAATGCCTTTACCACATACGAGGGGCATACTGAAAGTCACGAGCAACCCATTGTAAAAATTTAAATTTCAACAATGTAATGAAACGAATTGCAGGATCGTAATCTACAGACTTTAAGCCACATGTTAACATATTGTGACATCATTAGCTTCTATCACGTGACCATAGATGGTGTTTGAAAAATGGCTGACATTGATGTTTCGCTTCGACAGCGTGCTGTCATTGAATTCCTTGTGAAAGAAGGAAAATCTGCTCCTGAAATTCATCTCAGACTTCAACGTGCGTATGGAGGTGTCTGCGTGGGTGCCAGCAGTGTTAGAAGATGGGTGAAACATTTCAAAGATGGAAACACGAGTCTGCAAAATGCGCCTCGTAGCGGGCGTCCTCGAACTGCCTCTACAGAACGCAACAAGGAAAGAGTTGATGAGCTCATTACAGGAGATAGGCGTTTCACTGTGAATGAAATTGCTGCGCACTTGGAATAGGACATAGTGCAGTGCAAGAAATGATCCACAGCTTGGGTTATCGAAAGGTCTGTGCCCGTTGGGTCCCCCGTTTATTGACTGAAGACCACAAACTTCAGAGAAGAACCATTGCACAAAACCTTCTTTAGAGATTTCATAATGAAGGTGATGAATTTTTGACGTGTATTGCGACTGGAGATGAGAGCTGGTTCCATCACTATGAGCCAGAAACGAAACGTCAGAGTATGGAATGGCACCACTTGAACTCACCATCGAAGAAGAAAGCGAAGACAGTGCAGTCTGTAGGAAAAGTTATGGGAAGTGTCTTTTGGGATGCATTCTGGTTGACTTTCTTGAACCTGGACAAACCATAAATTCTGCCCGCTACATCAAGACACTTCTGAAGCTCCGTCGGGCTTTGCGTGATAAACGCCCTGGAAAGAGGATCATCCTTCAACAGGATAATGCGCGTCCGCATACTGCCCGTGCCACTATGGAGAAGATCAGGGCATTAGGGTGGGAAACTCTTCCACATCCTCCCTACAGTCCTGACTTGGCACCCTCCGACTACCATCTTTTCGGTTCTGTGAAGGAGCAGATGCATGGCCAACACTACGAGACGCTGGAGGATATTCGGAAAGCAGGCGTCAGGGTCTGCGGGCAGCTGGAACGGAGTTCTATCACAAGGGCATTTTCAAACTTGTAGAACGATGGGAAAAATGTGTGTAAAACAATGGAGACTATGTCGAAAAGTGAAAGAAAGTCTGTAGATTATGATGATGTATTTGGTTTGGCTTAAAAATAAATATTAAGATTGTAAAACAGTGTTGCTCATGACTTTCAGTATGCCCCTCGTAAATATGAAAACCCAAAGTCCCTAGCTCCAACAGCTGAACAGCACAATTATGTGCCTCCAATTTTTCATGAGTAATATAGAAGTCTTTCATGTGTGTGTGGTGAAAGTAATGATGTTCAAGAAGAAGAGTTACTGCTTCACCTACCTGATTTTGTCCAAGTGTCCATAAGTTTTGAAGGGCAGTTTTTTACAATAAATTTCTAACAAGCACTAATGTAATACATTTAAATTTAAAGTGCAAGGGTGTTTTCTGTTAATAATTAAAGGCTATCTAGCCTCTCTTATATTAATTCAGATCAAGGAACATTAATGCTATTATTGTATGTCTTCTTTCGTAAGTCCAATTAAAATAAAATAAAATAAAATATTTTGGACTGTGCCTAAAAAATAAGTTTGAGGTAAATGCTAATTTTAATAAAATATACCCCAATATTAATTAATATTTCTTTTTTGATGTGTAAAACCCGAATCTTTCGCACTTTCAAACAATAAGGATTAACAACATTGCACTTGGCATGAATTGTATTCTTCTTTTTCTTCTTTTGCTCCTGCTCCTCCTCCTCCTCATTATTATTATTATTACTATTATTATCATTATCATCTGCATGTACTTACTTTATTATAGATAACTCATTAAATCCAGAGTAAAAATGAAAACATAATTTGCCCAGAAAGAAAGGGCACCAGATCTTGGTAGCAGTACACGCCTCTGCAATCTAGTTACCAAGAGATTGCACAACTATTGTCACTTCCATTACTCAGAAAGAATTCATGCTTATTAATGAAAGCAACATGTCATACTGAACTTAAAATCAGTGTAAGTTTAAAAAGTCTTTATTATCTACTATATTATAATACTTCTGTAATGCAATATTGCTGCATATTCATATTTCAGCTGCTAGTAGTAAGACTAACTGTAGTCTAAATCCATTAATTTTTTTGTCGTTCTTCAGTGTACTCACATAACTTGCATAACTTTTCAATAATTTCTCAAAGCTCAAATTAAAGATAATACTATCTCACTCTATAACACTTAACCATTTGCAACATTTGTTCTGCTTCTTTATTCCCTTTGTATATGGAACATGCTGCTAGAGTTTGAGAATACTGTCTCCTTCTAGGTTAATTTAAACTCTCCAATGTTTCTGCTTCTGGAAGATTTTAACTGCAGGGTGGCTTTGAGCATCCCTTTTCCCATCTCCCCACAGCCATAAAAAAACTTAAAAGCTTTACCAAAACAAGAGGCACTACATTTCAGGATTTCCAATGTACAACTAGGACCTATAGTTATGCCTACAAAGAACATTTGAAAGAGGGTAGAAATCCCTAATAGAAATCAAACTAGTAGGTAACAGTGAAACAACATAGATGTTATATAACAATAAATATTCTGTGACAAAATGCCACTTATCCTTGTAAATAATTTCAATTAGTAGGACATGTTTTGTAATCCTTTTGATTATATCATTGCTTTTGCTTTCTTATTGCTCATTTACATTTTTACTTTCTCTACTTAGTACATAGTACTTAGGTAGAGTAGGTATTGCATTCCACCCAAAAATTTCATACCAAGATTTCATCAGAAATACACGTTTTAGGGTACCTTGTATTAAAAATTTTTTTTTAGAAACTATATCAAACTAAACTTGGTATTTAAGGATGCAACAAAAAGATTTTGATGAAACTCCTCCCACCCCAAACTACCCTTTACCCAGAAAAAATGTTGAAACTTTTTATTTTCTCAAAAATGGCTCTAACAATCTTGGTTAAAATGCAATATATTAAAGATGTTTATATGACATTTCCGAAATATTCCTTGATTTTGTATTCAGCTTTAAAATACTTAAATTTTTATAATGCAAGAATTTGCCAATTTCTGGCCATGCAAAGAAACAAATTTCTATCACATATCAACCAACTTTTAAAATATTTGACTACTGCTTTAGCCTATTGTACTCCCTTATTTCTCTTTTACTTACAAAGAAGCAAGCAATAAACCATTTCTGCTAATGTTTATCTCGATTAGCAAGAAGTAAATAGAAGAATAAGCTTTTTAACAATAATTTGCTACAGAGTCATGTGAATGAAACACAGCAGATTTTTATGGTTACTGCTGCTAGGTGATGGATTGTTTACTACAATATTGCTGTAATTCATGATTTTAATACTGGTTTTATAAACAAAAAGATTGAGTAATTTAAACACCAGAACTCCATTAAGGATGGTTTTCTACTCTAAAGAAAATAAGGATATAAGAGATAATTACATTTTAAAAAAATGTACTTATCATCTTTAAGCAAATATAAATTTAAAAAAAATGTTGGTTCCTCGAAATAAATACAACATAAAAGCAAATATCAGGCTTTTGTAAAAAAGATAAAATTTCAAAATATAATACTAATATACTAAATATAACACTAGTTCCTCAAAAATCGAACGTGTTAGATTTTTCTGAAAAAAATAAAATTTCACAAAATAAAAATCTGAGGGGTTCCAGTCACATACCTTACTCTATCTGTTTCATTTACAAACTATTTGTACAGCATGCACATCGAGATAAACATTAGTAGGATTGGTCTTATTACATGCTTCCGTAGAAGGGAAATAAGGAAACACATTGGGCTAAAGTGACAGTCAAATCATTTAAAACTGTTGCTGTGTGAAACAATTTGGATCGCTTTGCATGGTCCCATTTGAGAAAAGTTAAGGTAGTTTAAAACTGAAATTAATAAGGAATATCTTGAAAACGATCAACTCTACAAGAAAAATATATATGATATAAATTATGTGTTTTAACGAGGCCTACAGTTTTTGTCTATCTCTTAAGGTTGGACCGTTATGCAAAATTCTGAAAAACTTATCCAGGATAAAGAGGTCTTCAGAGCTATTCGCAGAAAATTCATTATATACATTTATTTGTGATGTAAATATCTTAATTCAAAATTGTTAGAGCCATTTTTGAATAAAACAAAATTTTAAAAAATATCTCCATGCAAAGGGTAGTCTGTGGAGGGGAGGTTTTCTTGAAAATCTTTGTGTCACTTCCTTGGAAGAACTAAACATAAATACTAATTTGGATTTAATTGTCTTTTTGTTTGTGAGCTATGCCGTCTTCAGACACACATACACTCACAGACACACACACACACACACACACACAAATGGACCTTTTTTGAAAATGTTTTTTTTTATTCAGGGGTCTCAAAACATGTATTTCTGGTGAAACCTCGACATCAAATTTTTTGGGTATAATATAATACCTTCTCAATCCACTATGTACATTGTACATATGGGCTGTAGAAAGAAAAATTTGGCATTCATCAATTAAAGTATTCAAAATGTCAAATCAGCTATGGCACATCATTTTTGGTCATTTAACCAAAAAATAAATCTAAAAGTTTAGTTACTAAAACATTTAAATGGATCCTGGCAGAGGGTGATGAATTTTTGTACATAAAAATCCTTAGGATACCTTCCTCTGGAAAGGCTACTGGTCTTGTCTAATGTTTACATATACCTTGAAAAGAAAGTCCCTGGGCAAAAATGTACAACTTCATATCTCCAAAGTATTGATTTCATCCTATGGTCCCATCTATACACAATGAGCTGATTCCTTATCACACATAGTGGTGCAATTGAGGAGTAGAAATTCTACTCAATCAAGAAAACATTAATAGATGTCCTAAGGATGCAACATGAAAGGATGGAACTTGAATTGAATAGATTTAATGGTGCAGGAGATAATATTTATTTTGAAGAATAGAGACCATATTATGAACTTAATAAATCACCAAATTTGTTTTACTTCCAGTAGATGGCAACACATAGCAAACAATTTATCACCTAGCAGCAGTAACTGTAACAACACAAATAAACCACAAGAAAGCAGAAGCTGATGACGTAATCTAAGGGATTACAAAACATCTCCTGCTATTGAATTTATTTACAAATATAAGAGAATACTTATTGTTTTATTAATAAAAATTATCTGATGGAATGTGCTTTTTTTGACTCAAAATATTGTACTTTCGCTTATTAGCATGCACTTGTGTAGCTACTCTGATGTGCACAATGAAGTTTAAAACATACTTTATTACAAACTCACTTTGATCCTGGAAGACTTCGTTCACTCTTACTACTTGAAAGTGTCTTAACATTGATTTCCTGTTCAGTGTGCAATGCAGATCGAAGATTTCCGACTGATGATGAGCTTTCATGTGTTCCTGTAGCTGTTTCTTTTAGTTGAGTAGGCGCTGTGTGTGTATTTTCTTTAACCTGTAAATTTAGTAAAAAATGCCATTGTTAAATCAAATTAATAATGTATATTAAGTGCATACGAGCTGTATTGTAACTGAATAGGGATAAAATAATAAATAAAATAATGAACCCTAAAATGTCTTTGAATGGAATTAGAAATAACTTTAAAATGTTAATGCCAGACAATGTTGCATAAGCACTTGAATGATATAGCATCATAAAACATGGGTTGAAATAGTTTCTCCTTTATCACATCTAAATTGCTCTTTTTCAAACCAACCCAATGCATTAGAAAGTTTGAATACTAAAACCATGAACAATGGATCTTTGTATAACAAAATTAACTAAATGCAGTGAAGCCAAATAATTAATAGATGATAGATAAGTCTACTTATCAAACTTTTACTGCTTCTTGTATTCAAGCTTTTAAGGATATGGCTTCACAGATGGTTGTCTGCATCATTAGCTCATCCACTGCTGGTGTATAATTTTTCAGTATAGAAACTTCTGAGTGCTACTGGAGAAAGCTTGATGAAATTATTGAAACTTATTTTGTCCTCAGCTATGTCCAAGTTGTTAAACTTGTATGAGTCAGGTATGTCCAAGCTGCATGAGGTTGTTGAACTTCTTCAAAGATCTCTTTTCATGTGCTGAGGTTGAACTTAGGCATCTCTTAATCCTATATGTACTGGTCCCCAAAATTTTGAGTTGCTGCCCGATTTATATGTCTGAGAAAGCTTCAACCATGGTTACCTCACTTCTGAGATCACATACAAAGCTACATATGCTCTATATGCTTCTAGTGAACCTACATATATATCTTCTTTACATAATTTTCTCATCCATTTTGGCCTTACACTTCCTAAATAATTACCCGTTTCTTTAATTTCCTTATCTGATTTTAATATATGTATCTGTAATAATTACCCCATTCCTTAAGTATTAATTTGTCCGTCATTTCTTTGGTTCTTCATGTTCCAAATTACATGTCAAAAACTATCCTTTGTTCTGTATACTGGATATTTATCTAAATCCCTTCTTCCATCTAACCATATTAATTTTACTACTCCTCTTCTAGCCCTTGCAACCTCTTCCTTAGTTGCTTTATCTTCTTTTTTCACATATATCTCCTTTCCTCATTTATAGTTTGAACTACCTGTATTGATTTGTTGTTATTAAAAGTACCAAAAACTTATTGAATTTCAAAATTATCCATTTTTACTTTCTCTATACATATTATGTACATAATGTATAGAGGAAGTATTGTATTCCACCCAAAAATTCAGTACCATGATTTCACTGGAAATACATGTTTTAGGATCCCCTGAATAAAAAAAAAGAAGCATTTTCAGAAAAAGATCATATGTGTGTGTGTGTATGTGGGTGTGTGTAAAAAATGGTGTTTTATTTATGGACGCTTTTTGACTGCTGTGGTTCTCAGCGTCCCATTCTATACTGGGCGTGAAAGACCGCTTAATTTTGCTCAGAGACCTCTCTATCAGGCTTGAGGTTATTTTACGTGCCGTAAATCTACGACATGGGACCAACGGCTTTCCTTCCCTTCTGAAGGAAGCCATGCTAAGGATTTTTACGCCCGAAAAAATCCATCGTCCTCCGCCAGGTTTGAACCCACGACCTTGGGTATAAGAAGTCAGCATGGTAACCATTACACCACGGAGGGCGATGTGTGTGTAAAAAAAAATGATGTTTTATTTATGGACGCTCTTTAACTGCTGTGGTTCTCAGCATCCCATTCTATACTGGGTGTGAAAGACCACTTAATTTTGCTCAGAGGCCTCTCTATCAGGCTTGAGGTTCTTTTATGTGCCATAAATCTACAACACGGGACCAACGGCTTTACTTCCCTTCTGAAGGAAGCCATGCTAAGGATTTTTACGCCAAAAAAAATCCATCGTCCTTGGGTATATGAAGTCAAAATAGTAACCATTACACCATGGAGGGCGATGTGTATGTGTGTACAGAAAAGCTCAAAAACGAAAAGACCGTTAAATACCAAATCCCTCCATCCCCAACTACAACATGGACCTTTTTTCGAAAATTTTGTTTTTATCAAAAATGGCTCCAATGATTTTTATTAAAATATCATATATTAAGGATATTTACTTCAAAAATAAAATGTATATTTTGAATTTTTTTGGAATAGCCTGAAAACTACTTTATTCTGGATGAATTTTATGGAAAATGAGAGATGGACAAAAACTTACCACAGAAAAAATATAGAGCATGTTAAAACACACAATTTATGTTATATACATTTTTTTGTGGACTTGATTGTTTTTGGTTTCAGCTTTAAAAAACATACTTTTCTTATACAGGAATTTGTCAACTCCTGTCCATACAAAGGAACTTCAGTCACATAGCAACCAGCTTTTGTCTATCACTTTAAACTATGGTGCTCCCTTATTTAGCTTCTACTTACAAGAAAGCAAGTAATAACACTATTTCTGCTAATTGTTTCTGAATTAACATGAAGTAAATAGAAGCATAATCTTTTTAGCAATACTTTGTTACAGAGATGTAGAGAAAGTCATGTAAATGGAACACATCAGATTTTTTTTTTTTCCTTTCTTCTGTCTTTGTGGAGTTAATTATTTCCGAGATATTTCTTGTTATGGGTTTTAATTCAAAACACTTAAACTTTTCTCAAACAGGAATTTGTCATTCCTGTTTCTTTTGTTTTATTCCTGGCCATGTAAAGAAAACCGAATTTCAATCACATAGTGACCAGCTTTTAAAAGATTTGACTATAGCTTTTTCCTAGTATACCCTTTTACTTCCCTTCTTCTTATAAGGAATCAAGTATTAATACCATTTCTGTTAATATTTATTTTAATTAGCATGAAGTAGAAGAATAAACTTTTGTAAGAATAGTTTGTCATAGAATAGGAGAGAAAGTCATGTGAATGAAATGGATGAAATGTAGCTCAAATGTGCCCAGGGTTCATAGAGATTAGTGCTACTCGACATTTCTCTTCTCAGGATAAGAAAAAAAGGCTTTTGTTATAAAGCTGACACTAAATAGTTGGGATCAGACATAGTCAGCAAATTACCTACATGTGCTTCAGCATAGGAATTAACTGTGGAATAATTTAATTATTTTTTCACACAAGCCATGTGTAGAACAGGAGTTGGACAGGTAGAGTCAGACTGAAAAATTTGATCCCATAGCCCAGATGTGAACAAAGGATCTTCCAGTCTCTAGCCGGTTGCTTTAACCACTGATCTACTATAGCAATATGCCAGTACAGCATTAAATTCCTCAATTGACATGCATGTCTCCCGGTAAACCACAAGGTGATTTCAAATTATTTTGAGATGACATATCCCAATAGCAACTTATAATGTCTTATGTACTTAAGTTCTGTGCTTCATAGTGTCAACTATTATGGTCAATTAGTGTTACTTTAATTGTTTTTTCACACAAGTGTATGTAGGACAAGTTATAGGCAGAGTCAGACAGAAAAATTCAGTGCTTAGCCAGGATCCCAATTCTACCCATCCAACTGTGGAATACATAAGGAGTGGAGAGAAGTGTTAGATAGCTACCAAACAAGAGCTGGCATAAGAATGACATAGAGAAGGATAAGCAACAATGCATTGAGTGACATCAGAAGCATAAGTAAGGGAGAGATATACAAGGAGCAAGAGCAGCTGTTAGCATCCCCATTAAAAGGGATTGCCCTACCACAGTAACTAAGGGATAAATCAAGAAGGCTGGCATTAGGAGAAACAGCTGGACTGGATGTTTGAAGCCATGAAGATCATAGTACTCTGTCAATAGCAGGTGGCAGTACTAGGCTGGTGGAGTGCACTTATGGAGGTTCAAGTAAGAGAGCTGAGGCAAGTGTAGAAGGTCATTTAAAATCTGATCTAGGTCTCATATTTTTCAGCTGACCATTTCCATTTCCTTTTTACCTTCCACAAAAACTCCCCTAATTTAGTTACCGTAAAAGCAGGTGAATCCAATATAGGCGGGTAATTCCGATCGTTTCTTCTTTTACTCGGAAAACAACAATAAATGGGGGAACAACTGTTTAGAGTTAATTATTGCATCACGTGTTCGGAACGAGAATACAATTAGAACACAATATTGTTGCATCAGAACTGTTATTATTGTTTTCTATAGCAGTAGATCAGATTCAAGTGAACGTGTCATAATGGTGGAAGAAGCTTACTTGTGAAAAGTTTTGTTGTGTGTTTCATCGCTTTCATATAACTAGGCATGTTTTCACATATTTTATTTCATTCATGTTTCTTGTGGTAGTATCAGTAACTAAAGCTATTCAAGGTCATTTTGTTTTAATGGTAGCTCGCCTGACATTAACATTTGTTACATTGTAGGGTGAATCCGATCAGCATGGGGAAGTATAAAAAGAAAGTTGGTCCTGGCAGTAGATGTAACTACAATCCTGTATACTTAACTAATGAGGTAAATGCTGTGAAAGCAGGGAAATTAAGCATCCAAAAAGCATTGGAGCAATATGGTGTGCCATATACCACCCTTAATGATAAAATAAATAACAAATATAAATTCAGAATGGGAGGACAAACTGCTTTAAGCAGAGAAGAAGAAAAAGCTTTGGTTGAAGGATTTACTGGTGTGTGCCAAATAGGGTTTCCTGCTAAGAGATCAAGATATCAGAAATGTAGTACAAAGCTATCTGAATAGGATAGGGAAAATAGAAAAAAGATTTACTGACAACAGACCTGGCAAGGAATGGTTATGTGGGTTCCTTGGAAGAAACAAGGAATTAAGTGTAAGATTAAGTGAAAATATAAAGAGCTGTTACACACGCTACAGTGCGTGAATATTTTTCTAATTTAGAGATCAATGGAGGGAGCCCCTACATCTAACATCATTAATTATGATGAAACCAATTTCTCAGATGATCTGGGCCAATTTAGAGACGTTGTCAAACATGGTGTGAAATACCCAAAAAGAATAACTGATTCTTCAAAGAACAGCATTAGCGTTATGGTATCAGCTACAGCAGATGGAAAATTGCTTCCTCCGTATACAGTGTACAAGAGTAACCATCTCTATGACACAGGGGTGGCTATAGTAAAAATATGAGTGGATGGTTTGATATGAGTATGTTTGAAGCGTGAGTTTCGGACATTCTGGTTCCTTTTGTAAGAAGATTAGAAGGGACAAAGTTGCTAATAGGGGATAATTTAACAAGCCACATTTCTGTACGTGTCATCAAACAGAGTTGCACAATATGTGATTTGTTCTATTGCCACCTAACACCACCCACTTGATCCAACCACTCGATGTAGCATTCTTTCGACCACTCAAACGTGCTTGGAGGTGCGCTCTTGACGAGTCAAAACAACATAACAGAGGTGTAGTTCCAAAATCAGAATTTCCTCGCCTTCTTAAAAAGCATTTGATGAAATTGGAGATAATAAGAAACAGAATATCATATCTGGTTTTGCAAAGACAGGGATTGTTTCCTTCTACCCAGAAAAAGTTCTCTCTCAAGTTGTAGATGTAAATGTTGATAATGGTACACAAGAAATTGAAAAGTCATGGACAGAAGCATTTGTGGATCACTTAAAGAAGTCTTGTACTGGAGAAGCAGCTAAGAGAACAAAAGCGATTCGTAAGACTCGTTTGAATGTGGCGCCAGGTAAGGGAGTGGCTGTGGAAGATCTTGAGAATCAACAAAATGTCCACATTACAGGTGTAGATGAGCCAGCAGAGAGAGATGATGATGAAGCATCAAAAGCAGTTGAGGAAAGTGAGGATGAAACTGAAGAAATTTCAAGAGGAGAGTTTGTTGTGGTAAAATTCCCAACGAAGAAGAAGGTTAGATACTTTATTGGAAAGCTTGAGGAAGAAGTTGATAAAGATTTGTTTGAGGTTAAGTTTTTAAGAAAAAAAAGAAAGTGATAACTTGAACATGCACTTCATTTTTCCAGAGACTGAAGACATTGCAGAAGTAGAGAGAAGTGAAATAATTCGAAAAATCCAATGCGAAACTCAAAGAAGAGGAAGTTACGTGTTCAGACACATAGATGATATGATTAATAAAATTGAGTATTGAACAGTTTCAATGATGAGAACCTGTTTACTGATAAACTGAGCTGTGTTTTTCTTCTTTGTAATCATATTCTGTAATCGATCTTTGGTTACGAACAACTGCTGAAACATTTGGAGTCCTACAAAATAAATATGAATATAAATGCAGAATTTATATACCATTGTTCGTTGTTTCTGTGTAATTTATGAGATTATTTTTTAAAAATCACAGTTGTGATCGCATTCACCCATATTAAAGTTATAAAACAACATTGAATGAAAATAAATGAGTGACCGGAAACACCCGCATTGACACCAATTGGTAAACAATTAAATAAATGTGCCATTGGTGAAGTCAGTCAATGACGATATTTGTGTATCATTATTGTCAAATATGAAGGAACATATCTTCCGTGCTTCACCACTTTTAACAAAGTATTTCATTTCAAAACATTAAATTGTATGCACATTTTGATCAGATTCACCTCCTTTTATGGTATATATTTCTGATCTTCAAAAATCTAAGTACAATTTCTTTGTTCCTCAATAACCATTTTTTATTTATTAGACTTTTTCATGTGAAGATTTGCATCTTCTTTATACCCCACAAATGGGGCACATTCCTGGAATAACCTATCACCATATTCCTCTTATTTTTCAAACACCCAATCTAAACTAGGCCAACCCTTTTCTTTCTTTTCTAATAAAAATGCACTTATTTCTCTTTCTCTGGGTCATCTTTTAGTTGCTTATACAATGACAGTGAGTTTTCTCCCTGACCGTGGAAAATAAGATCTGCCTATCTATATTTTTCATTCTCAATCTCACTTCCCTCCACAAAAAACCTGTTCCAAAGTATCCTATATTTACCCAAATATCTCTTAACCCATTTCTACTTTCTCTACATGTACTATATACATAGTGTACAGAGAAGGTATTGTAATGCACCCAAAATTTTGATACCAAGATTTTACCGGAAATACATGTTTTGGGTCCCCCTGAATCCAGAAAAAGCATTTTTGGAAATAGGTCCATGCATGTGTGTGCATGTGTCTGTGTGAGTCTGTGGACAGCATAGCTCAAAAACAAAAAGATTGTTAAATACCAAACTTGGTATTTAAGTTTGATATCTTCCAAGGATGTGACACAAAGATTTTCAAGAAATTCCCCCGACCACCCTTTACATAGAATTTTTTTTAAAATTTTTATTTTCTCAAAAATGACTAACGATTTTGATTAAAACATTGTATATTAAATATATTTATATGACAAATGAAATGTATATCTTGAATTTCCTGGGAATACCTCTGAAGACTACTTTATTCTGGATGAATTTTACAGAATTTTGCATAACTGTTAAACCGTAAGAGATGGACAAAAGCTTACCACACAAATAATGTAGAGCATGTTAAAACACAATTTGTTATATACCTTTTTTTCGTGGAGTTGATCGTTTTTGAGATATTCCTTATTCTTAGTTTCAGGCTTTGAAAAAATTATACTTTTCTCATGCAGGAATTTGTCAATTCCTGTCCATACAAACAATGGAACTTCAGTCATACAGCAACCAGCTCTTGTCCATCACTTTAACCTATGGTACGCCCTTATTTCATTTCTACTTACAAGGAAGCAAGTAATAAGACTATTTCTGCTAATTTTTCCTTGATTAGAATGAAATAAATGGAAGCATAAGCTTTATAACAATAATTTGCAGAGATGTAGAGAAAGTCATGTGAATGGAACATATCAGATTTTTAATTACCTGCTCCCTAATTTTCCTCAGTCAAACATTAGATTAAATACCCAGACTTTACTCATCTATTAGGCATATTTTCACTAATTCTGTATCAGATAACTCTTGGACTCAAAATAAATATTTCAGGATTTTCTCAATCACCCTCTCACACTTACTTATCTTTTCTAACTCTAATAAAACTATTGCATTTACAGTATTAATGGGAACTCTCAAAATTAATTTACAGAAACTTCTTAAACATAACCATATTAATCAACTTTCTTCTATTCCTCGAATTTCCCCTAATTCCGACATAACCATGCCAATACTACCCCACAGCTCTTCTTTTCGCTTTTTGTCCATTTTGTTCTGTTAAACATACAGATTTGCCATTATAACTTATGAACAATACACCCATTTTCATTCATGTATTCAAATTCTGACTGTGGCAATGAATTTTTCAGCTATTCTAATAGTAAACAATATCCTTGGTAGAGCATTAATATAAAATTACCAATATAGTAATAAGGGCAAGAGAAATTTAAAACTTAGCCAAAAGCTTCCTTGCAATTGTGAACAATCCCATTAAAATACATCTATTTCAATTTTGTTGTTTTCATTTTGTTTATGCTTTCGGTTGAGAACCAGCTTTAATTTTATCTAGCATAGTTATAACTGTTAATGATGATTTTTTTTTTTTTTTTAAACTGGTTCTACCTGTTTTTACATTAAAAAGTGAAACTAATTTTAATACACATTAATATCTGGTGATCCAAAAATGTCTGCGCGATGTTTTGCCTATCTGTGCTTGTTGCAAATTGCCAGTATCATAGAAAGGCGAGGATGAAACCATGCAACATTTTTAAAACTACTTTTAAAGCCTCTACTTACCAATGTTATTAAAGGAAATGCTGAAACTGGTCATTGCTGTTGTCCATACATTTTTAGCACTTCTTTAGAAAACTATCCAACACTCACCATACTACACATTGACAAATTTCCTGGTAAATATTTTGTTTTAATTCTTCCAGGAAGCGTGGGTTTGTCTTGCACACTTTATGCTTTAAGTTAACCCAGAGATAGAAATTGCAGGGGTTAGGTGCCACAAATCTCTACTAATAATTCTGTCCTGAAACATACTTTCAACTGTTCTCATTGAAAGATTGGCTGTACGAGCTGTTGCAGAGTCTTGTTGAAAAAAGGCAAGATAATGCTCCCTGTCTGTTAATTCTCTAAAAAAAAGGGGGCAAAATTATATAAATATATGTATGGGCAAAAAATTGGGCCTATAACTCTTTCTTCCCTAATGGCACACCATACACCTATTTTTTCGTCATTAAGGAGTATTTCATGAACAATATTAGGTTTCTCAGAGCTCCAATATTGATTATTTTGTGTCCACATATAATCATAAAGTTGGAACCAAGCTGTGAAAAATATTGAATGTGGGTCAATTTTGCCATTGTATACACTATTGAGAATTCACTCACAAAATGTGTTAACACATATGAATCGAAAATAAATATATGCTGTGCAGTAGGAAACAAATGCTGAGCCATAATAACTTTGTGATTAAGTACAGGACAAAATGATAAAGTACACGGGTAATAACTCAACCACACGATATCACTGTAAGTTCAATACTGCACTTTCAGAGCAGAGAGCTCCATGATCTTCTGTACATAAACTGTGTGTTATCATGTTTCCATGAACCGCACAGCAGTTCGGATGTATTTGGGTCACATGGTGTATGCATATATATATAAGTGTGGTAATTCATACTGGTAAGTCATATTGAATGGTGAATCAAATGGATAAAATGGTGACCAAATGAGCTTGGGGTCCATAGAGCTTATAGTTACCTGACATTTGTCTTTTCAGGATAAGAGAACCCAACACCACTGCCAAAAAAAAAAAAAAAATATATATATTTTCTGATAATACTTTAAGTATATCAGGATTATTCATGCACATCCTACCTTAATTTGTGCCTTCTTTTCTGCAACCAAATCATTCACCAATACATCAATCTTTTCTCTTACTCTCTCTTCACACATTTCTATAATCTTCTCTGACAAGTTTCTTAGAAATGCATCCTCAGGAACTACTCTGCTGGACATTTTTAAATTTTCATCTTGTTTTAGGGGTTTAGGCTTTGCATTTTCTTCCTGGAAATTTGAAAATTAATTAAATTCTGTTTCAATTGATTTGAAAGCAATGTAAATGTGTATATTAATGTTTAAGGAACCTCTGTGAAACAAAAAACAAATTCAGTATTGCAATGTTGAGATTATAAAATACCACATTTCTTATAATATAGCAACTATTACATATTTTTTGGGGCCAATTGCTAATTAAGATATTTAGGCAGTTTTTTTTAAAATTTGTATGGATGTATTAATAATCAACCAACTAAATAGATGCTGAAGTGTGAAATTAATTATATATCCCAATATTTTAAAAAGCAGTAAAGGTGTCCGATGTCACCTTGCTGCTTGGGGTAGCTTCAAACAGGTTATAATTTTTAATTGATATCCATAGTTCCCCATTTACAGAATTCGGACACACAATAATAAAAAAATATGATGTGTTCCATTCACATAACTTTCTCTAACTATTCTTACAAAAGATTATTCTTTTATCTATGTCATGCTAATTTAGATTAACATTAGCAGAATAGTTCTTATTATTTGATTCCTTGTAAGTAGAAGGGAAATATGGGGAATACGTTAGGCTACGTAGTCAAATCCTTTACAAGCTGGTTGCTATGTGAAACAATTGAGGTTCGGTTCTCTTTATATGCTCCCGTTTGAGAAAACTAGTTTAAAATTGAAACCAAAAACAATGAATATCTTAAAAAGGATTAACTCTACAAGAAAAACGCACGTGACATAAATTATGTGTTTTAATAAGATCTACATTTCTTATGTAGTAAGTTTTTGTCTATCTCTTACGGTTTAACTGCTATGCAAAATTCTGTCAAACTCAATTAGAATAAACAGCTCTTCAGAGGCTACTCTCAGAAAATTCAAAATATACATTTTATTTGTGATGGAATATCTTTAATAGTATTTCAATCAAAATCATTTGAGCCCTTTTTGAACTCAAAATTTTTGAAAAACGTTCCATGTAAAGGGTAGTTGGGGGTGAGGGGATTTTCTTGAAAATTTTGGAAGTTACTGAAGTTAAATACCTTTTTCAAAAAATGCTTTTTTGGATTCAAAACATATATTTCTGGTGAAATCTTGGTATCAAATTTTATGGTGGAATACAATACCTTCTCTATCCACATGTACATTGTACATACAGGCTAGAGAATGTAAAAATATATTAAATTCTATGTCATATATTTAAAATTTAGAGTACAAAAAACTAATACAAAGCTACATAAAAACACGTTAATACATTGTACATCTTTCAGTAAAATTAAAGTTACAAGAGGAACCCTTATAGAGCATCTGTATCAAAAATAAAAATGCCTCTTTTCCTCTTAAGTGCTGGAAGTATTTTATGGTATGGTCTTTTGTTACTGGGTCTTTGTTTTCTACATCTGAGAACATAAACATCCTCTTGCTTTCATCAAAGGGTCAAAACAACCATACAACCTCATCTTGCCTCCTATATCAATTACCGTGCGAACATACTCTCTTGGAAGTTTCTGTTTTCATACACATAGTTATACATCACCATAATGAAAGTTTCTATGCCAAGAGTTGCTACTGAGCCGGTGCAGAATCATCTGCTGGCATGCCAGTATTTCCATCTTCCAAGTTCTCGTTGCAGTCTTGTGCTAATTTCATACATGACATACATGGCAGGCAAAACTTCTCATATAAAGAAAGCAATGCAACTATTAAATCTGAAAAAGAAACAGTGAGAATTAATGCTATAGAAACTAATAGATGGACTGAACACTATACATCACTGTGCTGCAAATGAATTGGAGAGGAGGTAACGAACGAAGAACAAATAAACATATATACTGATATGATCCCAACTGAAGAAGTGCAAGAAGCACTTAGTGAAAGCAAACTTGAAAGATAACTGAGCAAAATGGAATCAATATGGAATTGATAAAATATGGCAATATGCTACTACATTTGATAAACATATTATGGAAGGGGTATGAAATCCCAGACACGTGGAATAATACAGAAGTTACTTCTATTTTTAAGAAAGGAGATAGGAGAGAATGCCAGAATTATTGAATATAAGCTTTCTCAACACAGCCCAAATTTATACAAGAATTACAAATAAAAGACTTAAAAGAATAACTGAAGCACCAATAGAAGAAGAAAAAATCAGCTTCAGATCGTGAAAAAATATAAGAATATATTTACAAACATATGTGGCATTCATAGATTTCAAAGAAGCATTCAACATGAAAGATAGAGAAAAACTATGGGATATTATGGAAAGGAATGGATAACCACAAAATATAAAACTTATTAATATATATACAAATATTAACTCCTAAATAATAATAAATACAAGATTTATAAAACCAAACTGATTTTAATTAATAAAGGTGAAAGACCAGGGTGTAGTATGTCACCTACTCTTTTTAATATATATTTAAATACCTTCATCTGAAGTTGGAAAAGTATAATTAAATCAAGAATAAAATTAAATTGTATTACAATTTTAAATATTTTATTATATACAAATGACATGGTCTTAATTCAAGAAATTGAGGATGAGTTATAACATGCATTATACCATTTGAATCAGTTATATTAAGAGTATGCTCTTAAAACATCAAGAAAGAAATTCAAAGGCCTTTTGTGAAAAAAACCTATAAGATCAAAATTATTTCAGAAAATAAAAGCGGTAGAACAAGTGAAAGAATTTAATATTTAGGATATAATTTTAACTATAGGACAGGAATCGAAAGAGAAATAAATAAAAAGATTTTAAGATTTCAAATGATATGTGGTGCTATGCATAGAATATTGAGATAAAACAAAAAAGGAAACAAGGTTTAAGCTGTATAAGACAATGGAAGTCCCTACACTGTATATAGAAGTGAGACATTGGTCATTACAAAGAAAATGAAAAGCTGATTATAAACTACAGACATGAACTTTTTGAGGAAAACAAAGAGATGCACAAAATCACACCATATTCGAAATGAGGATATAAGAGCAAAGCTTATTGAAGTTGCCTAAGGTTGTATTTTAGTACCAACCAAAAGGAAGGATAAATGTATGTCTACTCGGAAAAAGGGGGAGGGAACAACTGTGAGACAAAATGGGCATTATGAAGAAAAGAATTTCTTTCTCAACAAAATGTATTACCAGCAATAGATCTTCCTGGAGGAACATCCAACTTGTGATGGCAGCATGTGGTTCTTGTGCCAGCTGATAGTATTATTTTGAAGCTGTAAGACCAAGATGATTGCCTTTTAAATTGAGTCTGAATACTCTGGACATTTTGAGGACCTTCTGGGATCAAAAGGAATTAGACTTGTGGTGCAGAAGTCACTCGTTTCATTGTTGCTTTCCATCTTCATTGTGTCTCTTGGAAGTGCTGAAAAGGTATCTCTAGAGATGTCACATATGCACATTTTTGTATTTGTCAGCACTTCTCTCCAAGTTTTTTAAAGGGGGTAGGGCTGTAGTATGTTGGTCTGTTCCTCAACCACTGCTAGCGATGCATGTTTTGACATGGTCAATCATGATTTTATTTCTCCTTAGCTTTTTTTAAATACTATCTGATCCAATAAGTTATCACTCTATCAAAAGAATCATTATAGCAACATATATTAATAAAATTAAAGAAAATAATGTATTACAAACCAAAGGAAAACCATGGGAAAATTTATGTAATAACACGGCCAGAATCACTACATTACCAAGAAAATCCTCTGTAGCAACTTTTAGACTCCTAACAGGCCATGACTGTCTCAATAAACATTTATTGAGGATAGTGAGATCTCCTCTGTGTCCTTTCTGTACACTTAAAGAAGATATGGATAGAAACCATCTACTGTGCTGCCCAACCTTTAGTCAACATGATAATATGACATCAAAATACTGGAATGCAAGAGAGCAAATGGCTCCACTGCCAACTGCCCAACATTAGATACCAACCAACCATACTATTTTCTCTTCTTCATCATCCAGGACAGATGGTGTTCTGATTGCTTTTGGATTTGAACGATTCACTTTTTTCTCTAACTGGATTGTGTTATTCTAAAAATACTCCTGTGGTTTTTGATATGACATTTTTCTTGATTTATTTGCTTTCACTACCGCATAATGTTTCTTTTCTTCATAGTTACAACATGTTTGGCTCCTCAATTTTCTTATGTACATAAGTGACATTGTCCAAATTTACTCCAAAGTTGAACAGATTTACAAAGAAATATACAGCAATTTGTAACTATGCATATAAACTTGACCAAATAATTCTAGTTACATTTATACACAACTGGGTGAGTTGAAGTAAATTATTAGCAGCAGCTAGATTGTTTAATTAGATGTGTGTACCAAGATTATATTAATAACAGTAAAAGCTGAAGTGAAATAAAAAATGACCACTGCTACTGCACACTATTCTTAATAAATGCAAGATTAATATGTCAAATCAGGCATGGAAATTTGCCCTTCATATAATATTGCTAGTGTGGAAATTGTACTCCAGTTGTTACAGAATGATCAACTGAAGAATTAAAAAAAGGTACTTTGATTGATTTTATCTCATATGTCCAAATTTACCTCAGATGGCGGTAACATTTTTACCTTCTATTTCTACAGTTTTTAATTCAAATACCTTTTACCATTAAGATATTTATCTTTGGCATTTTCAGTGGAAACATAAATAAATAAAATTGCCAATACTTTTTTTGTCTTTCTTTGTTAAGCTTTACTAAGCATGTGAGTTTTATACAAGGAGCATGAATTGCTGTGTGTATGTAGGTGAGTGGAGGGGTGGGAAGTAAGCTGTATGCAGAAGAAGTAAAGCATTTCATCCTAAAATTTGATATTAAGATTTCACCGAAAATACACATTTTGAGATACCTACCCTGAATTAAAAAAAAAAGTAAGTTTAGAAAAAAAGTCTCTGCGAAAGCATACCCCAAAATGAACTTTTGCATAAATATCAAACCTGGTGGAATCATTTAATGAGTCAAACTCATTGCTAAACGATTCCATATTAATGGTGCTCCCCTATATACAAATATTCCTAAATATTTATACTAAACCTGGTATTTCAGTTCAGAATCTTTCAACACAAAGATTTTCAAGAAAATCCCCCACCCAAATTACTCCTCAGATGAAAAATTGTTTGTTACTTTCTCAAAAATAGCTCTAACAATTTTGATTAAAATACACATGGTTAAGATATGCAAGTAAGATGTATATCTTGAATTTTCTTGTGCTCATGAAAAGAGCATAGCATTTTAAACCAGCATCCCACTTTTAAAACACTTGACTACATTTTAGCCTCTTATATACTCCTTGAACTTATGACCAAGTGTATAATAGAAACATTTCTGCAAACATTCAATTGAATTATCTTGAAATAGATAATAAGCTTTTGCAAGAACGGTTTGTAGAAAAGATGATAAAGAAAACACCTAATGTGTTTCATTCACTTGACTTTCTGTATACTTCAGTAACAAACTATTGTTAAAAAGCTTATTCTTCTATTTACTTCATGCTAATTGATATAAACATTAGCAGAAATTGTCTTTTTACTTCCTTTCTTGTAAGTAGAAGGGAAATAAGGGAATACCCTAGGCTGAAGCGATAGTCAAATCTTTCAAAAGCTGGTTGCCATGTGGTTGAAATCTGTTTCTTTGTATGGCCAGGAGTTTACAAATTCATATCGCACCCTTGGAAATACTAAACTCAAATACAAAGTTTGGTATTTATCAACTTTCATTTTGAGTTATCTTGTTACAGACACACATTTTTACTCGGTATCAAATTTTTGGGTGGATTACAATACCTGCTCTGCCTACATACCATGTACTAATGTAGAGAAAGTAAAAATTAATAATTTTTGTTTTGTTTAATGAATTAAAGGTTTGTGAAATAAATAAGCTAATTTCATGCTACTATGACACATCAAATATTTTGTAATAGCTCAATTGAATGAACTGTGATGATGATGGTGGTTATGATGGCCATGATTATGTGATGATAATACTGCAATCATAACTTCCTAATCAATTATTTCTTATAGATTATAAATTTCAATTTATTTATAATATGTGTACCTGCTTCTCTACATCAGAAGGAATTGATGACACCAAGGTTTCTACGTTCTCATCAACTTTATTTACCACTACATAAGTATTCAGTTTTCTCATCTTTTGCTTGGGAGGTTGCAGAGAGGTAGAGGATGCTGGATGTTGGTCCAAGGATGGTTCTGTGGGCTATATCATAACATTATCTTGCATGAGTTTAATGTTTTTTTAAGTTCTATTTCTTGTGAGAAAATATATACTGTTTTGGAAATACAAACTAATTTCTTTGGTTGCTCTTCTTCAGCATTCATATAGCCTACTTAATTTTAAATTAGAAAAAATGTGATTTGGAAGAAATTCAATGAAATAAAGTTATTGTCAGAAGCTGTAATGAGCATAAAATTAAGATTCACATTAAACCATAAGCGCGAATATCTATCAATGACAATATCACTGTGGAAAGCTGATTTTATGCACTTAATATTCAGGACCAAGGGTATGTGCTTTACTGTTAGAACCTGCTGAAAAATTCAATGACATAGTCACTATTTGCATGAGAACTCTGTTCAAATTTGGGCATTAAATTTTTCAGTTGGCCCATACCTTTGGTGGTGCATTAATAATAATAATAATAATAATAATAATAATAATAATAATAACAACAACAACAACAACAATAATGACAGAGTAACTACACAGAGAGTTGGAGAACCATGTTCAAATTCTGGCTGTGGCATTGAATTTTCCAGCTGGTTCTAACAGTGTCTAAAATTAGTTAATTCTAGTCCATTATATAAAATTACAAGAGCTCATATGTCTGCAATTCAGGTGAAATGGTGTTCACTAAAAGATCAAATTGTCAATGTAGATACCTCTGCAAATATTTCAAAATATTTTATGATATTTATATACTTATTCTCAATAAAATTAAGACTTTTAGGAAATTAGATCTTCAAGATGTTCATTTTCAAAGTTTGATTCAACTTGTACCAATTAAAGCCTGCAGATCAAGGAAAGGAGAAAAGTCAACATTAAAAAAACAAACCACACACACACACACATACACAAACAAACAAACCTTTCCATAGCATTCATGAATTCATATCTGAAAAATAGAAATGAAAATGTTCATTTACTTGGGAAGGCATTGTGTGAAAAGTTCCAAAAGAAGTGTGTTCTCTGTTGAGTATATAAATGGTCCAAAAAATTTCAGAGAACTTCATATCTTTTCAGATGGGCAAACCAAAACAGAAACTATACAGCGATGCATTTTTAAACTGACTTGGATGTGAAGAAATTTGACAAAATATGTCATTAGCTTCCAAGGTCATTCCTTCCTACCAACTGGCCAATTATGTTATCAGGATAGAATTTACAGTAAAATTATAAAAAACACAATGAACATGTTGCTAGTACTAGTACACTTATAAATTTACTTCAGTCTTGCAACTTCTATCTTTTTCATAGCCTACAAAAAGTGGCAGTTCTATAAAAATTCCTTCTCTCTAGAATCAAATGGATAAGCAGTTAGAAAAGAGAGAAAGGTGTCATTTCAAGTCTTGCAACTACGAGGGCCGTTCAGAAAGTAGCCTCCAGTTGATTGCAAGAAATTCACCAAGTTAAATAAAAATATTTTAATATATACATCTTACAACTACATCTTTGCACTATTTTTCTACATAGTTTCCATAACGATTGAGGCACTTATCGTATCTGTTCACAAGCTTTGAAATTCCTTCTGCATAAAAATCACCCGCTTGTGCCTGGAGCCAGCCTGTGACCGCATCTTTGAGCTCTTCGTCGTCATCAAACCGCTGGGACCCGAGCCATTTCTTCATATGCATGAAGAGGTGATAATCGCTTGGCGCCAGATCTGGGCTGTAAGGTGGATGGTTGACAACGTCCCACTTGAAGGACTCAAGAAGGGCTGTTGTTCTGCGAGCAGAGTGAGGACGGGCGTTATCGTGCAAAAAAACGATACCGGAAGTCAGCATACCACGGCGTTTGTTCTGTATAGCTCGTCGTAATTGTTTTAGTGTTTCACAGTACACGTCTTGATTAATGGTCGTCCCACGTTCCATGAATTCAACCAACAACAACCCTTTTGCATCCCAAAACACTGTTGCCATCAATTTTCGGGCAGAAAAATCTTGCCGGGCTTTTATTGGTTTGGTAGGTGAATTTGAATGTGCCCACATCTTTGATTGTTCTTTTGCCTCAGGGTTCACGTACTTAATCCAGGTTTCGTCCCCGGTCACGATTCTGTTTAACAATGGTTCACCTTCGGCCTCATAACGTGACAGAAAGTCTAATGCAGAGGCCATTCTTTGAGTTTTGTGGTGGTCGGTAAGAATTTTGGGCACCCATCGTGCACAGAACTTATGGTAACCCAATCTTGCTGTCACTATCTCGTACAAGAGAGTCTTAGAAATCTGTGGAAAATCAGTAGACAACTCCGACATTGTGAAACGTCGGTTTTCATGAACTTTTGCATCAACTGTCTGAACGAGTTTGTCCGTGACCAATGATGGTCTACCACTCCTCTCTTCATCATGAACGTTTTCTCGTCCACTTTTAAATAAACGTACCCATTCACAGACCACTCCTTCACTCATAACTCTTGGTCCGTACACGGCACAAAGCTCACGATGAATAGCTGCTGCAGAATATCCTTTGGCTGTAAAAAACCTTATAACAGCATGCACTTCACATTTGGCGGGGTTTTCTATTGCAGTACACATTTCAAACGGCCACAAACACTAAACTAGCGCAGGTACGACTTTCACTCGACCACGGCTTGATGCCGACTGACCTGCTGAGTGCGTGAATGCACAGATGGCGTCGCTACTCCCCCCACTACCCGCACTGTGACCGATCGGAGGCTACTTTCTGAACGGCCCTCGTATTATGGCTATGTTTGAGTATGACAGCTCAGCACCAGGTATTGCAAAAACTTGGATCTTCATAGTAAATACCTACAGGCTCACCTTTTTAGCAAGAATAGTGCCATCATTACAGTGATGAACACCCAATGACCACCTATGCAAAGAATACAGAAGAACAACAGCAAGCTTTTATAGTAGTTCTTGATGAAGACATAACATTCTATGGAGACATCTTTCAAGGAAAACTTTAAACATGTTTAAAGACCCTGAGATAAATGAACCTCGTGGAACAGAAAGCATGTTAATATTATTGTTGGAGATTCACTGCAGTTGAGACTTTTTTTTTTTTTCATATTGATATATAATTTGAAAAAGTTATGATGAAAAGTTTAGTTTCAGATGTGTAAGTCAGGTGTATAAAATCCATAAAATTAAGATATTTAACAAAATAGTTATTCAAAATACGCCTACAAAAGTATTTATCAGTTGATGATAATGCTTTTACATCAGGATTTAAAGTCTAAACTCTTTAATTGCTAACTGTGAACAATTTTTGAAGTTATTGAAAAAAAAGAGTTCATTTTGACTGAACTCTCTTTCAAAAAATTGATTCAATGATTGATGCATTGTTCGTAGCAAATGATGTATTTTAAAGATTATTATTCTCTTCGGTAGAATGTTCTGGTTTTATTTTTCTGAGTTTGAAACAGTGTTCTAACAGTAGTTAGAGTTCACACCTCCAGGAATAGTATCTACCATAAAGACAATTATGGAATCCAGTTTATTATTCTCAGGAATATATATTAACTTTGTGATTCCTTTTCTTGGTTTTTGGGAATCAGTCTTTATGCATTTTTCTATCCTGCATTGTTTTAAAAAAAAGAAATATTTTTATCTTTAAATGTGTGCCAATGACATTTTAATAATCATATTATTAAGCAATTATGGCTTGTGCTATAAATACAGTTAAGCTCAAAGGCGGCACATTTAATTTTACCATCTACTGGATTACCAAAAAAACTCTACTTAAAATGCTTCAAGCTAAGAGAAATCTGCAAGGGTCATTACTCTTTCTATTTCTATTTGTCTTTAGGTCATTATAATCCAAATTTAAGGTGTTGAGTGCATTAATGAATTATGACAGATGTATGAAATGCAAAATTAATTTTAGTCATTGGCTTTGAGCTTATGAGAAACAAAAATATCAAGAGGAAATCCTTCATGATAAAATGAACAAAGAACACTAAACGATGGTCGATGGTCATATATTAAAACTTCTAATATTTTCTTTTACTGTTTCTTATTTGCTGAAAAACATTAAAAAGTTTAGCTAATTCAGTATGCTACATGAAAATACTTCTAACACAACTGTGCTTATGATTGGAGAACCTTCCAAAGTGCTGTTGCAAGTTGTATAAGCTGGTCAAGGCAAGTTAAGTCCTGCACTGAGAGCAGAAAGTAGGTGAACTACAGCGATGATGCAATACAAAGGTCAGAAAAGGCTGTACAGTCTGTTATATTTTTCAGCATGTTGCCTTGTATTCACGTTGCCAGTGATGTAACAAAGAAAATGGAGTTGTTTTCTAGCAAGCTGGAGGCGTTATTTATAATATTATTACAATTTGTAACGAAAAAAAGAAGTTCAGATAATACCTATTACGAATACCACTGAATGTGGCTGTTGCTTCCACTGGCTTTAATAAGACAACAAGTAATGTGTAAAATAAGGAAGGAATATTAGTTTGAAGAAATGTGGTGAGCAAAACTAAATCACCTTGTAAGATTCCATAATATGGACAGGTACATTATTAGAATAAATTTTCAGGAGTATTATGAGACTAAAAATCTGATGTTACATTCATATGACTTTTCATGTAAAGTATAGCCTGGGGTGAGGAGATTTTCTTGGAAGATGTGTCCTTGGAAGATGCTTAACGTAAATATCAATCTTAGAATTTAATGGACTTTCCGATTTTGAGTTATTCTGTTTACAGACACATTGACACACATGCAGACCTTTTTCTGAAAAGGTTTTTCTATTCACTCAGAGGTCCTCAAAATATATAATTATTGAGAACTCTCTGTATTATCTCTATGTATGTGATAAAAAATGTACAAATAAATCTCTACACTACAAAAACTATTAAAATTTTGCATGAAAGATTTATTTCACAGAAGTAAAAAATAGTGAAACATATTAAATTTTGATTTAAAAGGTGTAAAAATAAAAGGAGTTTACCGAGAGAATGCCCTGATGTTCTGGCTGAAAGAGCATAGTTTCTTAGAACTCTTAGAAATATGGATGTGGTGAAAATAAATCATTTATGTGCATAATGCAACCTGGATTCACAATGCCTACACAGTTTCCAAGTGTCTGCAGAATGATAATATTCCAGGAGTAAGCTATGGGACATGCAGCACATTTGACCACCAGAGAGAGAGAGAGAGAGTGAGTAGTGAATTTTCAAGCATATGAACTGCATTATGTGATTTTACTACTTAGTATTACGAAGGTTGGGGAAAAAGTCATGGCAACTAGTTTTTTTCTTGTAGATATGTGAACGGATCAACAGATGACTCTGTGATAGCTGGTAGTAGCGCAGCGAGGGCTGTGAAATCAGTCAGCTGGTGAGTGTCTTGTGGAATGGAAGTAACCTGTGTTGAGCAGCACGCTTACATTAAAATAATTGTTCTCTGAGGGAGCAATGCGATGGAATGTCACAGTGAATTACTGGAAGCCCTTGGGAATAATGCCCTACCATACTGTACAGTAGCACGGTGGGTAGAAAAGTTTCAGCAAGGATGTGTGTCAACTAGCGATGAGCAATGTTCAGGATGACCTGTCAATGTGCAGACCGATGTGGCACATGCTGTCATCGAGTAGCTCCTGGATGAAGACAGACGATGGACGCTACTGCAGTTAGAGAGGGCAAGTGCATCGAGAAATGCATCATCCACAGGATATTGCATAATGAGCTGCAACTATGCAAAATCGCATCGCGGTGGGTGCCGCTTGCACTGACGGAAGTTCAAAGGTGGGTGTGCTATGCTATATGCTCCGACCACCTTGCATGCTAGCAACAGGATGGTGATCAATTCTTGTCACGAATAATCGCATTGATGAATTTTGGGCCAGGGCATAAAAACCAGAACTGAAACCTCAGTCCACGGAGTGGCGACATGCTGGATCACCAAGGAGGCAGAAGCTCCGTCAGAATCCTTCCCGTCAAATTGATGATTGTTGCATATGACATCAGGTATCATTGTTTGCCACTTTGTTCCACATGACAAGAAAACAGTGACCGCACAGGGACTTCCTGGTGCAACAGGCATGACATGGCGTTTGGGAGAAACGTCTGGATCTTGTGGACAGTGCAATAATCCCGCACAATAATGCAAAACCACATAAAGCAGAGTGTGTAGGGCAGTTACTGCAATGTTGGGGATGAGAAGAATTGGAGCACCTACTGTACTCTCCCAACATTTTGCCCTGTGACTTTGATCTAATTTGAAAGATTAAGGAACCACTACATGGTAGGCGGTTTGCAACACGAGAGGAATTGCTAATGCTGTGTGCAGACAGATGACCCGATTCAGATGGTGCAGCAAATGCTGCAGCAGATGGTGTTCAGCGCCTCCCACATTGTTGGCAGCACGTGGTGACAGTAGCAGGGCATTACTTTGAGGGTCTTGCCCAAGTTTATCATGTCAACTATATGTGTACTGTGTTGTCATTCTTTTGTACCGTGAAGGCATGTTGCCCTGTATACTACTGCAATAAATTAATGTGTTAGGATATTCAGTGCTATTCACTGTTCACACATGTAGTTAACAGCTTGCCTTTTGTCTGTATATGTCACATTTTCCAATTGGACTGGTATCTTCAATAAAATAAATAGTTGCCATGAATTTTGCCTCAACCCTCGCATAAAAGATTATTAATGACAAAAAAGCTAAGTAAAATATAACAAACTGAAAACAGAAGTTTTTACTGAGTTTTACATTAATCCAGATTTTTATGGCACACATAAAGTATCTGAGAAAATGTAAACATCAGTGGAAATTTTTAAATGGTTCAAGCAAAAATGATATCAATATAATTACAGAAAGGAGGCAGTTATTTAGTTAATCTCATTTTTTAAAATAACATTAAATTCATTTTACCCAAGTTAAAGGAGTTTGTAATAGTTGGAACTCTTTGAAAAGTAATTTATTTGCCTTGCACCTCTGGATGATTCACGGGTAAAGTGTGAAATTTAAGCATTTCAAATATTTATAGCTTTGCTTTAAATAAAAAATGTTTACTTGCTTTCAAGATAGTCTTTTCTTTCTAGAAATGAAAGGCAGTTACAGCAATACTAATTACCTGTGACTCATGCTTGTTACGAATCATTTCAGATGAACGGAGTTTCTGCTCCTTACTTGTCTGCCTCTGAGGATGGGAGGTAAACAAGGATAATCCACAGGACTGAGCATATGGTGAACTGTACATATTTTTCTGAGCTTGATTTCGCAGCTGTGTCTGCAAGCTCAGCTGAATTTAAAGTAAATAAAAGTGTGTAGAGTTTACATTTTTATAACATACAGTAATGAAAAAAATTGTTAAATACAAACAGAAATAACATTAAAGTATTCATACCTCTTGCAGGAGTAAATTAAGATTGAGAAATAAGAAAAACAATAAATGTTTGTCAGATTAAATATAGACATAAAGGACCACTCACAATGCAAGTTAATCACACTTTTAATATAATTAAAGACAAAAGTTATCTGATTAGCAATGATTCTCAATAACTTTAATATAAGATATGAACACAAACGCAAGCTTGCAAAATCCAAATTTTTAATGTCACTTCAAATTTATTTCAAACCTTCTTCAAACCTACAAAAAAACATCTGAGAGTTCTTTGTCAATTATAAAACCACTAAAGTTTTTCATGTGCTGTATTTTTTTTCTAAACTGTTTGTGGACTTATACAACTATGCATTCGGGATTACTTTGTGATGACCATTTGTGTTATACATTCATATTATGTTGTGATATTTTAGCTTTTAATTAAACTTCCCTTCCCAAAAGGCACATGCATAACAAATTTACCTTAGCAAGTTTTGCAGTAAGAGACATTGTTTTCTTTCTGCCAGCACTTTGCTTTCCTCGCTCATTGTGCTTATTTGCTTTGCTTTGTCTACGAGGTGAGGAAACATATACAGAATGTGCCAATTTGTTGACACGTGAGTTATTTGTGTTTCTCAGGCAGTTTTCCCATGCTTTCCTTCCAGTAGTTGTCATTACACTTGGGATGTGCTCTACTTTCTTGACAGATTCTCTATGTGTTCCTAGCGGCTTCTCTGATGTAATACTGCTCAGCAATTTTTGAAGATGCTTTGCTTTTTCTTCAAAACACTGAAATAAAATGCATATCAAGAAAATAAAATACAGTATATTCAGTTTCCTGTACCTTTTCATTTAGTTTATTACCGATACCTTTTTCACTGTTCTAAATCCTGTATTTGGTACACTGAGAATTAAAAATAAATCATACGTGTAATACATAACTTTCTTTATTCGTTAAAATTCATAGACATTATTATTATTAGTATCAATATGGTGGTTGAGGCAAAAATGCTATATGGGATAGAAGTATGGGGATTAGAAGGAGGATGGGAAGGCATAGATGAGGTGCATAGGAAATTTTGCAAAGAAATACTGGGGTTACCAAATGCAACTGTTAGGCAGGTAGCACAAATAGAGCTGGGTAGAGTGGCAAGTAAGGGAAAGATTATGGAAAGGGCATTGAAATTTTGGCATAGGATATTGAAATTGGAAGAAAGGAATTTGTTAAAACAGTGTTTAGTATATCAAGAGAAAAGTTTAAAGAACAAGGGATGGGTAGACTGTCTTCGAAATAACCTGGAAAGTAGTGGGTTAGGGGAAATGTGGAGAAGAAGAGAAAATAATGTGAATAACTTCTGGAAGTTGGCAAGGAAAAGATTTGAGGATATAGAAATACAAAAAATATTTAGTGAAATAACTGAAAAGAGATCTTTAGTTTTCTATATACCAATGAAAGTCTCATGGGGAAGGGAAAAGTACATTGATGTGACAAATAAAGAGGAGCGAGAAGGTATTGCATGGCTGAAAGCAGGAGTATGGAGATTAAAAGGTCTAAGGAAAGGTATTCCACAAAATCAATGTCCTATATGTGGCGGAAATGAAGATATAGAACACATTTTATTTAAATGTAAAGGAACTGAAATTTGGAGAAAAAAGTATATTAATAAGAAATGGTTTAAAATAGATAGAAATGTAGTAGTAGTTGAAATGTTTCAAAAAGATAGTAAGAAGATTGGACAATTCTTATGCAAAGTGAAAAATAAATGGATATGGACAGTAAATAGACAAAATGGTGTAATAAACTAGAATTAATAAACTATTGTAAAATATGAGTATGACCGGTAAAGAGCCAGGGCTGAACACCGATCATATTCACCTGTATAATGCTTAGCATAAATAAATAAATAAAATAAATAAATTATTAGTATTAATAATAACAATAATAATAATAATAATAATAATAATAATAATGAACTGGAAGTCATACACTGTGAAGCTCAGTTAATAGTAATGTACTAATGAGCCATTTTACACAAGGCTTCATCAAAATCGTTACTTACACAGCAGAACCAACATCATAGGATCTGTCCTGATGTAGGATCCAATTTATTTATAGATCAGCTATAAATAAATTGTAATTTAATTTAAGTTAACTTATTTATTTTGATCATATGATTACACACATTCGTTATGGTATTATGTAACACTATAAGCAAAGACCTTTTATTAATAACTGAGAGATTTAATACATAACTCATCGTGTTTTTTTTCTAAAATAAGGTAGGGCACTGGAATCTGGAAATAAATAAAATTGCATGGATCCATTCAGTTATGAATAATTGTATGTTAATAATAGCTACAATGTGAAATACAAGAGAGTGAAATAAGAATAATCTAATGTAATTCACACACAACACAGATGTCTTAAATATATGTTCACTTTTGAGATTACAATGAACAAACTCTAGTCTTTACAGCTCCAGCTGAAGGCTAGCCTTGAGCAGATCATTCACTGCAAGTGTACTGCGAAAGAATACAGAGGTCACAAAAGTTAAATATGAATATTTGTGATCTATGACATAGCTATAAATGAAACACATAGATTTACATGCCAAATAAAATCTAGATCCTGAATTTTCTGAGAATAGTGTGTGAAGTTCTCTTCATTCCAACTATTTTTGTACAATCATGTATAACTGGTAAATGTTAAGTGATAGATGAAAACTTGCTACTTAAAAAATGTAGATCTTTTAAAACATAAAATTTATTCCAAATAAACATTTTTATATTATAAACTATTTTCAAGGTAACTATATGTGAATAAACCTATGAAGTTGTTAAATAAAATAATAGAAAAAATGGAAATAAAAATGAATTATTAGTGGTTAAAAGTGTTCAATATTTTGTACTTCTTTTAAAGTCCTTTCAATATTCAGTTGTTTCTCAATATAGCATGGAAACAGTATGGACTCTTGAGGGTAGCATATAACATTTAACTATGTTATTCCCTTTGTATCTATAACAAAACATGTACTGTAGTGGAAAAATAAATTTTTGCAAAGATAGTTTGTATACTCACCAATAAGCAATAAAGGGTAGAAAAGTAATATGAATGTAACACTTCAAAAAGTTTTTTTAATTGATTTGAATTTTGATATACTTTATACTTTCTGTACACATACCATGTACATAGTGTATAGAGAAGGAATTGCATTCCACCCAAAAATTTTACACAGCAATTTCACAAGAAATACACATTTTAGTGGATACCCTGTATTAAAAAAAATAAATTTTAGAAAAAAAGTCTATGTGTATGTCTGAGAACACAATAACTCAAAAACGAAAAGTCAATAAAATATTAAACTTGATATTTAAGATTAGTATCTTCCAAGGATGCGACACAAGATTTTGAAAAAATCCCCCACTAAACTACCCTTTACATGAAAAAAATTTCGAAAATTTTGATTTTCTCAAATATGGTTCTAACAATTTTGATTAAAATACTACAAATTGAAGATATTTACATGACAAAAAGAATGCAATCTTGAATTTTCTGGGAATAGCTTCTGAAGACCTCTTTATTCTGATGAATTTCACTGAATTTTGCATAACTAGTAAACTTAAGAAATAGACAAAAACTTACTACACAAAAAATGTAGATCTTGTTAAAACACAATTTATGCTAAATACATTTTTTTCTTGGAGTTAGCCATTTTTGAGATATTCCTTGTTTTAAAATAATTTAACTTTTCACATACAGGAATTTGTCAACTCCTGGCACTGCAAAGAATGGTATTCCATCCACATGGCAACCAGCTTTAAAACATTTGACTCTTGCTTTAGCCTAATGTATTCCCTTATTTCCCAACTTACAAAAAAACAAGTAATAAGAACAATTTTAGCTAATATTTATCTCGTTTAGCATGAAGTAGATAGAAGAATAAGCATTTTAACAATAATTTGTTACACAGATGCAGAGAAAGTCATGTGAATGGAACACATTAGCTTTTTTCAACTACAAAATATTTTTATTTTCTTCATTCTTTTGTGTTCATGCAAAATTACAAAACCATCACATAATGACTGCCTTTGAGAAGATTGACTATTATTTTAGCTTATTGTATTCTTCTTGCACTATAACAAGATAAGTAAATATGAGTAAAGTAGATAGAATAATGAAGCAATTCAAGTGTAAATTTGACTCATTTCTTAACCAATGTGAATACATTAAGAGTCAAAAAAAAGTCTCAACTCAACAGCTTCAAAATTGAAAGTGGAAACCTTTATGTAAAGCCTAGCTTCAGTTTACTTAGAGCTACTAGTTTAAGCAGTATGTGACATTTTAGCTTGGCAGCAAGGGGTTAATCATTCATGGCCTGAACATTACTATGATGTTATAATTGTAACACTCCTCTCTCCTACATATTATTGAAAGGTACAATTAGTTGGTTAGGACCAGTTGAAAAATTCAATGCCACAGCCAGGAATTGAACATGGTTCTCCCATTCTCTGTGCGGTTGCTCTAACCATTGAGCTACTGTGAACTAATTGTACATCATTGTACCTTTCAATAATATGTAGGAGAGAGGAGTGTTACAATTATAATAGAATAGTTTATATGTTGGCAGAAACATAGTGAATATTACCCGGATACTAATGTACTTACGATGGTAAGTCGCCATTCTGGTGGTTCTCTGAAGTGAGACATACTGGTTGGTTGAACTGGATAAAAACACACATGATCAGTTGGAAGATTGAATGCTATACCAGCAGATTGTCACAATAGCTCAATGGTTAGAGCAACTGCACAGAGAGCGGGAGAACGTGTTCAATTCCCGGCTGTGGCATTGAATTTTTCAACTGGTCCTAACCAACTAATTGTACCTTTCAATAATATGTAGGAGAGAGGAGTGTTACAATTATAACATCATAGTAATGTTCAGGCCATGAATGATTAACCCCTTGCTGCCAAGCTAAAATGTCACATACTGCTTAAACTAGTAGCTCTAAGTAAACTGAAGCTAGGCTTTACATAAAGGTTTCCACTTTCAATTTTGAAGCTGTTGAGTTGAGACTTTTTTTTGACTCTTAATGTATTCACATTGGTTAAAAAATGAGTCAAATTTACACTTGAATTGCTTCATTAAGTAATTACCTGGACATGTTTCGCAGGCATATGTTGCCTAGGCGAAACATGTCCTAGGCAACTTACGCCTCCATTCATATGCCTGCGAAACATGTCCAGGTAATTTATTACTTAGTGAAGCAATTCTAGTGTAAATTCGACTCATTTTTTAACCAATGTGTAATTATGCTTCACTGTGTACCACTTCCAGTATTTTGATTCTTTTGATCTTAATATATTGTTTCACATCTCCACACACTTTTAAAGAAGTTACTCAAATTCTCATTTAATAAAAAAAATAAATTATTAGTTTAGAAATTTTACCATTATCTTCATCAATGCTTATCAAAATGTGACTACAACTATTGCTTAATATCAATGCTGACACAAGTTCCTTTACTGTCAAAGACTTCTTGTAACAGTGTGCTAAACTGAGGGGCACAGAAAACAAGAACCGCAAGAAATCATTGTAAACACACGAAAAAAATAAGCCCAGCATGAAACAAACTACAAATGCTGCCACAAGTTCCTTTACTGTCAAAGACTTCTTGTAACAGTGTGCTAAACCGAGGGGCACAGAAAACAAGAACCACAAGAAATCATTGTAAACACATGAAAAAAATAAGCCCAGCATGAAACAAACTACACTATGCACTATTCTGTTTATGGCATGCTAAAAGGACCAATGTATAGTAACCTCACATAGAAAAGTGAAATAAACAGAAAAAAGCTACAAACTAGTAGTTTAAATATTGTAGATTTGCCAGAGGTATACACTTATGACATCTGTTGTATGAATTGTAAAATATTTTAATGTAAAACCCAAACTCTGCAGATCGGCTCGACTCTACAATTTATGTATGAAATTATATCAGCTCTTCATAGGCATCTTCATAGGATTGGGTTCTCCTTTCTCTACAATGCTATTTATGCAAGCAAGATAAATAGCGGCAGGTATTTATAGAGATTCATTTCCTCACGTGTTTCTTAATATTGGTGAAAGTGGAGATTGATGGAGATTGTTTCACACTTGTGGCAGAGATTGACGGAAATTGTAGGAAAATGCAATTATTTGGTCTTGATATTAGTGTTACTATATTTATATCTGCATTAATGGATAAATTGAATTTATTAATATAATTGCAATCACATTAATTATGTTTATGAATAGATTTTCACATATGACATATTGTGAACACTTTGACGTCTTTTTCACCTTACAATATTTACTAAGCATCTCCAAATTGAAGTATTGCACATGTCTCAATATTTTTCTCTTACATTCCAGTTACAATTAAATGAAATCTAGAAATTTCTTTTTCAAAATTTGCATTAGAGACTGGCAATACAGTGACTACAAACATGATTTTGAAAATTCAAGAAGTCTTGGAATTTTATGTTTTAGAAATATTAAAGCTTCTACATCTACATTGGCACTATGCAATTGGTTTTTTAAAATATCTATCAGACTTGCATAAAAAGTAAGTACATGTTCATAATTACTTAAGAAAGGTATCTGGGAAAGAACTGTGTTTACATTTGTCAAGATTGTTGTATATATTGCTGCCACCAATATATTAGACAACAGCCATGGAAGCCTATGAATTAACAAGATTGTTGTATGTTGAAAAAGCAAATCCTGGATCAAACAAATTCAAAATATACACAAGGAGTTTCCCCTTCCCACATACCATGAATTTATTTATTTTGTCAATAGTTTTCAGACCACATTCTTTAAACTCTGAAACTATCTCACTACTTATATTTTGAGGTAAAGAATCTAAAATTGAATTTTGATCGAAATAGCCTTCTTTCATTAAATTGAATTTTGTTTTAAGCATTTCTAACCATCAAATAACTTTGTATGTAACTGGGTTTTCTTTAGACTGAAGTTCTAAAATTGGCTCAGTTATGAGTCCACAATTTTTGGCAACTAATTCTGCCTAAAACTTAACCTTAGACAATTTATTAGGAGAACTTTTTGCCAAAAAGATTGTTACTAGATTCAATGGTTTTTCAATGGTTCTTAAAAACTGCACTACAGCATTTAAATACAAAACAATTTTGAACTTGACCAGCATGGCAAAACTGAGATTGGATAACATTTTGGTTTCAAATCAGGAAACTGAGCTTTTAGATATAAAGATATACATTTTTTAGTTTTCTTGAGTTTCTAAAAACATCCTGAAGCTTAGCAACAACTTCATTCAAATCTGGTAAGCACTTTTGATAGAGTTCTCCTATTAAATTTATGAGGCCAGCATGTGAATGACAGTAATTCATCACCTATTATTATAGTTAAACATTCTACAAACTTTTTCCCACTATCTGTGGAAATTGTCAATGCATTTTTATATTTGATATTAAGTTCTTTTAACGTGTCTATGAAGACCCTGGCAACAAGTGCTATTTGTAGGCATGGATTTTTTTTTTTTTTTTTGGTGTTATTTATGGTTTCTGGAATTGTTTTTCATGGTTTTTGGTGTTATTACTTTCTCTAGCCCCATATGTACAATGTACATAGGGATAGAGAAGTATTGTACTCCACCCAAAAATTTGATACCGAGATTTCACCGGAAATACATGTTTTAGGACCCCCTGTATCCAAAAAAAGCATTTTTGAGAAAAAGGTTCGTGTGTGTATGTGTGTCCGTGAACACGATAACTCAAAAACGAAAAGTAGCTAAAATACCAAAATTGGTATTTAAGTTTAGTATCTTCCAGGGATGCGACACAAAGATTTTGAGAAAAGTCCCCCCATGCCAAACTACCCTTTACATGGATCTTTTTTCGAAAATTTTGATTTTCTTAAAAATGGCTCTAACGATTTTGATTAAAATATCATATATTAAAGATATTTACCTAACAAATAAAATGTATATCTTGAATTTTCTGGGAATAGCTTCTGAAGACCTGTTTATTCTGGATGAATTTTGCTTAATTTGGCATAACCAGTAAACCATAAGAGGTAGACAAAAACTTACTATACAAAAAATGTAGGTGTTGTTAAAATACATAAGTTATGTCAATTACATTTTTTTCGTGGAGCTTACTGTTTTCGAGGTATTCCTTGTTATTAGTTTCGGTTGTGAAGTACTTACACTTTTCTCAGACAGGAGTGTCTGTTTTTCTTTTGTTCTACTCCTGGCCATGAGAAGAAGTGTTTTTTTATGACAATCGCATAACGACAGCTTTTAAAACATTTGACTATCGGTTTAGCCTAGTGAATTCCCTTATTTTCTTCCTCCTTATAAGGAACTAAGTAATAAGAACATTGTGCTAATGAGTACCTCGATTAGCAAGGTGCAGAAAGAAGAATAATCTTATGTAAGAAGTTTGTAGAACAGTTAGAGAAAGTCATGTGAGTGTAATACATCAGATTTTTTTTCAGTAGGTTTTAGTTTAATAAAGTTGATTTTAGAGACACTTTTGTGATGCATAATTTTAAAAGTTTGGTTTTAAGTGAAAATTACTTAATATATAAGTTATTTAAAATACAAACACTTTATGTATCAAGTCATGAAAGCAATCATTACATAAATAAACAAACTATCAAAAATTAATGATGTGGATTTACTTGCATATTAATTGGACTTCTATAATTCACTATGATATGCATTCTTCACAACAATTTACCAAGTGGGTTACTGAGTCACACTTCAAATGATAGCATGGTCATAAATTCTAAATTTTCTTTGCTTAGATTGTGTCTTTGATCAGTTAGAATGTGAAAATAGCTGTTCACTGTTCATGGAAGACAGAATCCATACTATTTGTCACCAGACTTCAAACATTCTGTACACTGTCTAGAACTTGAAATGGATCTTACTGAAAAGGACAGTGTTCTAGTGGTACCATTCATTACATTATACATACCCAATAAATTCTCTTCCTTATACTCTAAATAAAGCTTTCCTTTTTTGATGCATTTTAAGGTTAACTACCCTAACAGAAATTGGAGGGTTTGAAAGTAGTGCTCAAAAACAGAAATACTGCATGCATGAGCATGGTTTGTATGCACAAAGTTTAACTTACAGGTGCACCAGGAAGCATAACACACTTCATGTTCACAGCACAGCACAACTTTGTCAGGTCCGTGAGATAGGTCACAAGTTCTGCCAGTTTCCCAACAGAACCTCCAAGAGTTAACATTGGCATCTGATTATGGTACACCTGGAAAACATAAAACACAAAACTGAAGACAAACAACCTTCAAAATTAATAATGAAACTCTAAAACATATTATTTTAAAATTTAGCTACAGCTATTTATTTTTTGATGAATTGTTTCTCTGCTGCTCTATAGACACAATTATTATAAAACTTCAAATTCCTGTTTTTACTTTCTCTACTTAATACATAGTATACAAGTAGAGAAGGTATTGCATTCCAATCAGGATTCATTAGAAATGCATGTCTTAGGGTTACCTAAATCCAAAAAAAAAGCAGTTTTAGAAAAAGGTCTGGGTGTATGTCCATGAACAGGATAACTCAAAAAGGAAAATTTGGTTAAATATCTAGCCAGATAATTATGTTCTGCAACTTTTAAGGGTGCAACATGAATTTGAAGAAAAAGCTACCTTTTACATGAAAAAAGTTTTGAAAATTTTATTTTCTCAAAAATGACTAATGACTATATGAAAATAAAATTTATATCTTTAATTTTCTGGGACTAGCCTCTTAATTTCTCTTCATTTGGAATAACTTTTGTATAATGATAACTATAAGAGATAAAATAAACTTACCCCCCCCCCCCAAAAAAAATAGTAGATTAGTTAAAACACTCAATTTGTGCCATACACTTTTTTGTAGAGTTAACACCTTCCTTGTTATTGGTTTAATTTTAAAATATTTACACTTTTCTCAAACAGAAAGTCTCCATCCATTTGTCTATTTTACTCCTGGTCATGCAAAGGGAACCAAATATCAAAGTCAATCGCATAGTGGCAGCTTTTGAAAGATTTGACTATTGCTTTAGCTAATGCACTCCCTTATTTTGCTTTTACTTATGAGGAATTAAGTGATAAGATCATTTCTGCTAATATTTATCTTGATTAGCATGAAGCTGTACAGATATAAATTATTTGTAAGAATACTCTTTTGCAGAAGAGGCAGAGAAAATCATGTGAATGGAACACACAACATTTTTCTTATTTTACATAGCTAGATGATTAACGTCTAAATTCGCATTAATGAACTAGTAATAAAATTATTTCTTATACCTCCAAAGCTTGTAATGAATGCTGATGGATTGTTACTATTTTCCTT
Source organism: Hymenopus coronatus (assembly GCA_030762935.1). Classification (NCBI taxonomy): domain Eukaryota; kingdom Metazoa; phylum Arthropoda; class Insecta; order Mantodea; family Hymenopodidae; genus Hymenopus; species Hymenopus coronatus. The sequence goes on along the minus strand of CM060888.1, from coordinate 101,233,956 downwards.
TGAATGCTTTTCATATGAGAATGCATCTGTGCACTGGGTTCTTTGACTTGTTTATTTAGCTCTAGTACCTGTAAGAAACAATATGCACAATTCTTGTGAATTTTGTCACCAATGGCAATTTACATGCTCTACATGGTATCCAACACACTTAAAAATCACCTTAACATAGCCACCAAAGATTATCTGCTTAAAATTTGACATTTGTATTACAACACTATCTCCTTCTCTTTGAGTCTGTCTCAGAAGCAAGCATTTGCAAATTCAGAAATTATTACTGTTTTACTCCTGCTTAATTACTACAATTTTAACTTCTAAATTACATTGTGATATTGTTTTACATTCTAGCTAGGCAGATGGCCTGAGCACTTTTACTATCATCTCTTTTGTTTTTATTAAAGCTAACAGGCCCAGGATTTCCTATTGTACCATTTAACTTTGTTTCATAATCTTTTCGTGGAACATTTACTTTGGGGATAACTTTTTTTGAAAAATATTTATGGAGTGTTCCACTATAATAAGCGTCATACTATGTGCCCTGTTGCTACAATATTTATAGTTACTTGTTCACATATTTCCTACTTATTTCCTTATATGGCTGATTGTTCTGTGTATTATACAAGCTTCTATTTATAACATAATCTTGACTTCATTATCCAGTTTTTAATGATACTTTAGAGTATGTTTAATTTTATTGATGCATGAAACCAATGAATTCTTTTGTGTACTCTTTCACCATTTTTTTTTTGTTTCATTTTATATCCACTTTCCATGTTATATCAGCATTGCCTTTTTGAAACTGATTTGTTCATTCCCAGTTTTGGAGAAGATTCATCACCATCTGTTCTGCAGAACCACATAATACATGTGTCTGTCTTATTTTAAAGCTGTAAAAATAAGAGTTAATTCTACCTTGACCAGTTAGGAATGTTATGTTTCTGATCAAGGGTATGTTTATTTTCAAATACCTGGGAAGAACTGTTTTGTTATTACTCCTTTTTCTGTTCTGTTTCAATCACTTTTCCATTTTTGCTCTCGCTGATCTCCAGGAATCACCAAATTTAGCACTTAATGGTATCTTGTCATAACTGTCCCCAAGATTTCTGTTTGCTGCTCCTTCTGTCAGTTGATCTGCTGTTTCATTACTGATTCCCACATGTGCCTTGATCCATGGAGTGGATGGTCCAGTTTTCAGTTTCTAATCTTCTTGTTTGCTCTCTTATTAACTCTATAAAGATGTGGTTTGCAATATTGTTTATGGAGCCTAATTTTATTCTGCTGTCTGTATGTGGAACCTTTGAATTGTTGTTAATATTTCAGATTGTGTACATGCTGTCTAGTTTTTGAAAATACTATACATTTACTTTTACTTTCAGAGACTTTTAACCCGGTCTTCTAAAACCAATTTTATATATTTAATATGGTATTTAAATTAATAAAGTTTCTAGTGCTGAATTGCCAGTCATTCTGCCTGACTATTAGAGCACTGATCAAGCAATTTGTACAGTGGCTAGTAAGCTGCCTCTGTCTTGGTATATAGTAATTTTGATCCTACTCCTGTTTCACATTTACTATCATCAGTATATATGTTGAAGGTGTAATCAGCATTTTCTTGCTTCCTTTTAATTCTATAGGTTTCTGCTGGATGTTCCATGGTGTATAGTGGTTTGCCTTATCCAATTTGTGGGTTCTTTTCTTAATTTCATAATAAGAGGCAATCGTTTGCAGTTCCAGAACTATAGGTGTATTTGTTTTTATACCTATGCACAAACTGAAATTATTTTATAACTCTAGCCCCACTTAATATCCCAAAACTTACTGGGGGATGTTTTGGTGGCCATTGTTTCAACATTCAATCTGGATTCACTGCCATGCTTCTTCCTGTGACTGATGGATGGCGATTGTTTACCTAGGTATACTTTATGAGGTCTTTTTCAAGTGGGACTTCTGAAGTTTAATAAGTTGAGTTTATTTTTGGAATGAATGATTTTTCCACTAGTTTTTTTAAGGGCCTTGAACTGTTTAGAATTCTCTTTCAATTGATGATTTGTGGGCCAAAAATTCTCCACAACTGCTGATTTCTTGGTTTGTTTATACCTATTTCATGTTTCTTATATGTTCTTTAAACCTTGTGTCTATGTTCCTCTTTGTCTTCCCTATGTATACTTTCTTGCAATCTTCATAGTCAATTTTGTAAATCACAGGAGTTTTTCCCACTGGAATTTTGTTCTTTGTGTTGGTGTTGGTTTCAGTGGTCCCAGTAAACAGCACCCAAGCAATGTTCTCCATAGTGCCCCTCTTAACAACTTCACTAAATTGTTGGTCGAGCCTCTGGCGGGGAAGGCATGAAGAATTTATGCTGCTTACCAATGCAGGGCAGTCAAAAGCTGTGTCATCTTCTTTGCCAGTCTTCTCCATTCACTATGGTAGCAGATTCTTCAAATTGTTGCTTAACACTGCTCAAGAAAAAGTGATACTGAATTTTAGAGGCTATACTGCTTTTCCACTAGCTGATCTTGTAATCATAGGACCCTCAACAACAATATGAGCAAACCCTGAACCATTTGACACATAACCTGCAAAGTCGTCTAACACCACATACTTAGAAATGAAGCAGTAGATGCAGAAACAAGTGCAGAGGCAGTTGCTGATTATCAGATAAATGGTATTATTTATTTTATGTATAGTTTAGATTACAGTAAATTAATGCAAACAACATTATATTTTATACACATTCTTTTACACTTGCAATTATTTCATTAAAATCTGGGTTACCTCTGACAGAGATATTTTAGCTGCACCAAGAGATGTTTATCAGCCAAACAAGATTGGTATTTTGTCTTGGCATAATTCATTTGAGAAAGCAGATGTTCAAACAATTATGCAAAAGCAAACAGCCAACATTTTAACTGCAAAAATCTTCATTGCATGTGTGTTACAATGATATCTAAATACATAAACATAATGTTTACCACGACAAAATATTTCAAATGCATGGATTTTAATTGTGGCTGAAGATCCAGCTTTAGCTATGCAGGTTCGATATGCATAGGATTTACAAAAGGGTCAAAATTATTTAACAGTAAATTGCTCACTCCTTAGCTTTTTTAGAGTAAGGGAATATCTTATTAAATTCTTTGTTCTTATTTGCATTTTGGAGAGATTACAAAGAGAGAAAATTACACAGCTGCCTTTCTTGTAACTGTCCCTTCCACAGTTCGAAATGCATGGCAAAGATTTTAATTATATTATACATGTTTGCTACATTTTGATTTTTCTGTGTTGGTTAAACTCATGTAAGTGCTTATTTATTTACTTCCTTTCAATAGGACACAGAGGTCCCAATTAATGAAAGTAATTGTCAACATGGAAAGTCAAAATTTTATATAGAGGATTAGAATTTGCCATGATGACTTTCCAATTGGAACTCTGTTGCAACCCAACACTGCTTGCTGATAGGCTGCATCACAATGGGCATACACCTGTCACACTGGATTTCCACAACAATATCTTCTGTCATATGCAGGAAGGTCACTTCTGATTCTTGAACCAGTAAAAACCCATGCCTGCACTACAAATTCAGCACGGATGTGGCACATCTCCTTCAATGAGGCATCCATAATTGTCCTTTTTCCTTTGTCTATTGGTTTAATAATTTTTCTTGTGAATCTAGATGTTCTTTAACTGCAACCATCATCACTGTCATGTTTTCATTTGTCTGCTGGTCTAACATTTTTCTTGCTGGTTTAGGCATTCTTTCACCGTTATATAAGACTTTATTTCTTCTAACTCTTTTGCAAGTTTTTTAACAAAGGATTTATATCCATTTTAAATATTTGTCAAAGCAAGTTCATCTTTCATTTTCTCCACATCATTCTCAATGTCATTGCAAAGTTTGGATTAATTTTCTCCAATTTGTTCTTCCTTCCTTTCTTTACACTCTCCATTTCAGTTCCCATGCCCACCATTCCAAATTTACAATCTTCATTACACTATCCATTTTGAATTTTGTTCCCATCTCCATCTTCTCAATGCAAGTAAAGACCATTCATGAGAACCTAATTTCATTCATGCTTAAGTCCAACATTTAAAATTAGTAAAAATAATGTGATTTTAAATGTTCAGATTATTAGTAAAATTAACGTAATTTCAACATTCCAGATTTCATGGCCATCAATTCACTTAATCATTTTTTAACCATTTCTTTTCCATGATATTTAAATCCCACTTCCGACACTGTGACTTTGACAAGTCTCTACTGTCACTTCACTTAATTCTTGCTGTCAGTTCTCTAATGTGATCACTTTCACTGTAACTTCATTTGTTCTTGCTATGTAGTACTGTAATAATATATTTCAAAGCAGCCTTTCCTTCCATTCATTCTGCTTGCTGGGGAGTCAAACACAAGTGACATCTCTAATCTTTGCAGCAGCAGCAGCACTTAACATACACCAAAACAGTTATTAAATTTGCATGGACAGCACTTTTTGTTGTACCAGAAACACATTCACTAACTCTATGACTAACTGGCTGACTGGGATTTTCCAGAGAGTTATAGAATTTTCGGTAAGTGGGGAGAAAGACAAATCTGAAAGAATCCTGTTATCTTCCAATAATCCTTTTGGTGTTTACTGTTGGGTGAGAGCATTATCCTGTGGGTTATCTTTTCATGCAAACAACTTGGATGTCAGTTGGCATCTTTTCATGATAACTGAGACCCATAGCTGTAACACAGAATTAAACTTATAGAGCAGCTACTGAACATAAAACACAACACAACATGAATTTATGTTACATTGTGCATGAGTATAACAAACTGATAGCATTCAAAGTTTTAAAGCCTTAATGTTATTTGAATTATTAATGCAATGAAAACAAGTAGTGATTCTTACAATGCTTCAATTATCTCTCCTCGCCAAACATCTTTTCTCAGAATATGAATAAAATCTTCATGTAATAGCATTGAATTTTTTTCACAGGCATGATGATGAAACAGTAACAGCTGTAGTTCTTTTTTTTTTTTTTTAAATGAAACATTACAACTTGTTGAATTTGTGTTTGCTTAGGCAGAGCAACAGGGATGTTAAGAAGAATCTTCAACACTCTGCTGATTTACTAAAATAATGTAAGTTAAAATATATTTTTAAATGGGTCATACTAAACTTCCTTAATTTGTTGTAACCAATCACAAGTTTAAAATAATATGACTGTTATGCTGGATACACACTGTCATAATAGTGCATTCATAAAATAAATTATTTTAATGAATTAGTTTAGATGTTTTATGTTATTTCTACCTTACTTAAAATGTTTAGGTAAGAAAAATGGCACAGTGTTCCCAATGAAACAAGTCCCTACATGTCACACAAAGTTATTCAAGAGAGAGGTATCCCATTTTGTGAGAAGCTGTTGAAACGTCATTGTTTCAGGTAGATAAGAGTAAATGGATATGAGAGGAAGCAAAGTGACCAGATAAAGGTAAGGCAAAGCTGAGTGACAGCATATCTTAAATTTAATAGTAATATGTAGCTCTATGGTCTTGAAATTCAGAAATCATTATTGATTTCAATAGTTATTTTAATTTAGCTGCATGCAAAATATTTATTTTGATAAATAAATTACATTAGGGAGTCTGCTGGAACTGACTGGCATTTATCCTCCCTCCCCCAAAAATAAAAAACCTAACATTATTATTTCCAGTTATAAGCAATTTACATTCAATCCCTGCTAACGTTTATCCACATACTATTTCCATTTTCCCTTAACATTCCATAAAAATTCTCCTAATCTCCTCAACTAAGTTTGATCATTAAACATTTTCTTCATAACTACATTTCTATCCCTCACCATTAATCAGTTCCTTTAAATTTTATCAAAATGTGGGCCCTGTCTTCCCTATTCCTACAAATTAGGAATGCACCTAGTTGTACAATGCTGTTGCTGAGATATTTTAATTTCCACACTCCACACAAAATCAAATGATACTCTCTGTCTCTCTCTTCTTGCTGTTGTGTGTGTTTAAATACATTTCTTACATGAAAAGTATAACTAATTAATGTCCATGTAGTCAAATAAAAATATGAGGGTGGGTTGGAACTTTAACAATGGCAACATTGCAGTGGAAGCGAACTGAGAAGGAAATAATTATTCTTACATTTACCATGTGTCTGCCTATTTTACCCACCTCCTAATAAATACTCTCTCTTGTCTCAAAATGGACTGTGGCAAATGGATGACAAACCTGTATGAGCTACTGATCTAAACTGTTGTGTGTTATGTTTTCACAAAACAGGAACAGCAAAGTTGAGTTAAGATCGATTGTGCTCATGGTCATACAGCGAGACAATGTCAAGCAGGCTGTGTTGTGTTACCATGCAGAACATGGCATGAACTTTCGATGGGGAACATGAAAGCGTAACAAACATGACTTAGTCCGGTCACCCAAGTGTCAGTTAAGAGCAAGTGCAGACGATTGTTGTGCTGTTATTGCTGTAATTGCATCATGTTGGGTTCCCTACTTGATGGAAGCACAGTACTGGATATGAGACAACACAAACTCTTTTGGAGCATTACAGTCAGGATTGAAATGCTTTCTTATGTCACATAGTTGCACTTGATGAGGCATGGGTCGAATTGTACAAACCTCAACTTAAGCACCATTCTAGTAGTGGCATCATCACGGGTCACCATGCAAAATAAAAGTCTGCCAAACCCCTACAAATGTGAAAGTTATGGTGCTTCTTATGTACAATCGTGATAGTGTTAACTTAACAAATACATGCAGCAAGTACAGAATATTACTGCACAATTTTTCTATAATTTTGGAAGCATTATCTTACATCAGCATTGTGAAGAAAGTGGCAAAATATTTTGTAGTATTCTCCCATCATTTTGCAGACGATGCAATGTGCACATGACACACCTGTAACTGAGGTTGGGAAGTTCTTTTCTGCCCATCATATTTACCAGACCTAAGCCCCTGTGATTGTGACCTAATCCAAAAGGTGTAGAAACCACTTTATGGAATACAATCCAGGACTGTTCCCAAAATTCTGCAGGCTTTAGATCGCTCTATTAGGAACATCAAAAGAACAGGTACTGCAACAGGGACCCTACCACTTCCACATCATTGGCAGTGACTTAATGATAATGCTAGTGATTGCTCTGAAGGACTGTAATAATTCTTGTGATAGTAATAAACAGCTGCCATAATTAAAGTTACCAACTATGTAATAGTTAAAACCACATGGCTCAATAATGCAGAAGAATGAGAAAACCCATAAAAAACACACATTTCAAATAAGATATGGTTGCATTAGCTAGTAATTATTCTGGGTTAACCTTTAACATTATAGGACAACTATAAAACAATTATCATAACACTTCCAAGATTGAACAAGTCATCTTAAAATTACAACTTTTCTGTTATTTGGAACATATAGGACTTTAAGGACAAAAATCCAGAAATTAACAGTGCACCTTTAATGACTATTGATTAATTATGGCAGCAAATATAAATCTTTATGTCACATATAATTTGTATATTAAAATATGTGCTATTCCTTGCATATATAATACATTAATTACAATACAAATAGAAAGTTTGAAAGCTGTTGATCTAGTAATACTTATATTAACCTCTCTTTGAAGCTGATATAGATGATTTCTGGAAAAACGGGATGCAAATTCAGCTTCTCTCTTATGTCTCCTTAATAGATCATATACACCATCAGGCTCTGGAATCCTTATGGTCTGTTTCAGAATCTTCTCCAGTACTACGTCAATTCTTTTTCTTAAATCTAAAAGCTTTCTCTCATGTATATTGTAATTATGTTTACTGTCATTTGTTAACTTTGGTAAAGTTACAGGTGAAAGTTCATCCCTGGATGAGTCATCTAATCCCTCAAGATCTAGTTTGGGTACAATTAGCGTTGAACTATCATTTGCTGGAACAGTCCGCCTATTGGAATTTGCATTTGAAAATTTTGCATCTGAAACATCACTCTGAGCATCACTTTCTGACAAAGACTGGGTTGCTTCTTCTTGAATAGTTTCCAAAGTAGGAGCACCAATACCTGACCGACAAGAATTGTGGCGACTAATAGGAATATAATGAGATTTCTCAGTTTGCAGCTCTTCAATATTTTCAAGTGTCTCAGAGTGCTGTATCTCATCGTCTGCAATAATTGACAGCAATTTACTCCTATAATTGTGTGGTAAACCTCTAGCATTAATCTGTTCCTGCTGCTCATGGGAAGGCTCTACATTTGTTCTACCATGAACAGCACAATGAGTTACTTTTTTTTCACTTTTATTATTGTCTTTGGTTATTTTGTCAACTTTCTTGCTCTGAATTTGGTTTAAAATTTGTTCTAAATCCTCTTCTGTGGCATCCTAAAAAGAAAAGAATAAAGAAAATTCATTATGCAGTAATACCATTCAGTAATTATTAAATGAGCCAGTCAGGTAAAATAATCACCAACTGACATCTTTTAAAAAGTTGGGGTTTTACTTCAGTTCGAAAGCTACAGGCACTAGATTATTATATTGTGGATATTTCCAAGTAAGAAAAAAAATGGCACTGAGTTGAAGTACATTGCAACATCAACTATAGCTAGTCAACAATATTCTAAATGCATTATTGTTTCCAAAAACTCTTTCTTAAGAAAGATGAACAATAATAGCATAAGCATAACACAGGAAATCAATTAAACAATTTTTTTTTTTTTTTCAAAATTAAGAATACTCTCCTGTTATGCCTTATATGTGCATTCTATATGTTTTAATGTATATAAAAGTTAACCTTATATGGTACTCTACATTTTATTACCAATGAAGCACTGCATCTGCTCAAAACAAGAAGCAAAAGGCTGATTTTCAGGTACCTAGAATTATGGAACACCATAGCATACCATGGTAGCCTACTTTGCGTGGCTATTAGATTATTTAAAAACCACATTCTGTGTCCTCCTGTGGAGACACTTTTTCAGCTTTACAACAGCTTAAACCTAAAAATTGGTTAACCTCACCTAAAATGGCTCCTGGCAATGTATGTTGATGTTTGAAGACTGTATTAGTGCCTTTTAATGACTGAAATTAACATCAGCTGTCTAAACCTTGAAGGCAAAACAATGTTGGGGATATTCATTTGAAGAGCCTAACACAGCCTAAACTGCCCTTTGTATAGTTTCCACATTTTCATTTTGTTGAATGGCTAAGATGAAGCAGTTCTGAATTTGATAAGTTAGGCTCCTTTTCCCATCCATTGTCTTTTGGTCTCTCAGCTATTTACCTTTCATGCTAATTTAAACTGTCTCAACATTCTTTTGAAACATAAGGTTTAAACCTCCTTGAAAGCCTTAAGAGTCACCAAGCCCTAAATAATGTAAATATCTGACAGAATACAATTGCAGAATGGTGAAAAATATTATTACAGATTAAATATAAAGATTTTTTATAGCTGTATAGTCGACTATGCCACACAGGCTGGGGCATGGCATGCCTTTTGCAATCAATATAAACATTTGAGATAGTTAATTACTCTATTGTGTATTATATACCATTTAAAAGAGGAAATTCCAAAGAATAAAAATAAAATAAAATTATTTTTCAATGAAAATTTATTCCATGTTGCCTTAAGGTACTATAATATTCTGTTTGTAGTTACATACTTTGTGGTATTAATTTATGTAGGTATCATCAAAGATGAATGAACAATGGTGGACTTATACACAAATAAGAGTATATTCCCGTTTATGGGGAAACTGGAAGGAATTCAAGAGAGGCTTGTCCCCTCTATCAACCATGTTACCAATATAGGAAAAATATTTAAACGAAATAGGCAGTTTACATCCTAACAAATACCCTTGTGTGTGGATAGCTGCAGACATGCTGTACATCAGAGTTTAAACTTTCCTGTAGTTTCACATCACATAACCAGGTGATGGATGCATAAACTGTATTCAAGTTAATGGCAACAATTTTGAGCATCAGCATTGATAAAATATTATCAGTTTCCTTTCTTATCTTTTGTGATTTGTACCTATATGCAATTTCCTCCATATTTTTGTGGCCCTAGCACAAGCAAAATATTTCTGAACATGAGTTTATTACCAAAATATGATAATATGATAATCTCTATCTATCTACCGACCATCGAGACTTGTATTCAATATGGAGACATGTATTTTCAATTTATAGGTACACTAATCATGGATTTTTTTTTTACTTAGAGTTATTTCCCATGAAATCTAGGTGTCAAACTTTAGGGTGCAATACAATAATACATGGAATAATATGTACACTTCCTGACAATGTAAGAAAGTGTTCAGACCATCCAATATAGCAGTTCTTCATGCTTTAAATGGCTTCAAAATACAGTATTTGGTTCAGAAAGTACTGAGCCCACCGAGATGAACAATACAAAATGTGCTCTTAGCAAAGAATTTTATATGACATGTATATACATTTTGATAGCTGCTTTGTGTTCTGTGGAAGCAGTTTCATTACACATGCATGTGCTGGCAAAACAGTGTGAAGTATCTTGTTCTTGCAGATTATTGCCAATAATCACAGTGAATGAATGAAAAGAATGATCTGTTCAGTTGCAGATTTGAAATGGTGAATTGTGTTATGGAAGCAAAAGCAACCTAATTCAATCATTTAGCATGGAAAAGCATATATTATATTGCAAGAAACTTGAAAGTGAGGAGAGATTGATTAGTGTGTTGAGGCAGTATTGTATTCTATCAAAAGTTGCAGTGTACAGATTTCACCAGAAATACAGAAATACTTGTAATGAAGCCCCCTGAATCCAAATGAAAGGATTTTTACTTAGAGAGGAAGGGAGGGAGAGAGAGACAAACCAGAGAGAAAGAGAGAGGGAGAGAGGGATAGAGAGAGAGGGGGAGAGGGAGAGAGGGAGAGAGAGAAAGAGAGAGAGAGAGAGAGAGAGAGAGAGAGAGAGAGAGAGAGAGAGAGAGAGAGAGAGTGAGTGAGTGTGTGTGTGCACACGTATGTGTGTGTAAAGCTAAACTCAAAAACCAAAAGTCTTTAAAAACCAAAATTGCTATCTAAAAGTTCAGTAACTTCCAAGGGTTGTGATAGGTTTTCAATGAAATCCTCTAAACTAGCCTTTACATAGAAGATTTGATGTTGATGAAATGTTTGATTTTTTCATAAATGGCTCAAATGATTTGGATTAATATCATCATATATTAGAGTTGTTTACATGAAAATAAAATGTACATCTTGAATTTTCTGGGAAAAGCATGTGAAGTTCCTTTCATTTGGAAGGAATTTTGTATTGTCTTGTATAACTGGTAAATGTTAAGCAATAGATGAAAACACATTACAAAGAAAATGCTGATCTCTTTATAACACACAATTTACACCAGTAACTTTTGTTGTGGTTGTTGTTATAATTATATTAGAAAGTTTAATACTTTATTATTGTTTTAAACAAGTTTTTTCAGCATTCAGTTGTTTCTCGTGACTGCATGGAAACACTATGGATTTTTAAGCCCAGCATATTGCATTTACTTCTTAAACATTTGACTATGCTATGTGTCTAAAACAGAGTGCAATTCGATATATGCCTATAAAGCTTTGTCTTAATTAGAATGAAGTAAGATGAGAAGAGTTATATACCTTCTAATAAACAATACAGAGTAGAAAAAATTATGTGAATGCAACACATAAGATCTCTAGAAAAATGACCTGTGTATCCTTGTCTTGAACTCAAACTTGAACACAATTGAAACTGTGATAATTACCAAACTTGATAGTTTAGACAGTGTCTTCCAAAGATGTAACATTGAATATTTAAGATCAATCCCCCTCCCCACTTTCTTTATGCAAATATTTCACATTTGTTTTTTATTTTAACAAAATTGGCATTTAATGATATTATTTAAACTACATATTTAAGACATTCACATTACAAATAAAAATTATATATCTTGAATTTTCAGAGAATAGCCTGCAAAATCTCATTTGGAAGGAAGATAACTTTTTATAACCAGTAAACATTGAGAAATTGACAAAAATAAAGCTTTTAAATCACTTCTGCAAAATGTTCACTCTGAGTTAGTTTAAAGCTCCGCTTCGTCCATGGCTCGTGCACCACTGTGCGCTAACACTCCAGTCACTCACGATCTGGTCCTATTTGTAACAACTCACTGCAATTCTTCCTCCTTTTTATGACGAAAAAATGTCACAGAGTTTCCTGGAAGCTTCTAGAAGCATATCATTCAAAAAGGACCAAGAGTTATGTTCCAGAAGATTCTGGTTACAGACAGCACACTTCCTGGTCTTGTTTATACAAGGTTTTGATTCCCAAGGTCTCCAACAGCGATGTCTCACATTCCAGTTCCACTGTCGTATGCCAGAGCAAACACAAGTTCATGCACACGAATGGGTGTCAGGGGTAGGATTAAGAGATTCAGCTGGCCAACGTAGAGAAAAATATGAAAGAACTTGGCAGAAGGATGCAGGAACTTGACCAGCGTATTAATGTTCTGGAGCAGGTCAAGGTACGTGTTGAAGCCCTGGAAGAAATCAAGGAATGCTTTAATGACTTGGAGGGAAGAGTCGATAGGGGCACCAAGGAATTGAACGCCTGGTGGAAAAGATATTTAAGAGAAGGTTGAAAGACTTGAAGGTTGAGATACCAGGATGTGACTCAGCAACTGTGCACATCAAACCACCCAAGTACGTTGGGATGTCAACCTTCGAAGTCTTCTGCAGACAGTTCCACCCATAACCGATGGTTAGCAGAAGGGGAAGCTGGACAGCTGAGATTAAGCTTCCTGGGATGGGCGGCAGAAGCGCTGAATGTGATCCTGACATTGGCTAGGATCCTGTGACATCTGGGAGGCCCTCGAGAACCGCTTCGGGAACCATCACTTGGCTGCAGTCCACCAGTCAGTTTGAGGCTAGGCTGCAACAGCCAGGTCGATGATGCAGGAATTCACTCAACTTGCGAACAAAGCTCTAGTGAACCTATCACATCGCTACGTGTCCCAGAAAGTTGCCTACTCCTTCTTCAATGGAATAAAACAGCCTGATGCTAGGCGATTATAAGACGATTCACGATGCGTTAAGGGCAGCACTTAGAATGGCCAAGACCACAATTGCGCCCATCTCAAGGACCAGAAGTATTCGTTATGACAAGGAGAGAGAAGCAACCCAGAGACGACGAAGAACTTGACCTGGGGGGTGTGGCTAGTCAGGTCACCCAGTGAAGGACTATCCACACCAAGACGTCGAGCAGGCGGAAAACGATTAAGAACCGGCGTGACGAGGGGCACGACAGACCTGCCTTCACTACCCACTCGAGTGACGCTACGTTAATTGGGCAGAAGAGTGGATGACAGCCTAATCGCAGATGGCTGGATACAAGGGAAGCTGTGCCGGATACTCATAGACACAGGTGCAACCGTGATTGTAATCAGATCTGACGTGGCGAAGGGCTTACCGATACGAACACTCAGTTGGCCATTAGTGACAGTGTCGGGCGACATCTTGGCTGTGGAGTAGGAGGTCCTGCTTAAGTAAATACTGGGACAGAGCCTATGTGTGTACGTCGAAGGTGACTGAGAATGTGATTGAATGCCCTCAGGAGCCACGAGGTGACGGTCAAGTTGAACGAAGGGTTTTGCAACTCGCTTGAAATGAGGTGTCCAGAGCCCATCTGATATCCGAGCATCTACAGGGAGATCCTGAAGGTCGATGTAATTGTGCTCACAAGAAGCGAGGTTGTGGTAAAGGCGCATCTGCAAATTCAACAGCCAAGGAACTTGGTAACGGACCGGAAGACACCACTGCATGGACTGCGTATTGCCCGAGCATTGTTGCCTTGCTAGGAGAAAGTACCCGAGAGGCTGCTAAACCCCCTGGACACCGACCAGGACAGAAATGAAATAGAGTTTTATTTATGGATGCTCTTTAACTGCTGTGGTTCTCAGCGTCCTGTTCTATGCTGGGCGTGAAAGATCGCTTCATTTTGCTCAGATTCCTCTTTTATAAGGCTTGAGGTTCTTTTACGTGCCGTAAATCTACGACACGGGACCAACGGCTTTACTTCCCTTCCAAAGGAACCATGATAAGGGTTTTGACGCCCGAAAAAATCCATCGTCCACACCAAGACGTCGAGCAGGCGGAAAACGAGTAAGAACCGGCGTGACGAGGGGCACGACAGGCCTGCCTTCACTACCCACTCGAGTGACGCGGTTTGTATCAGCGATCTTGGACCTCCTTCGGAGTAAGGTTGCGGAAGTCCTGGAGGAAGTAAACGCGAGGACTTTGGGAGGACACGGGATCCAACCGAACCATCGACAAGCTCCGACAACGGTACTATTGTTGAAACTATGGGCTGACAGTGAGAGATGGTGCCGCCAATGTCATGTGTGCGGCAAGCTGCGGTCCACTGAGGAGCCGGAGTCGCATGCAGCAGTATAATACGAGCACCCTTCGAACGCATTGCCATCGACGAAACTGTGCCATTCCCTGTGTCTGACAGGGGCAACAGGTATGTGTTGGTTGCTATGGACTACTTCACCAAATGGCCAGAAATGTAATCCATCCCTAACAAAAAAGCCAAGACCATAAAATGCTTCCTGAAGGGAGAACTGTTTTGTCACTATGGGATACCAATGGAGCTAGACAGTGGTCAGGAGACCAACTTTTGAGTCCCATCTTACGAGGGAAACACTGGAGTGACTTGGAGTGCACAAGATGCACACAACACCTCTTCACCCACAGACAGACAGCATGGTTGAACACTATATCAAGTCTCTAAAAGAACATTTGAGTTTGATGATGATGATTGATGTTTAAGGGCGTTCAACTACTGAGGTCATTAGCGCCCTACATTTGAGTAAGATTGTGGCTAATCACCAGAGAAACTGGGATGTTGTCACTTTTCTTGCTGGTCTACTGCTCTTCGGGAGTCCTGGGGCATAACAGCCAGCAGTCGATTATGTGGAGCATCTCATAGACCGACTTCATGACATGATGAGGTGGCTCGTCAAAACAGACAGCAAGTGATCAGATGAAAACCTATTACGACCAGCACACCAACAAAAGTTTCCAGCAAAGTGATCTGGTGTGGCTATATTGCCCTATCCAGAGTAAGAGACTCTGCCCCAAGCTTTGAAAACCATGGCAAGGGTCATATCTTGTGGTATAGAGGATAAATGATGTCTACTGCATCCAGAGACTACCCCGCAGGAAATAATTGGTAGTGTATTTGGATCATCTAGTCTGCTACATGGTGCTGGTTGGAACAACCATCCACATGAGAGAACAGTGTGACAGTGCTGTACGTCATCACTCTCATGTTTCACTTTGATATGCAGCGGTGGAGCTGGACTGTGGTAAGCAACGAAGTGTGGCATGATGGGAACAGGAGACTTTGGAACATGACACTACTCAAACGGGAAATCCTCATCCATTTCATATCTCTTATTTTACTACTGACCATGGAAAGAGAAACTAATTACAATGTCAGTCATATAACAACAGCTTTAAAATGTTTCACTGTAACTTTAACCTAGTATATTAGCTTATTACTCTTTTTCTTACAAGATCTAAGTAATAGACCATTTCTCTAATGTTTATCTTGAACTGCATTATGTGGATAAAAGAAAAATCTTTTGTTCAAATAGTTTGTTTGCAGAACAGACAGAGTGTCATGTGAATGGAACACATCAGATATTTTAATATAATTTTCAGCTAAATATTTGTAGCTGTTTGATATCAGGTGGAACAATGATAAAAATATGGACTCACTTAGTTCCATAACCATAAGAATAAGAATTCTTACTCTATTTATAATTAGTATAGGTACATCCACTTTAAAATCAGTTTTCCAATAACTTGCTTACTCCATATTCTGTTCTCCACAACAAATAAGAAAAGGCAGATATATATATATATTACACTGCCAGCACTGAGATTTGTGTCTGTCTGTTTAAAGGAGCAGTAGTATAGTCTTACAGTGTTTGACATGACTGGCCTTTTGTCAAGCCTGGTCTGTATTTGTAAGCCATGCTACATTACAAAATGACTAAAAAAAATTAGTAACAGCTGCAGTAAACTATGAATTTTATTAGAAGTGTTTATTTGTTTATGACCTTTATGTTTAGCTTGATAACAGAATAGACACATAAGTGTACAGCCCATTCCTGTGAAATGGGATGAAATGTTAGCCTCACAATCTAGCTTAATTTCAAATCTCACTTGTACATGGATAAGGTTTTTCTTTTCAGTATTTCCCTTTACAATGAGACTATGAAGGTTAGGTAATCTAAATTCTATGGATTCAGATTTGTCTGAGCTTTCATTTCATCCAATCATTTAAAATTCAACATGATCTATTTAAAATAAGAACTGAAGCTTTCCTGGCGACGTGTTAATTCAAAATCTTCTCGGGTTTCTAGCCAGGTAAAAACTTGGCTTGACACCAACGTTTCGAAGAAGTGCATCTTCCTCGTCTTCAGGGTGAACTGATCTGGCTAGAAGCCCGAGAAGATTTTGAATGATCTATTTAACTAAGAGATTGATTTCATTCTTTTGCAGATGAATATTACTTATCCATTAATAAATGCATTTCATCCAGTGATTCCAATCTAAAGGACTCTTAAAGGAGGACAAGCTTATATGCATATAAAATAATCAAAGCTTTACATGCTCTTTACAATGTACGCATAAACATTAAATAACTTTCAGTAATATACATTACCCTTTATGAACATACATTTAAGCTTTATCTGATGGATAAATCTAATATTCCTTCTGTTTTCAATGTTGTTCAA
Organism: Hymenopus coronatus; assembly: GCA_030762935.1. Taxonomy (NCBI): domain Eukaryota; kingdom Metazoa; phylum Arthropoda; class Insecta; order Mantodea; family Hymenopodidae; genus Hymenopus; species Hymenopus coronatus. Next base: position 101,217,142 of record CM060888.1, on the reverse strand, counting down.
GTTTGTAAATAAACACTAGCATAAACTACTATCCCCTAACATAATCAAAATTCCCCTTTCTATTTTTAAAATATAAAATTTTGGAAACTTATGTTCTAATTTGATTAGTTATAAACATTAGACACCTGTCATTTTTGAGATTTGACTATGTATTTGTCATTTTGTGTTTTCTCTGCACAGGATTGGACAGCAATTTAAAGCAGATGGAACTTAATGACTATAAATCTCACTGTATTCTTCACTTTTAAAATATGACATTACTTTTAATGCAGTGAACCTTATGACCTGAAGCACACAATGTAATATTTTAAATGTTCTATTCCCTCTTCCACCATATTTAGCTTTAAGTCCAAAATAGCAAAACAGACATAGGTAACATTGTTGGCTTCCTTTATCTGTTTGTTTATTTTTCATTTGATTCCACTATCCATGGTAGATGGATCATGGGAGAAACAAGGACATTCAAACAACATCTAGTGCCCCTCCTAAATTATTCAAAAACACTGCAACCTGATACAAAATGAGTTTACTTGGTGACTTTTTAATTCTAATGCTATGTATAAAGCAAGAGATGAGGTGCAAACATTCAGTAGTATAAATAAAAGCAAGACATAGCATTGATGAAAAGATAGCAATAAATTCATAAAGGAATCAGGCATAGCTACTGAGGCTAACTGAAACAGGATATTTCTGACATCTTGAGATGGTTGTGGAATAGAATGACAAGAAATGTGAACCTGGAGAAATATGCTTATGGCAGTTAAATCCATATTTTAGAAGAAAATACCACAGGATCTATGTGTGGTTTTCAGACATTTATTTGAAGGGAATATGCATTAGAAAAACACATGTTAGGAACGATGGAACAAGATAGAATGAGATGGCATGAAAAGAAGAAAAGGAAATTCCAAACTGATAATGGATATACACTGTTTACTGGCTAAAGTAAAAATGTAAGATGAAAACTTACAATGGTGACATAATTAATCTGAAGAGTATTGGCACATAACTAGGTACTATACCTATTTAAAATGACAAAAAACTCCATGGATTGCTGCAAACCACTAGTACTGTGAAGAACATATGTAGACATACAAAATAATCTGAAATTAGTAGTCTTTTTATTTATATAAACTGTATTTGTTACTTCAAATGTAAGGTGTTCAAGCATACCTTGTATTTAAATCCATTTTTTCCCTCTTTACAATGTGATTCACCAGCGGTATCGTCTACAAAATCAATAGAAATAGGTGGCGGTACCACAGAATTTAGATATTTAGAGTCAAAATAATTCATTGAATCTTTTTAAAATACATCAGATTTAACAGCAAAACACTTTATAAAATATGGAATACAAAAAATATACGGGCACTTCCCTCAAATCCGTTTAATTTTCGCGGGGATGATACACCCTTTCCGTATATCCAAATACATACACTAACAATGTTTCTTCTAGTTGATTCTAAAAACGAATAATTTATTTCGAAGCTTTTAATGAATCATTTTGGCATACGTGCAAAATGTATGTACATATTTCCTTAAAATCGTCGGAGTAGAAGCAACTCCATTTAAAACGTCCACGGTATTTTATTTATTTAATTTCCCTACAAGCCAGTGTTGCGGTCCTTGGATGGAACACTTCCCAAAGTAAATTTCTCCTTCTGATCTTGGAAATTCTCTAACATTTTTAGTTTCAAACCTTGCAATTATAGTATACAATTAAGCCTAAACTCATAAATAGTTTTTTATGTTCAGTGTAGGATAAATTAGGAATGAAGTTTCTATTTAGGGCGCCAAAAATTTTTAATTACTTAACAGTGTGCAACCTTTGTGATCGTAGCAAAAGTTAATGCACCTGTCAAAATTCATGCCATTCAACAGCAGAGAGTTTGCAGGTGTACCATGATTAAAATATACATATTCTCGGACGTGAAGAAGAGAATAACTTGATATAAAATAGCTTGCAATGTTACTTTTTAAATAATTAAAATATATTTTCGTGGTAATGAACGCAATAAGTGTTATCAGTATCTAAACTTTAAGGTATCCTTTTAAGTTGAAGAAATGTGGATATGGCAGGTTATGGCTGAAAAGAAAAGGCTTTAATAGCAATAAAAGTGGCAATAAGGATACTACAGATAGTGGGGTGAAATGACAGTGTAATAAGAGATTTGCGGATAAAGTCCAAAACACAGTTGAAAGCTAGAGTGTGTCTGGTCTAATAAAAATAACTAAGTATTCTCTCAGTGACTTCTAAAAACTATAATCGAAGTGAAATAATATTAGTTATTTATTGGACAAAACATGGGGTATATACCCAAAACATATATCATGTGTTAACATGTAAGCACCAAATGACATAATTTACATGCATTGATTACACCAGAATATATATAGAAAAAGCAAGTGTGCTTATTGAAAAGAAACCTCAGATATTCTAAACACAATGGAAATGGAGTGTGAAACATCACATGAGATGGACCACTCAGTGCCAGCAAATGAGCAAACAGCGGTAGCTTTGCCAGAAGCTACATGTGGAGGGCTGTGTGATTCGGGATCATTTCAGGTAACATAAGAAAACAAAGTCTAATTTATATTTTAAACAATATGCTTAATTAGTTTAAACCAACTAGGTTACATAATGTTGGTGTGATACATATTTGCTAACTTTTCTGGCTAGAACTAGAGTAGAAACTAATGACAGTAACAATTTATATAAATGCCTAGCTCAAAACTAAATAAGAGTTAGATCTGGCAGCCATAGATTACTGGATCTGTTGTCTTTGCTTTCCTTACAGACTGACTGACACACCATAGTCAGATATCGTCAAAAACAAGAATGAAACAATGAATGGGACTTGTGTGTTTGTTTTTCTCATATAATATCAATAATTTACAGTGCAGGCCTGATGAAGTCCTTTGCTATCACATATTTTGCACAAATTTGAAAAAAAAAAAAAGAAAAACCTCTTGAAGAAAGCTCATTTCCTTCATTCTTATCTACATTAGAAACAGTTTCTGTTGCTTAAATTATGTTTGATATATATAGGGTCATTATTTTATATGGTAACCCACTCGTGCACTCTCTAACAATGCACAAGAGAGCTGGGAGTTTCAGGGAAGATTATGCAGGGGCAGAAGTGGACTAAAATCCTTACCTTTTAATATATGCTGGAAATGTTGAACTTCTGCTCTCAAACAAGCATTGTATCTCTTAAAAATGTTTTCACTCATCATTGGAGCTCAGAGGCATGAATTGTTGTGATTCCTTGCACAATATTATCTTTTGAAAACCTCTAGTGTGTGTGTGTGTATTGGAACAATACACTTTGGCTTTTAAAGAGCCTTGTAAATAAAAATCACAACTAGCTAGGTCAGGAGAATGGGGGGGGGGGGCTGCAAATCAACACCAATATGTCTTTCATCAAATAAATACCTCTCTTGTGTTTAATGATTCTGCAGTCATGTGTGTTGTTCAGAATGTTGCTGGAACCAACCCTATGATTTCTCTTCTTCTGTCAAGCAATCGAAAAATGGTTTGAGAATTATCCTATGATATCGCTCTGCATATGTTGTTCTGTCAATGAAAATGGGGCCTATTATTCTTCTAGCACTTATTGCACACCAAACTCCAATTTTCTGATCATAGTGAGGTGTTTCATTGAAGTTTTATTGAAGCCTCCGTATCAAATGTTGTGAGTTTTCATACATCCATTTAAGTGAAACAACCAAGATTTGTCAAAGAAAAACAAAAGTTATGGGTCAATGAAACCTCTTTCTACAAATTGGAAAAATCAATTGCAATAATTCATATGTATATGGGGTCATTTGCTTTTAATGCTTGCAACTTGTGTGTAGTAATAAGTTTTAGTTTCAATAGATGTGTAGTATTTCTAGCAGAAGATGGAGATACACCTGTTTGCTGTGCTAATTTGTTCAGCGATTTTTGAGGCAAATGCTCCAAATTGGCACCAATTTCATACTGTTTATTTTCTGTTAACACTGAACTTCCCCTAGAATGTTTCTTATCCAACACTGAACCCAAAGCTTCAAATTTATTGACAACCATATGTATAGTTTTCTTGCAGGTGATACAGAGTTTGTAAACTTTTCAACAAACTCCCTGCGCACTTGGTGAGCAGATTCATACTTAAAGTAAACTTTACAAATAAACGTGCATTCTTTCATATTTAAGTTATGGACCATGTTTACTGCAGCAACAGAAGCACCTAACTGACAATGATTGACTGCACGTGTACCCAACTCAGCAACACAGAAATGGTGACAATACATTTTTGAGCAAGAATTGGTAGACTAATGTCCCAGAAGACAGTGTGGGAGTAGCAAAGGAGAAAAATGCTGCGAATGGGTTACCATATAATATAATAAAATAACTCTATTTATGTATATAGGAGGGTCAATCAAATATAAACAGGACTGTTTGTTTTGAGCAGAGCATGCTACGACGTCATAGTTTGGGTGGGATGAGCAAGAGTTGGCCTCCACAGAACCAATTGTTAGTTATGTTCAAGATGTCTGAGCAGCATGCTTCAATTGTGCAACCCATGACATTAAATTTCTTGCTCGTGAAGGCATAAAACTGGCTGAAATTTTGCAGAGATGGCAGCATAGTTTGATGAGAAAACAGTTTCAAGGACTCGTGTGTTTGCTTGCCATAAGGTGTTTATAGAAGGCTGTGAACGGGTCAAAAATGAGTGTGTTGATCGTCGCCCAAGAGAAACATTATGGAGTAGAACATTCAATGCCATTTCTAACCTTATTGAAGGTAATCATCATTTGACAGTTTCAGAAATTTCTCATTGGGTTGCATTAAGCTTTGGAAGCTGTCATGACATCATTATAAACAGCTTAGGTTTTCATAAAGTGTGTGCCTGCTGGGTTCCTAGCAGCCTGGCTGAAGAGCAGAAGTTGGCACGTGTGCAGGTCTGTGAGAAGCACTCAGTAGAGTTGGACACCATTGACCACTCTTCCTATAGTCCAGACTTATCGCCCTACGATTTTCATCTCTTTGTGCCACTCAAGGAGGCATTGGAGTCCAAAGATTTGACAATGATGCTGGTGTGGAGGGCTTCATGCGCAACTGGCTGACACGACCCCAATCTTTTCATGATGATGGCATCAACGAAGCTGCCATTACACTGGACCAAGTGCATATCCAAAGCAGGAGACTGTGGAAAAGGAATGTGTACTTTTTAACTTTGACAGTTTATATTTGATTGAACTATTTATGTATAGTTCTCTCTCTCTCTCTCTCTCTCTCTCTCTCTCTCTCTCTCTCTTTCTCTGTCTCACTCTTTCTCTCTCTCTCTCTCTCTCATTTGGTAATTTTCTAGAGAGGATAATTGGTTGTTTGAAAGGAAAATAAAATGTGGTGGTATTGGTAGGTTGTTTGGATAAACTCTTGATACAGAGTACTGCTCGAAATGCCTATATGCTTAACACATACTCAACTATCGTAGAGTTTTATGGTCAAAATGTGTTGATTATACACTAATAACACCTCATTCACTTATACATTGCATGTTTAATGCACTTATAACAAACTTTTCACTTTTACTTTGGTAGTTTAACATCCTTTGGCTTGACATTTTGGCTAAAATGATGTTCAAATGAGCCCAGGGCCCATGTAGCTTAAAGTTACTTGAAATCTGCCTTCATACAAGGGTAACTCACCCTTACTGAGATTCAAACTCAGTACCACTTCTATGTGAAGCAGACATGGCTACAGAGGCTTTTTAATTTTGTCTGTTCTGTTTGTCATATACAACACACTTCATTTGCACGGAGTGATGACAGGCTGTAGCTGAGGGATGAGTGAAGCTAAAACTCCTAAGAAATTAATTCATTGGATTAATTATATTGGATATACTTTAATGGATTGTGTAAGTAATTAAATCACCCTCTGTGGCATAGTGGTTACCATGCTAGCCTCTAAAATCCAAGAAAGCTGGTTCAAACTTGGCGGAGGGTGATGGATTTTTTTTTTGGATGCAAAAATCCTTTGCACAACTTCTTTCAGAAGGGAAGTTAAGTCATTGGTACTGTTTAATGATGATTTGCACCTTGAAAGAAGAATGTTTCTGGGCAAAATTCTGCTATTTTACTTCTGCAAGTTGTGATTTCATCCTACAGCGTCATATGTCAGCAATGAGCTGACCCTTTGTCACTAGGCACATTGTGGCAAGCTCATGAACTAGAAATTCAAAATCAATTATGGAAATGTCACAACGATGCCCTATGCTCTTCTTAGGAGTTACAGGAAATAACTTAATTATAAATGATTAGCAAGTAAAACATAAATCAAAATCTTCTCGGGCTTCTAGCCAGGTAAAAACTTGGCTTGACACCAACGTTTCGAAGAAGTGCATCTTCCTCGTCTTCAGGGTGAACTGATGGTTTGAGCTTGCGGAGGCTGGTGTTTATAAGAGCTGGGATGAAGTTAACATCTGGTTGGTTCGCGTGATATTATGGCCTGGTATTTAAGATGACTGAGACATGGGCACGGACTTCGTAGAAAACTATTTATAGCAGTTATTCGGCTAATGTTTTGTGTTTGAGCACGCACCTGCTAGAAAATAAGTCTTGGAAGACTGCAGGTAGAGGATTAGGTATTAAGGCTCTTTAACATTGGTGTCCATGCTGAACTTAATTGTAGGCCAGAATCGCGATTTATCTTATTTTAAGTAAAACATAGTCTGTTGGGTATTGAAATCAAGGAGTCTGCAATTTTCAATTTTAGGGAGGAGGGGTGAGTGAGAGAGAGGTAGGAGGAAAAGAGAAAGAAAGAGATCGGTTACACACTTAGGCAATCCCACTTGCTAAAACTAAGAAAACAACATCACACCTTGGTTCCACTACAGTTCTCTATGGCTTTTTGGATATGCTCATTTCTACTCATTTTAAGACTAACAAGAAGTTAAAAGTTGCTATGTTGTGTTAACAAATTCATGTTTTAACTACATAATATTTACCAATTTTACCAAATAAAAATCTACTAATAACACTGCATTTCATTAATCTTTCAAGTGGTTCAGTTCCTGCATAATTACTCATTCTACTGTTCAATAGGACATCAGGTGGTACCTTTACTGTTTACAGGTGAATAGAACGCAAATTGAAGAAGTTAGTCTTTCAGAGCAAGAAACAGAGTTACAGGCACTTGGGCTGCATGTGTATGACTTAGATACATTGGAGCAGGGTATTCTACAACAAGTTGATCTGGCTCTTGAGGAACAGGAAAAAAAGAAGCTTGAAAATGAAATACAAAATATAAACAGCAGTATTAAGTAAGTAAAATACTAACAATAAACTATCATATAAAAAGTGCACAGGTAAAGTTATCAATTCCATTTTTTCAGTTTTTTTACATAGTCACGTTCTGAAGTTTAACACTTTCAACATTGATTCTGGTGTAAAGGAAAATGTGTTTTTAATGGAAATCAGTGGCAATTTCAAAAATGATGTGCATTTTTGACTGTCACATCTAATTGTTATGATATGTGTATATATGTCAATGGTGCCAAATTCATTCAGCTTATACAGCTTACTGCTATGTTTCATTATGTCATTCTAAATCTGTTGTTGATTTCCTTTCTTATCAGCTCATTTCCATCCTCCTTTATCATCCAGATGTTCATGTTTATATTCCCAGCACTTACCAGTTTTGTTCAAAGGGTCAGGTTTGTCTTGTGAGATATTTATGTTTGCATCTGTAGCTATCATAATACTCAACTTCAGTTGAGCAGAAAATTTGTATTAATATGCATGTTCATCTATATGTGTAGTACTAAAATAAAAGGATTATGCAGGAGATAGTGTCTTTAAAGTCTTCAAAAGTTTTGCTGCATTTGTGAGTGTTAAGGTGTTTGACATGAGTAAAATAGATTCACAAATCAACTTTATTACTCTTATTTCAGAGAGAAAGTTGATCGGATGATTCATTAGTGCTTCATGTTGCAAATAACAGTTATGTTAAAGGGTTGATATGTTATTGCTATGAAAGAAAATAAAAGGCAATGCCATGATAATTTTAATTGCTTTCTCACAGAAAAAGGAGTTGTAGACAGGAGTTGGATGGGTAGAGTCAGACTGAAAAATGCAATGCCATAGCCAGGATTTGAACCCAGCTAGAGACCGGGAGATCCATGTTTCAAATCCTGTCTATGGCATTGCATTTTTCAGTCTGACTCTACCTATCCAGAAGGCAATGCTGTTTGCTAAGCCCAGTGATATTGGAAAGAGCAGCAGAATTAATGTGACAATTGTTACTTAAATTGCATGTGCAAAGTTGCTGGCTTAAAAAGAAAAATAATAATTTTTAACTCGGCTACACGGCCTATTCCTCATAGATCCTTACTATCCACACCAACTAGCGGAGCTCTATTTTAGTGAAAAGCAGCAACATGACTATCCCCAATGAGTTGGTTTCTGATCCAGAAGAATTTTACAATTCACCATAAAGTTAAATCAATTTGAGTTAAATTGTTTAGTTAGGGATTTAGGCCTTGCCAAACAAAAAAATGAATTTCTGGGCTCAAGACTACAGGAGAAGTACTTATCACCTGGCATTACATTTTGGTGGCATACTAATCCTGAAATACAGTTCCACAAGTACTATGCAGAAGATCAACTTGTGGTTTGTGTGAATGTGCATAATCTTATTCAACAGTTGGGCAGGGAAGCACATGGGTCAAATAACTAGTTGGTATCTTTTTATTAACTCTTCCAAAAATGTCTTAAGGCAATACTACTTCATAGTGGCAACAAGTTAGCTCCAATGCCCCTTGCACATTCTATGAACCTAAAAGAGTCTTATGAAACTCTGAAAGGCACTTTTGAGAAAATTAAGTACCATGAATCATGAGTGGCAAATATGTGGTGACTTGAAGGTTCATTAGGATAACAGGGTGGATACACAAAATTCTGTTTTCTTTACGAATGGGTTAGTAGGAAAAAACATAGAGAAATTGACCAATGGCTTAAGAAGCAGTAACTTTACGAATGGGTTATTATAGAAAAACATAGAGAAACTGACCAATGGCTTAAGAAGCAGTAACTTTACGAATGGGTTAGTATGGAAAAACATAGAGAAACTGACCAATGGCTTAAGAAGCAGTAACTTTACGACTGGGTTAGTATGGAAAAACATAGAGAAACTGACCAATGGCTTAAGAAGCAGTATGCTTTGTCAAAAAATGTTACTAATATGCCTCTTGTTGACTGTCTAAAAATTCTACTCCCTCCATTACACATAAAACTTGGCATGATGAAACAATTCGTGAAAGCATTTGAAAGAAGTTGCCCTTGCTTTCACTACTTATACACAAAGTTTCCATCACAGTCAAGGCTAAAATCAGAGAGGGAGTATTTAATGAACCATGTATAAGGAAATTGTTGAAAAATATTAATTTTTACAGCTCTATGAATGAAATTGAAAAATATTCATGAAATGGTTTCAGAGAGATTATAGACATTTTTGGGTAATATGAAAAACCCTCAATACAAGAAATTATTAGAAATATGCTAGAAAATTTCAGACTGGCTGGCTCTAATATGAGTTTGCTTTAATCACATCTTGAGTACTTCCCAATGAGTTCAGGAGCTGTCAGTGGAGAGAAAGATGAAAAATTTCATTTGGACTAAAAAGATATTGAACAACATTATCAGGGACTCTGGAATGTACATATGATAGTCAATTAATGCTGTTGTCTTGCACATGACAAACCTATCAGAGAACACTTGAGAAAATCATGTACACTGAAGTTCCATGGGAAATGAAAAAGGAGTGCACAAGATAACTACATACATTCTCAAATTCAGGAACACTTTCATGTTATTTTTCTTCTTTATTTTTTAAATTGTAAGTGAGTATATAATATTTTTGCAAATTTTACAATTATATTTTCATTGAACATTATCATATTGCCAAAGTGAGATATATCACAAAAAATAAAATGGAATACATTTTTGAATTCTGCATACCAAAATTAGTAAAAGTCAACTTTTTTTAATCATACCACAGGAAAAATATTTTTATTTGTAATCTAGTGCAAGAAGAATGTTTGAAAAGACAAGTTGTAAATATGTACTGCTAATTAGTTTAAAAATGAACACTCTTCAGGATGAATTTCAGTTAATTTTTCTGAAAGAGTGTTATAAAAAGTGCTCATGGCGAAAAGACATCTTTGTATTTACCTTATCATGTTTAAGCTCTGAATATGCCCAAATCATATAAGTTGTTATGTTTCCTGTAGTTTACTACAAGTTTCATAAGGTGGTTGTTTATAGCTTCTGTTCATTACACAAGATAAACCTCAAGGATTGACAGCTATGTGAATATCCCCCCTCCCCCAATCACCTCTAGATTACCAGGTAACCAGTAATTGACAATGCATTTAATTAAATGACATCATTTAATGGAACCCAATAAAGTTGATCCATCTATAGTGGTTTTTCTCTCGCCTATATGGTCAAGATAATGCACAGTAATTCCCAATTTCACTCTATTCATTTATGGTTTTTTTCTATAGTTTCCTAACTGTTCCTCATAAGATGAGAGTGACAACAAGACTCTGTTGCCACAATAATACTACTGCTACTGCAAAAGGAGAATTGATTGGAGTGATCATAAAGTTGCAAGTGGGGAAAAATGATCTTGAGTGGACAGTCAAGATTAAAAACACTATAATAAAAGCATAGCACAAAGCTGATACATAAATAAAAAAAAAAAAAAAAAAAAAATCTGATGTGTTCCTTTACTTAACTTTCTCTACCTGTTCTGAAACAAACTATTCTTTTATCTATTTCATGCTAATTGAGATAAATATTAGCAGAAATTGTCTTATTACTTGCTTTCTTGTAAGTGGAATAAAAATAAGAGAATACATACACTAGGCTAAAGCATTAGCCAAATATTTTAAAAGCTGATCGCTATGTGAAACAATTGAAATTTGGTTCTCTTGCATGACCAGAGGTAGAACAAAAGAGATATGAAACTAAAGATAACTTCTCTTTTGAGAAAAATTTAAGTAGTTTAAAATTGAAATCATTAACAAGGACTATCTCATAAATTGTTAGCTCATTACACGCGCACACACACATGTACGCATGCACTAAAAAAAGGCAAATTATTTTAATTGTGAGTTTTAACGAGATCAATATTTTTTGTGTTCCAAGTTTTTGTCTATCTCTTATGGTTTACCAGTTATACTAAGGTCATCCAGAATGAACAAGTCTCCAGTGGCTATTCCCAGAAAATTTAAGGTGTGCATTTTGCCGTATTTTAATAAAATAAGAGCAATTTTGAGAAAATAAAAATGTTCGAAAAATTGTTGCATCCAAACACACCCACACACGTCCACACCCACCCACGTCCACACCCACCCACACACAGAGATCTTTTGTCTAAAATGCTTTATTTTGGATTCAGGGGTTCTCAAAATAAACATTTCTAGTGAAATCTTGGCATAACTTTTTGGTGAAATACAATACCTTCTCTCCCTACTATGTAGATAAATGCTAGAGAAAGCAGATGTGTATTGCATAATATTCTAGATCCCTGAAAAAGTTTTTATACATCTATGTAGCTTAAGAAAGGCTGATTAAGAGGATGTGAAACCAATACCATATGTGCTTAGGATGATACACAATAGAACATCTCTCACAGCATCAATATAATTTGAAATTGAGTTGATTTTGTTGGCCCAAGAAGAACAAGAAGTGAGAGACAATGCATTTCAAGCTCAGTGATGTAACAATTTTCTTTGTAAATGCACAAAAAAAAATGACAATGAAAACTGAAAAATAAATTTAAAGTGAAAAAGCAAGATATGTTTTAGTGGAAGAAAATGAATTAATTGATGAAGACATCAGTTGGTTGGTATCATATTGAAGATACACGCAATGAGGCTGAAGTATGTAGGCATAGGCTGCTGGCGACACACAGCACTGGAATTGGTAGCATCAATGCCAAAAGAAACCTGCAATAGTAATTGTGTGAATGGGGGGGTAAATGTATATACCTCCTCAGCTACTATAAATATAGATGCATAAGTTGTGCGAAAAATATTGACAGTTGACCTTCAATGCAGGAGTAGTGATCCAACCTATTTAAATGAAACATTGCAAATTGTTTATCATATACCTTCATCCAAATAAACAGTTCACATTTCTTTTTGGTGTTTACAGAGTACAATTGAGTGCACACTGTTAGTTAAAAAACCTTCAACATCAGGGTTATTTTGATTACTAGCAACATTTATAAAGTAATCATTAAAACAATTGCATATCTGAAGTGGATTATTTTCTATGCAGTTATTAATGAGTGGATTAATATTTTCTTGCTTTAGTTTTTCTTCCCTCATGCTATTAATCATTGACCATGCTGTTTTTGAATAGTTACTAGTATCAAAAAGCTGTCTTATCACCTTTTGTGATTTATTGTTTATCAATTCATCCTCATATGCTTTTTTAAATTGTTTGTATTTGATATTGTAGTGCTCGAATTTTGTTGATTAAACGAGTAGATATAAATCCTTTATTTTTTCCCTCAACCTCAAAGCCTCTCTTGAAATCCTTACTTTACATTTTTTTTTAAGGTTCCCATATTTTGTTTACTACAGGGCAGCATAGCTCAATATAGAGGTTTAGAATTTCTTAAAATTTATTCCATTTTTTATTTGTATTTTTAATGTTATACAAATCTTACCATGTTTCATTAACCAAACAAGTAGGTAGTTTTAAAATATTAGCCTCAGTGAATTCTCTAAGGGTTATAATTTCAGTTAGGTCAGGTTTGTTAAGTGTACAGTTATTTATATCTAAAATTGAGCATGATGATCAGATAGGTGATTGACCATACTCCCAGCAACACATTGGCTTTCTTTTATATTGGTAACAACATAATCGATTACAGAATTTGAATTTATAGTTTCCCTAGTAGCATCTAGCTTAACACTTTTTAAATTAAATGAATAGAACATATCCTGCAACTTTAGAAAATCCCCATTCATATGATCAGCATATATATTCAAGTCACCCATTATTATTATTATTTTACAGTCATGTTTTAAACAATATCCTAATACTCTATACATACATTCAATAAATTCATTTACTTTAGCATGTGGAGATCTATAAATATATAATTAACCTCTTCATTATTCAGTTTGGTTTGGGCCCTTACTATCTCACATACCATATCAATATTAAAATCATATTTTTACTAATGGAGTAACATTGTGAATATTTTTTGCCAGTAATGCCACTTCACCACCCTTATGTTCTTTTCTACTAAATATATCAATAATAGAATAGTTATCAATTTTACATACAAATTCTTGGTTTTTTTTTAGATCGTGCTCTGAGATCGCAACTATGTCAGCAACTACTCAATTAATGAAACTTGCAAAGGATTCCTTTTTATTAGATAAGTACTGTATATTCTGATGTATACACCTAATAGAGATTTTAGGTTGTGGTTGTGCAATTGTTTCCCTATTTACGATTATACCATTAGCTTTAGTTGACATGTTCACTGACACATTGTGCAATTTATCACCCTCTGTACCTGAAACTAGTTTCCCGATTTCATGCATACCGTGATTTCATTATTTATCATTTGACTTAATAGAAATGACCCTTTTCTATTTAAGTGAAGTCCATCCCTCCCAAGGCAACTCTCATCTAAGAACTTGTTAGTATCAACAAATATTGCTTTCAGTGTTTGACAAACCCAGCGTATTCCCTCATTAATGGCTTTCAAGAAGCCATATCTAACATCCCTTCTTAAGGCTATACTATTTACAACAATTTTTGCCTTAGGGTGACACTTCATTGCACTCCTTATTGCATTGTAGACCTCAGCCATGACCTCTTCTGAGGTACTAGCTGGTTTTATGTCATTTGTCCCGGCATGGATCACCACTGTTTTAACCTCACTTTTCGACACATTTTCATCCATTAAGTTTGGGAGGTATTCAGCTCTCATTCCCCTATAAACGTTCACTTTTACATTAGGATTATTTATCACTACATGTTTTATTATTGAATCACCATACACTATCACTTTTTCACTCATTTCTTCTTACATTGAGATGTCACGTTTTCCTGTACTTCTTTCTTCTCCAATTTATTTCGTTCGTGTACTCCTACCGATGTTTGTCTGGGGTTAGTCCACTTTAAAGATTTTTTTTCTTGCGTCTTTCCTTTTGCATGGACCACTGCAGTATTCTTCATCACTAACGTCTTTATTTTCCACCAGGTCATCCTCATTCAGTACGTCGAACCTATTTGTTGTTTCAATGTCTTTGTCTGGGTCACGTGTTTTCGATTTTTTAGCAACTTCTACATATGTACTTTTATCCTTAACCATAATTGATATTTGGTCTTTTAGCTCATTGTTTTCAGCCTTTAGATTTATAATTTCTTTGTGTGCTTTCTTTAAATCTTTATTTATAATATCAATTACCATCTGCAGCGATGCTAGCATTTCCATTTCCCTCGTGCTCGGCAATGACTGGCATCCTGTTTTCTTTTTTGTCTCTTGCTGATTATGTATCTCTGTCTTATATTTATTTATAGAGGATAGTTCCCTGGTAAATAATTATATACTTTTAAGCCATTATATTTGGAGGAAGTTTCAAATAGTTTGGTTTTGTGTGAGGTGTAGTGTAGCTTATCCTTATTGTGTGTATTGTGAGAATGAATTTCCCCATTAGAGCTGTAATTTGCAGCATTTATCCTCATGTAGACTAATAATTCTTTTATATACAAACAAGGTAAAGTCAGAAATCTGTGATTCAAGAAATGTTCCCTACAACTTTTCTTTTTTGGAATACCAACTAGAATTAATGCCCTTTTTTGAAGTTTAAATATTATACTGCTATTCAAAGCATTTCCCCATAAAGATAAACCATACAGCAGTAAAGAATGAAAGTAAGCAAAATACCAAGCTTTGAGAACCGTAAATGATACTCGAGGTTTTAGTTGATGAACAAAACAAGCTCTACTTACTAATTTAGGACCTATTCTAATGCTGGGATTCCCTGCTTTTCGACAAGCTTTATGCTATCGATTTCTCTTCATTTACAAGCAGTTTGTTGGCTTTAAACCAATTAATGATTTTCTTCACAACTACAGTTGAGCTTTGTTGGAGACTTTCTTCATCTTCATCATCTGAAAATAGTGATAACCTGGCTTCTGTTATATTTTCAAGATATAAAGGTAGATCATTAATGTACAATAGGAACAGTAGAGAACCAAGAACTCCTGATATTGCAGCTCTTTTTGCTGAGAGTTCCTTTCTAATTTCCTTGAGTTTCGCATCTACAGCATCAATTTCGACTACCTGCTCTCTCGTTTGTAAGTATGATTTAAACCAGTTGAAAGCAATTCCTCTTACACTGTTTTTATATAACTTGTTCAGCAAAATTTCGTGATCCACCATATCAAAATAAATCCAAAAATAGTCCTATACCAACCTCACTTTTGTCTAGTACATCATAAATACTATCAACAAAATTTATTACTGCTAAGATAGTTGATTTATTACTTTGGAATCCATACTGACAATTGGTAATTATGTTATGTTTAGTAAGGAATTTCATTAATCTCTTTCTTATACATAATTTTTTCTAATATTTTGGAGAAGGCTGAAAGTAATGCTATTAGTCTGTAATTGTTTGGATCCTGAGCTTCACCTTTCTGGAATAATGGTTTTATTTTTGCTATCTTTAGCTCACTCGGAAATGTGCCACTTTGAAGTGATTCATTTACAATGTAGCATAAAGGTTTTATGATGTTCAAGCTGCATTTTTTAATTAGCTCGAACTTCCATCCATTGCTTCAGATTTCTTGTTTTTTTAATTCTCCTATTATACTTAACAATTCATTTATGTATACATGAGCAAGGAATAAGGATTTGTCATTGAAAAAAACTAATGAGTTCATTATCAATACTTATGGGATAATTTTTGCTTTGAAGGTTTTTTGTGATTTCTACAAAGTATCTGTTAAATATATTTGCTATTTCTTTAGGGTTAATTACAATGCTGTCTTTATAGTTCAATTGGACATTTCCTTGCATTGAAGTTTATGAGTTAGTTTCCATTTTTATAATATCCCATGTAGTTTTCTGTTTGTTTTCTGATTTACTTATCTTTCTGCTATTCTCCAGTACTTTGGCTGCTTGAATTACCCTACTGAAAACTGATTTGCACCTTTTGTAGTAATGTTTTAATTACTCTGATGCACTTCCATTTCTGATTAACTTATTTAGGAGTTTTAATTTGTTTCCAGAAATTCTTATACCTTTGGTTATCCAGGAAGATTTATTTTGTTTGATTTTTTATTTTAACCAGTGGGAAAGCTATATCATAGTAGTAATTAAAGGATTTTAGGAATCTAGAGTAAGTAACATCTACTTTTTCTCATAAATGTGTTCCCAGCTTTCCCATTCTAGCAAATAGTTAAAATAATCAATATTTTCTGCTTTCTGTAACCTGACCCTTTTATAAATTGCACTTGGTTCCCCTAGCTTCTTTCTGCTTGGCCAGCTTATGAGTAGTGATTGAGCAAAATGGTCCAATATACACGTATAAAAAACTTTGAAATTTATGATGCAGCTGATTAAATCTCTGCTATGGCCATCTGATCTATTGCGGTTTTTGTAGTATCAGTAACTCTTGTTGGTAGATCTATCGTTGGTTGTAAACCATAGATATTTAATAGTGTCAATAACTTTAACCTTTCGTTGCTGTGTACTAAGGAATTTATATCATCCACCAGTTGTTGGTTTTGTTTAGCTTTTGCAGGTGATTTAGAATAATATCAAGCCTTTCAATGAAGATATTTATGTTACTAGACGGATTCCTGTAAATGCATATTATAATCAGCTTATTGGCAACTTCTACTATGCTGGCTTCGAAGTGTTCTTCCAGGTTTAGTCCCTGAAATGCTGTTATAGGTTTCACATGAGTTACCTTAAGTTTTCCACTTACATTTCTAAGTTTACACCCAAAGGTGTTGCTAATTGCAGGAATTACTGCTAATGGCTTAGGATGTTTACCTTTTGCACCGCTATCAGCCCAGGTTAGTTTTTTGGTTTGAGATGGTCAATGACTGCTCAAAAGGCGGCCAAAGGTTTCACTTCCCCTCCTGTTGAGGTGAAGCCCGTTCCTATCTAAATCCCAATCACTAACCCAGGAGTTACCATCTATATAAATACATTGGTGACCTTTACATACCTGATCTAATGTTGAATTTATTGCATCTATGTATCTCTGGTCCTGTATTCTGCTGATGCAGAACCTGACTCGTGGAAATATCTTTTTTCCGGTCACTACCAATTCCAACATCTCTTCCTTGATGTCATCTGGAGTTCGCGCAGTTCCAACATTGTTGGTACCAGCATGGATAATCACAATATCTGGGTCATCATTGTTTTCCTGCAGTTTTTTCTTGATGTGACGAATCCAGGCACCCGAATAGCAGTACACAGAAACATCGTTGTCATCTATATATGATGCAGAATGGTGAACAATGGAATCACCCAGTACAATGGCAGTCTTTTTTTCAAACCAGCTGACCTCGTGTAGTTCGTCACTTTTCACTGAACGCACACTTCCCTGGTCTGAGATTAGTTCATTTTGATGCACCTACATCATAGCGTTTGACAACTTTAGACATTAGTTTTGTGGTTCCTTAGGACTCTTCCATTTTCTCCGTTGATTTGATATTACTGGCTTCCAGCTTCCATGTGCATTTGGATTCTTGTTTTTAGATAAGGTGTTTTCTGGTTCATCCCTATTTTGCTGTTCTGAGATATCTATCACTTCTTTGTCTCTTAATGATCTGTTTTCTTCTTTCAATCGACTTATTTCATCCAATGATGCCATCAAATCTTTGTGCAGCAGCTCCATTATTTTGCGAAGAGATGCCATTCTCTTGCTAAGTTTATTGTAGCAGCTTTCTTTAGTGTTTGAATCTACTTTCCATGCATTTCCACTAGAATCTAAATATCCTAATGTACATTGAATGCAGGTGAATAAATTTAACAAATTACCATCGTCGTTTAAGCACTTACCACTTATAATTTCATCAAGAATAGCAGATCGGCTAAACATGTCTCTGCACACGACCGCCATCTTTATGTCTTGAAACTCTTCCCATTTCAGTTTTAAATTTAATAACTTATCTATTTCATGTATAGAAAAACTTTGTATACTTTTGCTTTCCTCCATTCCATATTGAACAAGCACATGCATGTGCTTTAGCAAAGAAATAGAACAAGTGCAAAAGAGACAACAAAATGTACTTTTGGATGTATTCAGTAGAGTTCACCTACAATGAATGTGTGCTCAACAAGGTAAGTACCTGCCGCCGCCACCTCCTCCTCCTCCTCCACCAATAAGTTTCCTGTCATTTCTCTGGGCACATTTCAGCCTAAGTTATTGTGGTACCTGTAGTTGTTTAAGATCAACCCACTACACCTGCATCCCTTAAAAAGGAATACAGTCTTCTAGTGTGATGGATGATACATCTTTTGGTTCTATAAACATTTCCCCCAAAACATTTTATCTCCTGTGAGCCAAAGTCTCACAGGAGCATAGAATATGTCAGGCTGTTTCAGCCTCTTTCCTGCGCAATCTGCAATCTAAGTTATCCTGATACACCCCATATTGTGCATGCCCTGTGAGAAAAACAGTAATTGTTCTCAGCTGAATTACATTTTAGTAGGCACTTGCCCATTAACTGTGGTCAACTAAACTGTGGTGAACATTGGTGCATCACTGTGTGATGATTAATGTGGTTATATTCTTACCAGGATAAGGTAAGGTTACTGAAGGTTTTTTTTAACAGAGTCGGGAACACTGCTATTACTATAGAGCAGTCATGTAGGACAGCCATTTCCTATCCCCCATTAATGCATTCTCATCTAATCAGTGGGAAATTGCTGAGGAATCTGCAGCCCTGTCATCCATCTCAAAAAAGTGCTTAGATACTCCATTCAATATTTATACAATTTCTTTTCTTTTGCTCAGTATACATATTAAGTTAAGTTATAAATGCCTTTGTTTGTCTGTTTTCAGCTCTTGTGAAGAACAGTTACACAGATCTTCAGGATTATTAAAAGCCCTGGAGAAGACTAACCCTGATCAGAAAAAAACAATATCTGTGAAAAAGAACATAGAAAATCTTGAGAAACAGCTAACTACACTTAATGCTCATTTAAAATCTGTGGAACAGAAGCAGTCTTTTGAAATATTAGCTGCTGATGATGTAAGTTAATGAAATTCTGTTTTTAAGTTGAGCCAGTATTTATATCCCTACCCTGTTACCAACATTTAGTGAACTGCTCTCCATTTTGTGTATATTCGTCATTCAGTTGATTTCATTATGAGTTAATTATTCTGTGTTCTTTCAGTTTTGATTTACTCTCTGCAATTTTGTTTGTTGTAAACAAATTTTGTGGCATTGTATTTGTTTTTTGTATTTTTGTTGTGAAGCCAGAAAATGTATAAAAGAGGCTAACCAGAAGCAAGAGAAAGGCGCTCGAGGGCTATTCATAGTTGAGTGAGGTCAATTGTACCAATACATGGGCAATACTTCCTAGATGGGGGATCCTGGGAAATTATGCATGAATTTAATTTTATGCGTTAATTGGGTTATGTGAGAATGTTTGGAGTGGAATATAATTTAACTTCCACAGATATAAAGATAGAAGCTGGAAGTGATTCAGTATTTTAGTTCGAGGAAGTGGATATATTTTGTTGGAATCGATGAGAATACATAAATCATGAAATAGAATTTTTGCATTGAGGAAACGCACAATTGCGATTTCTTGAATTTTTAGTCAAGATTAATTTAAATAAATTTCAGTTCTACAAAAGAAAGAGAATTATTAATATTAGTAGGTTTAATTTTAATTAGTTTTCTGATGAAATGGGGGCTACTCTGGAAAATGCTAGATCAATATGAGCAGAATAATGTATTGCTAAAAATAAACCTGTTATGATTTGAATTCCTAAACATAATCCTAAGAGAGAACCTAAATTTAAAGTTTTAGTTTTAATTTGGATAAAATGAATTACCTAGCCACTTTTTACAGTCTGGATTTAGAGTCCATAAATCCCTGATAGTGCCTTGAGTAAAAGATCTCATAGCTCTAACCGACTGTGTTTATAACTCGTATGTGAAACAAGCTGCTTCACATCAATTACTACCTCACATTTGACACTGTACAAGGAGATATGCATTTCGTATTTGGCACCGTATACGTGGAGCATTTTATGCTTCATAATTTGTCTCTTTTACATGGGGTGATTCTACTTCACATTGACTCTACAAGAAGCAATTTCTGCTTCATAATTTGGCACCCGTGTGTTGGGGCTTGAAGGAAAATAAATTCAGGCAATAAGAAGAGATCCAGCAAAGAAGAATAAGCCAGAGGAACACCAAGGCGAGGGTCCAAACAACAACAAGGAGGACAGAAAACCATGAGGTTGAGCAACAAGAATGATACCAGAGGGAGAGAACATTGATGTCTGAACATCCTACAACAGTTAGGAAAATATCGGAGACATTCATCTATCGATTGCAGTGGTCTAATGAACCAATTCTTGCAATCATCAGTTATCCTAGAAATCGTCTGATTTTTTTTTTTTCAAGCATTTGGACTTAAAATGCTTTCTTTTTCAATTAAAAACGATTGTCATTTTTTAAGTATTTTAACATTGCAATATTGATGAGTACACCAGGTGGCTTCTTTCTTGTACACAGTAATTTTCAGTCATAATAACTGTGTTAGTAAATAATATACGAGGGCCGTTCAGAAAGTAGCCTCCGATCGGTCACAGTGCGGGTAGTGGGGGGAGTAGCGACGCCATCTGTGCATTCACGCACTCAGCAGGTCAGTCGGCATCAAGCCGTGGTCGAGTGAAAGTCGTACCTGCGCTAGTTTAGTGTTTGTGGCCGTTTGAAATGTGTACTGCAATAGAAAACCCCGCCAAATGTGAAGTGCGTGCTGTTATAAGGTTTTTTACAGCCAAAGGATATTCTGCAGCAGCTATTCATCGTGAGCTTTGTGCCGTGTACGGACCAAGAGTTATGAGTGAAGGAGTGGTCCGTGAATGGGTACGTTTATTTAAAAGTGGACGAGAAAACATTCATGATGAAGAGAGGAGTGGTAGACCATCATTGGTCACGGACGAACTCGTTCAGACAGTTGATGCAAAAGTTCGTGAAAACCGACGTTTCACAATGTCGGAGTTGTCTACTGATTTTTCACAGATTTCTAAGACTCTCTTGTACGAGATAGTGACAGCAAGATTGGCTTACCGTAAGTTCTGTGCACGATGGGTGCCCAAAATTCTTACCGACCACCACAAAACTCAAAGAATGGCCTCTGCATTAGACTTTCTGTCACGTTATGAGGCCGAAGGTGAACCATTGTTAAACAGAATCGTGACCGGGGACGAAACCTGGATTAAGTACGTGAACCCTGAGGCAAAAGAACAATCAAAGATGTGGGCACATTCAAATTCGCCTACCAAACCAATAAAAGCCCGGCAAGATTTTTCTGCCCGAAAATTGATGGCAACGGTGTTTTGGGATGCAAAAGGGGTGTTGTTGGTTGAATTCATGGAACGTGGGACGACCATTAATCAAGACGTGTACTGTGAAACACTAAAACAATTACGACGGGCTATACAGAACAAACACCGTGGTATGCTGACTTCCAGTATCGTTTTTTTGCACGATAACGCCCGTCCTCACTCTGCTCGCAGAACAACAGCCCTTCGTGAGTCCTTCAAGTGGGACGTTGTCAACCATCTACCTTACAGCCCAGATCTGGCGCCAAGCGATTATCACCACTTCATGCATAAGAAGAAATGGCTCGGGTCCCAGCGGTTTGATGACGACGAAGAGCTCAAAGATGCGGTCACAGGCTGGCTCCAGGCACAAGCGGGTGATTTTAATGCAGAAGGAATTTCAAAGCTTGTGAACAGATACGATAAGTGCCTCAATCGTTATGGAAACTATGTAGAAAAATAGTGCAAAGATGTAGTTGTAAGATGTATATATTAAAATATTTTTATTTAACTTGGTGAAATTCTTGCAATCAACCGGAGGCTACTTTCTGAACGGCCCTCGTATGTTTGTATTTGTTAATTAAGGCTGTTAAGGAGTGGTAAAAGCACAAAAATACCCATGGAAAGAACAAAAAAAAAATTATAGAGTAGAGAGTAGCGAACCAGGTATTGGTGGAACTAATGATAAAAATTAAAGAGGCTATCGATGCTACTATATAGACTTAAAGGCGAATAGCGCCAAAGTAGATGCTATGAATAACAAAATAGATGCTACAATTGCAGAGTTAAAGGAGAATAGTGCTAAAATTGATGCAAATTATTCAGAACTGAAAACTGAAATAGCAGCAACTAATGCAAAGATAGAAAGTTCTGAATTGAGGGCAGAATTTTGAGTAGTAATGTAGAGCTTAACACAAAGCTGGAGAAACTGGATTTGGAGGTGAAACCTCTGAAATCTAAAAATAGAAGAAAATGTGCAGGTAATAGACAAGAGAGCAAATGCGTTAGATTTATCTATAAAAGTGGATTGGAAAAGATTGAAAAGAAGTTGAAAGAATCGACAATTAAAGAGGGGAAAGAAATAATAAAATTAAGGACCATGGTTAGTCAGGCAGATTGTGGTATAAAAGTTTTAGTTAGTAAGATAAAATGAGATGTCAACGTTTATTAGTGATGAAGAAAAAGATGGAAGAAGAGGGAATTAGTTTGAAAAATGTCATAGAAGGAATTAGGATAGAAATGATAACAGAATTAAAGCATTTCAGACAAAATAGATAAAAAACACAAATGAGGCAATAGAAGAAAAATTATGTAAAGAAAATGAACAGCTATTTCAATAAGCTCAAATAAAATAAGGAGTTAAAAAAATTATTCAATTTAATAAAACTTCCTCCAATAACTAATGAAGGCATGAAAAAGATTTTTGAAATAGGTGGTGGTTACAAATGAGGAGGTGACACGCAAATGTGAACATGTCCATTAAATACAGTTTTTCATAATCGACAAAAAACGTATCTCAACTATACATATGAATTAAAGCAACATATTGATAGTCAAACACCTTTATAGTGTATCCAAAAACCAATTCACGTGTGTGAAATAAATCTAAACTGAAAATTTTCCTTTAAAAAGTACATTTAAATATGGACATGTTCTCGTTTGCATGATCCATTTTGACATGTTTGCCTATGAATGAATTTCGAAAGGCAAATATCTTGTTGTTTCATAATGACTTGCACGTTATTGAGTAATACTTCTATAACATTTTAATATATCATATCATTAAAAAAAACAATAAACTCACTTTGGTAGCTTTGGCTTTGTTTGAAAATTTTAACAAAGTTGTGATATTTTGCTTTTTTTAGAATCATTTAATTACATACATTAAAGCATCATGACCAAAATGGAATGATATCAACAATGACATGGCTTATTATTAGAAAGGTTCTTGAACCAACACACTTAAACAAACAAATCACAATCATCTTCTAAGCTGTCAAAAGAAATTTCATCTGTCTCTGTGTTGCACGATGTGGGAATAGAGTCAATGATGGATGCATACCATCTTACATCTTGGTTATTTCTCCGATCTTCTCCAAAAATAGTTTTCAATAAACCATCAACGTCTTTCTTCTTAGCATCTGGGATTGGATGACTGAGGGGTATTTCAGGTATTGGTTGACAGAAGAGTTTCTTCATGGTCCATCTGCGTTTCAGAGGAAATTTCCACTCTGGTAGCTCTTGCTGGGATTTGTAGAATGCAGTTGCATCCGCATCACTATGAATGTTTTCCATAGCTTGACACTTTTTAATGAAAATTTATTTCATTTCACTGATGTGATCTAAATTTTGTATGCCTTTAGATAGTGATTTCATGTCCATCACTGTCCAATCTTCACCATGATTTCTTACTTCAACCACTGACTGATAGACCTCAATATATTCCTCTTTTGTTACAACTGTTGAATTTTTTCTTGGAAGTTTCTCCACTCTACCGAAAACGCGGTCAGCAGGTAACAAACTGTGTCCTCGAACTGGAAAAATGAGGTGTATTTCTTCAACAGGACCATCATGTATTCCAAGAAAATACATGAGTGTGTGAAGCACGACATTGTTCTTGTTTTGAGCTCAACCGTCACAGAAAAGTATCAGTACAGTTTTTCTTTAAAATCGACAGATTTTAAAAAATGCAATAAGGCTGAAGCCATATCCGCTGCACCACGGCCTGCCAAATCTTCCGTCCACGTGTAAAATATAGGGTTCTCTGATTTCACACTGACAATGCACAAACTGTAAAAACTTATCTGCCTGGAGTAAAATGCTTCTTTGGCAGCGGCTGGACCTGTTGCAAATCAAAACAGAAAGCCATGTCTATTCATTGTGTTCTCGTAAAAGTTCATAGAAGGCATTTGCCCTTTTTTGTGGACCTTTTTCTGTGTGATAAGCTGTATCTTTTCATTTTTTGAAGCCACCTTCATTTGCTCATCAATTCTAGCGCAGAAACTACAAATATCTGAAACAGGACTTCTAAATCCAATGTTATATTCATTCACGAATATTCTACGGAATATAGATCTAGACACTTTGTTGTCATTAGCCACAGATCTGTTGTACAGCGCATTTATTTTCTTTATACTTAATTCGCTGTGCAGATACAGCCGCTGTGAATTTTGTCGGTTGTAATGACTTTCAGTACAATGCAGATAGCCTGTAAATTGTATAACACTTTTCTTTTTGTCTGGAAATTTATGACTGATGCGATCTCCACCTCTATATTCCTTTATTGCTTTTCCTTCGTTTATTTATTTTGTTTGCTATACTATTCAGCCGAGTAGATTTCATTAGAGTAATATGCATGAAAAATTTCTTGCACACTGGATATACTATGTTTCCACTTTATGCAAAAAGAGTGTAGTTAACATTAAATTTGCGAGGTTTACTTTCGCCTACATTATTCGAGGTCGCTTTCTTTGAATATTTTTCAGCGACATCATCCGTGCAAGCATCCTTTCTTGAGCTGCTTTATCTTGAACTTTATAAATTAATTGCCTCAGGTGCACTGCATCTCGTGGGTGTATTCCCCGACAAGAGAATTGTTTATTTTGGTGTGTACATGCATGTAAAGAATGAAAGCCTCTTGGTGCAACATACCGTTTCCCTTTATCCTTTTCACGTTGCGATTCATTCCTCTTCCTCTTTCTGCTACCCTTGTTTGCAGTCTTCACAAATACACGTTCTTCATCTATTTCACTCGCTAACTAAAAGGCTGACCTAATAATTGCTGCTACTAGATATTAGAATACAATATTACATGAGAACACAGAAGCGCGACAATAATCATACCAGCTGCTCTGTGCGAGAATGCCTGGCCTCGAATGGAACGGAAATCACGTGACTTAAACCACAGCCTCCTATTGGTTGTATGGACTAGTTCTTCTTTGCAGGAAATTTATACGGGGACATGTTCGCATTTGCTTTGAACCATGCATTTTCACAGGCTTTTATCGCAGAATATATTCGGGTTTGCTTCAATAGCAAGATGTATATACATTCCGCTTATCCTCTAATTACCATTCCACAACGTAACTCAATTTTTTTAAATTTTGGACTTGTTCGTGTTTGCGTGTTACCTCCTCAAATATAATGAAAATGTGTGTGGAAAAGACTTAGAAAATTTGACATAGGAGCAGATGAAAGGATAACATGTCTCGTTACCAGGGCAACTATCTTTGCTATGGGCAAACATTAAGTCATATTAAAGCTCCAGTATTTGAAGAACATTTAGGAGACAATCTCATATAATTTCTCAAACAATTAAATCACTAAATTTGCATCAAAAGAATTTCAAATGAATTTAAAATAAGCATTTAAGAAATTCCTTAAGAAGTAGTGTAAGGGAATAGATGAGGCTCACGTTATCTAGCCATGAGAATTATACCACTTTCAGAGGTTTGTTTTTGTCTAGATTTTGGGGACAGGAAGAGCAACACCAAATGTGTTTGGAATTGTTCATAGGAAGATTTGATCCTTATAAAAATACTAGATTGTCTGGTTATTTCCTGAGAATAGCAAACAAGTGTAAATTCTTTAATCCAAAACCAACAGAAAATGAGATAATACAAGCTGTAATAAGGCATTTTCCAAGAAAATTATAATAATTTAGTAGTAGCTTTGCCTAAAGATTCAAGTCGTTGATTTATTAAATCAACAATGCTGGATACAAAAGAGAATGAGGTAAAAAGAAAATAATATTCAAATTCCTCACAGGAAAATTATGACAAAAGTAAAAAAATTTCCTGGGGAAGGCACGATCTGAAGTAAAAAATGCTCAGAAACCAGGTTTCAGAAACAGCAGTGGCCGACATGATGATTTAAATTATTTTAAGAATGATGGTGCATTTAAAAAGTGAGTGGTTATAGGTATGGTCAAAATAATTATATTATTTTAAGAATATGGTGCATTTAAAAATGTGAGTGATTATAATTGATATGACAATTAAATTATTCTAAGAATATGGTGCATTTAAAAATGTGAGTGATTATAGTTGATATGACAATTAAATTATTTTAAGAATAATGGTGCATTTAAAAATGTGAGTGGTTATAGGTGTCACAGTGGTGATAATAATTGTGGTGAATACCAGCTGTTTTGACAAGATTCTTAGTAACAATGGAAATTTATTGGAATATAGGCTAAATTTCATTCAAATAAACCCAAGGCCTATAAATTCACAAAATTTTCAAAACAGAAGGAAATTTCCCTTCTATATTGGGAATGAAAATAGACTCAGAAATATGAATTGCAATTTTGGAAAAGAGGAAGGAAATTCTAGAAAACCAAGCCTCAACCAGGAATCAACCCAGGACCAAATCAGCCAGTTCCAATTATGTGAGTTACTGAAAATTTTAAAAGTAATGTTGCAGAAAACAAAATTTTGTAACAAGTCCTCTGGAAAACTATGAAAAGATTGTGATTATACTCTGAATTCTAAAATTCTCAAACAATGCTCACAATGGGGTAATTTAAATATTTTAAAAAAGGTAGTGACAGAGCATTCATCAAGACAGGATAAGCTTATGAGTTCTCCACAGATTAGAATAAATGTTATGGAAAAGATGATGAATGTGTGGATCAATACTGGATCTAGTGCTTGTGTATGTAATAAAGAATTTTTCAATGGATTAGTGTTGAAAAGTTAAGTATTTACCAGTATGCAATGTGTATTGTACAGTGACCATAGGTAAGAAAATGGAGGGGATTAAGTTCCAAGTATTTTTAAAGTTGAAATATCAAGAGTGGCGTTGGGCTGTTATTTTTCTTGTGGTACCGAGATTGTCTGCAGATATTATTTTAGGAAGTGATTTCTTGCTAGCTTGATGTGCCATAATTGATTTTGGAGGAAAATATATAAAGATGAATAATGAGATAGTCTTTCATATAGAGAAAGAGTGCAGCGATGAAATAATATGTGAAAGGAATGATATTGATGCTTGTGCTTATTACGATTAGATATAGATGTGGTTACATTTGGCATAAATATGGGGAATAATGAGAATAATTTAAATGATTTTGTATCATGCTCAAGCCTTATTTGTGAGAAATGCATTCTGTAGTTAGAATGTGATGATATGAATGGAAATATGGTTTCCATGGAGACGAGTGAAACATTGGTAAACAGTAGCTATGGAAATGGAAATGGCGTGTTATTTATGGATGCTCTTTAACTACTGTGATTCTCAGCGTCCCATTCTAAATTGGGTGTGAAAAACCGCTTAATTTTGCTCAGAGGCCTCTCTATCAGGCTTGAGGTTCTTTTACATGCCGTAAATCTACGACATGGGACCAACGGCTTTACTTCCCTTCCAAAGGAAGCCATGCCGGGTTTGAACCGGTGACCTTGGATATATGAAGTTAGCATGGTAACCATTACACCACGGAGGGCGACTAAACAGGAGCTATGATAGATATGGTAATGCATTTAAGGAAATACAAAATAAGTTAAAAAAAATACCTCAGGTTGAATACTGATATATATATATATGTATATATGATTGAAAGTAAAAACATTTATAGTATTCCTTTAGATGTCATAGAGTGCTTTTATCAAGGTTTGTCCTCTGATGGATAAACCAAATGCACAACATTTAAAAAAATTAATTTTTCCAGAATGCAAAAATGAATTGTATTTGCATAAATCCTCACTTAATGCATTTGCCAATATGACACAACTAAATCTATAATTGAAAAATGTTTTGCTCGTGTAAGCTTATGCAATAATGAGTCCACACTTTTTGGCCTTAAATTATCTGAGACAATAAAAGAATTAAGTCATTGAGCATTTACAGTCATCCTCAGCTTATTATTTTGTTTATGAAACCAACATATTGGATTTAAGTATGCTGACTTATCCACTGCCTCAATAATGTCATCTTTTAGCATTTGTTCAATTGTCTAATTACTTCATCAATGTGTACTTGGCTAATATGATTCAAACAATGAGAAACATGTGATAGGTACTACATTGAAGTCATTAACAAAAGTTGAGATTAATGCATGTATAACAGAGTTGGAGATGAGTGCTATTTATGTTGCATTACTGAAATTTAGATTGTGTGTGTGTGTATATATATATATAATCATGAGATAATTGTACATATAGATCATGTTAGTTTGTCATTTGTACAGAGATGTAAGTTAACTAATTCTAAGCTATCCTCTTATGTCCATGATATTATGTGTTATAAAGGTTGTCCACATTCCAGGTAAGAAGAACATATATTTAGTGATACTTTTACAAGGGATGTTCAATAAAGAATGATCACAATTTGTTTTTGACAACATACCTTTACTCACCCTCATAATTTTGATGGTCCTTCTCAAAATAGTTTCCCATGAATGAGATGCACTTGTCCCAGCGCTTCTGCCAGTATTCAAAGACATGCTGGAAACCATTTTTTGAGAGATCCTTCAAAATCGCCTCTGCAGCCTTCACCACTGCTTCTGATGATGGAAAATGCCTCCCACGAAGGCATTTCTTCAAGTTAGGGAATAGAAAAAAGACACATGGGGCTAAATCCGGACTATAGGGAGGGTGAGGGATGCACTTCACGTTGATTTTTGCAAGATATTCAGCAACAATATTGGCAATATGCGGCCGCGCATTATCGTGGTTCAGCATCCAGCCTGCTTCACAGAAATGTGGTCTTTTGCGTCTGATATGGACTTACAATCTTTTCAGGACATCCCTGTAGTATCGTTCAGTTACTGATGTGTGTGCAGGTACAACATGCTGATAAACCATTCCATGAATATCAAAGAATGAGATGACCATAACTTTCCCAGCAGAAGCAACCACTTTCGCTTTTTTGGGGGTTGGTGATGAAGGAGATTTCCACACTGAGCTTTGCTATTTGCTCTCAGGATCAAAATGATGTAGCCAAGTTTCATCAGCAGTTTGAAAGAAACTTTGGATCTTCCTCTAACATCAACTTTAACTGCATGCAGACCTGCATGCGAATGTCCTTTTGTTCGGGAATCAACAGTCTTGGAACCCATCGCGTAATGTTTCTCCAATGTGTGGGTGGCACCCAATGAAATGTTCAGTATTTCAAAAAGTGATCTTAAGGTAATTCGTCGATCCTCTTTCACAATGGCAGCAGCAGTGTTGATGTTTTCTTCCATAAGAGCAGTAACTGGAGCACTGGGTCCATCTTCCTTTGAAATTGATTGTCTCCCCTCTTTAAACATTTTAAACCACCTTCAAGCTGTGCTGTAGGGAAGAACAGACTCTCCATAGGCCTCCTGTAACATTGTAGAGGCCTCAACTGAAGATTTGTTGAGACGAAAGCAGAATTTCAAAGCCGCATATTGTTCCTCGAGTGTTACCTTCATTGTAGCGGTAGGCGATACTGAACATGTCTGAACTTGCCTGGTTCTCACAGGCGGGAACCAGGAGTACCAACAATGAAACTACTACGGCGTGTTTGTTTCACATTAAGCTAACAGAATATAATAAGATTGAATTTTAGCGTGAAAAATTATGACTGTAATGAAATTATGATCATTCTTTATTGAACAGCCCTCATGTATAGGAAGTTGCTAGGTAAGTAAATAAGAGCTGGAAAATAATGATACCAAAATGTAGGCAGGATGAGTTAATTTTAGTTTATAATATTTTGTTAATTCATTCAGATGTAGAGAAAACTGCTTTATGTTTGTTAGAAGTGGCCTACATAAAACATTTGTCTAGGTGAGGAAGGTAATTGCTGCATGTGATTTGTGCTAGAAAGCTAAGCATTTAAATGTTAAGTATGATATAATACCTAAAACAATAATCAGGGATAAGAAAAATTCATTGGTTTTAGTTGATTCACATGGTGAGATGCCTACAGGCTAGTTTCATTTTAAATTCCTTTTCATCATGTTTCATTTGTTTCCTAAGCTCATGAAAATCTACCCTATAAGGAAAATAAATAGTACATTATGCTTAAATAAAATCATTAATGATTACATACCAAATTATGGACCAATTGGAGCCATATTTACAGACAATGCCACAATTAAGACTAGTAAAAAAATTTTTTGTACCTTATGTAAACAACTGTATCATAGCCTTCCACAAGGAAATCCATGTGAGAGATGTTTAAGGAAGGTTTTGATGTACTTCAGGATTTTATGTCACAACAAGAAGTAAATAAATTGAAAATGTGATAAATTATGCTACAAATGCTACCACAGCATAAGTTAATGACAAGAGAAAAGCCTCATAAGTCAGTTAAATGGTTACCTGATGTAATAAGTAAGGATGAATCATTAGCATATGAACAGAAAGTAGCATTGGCTTTTAAGAGGATTCAGAAAAAAATCTGAATTAATGATAAAAGGTACAAGTTTAAATGCAATGTACTTATAGGCAGCAAAGTATTGGCTAAGGGGAAAAATATATCCCATGCTGAACAAAATATCTATTCAGGAATGAGTTTGCTATATTAAGGTCCTTACATAATAATTAAAATTTTCGGGGATCATACATACAAGTTAATGGATTTAGAAAATAAAATCATAAGAAGATATAAACAAACATTGAACCTGTACAAAAAATGAAATATGTAATTTTGTATTCCATAAATTATATTTTATGAGTATGAATCTCTTTCACAACGTCATGAAAGTAGCATTTGAGCCAATATTTATATCCATACCCTATGTTACTGACATTTTGTGAATTGTACTCCATTTTGTATATGTTTGTCATTCAGATGTTTTTTTCATACCAACAGAATCAATGGATACAAGTTAATTATTCTGTATGCTTTTGTTAGTTATAAGTGTTTTGATTTTCTCTCTGCGATTTTTGTTGTAAACAAGTTTTGTGGCAATGTGTTTTTTTTTTTTTTTTTTTCTTGGTTGTGAAGCCAGAAAATATAAAAGAGGCTAAACAGAAGCAAGAGGAAGGCACTCAAGTATTATTCATAGTCAAGTGAGATCAATCGTGGTGATACTTCCTAGGTAGGGGATCCTAAGAAACAACGTGTGTAGTTAATTTTATGCGTTGATTGGAGAATGCGAGAATATTGTCACATCCGGGCTGTGTGCACAGGATATGGTAATACTGGGAATATATAATGTTTCATATGTTGGTGACATTGCCAACTTTGTCATTCATAAAAACCACCTTTAGGGTAGCATTTTCCGCTTTTTGAATTGTGGACATAGTGGGGACTAGTTACATCACTCCTCCTGTGGACACCAAGCTTGGCCCCATGCCATGAGGGAACACAATATAAAAAGTTTTCATCTTTAAATTAGTAGTTTAGTTAACCCATCCAAGTCCCTTTACTGAATTATGTAGGTTATTTTCCCTGTTCTAAAAGATTGCATAGACCTGCATTCCCATGTGCACATCTAACTGCAGTGAAAAGTACATTTTTCCCTAATCCATCCTCTCATAGCCAAGCGAGTTTCTTGAGTTTATAACAGTAGGCATGACAATATTTGGAGTGGAATATAATTTAACTTTCACAGATATAAAGATAGAACCTGGAAGTGATTAAGTGTTTTAGTCCGAGAAAGTGAATATATTTTGTCAGAATCAACGAGAATAGATAAATCGCAAGATAGAATTTTTGCATTGACAAAACGATCAAAATAGTATTGGTGATTGCAATTTCGTAAATTGTTAGTCAGGATTAGTTGAAATAAATTTCAGTTCTACAAAAAAAGCAGTTTTAATAATAGATTTCTTAAAAAGAATTACCTACCCACATTTTATGGCCTTGGAATCCGTAAATCCCTGATAGCGCCTTGAGTAAAAGATCTCATAGCTCTTACCGACTGAGTATAAATCTGCAAAACTGGCACCCATACTTGAGGCAAGGCTGCTTTGCATCAATTAATACCTCACCTTTGGCACTGTACAAGGAGATATAAGCTTCATAATTTGACACCCTATACATGGTGCAATTCTACTTCACATTGACTCAAGCAAGAAGTATTATTACTTCAAAGTGCAATAACATCACAAAATATGGCATACAATTTTAGGATTCAAAGCGAACATCAGTGCCAAGCCACATTTTTATGAACATTAATATTTTAATATTAATTGCTTTGTGCAAGTAATTTACATTCCATGCAACTTTTATACTTATGTATAAATTACTATTGTGTTCTTTTATTGTTATAAAAACTTATAAGTTGTGTTTTTTAAAATTAAATACATATTGGTTTTAAACCTCTATGGTAATTATGAATAACTATTAAGTTCCAGAAGATAATATTCTTTAATGCAAAAATTAAATGCATAATTTATGGAAATTATTCAACAGCTATCTGGCAAATTTATCAGAATATGATTTGGTTCTATCTTACCACAGGACCTTCAATTATGCTTTGATTTGTAGTAACAATTTAACATTATATAGAAAAATTATTTCAAAATTCATTCAAGTACAGCTATAAAGCTGTTTACAAAGTTATAGAAATTACATTTTATTTGGTGAATTATTTGGTAGTCATTTATTGTCTTAATTTTTCTGCTTCATTAATTTTTCTTTCAACTTCTATAAACTTATGCATTAGTTTCCTTCAATTGTTTATAACTAATATATTTTTAAGAGCCTTTGAATTTCACATTGTGTTTTAGGAAATTGTTATTTATTTAATATTTTGCTCATTTTAAGGACATAATCATAAATTTTTTCTGTGGATAGCTTTTATTCTTCATAACTTTTGTTCATTTTTTGAAAACTGATTATGTTACTATATATTAACTTAAAGAGCATTATTTGCAGAGTACTGTGGAATCAAACATTTTAAAGAAGAGTCAGGAGACAGAGAGGGAACGAAAAATAAGACTTGGAGAAATGACACCATTTGGCAGTATTATAGAGGGAAAGTCACTTACAGGGTAGGTAATACATGTTCAGCTTTAACTTCCAGGATGAGAAAAGGCAAATATAAAAAGGCAGTATGTGTAAGTAATATATTGTACTTCAGATAAAAATCTATAACCATAAATTCTTAAAAATTCTTTTTATTTTCTCGGCAACACACCAATGGTAAATAATGTATTTATTCACCTAAAGATATTATATTCGCCAGAAATACATTTTTAAGGTTCATCAGGACAATCTTAAAAATATGTGATGGTGGGAGAAAAAAGAGAGAAAAACAGTTTTCCAAGGATGTGATACAAAATTTTCATGAAATCCCCACAGTCCAAACTAGTCTTTAGAATGCAACATATTTTATTATTTTTCATTTTCTCAAAATTATCTCCAATGATATAATAATATATACAATAATAAATTAATAATAATAATGATCATGATGATGATGATTATGTTGCCCTCCATGGTGTAGTGGTTACCATGCTAACTTCATATACCCAAGGTCGCAGGTTCAAACCTGGCGGAGGACAATGGATTTTTTCGGGTGTAAAAATCCTTAGCATGGCTTCCTTTGGAAGGGAAGTAAAGCCGTTGGTCCCATGTTGTAGATTTACGTCATGTTAAAGAACCTCAAGCCTGATAGAGAGGCCTCTGAGCTAAATTAAGCAGTCTTTCACGCCCAACTTAGAATGGGATGCTGAGAACCACAGAAGTTAAAGAGCGTCCATAAATAACATGCCATTTCCATTTTTACTTTCTCTAGCCCCATATGTACAATCTACATAGGGATAGAGAAGGTATTATAATGCACCAAAAAATTTGTTACCAAGATTTCACTGGAAATACATGTTTTGGGTCCCCCTAAATCCAAAAAAAGCATTTTTGGAAAAAGGTGTGTGTGTGTGTGTGTGTGGGTGGGTGTGGGTGGGCGTGGGCATGCGTGCTCGAAAATGAAAAGACCGCTAAATACCAAACTTGGTATTTAAGTTTGATATCTTCCAAGGATGCGACACGAAGATTTTCAAGAAAATTCCCCCACCCCCAACTACCCTTTACGTGGAACTTTTTTCGAAAATTTTGATTTTCTCAAAAATGGCTCTAATGATTTTGATTAAAATATTGTATATCAAAGATATTTATCTGACAAATAATATGTATATCTTGAATTTTCTGGGAATAGCCTCCGAAGACTAATTTATTCTGGAAGAATTTGCATAACTGCTAAACCGTAAGAGATGGACAAAAACTTAACACACAAAAAATGTAGAGCACATTAAAACACACAATTTATGTTATATAAAATTTTTTCGAGGAGTTGATTGATTTTGAGATATTCCTTGCTTTTGGTTTCAGCTTTGAAAAACTTGTACTTTTCTCATACAGGAATTTGTCAACTCTTGTCCATACAGGCAAAGGAACTTAAGTCACCTAGTAACCAGCTTTTGACTTCACTTTAACCTATAATACTCCCATATTTCGCTTTTACTTACAAGGAAGCAAGTAATAAGACTATTTCTGCTAATGTTTGTCTCGATTAGCATGGTGTTGAAAGAAGAATTATCTTTCATAAGAAGTTTGTAGAGTAGCTAGAGAAAATCATGTGAGTGTAACACATCAGATTATTTTCATCATGATTATGAATTATTTTGTCTATTGCCTTAATGAAGTTCTTCTTTAGACCTAATTTCATATGCAGAGAAGGTAAGAATACTTTATTTGGGTTTACTAATGTAACACATTTAACATTATGCTGTCCTGGCAAATGAGTTTATCTTAGAAGCCACTCTTTTACAGTATAGTGTGATCCAGTATCCCTACCATTGCATGAGCATAGAAAACAACACTAATTTATAAATCTCTATAGTGATAAAATGACGATGACCTTCAAATCCCCACATATTTGCCAGTCTTACTTGCTATAATTAATCACATCTAACAGAATAGTCATGCATTTGTATGTTTTTTTCATTTCTACCGAATATATCACTAGTATTGATGGTTTATTCTTGTTATGCAGCAACATTGCCTTGAGACTTAGCTTAGAAGGGCCAATGAACAATCTCCATTCTTGTAGGATGTGTTGAAATCCTAGTACATTCATTAAACCATCTATATCTATCCATGCATAAAGAGAATTTTTCATAGCATAGTAACTGAAAACTGCTCATGCATCTTTCTGAAAACTGAAATTCTGGTATTAGGAGCTAGTAAACTCTGTTGTCGCAACTGTGATCCCAGGATCTGGTGGGATTCATATCCCTCACTAAATCATGACTGATGATCAGGAGGAGTTTATTTTCAGGTTCTGGACAGTATTCTGCATAAAAAAGTGGGTGGGATGGGCTCATCGACTTGTTCAATTTTTGAGTAAGTTTCTTCTAAATGTGAAGAAAGACTGGGAACTGGAAGCTCAGGTCCATGTGGTACAGGATTTATTGTGGTTGGAACATTAGGATACTCAATTTTGGATTTTGTTCTTTTAGAATGTCCCCCAATTTCTCTTAGGAGAAATAACAGTCTTCTTTATGGCTA
Organism: Hymenopus coronatus; assembly: GCA_030762935.1. Lineage (NCBI taxonomy): Eukaryota > Metazoa > Arthropoda > Insecta > Mantodea > Hymenopodidae > Hymenopus > Hymenopus coronatus. The sequence continues at coordinate 101,181,107 of CM060888.1, read as the reverse complement.
GTTGGTTCATGCCAGATCATTGGCACTGCTAAAGGCATAATATGAGTTTTCTCACCTCTCATCCACTTAATAAAATTGGAGTAACACCTTATGCAGCACTCATGAAGAGCCACTGTTTGTCTTCATCTCCAATATGACAGTTTCAAAGAATCTGTCAAAGAACTTTTTATAGCTAATGCCAACACATGTAACAGAAATTGTTCGGCCAATTTATACAAACAGGAGGAGATTTCTGCATTGCAGAGAAAATGAAATTAAGACAACAAAAGCCACTTTTCACAAGCAAGACAAAATTTGAACTGGACTGATACTTGGGATTACTTTGGCTTCCAGAAAAGGCCACATCATTTCTTAGACTGCTCTTTGCCAATGTTTCACTGCAATCTGTGTTGAGCTTCTTCCCTGGGCCATTGTCATTGCAAGCCCTACTGAGCAAATATTTATACTTGTGTGCTGGCAGGCCCCTCCTCTCTTTTTCATGGCTGTTGGTCAGTGAATCTCTTCTTGCTCTGTCAGTAAGGCTTTCCAAGTGGAATTCTGTGGTTTTCCTCTGGATCAAAAGGGGATTGGCTGAACAACATCCAATAGGAGAAGAGAGGAGGGGACTGCGAGTACACAAGTATAAATATCAGCTCGGTAGGGCTTGAGGTGCCATTGGCCTTAGGAAGAAGCTCAATACAGTTTCAGTGAAACCAGCAGAGAGCAGCCTAAGAAATGACATGGCCTACACTGGAAGCCAAAGTAGCTGCAATGGACTATGGCCGTAGAAGCCTGCAGATATATCTAATGAACTGACACTCCATGTAGGGACCTTCTTTGTCATTTCCTGCTTGGCTGGTGCCAAGAGTACTAAGATAATAAATCAATCAACCCTCTCCCCTTAGCAAGCCATCATACCATAAACTAAGTTATTATTGTTAAGTCTGAACCCTTAAGTTTGGAAAAGTTAAGCTCTTTTTTAAAATGTTACAAGTATGCAAAAAAGCTTGGGACAGTGATGTTATTAATATTAAATGAAAAGAATTTGAGTCTGTTTTTGTTTAACGTATCATCATAATTCTTGACAAACTCATAAACGACCTCAAACTCCTTAATAAGTGAAACAAATCAATCAATTCACCATAGAAACCAAACAGGATGGATGTCTACCATTTCTAGCCATTAAAATAATCAAAACAAAAAAGCAAAACCCAACATTTGGAATACACAGAAAACCCACAAATTCAAAGAACTTATGTAAGGTATGATAGCTACAATTGTCAAAAAATAATGAATACCAACAACAATGCCAACAGTTACTCTAAATAGCTACCAACAATGTCTTCCACAAAAGTGCAATAGGAAAGAGAATACATAGATACAAATACACAAAATGAACTGCATAACACACACAGCTATCCAACAGAACCACTGAGACCAACCTCAGTTCAGAAGATTCACCTATCATCCTTGGTCACACAACAAATTTCAGAAGATCTTCAAGAGTTATAACGTCACCTTAGCTCCAAAAACAACTATAGCATTCAGAAAATGCTGTGCAAAAATTAAAGGATCCAAATCAGCATACAAGAAACCAGGAATTTAGGAAATTGAATGCTCAAGACTGTAATCTAGTATACATAGGAAGGACAAAAAGTGGTTTGGAAACCAGATTAAAAGTGCTTATGAGAAACCTAAAATATAAACAATAGAAAAATCAGCAGTTGCCCATCATTTCTGATCATAAGGATATAAAATCACATCTGATATAAAACAATTTAAACCAGCTTATAAACACATAGAATTAGATGTCTGTTAGAAGATCTACATCATCAAGCAAAAAAATCTTATTATGAATTTTGATTTACTGCCATACAAAACTTTTGGGAGTTTATAGATCCAGCTCCAGATGCCTCTATAAGTGATGCACTTCCACCCTCATCGTTGATGCCAATGAAGTGAGATTCAGTCAGAATTAAGGGTTGAAAATGGGAATGTGTATTCCCGAAACTGGTCCTAGTAAGTAATTAAACTAAGTTATATTTTGTGTTACAAAAGTCAACTCAAATTCTTTTCATTTAAAGATAAGCTCCATTTGGGAAAGCTTTTTTGAGAATTTCTGGAGCATTTATAGGCCCATGGTTCACTTTCTTAACCTCTAAATGGAAGTACTTTAACATTGTAATTGGTGGAGATTTAAATGTAGATATTGACATAACAATTGATAAACAAAGCGTAAAAGATTTTAAAAATCTTCTCAGGCATTCCAATTTCTGTTGCACAAATAATAAACCCACAAGAGTTTCGGCCTGCCTAGATAACATATGTTCAAATATTAATCTAGCTCGAATAACACGTGATAGCTTTTCCTTATTCAGACTATGACTTAGTCTGGCTCAAGATAAAAGATCTTATACCAAGTAGTTAATTGGTATCAAAGACTAAAACAAAAAAATTGATCTCAAGGCATATAACAGACTGTAAAACCTTAAATTTTAAATTGCCTCTATGTAATATAGATTAGATGAAGGTATGTAAATCACAACTTTCTAATATATTATCAGCCGAGGAAATTTTTGAAAAGTTGTTCACAGCCTTTAAGAATACTTTTGAACTGAAGAAAGAAAATACTTTGTCAAAACTAACTCCAGCCTTAAGAAAGTTACATACAAAAAAGAAAATAGTTGGTATACCCCACAACTCTCAGACATGAAAAGGAAAATATTAAAGTATCTAGGTCTATTTAGGAAAGTAAAGACAGATAGGACCAAGCAATCTTATGCAAATGCAGGAAATGAATATAAAGTTGCAATAAATGAATCAAAAATGCTTCATTACCTTAAAACTATTGAATTGTTAGGCAATAAATGTAAGAAAGCATGGAGTTTGATTAATTCTGTTGTGAGAGGTCACAAAGATGATGATATAGAAATTGCCCCTGATGAATTTAATAACTTCTTCATAAATTCAGTATAAGGAATAAGAGGTAACATTAGGAAACCTGGAGAATCAGCAATAGGTTTAATAAAAGATTATAGTATAAATGTGAATTTGTTTCCTCAGAAGTAACTCCAGAAGTAGTATTAAGCACAGTGAGTAGATTCAGACCATCAAATAGCTCAGACATCCATGGTCTGTCTAATAATATACTAAAAAATCTGATGTGTTACACTCACATGACTTTCTCTAGCTCTTCTGCAAGATTATTCTTCTTCCTGCACCTTGCAGAATGTTCTTACTACTTAGTTCCTTATAAGTAGAAAGAAAATAAGGTAATACACTAGGCTAAACCAATAGTCAAAATTTTTAAAAGCTGTCGTTATTCGATTGTCATTGCAAATCGCTTCCTTGCTTGGCCAGGAGTAGAACAAAAGAAAAACGGACACTTCCTGTTTGAGAAAAGTATAAGTACTCACAACTGAAACCAAAAACAAGGAATATCTCGGAAATGGCTCCCTCCACAACAAAAATGTAAAGGACATAAATTGTGTGTTTTGATCAGATCAACATTTTCTGTGTAGTATGTTTTTGTCTATCTCTTACCGTTTAGCAGTTAAGCAAAATTTAGCAAAATTCATCCAGAATAAAGAGCTCTTCAGAGGCTATTCAAGATATACATTTTATTTGGTATGTAAATATCTTTAATATACAGGATTTTAATCAAAATCCTTAGAGCCATTTTTTAGAAAATCAAAATTTTCAAAAATTTTTCCTTGTAAAGAGTAGTTGGGGTGGGGGGATTTTCTTGAAAATCTTTGTGTCGCATCCTTGGAAAATACCAAATCTAAATACCAAGTTTAGTATTTAACGGTCTTTTTGTTTTTGAGCTATGCTGTCCACAGACACACACATACACATGGACCTTTTTCTGAAAATGCTTTTTTTGGATTCAGGTGGGCCTAAAACATGTATTTCCAGAGAAATCTCGGTATTGAATTTTTGGTTGAAATACAATACTTCCTCTATACACTATGTACATAATACGTATAGAGAAAGTAAAAAGGTTATAGATTATATTGTAGACCCACTTACCTGCAGTTTAAACATATGCCTTGTCGAGGGTATATTCCCAGATATATTAAAAGTGTCAAGAATTGTTCCAATTTATAAAAAAGGAGATAAAAATCTCATGGCTAGTTATCACCCAATATCTTTAGCTCCTATATTTTCAAAAGTACTTGAGTTGCTTATGTATGCTCAGTTATATAATTATTTTGAATTAACTAATATATTACTGAATCAAAATTTGGTTTCAGAAAAGGGAAATCCACCACCAATGGGATAGTTTCATTAATTCAAAAACTGCTTACAACTTTTGAAGGGAAAAATTATGCACAGGCCGCCTTCTGTGACTTAAGTAAGGTGTTTGATTGTGTAGACCACACTTATCTACTTACAAAATTAATTTCCTATGGAATAAAAAGCCCAGCTATTGAACTACTCAAATCCTACTTGGTAAATCAAAAGCAGGTGGTTTGTATTGGAAATGAGAAATCTAAAATAGCCAAGATAAAATGCAGTGTCCCACAGGGTTCAATTCTTGGACCATTGTTGTCTCTAATAATCAACGACCTTCAACTTTTGTTATCTCACACTATTCTATATGCTGACAATACTACTTCTTTTAATATGAGTAAAGATTTTCAGACACTTAAATTTACAGCAGAAAACACACTAATCCCAGCCAATAAATGGTTCAAAGCTTATGGGCTCGTACTTGATGAGGGCAAAACACAACATATGGTTTTTAATTGCAGGGATGCCCCTATAGCTAATAGCTCTGAGAATGTAAAATTCTGAGGTGTTATAATAGACAATAAATTATCTGGGCACCACATATTGATCACATAATGTCTAAACTCTCCAGAGTTATATATTTGATCAGAAATTTGAAAAAGCAAGTGGCTGAGGTATATATTCAATCAGCCTATTTTGCTTTTTTCCAAAGCATTATAGTGTATGGCATTTTACTTTGGAGTAACAGCTCACATGTTTCCAAAATAGTTTTACTCCAGAAAAAGGTTATTAGGTCTGATGAATCAAAGCTCATTGCAAACCGTTATTTATTAAACTAAAAATAAGGACAGTAGTAAATCTATATATGTACATTGTGTTATTGCATATAAAAAGCCAAACATCAGAACCGCAAAATAGACAAAATATACATTCTTTTAATACAAATCATCCAACACATTGATATTCCATATTGTAGACTGACTACAACTCAGAAGAGTTTTGAAGTACTAGGTTCTTAAGTGTATAATAAGCTATCTTTAGATTTAAAACAATGCCCTGTAGCAATTTTTAAGCATAAATTGTATGACTGGCATGTTGCAATGCCTTTTTATTCTCTTCAAGAATTTTTTGAAATATGATAAGTACATCTGCTGTACCACTGTTTTTCTGGTTAGTATATATTAGGACTTTGTTGTAATCAATATAGGTATTAATTTTTTTCTTGGTTAGTATATATTAGGTCTTTGTTGTAATCAATATAGTTATTAATTTTTTGTCATGCATTATTTTGTATTATATTGTATCTTTCATTCCTGTACATATTCTGTATTGTAAATGTAATGAATATTATTTGTAATTATTTAATTGTATCATTCATACTTTGTCTATTGCTGTATGATTATAAAATTATTGTTGTTATTATTATTATTATTATTATTATTATTACTACTACTACTTAGAATTTTGCTGATTTTTACTGTTTTTAAACATATTTTAATAATTTACAAAAAATGGTAAATTATGTAAATTATAAAATAAGAACTGAAGCTTTCCTGGCGACGTGTTAATTCAAAATCTTCTCGGGCTTCTAGCCAGTTAAAAACTTGGCTAGAAGCCTGAGAAGATTTTGAATTATGTAAATTATGTTTATATTGGTTAACTGCTCATAAAACTTTACTTAGTATGCTTATTTTGTCTCTGTGCAAAACCCTTGTTAACTAGTTATAATTTGAAAACATTTCTAAGCAGTTTATCATGGCTAATGCAAAGTGGATAGAGGACTTTTTTTTATAAGAATTGTATACATACAAAAGGTACTTACAGAATGTTAATAGGGAAAATTCATTTAATTACCTAACAGATCATTGCTTAAATTTAGTTAATTGTCAAGACATATGTGAGGCTGATTTAGAAGATATTATTTTTCTTCTGTTTGTTTCAGGATTACAATGTGAACAGTGGTAAATTTATGATAACAAAAAAGCTTTTAAAATTTCTTACAGGTTGCAGAAGAATACAGATTATTCAGATTTTGAAAAATATCTACAACGACAGGCAGAGCTGGCAAGATTAAAAAAACCGTTAAAAAAGAAAAAGGCGCAAGATTATAAAGATAATATAGAAGAAGATAAAACAGAAATAAAGAAGCAACGCTCACCTCTCAAAAAAAGTGTACTTATGCCCAAAAAGCGTAAGAAGAAAGAGAAACTTGGTACTAGATCAAGTGAAGATTGGTGGCAAGTAATTTTTATTTATTCATTGTGATTCTGTAACCCAAAGAATAAATAAGAGAAGTTTGTTAACTATTCAGACCATTAAAGAGTTGTTTACATATCAATTACTATATTGTAGACCTGTGCTCAAATCTCAGTATCCAAATTGGCATTTGTGGTATGCAAAGTCAGACTATGTAGTTCTCTTTTTATGAATTTCAGTACAACTACCTTCGTTTCCTTTCCCTTGTCTTTCATCTTGCTCCTTATATTGAATTATTTCTCTTGGCTTAATGAAATAGATAACATAAAAAATCATATTCTGGCATTCATCTGTGATTTTACTGACAGAGATAAAGTTTGTATGGAATCTCATACCTAACCATATTATGTTGAAATGTCTCTTTAAACTGTTAATAATGTGTATAATCTTGATGGTGCCATTTCCATGAGCTACTAACTTAATGTAGTTCTCAATATACATTATTTTATTTTCTCTAAACTTGTACATCCTTATCAGTGCACCAATCTTCATATTTCAGATGGTTTCTAACTAGACAAATTCATATATGAGGCAACTGCTAAATGACATTATCTCTATGATTGACATGTTGAGTTACCAACCTTCTGTTACAACATTCTTTGGTACAGTGACAAAATTTGCGGCATTTGTAACATTGTATTTCATTATCTCAGCTAATTTATGTCCCTTTTTGTTTTTGTCAAACAGAAATTTTCATAACAATTTTGGGCCTTAAAGTGATTGAAATGTTGGATAAACTTCAACATAGCTTTATGATTAGTAAGTCATTATTGACTTCTTGAATGATGAAAATTTTTGGGACAGTATGTGTACTATAAGTTAAATATTGATTTGAGTCAATTGTAGCACATTTCCATCACTTATATTGATTTATTATTAAGGACATGTTTTGGAAGTCCCATTGCTTCATTATCACATTTTTAACTGTGAGCATTTTCCAGTGTTATAGTAGATGTCTCTGATGCTTTAGAAACTTCTGGACAAGGAAGTCTCCAGGCAGGATTTCAAAATTCATCAATTGGTTATTTTGTTGTTTCAGATGTGTATATTCTCCCAGGTTTGCAATTTCCAAATGTTTTTAATAAAATTGGGATCTTCTATATGTTATGTTGTTCACACCAAACATGCCATGCCACTGCTGATTTATCTTTCTGTTTTAATTTTGTTCATAAGATTCCTTGCTCCTAGTTGCCAAGTTTCTCTTTGTTTTCCCTATGTTAAATTTGTTACAGTCTGCAATTTATCTAGATTTTCCTGCTCTATTTTCTGTTGGAATTTCATCTTTGACTTTTAAATTTAAGAGATTTTTAATTGAAAAATTATTTGTGGGTACTGGGATAATATTTTGATCTCTGAAGATTATAAACTTGTTGTACACCAAATGGTGGTATGTGAACTTCCTAAATGTAAAATAAGAACTAAAGCTTTCCTGGCGACATGTTAATTCAAAATCTTCTCGGGCTTCTAGCCAGGTAAAAACTTGGCTTGACACCAACGTTTCGAAGAAGTGCATCTTCCTCGTCTTCACCCTTCACGTTGGTGTCAAGCCAAGTTTTTACCTGGCTAGAAGCCCGAGAAGATTTTGAATTCCTAAATGTAATTTTTTTTTTGTCCTTGTTTGTAGTGAGAGTGCTGGTGTATCGAGGTGTTTTTTTTTTTTTGTGAACCAGCTGTTTGTTAAATCATTTGCTTTGACTGTTTCACTGAGGTACTCATCCATGCATGTGAGGCTTAATTACTGCATGTTGATAGCATAGAGGGCTGTAGCTGTTTCATTTGATATTGTTGTCTCATTGAATAGGTTTTCTTGTATGACAAGTTTTAATTTGTTGTGCTTTTTCATTATTGTGCTAGGAAAGCCAATTGTCCATTTGTTTCCTTCTTGAAGCGTATCGTTTTTTCCTTAAATTCATAAGTTTTATTGCATCTTCTTTGTCTCCCAGGAACTACGGCAAAAATACCATCAACATACCTGCACCAAACTTTGAACATCCTTTGTTAGCCCACATTTGCATATAGTAAAATTATTTCACTTTTAATGGAACTGTATTACCAAAAATCCGATCTTGCTGTGGGAAATATCAATGTTGCTTTTACTGGCAGATTTATTCATGAGCAATATGGAGATAAAGGTCACTAAAGCATTCCCATGGATGTTCAAGGTGAGGTACAGGTACGTTGATATTTGTCATGGTTTATAATATAGTAGTTTATGAACAAAATATTTTTCATATTGTTGAAGGTCTTTCACTATGTTATTCTTTTCTGTGTTGACTTGTTTCAGTAAGTGTTGTACAATTAATAGAGCCAAAATAATTTTACTGCTAGTCTAGACATGCTACTTGGAGATAATTTTACCAGCATCCAGAACACTACTAAAATGTTTCAGTCTGACTTTACCTATTATCCAATTTCTATTCTACACATGGCTTGTGTGGAAAAGCAAATAGTTAACACTAATTAGCTAATATATTAAAGGAATTTTCCTAAACAGAATTTTTTAATAAAATATCAATCATAAATCTCTTGGTAAGCCTAATTAAAAGAGCAACTTTTGAATAAAGTTATCAATCATATAGATTTCTTGTAAGACAGACTAAAATTAAAACTGCTTTCTTATTATAGGGATCAAAAAAAGAAACCTGGAAAGCTGTTATCAGAAAGGACAGCAATAGAGAGCAGTGGCAGTGAATACCTACCATCAGAAGATGAGAGTGAAGGCGAATTCAAAGTTAAGCTAAGTTAGTACAGTTTTTTATTTTCTGTGCTTTTTTGTATGTTAAAAATATGTAAAAGAGTAGTATTTTATATGTTCTTGTAGGTATTTAAGTAGTAATAGAAAAGTCACAAGATAAAAAAGTACTGATAAATGAAGTCTTTCATGCTGGAGTCAAGAGAAATAAAAGTAAAAACAATGGAAAATCCCCTGAGTCATATGATATCAAAGTTGTATCTGGAAGTTTTTGAAGTTGCTTCTTTGACTTGTGCCTTATGAACCAGTTTGTTGGTTCCATGGGTGATAAAGTTGTGGTATGGAAGCTGGTAGTTTCAGTTTAGAATTAAAAAAAAAGGTCTGTGTGTGTATGTGCATGCAAGTGTGTGCGTGTGTAAGTATAATTATATATATAAAATCTGATGTGCTGCATTCACATCTTTAATTGAAAAGATTAATGTTTTAGCTACATCATGCTAATCAAGATAAACATAAGCAAAATTAGTTTTATTACTTGTTTCCTTGTAAGTTGAATTTATTGCTACAATCCTCCTTCCATTTGCATCTACTGTATTCTTCTACCTTACTTTTCCTTTCTTTGATTATAAATCTATTACTCTGTGTATATTTTAATGTTCACCAAAATGTCCATTTAGTTAAATTTAATACCTTAGAATTGCTTAGAATGATTCCCGTTTTAATTAGCCACTATACATAACCAATCCTGCCTCTGGAGTGTGGGGGTAACTTGTGTGCCTCATATTCAAGAGATCCCAATTTCAAATAACTATAATCTCGATTATGGTAATTACCCGAATAAGGTTTTTTTCTGAGGTTTTCCCTTATCCTGAGAGGACGAATGTCAAGTAACTTTTAAGCTCCATGGATCCCTTCATTGAACATCATTTCATGTATTTTATTCATTGTCCGATACTACCAGGTTAAAGAACTTTGTATTACCCAAAAACGCCAACATTATCATACTTTACCCATTACTATTAATTAATGTGTATGTGCATTCTCATCTTCACTATATTTCCCATTTAAAATATCCAAGGCATTCAATTCACAAAATTCTATAAATGTATCATACCCTCTAGCAATAGACTTGTCTTTGCTCTGTCACTTCTCCAATATTTCACTACTCATCCAGTTATTTCTGCCACTTGCGTCACTTTCTACAATCCTAAAATACTAAAGTCTCCCATTTATATAACCTCAGAGATCAGAAATTTCTCCTTTAATCTCTATATCTTTCAATAATGTTTTTGAAGAACAATCGCATGCACGCACACTCATGGACACACACAGACCTTTTTCTAAAAATATTTTTTTGAATTTATTTATTCATTCATGGGTCTTCAAAACATGTATTTCTGGTGAAATCTTGGTATCAAATTTTTGAGTGAAATAAAATACTGTAACAAATGTCTTTATTGATTCAAAAATTGTTTACAAATAAAGTCTTATTTTCACTGCTGCAAATAATTAACTCAGAGCCTAGTTTATGGCTGCATGCCACTAATAGGCACTAACACTCTAGTTACTCATGACTCAGTACAATTCACAACACTGCAGTGCAATCCTTCCTCCTTTTATAGGTAGAAAATTGCATCACAAAACTTTATTGAAACTTGTCAAAGATAAAAATGACTTAATGTCATGTGTACCAGATGTCAATGTATCACATTCTGAAGTTTCCTGTTACATTGCGCCACATTGTTTACACATTCAACTGTGATGACTCACATATCAATGTGAGTGTGAGAATTATTACTGAAGAAAACAGCACCTTCTCTCTACTATGTACATTATACATACATGCTAGAGAAAATAAAAAGATTATCACTCTTACGAGTATAAAAGGGACCTATGCTTTGCTTTACAATAACTCATGTGAAAACATAAGGTGAGAAAAAAAAGTTTTCTGATGTTACATCATGTGATATTTTCTATCCATTCTTCAATAAATTATTCTTAAAAAAACTTATTCTTCTATTTACTTCATGTTAATCAAAATTAACATTTACAGAAATGCTTTTATTACATATTTCCTTGTAGATACAACGTGAATAGGAAAATGCACTAGGCTTAGATAGTCAAATCTTTTGAGAGCTGATCACTATGTGATGGTTTTGAAATTCCATTCTCTTTGCTTGACCAGGAGAAAGAAATGATTTCCCATATGAAAAAATCTGATGTGTTCCATTCACATGACTTTCTCTACATCTCTGCAACAAATTGTTGTTAAAAAGTTAATGCTTCTATGTGCTTCATGCTAATCTAGAAAAAATTAGCAGAAATAGTCTTATTACTTGCTTCCTTGTAAGTAGAAGAGAAATAAGGGAGTACCATAGGTTAAAGTAATAGTCAAAAGCTGTTTGCTATATGACTGAAGTTCCTTTGTTTGTATGGGCACGAGTCGACAAATTCCTGTATGAGAAAATTATAAGTTTTTTAAAGCTGAAACCAAAAACAAGGAATATCTCAAAAACCATCAACTGCACGAAAATAATTTATATAACATAAATTGTGTGTTTTAATGTGTCTACATTTTTTGTGTGGTAAGTTTTTGTCCATCTCTTATAGTTTAGCAGTTATGCAAAATTTTGTAAAATTCATCCAGAATATAAATTCTTCAATGGCTATTCCCAGAAAATTCAAGATATACATATTATTTGTCAAGTAAATATTTTTAATATAACATTTTTGAATCAAAATCGTTAGAACCATTTTTGAGAAAATCATAATTTTCGAAAAAAGTTCCATGTAAAGGGTAATTGTGGGTGGGAGGATTTTCTTGAAAATCGTTGTGTCGCATCCTTGCAAGATACCAAACTTAAATACCAAGTTTGGTATTTAACAGTCTTTTTGTTTTTGAGCTATGCTGTCCAAAGACACACACACACACATGCATGCGCACGCGCACACACACACACACACACACATACACACACACACACACACACACACACACATGGACCTTTTTCCAGAAATGCTTTTTTTGGATTCAGGGGGACCCAAAACATGTATTTCCGGTGAAATCTTGGTATCAAATTTTTGGGTGCATTACAATACCTTCTCAATACATTATGCACATAGTACATGTAGAGAAAGTGAAAAAGTATAATTATTGGAAATTTGAAATAAAAATTCCACAACAAGATTGCATTTGACATAAGTTGTATGTTTTAAAAAGATCTACATTTTTGTGCAGTAAATTTTTGTTTTCCAGTTATATAAAAGCTATTCAGTATGAATAGAACTTTAAAAGCTATTCCCAGAAAATTCAAGATATATATTTTACTTGAATGAAAATTTCTTAAAACATATGCTATTTTAATCAAAAAACATCTGAGTCACTCTTCCAGAAAATAAGTTTTTGAATATTTCTCAATGTAAAGGGTAGTTTGGAGTGGGAGGATTTTCTTGAAACTACCACTTCTGGACCCCAATCAAATCAAACCAACATTACACTCTTAAAACCTACAAAATACCCACCAGAGCTGATATTGCAAAAAGACTTAAATCATGAAATTTAATGAAGCATCTATGGAAGTACATCACTCTCCATTAGATTTCAGAACAAACAACCAACACGAAAACAAGAGACAGCTGCTCTCATGATGAGAGCAAATAGTTCTCACAATCAGTCAAACACTCAATAAGTGTTTCTATTCGGAGTCAATTCTTCTCTTAAATTTATATATCATTTTTCCTAGATCATTATTGATTTGCTAGTATCATGGATTGCTTTTTTGGCACATATGCTCCATTTGTTTCTTTATCTATATAAGTATTCCAAAGAATTTGATCTAAATGTTACAGTTCCTGACAAAGGTTACTGTAGTTTACATATTTCAAGTGCTGTGTCATCTAATACTTTTATCATGGACCATTTTGTTTCGGATGGTGATTCGAGTTCTTAGAAGCTCATGGTTAGTATGAATGGATTTATGGTGAACTACATTTCCTAATGAGCCATCACTTTTATCATTGCAAGGAAATTTTCCATCTTCTTACTTTCATAAACACTATGAACTTGTTATATTAATATAGAGAATAAAAATAGTGTGTGTGTGTGTGTTACATTCACATAACTTTCTCTACCTATTTTGCAGTGAACTATTCTTACAAAAGCTTATTGTTTTATCTACTTCATATTAATCAAGATAATCATAGCAGAAATTATTGTATTAAATATTTTCTTATATGTACAAGGGGGAATAAGAGAATGCATTAGGCTAAAGCAATATTAAAATCTAAGGTAGCTATGGTTGATCGCTATGAAATTCTATTCTATTTACATGACCAGGAAGAAAAAGAAAGAAAAAATAGAAATGAATTACAAATTCTCATTTGAGAAAAGTTTTACTAGAGAACTATTTCAGGAATGGTTAACTTCACAAAAAGAAAATGTATATGACATAAATTGTAAGTTTTAACGAGATCTACTTTCCTTGTATAGTAAGATTTAGTATATCTTATAATTTCCTAGTTATGTAAAAGTCATCCAAAAATGAACAGGACTTTGGAGGCTATTCCCAGAAAATTCAAGATATACATTTTATTTATTTTGTAAATATTTCTAATGCCTGTCATTTTAACCAAAATTGTTAAGATCTACATATTTTCAATAAAATCAAAAATTTAAAAAATCTTCCATGTAAAGGATAGTTTGGGCTGAGGGGGATTTTTCTGAAAATCTTTGGCATCCTTAGAAGACAAACTTAAAAACCAAATTTGGTTAAGTAGTACTGACTTTGCATTATTTTTTTACTTTCTATCTATGTACCATGTACATAGTGTATAGAGAAGGTATTGTAATGTATCCAAAAAATTGATACCGAGATTTCAAAGATATTTTTATGACAAATGAAATGTATGTCTTGAATTTTCTGGGAGTAGCCTCTGAAGAGCTCTTCATTCTGCAGGACTTTTGTAAAACGGCAAACTGTAAAAGATAAACAAAAACTTACTACGCAAAAAAATGTAGGTCTCATTAAAACACACAATTTATGTCATATGCATTTTTTTTGTCTTGTTAACCGCTTTCAAGATAATGCGAATCATTGGTTTCAATTTTAAGCCACTTAAACTTTTCTCAAATGGGAGGACATCTTTCTTCTTGTTTCTTTGTTTACTTCTTGCAAGCAAAGAGAGTGGAATTTCAACTGTTTCACATAGCGACCAGCTTTTAAAGGACGAGACTATCGTATAAGCCTGTACATTTCCTTATTTCCCTTCTACTTAGAAGCTAGTAATAAGACTAATTCTGCTTATGTTTATCTTAATTAGCATAGATAAAAGATTCATCTTTTGAATAAAAGATTTGCTCGCCGAACAGCTAGAGAACATCATGTGAATGGAACATATTGATTTCTCCCTTCTACTTACAAGGAACCAAATAATGACAATCTGCTGATGTTTATCTCGATTATCATGCAGTAGATGCCAGAATAGGCTTTTTAGTAATAATCTGTTAGAGAGTGTAGAGAAAGTCATGTGAATGGAACACATTTTTTACAGTCCATTTCCGTTTGTTTTTTACTTTATGTAAATATTGCCCTACGGTCTTATAGTTTTTGTCTAAAATTTGATTTATATTAATAGAAACAATATTCTCCATATTGTTTCTTGGCATTTTAAGCACTGTTTTAATAAGATATTTTCTTCCAAATTCATGATTCTCTACCAGTATTTCAAAGCTCTTTCCATAACCAATCCTTTTCTTGCTACTCTTCCCATTTCAATTGGAGCTACTTTGTCAGCTGTTGTTAATGGCAATGCCAATACTTCCTTAGAAAACATCCTATGTACTAAATCCACAACTTCCCATCTATTTTCAAATCTGCATATTTCAATAGCATATATATGCAAGCTTCAACCACTGAGTTGCATATCCTATCCAACCATTTTACTTCCATCTCTGGCATTTTATGTATATATCCTCTAACAGTCAACAATGCTGCTTTCCCTTACGCCAAAACTGAGCTCTTTTGCTTTTCCAATTTACCTCCTGCATATATTTTAATTCCTAAGTAAATGTACATATATATGTTTATGTGCATGTCCATGACAAAATGCACATCTTGAATTTCCAGGGAATAGCGCTGAAGTCTGTATCATTCTTAATGACTTTTGCATAGCTGGTAAACTGTAAGAAATAGACAAAAAATTACTGCACAAAAAATTTAGATCTTGTCCAAATACACAATTTATATCCTTCACATTAGCAAACTGTTTCCGAGATATTTCTTGTAATTGGTTTCAATTTTAAAATGCTTATATTTTTCTCAAACAGGAAGTTAACCATGTTTCTTTTTGTTTTTTATTCTGGGCCATTCAAAGAAGCTAATTTCAATGATAGTCGCATAGCAACAGCTGTTAATACATTTGACTATGCTTTAGCATTGTGTATTTCCTTTCTACTTATAAGGAACTAAGACTATTCTGCTAATGCTATCAATTAGCATGAAGTAGAAAGAAGAATAATGTTTTATAAGAAGTTTTTAGAACAAGTAAAGAAAGTCATGTGACTGTAACACATAAGCTTTTTTAATGATTTAATTGTAATTGTAATGTACGTGTATACTTTGTATAATTGTACTAAATGAATAATTTCTTTTTTTTATTATATTTCAGAAAAATCTGATATGAAAACTAAACCTGGGAGGAAAGTAAAGCGAAGACTAAAACCTGCATTTGGACCAGATTCAATAGAAGAATGGAAAACCGATGACAGTGATTGGGAATATTCTGATGAAGAATCACGAAGCAGAAGACGCAAAAAGAGTAAGTAAACTGCTGAAGCTAATATCAGAGATAATAATAATGGCTTTAATTGAGGTCAAATATTGAACATTAGAAGTAAACTTTCACTAGCCACACATATCTGTGCATGTACATGCAAATGTACATAGGGAAGAAGTAGTAAGATTGCAAGTGAGGAATGGAATCAGAGAGAGGAAGAGAGAGAAACATAAACCAAAAAAAGAAAAGTTTGATAGATACCAAACTGGGTATTTAAGTTCAGTATTTTCTGAGCATATGACATGATTTAAAAAGCAAATATTCTATTCATGTAAAAAAATGCCTAGCTAATGTTGGAAAGACCAACACACCATAAATAGAACCCTGAAATTATTAAAAACATAGCAGAGAAAGCGGAGCTAATAGTTTGAGAGAATATTTGCATTTTCAATTTTCAAATCCTGCCAGGTGACCTACTGATGCAAAGGTTCATTCAAACACCCTCAGGGATAAGGCCAACCACCATGACAAATGGTGACAGCAGTCAAACAGGTACTGATGATATAAGCAAACCGCTTCAGAAACATTTTTCCATTTAAATAATAGTAAGTGAGGTAGTGTTACAAAAATCGACTTGCTATTTAATCTCAGTGATGCAGAGTACTTCAGAAAAAAATTAACTGTATACAATTTGATACTAACATTGATTCAACTTATACATTCTTATGCTTCATGAGCCTTGTTTTCCTTTAGGATATATGTTTCGTCCTACTTGAAGACATCTGCAATTACGGTTAAATGGCAGAATTTCTGGAATCCTCTTGGTCATGGTTAATGGTGGTATTTCGTGTTGATTAAATGAGTTCAAAAGATGATTGTTTTCTGCTGACACATCAAAATTCATGAAGTTTCCTTCAAATTTTTTCAGGTAGATTTTTTCCCATGCATTTAATCTTGCGTCTTGTTTACGGATTTTAAAATAAAGGATCCATTATTAATATTGCAATTTTTCTCCCAAAAATGCATGGCATCAGCTTATATACAAACTTAAATACAGTCAGATTGATAATCAGCTGTGGCAGACCATTTTTTAAATTTAACATAAAATAAATTCAGAAGTTAAATTATTAAAACACTTAAATGGACTATAGATTTATGGTTTGGAAGAAAATATTTATTTTAAAGAATAAAAATTATGCAATGAATTTTGATATGCCACCAACTGATTCTGTCACCAAATTTGATTCCAGTAGTTAGCAATACCTTAGTACTCAATCCTTCATTTAGTACAGTAATAGTAACAATATAAATAAGCAATAAGAACAAGAAGCTGATGATGTAATAGAGTTATAATTGCGAGTCTAGTCCTTAAATTTGAAGATAAGTGAAGTTTTAGTACAAATTATTGTTATATGTATGTGTGGTTTTATTGTTCAGCAAACATAAGTGAGCTGTACTCATGTGATTTAAATGCCATTGCAACTTAAGCAAGCAACTGCAGCCATCTTATTTATTTATTTGTTTGTTTATTCGTCACATATGTTTACAGTGCTGAGCAATGCTCATAAACAGGTGATGCTTCAAAGATTTTAAAACTATAGTATAAACTAAAATTATATAAAAATTAAATAACATTTAAATAAAATTAAATATAAAATAAAGAGAATAAATAAAGATCAAATAAAATAAAAGCACTTAAATCATCATAAATTTACCTATTGCGTAGAACTGGTGATCTAATAGATTATGACTCAAATGTGTTAAGTCGAAATTCCATATCCAAGGAAGCTTTTAAGATATTTTAATGTTTTATGTCACAGTTTTTAAAACAACATATAACATTCAGATTATATTCACCATTTTTACAAGGCTTCATTTCTGAAATAACTAAAAACTATGCTTGCATACATTTTAGGATGAGTTATATACAGTTAGTTAGTTAGTTAGTTTTTTTTTTTTTTTTTTTTTTTTTTTTTTTTTTTTTAAGTGAGTGAAAAGCATTATTTATTAAGTATGTCTTAACAGCCTTAATTTTCCTTGTTTCTTCATTCATTTCCTCGATCTGGTGAGGTAAATGACTGTATGAATGTTTTGCATTGTTTATAATACATTTTGTACCTAATGGACTCTCACTCTGTTCCTAAAATAGTTTCAAGTTTGTTCTTGTGTTATGTTTATGAATATATAAGTATTATGTATTGGAAGGATAAGAAATTTTTGAAATATACTACAGCAGAAATATCAATTCAGATTATTAACCTTTTATAATGCCGTTAATAATGCAATAATTATTGTTAGGCAAAAAGGAGATTGATGATGGTAACATAGAAGACTATCATGAGAGGCTGAAGCTATGGGAGGAGCAAAAGTTACCTGATGACAATGGCATTCATGAGTTGGAAGGGAATTATAAGATGCCTAAATCATTATGGTCAAAACTGTACAAGTAAGTTTAGCCTGTTTTACTTCTTCAATAGCTTTAACACATTAGATTAATAAGTAATAATAAATACTATTATTGAGCAGTTGCTTCCAAAACATGACTGGTTTAAAGAATTAAAGTGACAATCTCAGATTCAGGACACCATTTGGCCTTAGCTGAAGAAATGAGGGAGGGTATATGCAAGGTTGTTCTATAATGTTTGATAAAAAGTCACTAACCAATTGTTAGGTGTATTGAGCATTCTGTAACTTCATAACAAAACAAAATTTTCTTAATAAATATTCAATTGAACGCCAGAAATCCTGAGATCTTGTTGACATCATGCTTGTTACACAATATTTTTTATAGACATCCTTTTCATGCTCCTATAATAAGAAGAGCGAGATAGAAAGTTGATAATATAATTCTTGCATGCGCGCGGTGTGTGTGTGTGGGGTGCGCGTGCGCACGCGCTCTCGTTTTTTTTTGTTTTTTTTTTGTGTTTTTTTTACAAGTATACAAGCAAATTGTAACATAATCTACTTTGCATAGAGTTTCATGGTACTATTTAGCTAACAGATGTGTAGATGCATTTAATTTTGTTTTTGTAATTGTATTAGCTTCTCCATTACTGTTATGAACAAAAAATGTTTCTTTAAATAAATCTATGAAGGAATTATGTTAAAAACTAAAAATTGCAAGTAAGACAAGTTAACATTCATTTTATTTTAAACACAGTTGATACATTATGTTTTTTTATTCTTAAACTGTGAATTTTGGATTCATGATTGATTTTTTTAAAACAGAAACATTACTTTCTTAGAAATTTAGTAAATTCTTAAAGATCTATTTAATGCTCAGTAATAAATCAAGCAATTCTTATAGTTTTATAAACTCATAAAACAATACTAGATTTATACATTTCCTTTGAATTCTTCTTCCTCATCAGCACATTCATTAGGCAAGCTGTTGCAGACTTCAGCACTGGTTTGGAGATTTTTGTAGAAATCCCTAAACGTTTCAGAGATAAAAGGCAGAAAATCTAGAAGATACCTTTTCTTCTCCACAGACATTAAATTTACACCATTGTAACTCCTTTTTGGTAAAAGTTTTTGAGGTCTTCGTCCTCTCCTCTTGAAGCTAACAACTCTGAAATTGTTGTTATCCCTCCTCAGATTTGTTTTAAATGAAAAGTTTCTAAAATCTTCTCATCCATAATAAAGCTGCTGAATGTCTCTTCATATGAAATTCTCTCCTTGTACGTACCGCAATATCAAATCTTGTTTGAGAAGTGACAAAAAATCAAGGAAATCTGAAGTGGATATTTCAGTAACAAGAAATTTGGTTTTCTTGCCTGTCACATTCACAGTTGAGTCCAATCATGAGGATGATGAATCGGAAGTGCATATTTCTTCTTTTCTTTCCTCCTCCTCCTCCTCCTCCTCCTCCTCCTCCTCCTCCTCCTCCTCCTCCTCCTCCTCCTCCTCCTCCTCCTCCTCCAGGTGAGTGTGCCCGGAACTAAAAATCTATGGTCAACAGACTTCAGATTTGCATTATCTTGGATTGCAACCATGCATATAACAGCCATATATGGCTCTTCTTATTTTGTCCTGTGTACATTATCTTATGGTGTATATTGGGAGAAAATTCCCTAAAATATTTGTATAAGCAGGATGCTATTTCATTGGTCCCTCTGGCTGCCTGGCCCTCATGGTACATAAAACAAAGTACTTGTTAAGTTTTGCAATTGTGAACAGGATTTTAAATGTCCAAAGCTGCCTCTTACAGATCTGGTTATATGCAATAATGTCAGGAGGCCTGTTGCAACCTTATCTTTTCTTCATATGCCAAATCAGTATGCTTTTCAGTATGTTTCTATCATTCTTCTTGTAACATTGTTTTATTGTTTCCTTCAGATATTTATATCTCATTTGAAGTCTGTCACATACTGAGCATAAATGTGTTTTTGGGTTCGGTTCATGAAAAACTGATTCATAAACTCTTCAACTTACATGATTCTCTAGCTTGTCAGGTAAAGTAATATGGCTCAGTAAGTAAATTTCTCAGACTTCTGTCTTGTGTAATGGCTCTCATAGGTTGGAATGGAGATAATGTGTTTTCAAGGATCTTCACTCTTGTGTTCAGAAAATTTTGATACTGTACCTCTTATGTATTCTGGTGGTAATCCAGAAACCTGTGATCTTTTCTTTTGAATAACAGTTTCAATAAAGGCCTTTCTTTCGCCACAAGTTTCCAGAAACAAGTTTTGCAAACTGGTTCTTGGTTTCCACCCATATTTACATTGTACCTTACAGTGATCTGTCTAAATCTATGTTTATTAGGATCTTCTGTCCATATTCTTGTACTAGGGACACTCAAATTTTGCGACTCGCCAAAATTTTTAAAATGCTTAAAATTAGGGAATAAATGTATACGAAGACATATTTGATTAATTTAAATACTTTTTGACACACCATCTACTCGCGAAATTTTGAAATTCCCCTCTATATACAAATTTTTAGGTTCACTCGCGAAATTTATCGCATATAGCAAAAAGATCACATATTCTTGTTATCAAATTTCGGTTAACGTTTTTTGCTTCCAGCTTAAGCTTTGTTAAGTGCCGTGGGAGTCTGTTAGCACGGTATTGGCTATCTTGTCAGCGTTCGATCGATAACAACAGCAGTCTGCAGTATCGGCGGACCAGCGAAGCCATTGAACCAGCGAGATAGGAGCGCTCATATCCGGTATGCGCTGCGCACGCATTCTGTTACTACCCTAAGTAACTTCTTCTACGCGTATCCCACTAGTTCCTGTTCACCCATGCGTTCAGTTCGTTTTAACTAGCAGTAGCGTAGTTCTGAAATATCGTACAGCATGCCACCGAAAGTGAGCTTAGATGAGCGGGTAAAGCAATTCTCGCAGGACGGAATGAAGAGGTCGGGAGAAATAATGCTTTGCAGCTTTTGCAATAAAAGAATTCCATATGAAACTTCGGATGCTGTAAAAAAACATATTGCTAGCCAGAAACATGTGGATGCAACGAAAACGCATAAGCGACAAAGAACAATGTTCGAGGCGGCTGAATGTTCAAAAGGAGCAAAGGTATGTAATTTCCACATTTTCTGCATTTATCTACTTCAATTCTGTGACAATTTTTATTTTGTTACTTAGAGTTTGAAACTTGTGTGTAAAGAGGTAAAGGTGTATTACCTATTTAAAATTAAATGCCAGTTTACTTCCTTTTAAAGCACATGTTTTTAGAAATCAGAACATTATTTGGCTAATAGTAAAATATCGTGTGTAGTTGCACTCTTCGCTTAATCGCATATACTTATTTTGCTCAGTTATATGTTTTACATGATTTTATATCATATTTCAAATTTATTTTGGTTTATAACTTGACATCGGGTGTATAACACAACGCTGCTTTAGGTTCGCGGTGATTTAGCCGGTTGTATGACGCACGTTGAGGTACATGTGAGCACGCTCTCACAGATATGAAGTGTAGCATACAAAATACGCGGGTAGGACATAATTTTTAGTTCTGTTAGGCCTGTTGCCGTTGAAAGTTAAAGCCTCCGATATCACCAAAGAAGTTAAAGGGGGCTATAAAAATGAAAAATAAGGCAACAAAAGACATGTTATAAATAGGAACATAAACTGCAGCATTTTAATCTCAAAGAATCAATCTTAGAGATTCGCTTTCAAGATTTAACACATTTAAAAAGACATTTTGCAAAAGTTCTGGTCTATGCTTATATGTTTTCTTTTCTACTTTTACCAGGCTGCCAAACTGGATTTTGTCACTTCCACGGTTGAAATGATGATTTCAACCAATATTCCATTGGAGAAGGCAGATCACCCAGCCTTCAAGGAATGGGTGAAGAAGAACGTTATTGGCGGTGGAGACCTTCCAGGAAGCAATGTTCTCCGTAGAGAATATTTACCTCTCTTGGCAAACTCCAGGAAGGAAAAAGTTGTTGCAGCCCTACAGAACAAGAAGGTTGCTGTTATGGCTGACGAAACAACAGACAAGATGGGCAGGGCAATTTTCGTTGTTCTGCTGTCTACAGTGGAGCCCTCCAGATCGCAGGAGCAATATGTGGCTGCTGTCACTTCACTGGAGGTAGTGAATGGACGGTCCTGTGCTCAAACAATTACCGAGGCACTACGGAACACAGGGGTAAACTTTGACCAAGTAGTGGCATTAGTAAGTGACTCAGCCAGTTATATGACCTCCTGTTATGCTGGGTTATCACTTCTCCTGCCAGATGAGTCCCTACATATTCAGTGCTGGGCACACAAAATAAATCTGATTGGTGTGGTGATGAAGGACTACTTGTCATCGCTAAATAAACTAGTCATTTCAGTCAAGCAGACTTTTCTGCATGCCCGGAAAAAAAGACATGCATTTCGGCAATTCATGCAGGAGAAAGGATCTGCAGCAGGAATGTTTCCAATTCCAGTGGCCACAAGATGGAATTCCTGGGTGGAAGCAGTTGAGTGGATGGCAGATAACTGGACCGTTCTTTTTGATTTTTATTGCTCCATTGGTGGCAGAGAGTCATTTACTGCAGCATCTTCACACCTGCAGAATATTACTGATTCTGAGCTACAGATGCTTTATGTGCAAGCTCTGTTTGTGAAATCTTTAGCTTCAGTGATGAAGCAATTGTTGCTCAGTCTGGAAACAAATTCCAAACCGATGGCTGCAGAAGTGTATCCCAAACTTCAGAATTTGAAGAAGCGCTTACAAATAGTTGCTGCCGGAACTTTCAGTAACAGAGTTCAGGAGGAGCTTGATGCCCTGAAAGGAAATCTCAGGGGAAGTTCGATGCAGGACATAAAAATTGCAGCAGGCCATATGCACACCAAGCTGGACAATCTTATGTTGGGGGACCCTGCCCGTGCATTTTTGGAGCCTGTGGCTGCACTCTTCTACAGGCAGAATGTGCTGTCACAGCCTGCTGCAGGAGACGAGCTGAAAACCCTTTTCCACAAAGTACCATCAATGAAGGGTATTCCCATCGATGAAGGACTGCATGCTTACAGGGATCTTCAGGATATTCTGAAGAGCAATGTAAATATATCAGTAGAAGATGCTCTTCATGCAATGCGTGATGATCATCAACTTTTTGTTGATGGTGCCTTAAGGGCGCTGTGGGTTCCTGTCTCAAACATGAACTGTGAAAGGTTTTTTTCCAACTTTTCGTGTGTGTTGACGGACCTCAGAACAAATCTCACAATCATAAACTTGGAGATGCTATCAGCTTATAATTATGAAAGTAAACCATAAGAGTGTGTGTAAATTATGCTTGCTATTAGCGTTTTTATATTTTAGATTGTATAAATTAATTATGCATTTATTAATTATGCATTTATTTCTATTTTGTAGGTATTTTGTAGGTGAGTTAATATCCAAGAATTACCGTATCCAAGAATTTTCCTTTCTAACTCAGGAATTTTACCTTCTCACTCAAGAATTTTCTCCCTTATTACTCAAGAATTTAGCAACATTTTATTCAAGAAATTTGAGTGTCCCTATCTTGTACTGGCCTTATTTTTAAGTTTGATCAAATTGGAAATGTGTATAACACATTTATCGAAGCTCTCCATTCTCCAATAGTGTCAGTAAAGTTCTCTCCTGCATTCTTCTGTTAATTTCTCTTTATACTTAATTCTGAGTGCATCAAGTGGTTGTATACTTCTTTCTTTAACCAAAAGCTTTATAATAAAACTAATGTTCTCAATTTTGCTGAAGGTTCGATTACTTTTTCAATACTTTAATATTAGACATTATTCAATTCACAAAATTTAAACCAATATTATTCAATACCTTACCAGTTAGAATTGTGTAAGGCCTGACTTAGCTAATTTAACGCACAGGCAGAAAATCGGACAAGTCAAGCAATTCTAACTTAATCATCTTTACACGCGCATAATGCTTAGTTTTCCCAGTAGTCCGAAAATGATTGTTGCCATATCCCACTTAATTATTTGGCTATACACAAATGTGCAGAATTGAGTTCTAAGCAATAATATACTAAAAACTTAAAAAATCTATTTTGTGACTTGATCAACTTAACACATGCACGCGAGAATTATCAAATGTTTCTTTATTTGTTATAGCACAAAATATAAATATTATGTTTTGCTTCTGGGTAAGCTATGTTTTGTGTGATAGCATTGGTAAGTAATACTTCCAATACAACTTTTAAGAGATAAATTTCAATAGTAAAATAAATTATGTGTAAACTTGTACTATAGCAAAAAGTAACAAGTATTAATTTAAGAATTTTAGTTTAAGTAATGATTGATGTTGTTAATTTGCAATGAATCAAGAATATATTTACTTTATTTTTAGGTTAAGATTAAGATTAGTAACTGAGCATATTAAGGGCTGTAAACTATTACAGCAATCTGTTTCCATTCCCAAAATCAGTTTAAAGGGGTCCCAGTCTACTAAAAGATGTGGCTGCAAAAAGCTTTATTAGCTTCTTATAGTAATAAAAATTGATGGCAGTCCATTTGGTTATAAACTCTAAATTTATACTTTCATAAATTGGCATAAGAAAAATAATCTGATGTGAAACATTTGCAGCAGCAATATTCCCCCTGTTAACAGATCTAGGAAAATTCCTTCCTATTCACTATGATCTTTCACTTAACAAATACCTGAAAAAATAACTATACAGTAAGTATGCTACAAAACTTGGCCATCAGGTTCATGGTCCGTCACCTGATCACGTACTGAACACTTGGCTAGCAGTCACATGGCCCATTACCCAATCATATGTGCGTGGACATCAAATAAAATCTCAAATCACATTAACAATTATCAGAATAAACACAGGATTGTATACATTTATTGTGCACCATACCCCAATTTTTTGATCAGGCAAGGGGGTTTCATGAACGAAATTGAGTTTGTGTGTAACGTAATATTGGTTGTGTTGTGATGACACATGACCATGTAAACGAAACCATGCTTCGTTACTGAACAGTATTAATCATGGATCGATTGCTCCATCAATAGTATTCCTCAAAATCCAGGTACAGAAATTTACCTGACTCTGGTGATCACATGACAGCAATTTAGATAGATACTTTATTTCACTGCTTAGGGTGTGGCCCGGTGGCAGCGCTGTCAATGTAATAATACAGGGTGTATATAAATGAATATCAGGGTTTTAACTCTTTATAATATTTATTACATTCAACTTACAGTTATGAATGATATGTCAAATGAAAAAGCAACTCAAACACTTTTACCAAGAAGCTTATAAATGTTCAATGTGACTACCCTTTGTCGCACGGCACACATCAAGTCTATAGCCGAGTTCTTCCCAAACGTTGATAAGTGTGTATTCAGTAATTGTAGCAACAGCTGGTTCAATCCGGTTTCTTAATTTAGGGAGGTCAGCTGGTAGCGGAGGCACGTACACACAATCCTTGATGAAGCCCCAAAGGTAAAAATCACATGTCGTTAGGTCAGGAGAATGTGGAGGCCATGCATAGCAAGCCCTGTCATTGGGGCCCTTGTGGCCTATCCAGTACTCGGGTACAGTGACATTCAACCAATCGTGTACTTTGTTATGCCAGTGAGGTGGTGCACTATCCTGCTGGAAAATGAAGTTCTCTGGCTCATTTTCTTCCAACTGAGGGAAGAGCCATTGCTCTAGTGTATCAAGGTAAGAAGTGCCAGTTACAGTAGGTTCACCAAACACGAAAGGCCCATAAACTTTTGTCCAGGATACAGCACAAAAAACATTCACTTTAGGGGAGTCTTGTTGCATTTGTACCATCTTGTGAGGACTTTCTGAGCCCCAGATGCGCACATTATGAGTGTTAACATGTCCACTGAGGTGAAAGGTCGAGTCATCACTGAAGACAACAAGATCCACAAAATCGTCATGAAACAATATGTCGTTTGTGAATTTGGCAAGTAATCCGCGGTCTGTCGGCTTTAGAGCCTGTAATGACTGTAAACGGTAAGGACGTAGCTGTAAGCGTTTTCTTACAACTTTCCAAACAGTTGACACAGGAACTTGTAATTCACAACTAGCCTTCCGGACTGATTTCTTTGGGCTATGAGTGAACGACTCTCTCACTCGCTCAACAGTCTCTTCACTTACTCCTGGTCGTCCCATGCTCTTCCCTTTACAAAGGCAGCTAGTATCTTCAAACTGATTATATCATCTACGAATGTTTTTATCACTAGGAGGATCACAACCGAACTTACTACTGAACGCACGTTGCACAGTAACTACAGATTCGGTCTTTGTAAACTGCAAAACACAAAACGCTTTCTGTTTACTAGTCGCCATCTTTGCTACTACCGCTGTCTAGCGGATTGCGGCAGAAATATTGCATGCACATGCGCACTTGTGCCAACAAACAAAACTGTTTGAGTTGCTTTTTCATGTGACATATCATTTATAATTGTAAGTTGAATGTAATAAATATTATAAAGAGTTAAAACCCTGATATTCATTTATGTACATCCTGTACAATACAATTGAGTTAAATAAACAATAATGTGAGTAATACCTTGTTAAAATGCCAATGACATCATAGTATACTAATATATACATAATTGTAACAACAGTAATAATAATGCAATGTTTTTATTAACTATCCTGACTATAAATCATTCTTCTTTAGTCTCTTTTTAAAACTATTTACAGTTTGAGGCAAAGTCTCCAGTAAATCTGCAGGTATTTTGTTCCATTCATTTATTGTTCTATTTATGAAGGAAAATTTACCTATGTCTGTTTTCTGTTCCCTATTTCTTATTTTTTCCGAGTGATCATTCCTCCCACAGTATAATGGCTTTAATAATCGTTTGGATATATCTCTCCATGCAGGTTCCCCCTTATAGGCTCTAAAAATTGCACATAGCCTTGCTCGTCTCCTACGTTTTTCTAGTGTTTCCCAGGAAGTAGCAGTGCTGGTATGATTTTCGAATTGTTTACTTCTGTCTACAAATTTAGCTGCTCTTTTTTGAACTCTCTCTATTGCCAGTTTTTGCCCCACCCGATACGGATCCCAGCATGCAGCACTATATTCTAATATTGGTCGAACTAAAGAAATGTATGCCAAATTTCCATTGCTGCATTTTAAAATCCTCATTACGAAATGCAATGCTTTCCACGCCTTCCGAGTGATCGAGTTTACATGTTCCGCCCACTCCAATCTTTGATTTAGTGTTACCCCTAAATATCTGGTGCTATTTACTCTGAGTATTTTCTTATTGTCTAATTTATATGTTACGTTTTCTACTATTTTTGCCCTTGTAAATATAATTGGTTTACATTTGTTTGGATTTATCTCCATTTTATTATATTTTGCCCAGAGTTGAATTTTGTTTAAATCTTCTTGTAGATCTATTGTGTCACCTTTACCACTAATATTTCTATAGATTATACAATCGTCTGCAAATAGGTGAATCTGAAATGTTATCCCTTCCCATAAATCATTTATATATGCTAAGAAAAGCAACGGCCCGATCACGCTTCCCTGAGGCACCCCAGAAGTTACATTTGTAGGAGATGATAATTTATTTCCCACCCGTACTCTTTGAGTTCGTTCGCTCAAGAATTCCCAAATCCAAGTTATCACTCTGTTGTTTATTTGCAGATTACAAAGTTTTTCTATTAGTCGTCCATGAGGTACAAGGTCAAACACTTCAGAAAAATCAATTACTATCACATGTACTTTTCCACCCGCGTCAAGTGTATCGGCTACATCCTGACAAACAGCTACTAGTTGACTCTCACAAGAATGTCTGTTCCGGAAACCATGTTGGCCTTCAAAGAGCCAATGCGTTTTATTCTATTCGCATCTTAAATATTGTGTTATAAGATGCTCAACTTGTTTGCTTACTACTGATATCAAACTAAATGGCCTATAGTTTGCCGCATTTGTTCAATCCCCTGCTTTATAAATGGGCACCTGGGCAACAGTAACCTGTATGGTTTGAGTTTTAAAAGTTTTGTTGTTTTCCATGCTGAAGCTTTCAAAATGTCAGTTTCTTGTGCAAGGCACTAAAGAGATTTTCAAGGTGATCGTTCTAACATTTATCTGGCTTCATCTAATTTCCGCTCTATAAGCACATGCCTGTTTACTTTCTTTTCCTATCACAAATTGATCCTGTATCCCTAAATTTATTTACAGGCAAACAAACAGCCTCTCTATTCGGAACATGCATGCCAGGAAATTTAGTTTCAAATTGTCTTACAACTTCCTTACAAGATGATGTAAGCACATACATATCTTACATAAACACTCTTTGTGGTACTGTATACTGCATTTTGAAAGCACTTCAAGCAGCAATACTAAACACTTCTAAACATTCCTAATGTTATTCACGTGTGAACTGGACTAGAACAGAAGTAAGACTGACGCATGTGTGACGACAGAACGGATTTAGGACACATACATAGGGAAAGGCAGTAAAGGTCACACAGGCTGTACTTCTGGCAGCCAAGTTTTGTAACAAACGTACAATATTATCAGACACATAATAATCATTCAAAGATTAAGTGCAAGAACATTTGTACAGAGCTGAACTAAAGCTAGACATTTGGACATCATTCTACTTTATGGTACATATTAAAATTTAAAACAAAACTGCATGCAATCTGGCATCATTAAAAACTCTCACTTAAAGCCAAAAACTATAACAAAATTTAAACATTTCTTATAAATACTGATATAAATCAGAAAAACTTGCATCAAACCATTATGAAAGTTTAATACCACGATGCATGTTCATTTGTTCGTCTTTCCGAACCTACAATTCAAGGTCATGCTACAGCCTTGACCATTGCTCTGTTCAGCAGCAGCTGGAGAAGTTTTCCCCATAAAAAGATAATTCTTTGGGGTCAGCCTGTTCTAAGCAATGGCTAAAAAGTTTTAAAAATCCACATATAGTTCATATTTTTCATGCAAAGTTTTCAGAGCATGCTTCCTCTGTATTTCAGCAAGGCAAAGCAACAAAAGCTTTCCTTAGTATTTCTGCATAGGTAATAATGAGAAAACAAATTGCTGTCACAGAAGGCCTAAATGTGTTATTAGCCACTTCTGTGAGGAAATAATATAATAAATGAGTTACAGAATATCAAAACCTGCATATTTGTTAAGAAAGGTTCTTTAAGTTTATCAAATAACTATAACAGCCTTCTTAACAACAAAGTTACAGAATATTCTTCATAGTTCCCAAAACATGTTCCAAACATTAGAGTATATGAAATGCATAGTATCAAAACTAGAGAGTGCGCTTAGAGTATGTAAAGACTGAAGTTAGCTGCAAACAGCATGTGCTCTCCACACTGGTTTTTGTACAGAGAAAACAAAGCAGGGAGGTGGGAGCAGTAGCCTTACTTGTCATGAGCAGACAGTGAGTGTACAGACCTTGCCCTCCCTAATGCCAACTAGCCCTGTAGCACCGATAACTTGAAATCTCTAAAACAATACTCCATCTGCTCCCTAGTCACATAACTCCCTGCCCTTTAATGCCCAATACAATTTCAGATTTAAACTGCAGACCATATTTGAATACGGGTAACATTAGAGTAAAATTTATTGTGCCCTAGCTGCCTCCATAAAATAAAATACGTTTTAAATTTGGACTCCAATCAGATCTTAAACATGGAGGCGAGAATTCCCAGAACTTGTTCTAAAATATTAAAGCAAGTGCAGTTTATAAAATCCTAGCTGACCAATCAGATTAAAACTAAGTTAATGAATGAAATTAATGAAATGATGCTCCAAAGTTCTTGGAGCCCATGGAGCTTAAAGCTACTTGACATTTGTCTTCTCAGGATAGGGGAAAACCCCCCAAAAAACCTTATCTGGGTGATTCTCTGTGAGATTTGAACTCGAGACCTGAAGAATGTGAAGCAGACATGCTACCACCACACTATCCAGGCAGGCTACATAAATATTGTCTTTTCTTTTAACATTTGATTTGAAGAAAACATTTCCTGAGTGACATTGGGTTATTAGATATGGCATATGGACATAATTCTAAGACTGAAATGTGCAGTTGGCACTTTTTCTGCTTTCATGATGTAAGAGACTTGAAATGGACTATCTCTAATGGTGACTATGTACTATATTCCACTCATGGGTACATCTCTGAAAGGAATTATTGTTGAATCAGCAACACAGCAATAAAAGAGTTGAAGTGTGGCTCAGATTCTGACATATCAGCAAGGCTTACAAATGCCTTAGGAAAAAAGTTCTTGTGCCATGAATGCTCTATCATGTTAGAATGATTTAGGTGATTAGGCCTCTGATTGTCTACTATTTGTCTAGTTAATACATGTGCAGTTTGACTACTTCCTTTTTAGAACCCCTATAATTGTCAGCACATCCTCCTCAATAATTTTTGCAGAGTTGCAACCTCTAAACATCACCATCTGTTTCTATAGCGACTTTCTCTCTATACAACATGTGAATTCGAAACTGGCAACTAAGACTCCACTTGGAGTCCAAAAGTGACTTGTCATGTTCTTAAATTCAGGATTGCTGTTGGTCTTGAAGGATAAGAATAGAAGTTTCCCTTTTCTGGGGCATGGAATCGGATTTATGAGTCATTAGTTATGGCTAGAACACATTTCCTTTGTCAATAACTGCATTTGCATTCATTAAACAGCCTTTATATTGTGTTGTATTTTTCAGCTGACTTCAAAATACAAATTTTTAATAGTTTTCTTAAGTCATTTATATCAGAATTATAAAATTTTCTCTTTTCTTTCCTATCCCCAACTTCAGCATAGCAAATTTAGTTTTATGTTACTTATTGGCATTGTTTTGTGGTAAGGAATGCCAGGACATTTCTCTCCTTAAATGCAGTTTTGTTTAAGCTGTAATGGTTAAATAATCATTTCAGATACCAAAAAGTGGGAGTACAGTGGCTTTGGGAATTGAATCAACAAAGGTGTGGTGGTATTCTTGGTGATGAAATGGGCCTTGGAAAAACTGTCCAAGTGATAGCATTTCTTGCTGGGCTGAGCTACAGCAAATTAATGTCACGACAGTGTGGGTAAGCGTTCAGTTTGTACTTTTGTACTTTTACACATATGTAGTTAAGGTGAGAGATCAACCATTTTGAAAAATCTTATTGATGTTCACAGAAATTCTATAATAACAAAAGTTTTTGAGAAGCAATTGTTTTGTGAATTGCCTTCAGCTCGTTATTTTATTTATTTTTTCTTTCTCTACACATACTATGCACATAGGGTACAGAAAAGACATTGTATTGTACCCAAAAATCTGATACCGAGATTTCACTGGAAATGTTTTAGGACCCCCAGATAAAAACTAAAAGCAGTTTTAGTAACATGTCCATTTGTGTGTGCGTGTGCGTGTGCGTGCGCGTGCACGTGCACGGTAGCTCAAAAACAAAAAGCTGTTTAAATACCAAACTAGGTATTTAAGTTGAGTATCTTCCAAGGATGTGACACAAAGATTTTCAAGAAAATCCCCCCACTCTTAACTACCCTTTACATGGAGGATTGTTTGAAAATGTTGAATTTCTCAAAAATAGCTCAAACGATTTTGATTAAAATATGGTACATTAAATATATTTATATTGCAAATAAAATGTATATCTTGAATTTTCTGGGAATAGCCTCTAAAGAACACTTTATTCTGAATGGATTTTGTTCAAGTTTGCACAACTGGTAGAGAGATAGACAAAAACCTACTACACAAAAAATGTAGATCTCATTAAACCACATAATCTATGTCATATACTTTTTTTTTTCTTTTTTGGTGGAATTGACCATCTCTGAGATATTCCATGTTGTTTGTTTCAGATTTATTTGCATGGAAAAGCACTCTGCTGGAAAACTGTTATCTTTTTCATCAACTTGTACCACTTACATATTTTGATTAATAATGTAAATTTCAACTTTTCTCATTCTGTTCTATAATTC
Organism: Hymenopus coronatus; assembly: GCA_030762935.1. Lineage (NCBI taxonomy): Eukaryota > Metazoa > Arthropoda > Insecta > Mantodea > Hymenopodidae > Hymenopus > Hymenopus coronatus. The sequence continues at coordinate 101,148,799 of CM060888.1, read as the reverse complement.
CATACTGCTGATATTACTATTTCAATGTTTTAAATATACTAGTGTCTAAAAGCTAAGTATAATTCAATATTTTGTTACCAAACCTTCAGAATGACACAAAACTTGTACAAATAAATTTCACATGATCTGATATGCAAAAGAGTAACAAATATAATATAGTTTTGCTATATTGTGGCCTAAGAACAACTTTTTACACAGTTACAAAATCTGACCATCACTTCCACAACAATCGATGGTGCTGGGTAGTTACTATGGGACATGATTGCCCCTCATGGCTACACAGACGGTGCAGTACTGTGGTATGCTCTCTATAAAGTGGTTGAAAAACTCTGCAGCCAATTGTTCCCATTCCTTACAAAGCTCATGGCAGAACTCTGGAACTGTCCTTGGTAGAGGCTGGCAGGCTGCAACTTATCTTCCTAATGCATCCCAGGCATGCTCTTTAGCGTTCACATCCAGGTTCCTCAGTGGCCATTCTGTGAGCGAGGTAATTTCTTTCTCAAGATGGTCGTTCAAGTGGAGTCTAAGGAGATGTCCTTAAAGATAATTGTAGACCAGGTGCACCTTTGAAAAGTTGCACATGTGGTTGGAATATCTTGTCTCTGTACCTCTGGACATTTCACAATACCATCTTCGAAGATGCGGATCTGTGCATCCACTGAATGTTATGTCTACCTATACGAGTATGCCCCAGTAATAAATGGTTTGTTTTCTGCAAATTAATGGGATTCCATGTGCTCTCCAGATTATTTTAGATGGAAATCATTGGTCAAACTGAATCTGGAATCATCTGTAAACAGCAGGTTTCTCTATTCATCCAAGGTCCATTGTGTGTGCATGCTTGCTTGCTTGCATATGCGTGTGTGAGATAAAATCATTCTTTTTGTTTCCCAGTATTTAGAAACTAGTTCTTGATTTTTGAAAATTTCACATAGTTAAGTGGTCAATGTTCATCAAGTCATCTTGACCAAATTTAAAGCACTGTAGGGAAGACATTAATTCAATTTTGAACTCTCAGACAATCGTGACCTGTAATTAATCTGAACATTTCAACAGATGATTTTCTTGGTAGATCTGGAATCAATTAAAGTTTATTTTGGAGATCCTTCCAATTAAGTTTTTCAGAGGAAGTAAGATATTTATCATAATTGATTGTGAAAATGTTTTTAATAAACTTTTAACTGTTTCCTAGGGAATATTTTCTTTTGTTGTTTGAACAATCTTGGAATCCTTCTTAGCCAACATATCCACTCACCCATTCCCAGAAATTCCACAATAGAAATGAATCCATTGGAAAACTATACATTTATTTGGGGAGTGCTAAGCCATCAGGAGGTAGGACATACAGTGAGAGAGAAATTTGAAAGTAAGAGTGATATAAGTAATTTTGGGAGTGGAGTTGGACATATATCAGACAATCATTGGTCTTTTTGGATTAAGAGGTAAAAGAAAGAAGGAAAAGGAAGAAAAGATTAACATGGTTGTGCTGGGATGTGAATTTTAATAATGTTCATAATTGGAGGAGTGGAAATGAAACCTGGACCTCAGGTATGTCAGGAAGTCCTGGAAAAAATGTTAACTAAAATGAATACAATGGAGCAACAATTAAGCAATAAAATGACTCTATAGCAGAAGAAATAGAAGAAACAAAGGAGAGAGTTCAGTAATTTCAAGAGAGATAGATCATTTGAAATCAAGAGTGGAAACAGTAGAAGAGAGAAGCAGAAGATTTAATTGGTCTTTACAGGAGCAAAGGTGAGAAGAGGGAAATGGCCTGTGAAGAAAGTGGAATTAATTCTCAGAGATAAATTAGAAGTGGAACTAAAGGGATGAGAAATAATGGAGGCTTTTAGGGTGGGAAGGACTGGAGAGAGACTGATAATATATTAGTTGCATCAATACAAAGAAAGTGATAGGCGAACACATGGATATATGGAGAAGAGGTCTGCACAGCGACCTAAGTCAGAGACAGGAGCAGCCTGTGTCAATGATGTCGCACAAGAAAGTCTCACTGGAGAAGAGCTTATTACATGCTGTGAGTCAGCTGATTGGAGAGAGAAGAACTGCTTAGAACACCATGTGGAAGTATTATGGTGATTGAAGGAATCGGCATGCGTTATGCAGTGTGCACTGTAATAGAAGATGAAATAAAAAGGAAAGAACTGCATATCCAGCTGAGAAGCTATAAGAGACTATAAGGTTTTAGGCATAGAAGGAAGGGGTAGGATTTTGAGGCTGGGATGCTGGAATTGCTAGGGTCTGAGTCTTAAGTTAGGTTAAGTTTGGGATTTTTTCAAGGCAGTGCATCTTCTAGCAGTGGTGGAAACTTGGATTTGAGGTGGTGGTAGCGGTGGCAGTTGTTTTCGTAGCGTTATTGTCAATGTTAAATTACAAGGGTTTGAGTTTATAAGGAAACAAGGAGTTAAAGAAAAAAAGGGCTGGATGTCTGGGGGGATAGGATTATTTTTAGTTTATGAGTGGGCTAGTAGAATTAAAGAAAGAAAGTCGAAAAGAAATGAAATCATTTGGGTAATAATAGAAAAAATGTCATTATGTTTAGCAATAGTATACAACCCACCAGGAAGCTCAAGAAGCTCCCAGTTTCATAATTCTGAACTCTTCCACCAAATAGAGACTGAAATGAATGAAATATGGGATGAATATCCAGTGGTAGAATTTATGATGGTAGGAGATTTTAATGGAAGGGTTGTGAAATTGGTAAAAGTAATTCAAAATCTTCTCGGGCTTCTAGCCAGGTAAAAACTTCAAGCCAAGTTTTTACCTGGCTAGAAGCCTGAGAAGATTTTGAATTAATACGTTGCCAGGAAAGCTTCAGTTCTTATTTTGGGTAAAAGTATTCTAGAGATTTTGAAAGAAGGAATAAAGACAGAGTGATAAATGAATAAGGGTTGAAGTTAATACATTTTTGTGAGAATAATAATTTTATGATATTAAATGGGTGCTGGGGAGAGGATACACAGGGGGAATATACTCTGGTAAATACTAATGGACAGAGTGTTGTTGATTAATATTTGTGTGATGAGGTTTGGGCAATATAGTATGTAATTTTAAACTGTTAAATGTGGTAAGTAATAGTGCACATTTTCCATTAGTTATTTATTAGGATTAACATAGGTAACAAATGAAGAAGCAATAATTACATTATGCAGTTTAACTGTGCAAATTGAGAGGGAATGATAGGAGAGATGAATTTAGTAGCATTATTAACTCATTAATGGTGATAGAGAACAATATGGAGCATTTTGGAATTTGTTTTAAGTGGGCAGGTGATAACATGAAGTTAACAAATAGAAAGGTTGTTAGCAAGTATAATGACTGGATTGATATGGAATGCAGAAATCTTAAAAGGGTGTTAAAGGAAGCTGCAATTAAATGGAGAGTGCGCTGAATTATCATGGAAGTTGAAGGTGATGTAGTTATCAATACTTCTCCACAGTATTTAAGAACTGGCCTTGTATATGTATCATATGGAGTATTTAATTTAGACCTTCAATAATTCCATTTAGTCTTTTTAATATCTTAACACAGTTGGTTGCTTTATCTTTAATTTTCTCAATATGTTTTTTCCAGGTTAATTTTTTTGTCAAACAATATTCCAAAATATTGAGCATTTTCTGTTCTGGTTAATTGGGTATTATCATAATTTTAGGTATTATTGGGTTGTTCCTTTTGTAGGCAACAGAGCTGAAAGTTACTTTTCATAGTGATTAGTTTAATAGGTTTTTAGAACACCATTGTTTAAGTGTATTTAGAGAATTTTGAACATTTTGTCTTTAAAATTTCAAGTTTGTCTGATTTCCAAATTACTAAATCATTTGCATACAATGCAGTGTTGATGCCTGTTTGTTGAAGTGTTTAGGCAGATCATTTATATAGATATTGAATAGAGGGTGCTATGTACTGCATCCTGAGGTAAACTTAGTTGGGCTTTTTGAATCTTGATAATGTTGAACCATAAGAAGTTGCATAACATCGTTCTAAGACAAATTCTGATATCCAGTGATGAAGATATTTTCTTTAATTCCCATTTGTTGTAACTTCTTGATAAGAGTACATCTCCATACTATGATTTCAAGATCCAATGTTGATGTTGCTGACTCCACTGTGAATAGGACCTGATGTGAGCTCGAGTGAGTAGGACACCACTGCTGGCTCTCTGAGTCCTTGTACAGGCACATGACAAACATTTTCTGTGTCTTGGAACTGTCACCAAAGGTGACACTGATACTTTGTAGGACAATCAGGGCTGGAGAGACTTTGTCTGATGTGCTTTTAGATGGCCAATTATTGTACCCTTCAAAACACGGTCCAGTTGGCCTCTTTGTGACCTGTTGGTGCTGTCCTGCAAACACTTTGCCAAGAAACTACCCTATGTGGACAATTACAGAACAATAACTGGGTCTGATACTCTGGTCTTGTTCATCTTTGTAGTATGTTTATTTGAAGGTGAAGATACCTCTTCCTTATGCACAGAGCACAATCAAGATGAGGCATGCACTATGATAAAGTTTAATGGTACTCATTTACCATTTTTCCTTTCATTTCTTTGTTTTATGAATTAAAGAAACTACCCTATGTTCACAATGAGAAAACAGTAACTTGTCAGCTGTACTGGGTCTGATAACTCTAGTTTGTTGGCCTTTGAAGCATGTTGATTGATGTTTGGAGGAATTTAATAAAAGTGATGGTCAAATTATATGTGATATTAATTTGTTGAGTCGATATTTTTACATTACGTCACTTACTCCAAAGAGCAGTTTAGAAATATAAAACTAAAACAAGAAGATAAATCAGCAGTAGCATTTCACTTCTGGAAAGATAACTATAATCTAGATCCAAATCCAAAATTACTAAAAACCATGTCAGGCCATAATGAACCCACAACCTGGGAAAACATCCTCAAATCGAAAAACAAAGATCACCCAATAAACTTTGAAATCCTGCCAGTAGACAGCATGTTGCATGATTCAAATTGATTCATGTATAATTTGGAGTATTTTAGAAATGTTACATTTCAGATTATTAGTAAGTAGAAATTTCAATGATCACTCACCTTAGCAGCTTTTCATTCCAGTCTACCAGAAAACATTAATGTAAATAGTGTGTTACGATTATAATTATAATAAAAATGATGATTATTAAAAATATGTATGGTTATATATGCATTTATATTTTTTTAGGTTTCGAGGTTTAGGGCCATGCTTAATTGTTTGTCCCACAACAGTGATGCATCAGTGGGTTAGAGAATTTCATACTTGGTGGCCTCAGTTCAGAGTGGCTATTTTACATGAATCTGGTTCGTTTTATGGTAAGGAACTACATGTATTGTATTATTTTATTTGCTTTATCATTTAATAATATTGCTATATCTCTAAATGTCACTCAGAATTGTATTACTATAGGCTCTGGCTGTGAAAGCTTATGCCATTATTTATTCTTACAAAAACTTATTCCTGTATGTACTTCATGTTAATCAAGAATCAGATTAACATGCATGATTTTATTTCATGTTTTCTTTTAAATGCAAAAGAATAACGATATATACAGGCTAAATAAATTGTCAAATCCTCTAAGAGCTGGTCGCTATGGGACGGCTTTGATATTTCATTCTCTTTGCTTAACCAGAATAAAAAAAATAAAAGAATAACATTATCCCCGTTTAAGAAAAGTAAAAGCTGTAGAACATTTAAACTAATATGAAGGAATACCTTGGAAATAGTTAACTCCACAAAAAAATGTTTCTGATGTAACTTGTCTGCTTTATTTATATTTTTTGTGCTGTAAGATTTTGTCTATCTCTTACGGTTTACCTGTTATAAAAATCATCCAGAATGAAGAGGACTTCAGGGGCTATTCCCAGAAAATTCAAGATATGCATTTCAGTTGTCTTGAAAATATCTATAATATACAGCATTTTTATCAAAATTGTTAAGGGCATTTTTTGAGAACCACAATGTAGCCATAATGTGACAACCTGGAGTTAATTCAATTCATTCACGAGAAATTGTCATTACAAATTGTGGTATTTATCGTTGCTAAAGTGTTGTGCATACATATTAAGTAACAGCATTGGTTATATGGCTAATATAATGCATATCAGAAGTGAAAATGATACTTTTATCCGCTGATCCCATTAGGAATATTAAATATTTTAATAATAAAATATTAAATAACTTATATTTGTGAAGCCATGATGTTATGTTTTGTAACATTAATTTAAAAAAATCCAAGTAAAGATAGTTTTGCATGTGAAAGGAATAGATATTAATGTGTTTATTTTAAAGGAATGGTGCAAGGAAAAGATTTATGCTTATATAACGCATTTAAAAAGTAGACAGACATTTTATTATCCACTGCAAAGCATCTAGAAGCCACAGTGTCATAATACATTTTGTATACATTAATTTTAAAGATGTAAGGAAACAATAATTCCAAAATGGCTATCGATAATATTTTTATAGATATGTCTAAAAAGGAGTACCATGAAATACAACCCTTTGTTAATGGACTTTCAGACCATGATGGACAATTCATCAAAATTGATTATTGTACACCCAATTCCAAAAAAACAAACCTCGTAACCAGCTTTAGAATTATAAATAAAGAAAACATAGAGTGTTTTAAAGCTAAACTCTCCGAGGAATTGTGGGAAGAAATGCATAAACTAAATAATGTAAATGATAAATTTAACTCCTTCTTAAACACTTTCGTAAGAATTCATAGTTCTAGTTTTCCACTCCATGTAAAGAAAATTAATAACAATTCTAAAAATGACTGGCTAACTCAAGGTATAAAAATGTTATGTAGATGTAAAAGAGAACTTTATTTAGCAACTAGAGAAAGTAAGTGTGATAGACACACTATAAAATGTACTGCAGATTTCTAAAAAGGGTTATATATGCAGCTAAAAAACTTTGTTATGAAAATCAAATACAGTCCTCCCACAATAAGCCTATAAAAGAAATTAAAGCAAACCAAGTAACCATAAATGATCCCCAGCAGATAGCAAATGCATTTAATAAATATTTCAGTCAGGTGGCAGAAAATTTTCTTGATAAAGAAACAGCCTAAGAGAGATCCAAATTTGTACCTTCAGGAATCCTATATGGAAAATTTTACATCCTGTATGTGAAAATTGTGTGTGTGTTTTTTTTTTTTTTTTTTTTTTTTTTTTTTGCACCTGAAAAATAGCAATTTACTACTTTACTCTTGTTTTGCCTTTAATTAGTATTTCACGTTTTCTATTACAGCAGCGTATAGAACTTTTGCAACTTTCCAAACTTCTTTATTTCCTTTGGCCCCAGCAATTTTTATGCTTAACAATTATTGGTAGCTAACATTGTGATGTAAGAGTTAAATTTGTGTTAAGTTAATACATGCTTGAGTATAACGGGTATTCATCCCAGGTCTTAGCTTGTTATCCGACCCTTATAATTACATCTACACACACTTAAGTTACCTAAAACTATCAAAAACATTAATAGCTAACACAAAACTATATTAAAGTGTCTGCCATGACACTTTGACCTTTGAAGCAACATTACCAAGATTGTTTCAGTTTTTATCAATGTAAATTAGAAATACATGTTATTTTGGTAACAGTCAAAATGACGTATGCAGCAGTTTTTTTTTTTGTCTTGAGAGTATTAAGTCACTGTTTAAGTGGAATGTGTTATAATGATGGTATTATTCCTTGAATGTGCCAAATAAGCCATTCAAAAACAAACCATATTATCTGCTGCAGAGTGTTTAGAAGCCACAATGTTTCCTCATACTTTGAATCGACACACTGCACCTGCCATGTTAAAGACACTTACTTATACCAAAAATTATGAAAATATGCATTGTGGGGAAGAAACTCATACAATTTTTCCACTATTGTGCAAATATGAACACAATGCAGGAAGTGGAACTCACTAGGTTGGCACCTGATTGCAGAAAAATCAGTGTATTTATACACACACTAACCTAGACCTAAAATAGCGCATATGAATGACTTTGGTGTGAAACATGTTGGCAGTTCTGTAGATGTGTTTCAATAGCACAGCAAAGCTGCCAAAGCAAATGAAGTACTTTGGTGTGTTTGAATATAAATTGGTTTTGCATTGAACCAAAATGACAAAAACGGATTCTGATGTTCTGGCACTACAGCCCTATGTGAGCCTTGGCCTCCTTCACAACCAATCTCAATGCTTTCCTATCTTTAATTTTTTTTTTTTTCTTTCCATTCTTTCACCTTCATAATCTTTAAATAGTCTATCACTCCATCAATCAATCTCATTCTGGGTTTTCATTTTCTTTTGTTAAATGCAATCTTGCTTTAAATATTCTTAAAGGTATTCTCTTCATCTCCATTTGTTCAAGATGACCCAGTCTTATTATAAAACATACTATATCTTCTCCTTTTATAATTTTATTAATTTCTTCATGTATTCACAACACTGCCTGTTATACTACAGGGTCATACATCCTTCTTATTATCTTACATTCAAATTTTGTTAATGCCTCTTGGTGGGACATTGTGATGTCTAAGTTTCTGCCCCATATATGTGTGGTCTAATCAGATATCAGAATTTTATCCTTCCTAGTTAGCATTTTACTTTTTAACAATTTCAAGTTTGCAAAGTATGCTTTATTCCCTGCTTGTATCCAGTATTTTATTGTAGTGCTCATTCTGTCTCCCCATTGCTTATTATATTTCCCAGATTACAAAATTTGTTGTCCCTTGAAGTACATTCTAATCAATTTCCAAATCCTGTTGTAATGACCAAAAATAGTCTGAGAAATTCCTTAAGCTTTGTATCAGTCTAAAAATAATACATTAATAATTACTAATTTTGAAAATTAAGAAGCTAATAACTGTAATGCATAGTCAAAAGTGGTTGGGAATTTGTAACACTACATCACTGGAAAACACTTATTCTCAACAATTTTCCCAATTGAAAGTAGTTGTTTTTCAGTGATGTACAGTGTTACAAATTTCCAACTAACTTATTATACATCAATAAATTTACAGGTAGTGGAGTAGTAATATGTTTTTCATATGCCTCTAAAGAAACACAAGGCTGTCGGGCAAATGGAACCATTAAATCATGTACCGTTATTCTTATAGCTAACAACAAGCCATGAACAACCTTAGTGTCAATTAGGAGTAAAAACATAGATTACACCTAAACTTCACTCTTGAAATAAAGTAACTTACTTTGGACATGTTTCGATGGCTGTTGCCACCATTTTCAACCTCAATTAGGAGTAAAAACATAGATTACACTCAGCATAGATTACTTTGAGTGTAATCTATGTTTTTACTCCTAATTGATTAGTTACTTCACTGTGCATTCCCATTAATATTTTAACCTTAGTGATATTTGGTATTCTATAACTCTGCTGGTTATTGCAAAGGTTTTAGCGTTCCACATTATTAGGCACCTGAAGTGACTAATTACAACTTTGTAAGCTTTAATGGTGTGTTTGTTTGGACATAGCAGTACCAAATACAGCAAATTGTGATTACTGTTTTCCTGCTCTGTACAGTGAAATATGAAACGAAAATTGCCATTCATATCATTCCAGAACATTATAAAATATACCTGTTGAATATAGTAGGAACAATCCTGTCACGAAAACTAGGAGGCTCACTCCAACTAGTGATCCAAAAGAATTGGAGAATAACATGACTGAATTATGTATTTATTTGTGTTAAGTTAATACATGCTTGAGTATAACGGGTATTCATCCCAGGTCTTAGCTTGTTATCCGACCCTTATAATTACATCTACACACACTTAAGTTACCTAAAACTATCAAAAACATTAATAGCTAACACAAAATTATATTAATTCTAATTCTCTCTGCATAGACCAATTCCATTTTTTCTTAACTTTACTTTTTAAAGGAAATCCCCCTTAACCCTGTTCTATCCACCTTTTCTGCTTCGGTATTCCTTACCCCCCCCCATATATCTATATATCTGTTTCTTGGCAATCAAATTGTATATGCTGTATATCTTTATTCCCTCCACAACAACCTCAACCGCCATCCTGCAAACACCACAATCCCGTCAGTACGTGGTTAAGTTCTCTCCGGGAACAGGGACACGTCTAACACACCTCGGGCTGCCCTCGGCCTGCCAATTGCTCTGGGTCTGTGACATTAACTCAGTGGAATGTCTTTTCTTATCCCTCTTGGTCTCCAAGTGCCAGTTCTTAACCATTCTATTCCCTCCCTTTGTTCACTATTTACGTTATCTATTATTTTTCCTTTTCCAGTTTCCTTTATTAATACAAGGATCAGTCAATAACTAATGCCTTCTGTTTTGTTTTTTTCTCTCTCTTTTAATTTGCAAGAAAATTAAACATTGATTACACAGCATGAAAGCCATAACATTGAGGATTAAAGTGTCATTTTTCATTGTAATCCCCATCCTTTTCCACAATTTTAGTCCACCTTTTAACAAGGCTATGCATTCCTGTGTGGTAAAATGCACAGTCACAAACTTAAATATTAAATTTTCTTTAGTTCTGAATTAGGAAAACACAAGTTAGAGACCTAAAATATAAATTAATATTGCAGAAATGTTTTATACTAAACAGCCAATTAAGCAAAGTAATAACTTGACAGCGGGCCCTTGCAAAATTGAAACAAAAAAAAACAAAAAAAAATGTTCAATAATGGCATAATCTTGGATGGTCAGAAAGATGAATCTGCAGTTATGTTTTCCATACAGGGACTTCAATTGTCTCCCCAAATTGTAGCTAGATGGATTGAGCAGATTTCTAACACTAGAATCTCAATTTATTAGAACCTGAAATTTTGTGAATTTTTTGTTCGAAGAAAGCTGTGATATTTCTCATATTGAACAACTTAGTTTCTGTGGATTTGCTCATAAAGGATAAATCAAAATATTATGTTACATTGTTGTGTGAATGACTGCCTTTAGTCAGCTGTTGAATGTATTGTTAATATGTGACAGCAAAGATGTACTATTGGTTCAAGGATATGAAAAGCACATTCTCATCTGAAATTTATGTAGTTCTCAATAAAATGAAATCAATGAATATTCATTATCATCCTGTTAAAATATTTTTTCATAGTTCTTAACTGAAACTACTTTTTTCCTACAAAGTAATAAAAATTCTGGAGAAAGAATTACTCTTTATACATATGTGCTTCAGGTAATAATAAATCTAAAAAAAAAAAATATAGAAAACCACAAACAGGATAACATTTTTTGATTTGAAGCTGTGAAAACTTACAAAAATGTGTGTGGCTGATTTAGCGAAGAAACACATACCTAATTTTATTCAATCCTTTGGTCACTGTGGAAAGTAAATGTAAATTTTTTGAAAACATGGATTCACCAAAAATTTAAGAGTAATGCTATTCCAATCAAATACACATGTCAAATGAATTTTAGTATTATGAAAGTTTTAAGGTCAGGCAATAGGAACAGAATGTCAACGGAATTGATAAAGGCTGAGATTTGTTTTAGCTCAGTTTAAAGGTGTCATGTCGACTTCTACAACTTAATTCTGTAGTGTAAGTCTGAATCTCCAAGAAGTGCTGTAAGATATGTTTTGTTTATTTATGAACGAATTGATTCCTTCATACTTTTTATTTTAGCCTCTTTTCTTTTTTAAAAAAAAAAAAAAATTCATTAAAATTATTGTTTACCAAGTCTCCAGGTTTGGATCCAATCCAAACTGACAAACTTATGTGTTTGTGTCAATAATGCGTAAACCAAACACTTTCTTTAATTTTGAACTATTTAGGCATTTAATATTAATTGCAGTCATAAGTTTAACATCTGAATTTAATTTAAGATGATTAACTTTCACTACTTTAGGAAAGAGGGATGCTCTGATTGGACAAATGCGAAAGGATGGCTGCATTTTGGTAACATCATACATAGGAGCAGTGCAGCACCAAGAGAAACTAGTTGCAAAGGATTGGCATTATGTCATCTTAGATGAAGGTCATAAAATACGCAATCCAGATGCACAGGTAAGTTCTAGCTTGTTTCTGACCTTGTCTTTGCAGACTGCAAACTGTGTCAAAGAATGTTAGTGCAACCATAGGCATATTTATTGGATGAACTAATAAAAGTTGAAACAGTAACTTGAAGCATTAAATATGAAGCTTCTATAAGCACTCATCAAATGTTGGATTGTAAGTCTACTTGCGCTTATGTTTGACTTTGTGTAGCGTTTGACTCTTCTCAGGGCATTTTTTTATTGGGTTTGTTGGTCTTCACAGATCCAGACTACCTGGCAGCTTCTTAAATAATAAGTTGCTAGGATTTTTGTAGAATTGCAGTTTATTTTTATAGTTATTATTCTACAATTCCAAAGATAAGTTGTAATCGTCGATACAATTCTTTACTTTGTTGAATGCTGTGAATCCATGGGCGCATATAATTCAACACGAATACATTTTTACGGTTATCTCTAAACGGCCTTTTCCATTATGCATGAAGAAGCCTCCTTCTTCATGATAACTTGGCGTCACCAGCCAGAAAATCAATACGTAACTATAGATACTGTTGAAAAACAAAATCACATCGAGAAAATCAAAACACTTAAATGCGACGAAAGCACAAGGAGTAATAAAAATTTGCATCCAGCGATTTCAACTTCGGAAGCAAAGGAATAAAAACAATTGAACATCAAATATTATAAACATGACATAAAACTCATAAAATGTTGGCAGATTTTGTGAATAATATATAAATATTGCCTCAAACTGCACCACATTAAAATTTGATTAATTGGTCATAAATCTGTAACAAAAATGACATGTCATCTCTAAATAGATTAAATAATATAGGGCTCAACCTACATTCTTACTGAAGTGCTCTATATTGTTACACTTCTTCTGTAACTTCTCCTTCCCACACTTTTATACAAAATGCTTTTGTTTGTGCAATTCCTTTAAAGTACCATGTCTTTACTTAATAGGCAAAAGACGTTATTGCTGGCACCCAAAAAAATTCATTACCGAGATTTCACTGGATATACACGTTTTAGTCTCCCCATAACCCAAAAAAGCACTGACCAAAAAAAAAGTCTAGGTATGTGTGTATAAGTTTTTCCTAATGCCTCTCTAATTAAGCTATCTTGTGCCTTTTCTACATCTACAAACAATGAGGGATATTCTAAAACATCTTGTTATGACTTAACACATTATAAAGGCCATTAAACATTTGTTACACACTATTTGACATTCTGTAACTTCCTAACAAAACATTTTGGTAAGAATAAAGATTTGTATGTTGAAGGCAAAATGATTGTATTAAAGGTTGATTATATATTTTTAATAAAAAATTAATGGGTAGAAGATTTAAAGTTAATCTATTTTCATGAATTTGTGATGGAACTGAATTACACATCATTTTAATGCTACTATAAGAGGTAATATATGATAAAAATGTACACTTTAACTATTAAATGCTTTTTATAAGTTTTAGCTATGTTATGAATTACGCTTATAGATAACAATATTCCATATGAAATGATATTCCAAACATAACTTTTAATAGAAAAATACTGTATTTATCGAAATACAAGACAATGTTGTTTTTCCTAAATATTAATTTTGAAGTTGGGGGTTGTCTTACATTTGCAATATATATTTTCCAAATAGCATGCAAAAAAAGTAAATTTCAAACTTTGCAGGTACGGCAATGGCGAACCTTGGGGGAAATGGTAAAGATTATCATCAAGGTCTGACTTATGCAGCAGATTCATGCATTTCCTTCCGTGCTGAAAAGTTAGCAATTATCAGGCCTGTATGCATTCTCATTAAAAAAATATTTCTCTCCGAAACTAAAATAAAATTAGAAGACTTCTTTTCACATTGGTTGCACATAATGTTGTATTCGGAGCTAATGGTCAAGCTGAAAGAGAAGAGATTTATTGCATATTTCCCTCCTCCTGCTGCACATATATTTTTGGTTCACCCCTCTGCAGTCCATAATCTGAATATAAGTGCAATTTTGAATTAGCTAAAACTTATTTAAACGATATATTATATTAAGTATGTTGACTTAATAGAAAATCATATCCATCATCATTGTTACACCTTACCTGCTGCCGCCATCACTGACACTTCCCAGCGCAGACATACGGGTTCATTTCTGTTCTCCGTCTCTCCCGCTCACAATGTGCAAATTCAAAAATTCAATGATGCCTTATATGAGGTCTGTTTAGAAAGTTCTGGAACTTTGTTCACAAAATGTTTCTAGGCTTACCTTTTACTTATTGTGCATGGTCTCCTTCAAAATACTCTCCTCCACAATTGATACACTGCTCCCAACGCCATTTCCACTTACGGAAGCAGTCTTGGTACACCTCTTTCTGGATTGCGAATTTTTGTTTATCTCCTCTATCGTTGCAAATCTTCGTCCTTTCAACGGGGTTTTCAACTTTGGAAATAAGAAAGCCCCACAGGGGCCAGGTCTGAAAAGTACGGAGGATGAGGCAGCACAGTGATATTGTCTTTTGTGCAGTAGTCGCGCACCAACAGGGATGAATGTGCAGGTGCATTATCGTGATACAAGAGCCATGAATTGTCTTGCCACATTTCAGGCTGTTTTTCTTCTCACATTTCCTTGCAGGCGTCGCAACACGTCCTGATAGTACCATCGATTGACAGTTTGCCCCTCTGGCACGAATTCATGATGAACTAATCCTTCAAAGTCAAAGAAAACTATCAACATGGCTTTGACATTTGACCTGACCTTACAAGCTTTTTTTTTGGTCTTGGAGAATCTTTGCCAACCCATTGTGAAGACTGAACCTTGGTCTCAACATCATAACTGTAGACCCACGTCTCATCACCAGTTATGATTCTCTTGAGGAACATCTTATCCCCATTTGCGCAATCCAAAAGCTCTTCACAGATTGCGAGGCGATGATCTTTCTAGTCTTGACTCAAGAGCCATGGGACGAACTTGGTGGCCACATGATGCATTCCAAGATGTGTGTCAGGATTTCATGACATGATCCATCTAAAATGTTACATTCTTCTGCAATCTCTCAGTCAGTCAGTCTTCGATTGGCATGCACAATTTCATTGACATTCCTGATATGAGCATCTTCGGTAGACGTCTAAGGGCATCCTGAACAAGGGTCATCTTTAACTTCCACCCAGCCATTTTTAAACTGCATGAACCATTCGTAACACTGAGTACGGCTTAAGCACTCGTCACCATAGGCTTCCTGCACCATTTGGTGTGACTCAGTAAAGGTTTTCTTGAGTTTCACGCAAAATTTAATGCAGACGCGTTGCTCCTCTAACTCTGACATCTTGAAATTTGCAAACTGTGCGACGCAACGTTCTTCTCAATACAGCACTGAACTATAACTAACAGACATACAACAATGAAACTTAGGCAGTTATACATCAAACACAGGCATGTGCAGAGATGCCAACTCTATTTCGCTCCAATACTCTATTGACGCAAAATTACGAATGTCCCGGAACTTTTTGAACAGACCTCATATTTGGCTTTCTCTAAATAGAAAATTGTATGTGTCATCATTACAGCTATACTGCTGCCACTGCCGTCATTGTCATGGTCTCCCACTATATACATGCTGGTACATTTCTGTATTCCTTGCTCTGTCTCTCCCACTCAAAACGTGTATTTCCACACAAATTCAAATAATTAATTAAGGTAAAACTTTTTTACAAGGATGTATTATATCTTAACTTGGGAGTGTTAAACTGGCAGTGGAGGAGAGAGATTGTGTTTCTTGGGAGCTAAAGAATAAGATTTAAAAGGCACATTAGTAACAATGGGAAACAGCATGGAAATCTACAGAGCAAGAATAGTCCTGTTCAGTAGAATGAAGGGGAATAGGTCCAAGAAAAAAGTTCAACAAGAATATATGAGTAATATTTATGTTATGTCATATGCGATTGTTGTGCTGTTAATTATTGGAGGAGTGAAGAAGAACCCTGGACCTAATGGCAATCATGAAAGGTGAAGAAATTTTTAAGAAATTACAGGCCGTGGAAGAAGCTAGGAGAAAAAATGAATGAGGTAGGGAAAGAGATTAAAGAGAGAATCAAAAATGAGATGCTAATCATGAAAGCAGAAGTTCAAATTATTAAAAAAAAGAGTAGAAACCGTGGAAGAGAGACATCAGAAATTTAATTTGGTAAGATCAGGAGTTGAAGAAAGAAGTGGTGTATGGGCTATCCAGTAAGTGTGAAAATATTTAGAAGGAAGATTAGAGATGGCTTTATAATAATAACTCCATGGCACGACAGCTCACGGGTAACCTTGGCTGCTGTGTCCTCCATCTCGGTCCACTACAGACATCATGGATGGGGTGCAGTATTGGAGGGTGAGACGTGGTCAGTGCCTCGAGCCTCCGGCCGGTTAATGCGGTCCTCATAACCTGGAGCCGCTACTCTCCATCAAGTAGCTCCTCAATTGGCCCCCCAGGGACCTTATGAGGCTGAGTGCACCCCGGGCCAGGTCTTCCAGAGGGGGGAAAATCCCCATGCCGGTACTGGGGATCGAACCCAGGTCTCCTGCTTGGTGAGCAGCTGTGCTACCACCGCGCTAAGGAGACGACCAGATGGCTTTATATGGCTGGGAAATAGCTGAAGCTTCTCAAATTGAAAGGGGTGCAGCAAGGTTGATGATAGTAGTCAGATTTTAACCATACAAATTGTTAATGAAGTGTTGAGAAGATCCAAGAGATTAAAAAGGACCAATATATTTATCAATAGAGATTTATCACTGGAGCAGAGAACCCTGAAGAAAGAGCTGGTGCTACGGATGAAGATGGTGATATCAAAGGGCAAGCAGGCATGCATACATAACTTACGGCTTTGGATAGATGGAAGGCCTGTAGATGAGTTCGAAAGAGCACTAAGGGATGATAATGGAAGAAATGGAAAGGAAATGAATTGGCAATTTGCTACAAATGTAACAGGAATTGAAATGCTAGGAAGTCCAAGGGTCAAAGCAATGTAAAATCAAGAAGTTAGGAGCGTGAACAGGAGTTCACATATGTATAAGGAAAGGGAGATGACATCACAAAAGAGGATAATTTCTCCGAGTAAGCAGGAATCATCTGAAGCAGCCCAGCTGGCGAGAGGAAGTAGGTCAAATATGGGTCTGTGGGGAATGCCAGCTGACTCAAGGTCAAGTTTGTCTAGCGTAATATCCACATTGAGAGGGAGTTTAATGCAAATTGAAGGTACCCTAAGGGTCATAATGAATATGACTGTGCTAGAGGGCAGCATTGAGAGAGTCCGGTTGCCCATGGATCCTAATAGTGGGAGAGTACTTTGGAGTAAGAGCAAGTTAGATGCATTCAGATTTCAAGTCAACTCACAATAGGATGAGGTAGAAAGAGGGAAGGTTGTAAAACTTGGTTTTTGGAGTTGTGAAGGTATGTGCAAAGGGTTGAGTGGAGGCTTTTTTAAGGAAATTTTGAGTAAGGTTCACAAGTTAACAATAATTGAAACATGACTATAGTCCAATGAGGATATAAAGTTTCAAGAGTATGAGTTTATTGGGAAACATGGCTCAAGGAAAAATATTAAAGGTCAAGCCCCTGGAGGGAT
Organism: Hymenopus coronatus; assembly: GCA_030762935.1. Classification (NCBI taxonomy): domain Eukaryota; kingdom Metazoa; phylum Arthropoda; class Insecta; order Mantodea; family Hymenopodidae; genus Hymenopus; species Hymenopus coronatus. The sequence continues at coordinate 101,131,192 of CM060888.1, read as the reverse complement.
AGGTTTGTTGATGAATAATTTAACAAGTAAAGTGAAGGAGAAAAGGTCCAAAAATAATAAGATAATGTGGGGGATAATACATGAGTAGAATATATGTATTGGTGTCCTATACAACCTGCCGGTGAACTCCAGGTTTCACAACCTGGACCTCTTTTGACAAATAGAAAAGGAATTATTTAATTTAAAAATCTGATTTCTTCCATTCACTTGACATTTCCTACATCTATGTAGCAAATTACCGTTAATAAGGCTTATTCTTCTATTCACTTCATACTAGTCAAGATAAACACTAGCAGAAATGGTCTTATTACATGCTTCCTTATGGGAAATAAGGGAATGCACTAGGCCAAACCAAAAGTCACATGTGTGAATAGTTTCATCCTTCATTGCCTTACCTGCCCCAGAGTATGTATATGTTGCAAGGATGCAGGCCAATGAAAGTTGCATGGCCTTGAAAGAGCATAAAGTTCCTAACACACCCATATATTGCTGTGGCAGGCACAGCTGAGTTAAGACTACTTTGCTGAATCGGTTCACTCTTGTTCATGTTAGTTTGTGCTGCACTCCTTAATTGAGTGTAGTAGTAACCTAAGTTGGTCGTCTCCTTAGCATGGTGGTAGCATTGCTGCTTGCCAAGCGGGAGACCTGGGTTCGATTCCCAGTACTGGCATGGGAATTTTTTCCCCACTGGGAGACCTGGACCGGGGTGCACTCAGCCTCGTGAGGTCCCTGGGAGCCGATTGAGGAGCTACTTGATGGAGAAGTAGCAGCTCCAGGTCATGAGGACCACATTAACCGGCCGGGAGGGATTCGAGGCGCTGACCACGTCTCACCCTCTAAGGCCAAGGTTCCTTGTGAGCTGTCGTGGCATGGATTTAGTTAGTAACCTAAGTTACATTATTTTCTTTTGTGTTTCTGCATTTATATTGACTTAGCTCCTCTTACTGGAAATAAACTGAATTAACCGAAGGCTAAAGATACGTTTGTGTAAATGATAAATTGTGACACTTGTGTAATTCAGTTAATTATCGGTTACTTTTCATTTTCTGAAAAATCAGATATAGTATGGTGCATAGACCAAAGCCAGCACTTTTTGGTCTAAAATAGCAACATAAAGAGAAAGGTCATTAAATATATAAGATATTTTAATGTTTCTGAATATGAAAGGACTATTTGGTTGACAGGAAGCTACAATTTGCAAAAGTTATATTGTTGACAATATATTTTTTTTTTCTACTGAGCATAGTGCGTGGAATAAAGATGGCTATACAAATTTAAAAAGATGTACGTTAACAAGCCATTTGCATGTTTTTATACAGCTTAGCAGTTTTGGTAGAGTGCATATACCAGGGTTGGATAAAAAGTAGTAGCATCACTGCATTAACTTGAAGGAGGTGCACCAAATGGCATTCACGTTGTCTATAGCTGATAGCAGAGGGTCAGTTGAAGTAGAGCAGAGCATTGGTAATGGCTGTGTTGTGTCAGTTTTATTGTATACTGCTGTGCTGGAAAGTGTGAGGGACCAGTTCAGGTGCCCTTATAGTACATTTAGGAAACATGAACAACATGCATGTGATTATAGTGTACAATAGTGCTTTCAGGGTCTGCGTGAGGCATGTGGTGATGCAGTATTGTCATATCATATGGTGGCAAGATGAGTGAAAGCATTTTGTGGTGGCAGGGATGTCATTCAAAATTGGCACTGTTAAGGACAACCCCCCCACAGACAACATGACAATAGAACTCCTTATTGGATGTGGATCACCGATGGACTACTCATGAGTTAGTTGCAGAAGTAGGTGTGTGCCACAAAAAAGTATTGCACATTTTGCACAATATTCTTTGGTTCTGGAAAATTGCAGCATGTAGGATACTTTATGCAGTGACCAAGGTGCAATGGTGGATCAATATGCACTTGCAGAAGATTTAATTAATTGTTACCAAGAAAGGGTGAAGATTTCCTTGAAAGGATTATCACTATGGATGAAACTGGGCTCAGTCATATGAATCATGATTAAAACAGCGATGTAGCTTATGATATCCATGGATTAACCTGCATCGCATTGTAGACATAGATGCAGCCTACTGCTGCACAATTTCTTGTGACAACACCTTCGTTCTGTACTGAGAAGAAACCAATGGCACTTTTTGGCACTGAATAAGATTATCCTTCATGACAATATCACATGGCAAACCCAGTGCAGAAGCTCATGCATACATGAGGATGGGAGATACTGAAACATCCACCATACTCACCTGATAGGGGGGGGGGCCTGTGCAATTATAACCTGTTGATAATGAAGGAATCTCTTTGTGATAAAAGAACACAAGAGAAGACATCATCCATGTCATAGGGTGGTCCTTGCAAGACATTGACTCAGATGGACATGCTGACGATGTACGCTGCTTTCTATCTGCATAGGGGAAGGTGATCGACATGCAGGATAATTATATTGAGGGTATTAATATGATGAACTTCTGTCAATAAAACCTGGAACAAATTACTTTTTATCCAACCCACATAGACGTGCAGCTGGATGCATAGTTACAGGAATACATAATGCTCACAATGAAATGGTGAAGAGAAACTGGGAGGATTTGGAACGTTTGATAGACACCACTTTTTTTATTACCCAATAGTTAGTATAAACTATGTTTGTATTACCAGGATACTAAGTACTTATGATAGTAAGTCACCATAATAGTATTATCTCTGAAGTGAGACATGCTGATTGGTTCGACCAGGTAAAAAACCTGAATCAGTTGGAGGATTGAATGTCATACAGGCATTTTGTCACAGTAGCTCCATGGTTAGAACAACTGTACGATGAGCAGAAGAGCCATGTTCTCCTGGTCCTGGCTTTGAATTTTTAGTTGGGTCTAACAATAAACCACATGCAATGCAAGAGGTTCCATTTAGAGACCACAGTGAAGATGAGGGATTGGCAACCATTGAAATTACATTGAGCTTCTAAACTGCCTCAATAAGTAAGACCGAATACTTAAGAATCACATGGGGTTTCTTGAGTATTTAAAATGATGTCAAACGAATATAGAATGATTTTTATTGTTGCAATATTGCTGGAGGAAATTTGTGATATTAATAGTATTTCACAGCTAGCAACAACCCTGAAATATGTTGAAACTTATAGTACAAGAAATCTGTCCAAGGGCCATATTAGTGAATTGCTTTGGCCATAAGTATAATTTAGATTTGACCCAATAAAGGATGCCACATTTTCTTTCCCTGAGTTTGCTTTTCTCAAAGTTTTCAAAATTAATCATGCATTCACTGCATTCATTTACAAAAGAATGCCTAAAGTGCATTAAGAGTGTGAATACTGTGAAAGAAAACGTAGCATATTTGGTTGGTTTCTTCTGATTGGCTGATATGCTGATACAACTGGCTGGGGTAGTGAAGATCTGGCTGTTGCTTGAGGCTTCCTTTAATTTCTGACTGACATTGCAATTATTTTTCTGCTCCACACATTTTCTAAACTTGCAGATACTGGCATCCTTTTTGATGTTCTAACTGGATATTATGTACTCTATTCAGAAGGTTTATGTTATATACATTTTTTTGTGGGGTTGACTGTTTTTGAGATATTTCTTATTATTGGTTTCAGTTTTAAAATACTTATACTTTTCTCATACAGGAGTTTGTTAACTCCTGGCCAGACAAACAAAGCAACTCAATCACATAGCAACCAGCTTTTAAAAGATTTGACAATTGCGTTAGTCTATGGCACACCCTTATTCCCAAGGAAGCAAGTAATAAGATCGTTTTTGTTAATTTTTACTCAGCATGAAGTAAATAGCATAATAATAATAATAATAATAATAATTTATTTTCACCTATAGACAGTATATGCATGTTTCAGGCTTCATCATAAAATGTGTATAGAACAAATATTCAGTGTATAGAACAAATAAGCTTTTTAAAATAATTTGTTGCTGAGATGTACAGAGTGTCATGTGAATGGAACACATCAGATTTTTATTTTTGAAAATAAGAGTTGTGTGGAAAGTGCCATTAACTTTTAGTACGATTTTCACAATATAGTCTATATTCATTTTCCAGCTTTATTTGAGAATTCTCAAATTTAAGTCAAACTGTGTAATAGACTTCTGAAAACGTCAATGACATATTAGAACTTTTGAGAATTTTTATAGAAATGCTCTGTTATTCCATTCGTCTGTAATAAGATGTGTTTGTGCAGAGCTTACTAAGAGTGTAGTTAACCTTTATAAAACTTTTATTATTTATTACTCATTTCCTTTCAAGAGAATTCCCTCCCTTTTAATAAACTGTATGATTACCAGTTATTGTTAGTTATTGACAGATTAACATTTTTTGAATGTATAAATACCTTTGGAACAAACAGAGGAGCAGTTTATATATTGTCTAATGTTGAGGTTTTACACTTGTTACTAATTCATGCTGTTAATAAAGACTTGGAACATCAGGGTACAGGTTGTTCCTGTTAATTTAATCCTGTATTCCTGTAGCTACCCCATCCTTGGGGGCGTGGCGAATAATATTGACCTACAGGGGTGTAACGTACAAGATAGTGCTGCCAATGTCATGGCCCACGTCCAGGAGCTGGTATTATAATATGGAAGCTCCTTTTGAATGCAAGCCATTGATGTAGTTGGGCCATTCCCTGGGTCAGACAGGGACAAGAAGTATTTGTTGGTCGCTATAGATTACTTCACCAAATGGCCAAGAGATGTTTGCCTTCCAACCAGGAGGCCAAGACCATCAGAAACTGCCTCATAGAACTGTGTTGTTGCTATGAGGTACTTGTAGCTGCACAGTGATCAGGGCACCAAACTTGAGATGACACTGATGAGAGAGATACTGGAGCGACATGAAGTGTACACCCACATACAGAAGGCATGGTGCCACTTTTCTTGCTGGCATACCACTCTTCAACCCATGACCAACCAATTTGAGTTTTGACAGGGAGGTGTGTGTAACTTTCGACCTGACATTTGGAAATCCTCCTGAGGCAAAACAGCCAGCAGTCAACTACATGGAAAATCTTGTAGACCAGCTTCATGACATGCATGAGATGGACATCAACACATCCATATAGTGAGCTACTGGATGAAGACCCAATACATCCGGAAGGCCAACAGCCAATGTTTCCAGCAGGGTTATTTGGCTATGATGCCCTATAATTTATATTGATATAATAAATTCTTATAAGGATACTAGGGAAAGAAATAATAGTTAATAAAATTTTATTGGAATAGAAAAAGACCAAGGGCGCTTCCTTTAGCAATCGTGGCAATGGCTATACCTTGTGGTGAAAAGGATAAATGAAGTCGACTGCATCCATACAGCTGGATTATGTAGTCCCTTACAATGGTGCTGGTTGAGATGACCAGACCTGAGGGGGGGGGGGGCAGTGTGACTACACCCTGCAATCATAATCGCCAGACATGTAAGAACGGCTTGCTTCATAAGCCATAGTTGATTGTTGGCATCCATTGTTGCAGCGGCATTAGTAGATACATTAGCTGGTGCAAAGTTCTTTTGGCATCATACCTGTACAAGTGGACCGTGTGCTGTTGAAAGGTTCTTTGACACCAAAGTCTTTCCTTGCTACACCTGAAAACAAGTGTTTTGACATATTACAGCTTCTGAAAATTTCCTGCTAAGAGGCTAACAGGTATAAAAAGGGCAAATGAACATGCTCCGAGTTCAGTTTCAATTGAGTGTGCATAGTGAGCAGCAGTTGACTGAGTTTCAGCTGGAAATTCGTAGCAAGTAGTCATCACCGCAGCAAACGTCAAAAGGAAGTTAGAAGGCAGAATTGTTACAAAAGTATTGAAGATAGTTATTTGTTAGCAGATTCTGGTTATAGTCAGTTTGTGGAAGAAATAAAGAATTGTTTACTGGAAATAAGAGATTTTTGTTACATTAACAAGAATGGTAAAAGCATGAGTCGTCAAAAATGTATCATGCATAACATCATTCATCAACAAATGGGCAGCCAAGCAGAGGGAGAGCAGAATCTGAGAGTTCAAATAACTCATAAATACTATTTTTTCCATATCTTTTGTAATATACAATTTTAATTGGCAGAATAGAGGAAGTTGTGTGACTGTTGTGACTGTTTTTATTCTAAGACAAAATGAATTTTAAATAGGAAACCCGCAGTAATCCTGTGTGTAAGAGCTTCCTAATATTTTATTTTTATTGCCAATACCCATGATGTCTAATATACCAAAGAAGTTTGACACTTATGGATATCTTCACAGGTAACATTGGCAGTAAAGCAGTTTCGAACTCCTCATCGCATCATTCTCTCGGGTTCACCCATGCAGAACAATCTTAAGGAGCTGTGGTCACTCTTTGATTTTGTTTTCCCAGGCAAACTGGGAACTCTACCTGTCTTTTTAGCACAGATGGCTGTACCTATAACTCAAGGAGGTTATGTAAATGCTTCCCAAGTACAGGTAAAGAATATGCTTCACTTTAATTAATATTTAGTAGTGTAGCTTGAAATGAAAGGATTAAGAAGAGGCCAGATAACAAATTATTTCTTTGGTGGCATCCCAGTCAAGAGTTACTAGTCACGAGCAAACAGTATGATAATGAAATTTTAGAACTTTTGCTTTGGGTTTGTTCTTAAATTAAAGAAAATTATTTAATTTCTATTTATTTTTCTTTTAGTGCACTGCATTACAAAGTATCTTTTATAAATATCAAATATTTGTGTACTTGACAATGAAGAAGTAATTAGTGATTTTGTATAGAATATGCAGAAATTGTTCTAATTCTTATTAATACATGGATAGAAATAGTAATTTAATTGGAAACTGCATTGGTATGTCTGTGATTCGAATCCCAACTATGGATTTGAAAAGAGTGTAGAGTAAAAAACTGAAGATCCATTGGATTTTCAAGTTTCATTCACTTTTTTAGTGATTGATTTATCATTGCTTGCAATATCTGTAAAACCAAATTTTGGTCAATACCATGTGGAGGTTTAAGTTAAGTTGGAAATCAAGAGCAACTTATTGTTGTAGTTTCAAACATGTAATTGGCCACTGTAAAAACCTTAAAAATTATATTGCTATTTTGAGGAGAGATGTCGCTGAACCTCAGCTTGTAGAACCACTGCTTTTTCAATTTTCAAAGAAATGAAATTACTTCTCTCCAAGAAACTTAACTCATGAAAATATCTGTGGCGTTTGATCAAAACACAATAACTCCAAAAATGTTTTTTTTTTTTTTTTGTGCTAAGACAATAGTGATATAAAAGAAACAATTCTCTATCATTTGGTGAAGACCCGGAGATATCTGAGCTGCACCAAATAATAGAGAATTGTTTCTGAGATTTCAGGTTTCTGCTAATGCTTACCTTGATTAGATGTCATAGATAACAGAATAATTTTTGCAAAGAAAGCTGTTCGTGAAACAGTAGAGAAAGTTGTTTTGTTTGTTTGTTTCATTTATATAGCCCCCTTTAACATCTAAGGTCATATCAAGGGCTTCGAATTAGAAACAACTTGTCTGTAGGTTTATGTTGGGTTTAAACCATTTTATTTCCTCAAACACGCACACATTCACTCTCACATACATACTTCCAGTCTCTGTGGGGGATAGGGAATAATTCTGGTTAAAGAAAAATTCCCAGCCCCAGCCGGGAATTGAACCCGGGACTTCCGGGTGAGAAGTCAGCTCGCTGGCCACTCGACCACGGAGGCAGTCAGTAGAGAAAGTCATGTGAATGGAACACATCAGATTTTTTTTTAATATTTGTTGCCACATAAATGCTTAGCTTTAATTCTCAAGAAACCTTAAACAAAGAGCTTATATTCTAAATTTTAAAACAATCTGGCCAAAATTGCTCTGCAAGGAACTTTTTCTACAAAGAAAAATTTATTTTTGAGAAATAAAGAAAGTGAAAATGTGTTTATAATTAAAAATGCAGTATATTCTAGTGTTTAAATTACGACCGAGACAGTTAAAAAGGGACATAGTAAAAAATTATACCTATTTTAAATAGAAAAAAAATGAGGAGTTTGTTAATTATAAAACAAAAAATCACAACTTTGATCCAAAAACCTCAGATTTTCAGTGACTGTCCCCTTAAACAAATTGGTATGTATCAGTTTGACTCAATCATATTACTAAAATTATCATTTTTTTTTCTCTTGTAAAGAATGTTTGTCATTGAGAATGACAATACAACTTACAGCATAAAATAGTTTTCAATCCAAAGCAATATGAGCGGAGCAATTAGCAATCTGACACAGCACTTAGAAGTAGTAATGGGAGGTACCACATTGGACCAGCTTTATTGGTGATTCTTGACAGTAAGTACATCTTACTTTGAATGCCTGAAAAGTGACATTTGTGCATACACAGATATGCATAACTATCTATTGATTTTGCCACTTTTTTCATATTTGTGAAATAGATGTTTTTATTTGTTTTACAATGTACTATGCACACTTAGGTATGTGCCATACCTGTGCCTCTTGATTTCATAGCTTTGACAAAGTGACTCTTCTTCGGATACTAATTGCTTAAAGAAAGAGCACAGCTCAAGAAGTTCTTCTGGTAGGGGACTGCAATATTTTGTCTTTGGAACCTGTGCATCTGATGATAGAATTGGGAAGAAATATTAGAAGCAAGTCATAGAAGAAGCTCAGCATAAGATGTATGAAATGTCAGAAAAAATATGAGCTCCAAAACCGGAAGTAGCCACCAATATATTAAACAGCCGTGGAAGCCTTATTTATACAATAGTCAGTTGTATCAGTTTATTTCAGAACCTATGCCGTTTGGTTTCATTGAACCGAAATGAATGATAAAAAAGGGAAACAAACTTAATATTAAATGACCATCTCAAGTAATCAGTACTATCATTGTTTGCAGCCAGTTTCTGAAGTAACATATGGATGTAAAGGAACTATAGGAAATACAGGGATCATCTGAACATTGTCTTTCAGTTATTCCTGAAATTATAACTCAAAATATATCCACTTCTGAAGATATCTTTTAGAAAAGATATCTCACTTTTGGAGAGTCAGATTTAGAAGTTTTTCATAATGTTAGAAAAATTAAAACCACTGGTTTTCAATGGCTAATATTTATGTTGCAAGTAAAATAGGAATGCTGTTGTCCAGACTTCTGCCTCATGTCTCATATCTAGATAACATTACATGGCTGTGATAGGTACTCTGTGAGCTCCATTTCTACTGTTTTACCTTCTAAAAACATTCATCTATGTGATAAGTATACTATACCATAATGTGAAACATTTATGCTAGAAGAATAAAAGGAAGACCAAAAAGAAGGTGGTTAGATGATGTGATGGAAGATCTAAGAAAGTTTGGAATCAGAGGGTGGAAAAGTAAAGCAGAAGATAGAGATATGTGGAGGAGATTGTGCAGGAGGCCAAAGCTCACCAAGGGCTGTAGAGCCAGAAGAGAAGAAGAAACAGTTTCATTATTAAACTCACTAAAGCATAGTAAGATAGAAGCAACTGCAATAATATAAATTGGCATCTGCCCAGCATATCTTATTCTTCTACATTAAAATTAGTTTTAAGTCAATTTAACTTTAATTTTTCATAAAGAAGGCATCAGGATATTTGATGTTAACACTGAAACTATAGGTTTATTGTATTATAATCTTTCTTTATAGTTTTAATTAAATAGATAAACCTCTTAAATAAATCTCTAATGAAACACAGAAGATTAACTAAATTTTTATTAGAAAGATCATCTTGTGGACTTATTAAGTCCAGTAACTAATATCTTTTCCTACCCAGAGCTTTGCATTTGAAGATTATGTGAGAGGCTGTTTCTTCCTCAAAATTGCACAACCTACATACTGAGTCTTCTTTGAAGATTGTATATGGATGGTTCCTTAATCCGTAAGTACTGTCAATAACTCTGTCATCAGGTTTATTTGGGATTTGTGCATCTTCTGGTGGTAATATTTAATCCATTTATCATTGGTTTTTCAAACAGAATTTATGGGAATGTCAAAAACTTGTTCAGAACCAATGAATGAATAGTGGAGAGGCTTTTCTTGCCAAGGCATCTGCATTTTCATTCCCTGGCAACTACCCAAGAATAACTTTGTTTTGCCAGTTGTACAAGGTTTATTAGTTCCAAAGTAACTTAGATGTTATCTGATAACTTACAATTGCTTTTAAGGCTGCCTGACCATTAGAGAAGATCCAGATGTTGCCACCTTAGTAGCCCTTTCTTAGATTCTCGCTGACACAGGTTTCAATTTCTAACATTTTCAGCTGGAACACAGTGGTATCACAACCAAGAGCAACATAAACTCACTCTTTAATGCCTACCCATGTATTCCAGCTCCTGATTCATTGTCTGTTTTAGAGCCATCCTTGTACCAAAGCAGACTACCCTTTGGACAAATGTAACTTGTTCTGATTCATTCTAATTTGAGATTAAATGGGGTGTCAAAACATAATTTTGGTATCATATAATCATTTACCATCTCAAATTGTTGTTTATATTTGTGGTATGTTCGTGATTGTTAGAGTTGTAGGGTTGTAATTAGAATCTAGGTTCAGCCGATAAGCTCCAAGCCTACCTTTGATAATATCAATAGGCGGAAGATTAAGGAGAGTTTCTCTGCGGCTGATAGGGTACTTTTCATAGCCCTAGTTATTCATAGACAAGCTAACCTTTGAACATTGCCAAGTTTTACAAATCTGGACATCCATTGTTGACACTTGCTCCACTAGATCTAGATAACTTCATTGTATGTAATAGCTTTTTTAAAAAAGTATTTTAAAATTGCCAAGTTTGTTAACTGCCTCTTTTTGACAAGTATGGGCCAACATACAAATGACCCATAGGTAATTATGAGTCTTACAACTGCTTTGTCTAGCGAAAGCATCATCTTTGTTTTGAGTCCCCATGATTTCTCAAAGGTTCTTCTGATTATCATATATCATTTTCCCTTTGTTTATTATTACTTTCTCTATGCTCACTATGTACATAGTGAATAGAGAATGTATTGCACTCCACCAAAAAATTTGATACCGAGATTTCACCGGAAATATATGTTTTAGGGTCCCCTGTATCCAAAAAAAGTATTTTCAGAAAAAGGTCTGTGTGTGTGTGTCCATGTGTCTGTGAACACGATAACTCAAAAACGAATAGTCGGTAAAATACCAAACTTGGTATTTAAGTTTAGTATCTTCCAAGGATGCGACACGAAGATTTTGAGAAAAATCCCCCCACCCCAAACTACCCTTTACATGGAATTTTTTTCGAAAATTTCGGTTTTCTCAAAAATGGCTCTAACGATTTTGATTAAAATTTCGTATATTAAAGTTATTTACCTGACAAATAAAATGTATATTTTGAATTTTCTGGGAATAGCCTCTGAAGACTACTTTATTCTGGATGAATTTTTCATAATTACTAAACCGTAAGAGATGGACAAAAACTTAACACACAAAAAATGTAGAGCACATTAAAACACACAATTTATGTTATATACATTTTTTTCGTGCAGTTGATCGTTTTTGAGATATTCCTTTTTCTTGGTTTCAGCTTTGAAAAACTTATACTTTTCTCATACAGGAATTTGTCAACTCCTGTCCATATAAACAAAGGAACATCAGTCACATAGCAACCAGCTTTTGGCTTTCACTTTAACCTATGGTACTCCCTTATTTCGGTTCTACTTACAATAAAGCAAGAAATAAGACTATTTCTGCTAATTTTTTCTGATGAGCATACAGTAAATAGAAGTATAAGCTTTTTAAGAATAATTTGTTGCAGGGATATAGAGAAAGTCATGTGAATGGTACACATCAGATTTTTTTTTTTGTAAGTGTGAGTTTTGAATTGTCAGTGATACAATCACAGTGAGGTCTCTTACCAGGAATATTAAACAATGATACTGAAATTCAGGAAAATTATAAACATCCAAAGTAGTAAAAATTATATGTCCTCCCTTATTAGTGAATGAAATAGTTTATTCATCAAGAGAGGGCAATGCATGATAATTTTAATACTACTGCCTTTTATTTCAGGTAGCAACAGCTTATAGATGTGCTACAGTGCTAAGAGATACAATAGCTCCGTTCCTTTTACGCCGCATGAAAGATGATGTAAAGTCACATATCCATCTTCCATCCAAAAATGAACAGGTAGCTAAATGACGATTTACCTCATGTTACTCACATAATGTTCTTATTAAGCATCTGTTATTGTGCATAAGTGTGTTAGTTTATAGGAGGAAAATGAGGTTTTTACAGCAATTAAATGTAAATAATAATAATAATAATAATAAAAAATTTATTTGAGTGCTAAGTTCAATACAATGGAAGCAACTTCTTGTGGGCCAGGCCATTTTCCGTCTATGTCACCAACCTCCATATGATGCACTTACTAAACAACTATATTATGTTTACAATAAAATTATTTCACAATGCATTATCACTAATTAAACCTTATCTATTTGTCTTGTCCATTTCATCTTAACTTTCCATAAGAATTTCCTTAAATCTCTTGGCTGCCCTTGGTTCTTGAGGATTTTCTTTAACCCTACTTCCATTTAATCTACTCCACTCTCCATTCATTCTTCCCTTTACATTTAAACATTATGTACGGTTCATCCTCCTCTTCCTCCCCACAAATTGGACATAATCCCCGCCTCACTCCTCCTCTCAAACCTTTCAGCTTCCATATCTAGTCAGAACCATGCCACCCCTGATCTCTGATTTTCCATTGCTAACTTTAAGATACTCTTCCTTTCCTATATTTTCCTTCACCTCCTTATACCATTGCAATGATTTTTTCTCTCTCATTTGTGTACATAGTTTCTGCCTATCCATATCCTCCAATCTATCTCTTGCTTCTCTCCAAAGGCCCCTATTAGGATTATCCATTCTGTACCACACATTTCCTAAACTGCTCTTGATCATTACTCCTTAATCACATATTACTTTCCACCCCATTCCCTTGAAACCTTAAATATACATTCAGAATATCTGATTCTAACAGTTGCTGAATGTGTGCGAAATAGGTATTTGAGTACCCTTTCCATTATCTGACAATAACCCTCCCTAGTTCTGCCTTCATTCCTGCATTAACTGAACACTGTGGGACTCCTAAAATTTACTTACAAAACGTTCTCAACACTAAATCCAATCTTTTCCACCCTCACTTAATCCCCCAAATTATTGCTCTATATATCCACCTGAACTCAACCAATGTACAGTATATTCTCTTAAACCACTCTACACTCATTGTTGGTGCTATATGCAAACATCTTACTGCACTCATAGCCAATCTCCCCTTTGCAACAGCACTTCACAACTGTCCCACATTTCCGTGCTAGATGACTTCCCCTAAGTAGGAAAATTGCCTAACAATTTGAATTTCTCCACCTTCATCAAACGGTAGGCCAAGGTTCCCCGTGAGCTGTCGTGCCATGGAGTAAAAAAAACCTTCATCAAACCAATTTTCAGCCTCAATTTATTGCAGAATTGTTCTATTGCACCAATTGCCAATATTTTAAACCTTTTACTGTTATTGATCCCACCATTAAGTCATTTGCAAATCTGGAGAATAAATAATAATTGATGGTAAACAATGTTTGTAACATTTGTGATAGTTCTAAGAATTAGCCTAGAAGCCATTATACTGGGATCATAAATTACCAGAATAAAAGGGGCAATGAAAATAAGTTGAAATATTATTTAATTTTTGAGTCAAATCGTAACACTTACACATCACTTCTTTTATTCTCTGAACATGTCCATTGCTTTTATCATCAGCCAATCAACTGCCAGAATTTTCCAATTTTCTGGAGATTATCTTCTCTGGTGGTGATTTTATAAACTCCTGGATAAGGATGTTGTAAGACAGGAATCCAAAGTTCATCAGTTGCTCTTTCTTCTTCCAGGTGTGGATATTTTCTGGTGTTTCTAGTTCTGCATGGGTTCTGATGTGCTTTTGTAACTTTGGGCTTCTGTTGCTGTTATGCCCTTCTTTCCAAAGAGGCCATGTCACTGAGGATTTGTCTTCAATCTGAAGTGCTCCTTGGATCTGTTTGTCAAATTCCTATGTAGCAAACAGAAGCCGCCACACAATAGCACTCCAAATAAAATGTAATAAACCTTTCAAATGAAGCCAAAATGGAATTTCTTAATAAAGACTTGAAGATATATGGTATTCCAATAGAATAGAAGAGTGTATAGCTGGTGTATAAATAGCCACTAAAAACTTGGTGGACACAGAGAAAACAATAACAAAAGCAAATGAGCGAAGTAATACAACAAATCAACATCAAATATATAACCAAAACAAACAAGTCATAAGGTAATTAAGAAGCATAATTAACATAGTAGAAGCAAATGGTTTTGACAAATAGTTGGTCTTCAATAAAATAAAACAAAAACTAAGAAATACATTAAAAACATCAGCACATTAACAGTAAACAAGAAAAAAACAACATTCCTTATACCCTTTGGCATTTAACAGGTTTCAAAAACATTTTAAAAGAACAAAATATAACCTTGGTACCTACCTATAATTACTCAGTTAAAAACCTGCTTAGCTCAAAACTTATGGATGAAATTCCAGAGGTAAATAAAACAGGAATATATCCAATTAACTGCTAGGATTGTAATGAAATAACATAGACAAAACAAAAAGGAATTTGGCTAATAGGTGCAGGTAGCACTTCAAAAACATTGATTGAAATAAGAAGACAGATCCACAGTGGCATGGGATTTTTGGGAAAAAGGGCACTACATCGACAGACCTCCAAAGTTACTAAAGCATATCAGAAACTGTGCAGAACTAGAAACCTGGGAAAACATCTGCATTTAGAAGTAGAAAGAGCAACTGTTGAACTTTGAATGCCTGCCTAGTGATGCCCCTATCCAGCTCATTAAACCAACACAAGAGAAGATAATATCTAGAAAATCAGCAAATTACAGTAGTTCAGTGGCTGATAATAAAAGCAATGGATTCTTTTAAAACATCTTCCGAGAATAAAAGAAGTAAGCTATGTATGTATAAGTTTTAGAATTTGATTCAAAATATTAGATAATTATTAATTTACATAATTTACCTAAACTGTTTGAAATAGTTATAAGTTAGGTGTATGTGATTACCTAGAATTAACAGGAAGCTTACAGGAATTTTAGGATGAGAATGATAGAATGATGCATAATTATATGCTTTATCTCCTAAAATTTCAGGACTGATTTGCCATGGTCACTTTCTATTAGTTTAGATGTTTCCCCCTGTCTAAGAAGGACATCTTCAGAAGTGGCATCACTTGGCTTCTCTCTCAGTTAACATGTGTTTGAAACAAAGCTTAGTATCTGTATTTGTTGTCCCAGTGGATGGAATCATGAGGGGAAGAACTAGGAAGAAGTGTGACGTTTCTTATCTGGAGGATTTTTTCAGAATTGAGAAAATGTATGGGTTTAAGTTTGGTTTAATTTAAATCCATCAATTTTGCTGAAGTTATTAGTATTTGTAAATTTCCTATATTTAAAGAACCACACTATTGCTTGGTTGTGGATAAAACCTCTTGCTTTATTTTATTCCATTCTGTGGCCATCCAGGACAAAACACTACTTCTCTTTTTGTCTCAGGTGGTAGTTGCTTTTGTATTGTGTTATATGCTTCAGTTTGTCAACTTGCACTGTGATGTGCAAGGAATCTTTTATTGTTGGCTTAGAAAGTGGGACAAGAGGATATTTCAATGATTTGAGAATTTGACATATTTTTATTGTACACATGTATGTGGGCTTTATTCGTCATTTTTCTAAAATCTGTCTAATTCAATCTGTTAGGTTTAACTATTTTATCTTGTAAACCATGGCAAAATAATCTATGAATTTTAGAAGATGAAGGTAGGAACATCATAAGTAAAACTTAAGCGTGTATTATGCCTAATATATGTAGCTGTGATTATATATAACTTGCCTTGCGTTCTTTATTGCCTCTTTGCTCCAAGCAGTAGGCTAAAATTTCAAGCTAAACCTATTGTGGCCACAATGTACTAGCATGAGAAAAGGCTAAATTTTGCAGTGATGAAAGAATTAAAGAAAACACTTGGATTTTATTTACTGATATTCTGTATAGTTCCCTTATCACTTTATGATTAATTAAAAGTTAAGCATTCTAATATCCTTTGGTGTGTTCTAGGTTTGTGTATAAAAGTAAATACAAATAAATTACAGTGATGCATCATACAGATGATTTATTTTAAGAGCAAATTCTTAAAAGCCAAGATAATATTACTACCTTGTTATCGGTGCCAATATTTACAAGCCATTGTGCTGAGAAATTTTTGTTATTGCACAAACCTTTAGCTTAATTCTTGTGTTCTTGCAGGTATTGTTTTGCTGCCTAACAGAAGAGCAGAGAGAGTTGTACAAAGGCTACCTGGATTCTGGTGAAGTAGAAAGAATCTTACAGGGAAGAGCACAAGTTTTTGTGGGCCTCATTAATCTTCGCAAAATTTGTAATCATCCTGACCTTTATTCAGGTGGCCCAAAGCTTCTGCGACATGTAAGAAAATCTACATTTAAAGGCTGCTGCTGGCAAAACATTTTAAGTGCCAGGAAGGGTATTTTCACATAAAAGAACAGCTGGTTGTGAAACTAATAAAACATTGAAATATTTAATTTTATATCGCTTTTGTGCATTAGAACCATGTCATGTCTTGTTTGACTCTACCATGGCCCATAGAACAAGAAAGAAAGAAAAAACCCTTGGAAAAATATTTTATGTAACAGTTATTGCAGTGCATATATACAATTTGGGTAGTACCATAGCCAAGTGGTTAGACCATGCACCTCTCTATGTGGCTCAGGGACGATATGTGGGATTTGTGACAAGCAAAGCAGCATCATGGCAAACTCTCTGGATTCTCCCACCATTCACTCCACCAATTGCTCCATAATCATCTATCCTTTCATACGCTCCACCATTATCTCAAAACATCACTTACATACCAGGCCTTGAGTATATTTCATATTTCTTCAGCCTCTGTTTGGGGGGAGAAGGGTGGGGGAGCGCACACACTCACCTAAAATGTGTACAATGAAATCTAAAACTGAATGTTTGCTCAAATATAGCCTTTCCAGTACCATAAAAGGAAGAAAAATTGGCACTAAAATGATCTGCTAGTTGCACCTTTCATTACTCAGAGTTTTACTGCCATTAAAATTTGAAAGTTTAAAGCAAATCATATGAGTGTGCTCATTGTGCAAGTTATTTAGTGCTGTTCAGTAAGTCAAGTGCACATTCCAATTTTGTTATCAAAGCCTGCACAAAATAGGAAATGCAAAAGTTAAAACATATGTAGTTAAGATTAGAGTAGAGTATTTGGGACAGAGTGTTCAAAGACCTTTGCACCTTGATGTTTAGTCTTTTGTGCTGTTCCATTTTGTATTATAGAATTAGAGTTCTTAGTGCAAAGACTCCTTTTCCTAAAGTAGGATCTTTAAACTTGGTCAAAATTGGGGCTCCAAAGATATGAAATCTTCTCCCCAGTGCTTTGCAGTTTAACAGTAAATGTTGTACAATATTTCATGCTTATGACAGAGTCTGCAGCTGGTATCTCCTTGAAGAATGCCTACAGACTGTAGATGCTTTTTAAAGAATCCATTTCCAGTAAATAGCTCTTATATAGCCTTCCTGACTTCTCCTGTTCTAAGTTTGAGTAGAGATCTAGTGAAGGCTTCATTAGGTTCTTTAGCTATATATTTACATAGTGTATGACCAGGTGATTTGAGCCTTTTTTTTTCCATTGTGCTTCTGTCGTACATTTTACTATTGACTCCTTGCAAATGATTTGCTTATACCATAGAAGGGTCTAGGCCAACGGTTCCCAACCGGTGTGCCCCGGCACCCTAGGGTGCCGTGTGATTGGCTAAGGGGTGCCACGAGATATTGAGATAAACAAAAAAAATATACCTTCTACTGAAGCCTTAAGTCTTGTAAGGTCTTGAAATGAAATAAGTCAAATCAATTACTCTCATGCACGGCAGATGGTGATAGTGGTCGATTCATTTCAATAATTCAGTTATACTAATATCCCACAGATGGCATTACAGCTATACCCTGCCGAACATTCCCGAGACTACTCGCTTCCTCACGAACATTCCCGAGACTTCGATAGATGAATATATAAAAGTGTACGCCGCTTGGCGCTTCAGTTGTATTCCTCGCGTTGATTCACAGTGTTTAGCTATGGATAAGTTCATTGTTAAACGTAAATGCCAGGACAGTGAAAGTGAACAGTCGGCTCCTACTGCTTGCTTTAAAAAGCCAAATCTTACAGTTTCTCCCGGACCATCGAATTCACCACATAAAGAAGACAAACGAAAGAAAAGAACATACCAGGACAGTTACTTAGCGTATGGATTTAAGTGGAATAACAACGAGGAAACCCTATCCCTGTGTGTTTAGTTTGTGGCGAACACTTAGCAACGAGGCCATGGTACCTAGCAAACTGATGCGGCATCTTACAACAAAGCATCCTAGTGTGTCACAGAAAAGTGTAATGTATTTTTCACATATATTAGAAGGGGAGAAGAAAACAGCTTTGCGAATGGTAAAGAGAATGACCATAGGTGATACTACTCTTGAAGCCTCATTTAAAGTAGCAGAACTGATAGCTAAAAAAAAGAAACCTCATACTCTTGGAGAGGAAATCATTGGCCCTGCATGTCAAGTTATAGTTTCAACAATACTTGGCGAAGGAGCAGC
This sequence comes from Hymenopus coronatus, assembly GCA_030762935.1. Classification (NCBI taxonomy): domain Eukaryota; kingdom Metazoa; phylum Arthropoda; class Insecta; order Mantodea; family Hymenopodidae; genus Hymenopus; species Hymenopus coronatus. Next base: position 101,112,433 of record CM060888.1, on the reverse strand, counting down.
TAATCGAATTTCGAAAGTTCCTCTGTCCAACAACACAATCAGCGGCAGGATATCTGAAATGTCATGCAATATCAACGAACAAGTCACGAAGAAAATAAAAACTTATAGAACATTTGCTTTGCAAGTAGCGTTGGTGACAAACCGCAACTCCTTGGTTTTATCAGATATATTGATGAAAAAGATATTAGTGAACAGTTTCTGTTCTGTAGACCTCTGGAGCCTACAACCACAGGACATGATATTTTCGTTTCTATTAATTCCTATCTCAATGACCATGATCTTTCATGGAAAGACTGTTGTGGTATATGTACAGATGGTGCACCATCTATGTCTGGGAAAATTAAAGGTTTTACTGCCAGAGCTCTCAATGAAAATCCATCCATTATTATAACTCACTGTTTTCTGCATAGAGAGGCATTAGTCGTGAAAGCGTGTAATGAAGATTTTGCTGAAGTGTTTAACCAAGTTGTGAAAATGGAGAACTATATGAAGTCTCAACCTTTAAAGTGCAGAATTTTTGAACAGTTATGTCGCGCAACGGATGCAGCTCATACCTCTTTGTTACTTCACACAGAAGTAAGGTGTTGTCACGGGGTCGTGTATTGAACCGGTTTCTGGAACTTAAAGAACAGCTAAAAACTTTTTAAGGATGAAAATCAAGACACATTTCATGAGCTCATACTAAGTGATTCTTGGTGTTTTGAACTGTCGTATCTGGCAGATATTTTTCATAAGCTGAATGAACTGAATGTTTTGATGCAGGGTCGACATGAAACAATAATCTCCTCAACCAATAAAATGAAAGGTTTTAAAAGAAAACTTAGTTCTTGGAAGTCTGCAGTTCAAAAAGGAGATTTGTCGAACTTTCCATCTCTTCTTAATGTAGCAGGAGATAAAGATCTGGGTAAACTGAAAGACCGCATTTGTGATCACTTATCAAGATTGCAAGATGCAATAGATGCGTACTTTTCAACTATTTCCACTACGAATCTCGACTGGGTTGTCTCACCATTTGATTTCGTAGATAGTGCAGAGGAAATAGATTTCACTGCTTGCGAACGAGATGAATTTATTGATCTTTGTGCTGATTCCACACTCAAAGGTAAGTTCACCAAGAGTGAGGCGTCGGTGGCTAGTTTTTGGCTTCAACGGAGAGAGGAGTACCCTAACCTAATGAAGAAAGCAATTAATGCACTTTTGCCCTTTTCAACATCCTATCTATGTGAGCAAGCCTTCTCTACTATGGTGACAATAAAATGCAAAGCAAGAAATAGACTGAATAACCTTGAGGATGATTTGCGTGTTTCACTGTCAACTGTAAGACCCGACATCACATATCTGTGCTCTAAGCATCAATCACAAGTTTCACATTAATCATTAATCGAACAAAATTTATTCATGTATTTTTATTCAGTGATTGTAATAAAGTTTACTGTATTATGTTATGGTGTACATTATTATTATATAATATTTCAATAAATTAACATATTAAGCTTAATTTTCTTTTAATTCAAGGAAGGGTGCCCCTGGTGTTTAATGTTATTCCCAAGGGTGCCGTGAACTTCAAAAGGTTGGGAAACACTGGTCTAGGCCGATAGTAAGGGGTTGTGACACCTTGGTTTGTATAGTTAAACATTATCCATGAATTAAACAAGGTTGTTAACAGTCAAGCAAGGAAAAATTTGTTTTGTTTTTGAAGCCAATATAGTATAAAAGGTGAAGTGTTGACAGCTCTAATAAATAATTAAAATATTGATGTTAAAAATTGTTAAAGAAAACTAGAAATCGACTGAAGGCCAAACTGTTGGATCAAATAATAAGTATACTATTACAAAACTCTGCTTTCATTTCCCTTAAATACCAATTATCATAATTCTTAATTGATATGTGACCTTTCCTGTTTGGTAAAGTCTATGGGTGAAGTTCTACTTTCCAGAACTCTCCCTTAAACAAATAAAAACAATTTTTCTATTAACAGTACATACCATTTTCAGACCAAAACACATTATAAATTTTGGAAACAACTAAAACCAAATATAATTAAAATGTGATTGCATTTCTGCAAGCTAATAGGTGAACACTACCTGCAATACAACCTCATCGGATTTGAAGTGCTTAAACTTTTTATTTTTCTGTGCAGGAGAAAGAGGAGGATCTTTCAGAAGAAAATCGATATGGATATTGGCGGAAAGCAGGAAAAATGATTGTAGTTGAATCATTACTGCGTATTTGGCATAAACAGGGACATCGTGTTTTACTTTTTACTCAAAGTCGGCAGGTAAGAAAGCAATCACTAAATGATTTCATTTTTCTTTGTTGGTTGCCTTTAGCTGGATTGCATTGTAGATGTTCTTCATCATTAAGAATTATTGTAGATTACCCATTCTTTCAATAAAGATAAGTAAAAGTAGCTTTTGTTTAACTGAGGCAATGTTATTAGGTTGCATAAAGGCTATCACATGTTCAGCAAAAATGTCACTTTCATCTTCATTATTGACAAATAGGGTATCTGGAACTGTGTGATTATTTGATTAGAAGGAAGTGTTTAGTTGAAAAACTTATGAAACACAGTTGCAAATGACAGAAACTAAAATAAGTAATAAAAATTAAATAGAAGATGGATTATTATTTTTTTGCCAGAATCCAATTAATAGTAATTAGTAGAAGGTGATAAACTGATATTTCATTAATATAATATGTGACTAATGAGCTGGAAGCATTAAACATCACTTAGCATAAATAGTATTATTTATACTAACACTTTATCTTATTGATACTAAGAGATATATAATGTTCAAAAATTTCCAGTTATTATTCGCATACCCTATTAATATGTTTCAAGATATTAATTATGTGTTTATATATGATTTAGATGATGTGTATCTTGGAGGCATTTGTACAGAAATGTATGTACACATACTTAAAACTGGATGGAGGTACAGGTGTTGGCTCAAGACAGCCTCTCATCAATAAGTTCAATGAGGTAAGGATTACTGCTTTTAAGTACTTCCACTATTCTGAAATAAGGTGGCAATACACTAATTGTAATTAATATTTTGATTGAATATAAACAAGGAGAAATATCTTCTTTCAGGTGCACATATTATTTTGCCTCAAATTACATATTATTATTATTATTATTATTATTATTATTATTATTATTATTATTATTGTTGTTGTTGTTGTTGTTGCTATTATTATTGTTATTATTATTATTACCTCATAGGAATGACATGGTTAGATGCTTGTAAAGTATCAAAGGGCAAACAACCAAATAAACTTCAGCTTGCTAAAACTAATCACTAATATTGACTCTATTCTCCATGCCTTAAATCACTCATGGCAGGAAACAGTCTCATGATTACAGTGAAATCTCCTGCTGCTTCCACTCTGCCTCATAGTTTGCTTGATTTTCATTTCTAATTTAAGTATTGCTGAGTAATGTTATGTATAGAAAAACAAACAAATAAGAAAATGGAAGAGCAAGGCTGTCATTCACATAAAAACAAGCAAATAAGGCATCTTTTTAATTCTGATCTAAACTTGTTTTAGTTCATTTGCAATTATTTTATAGAAGAGGGAAGTAAATTAAACAGAACTATTCCTTTGTAGTAATTCAAGATATACATTTCATTTGTCATAAAAATATCTTAAACTTACAGTATCATTAGAGCCATTTTTGATAAAATCAAAATTTTTGAAAAATGTTCCATGTAAAGAGTAGTTGGGGAAGGGTGCGGGGATTTTCTTGAAAATCTTCTTGTTGCAGCTGTGGAAGATACCAAGTTTGGTCTTTAACGGTCCTTTCGTTTTTGAGCTATGCTGCCCCCAGATAGACAGACAAAAAAAAATCACACACACACACAGACAGACACAACCCCACACACAACCCCCCCTCACACACCCCCCACGCCCCCCCCCCCACACCCATGCCCCCCCCACACACACACACACGCACACGCATGCACACACACACCCACACCCCTTTTGGGGGGATTCAGAGAGTCTCAAAACATGTATTTCTGGTGAAATCTCGGTATCAAATTTTTTGTTGCATTTCAATACCTTCTCTATACACTGTGTACATAGTACCTGGAGAGAAAGTGGAAATACTTTATTGTAGATGCATTTTAATTGTGCTATAACTTTGTGGCAAATCTGTTTACTATGCATTTTGTTCTTCCATAACCTTTAATTTTATTTTATTTTAGTTATTGGTTCACACCTATGAATAATCATGTGCACTCTATTGGTATTATATATCAGTCTCATAAATCATCTTTGGCACCATCTCTTACACCAAATATAGAGATTCTTCTGCAGATACTAATTTGAAGCACCTTACATCTGATATGGAAACATTTCTGGAGTCAATATCTATTCTTCAAATGTATTTTAATTTTCATGTTCTTTAATTTATTTTGTTAAGACATTTGGAGAATTTGCTTTTCTTTGAGGCTTTTTACAACTGGGTGACAAATAGCTACTTCATGTACTACATTTAACATCTATAGTGCCAAACAACTAAATCAGAACAAGCTGACAATCCTTGAAATAGATAGCTCAGAATTACTAGGCAGTTATGTATATGTGTCTGTAATATTTAATATTAACTTTCTATTCAAAGAAGATAACATTCTTCTTCTTTTTTTTTTTTCTTTCTTTTTTTTTTTTTTTGTGGCATCAGTAGCCAACTTAACGAAACCACCTCAAACAAAACAAAGCTGAAAACTCTAAGCAGTCAATACAGGGAGTTCAAAATAATCATAAAGCTCAGAATCTATATATATATGGTAACACTGTAAAATATTATTTTAACACAGAAGTTGCTTTTTAAATAAGACAGGATTACAACACATAGTCAAGTTATTCAACACTGAAGAAATCATTCCAATTTGGATGAGTAATTTTATGATACATCCTCGAATAAAAGTAGATATTTTATTTCTGCTTTATGGATTAATCTAATACATGATCCTAAAATCATAGAATTATTATCAGCAGCCAAGAAATAAAGAGTGCATTTTCACTGCAACAGTAAATGTAAATTGGACCTTTATTTTGTGTATAAAATTTTGTTCTTTTCTAAACAAATTAAAATTCCTATTTGTGGTTAACCTAGTAAGATCATTATTTGCACCTTGTACTGTGTAATGCATGTACCCTGCCTAAAACAACGATGTATCCTATTCATGGCCAAAGTGTTAACTGTGTCAAACAAATAAGGGTTAATTCAAAAGCATAGCAATGTGGTTTATAATGTACTGCATCTTGTCAAGTATTCTCATTTTATCTAGGTACCCAATATCCACCCAGTAACGTATATGAAGTCTGAATAATAGTCATAACCATTTATTTGTTGCTTAGCTATTTAAAAGTCCTAAATAAAATGCCTTCTGGAAATTATTGCATCATTGACTGTAAATGTACTACTTGTATGCTACTTATTTTGGTATAGTTATGATCACAACTATAGTGATAGTAGAGACTTCTTTCAGGAACAAAGCTGATTTAAAACCTAAAATGGAGATTAAAAATGCCTAATGGGCATTTTTAATTTTTTTTTTCCTAATGGGCTCTCAATACTTTGTTAGAAATTGTTTTCCCAAATCATTAGTTACATCTATTACGAGGGGCATACTGAAAGTCACGAGCAACCCATTGTAAAAATTTAAATTTCAACAATGTAACGAAACAAATTGCAGGATCGTAATCTACAGACTTTAAGCCACACGTTGACATATTGTGACGTTGACATATTGTGGTCATGTGACCATAGACGGTGTTTGAAAAATAGCTGACATTGATGTTTCGTTTCGACAGCGTGCTGTTATTGAATTCCTTGTGAAAGAAGGAAAATCTGCTCCTGAAATTCATCTCAGACTTCAACGTGCGTATGGAGGTGTTTGCATGGGTGCCAGCAGTGTTAGAAGATGGGTGAAACATTTCAAAGATGGAAACACGAGTCTGCAAAATGCGCCTCGTAGCGGGCGTCCTCGAACTGCCTCTACAGAACGCAACAAGGAAAGAGTTGATGAGCTCATTACAGGAGATAGGCGTTTCACTGTGAATGAAATTGCTGCGAAACTTGGAATAGGACATAGTGCAGTGCAAGAAATGATCCACAGCTTGGGTTATCGAAAGGTCTGTGCCCGTTGGGTCCCCCGTTTATTGACAGAAGACCACAAACTTCAGAGAAGAACCATTGCACAAAACCTTCTTCAGAGATTTCATAATGAAGGTGATGAATTTTTGACGTGTATTGTGACTGGAGATGAGAGCTGTTTCCATCACTATGAGCCAGAAACGAAACGTCAGAGTATGGAATGGCACCACTTGAACTCACCATCGAAGAAGAAAGCGAAGACAGTGCAGTCTGTAGGAAAAGTTATGGGAAGTGTCTTTTGGGATGCACAAGGTTGCATTCTGGTTGACTTTCTTGAACCTGGACAAACCATAAATTCTACCCGCTACATCAAGACACTTCTGAAGCTCTGTCGGGCTTTGCGTGATAAACGCCCTGGAAAGAGGATCATCCTTCAACAGGATAATGCGCGTCCGCATACTGCCCATGCCACTATGGAGAAGATCAGGGCATTAGGGTGGGAAACTCTTCCACATCCTCCCTACAGTCCCGACTTGGCACCCTCCGACTACCATATTTTCGGTTCTGTGAAGGAGCAGATGCGTGGCCAACGCTACGAGACGCTGGAGGATATTCGGAAAGCAGTGCGTCAGGGTCTGCAGGCAGCTGAAACGGACTTCTATCACAAGGGCATTTTCAAACTTGTAGAACGATGGGAAAAATGTGTGCAAAACAATGGAGACTATGTCGAAAAGTGAAGGAAAGTCTGTAGATTATGATGATGTATTTGGTTTGGCTTAAAAATAAATATTAAGATTGTAAAACAGTGTTGCTCATGACTTTCAGTATTTATGTTATTTCAGTAGCTTTGATTTTTGAAATGTTATTATTAAAATAATTTGACATCCTATTTAGCTTCAGGGTTAAAATACTCAAAGAACTTCATTTACCTTGTCATTTATCTCAAAGAACAATTTACTATCTCAGATAAATATAGACACCAGCATTGCTGTTAATCAGAGAACAATATTAAGGAGTAAAACAGGTTCATAATAAGATTTAAAGACTAACTTTAAAATATGTTTTGCAGGATCCATCATATTTTTTGTTTCTATTGACAACTCGTGTGGGAGGTTTGGGTGTCAATCTAACTGGAGCAGATAGAGTTGTAATCTATGATCCAGACTGGAACCCAGCTACTGATACACAAGCAAGAGAGCGTGCATGGCGTATAGGTCAACAGAAACAAGTAACAATTTATCGTCTTGTGACTGCAGGGACAATTGAAGAGAAGGTATAACATAAATTTTAGCTCATTTTAAACAGGAATTTATAATTGGTGGCTGTAGTGATTTTCTAAGATAATTTTTAGCCAAGAAATTAGGGCTTTATAAATGGATATGGATTCAGGGGATGCATAATTTTATTTAGCAAGCATACTTCTATTTTAAAATACTGAACAAGTTTAAGGGGGAAAAAACTTGTATTTCTTTATATATATATATATATATATATATATATATATATTCTAATAAACTCAAGAAATACATCTTTGAGGTGAGGAAAGCAAAGTAGTGTGTATTCAATAAAACCATGAAATTAACTCAAAAGTTAAATTAACTCATTGTAGATGAGCAATGCTTTTGTTATCTTTGTATGAGTGATAGGCTGAAAAGCAGAACTATTTAACATTATAACTATTTTGGCTGATAGCAGAATTTATGAACATGTAGGCTGTCTGACACACATTCGGTTAGCTGTCATATGTATGAGACCTAAGCATATAAACTAATTTGAAGTGGAAGTTATTTATGCTAGAAGCATTAAAAGTTATGTTTTATTTTACAAGTATGAATGTTAATGAAATGAGGCTGAAAGCCAAGTAGTCTACAAGCAAAATAAAATCACTTTTATCATATGTTGTCACATTCTATTTATGGTACAAATAAAAGATAAAGAAAAATATCTTGGAGTAGTTTTTGATAAAAAGAAAAACTAACCTGAAGAAATCATGTAGATTACACATTGAAAAGGCTACAAAAAGATTTAAACCACTCTAAAGATTAGCTGGCTCTAAATTGGGCAGTTCGTGGGAAACATTAAATACAACTTACAATACTTACATCAAACCGGTAATAAAATACTGTGGGGAAATTCTCATAACATCATATAATAAAGGAAAACTAGAATGCACATATAATCAAGCACTTAGATTAATAATTGGGGCAATTAAAACAACCCCAATAGAAATAATGTAGACTGCTACTTCTAACAAACCACTAATTTAGAACTTGAAGCTCAAGCTATTTTGCAGTATGAAAAAATGATAGAGTCTCCAAATTTCAATAAATGGAATAATAATTCAAATGTATTTAATTTAAAAACACAATCTGGATTCATACAAGAAGTCAGTAAATTAGAAAAAAAATTAGAAATATCAACTCAAAGAGAAAATATCATTGCATGCATTAATCCTGCTGAAATTATTACAATTGAACATCAGCTAAATTTAAAATATGAACTCAACCAAAAAATGTTAGTCCTGTTATAGCTAAAGCCCTAACACTAGAAACTGTAAATCTAATGTATCCAACTCACGAATGGGCACATGTATACACAGATAGTTCCCTCTCTGATACCAATGAGAGGCTGGAGCAGGTGGTATATGCCAGTTCTTTTCCTTTTATAGAAATGTTGGAAAAAATACTACAAATTTTGATGGATAAATAGAAGCTGTTTATATAACACTACAACATTATTTCCCTGGCTGCATCAATGTAAAAATATAGTTATTGTTTCGGGCTCACAGGCCTTCTACAAGACTCCCTAAAATGGAAAAAATTAAAGAAATCCAAAAGATGATTCATTAAAATTAATAAACCGGGGAAAAAAGTTGTATTACAATGGATTCCATATCATGTGAATGGTAATGAGATCAGATTTTTTAGCAAAGAAAGGAACCCAAATTAAACAAAGGACTATTATAAAATTTCCTTATGGATCAATCAAATACATTGTAAAAAGAAAAATAGACTCATAACTGGACATGATTGTCTGAATAACCATTTCTATAGATTGTCCTTTCAACTTCACCAAATTGCATACTATGTACCAGAGAAGAAATTATTAATATGGAATTTCTAGAATCATGCCATGCTTTGAAGATGTATCCTAATGTTGTTGCCAAATACTGGTAAGTTAGAAGGAGAATGACTTCATCGTCAATTCCTGAGCATTAATTGCACGCACGCACGCACGCACACACACACACGCACACATTGTTTGCACATACCCAAAATATAAAGTATCTCTCTGAAATTGTGTGTTGTGTTCATCCAGACATATACATGGTGTGCTCTGGTCTCTCATTGTTTGACCTTCATATTACTAGTGCTTTTAATATGATTACTTACACAGTCATTCTATAATATATAGAAGGCTAATAAAACAATATCAATAGAATAAATGTGTCAATTTTATTAACTATATATTTTTACATCATAATCATCATCATTGTTGTTGTATTGTTGTTTCTTTGATGTAATAGTGATATTGATTAATTGTTACAATTTGTAATATCAGTTTCTTGAAAAGAAAGTAGCCGTGGTATGATAGCATCATTAATTACAATTTGGATTGGAAACAGTTTAATTAATAAGAAGAATCCATATTCTAGTTATTTAAATAGTCTGCATTATATTAATCAGAAAGCCCCTGCTGAATATATATTTTAATTCCCATCACAAGAAATAAAGGTGGTAAAAAGAGTGTTATAATTATTTGATTCCAATGAGGCTATTTTGTTAAAAGCTTCACTTTTGGTGCAAGCTGTATAAAATTAAATTTTATGCAATTAGGAGGTATGTCCAGTTTGTGGTCATGAAAGGATATTCAGTTATTTCAGACTGTATTGTACTTCCTGAAGCTGTAGTCTTTTGAACAGTATTATTTTACTTCATGTTGATTCCATTAGTACTTCCAAGCATTTATAGCTATTTAATGTCTTTGAAAATGTTTAAATTAAGCCTATATTTATGTCAAAATATTTAATATCTCTATTTTTTCAGATATATCACAGACAGATATTCAAACAGTTTCTTACAAATAAAGTTCTAAAAGATCCAAGGCAGCGTCGTTTCTTCAAATCTAATGATCTTTTAGAATTATTTACCCTTGCAGAAAGTGAACGTACAACAGAAACTGCAGCAATTTTTGCTGGAACTGGCTCAGAGGTAAGACTTGTTTCAGATCTTTAGCATAATGAATTTTGAACTTTTATCTTTGAACGCAAATCCACACAATTTGAAACACTCTTTAGCAAATGCTGCCCATCTTAGTGACTAAGTTTGCAAAGGCGAATGAGCTTTTCAATCCTGTGAAGTGCTCATTTTTAATGAATTTGTATTCAAATGCTTCACATCATTACAACAGAATTTCCATCATGAACTCGCCAGGTTCATTTTATGCAGTACCTTAATAGTGGGATTATTCCAAGTCAAATCAACACACCTATATTTTACCTCACCATCTCAGATTTTTATGAAATTTTATACACTCAAAGTAGGTGTTAAAACTAAGAAAAATACCAAATTTCCACTCTCAAATAATTGTAAGTCATATGCTAAATTAAAAAGAAATGAAAAATCTATTTTTTTAAAGCCAGTCACTACAGATAAAATAAGTAAAATAATTAATTCAAAGAAGAATAACTTTTCAGCAGGATTTGATGAGATACCCGAATGTGTAATTAAGTTATGTAAGGACAGTATATTAAATCCCATACAGGAAATATGTAAACTTCCCTGTTATCTGGGATATTTCCAGATAAGATGAAGCTGGCAAAAATTGTTCCTGTATATAAAAATCTGATGTGTACCATTCACATGACTTTCTCTATATCCCTGCAACAAATTATTCTTAAAAAGCTTATACTTCTATTTACTTTATGCTAATCAGAAAAAAATTAGCAGAAATAGTCTTATTACTTGCTTCCTTGTAAGTAGAAGCGAAATAAGGGACTACCATAGGTTAAAGTGATAGTCAAAAGCTGGTTGCTATGTCAATGAAGTTCCTTTGTTTATATGGATAGGAGTTGACAAGTTCCTGTATGAGAAAAGTATACGTTTTTCATAGGAGAAACCAAAAATAAGGAATGTCTCAAAAACAACGGACTCCACGAAAAAAAATGTATATAACATAAATTGTGTGTTTTAATGTGGTCTACATTTTTTGTATAGTAAGTCTTTGTCCAGCTCTGACGGTTTAGTAGTTATTCAAAATTCAGTAAAATTCATCCAGAATAAACTACTCTTCAGAAGCTATTCCCAGAAAATTCAAGATATACATTTTATTTGTCAGGTAAATATCTTTTGTATACAAAATTTTAATCAAAATCGTTAGAGCCATTTTTGAGAAAATAAAAATTTTCAAAAAAAGTTCCATGTAAAGGGTAGTTGGGGATGGGGGATTTTTCTCAAAATCTTCCCTGGAAGATACTAAACTTAAATACCAACTTTGGTAATTTACCGACTTTTCATTTTTGAGTTATCGTGTTCACAGACACACACATGCACACACGCACACACGCACCCACGCACGCCCGCACACACACACACGCGCACACGCACCTGCGCGCAAAATGCTTTTTTCGGATATTGGGGACCCTAAAACATATATTTGCGCACGAAATGCTTTTTTTGGATATTGGTAACCCTAAAACATATATTTCCGGTGAAATCTCGGTATCAAATTTTTGGGTGGAGTGCAATACCTTCTCTATACACTATGTACATAGTGCATATAGAGAAAGTAAAAAAAGACAATGTAAATATGGTTGATAATTATAGGCCCATTGCCATTCAATTAGAATTTTCTAAAATTATGGTATCAGTTATGTACAATAGAATTGCACCCTTCATGGAAAAGTATGTATTTAGTGATAAACAAAATGGCTTTCGAAAAAACAAATATATATTAAATGCCTTTTATGCATTCACTAAGGGAACATTGGAGGGAATTGATGTAAATGATACAACAGTTAGTATATTTATGGACCTGAGTAAAGCCTTTGATTTAGTTGACTATAACATATTACTGACAAACTGGAAGCCTATGGAGTATATGGGATAGCTTATGAGTGGTTTAAGTCTTATCTGACAGATAACAATTTACAGTAGTAACTAATGATATAATAACTTCAAAATCAGATATAAAGACAATAAGGTATGGTGTTCCTCTCAAGACTCGAATCTTGGCCCTTTACTTTTTTTAGTATACACACACGCCATATGTCGAGACTACTATATGCAGCTGATACTAATTTTATTCTCAGGGGCAGTAATTCCACTGACCTACAAATCTAAGTAGATAATACAATGTTAAGTATGGAGAAATGGTTAATCACAAATAAGCCAGTATTAAAGGGAAAAAAGTTGCAATGTATGCATATCATGCACTCCAATAGAAGTAATAAAATAATAGGACCAAAAATTGTATATAATAAAGAAACCATACATTATGTTGCTGGAGCAAAATTTCTTGGAATATTAATTGATCAACATTTAGACTGGAGAAATCATGTTAAGAATGTCACATCCAGAATAAATAGAGCCCATTATGTAATATATGTCTTAAAAAGAATTAGTAACCTAAACACTAAAAACGATTTACTTCTGCACTTGCATATGGTATATTTATTTGGGGGTCCAGTAATAAAATAAGCACACTGTATATAATGCAAAAGAAAATACTTAAGTTAATGTTAAATCTGCATAGAACAACATCATATAAACCACACTTTTCAACAAAATAATATTCTTACACTACCAAGTCTTTATATTTTTGAAACTGTCTGCTTTATAAGGAACAATACATACTTATTTAGTACAAACATCGCTGTCCATGAACATAGTACCAGAAACAGTAATAAAATGCACATACAGACTGCCAGAACAACCAAAAAGGTAAATTCTATACTGCACAAGGGCATACAGATGTACAACCAAATCACAAATAAAATTAATAACAGTAACTATACAAAGTTTAGGAAAGAAGTAAAAACATTTTTAATTGAGCAGAGTTTCTATAGCGTGCAGGAGTGTTTTGATTGTTTTAGAAACTAATCTGATTAATTTGTAATCTGTATATATAAATTATAAGCATTAATTATGTTCCCAATAATGCGTAAAACTGATTGTATTTTATTTTTGTTATTGTACAAAGACTTATGTCCTCTAATCACCACATTTATTGTATATATAGTGTATTCCTTATGAAATTGTAAAATTTCCAACGGTGAATAAAGAGACAGAAAGAGAGAGAGAGAGAGGGACAGAGACACGCTCGCACACACACTCTTTCTCTCTCCCTAATTTGTTTTTAAATTTATCAGAATCGTTTTAGTTTGGATTTAAATTTTTATTTTTGAATTTGTATAAAAAAATTTCACAACCTATAATGTGTCAAATATCACATTCAAGAGATTTTTTTGTATTTTATTTTTAACATCAGTGGTCATATCGGGGGCTGTGACTTGTGAAACTGTAGGTTCAGAACATTAGGTTAAACTTTATATTACTAAACACACGCATATTCACTCTCACATTCATACTTCCAGACTCTGTGGGGGATAGGGAATAATTCTGGTTAAAGAAAAATTCCCCGCCCCAGCCGGGAATCGAACCCGGGACCTCCTTGTGAGAAGTCAGCTCGCTGACCACTCAACCACGGAGGCAGTCTTTGAAGAAATTTTAAAATGCTACAAAATGACACCTCTCTCATGATTCTAACTCAATTAGTAGAGGATCTATGTTCGTTCAAAAAGTTGACTTGTCATGTAATTTTGAGCAATTTTTGGAAACATTGCATAGCTGTATTTTGGAAACAGTTTAAGATAAAAAATTGAAATTTGGTATTTTTCTTAGTTTTCATACCAGCTTTTAGGGTATAAAATTACATCAAAATCTGAGATGGTGAGGTAAAATTTTTATTCAAAAGCGTGGATTTGACATTGAAGGACCTAGTGAGTATGGGCCTTGGGGGACATTTTTGTTTATGTAGTAAATGTTTAGTTTGACTTAAATTGTAAGTTTGTTATTGTTTTATGTAAAGAAAAAAGTATGTTTATTCCATCACGACAATTGAAATTATGTAAAAAATGGTACTAAGCTTCAAATAAATATATAAAGACAGACTTGAATTTAATTTAGACCCATAAGCTGTGTGTAATTTCTATCCTAGAAGAGAAAGAATAGCATTTTTTATAATTCAAGTATGTATTGAACAGTGCCCAGTTTAATTATTAAACTCAGATAAAAGAAAAGGAAATGGACAAACTGAAAAAAGCTAGGATACCCGTGAGATAATGCTTCACAAAGAAGATCAATGACTTAAAAGGAATTCTTGCAATAAGTACATTTTCCAAGTTTCATGAGTCATTAACCTCCAATTTCACTTATTTAGAAACATTGATGGTAGAACTTCATGGATTAAATACTAAATTAATGGATGCACTTTTAGATAGTACTGAAGAAGCAGCAGTACTTGTAACTGAGAAAGAAAGCACCAAGAAATACGACAATGATTATTTGTGTATGAGTGAATAATGCTTTGACACCATGCATATCAGACAATCCTTTAAGTATGGAATATGAAGGAAGAGTACATAATCAGGATAATAGGAGGAAGGGTTATAAACTTCCCAAAATATAAATTAAGAATTTTAATGGAGATCTACGAGAATCTTTTGATGGGAGTTTCAAAAGCTGCATAAAGATAATAATTTGCATAGTAGAAAGTTTCAGTATTTAACGCAAGTTACGGAAATCGGAACTGAACCTTATGTAATCACACTTAGTTATCCTCAGACATTGGAAAATTTTCCAAGGGTTATTCAAGCTTTACAGGAACGTTTTGGAAGAGAGGATCTACTCTACAAGTATACGTAAGTGTGATTTCTAATGCAACACAAGAGAAAAGACCTCCACTATGCACCTGTAAATCAAATTAGAATCTCATTTTTGGTCTCTCAGTACTTTGAATTTATGTTCATCTGACCCAAGTACTCGGTTGTTTCCATTAGTTGAGAGAATCCAGCCTTCCAGAGGAAACTTTATATACCTGGCAAAGAAGTCTATTCTACAAACTAGATGAAAACAGAGAAATCAAAAACTCATTCCTACTTTAATGCCTTATGAAATACCTTACATACTGGAATGCAAAATGAACAACATATTCTTTTGGCTCAATCAGGATTTTTTAGTTTGGTCATGAACAGAAACATTCAGAAATAATACTCTTCCAAGACAGAGAAGAAATACAACAAAGAATCTAATCACACTCCTACTGTATGCCAAAATTTTTAAAGGAAATGTTGTTCACCTGAAGAATGGACTCTTGTCAGTGGACACAAAATTGGATGGACTTTGCCTGATGAAAGAAAAGACCAATCGCTGGATATCAATTTGAATAACCTTACCTTTCTATGGCTGGTGATGAGGTATAAACCAAATCTGAGCTTTGAAACTATGAGACTCAGCATCTATGACCAGATACTCTAAATCAACTGAAGAAGTAAAGCAGAATCTCCTCAAAATGCTGGAAAGAGATGCTGATGGTTGTTAATTAATAAGGCTCCCCTGGAAGAATGGTCATCCTGAGATCAATAGTAACAAGCATATTGCTGAGAAGAGACTCATATCTTTTACTGAGAAGCTAAGGAAATCAAATGTGTTTATAGTTATATTCAGATTTTCACAGACAGACAAAAGTAGGATTCATAGAAGAAGTCTTGAGTGAAAAAATGGAGAAACCCTGTCCTCCCCATCGTCTTGTAATTAAAGTTTCAAGTTTGACAATACCTGTTCATTATTTGATGCTTCATAAGGATGCAGGAAGGGGTTTCCTTGATTGGAGCTAGCAGAAGGGTACAGTACTTTGAAGGCAGTGTTAGGGAAACAATGTAAATAGGGGAAATTAATATTGTGACCACATTACTGGCAATGAGCAATGAATATCCAATATTTATGGAAAAAAATATCCAGGCACAGTGGATTCCACCATCCATTGTTGATTCTGAGTGTGCCTTTTCCAACTATGGGGACATTCTCTTAAATTTACATGCTAATTTAAAGCCACAAAATAAGGAAATAATGCTGGGGAAATATTTTGAAAAATGAATGTCACATTGCATTACAAATGTTAAAAGAGCATTTAATGCATATATTATATTGTAATTTAATTCTATTTAGTATTTTATTCTTTTAGGACATTAAATATAATAAATATTAAAACTGCCTCAAATGAATATATCCTAATACCTTACATTCTAACAAAGTAAAAAATACTACCCCAATCATCACAAAAATAATTAAAATTAAACCTACTGATATTAATATTAATAATTCTCTTACCATTTACTATTCAATTTTATTTATTTTATTTTATTAAAAGCTCATGCATCCACATGCATGAGCTTTTTGTATAGATTTATTTGGCCTCTTAACTATTTTTAGTGATTTTTAAGAATGTTATTTTTTAAAGTCCCTAGCAATAGTCTAATCTTTTAAAACCTGGTTGCTATATGATTGAAGTATGACTCTCTTTACACGGCAGGAATAAAATAGACGAAACAGGAATGACAGATTCCCAATCAGAAATTGAAACCAATAACGGGAATATCATAGAAATGGTTAAATCCACAAAAATGTGTATGTATAAATTGTGTCTTTTAACAAGTCCTACACTTTTTGTATAATAAGCTTTTGTCTATCCCTTATGGTTTATCACTTATGCAAAAATCATTCAGAATGAAGAGGTCTTCAGAGGCTATTCCCAGAGAATTCAAGATATTCATTTTATTTGTCATGTAAATATCTTTAATATATAGTATTTTAATCAAAGTTGTTAGAGTATTTTTAAGAAAATAACAATAGTTTGGGGGGGGGGGTAATTTTCTTGAAAATCTTCATGTTGCATCCTTGGAAGACGCTGAACTTAATTATCAAGTTTGGTATTTAACCAACTATCATTTTTGTATTATATTGTTCACACATACATGCACATGCATGCTCACATACATACACCTTTTTCTAAAAATCTTATGTGTTCCATTCATATGACTTTCTCTACATCTCTGCAACAAATTAATGTTAAAAAGCTTATTACTTCATGCTAATTGGGGAAAAATAAAGAAATAGTCTTATGACTTACTTCCATGGAAGTATAAGGGAAATAAGGGAGCTGCATAGGCTAAAGTATTAGTCAAAAGCTGGTTGCCATGTAACTGAAGTTCCTTTGTTTCTATGGACAGGGATTGACAAATTCCCTGTATGAGAAAAGTATAAGTTTTTTAAAGCTAAAACCAATAACAAGGAATATCTCAAAAATGATTCACTCCATGAAAAAATGTATATAACATAAATTGTGTGTTTTACAAGCTGTACATTTTCTGTTAAGTAAGTTTTTGTCTCTTAAGGTTTGCCAATTATACAAAATTCATCCAGAATGAAGTAGTCTTCAGAAGCTATTCCAAGAAAATTCATGATTGCATTTTATTTGTTAGGTAAATATCTTTAATATACAATATTTTAAGCAAAATTTTTACAGCTATTTTTGAGAAAGTTAAAATTTTTGAACATTTTTCCATGTAAAAGATAGCTGGGGGTGGCGGGATCTTTTTGAAAATCTTTGTGTCGCATCCTTGGAAGATACTGAACTTAAATACCAAGTTTGGTATTTAATGGACTTTTCGTTTTTGAGCTATGCTGCCTGCACACACACACACTTTTTTCCAAAGAATCCTTTTTTTTTTCTTTTTTTTTTTTCAGGGGGACCCAAAACATGTATTTCTGGTGAAATCTCCGTATTAACATTTTAGGTGCATTACAATACCTTCTCTATACACTATGTACATAGTATGTAAAAAATTGGATTCAGGGATTTAAAGAATCTCAGTATCAAATTTATATGTGAAATGCAATGCCTTTTCTACCTATATACTAAATAGAGAAACTAAAAAAGCATATAGAATAATAAAGTAAATAGTAGACACATATGCAGATTAATGTTTCAACAATTTGTTAGGCTCTTCTTTCAAATATTTGATACACAGTTTTTTCTAAGTTCAAAAGACCAAATATTTTTTCAAAATACGGCTTTAGATTTTTTTTTATTTAATATGTGTTTAAAATCACTTTTAACTATAATTGCATGCTAGAGAACATAACATAAGGTTAAAGTCCTTTATTTATTCACTTTCTGCTCATGTAGCCATACTGTAGAATGCAGTGCAGTCAAATTGTCCATCTCAATCCTTAACACAGGGCTGCCAACAGTCTTTACTGTCAATGAATTACACAAAAAATGTAACTGTATAACTATACATATATACTGTATCTAAATTACAATGACTAGCTGTGCATACTATGTTAATTAAGCCTAGCCTAAACTTAATTACTTAAGTTTCTGGAAAGGCTCTGCTAAATGATTTTTTGTGTCAGGATGCCACAAATATTCACAAATGTTTGCATAAAATATTCCCATCGAATGCCGCCCCTGTGTAGATGCTGCCTAGAGTTGTTGGTATTATTATCATTATCATCATCATTATTATTATATTAAGAAGTTGAATAACTTCCTTTAACCAGGAAGATCATATTGGACTATGAATGAAATGGGTGAGTGACGCTCAGATAAACTTATGGTATATGTAGCTTAAAGTAACACTTTATTTGTCTTCTAAGAATAACAGAAAACTCCCTAAAAACTTTAACTGGGTAATTCACCCTAACCAGGATTCAAACTTGGGATCTGTTGAATGTAAGGCAGACATGCTATCCCCCATACTATGGAGGGGTCTTATTATTCTGCCTGCAGTGTGCCATTTGTAGTAAGAGCAGGCATGAAACTCTATATAAAAAATATATATTATTATTACACAGTGGTAACTGAACTGGTCAAATATTATCTCACAGTTGGTCTCCAACCAGACACTCCATCTCATATGACTGCTTGTAAACAAAGCAGTGGATGAGGAAAGGAAAAAGTCCAGGCAATAGCCTTGCCTGCTCAAACTTTTGCACACGCATTGTGTGATTTTTTTCATGTCCAGTTTTAAAAAGAATAATAAATATAGTTTTACTAGATAATTATTCAAACAAAAGTCATTAGACTAGGATTCTATTTTAACATTGTGCTACCTGCAGCAAAACTCTGGAAAGGTGCAGTCCCTTCTCTTAATGGGATGCAGGATGGCATAACATTCAGAACATAACAATCTTGTTCTCAGTTGGCCTTCATCAAATAATAGTTGAAAATAGGTCTTTGTATTCTTGAGCTAAGGCAACCAATCTGTTTTTTTTAATTGGACAATCATTTCTGAAATGTGTCTAAACCTGTTATAATAAGTAAGAATATCACCAAGAACATACAGCCTTTGCTTCTCACACTACAATAAATTCTGCTTGATTGAATCTGCATGTGTGTAAAGCAATAAAATGGTCAGAACTTCGCAGAAATGACTGGCGTTAATTTTTTCTATATTATTTGCTATGTCGATGTGTAGGGATTAATTGCAGAGGTTGGCTAGTATGCAAGAAGCAAGAGGGCTTGCAGTCATCTGTCATTTCTGTCTGCTTGCACATGCACATTGGTGAACCTTTGAACTTAGAAAATTGCTTGCCTCCTCCTGTCACATGTTGTGAAGTATTATATTGAGTGTCTTTGCATATACATTTATGAGATTATAAAATATATTTTACAAAAAAATGAACCAAAAATGATGGTATTCACACAGATAACCTAAGAAACAATGATGATTATTTCAGATCTGTAATTAGAGACACATTAAGCAGATGCTGTGTAAAATTATTGGAAAAGAATTTTATAATAAGTTACCTGAAGAATTGATAAAAAATACTGATCTAATTATGAAAGCAATAAAGAGTACTTAATGATGAATGTATTTTATAGTTGGAGGAATTTAAGTGTGGGACTTTTATTGAGAATTGTAAATAATTATTGTACATATTTGATGAATCCTCAACATGTAGATATCTTCATGGAGTCAATAAATTGAACTTGAACTTTACTTGTTAAGTTAATATTCGAAAATATAATTAATTTGTACAATGTAAATATTACAGGTTAAACTAAAGTTTGATAAAAAATCAAGAATAAAGGAATGGCTTAAGAAGGAACCAGTAAAGAAGGATCCCACTTTCCATATATCAAAGTTGGAACAAATGAAGCAGCTTGCACAACAGTTGAGCAAAAAGATAGTCAAAGGTAAATAGTTTGTATCACCACTGCTGCCAAGAGGAAGATTATTCACTTGGCTTCTCTTTGTTTCTAAAGAGGAACTGGTTATAGCATCACTTGTTATAACCAACTTTTTTTGTTCCATACAAGAAAATATATGGCAACTGAATGTGTATATCATAACTCAAAACACAATAATGTATTCAGGGAATTCTATAACATGTATTTCCAGTAAAATCCCAGTATTGAATTTTGGGTGAAATGACATATCTTCTCCACCTATGCACCATGTACTAAGTAGAGAAACTAAATGAATCTTTAATTCTAGGAGCATAAAATGATACAATGTTATCATTACAAAAGGAAAAGTGGAAGAATGTTTATCAGAAAACTATCTGTAATTTAAAGTTTAGCGCCCTTCTAAACATATTCACGTACTGGTTTAATATTGCTTTCCCCCCCAAAATCTATAAATGTAAAAACTCTACCAAAAGTGGATGGATCACAAAAGGATTAAAAACCTGTAAAAAGCTAAAACTGTTGAATACAGTAAATAGACAAGGTGTTGTAAGATGTTCTACATAATACCTCTGAGAGATGATTAAGAATATATAAATATAAAAACCTTTATACTTACTTACATTTGAATTGCCTCTGGTGCAAATATAAGTAAACACCATGTTATTAATATATTATACGCCAGATTCACTATCTACAATTCCCATTTTAATTATTTCTCTCGGTAACTGCTACTACCTAGCTGGTAACAATTGGTCCCTCCATAATTTTGAGTGTTTACAATCTAAAATAAAATGTAGGTTATTTTCCATTCCCGCACATAATGGGCACTTCTGTGGTCTATTTCCTCTTTCATTCCCCTTAATTAAACTGCTCCAGTTCTATAACATGCTCACCCTTCCCTCTCCAATGTATTACACACTTCAGTATATTTTTCCCTCCCCCAATCTTTTTTAATTTGTCTATATAATATCAAGGATCTCTTATCCCTAATACTGCTAAAAATATCTTGAATATTGATACCCTCTATTCTCCTGATCTCTTTCCAAAACCCTCCCTCCAGAAATAGGGGGAAAATAGCTCTAAAACTTGAATAACTGAATTAGTAATTTATGGCATAAGAAATAAAGTCCCCAACACATCACTGGGTGCTTCAATACTAATTTTGCAAAAATAACAGACAAACTAATGAGCATAAATCATTCCTCAAGTCTGCAGCCACTGCATAGACCCAATAAAAGCTTGTAGTAATCAGTTTTTATAACACTGATCTCAACAAAGTTAACTCAAAAGGTAGAGTAGAAAATGAAGAGCAAGTATCCATCTGGAATTGATGAAAAACCAGAGTACTTGATTAAACACTACATAGGATATGTGAAAGCTCATATGATGATATATATAATGCATTTCTGGACTTGGGTATATTTCCTGATAAACTAAAAATATTTCCTCTTCACAAAAAGGAAGAAAAAGCAAACAGAGAAAACTACAGACCTGTAAGTGTACTATCGTTTTCTCAAAAATGTTGAATAGTTAGTGTATAGCAGATCAATATCCTTTTTAGAAAAGAATAACATTGCCTCAGATACCAGTATGATTTTAGAGAAAGCAGGTCCACAGAAACAGCTGTAGGTAAGTTATTAGAGTGGGTTCAACAAGCAATTGACAAAAGCACATCAACAGTAAGATTAATCTTGGGCTTAACAAAAGTGCATGATGTTTTATATCAGAACATATTACTATCCAATCTGTGTGAATATGGAATCGAAGGAAATGTTCATAAGTGAATTGAATCATACTTAAGTGACAGAAAACGAATTGTCCAGCTACAATAAACAGAACTATAAAAATTAAATAACTACCAATCTAGTGTAAAAGCAGTTATTGAGATATTCTGCAAGGATCAGTACTTGGGCCCTTTTGATCCTTAAACAACCTACTAATTAATATCCACCAAGGTATATAGTTTTTTGTTGCAGATGATACAAACATCATAGTTACAGGAGAAAATGAATTTAACCATAAAACAAAGTAAATGAAGTAATAAAAGATGTAAAATAGTTCCAAACAAACCATCTAATTATAAACAAAGAGGAAACTGTAGCAATGACTTTTCACACATGGCAATGTAAAAATTTTATAAAACCTCAAATAATTTATAATAAAAATATTATTGAATACAAGGTAGAAACAAAATTTTGGGGTATAAAATCGGACAAAAATATATATTGGGAATACCCACATAAATTACTTAGCAGCTAAACTTAACTTTATATGTTACATGATTAAACATCTTAAAGTATACTAGCCCTATTGTGACTTAAAAATGTATGCTTTGCCCATTTTTGGCCCATTTTCTAAGTTGCTTAAAATATGGATTAACATTTTGGAAACGAAAAGGTGATAGAATGTTTAAAATCCAAAAGAGGGTAATAAGGATTATAAGTGGAATTGATAACTTGATGTATCTTGCAGGAAGCATAACATAGTACTATTAGTTTTTCTCTCTATAGCAGAAGTACAAAATCATATCAAAAGACAAGGAAAAATAAATACAAATATCGATATTCACAACTATAACACACAAAATTGCATCCATGTTCAGTTGTGCAAGACAAACATTTTAAAAAGTAATCTTACAAATAAGGCGCTAGGTTCCATAATAAATTACTAATAAAAATAACAGAAATACTAAACATAAAACAATTAACAGAGAGATTGAAACCTTTCTAATTGCAACATACATTTTACTCAGTAATGAGTTTATGTCTATAGCTAAATAACATATAGAAATTAGTCATTTGTAAGATATTTATAAATAAACTTATGTAAATAAAATGTTGACAAAGTCATATTATGTACTGTGATTCTATGACGAATAAAGGATGCTAAAGTTTATGTTTAAATTGTAAATCATAATTTGGAGCAAAACACACAATAATACTAAATGTCATCAAGATCCAAGTAGTTCATGTTGGACGGGTACTTTCCTTGCTAGTTGTCTTTATCTTCAAGAAAAATCCACAGCCCAAACAATCCTTTACTGGAAAAATGCCTGTCATTTTTAATTTTCTCAAAAATACCAATTAGAATTTGAATCAAAATACCATATGTTTAACATATTTACCTTGAATTTTCTGTGAATAACCAGAATGAATTTTGTTTAACTGTCAAACTAAAATTAATAGAGTTTTATTACATAGAAAAAAAATGTGGTGAGAACCATTCACATGACTTTATTTATTCTACAATCAAACCTCTTACAAAAGACTATTCTTCTTTTTACTCCATGCTAATCAAAATAAGCCTTAGCAGGATGGTCTTATTTCTCAGTTCCTTATAAATTAAAGCAAATACCTTATGCTAAAGCATAAATGTTATAAAAGTTGTTGCTGTTTGATTATCATTGAAATTCACTTCTTTGTATGGCCAGGAGTAAAACAAAAGAGAAAAATATAAGTATTTTAATGCTGAAACTAACAACAAGGAATATCTCAGAATCAGTTAGCCCCACAACAAAAATGGAAAAGACATAAATTATGTGTTTTGATGAGATCTACATTTTTTGTGTAGTAAGTTTTTGTATATTTCTCACAGATTACCAGTTATGCAATTGTCATTTAGAATGAATAGGACTTCAGAAGCTATTCCCAGGAAATTCAAGATATACATATGTGATGTAAATATCTTTAATATCTGATATTTTAATCAAAATCATTGGAGCTATTTTTGAGAAAATCAAAATTTTCAAAAATTTGACCAAGTAAAGAGTATTGGGGAGGAATTCCATGAAAATCTTTGTGTTGCATCAAGAGAGATACTAATCTTAAATACCAAGTTTGGTTCAAAACTTGCAAATATGCATATTTAACAGACTTTGAGTTATGCTGTACACATGCATTCATGTTCACTTACAGCAATCTTTTTCTAAAAATTATTTTTTTTTTGTGGACTACAATACCTTCTATACGTATTATGTACATTGTACATATGTTCTAGAGAAAGTAAAAATTAGAGCTCATAGAAACATGCACTGTCACTCACCATCCAATAAAAGATCACAAGCAATTATTTTTTTGCCATGGTTTCCAGGCGCGGCTCGTCAATATGTGCTACAGCACAATGATTATTTTACTGAAAATAGTACCTCATTACGTATTAAACGTATATTCAATTATCATTGCATATTTTCTTTCCTAATTTTAACCGATTTTATATATGCCGCGTGCTAGTGTTGGTCGCTCATATGTGTAAATGCCATACATATCTCGCATACACACGATCGGTCCTGCTTAGGTGCTACACAGATCCTCTGTCCGTCGGCAGGAATACTGACCAATCCACGCGTGCCAAACGTCGATGGGCGATTTGAAATCTCTTCTCCGATTGGCTGCATTTAGCTAGAATTGTGCTACCATTGTCTGGAGCACAGGAGTTCCTGCCGCTTGCTGTTGTAATATAACCACTGCCATCTATGTGGCGTTGATGCATTTGCTTCTGCTGCCGTGCTTGATACCAATGGCAATAGACTGGGTCTAATGTAACGTAGCTCAGAGGGAATAACATTATCGGGAGATGCACATATGGAGCAACTGTTGAAACCACTTATTTTGTAACAATAAAATATAATCGCGAAATACTCCATTCCGGTCAAAAACTCAGGTTATGTCCGACAGTAATATTTCTATTGTGTGCATAAACATGAATTCTGTGAGCAGCTTGATGAATTATCCTTTCTTTAGGAAGATCCTAGAGGAAAAAGTTCATGTGAAGCAGTTAGGGAGGCAAACTCCAACTCTTAATATAACGCAATCAGCAAAAGGAGGGAGAAATAATTCATACACGCGGTTTAACTCCAAAATTTATGGATATGTGGATGCCAAGAAAGAAATGCTCTTTTTTGTTTTCCATGTTTGCTCTTTGGAAACAGTGATGCTTGGAGCACAACAGGAGTGACAGATCTTGGACATATTAATGTGCTGATTAATAAACATAAGCAAAATGTAAAACATTTAAGCAACATGTTTGACATAAGTGCTTTAGGCAGTACAAATATTGTTACTCAGTTAAGCCGTGCTTATCAAGAAGCAAAGCTGAAGCACAATCAGCAAGTTAAAAAAACAGGTATTTGTTGTCGCGCATAATTGACTACATCAAGTTTTGTGGTGCATTTGAGCTTGCCTTAAGGGGACATGACGAGACTGAATCTTCTGAAAATCCTGCCATATTTTTATGACTAATTGATTTCATAAGCGATATTGACAGTGTTGTGAAGGAACACATGGACTCAAGCCAAATTTTCAAAGGGACCTCCAAAACTATCCAGAACGAACTACTGGATTGTATGTTAGAAGTTTGTCGTGAAGTAATTACCGAGGAAATGAAAGAAGCCGACTTTGTAGCTGTTATGGCAGATGAAACCACAAATATTTCTCGCCAGTCCCAGCTTGTACTAGTATTTAGATACGAGAAAAATGGTTTACCATATGAGAGATTTTGGGGATTTTTTAAACCAGAGGGACAAAACTCAGAGGCAATTTCTGAAAGCATATTAAAAGTGCTCAATGGATTATTCAGAGATAAACCTTATAAACTAATTGCCCAAACTTATGATGGAGCCTCGGTAATGAGTGGCGCAGTTGGCGGAGTGCAAGCAATAGTCAAATCTCATTTTCCAAATGCACAGTATATTCACTGTTATGTACATCAGTTGAATTTAGTAATGGAACATGCTGCTTCTCAGAATAAATCTGCCAGAATATTTTTTCTTAATCTCTTAGCTTTTCCTGCCTTTTTCTCAAGATCCCCACAGCATTTAACCGCCCTAGAATCTGCAGTAGCCAGAAGAGTTCCTGGTGGTTCTGCAACTAGGTGGAATTTTAGATCCAGGACTGTTAATGTAGTTTATGAAAATCAGGAAGAATTGCTGGAGTGTTTTTCGGAACTGGAAAATTCTGTCCACGATAAGACTTGCCTAGATGCAAATGGACTTCGGCAAATTCCTTTCATGGTTGAAATGTCTTCATAGAGTAATGCCTCAAATTGATGTACATTATAATCAGCTGCAGTCAAGATCAA
This sequence comes from Hymenopus coronatus, assembly GCA_030762935.1. Classification (NCBI taxonomy): domain Eukaryota; kingdom Metazoa; phylum Arthropoda; class Insecta; order Mantodea; family Hymenopodidae; genus Hymenopus; species Hymenopus coronatus. The sequence continues at coordinate 101,085,996 of CM060888.1, read as the reverse complement.
CTGTGGCAGTTAAAGTAGAAAATGCTATGTCTTTATTCATTCAGTGCATCTGTGATATTCGAGAGGCAGCCAACGGTATATTTATGTTTACACTTGATTCAATGAGCAAACGCCATAAGGTAGAATCCTTGAAGATAGAAGCCAAAGAAGTATGTGATCCCATTATTGAGGAGGCTAGACGTCGTTTTCAGTTCCTTGAGTCATCTCGATGCAGTAAAGTTGTTAAATTATACATTTTTTAAAAGCTTATAAATAAGTTTCCCGAGAGTGAACTTCAAACTGCCATGGACACATATACAATGCTGAACAAGAAAATGCAACTGAGCACAAGATCTGACTTTAGAAGCACTAATGGGGCTGTGCAGTTGTTGCAATATATACTTTCTAATAGTTTGGAAGATTCATTTTCGGAAGTGACTACTTTGTTAAAAATTTTGATCACAACATCAATGACCACTGCTGAACCCGAAAGATGCTTTTCGTGCTTAAAACGTGTAAAAACATTCTTGTGAAACACCATGTCACAAGATCGCCTTAATGCTCTGGCAATGCTGTCCATGGAAAAGAGCATCGCTTCTAAGATGGAGGGATTTAACACCAGAGACATCGATAAGTTCTGTAGTAGGAAGGAGCGCCATATGGACTTCATATTTCGCCATTAGGTAAGATAATATGTAAGCATATGTACACATACGAAAGTACTGTAGCACACACATTATTTTGTTCACCAGCCGCCACTGATGGTTTCATTAGTTACAAAACAAACTGATCTATGATATGCAAACAGTTGATTTTGTTTTCTGTAATGTTTATAGAACCAAAATCACTTAATTTTAGATTATTTATATTTAAAAATTTACATGAACAATATATTAATTTTAGATTATTTCCAATTAAAAATTTCCATGGACAATATATTGCAAATTGAAAAATACATTTTTACATAATTATATGTAGAGAAATTTATATGAACATACAGGGTGGAAGTAAAATAATCCTGTGGACTTTAAGATTTCTCTTATTATGAATAATAAGAAAGTCTTATACTATAAAGTTAATAGTTTTCTACAAAAAAAAATACTTTTATAAAAATATGTATTATCCCCTTGCTGGATTACTGTTGAAGGTTCTTAATTTATGATTATATTCATAGAAAACTGAATAAACAACTTTTTCCTTTGGCATATTTCAATAGAACGAACAGTTTTTATGAAAATTAAATTTAAAAATGTCATAATTTGTTGCGCCTTAGTTATGTTAGAATTGGCAACATTGCATTAGCTGTATTTACTTTCTTCCAATATTGTTTAGATCTCGGGGAATGCTTGTTTAATTGTATACTATTTTATTTTTGTCAAAGCCACAGTTAAGGTCAGAGCAGTTAAAGGAGACATGGATAGAAGAAAAAAAAAAAAAGAAAGAAAGAAAACCAAGTACAAAAAGTCTTGTTACAATGCCATGATTTTCAACATCCAAATATCTGGACATGATTTTAATTTACGAAGAAACAATGCAATTCTTGATCTGTTCAACAGTCTAGGCTGAAAGAGTTCCTAATGGGATGTGTAAGTGCGGACACATTTGTTGCTGTTTGTCAGCAGGTATATGACACAAACAGTGTAATTGTAACTTGTCATAATTGAGGCTGACAATGATCTGACAAAATTATTTATCAAGTGTTAAATTTGATTGATGGAAATCCTAATCGGAGCAGTCATGATATCACTCGCATAGTGGGGATGTTGCAGTTGACTGTACTTGGAATTTTTAAAGAACAGTTATTGTACCTATATCACATCCAGTATAATGTTTATCACCAAATGACTTTCACCCACATGTTGTGCTTACCGAGGAGCAGCTTACACAAAACCTTGATTTTGTAACAAATGTGTTGGTGGTGGATGAAGTTTGTTTCATGCAAAATGGCATTACAAACATTCACGAAACACACACATGGACAATGGAGTGTAAATTCATATTTTAAATTGTTAAAGATTTAGCAATCATTAGTAGCATATTGTTAAATTCAACACGGATAATGGTGTTTCACATAAGAGTGACATAATCTTTGAAATACTTATTTTCATTTCAAGTAAAGCATTGAATTGTCACATAAATAGCACTGCAGTATGACATTGTGTAATAGTTAAAATGTACCTTTTAGACTGCATGCATAGGTGTTATGTTACATTTATTATTGTGATATAATGATGTATGGTATAAGTGCTATATATCATGGTGAATTTAGATTAATTCAAATGTTGTTTTACATGGATGCAATAGTATTTGGACTATATACCTGTAGCTCTGCTTAAAAGTGCTTGGTAGCATATGATTGCCTCTTGTACTCCTGTGTGCTTTCCCTCACAAGAAACCAACCATAATCTCCCATCATTACTGTGTTCTTATGACCTTGGTACCACTTCTTCATGTCAGAAATGTCCTGATGAAACCGTTCCCCTTGTTCCTCACTAACATCACCTAGATTTTCCAGATAAAAGTCTAGATGAGAATGGAGGAAATGGATTTTCAACAATATTCTACAACCCATGTCTTTATAAAACTCAACAAATTTGAGACCAACTTTTGTAAATGATTGCCAAGCTGCTAATCCCACTGTTTTTAACGTTTTCTCAAACACGTTTGAGGTCCAACAAAAATTCCGTTTTCAATTTTGCATAAGTTAGCTGCTGAAACTTGCCTTGCGAATATGCAAATCCAATACCGACCTTGTTGAGTGCCTTAATATCAGCCCAAGTTTTATATATAAAGGAGGGAGAAGAGTCTTATCAGGCTGAACCAATGATGTTTGTTTTACATCACTCTCCCCTGAGACATATTCCTGCCACATGCCCCACTGATGTACCACATAATATTTATGCATACCATGGCTGTCCCACAAACAAAAAAATAAGAATATTTGTGAGTCCCCCTTGTAATCCAAGCAACAAACCAATTACTTTGTCACCACATATTTTCCAACAATGAACCTCATATTTTAAAACACATACAATCTTGGCCATACTTTCATAACTTTCTTTAAGACCTACAGAATGGAAAACTGGAACAGAAAGAAGTTCGTCTTCTGGATTATGTATGCTCAGTTCCTAGCTCACTCATTAAACCATTGATGTCTATACATATTCTCTTCCATAGAAAAATATTTTACAAATTTCTGATGTCTATTTCAAAACTCTGTCATTTTTGTACCAGGTGCAAGTAATTTCCATTGTTGCAGCCTGTAACCTAGAAGTTCACTCTTCTTTTGACAAATTTAAGTCGTGTGCCAAATCATTTGAATCTACATGTTTTACAAAATGTCTTTCACTTTCAGAATTTTCTGGTTGAAAGTGAGGATCTTTTGAAGTAGAGGTCTCTGGCTCCTGTACAATTCAGCCTAGGAATCATTATTTCCTTCACCATTACTGTCACTTCTCAATGTCTGAGGAGGTACAGGAACAGGTAATTCCTCGCTATGTGAAACAGGACGCATGGCAGAAGGAATATCTGAATACTAAATAACATTAATTAAATAACTCAGAAGTTTGAGACAAGTGAAGTTTTAATCAATGTGATGTTGAAACATATGTTTTGAACAATTACATATAAGTGAGGTGAGTGTTACTATTCCGACTCATTTTCAACATCACTAAATAACATGTTTACTTTTCCTAGACAGTCCAGATATATTTGTCATACAGAAGTAACAATCATTAATATGATTTGCTGGTTCTCTCCACACTATAGGTAAAGCAAATGGTAATACTTTGAATTTGCCATGTATCCATAACCAAAGATTTGTCATATAATTAATACAACATTGTTTTTCCTGGCCACCAATTTGACACCCAAAGTATAAAGAATATGCACATTTAGTAATGTTATAAATTTTTCTCCTCTGATTTTTGGGAGTAAATTGTTCACAAATATAGCAAAAATTTTCTGGATTATTTCTGCACTTCTGATTGCATTGCACCACTAAAAAGAATTACATTAAGTGAAAAAGAAACATCACAATTTACCACATGGATGTCAACACATCCACAATGAGACTGACAGATCCTTTTCACAAGTGAAATAACCTATTTTGAACTGTTAACCGACATCCCCACCCAGATATACATTTCAACATCTGGCTAAAGATCTCTACCTGGATTTCACACTTTGCAGTATCTGCTTCTATAGAAATACGTCAAATGTAAAACTGGTGTAAGTGACAAAGGCTTGGTTAAATTATAAGCATGTTTTACATCTTGTAAGTACCTGTGTAATCATGTAGGACAAGGGTGGGCAACCTATGACATGCATATTACTGGCTGATATGCGAACACGTTTTCGATGCTATATATCTAAAATATCTAAAAATTGTGATGTGATGTGCCATTTTAAGCATCATTTTCAGAATCTTCATGTGAAAATGGACTAAACAAATGTATTATCTTTGTAAAGGTAAATTTCATGTTGGGTAGTGTATCAGTAACAATTCCATGTGAGTTCCTTACCTTACAATGGCGTAAGCCTCTCAAACAGAATAAACTGGATTTTCAGGTCTTTAAACATAAGAAATAAAAAATTACATGGGACTGCAGAATTTGAGATAATGTTTACATACAATGCCTTGAGTGATAACCTCTCTGAGATTTTGGTGTCTCACGCTCCAGCAATAAACATCTGAACTTGATATATGGCCAACGTTATTTAAATGATTTTTATAGAGCGTTGGAATTATTCAAGGTCCACCAGTAGAAGCAGACTAGTCAATCCCCAAGTTGTGCCAAGTTGCCAAACACTCCTCCTTTTAAACATGATTATTTAATTAACAGTGCATTTAATTACAAAATAAGTATCAGTTGATTCTGTTCATTTACATCCATTCTCTCACCTCCTTAAGTCTGCAGGATTACTTCATTTCCACCCTGTAATTCAGATTTTTTTTTTCAATGCTCTTGTTTAAGCTTGATGATAAAATAAATTAACTGGTTACAGAGAAAAGCAGTGAAGTTGTCAAAATTGCCAAAACAGAGCATGTGTCAAACAAGACAGCAGGCAATGTTGCAGAAGAAAGTCCCCAGCAGAGCACTTCTCCAACAAATAAAGGCAGTGACATCTTGAAGTGCAGTGAAAGTGTAAATAAACAGGTTAATAAAAGGACAGAAATGAAAGATGATTCTCCTCTGAAATGTACAGATAACAGTGTTTTTAGTGACAGCACTAGTGAGACAGTTACACCAGTTAAAGATGGTGAAAAATCAAGGATAGACAGGAAGAAGCACAAGCATAAACATAAACACAAGAGAAAGAAAGGTATAATATTTGAAGGTGAAAGAGTGGATTATCTTGTAGGTCAGGCAGAATCACAGAAAGCTGATCCAGAAGAACATGCCCAACAGGATGACTATGTTCTCAGAAAACTGCTAAAAAAGACAGGTGAGTGTTTTCAGAATACTTTATTAGTTTTATTTCCAACTTCATGTTTAAAGAACATGCATGTTTTTTTTTTTTTTAAAAATGTAGGAAGATGCTGATGACATTGATAATTAACGTTAAGTTTCTAAGCTCATAGATTTCATTTCTGTGCTAATTATATACATGTAGTGGCCTAGTTGTTGGATCTAGATTTGGCCAAGACCACCACATTCAAAGACTAAACATAATTACTTAATTACATTGGATTAATTATATTCTTAAGACTACCATCCTCAATTCTTATCCATTGACCATTTCCATTTCGTCTTGACTTTCAATAAGAATCCCTCTATTTTAGATAAGTGTCTCTGATCATCAAAACTCTTTCCAATAACAAGTTTTCTATCCCTTTCTAACCATTTTTTGCTTAACACTTTTCTCCACTGCATTGTTTCTTTACACTGAAAAATTACATGAATATCATCCTCATTCCCCCACAGATAGAACAAGTATCCTGAATAATCCCTCCTTGCATACTTTTTAACGTCCATATCTCCAGCCAAAACCAAACTATCCCTTTCCTTTTAATCTCTTGCAAATTACAATGTATGTTTCTTTTACTGGGTCAACTTTTATCTCCTTATAATGTGCCAAGAAACTTTTCTACCTGAGAAAATAATGCCTCTCTGTCCATATCCTCTAGCATTTATCTTACAAAGCTACTAATGCTAACCCAATATATCCAAAACAAAGCACTTCTCTAATTTGTCACTACTAAATGCTACCTCATTGCCAAATTTTCTTTTTGATACTCTTAAGCATATTTCCAGCAACTCTAGAATGCATAAACTCATTTTATTCATCCTTTAAGTACAACCTTTAAGGCACACATCATGCATACATATATACTTACTCACTTATTTACCTTATAGTTCTTAATTTATATTCATCTGGGCTATAGAATGCATTTTCTAATAAGTATTTTTTTACAAATTTTAATATTCCTTTGTTATTTTTATTGAGTTTTATTTCTTTTAGGTAACTTATTAAATAGTTATTTCCCCATGTTTCTTACATCTCCATCATTTAAGGTACCCCTAAGAGTAGATCTAAAATACCTGCTATTATTTCTTAAGCAAAACTTTCGACTATTGTTATTTTTTGACTTCTTTTTATCTTATACAATACTTACTATGCTCTCGTATACTGAGTGAGTTGAAAACATCTGAACTGGCTGTGCAGTGTTTTTCCACTAGGCGAGTGGACAAATGATTCTGTACTGCTGCTGTAAACAAGGTCATACTTCTGACGCAGTTTTGCTCTGCTCTGCTCTGCTCTGAAAGTGCAGTGTTGAGTTTACAGTGATTTGGTATAGTTCAATTATTGTGAGAGGTTAGTCACAAAGTGTATTAGGGCTTAGCATATGTTTTCTACTGCACAATGTGTATTTATGATTTGTAGTCAGCTCGCCAAGTAAAAGTATGATTTGCAGAAAGATTTCCAGGTGTTAAAGGTTCGGACCATACAACAATCCATTAACTTTACAATAAATTTTAGGCCACAAGAAGTGTTCAGGCTAAGAAATTTAAAAGACGACATATAGTTCTTACCGAAGAAACATTAGATGATATTGGTCTTCATTTGGAGAATCCTCCCAAAAATCGCTAAGGCGTCTTTCACAACAGGTAGGTATTTCTTATGCCTCTGTGCAAAGAGATACTAAACTGCTGAAGTTAAAATTACTGTGGCACATGCTCTTCAACCAGGTGATTCTAATTCAGCACACATTTTGGGTGGGGTCTCAATAGTATATACAATTGTGAAATAGATCCACATTTAATATTGTTCATGGATGAGGCCTGGATATGTGTGTACACAAAATAATCAGTATTGAAGCTCTAAGAAACCTAATATTGTTCATGAGTACCCCTTCATGACGAAAAAATTGGTTTAAGGTGCACTATTAGTGGAGAAAGAGTTAAAGGGCCAATTTTTTCAAGTCAATAGTTGCTGACCATATTTAAGTGAATACCATCCCATACACAGGAATCAAAGGTGCACATAAGCCATTTCTAAGAATGCAAAATGCAACAATATTTGGATGGAGTAGTCAAAGAAAATGAAAAGTGCTTCTCAGAGGCTAATATGAAGTATAAAATTTGCAACAGAAAACATAGAAGCTGTAGAGAAGTAGTATGATGTAGGTGGGACATAATTTAATAAAAATGCATGTATTTTGAAAATTTAGTTACTCTGTAGATTATATCAAAAATAGTATTAACTACTTAAGAACCAATAATGCTCATTTGATTTTGTCTAACCGCGGATGCTGGCACAGTCTTACCAAACCTTCAAATAACATTTACTAAATCTAAATTAATTCTTGTGCTTCAAGTGAATATACTCAAGCTTCAAAGCTCAACTTGCTTCACTGATTGTAGCACAGCATTAGGTTCATCACCTGTTTAGCAGTGATGCAAAGGGATTCACCGTATATTAGTAATTTAACTCTCAGTAATGTAAACCTTTACTATAGAAATAAATTGTGTCTGCAACACAAGTTCTTAATGTTCTGGAAGTTAGCAGATTTATTATACACAGTTATAATGCTTTGTATTTAGATTAAAGAACAATATCATGATTATTCATCTTAAAACAATCAGCAATTCATTCCAAAAGAGTTATTAGCCTCCATTAAATATTTTCATAACATTCATATAGTGTCCATTCTCATCATAAGAATGATACCCAAGAAAGGAGAGATCACAGCATACCACTGCCATAGTTAACAGGCAGCACGTTATTCTTGTTGCCTCCAGGTTAATACTTTAGCTCAGATTTTTTCATTTCTTCAGTTTCCTCTTGTTGATATAGGAAGATCCTTTATTATTAATTTTGCAGTTTTTATGATGCCTCAAATTATTTTATTTTATCTGTATTTTCAATGGGGTTTTACACTGCATATTTTTTTATTTGAAACCTGATAACCATGTAATTGTTGCAGGAGTGCAAACAGCCATGAAACACGACATGATAATGGAAAGTGGGGATCCAGATTATGCCCTTGTTGAAGGTGAAGCTCAGCGTGTAGCAAAGGAAGCAGTTAGAGCTTTAAAAGAATCTAGGAGGCAATGCTGGCAAGCAGGCACTGGTGTTCCAACATGGACTGGGCAGAGTGGTGCCTTAAGGACCATCGCTACCTCAGCAGCAAAGTAGGTGCTTTTAAACAAAATTCCATACATTTGCAAATCTTATCATTAAAACATTATTATTTTACATTCATACATGAATTACTGAAGTATTCTTGCCTCTCAAAATGCCTGTTTGAGTTGAGAGAGACACTTATCAAAAATGCTTCATTTTAAAGTTCACTGGAATGGTTTTGGAATCGCAGCACATTGAGACTCCCATGTAATGAGAGCAAAATTCCAGTTTCAAATAAATAGAGGCCCTTTGAGGCAACTCAAAATAACAAAACATGTGCAACATTGTTAATTAATTGATTTTAAAAAGTTTGTGACTGATAAATTCAGAGATAAATCATGTAGAGTTTAGAGTAAGTATTGTGACTTAATTTGAAGAAAGCTATAAATTACATAACACTGAAGTGAAAACTATTGAATCCCTCTAAATTTTCCAAGTAAAATGAATAAACTGGGACAACCATGGAAAGGTGAAAGTTGAGCAATAGTAATCCAAATACATGTAAAAGGAATACATAAACTGCAATGATGTGAGCTAATGCTTGTGGTAAGAAATTAATCATTCCAGTTAATATTAACAATGGAAATGAATGGAATTGAATTTATTTCCACTTACTAATACAACATGGTCTATAATATTATTTTACCATCACTTGTCTATACAAAGAAAATACAACAATATTAAAAACTAATGACTCCTCCCTGTTTAATCAAGTGACCCAAGTAGTTTCAACCTTGCAGTTATTCAAGTATTGGGCAACTTACATCAAGAGTTGACCTCCATCTCTGTGTATATTAAATTATGTTTCTAGCTGATCCCATTTTTATTTATTTTCTTCAACCTTTTTTTTAATATTGCCCAGAAAATCCCCAAACACTAAGATTTTGTGCCTAGCTTTCATATTCACCAAATTATTCCACCATATCTCTCTCTATTGGTAAATTAGCTCATTTCTCATTCCAAAGTTTTGTTCTCATTTCTTTAGTTTCTCGACATTCCAGAATTGCATACCAATATTGTCTTGCCTTCCACACATTGGGTATTCCTATATTTACACTTTGTCTTGAACCTTTCAATTCCACTACCCCTGTTTGGGCCCATGCAGAACCTTATCTACATAATTTTCTCTTTCCCATACTTTCTTTAGCACCCTGTATACCCTTAATAACTTTTTGTTGCTGAAACTATCTAAAATATTCTTCCATATCATCAATTTTTTGTATGATTTGTTTTCAAAATTCATTTTCCTTGCTCTCCCTATCCTGCCACACCATACCCAAGCCGATTTTTTTCCTAATCTTGTTAATTCTATTAACCCAGGTGTTTCTTCCCCTCTCTTTCTTTTGTGTCACTAATAAGGTTTCAAAATGCTAATCTCTACTGAATTCTTGATCCTAAACCAGTATTTCAGTGTTCTTGTCATTATTTTTCAATTTCTTTATAAAAATTCATACAAATCATATCTATATTTAGCCGTCCCTTTTCATGCCCCATATTTTTGCACCAAACATTATTTTAGCTTCTCTGCTGCATATATTTTCTCCAACCACTTTATATGCATTTCTGGTACTTTGTGCTTACTGGCACTAATAGCTTTCAAAGCCATCTTTCATTGTGTAAAGCCTTCCCTTTTCACTCCCTCCACCCTCCATTTGCCCAAAGCCTAATACTCAAATGGACATACAGAGAATAACAAATGATAAAAAAGTACTATCTATATAACTTCAATAACTGAATAACATTTAAAAGAATTAACGACATAGTACCAAGCATTGTAAAAGACTTAGAATTTGCAATTCTTGATAAAAAAAAAAAAAACTAGGAGTTACCCAAAAAGTTATGACTTCCTTTACAGTCACAAACTAGGAGAAATAGCCATTCGTTCTACAAGAGTTTAAGCTATACTTCTAATATTCAGTTTACAGCCATTTCAATAATAGTATCAACTTAAGTATAGCTTTCAGTTTCAAGAGAGAGAAAGAATTTGTATAAGAATTTGTAACAAGGAACATGATGCTCCTATTCCTTAATGAAAGGAATTACACAGCACTAGCCCAAAGATTAAACCAAAATTTGAAACAACTAATATTACACGTGCAAATGTCTATCTAATAAATGTCCCGGTCTATGTGATTATATAGCAAACAACATTATGTAGTAATTCTACAGAAACCAGTTATAGTGATGACAATAGTGTCATGGTCTAGTGTTGTAGGTTCAACCAGCAAGCAGATCCAAAGCAATGAAGAGTAGAAGGTAACAAACAGCCAGTCACAAACCATTATAACATAAAATAGGGATATGCCTCATTAACTTCTCAAGCTGCTAATTAGAAAGCACAGAAGCTAGTAGCAAAGATACTAACTGAGAAAGTATAATCAGTGACAAAAGCAGTTGTAACAGTATATAACATTGCTCAATATGTATATATAAACATGTTTAAAAGAATGAATAACTCTAAATAGCTCATAATAACAGAAATAACCATTGTTTTAAGGCCAATACTTCCATTTTATTTTGGAACTAATTACAATATGTTCAATTTATTAGTGTGCAGAAGTTAGTAACTGTGAGGTGTAATTATAAATTGCTGAGTAGGAATAGTAAAACTGGAATATCACTAAAAGATAATTTTATCTGCTCATGTTTCAAAGTGCATGCGCTTCATCTTTAGTAGTCTCCAACTGAAGCAGTACTTCTCTCTATGGTTTTTTAACTGGATGGCTTTGACATGAAAGGTATTTTTGTATGTACTTCCAAAGGGTGTTGTGCGACAGAAAATTGATATTCATTAAACTGTCTTGGTTCTTTATGATGTGGATTTTCTCCCAAATATCAAATTTTGCTGGGTATCTGTGGGTTTTATAAGTGTTTTGTTTATGTCATGGTTTGATGATGTAATAAATCAAAACACAACACTTTTAACATTGGCCAATAGGTGGCGTCTAGTGCTGGCAAACGTGTAGGTAGGCTCCCATATCTTTCAAATTTTGTATATTTATCAGCGTAATTATCTCCATTTGTAATACATAATTTACAAGGATCGTCAGATTGATTACAAAACTAAACATATAGTATAAATAATAACATGAATATATACACTTTATAAAAAAAATACGGGGGGTACCATCATACAGCATAACTTATTTAATTTAACATTTTATACTCCTCTATAGAGTAAAATACATATTCTGAGAGATACTTTTTAATTGCTTTAAGTTTACAGTTTTCTTCAGTTATCTGTTTTATTTGTTTAGGCAAATGATTGTACAAATCTTTGGTTTTTACTTTCTATACTTTTGTTACTTAACGTTCCTCTTAGTCTGTTAATCAAATAATTTTGTTTCGTTCTTGTGTCATGTTTGTGTATGTGCATGTGCATGTTTCTACTTTAATTGGTATGATTTTTTATTGAGTATTTCATGCATTCATATATATATATATATATATACAGTGCCGGAAATGTTAATATATTTAGTTTTTATAGGAATTTTTACAAGTATCCGTCTTCTTTAGTTTACATATTATTCAAATGGCATGCTTCTGTAGTCTTATTATTCTTTGCATTATTTTTTTTTCTGTGCATTACCCCATAATACAACCCCATAGCTCAAATGAGAATGTATGAAGGCATAGTATATTTGTATTAAGCTATCTCTATCCATTTGTTGCGCTGCTTGGTTTAAGATGTATAGTCCTGTATTTATTTTTTTTGCTATTTTTCAATATGTTTTTTCCAGTTTAATCTGTTATCTATTATTAATCCTAAGAAGTTAGTGTAAATAAGTGTGACTCAATACAACTCCAACAAGTTTGTTTCTGTTACTTGTTGTATTTGTTTATTGTCTAGGATTAATTGAATATTGGGTGGAATTTTCTTTTTTAAGCTGATTTGCATCCATTCTGTTTTATTTGTATTTATTACCATCCCTAGGTTTCCTAGCTCTTCCCTAATTTTTTCAAGTAGTATATTTGATTTATCTTGTACTTCAAGTTCTGTATTTCCCCTTACTATAATTATGATATCATCAGCATATCCAATGGCTATTTCACCTGCTTCTTTTATTATTTTGAATAAGCAATTTATATATATAAGGAATAGATATGGCCCTACTTTCTATCCTTGTGGAACACCGTGAGTCACTTTGTTAAAAGATGATCTGATTATATTTAGGTAACCATTTGAATTGTATATAATTTCCACACATTGTTCTCTATTTTGTAGATAATATTTTAGCCATTTTAATGGTAGGCCCCGAATGCCATAATTTTCTATTTTAGTAATTAATTATGTATATCTACACAGTCAAATGCTTTAGTAGATCAAGAAAGATTGCGATTACATATTCTTTCCTGTTATGAGGATGTCATTTCCTTTACAGATAGCTTGTACTGTTGATTTCTTTTTTTGAAAACTGAATTGGTACTCTGATATTATTTTATACTTACTGCAGAAACTCTGTAGTTCAATTAAAAACAATCCCTCTATTATTTTGGAAAATGTTGAACATAATGATATGGGTCTATAATTTTCCATTGCATGCTTTGAATTTTTTTTCTTGTATATTGGTCTTACTATTACTTTTTTTAGTGCATTGGAAAATGTACCTGTTATAAAAGATTGATTAATTATATGCGTCATTATCTCTGCCATTTCAGATTTACAGTGCTTAACCATTTCATTTGTAAGCCCATCTAACCCAAAATATTGTTTACATTTTAATGTGTTTATCTGTTTAATAACATCTTCATTTGTTATTTCTCGTAACACCATTGAGTTACATATACTATTTTCAGTTGTTTGCTGGTTTTGACCTTGGCTGAGGCCTAAAGTTTTTACAATATTGATGTAATAATCATTAAATTTTTTTGTTATGTTTATTGGGTTTTCTATTAATCTATTGTTTACTTCAATACATACGTTTTTGTTTCTTTTCTTTAAACGATGCTTTTATTATATTCCATGCTACTTTAATTTTATTTTCTGCATTTTGTATCAGTATTTTGTTATGCTGCTTCTTTGCGTCAATTATTACTTTATTGAGCATTTGTTTGTAATTTTCTATATATTTGTATGATTTATCGTCTAGTTTTGGATGTTTTAAGCTGTTTAGGAATTGCATGCATTTTTTTTTGAGAGGTTTGTACCTTTGGTTGACCAGTTTTTACTTTTCTGCATACCACAATTTATTTTGCATATAGGTATTGCTGTGTTTAAGCATTTTTCTAAGATTTTAGCAAAACATTCAAATTTTTCATTTATTTAATATTTTTCATAGATTTCTTCCCATTGTGCATCTTTGATGTAGTATCGTAATGCTTCTAGTGTGTTTTTGTTTACTATTCTTTTGGCCTCTATTAGTTTGTTAGTTTTGGGTCTTTAGTTACCTAATATTTTACTTACAATTTGTTGGCCATAGTGGTCACTTATTCCATTTTTTATTATTTTAATTTCATAACATTCCCTATTTAGGTTTGAGAACATGAGGTCCACACATGTTGCTGAATACTTAGTTACTCTTGTTGGCTCTGTCTTTGCCAGTGCGACATTATTTCTTACTAGCATTTCTAATAATAGCCTTTTCTTTTTGTTTTCTACTAGAACATCTATATTGAAATCTCCTATTACTATGGTGTCTCTATTTTTACTTATACTGTTGAGACATTCTTCTAATCTCTCGAGAAAAATTACTTTGTTTGCATTAGGAGGACTGTAGATCCCTATTACTATGAGGTTTTTACTTTTTTGCTTTATTTCGATTGCTGCAAATTCGCTACACATTTCTTCACAAAATTTTTTGCAATCTGTTTCTTTGTATTTAATTTCTTGTTTAACATAAATTACCACCCCCTCCCCACTTTTATGGTTATTTCTGCAGTAACTAGCCCCCAATGAGTAGTTTTCATAATTATTTACATTTAATTCCTCTATTTTTAGACCATGCTGTGTAAATATTATAATATCGGGTTGCATATTTAGAATGTTTTGCTCGATAAGTGCCCTTTTATTGGCAATACTTTGAATGTTTTGATGATACAGACTAAATTTATTTTTACCCTTACTTTTTGTTACCAAATTAATTTTTTGACCTGACAGATTTTGTGTGGTGAAGTTTGTACAGTCATTTGTCTTACCTTTAGTTGTGTTTTCTTCTAAGTTAGTTGTACTGGACAAGTTTTCTGTACCCCCATTACAGTTAGTTTCCCTGATCTATGAGCCAATTGATCGTAGCTGTACACCTAGAGATGGTATTCTTCATTATTCTCTGCAGATTTGCCATTCCTTTTCTGCTTAGGTGCAGGCCGTCTCTCCCTATACAGTCCATTCCCATTTGCTTATCTACGTCCACAAATACACACTTTAGTTTATCACACATCCAGCGTATATTTTCGTTTATACTGTTTATAAATTTGAAATGTACATCTCTTCTTTTCACTACACCATTTATAATAACTAGTGTCTTCGGATACATTTGATTTATGCTCTTTGCCGCACAGTATACATCGCCCATAACCTCTTCGGGACAAGACGCTTGCTTCATTGTATTTGTTCCCACATGCATATATATTGCCTTTGGTTGGGTTTGGATTCCTGCGTTTTTCTTTTCAATTAGGTTTTCTAGTTCCTTTGTCTTTATTCCATGGAACACGTTCACTTTGGCCGTTTTTGATAAGTCGATGTGCTTTATTATCGAATCCCCTAGCACTATTACGTCTTCTTTCGTCTTCTCTATTTCACTTTCATTTCGCCTCTCGTTCATGTTGTTTGAGCATTTTTCTTGGATAGTTTCTGCTGCACTTGTGTCTGCTTCTTTCTTCCCGTCTGCATCTGCTTGTGTTTCCTGAATATTTTCCAGGTAGCCGAATCTGTTCTTGGTTTCAATCACTTGAGATTCTGTAGGTTTTGCTTGGTTTGTCTTTTTTCGGTGAGTTACAGTTTTCCATTTTGTGCTAGCATTGTTTTTTACCTCTATTTCCAGTGCTGCTTTTTCTTCTTTTAGCTTTTAGTTTTCTATTCTTGCTTCTTTAAGCTCTTTTGTTAATATTTCAATTATAAGCTGTAGCGATGCTATGCTTTCCTTGTCTTCTAGTGTACCGTCGTTCAGTTTCACTCCCGCCATTTCATTGTTACCTGCTTGCTGCGTATGTTTCGCGATTTTCTCCTTTTCCGTTGGATTTTTACTGCTGCTTTCATTTGTACCTTCACTTCAAGGGTTTTTGTTTTCCTCATTGTTATTTTCCATTGCGATTTTAAGTTTATTGCTGTATAATTCTTCACAGTTTCGGAGCTTTGCTTTATAGTTGCGCTGTTCCACCACCATTTTGTTACATTGTGAACTAAAAGTGTTAAGAAGCTAAATATAAGATCTCAGTCAACTGTTAATATCCGTAGAAGTTTAATTTATAATCTAGTTTAAGGCTAATATAGTTTTTTTACTTGTGCTGCTAGCCAGCTGACTAAGTCCGCCATATTGGTTTTGTGTTTGCATATATTAGTGTTTACCTTAGCTGTTCATTCAACTTTTCTATTTTCATATTTTTACTATAGTAAATAATAAGTATATTGTGATTAAGTGATAGGTGACAAAATTTTGATAAGTAAACAGTATTAGAAAGTGGTATATTATGTCTGTGAGAATGAGTACGTGAGTTTATGATGTGTCGGGTAAGTGTGGATCATGTCGTAGGATTGTGAAACAAGGTGTTTTTTGTGCAGAGTGTGAATTATAGTTTCACTGGGACTGCGAATACTAATTGTGAAAGTGTAGGTCAGGTTTGGTTGTATGAACTGTGTAGATTTAAGACCTTAGTGAAAAGCCATGAGAACACCATACTAAGCCTACATAAAGAACTGGAACTTGCTAGATCTGAAATTGAAAATCTGAGATTGGGTAGTAAATGTAGAAGTAAATCGCCGGAATTTAAGGCGTATTCCATCCATAAATGTGGGCGTAGTTTTGGGCGTGCTCGTGAGAAATTTCCCGAATTGGAGCTGAGTAACAGGTTCTCGGTTTTGGCTGCGGTAGAGGTGGAATCTTCCCTGGCTATGCCAGAAGAAGTGCCTACTCCGTCGTTGCTGGAGACAAGGCCTGCTACCAGGTCCAAGCCAGGAAAGGGGTCCTCTAATGCCAAACATAAGGTGTTAGTTTTAGGGAGTAGTCATGCTAGGGGCATCAGAGAAAGACTCCAGGCAAAATTGGGGGAGGAATATACTGTTACCAGCATTTTCAACCCCAATGCTGGTCTAAGCCATGTGGTGGAGAATGTAGAAACTTTTGCAAAGGATCTTGATAAAGCAGATCATGTAGTAATAGTGGGGGAGCCTGGAAATAGTCTAGATAGGAATCTCAATTACTCAATTGAGGTGGACATGAACCGCATTGCCAAGGCCAGTAGCCACACTAATGTGAGTTTTTTGAATCTCTTCTAGAGATATGACAAGCCTTTGATTAACAGGAGGGTGAGGGCAGTTTATCACAGGCCTGATCAGTTTCTTAATCGAGAGGGAACAGGCCACATGTCATCCATTACACTAAACATGGCTTGCATCTGAACTCTCGAGGCAAGGATATGCTGATGCATTCCATTGCTGAGAGTCTCTCAGTACAACCATGGATAGTCCTAGCAATATTCCGGCTTTTGTCACTAGTAATGTTGCACTTTTTTTAGAGTAAATCAGATAAATAGAGCAGTAAATATTTTAGAAGTAAAACAGAAACCAGATAATCATTTTTCCAAGTCATTAAAAAAAGAGAACTTACAGTATTTCACCAAAACGTTCAAAGTTTAAGATATAAAGTTGATGAATTATTAATTAATTTCAAATCTGAAAAGTTAAGTCTAGATATTTGATGTATTACAGAACATCATTTAGAAATACAGAAAATATTACATTTTTCAATGGATGGTTATAAAACAGCAGCTTGGTACTGTAGACAAAAACTCTCTAAAGGAGGTGCAAGTATCTTTGTTAAGAATAATATAAGCTTCAACGTAATTGATCTTGAAAAATACAAACCTTTGAATGTTGCGCAGTTCATATTAACACAGTAAACCAACTAATTATATTAGCAGTATATAGAGCACCCACAGGAAATATTGACAACTTTCTACATAACTTAGACATTCTAAAACTGCTCTTCAAGCCAAAGATTCAATTTATTTTGTGTGGTGACTTGAATATAGATTTCTTGATAGCAATCAAAAGATGTAAATTTGTTCACTATTAAGATCATACAATCTAAGCATACAGTCAATTTTGCAACTAGAATTCAAAATAATTCCAAAACGGCTATCAACAATATTTTTATAGGTATATCTAAAAAGGAGTACCATGAAATACAACCCTTTTTTAATGGATTTTCAGACCATGATGAACAACTCCTCAAAATTGATTATTATACACCTAATTCCAAAAAAACAAACCTTGTAACCAGCTTTAGAATTATAAATAAAGAAAACAAGAGTGTTTTAAAGCTAAACTCTCTGAGGAATCGTGGGAAGAAATGCATAAACTAAATAATGCAAATGTAAAGAAAATTAATAACAATTCTAAAAATGACTGGCTAACTCAAGGTATAAAAATATCATGTAGATGTAAAAGAGAACTTTATTTAGCAACTAGAGAAAGTAAGTGTGGTAGACGTAGACAACACTATAAAATGTACTGCAGAATTCTAAAAAGGGTTATAAATGCAGCTAAAAAACTTTGTTTTGAAAAACAAATACAGTCCTCTCACAATAAGCCTAGCACTATATGGAACATTATTAAAAAAGAGACTGGTAAATATCACTTGAAAAATGATATAAAAGAAATTAAAGCAAACCAAGTGACCATAAATGTTCCCCAGCAGATAGCAAATGCATTTAATAAATATTTCAGTCAGGTGGGTGGCAGAAAATTTATGGACAAAGAAACAGCCTAAGAGAGATCCAAATACGTACCTTCAGGAATCCTGTATGGAAAATTTTACTTCCTTAGAGAGAGTACCCACAAGTGCAACCGAAATAAAAAAAGTAATGCAATCCCTGAAAAGTAAGAATTCATCAGGATACAATGAAATAAGCAAAAAAAACACTAAAGATATGTGCTGACATTATTTGCAAACCTTTAAGTCATATATGTAACATATCCATGTTAACAGGAACATTTCCAGACAGATTAAAATATTCAGTCATTAAGCCATTATACAAGAAATCTCAGAAATGTTAAACTATAGACCAGTATCTTTACTTACAGCTTTTTTGAAAATCTTTGAAAAAATTATGTTTAAAAGAATTCATTACCATCTAGATAAATATAATATTTTAGCAAAAGAGCAGTTTGGATTCAGGAAGAGCGTATCAACTAGTGATGCCATCTTCAATTTAACAAATTAAGTTCTCAAGTCATTGGATGGCAAACTTAACACACTAGGAAGATTCTGTGATCTATCATTTGGCATTTGACTGCGTTAATCATGAAATACTTCTATCAAAATTATTACACTATGGGATTAGGGGCAAAAGGTATCAATGAATTACAACTTACTTATCAAAAAGAAAGCAAAAGGTTATAATAAATACTTCAAATAACAGCAATGTATATTCTGAATGATGTGAAATAAAGTATGGTGTCCCACAAGGATCTATTCTGGGTCCCTTATTATTTTTAGTTTATATAAATGATCTACCTTCAGTAATAAACAATGCCTATCCAGTTCTTTTTGCAGATGACACAAGTATTATAATTAAAGAACACAATGTCAGTCAGTTCCTAAATTCATCCAATAATATTTTCAAAACACTAAATGATTGGTTTGAAAGTAATAAAATCCACATAAACTTTGAAAAAACTAACTTCATTAATTTTTGCACAAAGCATAAAAACATGGCAGACCTAAGGATAGAATATGAAAATAATCAGATTGTAGAAGTCTGTAATACAAAATTCCTAGGTCTTATGATTGATCATAACATGAATTGGAAACACCATATTTTACCCAAACTGAGCTCTGCATGTTTTGCAATTCAATCTTTAATTCAGCTTATAAATAAGAGCATACTAAAAACAGCTTATTATGCATATTTTCATTCATTGATGACCTATGTAATAATATTTTGGGGAAATTCATTAAATGCTAAAAAAGTATTCATTATGCAAAAAAAAAAGGTAATAAGAATAATGGCAGGGGAAAGACAATCAACTCACTGCGAGCCACTCTTCAAAATCTTTGGAATTATACCATTAGCCGGTGAATATATTCTAGCTATATTGCCATTTGTAATAAATAACCCAGAAAAGTTTACAAAAAATACAGATATTCATAAACAAAGAGACCAGACATAGGCAGGACTTACATAGACCAACAAATAATTTGCACTTATTCCAAAAAGGGGTTTACTACAAAGGAATAGTTTTATTTAATTCACTTCTCTCTCTTCTACAAAAGAATTGCAAATGAACAAAAACAAGTTTAGATCAGAATTAAAAAGATACCTTATTACTCACCTTCTATACAGAGGAGGATTTCATTCAATCAAAAAATACTGGTAATAATGTAACATTGTAAATATAATAAACATGAATATTCTAAGAATGCAAGTTTACGGGTATACTTTTGGAAGCAGACATGTAATTGAAAATTATGCAAAACTGACACCTCTGAAAATTCATTGTCAGAGTTATTATTTGTAAATAAATGTATTAATAAGTATGAATAAATGTAATTGTTGACATAATCTACATCCTAGAGTTTGGGCTTTGAGTCTTAGCTCTTAATAGGATATACAGATTGCAATGTTTATGCATGTATGTATGTAATGTAATGTATATAAAACCCATGAGATAGCAGCAGAATTAGATACTTGGGAGGAAATCACATTATAAAGAACCAAGACAACTTAAGAACCTTTGGAAGTGCATAACAAGAGCACCAATCAAGTCAAAACCATTCACTTCGAAAACTATTATGTCAGTTGGAGACTAAAGATGAAGAGCAGATAAAATTGCCTTTTAGTGATGTTCCATTGTTACTATCCCAGCTCAGTAATTTCTGATATATGTTCATTTTAAAACTTAAAGAAACTATTGTGTTTCCAAATCTTCATATTTTGAACTATTAACAAATCTTCAAGTTTATCAAATAGCAAAATTAATAGTGTAAGTAATAATATTTTAAATATTTTCATGTTATTAGGCCAAGATTTGGTAAGAAGAAACCATCTACAGTTACTAATGCAGATTCATCACAGCAGCCCATGGCTTCTACAGAACTGCTCTCTCGCATGCATGCCCGCAACCGTTTACTAACACCACTTGAGGAAGAACAACAAGAAGAGCAAACTGATAGAATAGCTCAGCCCTCTTCTAGCACTGTGGATAACCCAACATCAGAAGAAAACTTAGAGTTGCTCACAGACATACGAAACTTTGTAGCATTTGGTGCATCATCAGATGGACGAGCTACAACACAAGAGATAGTGGATCATTTTAAAGAGAGGCTTCCCCCTGGATCCTCACCATTGTTTAAGTTCTTACTTGGCGAAATATGTGAGTTTCATAGAACACCTAGTGGTGAAGGTGTTTGGAGGTTACGAAGGGAGTTTCAGTGGTAACGTCTGTCTGGGTGGCCTGGTTGGTTAGGTACATGCTTTCTAACCCAAGGTCACTAATTTAAATCTTGCCCAGAGTGTTTATAAGCAAGAGTCCCATGTCAGTAGATTTACTGACCTACAAAAGAACACCTACGGGCAAAGTTCCAGCACACCAATGACGCTGATATGATCCTGGCAATTGACAGCATTTTATTTTTTCCCCTTAAACAGTATTATGAAGTTTGTGGGCCATAGATTAAAATTTAATTATGAATGAGGCATGCCACTAGATTTTTTTTAACTCACAGCATAGGTATGCAATTGTGATAAATATTATTTTGATTTCTTAATTTGCAGAAAACCAAATGAAGCTTTTAAGCATGTTAAATAATACAAATGAATTTTTATCATCACTTAAGCTTCACTTTTTTATTGAACATTAGCTTACTAAACATCTTTTGGAAATTGTCTGCATAATCAACAAGACCTACTGTCATCTTATCACCTGATGTCCTATATGGATATGATCACATTTGTTTAGCAATAGAAGTTTCACAGAGAGTCCAGGCTGGGGATGGCACACTTTTTTTTAACCAGTATATGTTTGTTATTTTTATCTATCCAGTGTGCTATCTGTTATTTTCCTTCAAATAATCTTCAGGAAGCCCTTTTCAGCTTCCAACTTT
Source organism: Hymenopus coronatus (assembly GCA_030762935.1). Lineage (NCBI taxonomy): Eukaryota > Metazoa > Arthropoda > Insecta > Mantodea > Hymenopodidae > Hymenopus > Hymenopus coronatus. Next base: position 101,064,124 of record CM060888.1, on the reverse strand, counting down.
AAAGCTAACTTTTAGGTATATTTTAAATTAAATTATCTGTAAAATCATTTAAACTGTTTTCCCCATGATTTTATAAAACAGACACCAAGAAGCTGACTTCAAAAAGCATTGTACATAACTGTCAAATTCCTATCAGTAAAAATGCAATTCATCTGAAGATCGGTAACCAGTATGTATCAATATAAATTAAAGCATGTCATCATGTTTTATTTGCTTTGCTTCAGATCAGAGTTCTATAGAATTGATATAATATGGGGCTTGTAATTGATATCATTGCAACAAAGTATTTTACGTGAATTAAATTACCATGAATATCTGTAAAATATGTCAATGAAATGTACTTGATGATGAACAACAATAACAGCAAGAAAAGAGAGGCCTCATTTGAACCTTGGGCATAGACTCTTAGAGCCCTTTGTGCCTCTTAAACTAGGCTTTCAAATCAGTTCTGATGGTCCCAATTAAACAAACCCTGTCTTAATATTTGCCCTTTTATATATCAAAAAGTTCCAAGAAAAAGGAGCCTAAGCATATACTTTTATGAATGGCAATATGCTGGGATGTTTCATTTTCCCTTCTATATTTCTTGCATAAGGGGTCTTTTACAAAAAAAAAAAATAAAAAAACAAAAAAAAAACACACACACACACACACACTCTTCTTGAAATTGTCGCTCACTTTGCTCTATCATCTTTGTTGTAGCTCTCTTTCAAGTTCCTTGAAGTCGATCCTCAAATTGCTCTGTCATCTTGGAAGTTCTCTAGAACTTTGTGCTTTATATCCCATAGTTACAAGTCTCACTTCTCAGTTGTTTTACCTGTCAGTGAATCATAATCAAAAATGTAAATAATCATACTAGAAAATTCAAGATGATGCATTTCACTTGTCATAAAAATATCTGAAACATACAGATTTTAATCAAAATCATTAGAGCCATTTTAGGAAATCATAACTTTTGAGTACATTTTCATCTAAAGTGTAGTATGGGATGAGAGGATTTTCTTGAAAATGGAGAATTTAATTATTAAATTTGGTATTTAATAAACTTTCTAGTTTGTTATTATTCACAAACATGCGCGCGCACACACACATGGAGTTTTTTCTAAATGTAATACAGGGGACCTCAAAACAGGTTTCCAGTGAAATCATTATGTCAAAATTTTAGGTAGAACACAATACCTCCTCTACCTATTGATGCAGAAATTAAGAATTCAGAAGTCATTATTGCTCTTACCTAAATGTTGTAATTTCTTTCTTTAGCTTTAGGTTGGTCTTATCTGATAATCTTGAATTTCTTTGTTGACATTTAAGAATTATTTAAGAGGACACTTACAGAATTAAAACTCTTAGAACACTTAAAAAAATGCTGAGAAAACGCTATTGAACAGCCAAATACTGCAGTTTATAATGATTTCTCGTGAATGTAGTTGTCATCCATGCTGCCACATTCAGGCTGCCTCATCATTATTTATACAGGAATCACTACAACTGGTTTATTATGAGTAACCAATACATTTAACTACTAAGAAAACATGAGGACCAAACAAAAGAGATACAAAAATTAATATACAGATTATTATTCTTATATTGATAATGTTCAAGCTATTGCAATTATCATTGATAATATACAAACAATCTTGTGAGCTTTTGTAGGCAATCCTTACTTGTGTAAAAAGGTATCTGTGGTAAATTTGGCCAATATTAGTGCAATGGTGTAGAAGTCTATGGGGGGGGCACAGACACACACACACACCCATATACGTACCATGCATACAAGTACCTATGTGTGCATGCTTTATATATAAAGCTATTTACATTATAAACCCTACCATATGCACATTTTTAGTCTAATTTAATAAACAAAACTGTGGCTTGTTTTGCTTTCTTTAAGCTGTCGGTAAAAAAAAAAAAAATGTTTGCCTAACATACTTCAAAACTCCTGAATTCAAAATTGAAATGGCCTCCAGAGGCTAAAAGCTTCCACATTCTGCATAGATTCTTTACTTACAGTTTAATAAGTTGTTTACTTACAGAGTTGTGAACAGCCTTTGGAGTTCATTTGCAGCATATTCTCTTGTTCCATTGTCTTTCTTTTACAAAATAATTGAAAATTTCTCCAAAATAAAAATTAACAAAAGAAATGTGTACTTCTTCAGTTTTGTCAAGTAGAGCAAACTGTGCTTGTTTTAGCTCATAATTTCTTGAATAAGTTTGTTAATTATATTGTCAAAGGCTGTAAATAAATACAGTTTTGAAGCCACATAGTAACTGTGCAAATTCAGCCTCAACTAAACTGCAGCTCATTTCAAAGTAACAGTAAATGAGATGAAAAATATAAAATCCTCCCAAAGCTTCAAAAAATCTTTACAACATTTCTTAATAGCAAAACTGCTATTATTCAGTGATTAATTGTTTGCTTCCGTAAGCTAAATTGTTTTCTGCCTCAATTAAGTCTTCAATTGGGAAATGGTAATGTAATCTTCCTATATTTTAAGTTTTTGATGTGTCTGGCATGTAAAAATTATTTTGGATGATAAAGCATTGAAATGATTAGTTTTTGACTGATAAGAAAACCAGAATTGTCTTCATCTTACAGCTTAACAAGTTTAAGGCTTGAAAGAATAACCAATTCATCCTTCTGATTCTGGATTGGGTAACACTGAACATCAAGCATGACTGCATGACAGTATACTATTTAACCACACTGGCTTTACAAACTTATTAAGACTTCTTCTGATTTCCATTACATCAACTGTTTCCTTTTTTGGAATACTGAAATACAACAAACTGGAAGAAATATTTGAAGAACACACTACCACTTCACTCTTAAAAAGTGAATCTCACTCATCTACCAAACTGCCCAAACCTCAGGCTAGGAATAGGCATCTTCTAAACTTCTGCTTTAATATATTTTGACATTTTTCCTAATGCACTCTTCTGCAGTCAAAAGTATCCACAAGATATTGTTTGAATTAATGGTAACTTGCTGCAGCTTATTTATAGTTAATTAAATTAAAATTAAATCAAGTTTTATTTTTGAATGTTCTTTTACTGTTGCAATTCTTAGTGTCCCATTCTATATTGAGCATGAAAGACCACTTAATTTTGCTCAGAGGTATCTTTATCAGGCTTGAGGTTCTTTTACATGCTCTAAATCTACAATATACCCCAAAAAGAAAAACCAGGAATCTATCAGATAAATTGCAATAAAGTATATATTGGAAAAACCAAAATAAATATCAGCATCCGGACCAAAGAACATCTGTACAACATAAAAAACAAACAAACAGCAAGTCAGCAGTTGCAGCACATTTTTGAAGTTCCAACCACGAAATAAAAAAAAAAAAAAACACAGAGTTAATAATGCATGCCCCATAGACCTATATGTTTGGAAAAAAATATTTATCAAAATGAACTTGCACTGGGTCATGAATTTTGAAATACTGCCACTAGACATATTCGACAAGTACATTCGCCATCTAGAAATCATAGATGTGGAGAAGACAATGCCATCCAAGCCAGTTGAAAAAACTATGGGGGAAAATAAAATAAGTGTCTACACCTCGACTCACAAATTTAATTCAATGATGCTTCACTGTCTCTAAGCTTCTAGAGTATTATTTTATGATTTTGATAATGTTCAAATAATGGGACACCAAAAGCTTAATGACATGCCACGTAGTGAAATGTGTGTGTGTGTCATAGGTTTGCCATTCCCTTGTGTAGGCTAATGATAGAGAAGACAAGTCTCTGAAACATAGTACATTGTAATAAAGTGAAGCTTAAATACCAAATTTATTTTAAAGTATTTAATATTATTTTGTTAAATATTGATATAAACAGCAGGTAAAGAGGATGTGAGAAGTGCATAAATGTAAGAATTCTGATATCAGATGGTAACATTGATTACAGACAATATTATGTTAGATTTTTACATATCTATTTTGAAGCATATTTTACCTCATATTTTATGTCATTTCCTAGCTTTAAAATTTTATAGGATAAGGGAAAATAACTTATATAATGATTAATCCATATTTAGAAAATATACTTGGATTTAATCCAGAATATATGCTTATTTTGCCAATATTACAGTCTTAGACAAATAAAATTATCATCACCTTAGTTGTTTTTGCTAATTTCATTATTTATACCATGTGCAAGCTTTCATGTTTTTCATCATCTGTCACAAAAGGTTATGTTTCAGCCATACAATTCTTCTAGTTCCTACCATACACAAAAGACTATGTAAATCTTTATATTAAACTGTTTTTTGTGCCTGTGAAATGAAATGGCGTTTTATTTATGGGCACTCTTTTAACTGCTGTGGTTCTCAGCATCCCATTCTGTGCTGGGCGTGAAAGACCACTTAATTTTGCTCAGAGGCCTCTCTATCAGGCTTGAGGTTCTTTTATATGCCGTAAATCTATGACACAGGACCCATGGCTTTACTTCCCTTCCGAAGGAAGCCATGCTAAGGATTTTTATGCCCAAAAAAATCCATCGTCCTCTGCCGGGTTTGAACCTGCTACCTTGGGTATATGATGTTAGCATGGTAATCATGGAGGGCAACTTTTGTGCCTGTGGCCAGTAGTGTAACATGACCATGTATGCTGCAGAGACTGTTGAGTCTTACAGATAACATTAAACGTACAATATTTAATACTTTTTAAATTCATTCTAACCTTAAGTTTTCCTCTAGAACAGCTGAACTTTTCAGTTTTTCTTAGCTGGAAAAACATCAATGACTTTTGATGAGAAATTTTGATGTCTAGAAGATATTTTTAGTTTCATTTTTTAGATTAATGTGAAAAGATTGTAATTATTTAATCATCATTGAATTTCTCAGATGTGCCAAAAGCTGATTCACAATAACCCAAGAATAGCAATCAGAAAGGAAGGCACAAATAGAATGCAAATTTTGGTTCACAAAACACCAGAAATAAGAACAGGAATGCAATAGCAAAACGGAAAGTTTGTTTTGGTTATTGGGTCATAATTTATTTCTATTGACCAGTAGTGGCTCGTGACTTTTTCAGTTGGTGTGCTACATCATCAATAAATAGCAACAACAAAAATTAAAACTAATTAAAATAAACACAAATATTAATGACAAATTCACCCTAATGACAAAAACTGAATTCCATTCTCTTTCCTTCCTGCTGGTGAACTTTTCAATCACCTTTGTATTGAACTCTTTTGTTTGTAGCACTAGATGTTTCTCTATGGACACATGATCAGGGGTGGCAAAAAAGAAAGATCTTAAACAGCTTTATCAATACCTAAATGAAGAAAATATTTCTTGGATTTTGAATGTGCTGAAGCACACTATACTTTCCTTATGGTGTTTAAGTGGTACAAAAGATAACAATGAAGGAAGTAATGTATGCTTCTAGAGAGTTATGCTTCTGAGAAGAAAAGTGGAAGAAGTGACAATGTGCATAGAACTTACTAAGTATAAAATGAGGATAGGACTATTCGTGGTAAAGAAAATTGTTAAAGGCAAAACTTGTCAAAATATAATGTCCAATTGGTTAGTACTTAATGTAAAATAGATAATCAAAATACATTAGGATAACAATTTTTATTAAATATTCAAATACCCATAACAATCTGTGTCCAAATAAATCTCTACATTAAATTCAACCCCTTAATTAAGTTTGCTATTTATAGTGTTAATAAGAGGCAGATTCGACTAAACCCAGACCTTGTGGAGAAGCTTGAAGAAAACAGAATAAGCTAGAGTAGAAGGATGCATAAGATCTGAGTAAGTAGTCAAAGAAATAAAGAAGATATTAAAAAAGATGTGTTAGGATAAGAAGAGGCATAGATAAAAATAAAGGAGAGAATGGGGGGGAGAGTAGGAAGAAATTTAATTTGGTGTCCATAGGAGTGGAACAGAAGGGGTATTTGGCCAGTGGAAGAAGAAAGAACAATTCTAACATACAAACTGAAAATGGATCTGATAGGACAGGTGATTGTGGAAATAATTGAATAGGAAGGGAAATAATTGAATAGGAAGAAATTTATCATGGATGACACGCTATAGCAGTAATAACAGGATTACGATGCAGAATAATCTTTTTTATTTTCTCAAAAGTATTTTTCTTTGTATAATTTTTGAACATTTTATCACATAAGTCTTGCACCTAAAGTAGAAAAAGGCCAATAATAGCACAATTTTCAACATTCAACCTAATATATAACATTTTATGAAGATAAAATATGTTAAAAGGGAACAATATATTTATAAAAAAAAAAAGACTTGACAGTAGCTCAGAAAGATATGAGAAATGTAATTAAGATTATGTTGGAAGCAAATTCAGAAGGCAAGCAAGTATTCATTCAAAATCTAACATCAGAGTAGACAAAGGAGACAACATATATGGGCAAGAAGAAACAGAGTGGAAGGAAATAAATCATTGCAAAAGCAGGAAACGAGGCAAATCAACATTCATGGCAGGCAGAAGAAGCACAAAGTCCAGTACAGAGGAAAGAGATACAGGGATGTCAGCCCCAGTATAAAAGGAAAATGATATTTAATAACAGGTGATGGTGCATCACAGCATACACATGAATCAACAGCTGTAAAGGAGAAGACAGCAGATGTGACAGTGGAGACATTAGAGTTAAGTCCTTGCAAAGAGGGTGGCGGCATGAGGGAGGAAGGAGAGAGAAACAGCATGCAGAGAAGGAGAATGAGGCGTAATGACAGTGTAGTGCCCAGTGAGGAAGGAGTGATGGGAAAGAGAGGATACAGTGAGTGAAGAGAAAGAAGTATCAGTCATCTTCATGGAAGCATTCTGGTGCTTCAGAAAGAAAGATAAAATCATTGGAGAATTATCAGTTGGGAAGTAAACAAACACTAGAAAAGTTTAATTCTTTCAGGGACCAATCAGAATTGCAATAGCAGACAATAAAGTGATATGGGTTTCTGGAAGTATAAAAATCTGAAAAATAAAATATATATGAGTACATTACAACAATTACTGGGGAAGCTGACTATTTGGCAGAGGTAGAAACATGGTTAAAGAAAGATGGTATTGAAATAAAGTATTATAATTATGTGGGAAGAAGGGAAGAAATACTAGCAAAGAAAGGTAGTCTATCATTAAGAACACACCAAATATAACAATTAAAGAAACATGGCCCAGATCTAGGGAAGTATTATGTGATGTATTATCTAAGATAAACAGCTGGATGACTGTAAAATATGTATAGAGATGGTATACAGCTCTCTGGTTAACTAACAGTCCCATAATCTAGATTTGTACCAGTTTTAGAGAAAGACAGAGAGATTAAGTTGGAGAGAAAGAGGTGGAGGTGGGGGAGGAAGAGGAAGCTGATATGAAGATGGGCAATTGCAATGTAAAAATTGGAGAAATGGATAGAGGGAGAATAATGATGCCTTACATTAAAGAGAGAATATTAGACTTAGTAAAGATACATTTATGGATAAAAAAATTTTTGACTTTTGAGAATCAAATAAATGCACTTGACATTCTAAACAGAAACTGTTGCTAGTATGAATATGGGAGAATATACCTTTATTAATATAAATGGGCAAAGTGTAATTGAGTATGCATTATAGTCAAGTTATATTAAATACATGGTAAATAATTTTAAAGTCACAAACTTGATTATAGGTAATGACCATTTTCGACTAACATGGCAGACCTGAAAATTAAATTGGAGAATTTAACAAAGAATCAACTAAAGGAGGCAAACACAAGTAAGTGGGGATATGTTAGACATAAATGGAAGAAAGAATATAAGCATAATTTTGAAAACATCTTAAATTCTGAGATAGGTCAAATCTGTCAGTCTGAAATACTATAAAAGACAAAAGGTCGTGAAATTGAAAATGCAATTAATAAATGTCATTATGTATTGGATAGATGAGATGAAAGTAAAAAATTGAGGAAATATCAAGAGTGACAATTGGTTTGATAATGAATGTAAAGTTAATAAAAGAAGTGTAAAAGAAAAATTGGAGAAATGGAGGGAGATGGAGATAAGGAATCTAAAGAAGACTATCTACAAGGCAAACAGTTTTATAATGAATTACTAAATAGTAAAAATATCTTTTGAGAAAGCAATATAATGATAAGTTAATTAAAATTATTGGTGAAAGTAATGTAAAGTAAAATATAGAAGGGTATAAAAACAATGTATGAAACATATAGTTAAACATAATGTACTTAAAAAAGAATGGTTAGATTAGTTTTCAACCTTTATATGCCTGTGAAAGTTCTATGGGAGATTGGATAATACAAGAAATAGAAAATGACTATAGAAATTTTGGACAGAATTATAATGAAGTAATGAACCAGATTAAAAAAAAAAAAATTAAAAGGAACAAAGCTCCAGGAATAGATTGTACACCAGGAGAATTTATTAAAGAATTGTGCAGGGATCTGAACTGGATTGAGTTACTAACATTTCTGTTTAACTGCATGAAAATCGAAGTGTACACACCAGAAAGTAAGAGAAAAGCAATTATGCAACTAATATATAAAGGCAGAGAGGGCATGGATAAACCTAACAACTACCAATTTCGGTAAAAATGTATACAGGATTACAACAGACGAACTCCATGAATGGGTAGAGAAATATAAAATTCTGTCAGAATTTCAAATGGGCTTCAAGAAAGGAAGCCAAACTGTTGACAGTGTATTTGTTATAAAAACGTTAGTGGATAAGTGACTTTCTCTAGCTGTTCAATATACAAACTATTCTTACAAATGGTAATATTTTGTCAAGATAAACATTAGCAGAATTGGTATTATTATTTACTTCTTTGAAATTAGAATGGAAATAAGGGAATAAACTAGGCTAAAGCAATATTTAAATCTTTTAAAAGCTAGTCCCTATCTGAAACAATTGAAGTTTGGTTTGCTTTGCATGGCCAACAGTAAAACAAGAGAGATGGAATGAAAGCTGAGAAGTTAAGTAGGGTTCGATCCCAGGGGCTTGACTTCTCAAAGTTTATTGCCACCTACCCCGGACCATTCTGCAAACCAGTGCAAAAAATTACCCAATTTAGGGAACACGAACATCGTCTGAAGAAATGGTGGATCTGAAAACAGTAGGCAATAAAATGGCTGTCTTGGCTGGTTCATTTCCGCTCACACCCATGAGGCCAGGAACCCAAACAAATGACACGCTGATTGTAGATGATCCTGACTGAATACTCTGTGTCCAAGGATGGTATGAATACAGCTCACGAAGGCCCTGCAGTGCACCGAGGGAATCGATACAGATAACAAAACTACCTCCTGTCCTCGGATAAAAAGAAGAACTTGCTTGATATATATACTAAAAAGTTTGGCGGTAAAAATCGAACCACAGTCATCCTTGGAACCATCCGTGTAAGTAAATAAAAAAAAAAAGGCTTGTAAACTCGGGCTGCAACTCTAAAACTGCGGAGCGGAAGGTCGAATCATTGATTTCGGCATGGAAGTCAACCCAAGGTGGAACGTGGTGTCGCAGGGGAAGGGACATTCTCACAGTGATAACAGAGGCGGTAGGCGAACATCCAAAAGCTGAAGAAACAGACAAAACCAAACCCTGCGGGAAACAAGGTCAGCGGGTCAACAGCATACTGACGATCATGAGACTCGTTAAAGAATAACTTGAAAGACGGGTGACTGACAAGGAAATGAGTCGGATAGCATAGCTGCACAGAGGTACGTAACGCCTATGGCACAGCGGAGGTTCAGCAGCTTCCGCATACAATCTAATAACTGGGTTAGTCGGAAAGGCACCCAGGGCCAGACGATCCCTCGGTGGTGAACTCTGTTCAAACGACCAAAGGACGTACCAGAGAACATAATGCACCCGCAATCAAGTTTAGAGCGGACAAGCGAACGGTAAAGCTGTAATAGCATTGCCGTTGGTCCCGTGTCGTAGATTTACGGCACGTAAAAGAACCTCAAGCCTGATTGAGAGGCCTCGAGCAAAATTAAGCAGTCTTTCGACCCGAGGCGGAGAGAAGGCGGTTCGCAATAAGTTGATACAACCTGTCTTCTCGGTAGAAAAATGGAAACCATTTTCAACACTCCAACCGTGGGGACGGTCTAAACAAGCTTGAAGGCGACGCTCCAAAAGGCACGTGTGCCATGAGCTGGAATGAATTGCAAAATCGTCCACAAATGAGGAAATGCCAGCAGGAAGGCACTCAATATGATTGCTTGTGATAGTGAAGAGAGTGACAATGAGTACCGGCCCTTGAGGTACTCCGTTCTCCTGACTAAAAACAAGGGAGCAAACAGAGCCCACATGCACACGAAACATCTGGTTCTTCATGAACTCCCGCAGAAACACAGGAAGGCAGCCCCACTTATGCAAGGTAAACAATTAGCTACATGCGAGCAGGATTAACATCGTGGCACTCGGTAATCCTCTAGGTTAGGAAGATGACCGAGATACTGATTACTCGGCAGCGGAGATTACAACAGAAAAAAAAAGTGCTCGACCATACAATCAACTGCGTCTAACTGACAGTCGCTGATAACAGCCATAACTGAAAAGCGAGCCCGATCCTACTTAGACAGCTGCCAAGTGCCCGCACATGATGAAATGTGGTGAGAGCAAGTTGAGGACACAAGGAGGATGATCGCTGTAATGAGGGCCAGATACTAAAGTCCCACTGGACGCGGTGAGCAAGCTGTGCAGAAAAACAAGTCCAAGTGGGAGAACGTGACAGAAGAAACGGAAATGAAAGTAGAGTCGCCAGTGTTTAAAACAGCGAGACTTCATCGAAAAGGTCAACAAGCACATGCCCTAGGGGAATCCCAAAGGAGATGATGGGCATTGAAATCACCCATTAGAAGAAAAGGTGCCGGGAGCTAAGACAAAAGATGGACAATATCAGCGGTGTAGAGGACAGGCGAAGGTGGAACATAAATGTTATGGACAGTAAAGGAGTAACCAGGAAGAATAAGTCGGGTAGCAACAGCTTGCAAGGTAGTATTAAGCGAAAGCGGTTGACTACAGATGTCATCGCGCGTTAGTATCATGACACCTCCATGAGTAGGAGAATCCTCCTCCGGTGTAAGGTCAAAACGCAGCAGGAGGTATTTGTGCAAAGCAAAAGCGTCTTGAGAGCGAAACTTCGTCTCCTGCAAACAGATAACCAGAAGGCTGTAGGAACATAGCGACAGCTGCAGTTAGACCCTATGTGTACGAACACCGCGGGTATTCCATGTCAGAAGAACCACGGATAAGGTTAGAGACGTGAGAGGATATCGTTGAAACAGACTGACAGGTTGCAGCTGGAGCTCTGGGATGCAAACAATTGGCGGCAAACGGAGAAGGGCCTGGTTAAGTTTTTTTTTTTTTTTTTTTTTTTTTTTTTTTTTTTTTTTTTTTTCTTCCCCGCACTTAGGGCACATAATAGACTAGCCTGCGTCATCGGCGAAATCCGCGGATGTTCGGGACACAGGAGATCTTCGAAGAACGGGATTTTGAGGGTTTATCAGCGGCTTTTTTTTTTTTTTTTTGACTACTGCGATTGTGAGAGGCAGCGACAAATAGTGGCGGTCTAAGTTAAAGCTTGCGAACTTGTTCTGGTAAAATAGCAACAGAGGAAGTGGAAGCTATAAATGTTGAAGGCTGCAAGGTCGTGGTCAGGGACTGGTTCATTTGCATCGGCAACTGATATGGTTTGTAGTGCCACTGAGATTACAGGAGTGCGGTCTGAGAAAGTAGCAGGCCTGCAGTTCTTGGAAACGACGCCTGGCTTTCGGAAAGGTCGAGCATTCCTAAACTCGCAACTCCTGGATGGCCTTTTCCTCGAGAAAACTTGGATATTGCCGGAAACTAGATGGATGATTCCCTTTACAATGGGCACACCAAAAGTATCGAGCACAAGTTATTTCTCCGTGAGCAGGTTGGCTCCAACTTCCACATGTAGCATTGGGTATGCCCAAACTTCTGACACCGAAAACAACGCACAGGGTTCGACACATACGGCCTCAGCAGCGCGTTCGTATCCACTGTAAAGAGCCTCAGTTAAGGTGGTACGCAATCGACTGTCCATCATGTTTGCCAGGCACACCTGGTCGGAGAGATTTAAACAATTTCAACATCGGGAAGACCATCTAAGCAGGAAGGTTCAATGATTTGTGTGGTACCACCGTTATTGGGTAGGAACCCAATAAGTCGGCTTTCAGGACCTTCCTGAACTGCTTTCGATGTTGGTTTCCACTAACAGCGTACCTGGTTGCATTGGTCACTTTTCCACAGATTCTGTTGATTTCGCGTTGAATGTAAAATGGGTTGATGCCTCGAAGAGTCTTTAATTCACAAGCCACGGTCAAGGGATCATGATGAAAAAGCCCCCTTCCAGTACCATCGGCGTCAGCCTGCCATCAGGGGCAAAGAGAAAAATAGGCACCAAAAATATTTTCCGGTCTGTGCCTCCTAGGAGACCCCTACCAGACCGATTTCATAGATTACTTAAGAAGAGTTACCCTCCAGCCTCCACTGTTGGTCCATACGGGTAAGCTCTTTACCATGCACAACCCAAAGCATTGAATCCGGGGATTTGTGGTTGATTACACCGGATTTCCGAAAGCGCTATTACGTCCGGCCCTGATTCTAACTCAACGATCTGCGTTCGTCGGAAATTCGGAGTATTAGCACGGGCCGGGCTCCCCGAAAAATTACGCGAGTGTACATATCGTATGGACGAGCTCAGCACCTAAGGCTTACACGTAGGGGCAGCGTGAAGGGTCCACTCAACCGTCTAGACTGAGACCTCAGGAGAATACACGCGTTGGGAGTCGCGCTGAAAACCGTGAGATAGAAAGATAAGAAAAAAATGCCTGTTGGTGAGGCAGGACTTAAGACCTTGAAGCTAATAATATAAATAAGCCTAGAAGAAGGAAGATGTACAGCAAACAAAAAAACCGCACAAACGCACGCACGCGTGGTAGAACATGGCCTAGTATATGGCGATGGGGATGATGACATGGCGGTGTAGTGGCTCGGGACCTTGGATGCGCCAAACCCGTACCTATCGTAGTAGGCCCCTGATGGGGAAATTGGTGACATCCTATTTGAGGAAGGTGTAAGTATATTGAAATTGAACCCCATGACAAAGAATACTTCAGAAATGGTTAACGAAAAATATATTGCGTTGTTTAACAAGATCCACATTTTTTGTGTAGTTCTCTGTCTCTCTCTCCCCTCTCTCTCTCTCCTCCCACTCTCTCTCCTCACATTCTCTCTATCAGTTACACAAAAGTCATCCAGAGTGGAGAACTTCAATGGCTATTCTAAAAATTGGGATATACGTTTTGTGTGTCAGGAAAATGTCTTATATTGTTTTCATCAGTATCGTTGGGTACATTTGTAAAAAAATAAAAAAATTTAAATCTTTCCATGTAAAGGGTAGTCTTGGGTGGGAGGATTTCTGAAAATCTTTGTGTTGCATCCACTAAGATCCAGTTTGATTTAACTGACTTCAGTTTTAGTTTTACATTGTTCAGACAAATGGCACATACAGAGACCTTATTTTGTATTCAGGGGTCTCAAGCCATGCATTTTTGGTAAAATATTGTCAGGTTTTGTGGAATATAATTCCCCTACTTACAATACATATAAGGAAAACAACATTGTAATGACCTTGGTATGTGTTGTGAAACATTTCAAAACAGACTCTTAAACAATGCTTTTTCAATACAATTTCATATAAGGTATTTTAGTCCTAAATTCTTGATTGGAGAGTTCAGAGTTAAATACTTTTGCTGTCTGACTTTTGTTTAGATGCTTCATACCTTCCCATATTCATACCCGAATTCAATATCACTCTTTAAAACCAACGTTGGTATTGTCACTGATAAAAGGCATGGAAAATGCATTTGATTTCTTTGTTTCTATATGGTGATTGAACCTATAATCATATTAGCGCAAGTCATTTCTCAACTTGTTCTATATGAATCATTTTACACCCAAAGAAATATCCGCCATAAAACTAAGTGGTTCCTGTTCGTCTTCATAGGCCATGAAACTCCCTAACAGCAAAGTAGAACACCTGCGTATATGAGTCCTTATTATGCACACCTACAAACAAAGCTGTTACATAAACCTGGTTAATAATTAATACAGGAGGGCCAGTTTCAGCCTTAGTTGATCCTTAACAAAACTCAGGCAACCAGTAATGTAGCCTTCCCCATTCGCGCCAAAAATAGTGACCACGACCACTTGGTGCGTACACGCGACATTTATAATGTAAAACGAACTTTATTCCGACAACTTAAACTGTGACTTAAACATTCTGTTAGGTATAATAATTACATTATTGATAGTCATAATAAAGTAAATGTGTGCACATGTAATATTTAACTCTAAAAACAGGAGCGAAAAAAAAAATAACAGTATGTGATAACTTACATTTATTCGCTCTATGGAAGCGACTCTATTCCGTCAGATGAGAATTTTCGTTTGAGCTGCTGCTGCTGCTTTTCAGTCCAAGATTGATAACCAGGTTGTCTATAACGGAGTCAACTATCCATTTCCCAAAGCATCGCTTCTTCTTTCGTTACATGTACGTAATGTTTATCAACTGTTTGAAGTTGTGCACTATTACGCGAATTGCATCCTTCAAAAAAGTGTCACATTCTAACATCGCGTGTTTGTACGGTTGTTGTTTTTTGTTTGTCCCGTTTCAGATTTTCTTTGCGAGTACTGTTTAAACTTGTAGCCGAAACACCGGTGAACTCAGATGTTAATTTCACCACTTCTTTTGCGGGAAGTGTTGGATATGTCTCACAAAACGTACAATAAAACATTCAACATTAGTTTTTTCACCACTGTTCAACGGTTTATCAGCCTTAACCTTTACACAACTCGACGAAGATACAAGAGCAAGTTCACGGCGACCGTCCTCCATGATTCTAAACAGCACAACCAACCACCATTACTGTGTAAACAATATTAGGAGACTCACACGAATAGTATGTCGGAGCTTGCAGCTCTGTTTAACGACACAAATCGGCGTCAATGTATTTGCTACATTCACAATATAGTAAGCGCAGACGCAAGGAAACACCGTTCACAATGCAATCAAAACACGAGAACATGATGGAGTGGGCATTCGGGAACCGGGAAACAGAATAGCATCTCTACAAACTATTGTAGGCTTGTTAAATAAAGACAAAGAGGGCACAAAAAGAAATCAGAGCTTTAAAAATAGAAAATGAAGCAATGAGAACTCAAATGCAGTATATAGCAGGTAAACAAACTGGTGTCATGGTAGCTGACACTAACCAATCCAACTGTAAAAAGGGTTGGCAAATACCGCGTCGAACGGCAACGCTAGACAGGAAGAAGTTCATAACATTGAAATTGAAACCAGTAATAGTTTTTCGCTTCTTTCCAAGGACAACAGGAAGTCGATCTGTACCGGAACTGAAAGAAGAATGCGTGACAAACAAAATGAAGGCGCCACTAACAACAATCGAAAAAAGACAAAGTGAAAATCCTTGCTGATAGTCATGGTTCCGGGTATCAGCAGTATTTTAAGCGAACTACGACCAGATATTAGGGTAGAAGGTTTAGTGTTACCAGGTGCGCTGATAGAAGAAGGGTTATGAACATATGAAAGTGAATGAGCAAACCTAACTTCCAATGACTATGTAGTCATTCTGGGCGGACGTAATAATGTAGCAAGAAACGAGAGCATTAAAATTAAAAGAAATCTCGCGAAGTGTTTGGTGAACCTTAATCACACTAATGTAATAGTGGCAAATATACCGAATTGTTATGAGTTAGACAATAATTCAGTGGTAAATAAGGAAGTAAAAGAAGTGTAATTTATACAAAAAATTATCGTATTTTTAAACATGTACCATATTGGATATAAGTGAGTTTGAGGGGGGGGGGCACTCTCATACTAATCTTGGTCTACATCTGAATAGAAGAGGTAAAGTAAAGTTGATGAAATAAGTAATGTAATATGCAGTAGGGGTTCAAAGCAGGTGGTTGCTCTTGGGTTTGAGTCTAAAGACAATATAGGCAAGTAGAATGACACCAGCGACCATTTCAGTGCTCCTGAAGAAGTTTCTGACAATGATGTTGTAGCGCCCAGCTTATTTAGTTTAATGAACTTTGTGAAAATCCAGTAAAGCAGTACAATAGAAACAAGGTTAAGTTAGATTCCTCCAAACCTTGTACTAACTAGGATATATAAATTTCAGGGCATTCAGAAAAAACTTCTATTAATTAATGAATTTGCTATTAAAAATTACTTTGACTTTCTATGTCTGTGTGAGCATTGGTGCCAAGAAAATAAGATAGTATTTAATAAGTTAGAGGAGTTTAAGTTAGTAAACAGTTATAATAGACAATATCATATACATGGTGGAGTGACTATACGTGCCAGTAAATATTTCATCTATAATTGTAGTATGCTTCAGCTTGACTCGTTTTGTATTGAGCAAGATTTTGAAGTGGCGGGTATTTTAGCACAAGAGTGGAAACTAATTGTAATAGTACTGTATAGGTCTCCCAAGGGAAACCCTACTATTTTCCTTGAAAAACTCGAGGAGCTTTCTAATTTTCTGTTAACATTCTAAATGGAAGTAATTTAACATTGTAATTGGTGGAGATTTAAATGCAGGTTTTGACATAACAGTTGATAAACAAAATGTAAAACATTTTAAAAATCTCAGGCAAGTCAATTTCAATTGCACAAATAATAAATCCACAAGAGTCTCAGCCTGCCTAGATAACATATGTACAAATATCAGTCTAGCTCGATTAACATGTGATGCAGTAGATTTTCCTTATTCGGACCATGATTTAGTTTGGCTCACGATAAAAGATCGTATACCATGTAGTCAATTGGGTCAAAGAAGTGATCTCAAGGCCTATGACAGACAGCAAAATCTTAAAATTTAAGTTGTCTCTATGTAATATAGATTGGATGAAGGTAAGTAAATCACAACTTTCTAACATATCAGCCGAGGAATTTTTTTGAAAGATTTTTCACAGCCTTTAAGAATACATTTGAACTGTGTATACCAGAAAGAAAATGCATTGTCAAAATTAACTCCAGTCTAAAGAAAGTCACATAAAAAACAACAACGAAAAAACAGTTGGTATACCCCACAACATGCAGATATAAAAAGGAAAATTGTAATGTATTAGATTATATTTAGGAAAGAAAAGACCGATAGGACCAAGTAATCGTATATGAATGCAAGAAACAAATATAAACTTGCAATAAATGAATCAAAAAGACTTCGTAACCTTAAAACTAATGAATCGTCAGGTAATAAATGTAAGAAAGCGTGGAGTTTGATTAATTATGTTGCGAGAAGTCACAAAGATGATGTAGTCAATATGTTATTCAATAATCCAGTGGAAGAAATAAGATATAACATTAGGATTCCTAAAGAATCTGCAATAGGCTTAAGAAAAGATTACAATGTAATATAACTGTGAATTTGTCTTCTCAGAAGTAATTCCAGAAGTAGTACTAAGCAAAGTAGATCAAACCATCAAAAAGGACCGACATCTATGGACTGTCAAATAATAAGTAAAATTCTTAAAAATTATGTGAAAATCTGGAAATTTTGTGATTATAATGCTCTTGCTATAAATAGCATTTCTTAGTTCCTCGGCGAATACAGCGCCAACCAAGGAAGGACTATCGCTTGAAAAAAGATCAGTTCTAAAAATTGTTTGGAGAAACTGGACTTGTACTATTTCAGATATACCGCAAAGTCTAAATGTTTCTTGGTTAGTTTAAATGCAATCAGTTGTTTACCATGATTTTTAGCTTATAACAGTTTATTTGAAGTTTTTTTGTTAAGGTTTTATACAATAATGATTCATTTTTATTTTGCTTACTAAAATTTTGCTCAAATAACAGTGCGATTTTGTTTATCAGCGTTGTGGACTTATTATGATTAACGTACGGTGCTGGGGTTTGATTTGCCTAAGTAAGTTGCATTGTATCTAATTTTAACGAAAAATGGTCAATTTATTAAAATAAATGAATAAATAGAGTAAATAAGGTTCTACAGAACAGTCGCCCTCCGTGGTGCTAACTTCATATACCCAAGATCGCGGGCTCAAACCCGGCGGCGGACAATGGATTTTTTTCAGGCGTAAAAATCCTTAGCATGGTTTCCTTCGGAAGGGAAGTAAAGCCGTTGGTACCGTGTCGTAGATTTACGGCACGTAAAAGAACCTCAAGCCTCATAGAGAGGCCTCTGAGCAATGAGATGCAAATTGATATCTCCCGCACTTGCTGTCTCGGTCTGCGATCCAGTGGCCGTTTCTTCTCCTGACTGAGCATTGCTGTCTAATCCTGGATTGATTTTCCATTTCATCTTCCATCAGTGCATCTTTAAGAGCCGAATTTTTTCATTCATTTGCTGTTATTAACTAAATAACATTGTTGAAAATTAGCTCTTTGAGCCACTACGTTAGTGCGCTCTCTCAGTAAATTCCGTTTATCTTTACACTTTTTAAATTTCAATATTTTCCTAAGCGTTTCTTTAGCTCCAAAGAAATCAATCTCCTTCGTGCAAGAGTTCAATATTTTTCGCAGCGTAGGGATTTCATTTTAACCTCATAATATTCCTGATATTTTCTTCTTATGAAATACTCGTCCCAACCGCCTTTTTTGCAAGAGGTTTACCAATCTTATGAGGTGATGTAATTTTGCTTGTTCCACCTTCTTCAAGCCCTTGTTTCTGATCTTGCATGTCGTCTTATTCCAACCGGTAGAAGCGACAAGTACACTAGCCTTTGTAATAGGTATTTTCCGAGTCTGTTTCTTCTCTTCGTCACAGAACTTATTTATAAAATTCTTAACACGCTTTGCATTCCATCACTCTCACTAATTACTACGTCGCCATGTGAAGTAACCAAGACGGTACAGCTTTTCATCACGTATGCGTGAAGTCGTGTTTCTTCATCGTTACTTCGCTTGCTCTCCGCTCCCAGTATTACTGCACTCGCCTTGGCCGGCTTATAGTTGGGTTTTTAATTTAGGAAGACAGTGTTAAGAAAATGCGGGACCTAAACGTGTCGCAACAAAAAAGTCTCCGAATGCGGGACATAAGGGACGAATGGCAGGCTTATACCGATATCGTCATGTTATACCGGATTTACAATGGAGTGATATTGGCGACGCGGCAAAACAATTTTCCAATAAGAATTCAGAACTGACGAGACAACACCGCGCTGCATTAGCATTATCCACAGAATTCCGGTTGTTTGATATTCTGTTGTTCTTAAAGATGCCGTCAATATCAAGGGAAGTTCATTGGTTTTATATATATATATGCTTTTTGGTCGTCTCGTTAGCGCGGTGGTAGCGCAGCTGGCTACCAAGCGGGAGACCTGGGTTCGATTCCCAGTACCGGCGTGGGGATTTTTCCCACGCTGGGAGACCTGGACCGGGGTGCACTCAGCCTCGTGAGGTCCCTGGGGGGGCCAATTGAGGAGCTACTTGATGGAGAAGTAGCGGCGCCAGGTCGTGAGGACCGCATTAACCGGCCGGGAGGGGCTCGAGGAGCTGACCACGTCTCACCCTCCAATACTGCACCCCATCCATGACGTCTGTAGTGGACCGAGATGGGGGACGCAGCGGCCGGGCGGTAGGCCAAGGTTCCCCGTGAGCTGTCGTGCCATGGAGTTATGTTATGTTATATATATGCTTTTTTAACTGTGTAATACAAAGTTACAGAAAATAGAAATTGTTTTGGACAACGAAAACCTTCATTCCAGAATAATCTTGCCACCTAATTTACAACTTTTTTGCTCCTCCTATGCTAACCTCAAAGTTACACAAAGGCGCTTTGCTTTCAAATTGACTTGTTTCTCTATACCAATGATGTGCAAAAGATTATCAAATTGTGATGCTGTTATTCGCATGTAATTGTAATGACTCGAAATCCGTCATCATATTCGGGATTAAGGTATGAAAATCCCCATATTGACTACGCCCCTTGAATATAGGTCGAACCCACAAACGACGGAGCTTCTGCTATTTTCTTTGTCGATGTTTCTTCATTTTTGAAGATACAGAGCAAGAACTTGTTTTAAACCCGCAGTCATTGCTTCAAGCGTGCTATGCACCGGCACCGCTCAGTAATGTCAAATGTTACCACCCTATTGTGAACACTGGTTTCCATGGCCAATGCTGAGTCGCGATGAGACCAATGTCACTTCGCCAGTATCGCTTCCGCTGTGAATCCGGCATTACGCTTATTTTTCTGTCAATTAAATAAACACGTTAATTAGTATAACGGATCAACGAACCAGAGGAAAAGGGCACGAGTAACCCATTCACTATCGTATGCATATTACACTTTACACTAACGCATAACAAATAGCGCTGAACCTACAGGCAAAGAGGTTGTAGGTACTTGTGGGAATGGAAGCAGTCCCTGGTTGGAGAGTGGGTGAGCGACTAATCCGTACGAAGGCCATACATAATCTTTATAAACTTGTTTAAAGTTATTTCTGTGGTATTGCAGAAAAATGTTTATGACCGGAGATTTCAATGAATGTGTCACTTTTAGTTTTAAAAAATGGAAAATCTGGTATATAGGTTTTTTTGAGGGAGGACTTCTGAGTGGAGATCCGGACTAGTTGGTCCCGACCTCCCCGTAAATACGCCGTTGTATACCTCCACACTTCAGGTTTACAGCATGGAGAGGTTGCAAATGCTAGCTTATACCTCCACATTTCCAGTTTACAGCATGGAAAATATATCTATGCTCACATATACCTCCACGCTTCTGGTTTATGGTATGGAAAAATTGCCTATGTTAGCCTAATCCTATACACTTATGGTTAATAGCATGGAAAAGTTGCCTATTTTAGCAAATATCTCCACATTGCTGGTTTGTATCATGGAATTTTGCCTAGGCTAGCCTATACTTACACATTTATGGTTTATAGTGTGGAATAGTTTCCTAAACTAGCCTATATTTCCACACTTCTTTTACAGTATGTTGCCTAAGTTAGCCTATACCTACCAGCGACGATTCGTGGTCAATAATTTAGGTACACCGCTCCTTTTATCATTTTTTCTTAGTCTATAAAATATAGTCATACCTCGTTATACGCGATCTCATTTAATGCATTTTCGTTTAAAATACTGATTTTCACATTGTACAAATGACAAATATAATTTTTATTTCAAGTTTACCTTGAAATAGCTCATACCGTAATCACATTCATTTTACATGTTTATGTTACGTGATAATTCATGAGAACCAATTACTTGCGTAATGCGAGGAACACCTGTATTCGTAAATTATTTTAGTAGTACTTGCCAGTTTACTGGAATGCCAGCTCCAACCAAGATTTCTTCAGAAATAGTTTCACAACAGCTTGCGTGAAATTTTCATCAGCATCCTTCCGAAGTGTACAAAGTAACTTTTTCTATGGACATCATTAACAGAGAGGATACTCTTTCTTGGCCCACTGTAGACCTATAGTGAGATTTTACTCAATTTAAGGTGGAAATTGACCGTTCAACAAAAGCTGTAATTGCTGCAACAGTTAGAATTAGACGAGCTAATTTGTAAATTTCAGACATAGCTCACACTAGATCTCTTTCATTCATAATTTTCACTCTTTCACCAACTGACTTTCCTTCAAAATCTATTTCTAGAAGATTCCACAACACTTAAGTTCATTTTTCAGACTACCGAATCAAAATTTGAGCCTGTGTCCAACAATTTTGACAATGGTGATCAGGAAAAGACGTTTTATAGTTCTTAAATTTTGAGGAATCAAGAGCAAAGCACTGAAAACTTTCTTAGTCGGAAAACCTATTTCGTATTTGATAGAGCACATTATCTAAAATTTCATTAAATATTCGAACATAACTTCACTTGGTTCATTTTTTTTTTTTTTTTGCATGTTCATTTATCGCTTCAGTAGAAATGCTTCGCCAAATATTTTAGGACCCTTCTCTTCTTAAGTGTTTTAGTCTGGATTACTTTTGAATGGCAACCTGTCTTGTAATATGTTGAAGATAATGTCGGTATGAGCAAATATTGCGAAAATGTTTTGAGGAAGACAGTATCCAACCTAATCAAAAAATAAAGGAAACCTTATGCTTTAACCAATGTATCAGGTTCCCAATCAACATTGTTTTTTGGTTCTGTCATGAATTCAAAGAATAAAATAAACTCATTGCTCTTGTACAGTGTTGACAAGGCATGAATTAAAGTTTCAGTGTGTTGGAGCTGCTTTTTTGATAACTTTTTATTCATAAAAGCATGCAAAGTTTCCATTCTTTTAGTGGAACCAGAAAAGAAATTAGGCAGCCCTGATAGTTTGAAAAATTCTGCACTTATCAATATACATCGCTGCCTGTTGCAGAACCAAATTCTGGATATGACAGTAACCGTGAACAAATAAGGCCCCTGTGGAAATGTCACTTTTACTTTTAATTGCAGACCACCTAATTGACCAGATATTACGGCCGCACCATATATCTGAACAAGTTTCTTATGAATATTAAATTCTTTAATTGTTGTAAGTATATGGTTGTAAAGTGAGTCAGCAGATCTGTCTGCACTGATGTCTGTAAAGTCCATCAACTTCCCCCGATTTATTCAGATAGCGTAAATTGGTAGAGTTGGGATCTGTTCACTATGTCTGAGCACACATCTAGAAGAATTGGAGAAAGAAAAAAAAACTAGTTCTATTGTTATACAGTTAACCAAAACACCTCCAACCGCTTCGATTAAAGCATTCTAAATGGATGAAGAAGTGCCCCGGAAAACTATAGTATTTTTTTAAATGATCATCTAAAAGTTGAACATATGTACTGAGTAAATCCAATGTTTGTATGTAATTACCACTAATTAAAGGAACTTTGACTCGTGATGTCCTCTAAAAGCTAATTTCTGCTTCCCTAAGTGACAATTAAAATCGAGTCTATTCAATATTTCTCTGTTCTTTTTACCATTTCATGCGTTGAAATTTGTAGTGATTTCTGAGCATTTAACTGCAGGTCTACTCACTTATTGTCAAAATTACAAAGTGAATGCACAAAGTGAATGATATATTTTTTTTTATGTTTAATGAACCAGTTAGAGAAATTATATTATCGAATCCTTCTTGAGACCATATGGTACTGCTTTTGTCATTACTAAAAAGAAGACATGGCCAACAATAGTGCTTGTTTAATTTGAGGCAACCAGTTAGCCATTTGTACCTAGAATAATTGCTAATGAGAAATGTCTGTTATACATCGTTTTCTGTCTTGAAATTTTGCAATCAGACCTGGTAGTTTGGAGTGGGCCTGCCGTTGTTTTATTTATTTTAAGTTTTTTAGAAACTTAGTGACATGTCGGTCATTTTCACAAAAACTTACAAGCAAAACAACACGTAGACAGACTAAAATGGTTGTCAATCACAAAATTTAGTAGTGCATTTCAACAGCTAACGGCTGGCAACTAAGCTTCTTTCCCCTCGCCTCTTAAGCAGAGAAGTGAGAGTGCGTGTCCATCGCTACTACTTGCGATAGAGTAGATGGACCATTGCTGGCCTTGCCTAGCTAGCGGAGAATGTTGGGAATCTGGTTATCGTTTCAACCTGCGGTGAGATAGATCTGCGAGCATAATTTAACCGCATAAACTTGAGATTATTTAATATTTATTTAAAGTGACATACAAAAAGTCTGATTATTTTGCACGTTTATTGAAAGCTGTTTTGAACATAAGTTTGCAGACCAGATTAAAAGAACACATGAGAAACCTAAAATACAAGCAAACAGAAAAATCTGCAGTTGCCTATCATTTTTGGACATTAGGTCACGAAATATCACAGCATATAAAACTAGCATAGAGATCCACATAATTAGATGCCTGGGAGAAGATCTACATCATGAAGAAAAAGAGCCATGTCATGAATTTTGATTTACCACCATACATTTGGAAGTTTATAGATCCAGCAACAAATGCTTCCACAAGTGATACACTACCACCCCTATTGTTGATGCCAACGAAGCAAAATTTAGACGGAATTAAGGGTTGAAAATGGGAACGAAGTTCCCAAAACCGGTCCCAATATGTAAAAATAAGTGATATTTGTGTTACAAAAACCGACAAAAATTCTTTTGTTTTTTATTTAATCACATCACTGTCACAAGCTTCTTTGCATATTCACAAGTTTTCAGTACATCTCCATACTTCTGGTTTATACTAGAGAAGAGTTGCCTCTGCCAGCCTACATCTCCATACTTCTGGTTTATAGTAGAGAAGAATTGTTTTTGCCAGCCTACATCTCCATACTTCTGGTTTATAGTAGAGAAGAGTTGCCTCTGCCAACCTACATCTCCATACTTCTGGTTTATAGTAGAGAAGAGTTGCCTCTGCCAACCTACATCTCTATACTTCTGGTTTATAGTAGAGAAGAGTTGCCTCTGCCAACCTACATCTCCACACTTCTGGTTTATAGTAGAGAAGAGTTGTTTTTGCCAGCCTACATCTCCATACTTCTGGTTTATAGTAGAGAAGAATTGTTTTTGCCAGCCTACATCTCCATACTTCTGGTTTATAGTAGAGAAGAGTTGCCTCTGCCAACCTACATCTCCATACTTCTGGTTTATACTAGAGAAGAGTTGCCTCTGCCAACCTACATCTCCATACTTCTGGTTTATAGTAGAGAAGAGTTGCCTCTGCCAACCTACATCTCCATACTTCTGGTTTATAGTAGAGAAGAGTTGCCTCTGCCAACCTACATCTCCATACTTCTGGTTTATAGTAGAGAAGAGTTGCCTCTGCCAACCTACATCTCCATACTTCTGGTTTATAGTAGAGAAGAGTTGCCTCTGCCAACCTACATCTCCATACTTCTGGTTTATACTAGAGAAGAGTTGCCTCTGACAGCCTACATCTCCATACTTCTGGTTTATAGTAGAAAAGAATTGTTTTTGCCAGCCTACATCTCCATACTTCTGGTTTATAGTAGAGAAGAATTGTTTTTGCCAGCCTACACCTACATCTCCATACTTCTGGTTTATAGTAGAGAAGAGTTGCCTCTGCCAACCTACATCTCCATACTTCTGGTTTATACTAGAGAAGAGTTGCCTCTGCCAGCCTACATCTCCATACTTCTGGTTTATAGTAGAAAAGAATTGTTTTTGCCAGCCTACATCTCCATACTTCTGGTTTATAGTAGAGAAGAATTGTTTTTGCCAGCCTACATCTCCATACTTCTGGTTTATAGTAGAGAGGAGTTGCTGCTGCCAACCTACATCTCCATACTTCTGGTTTATAGTAGAGAGGAGTTGCTGCTGCCAACCTACATCTCCATACTTCTGGTTTATAGTAGAGAGGAGTTGCTGCTGCCAACCTACATCTCCATACTTCTGGTTTATAGTAGAGAGGAGTTGCTGCTGCCAACCTACATCTCCATACTTCTGGTTTATAGTAGAGAAGAGTTGCCTCTGCCAACCTACATCTCCATACTTCTGGTTTATACTAGAGAAGAGTTGCCTCTGCCAGCCTACATCTCCATACTTCTGGTTTATAGTAGAAAAGAATTGTTTTTGCCAGCCTACATCTCCATACTTCTGGTTTATAGTAGAGAAGAGTTGCCTCTGCCAACCTACATCTCCACACTTCTGGTTTATAGTAGAGAGGAGTTGCTGCTGCCAACCCACATCTCCATACTTGTGGTTTATACTAGAGGAGAGTTGTTTTTGTCCCCTGCCAGCCTACATCTCCATACTTTTGGTTTATACTAGAGGAGATTTGCTTTCGCATGCCTACATCTCCATACTTCTGGTTTATACTAGAGAGTTGCTTTTGCCAGCCTACATCTCCATACTTTTGATTACAGTAGAGAGTTGCCTATGCTAGCTGATACTTCTGGTGTGCACTGGAGAAGAGTTGCTTATGTCAGACTAGATCTCCATACTTCTGGGGTTTTTAGCAAAGCAAGAGTTGCTAAGGTAGGCTTAATTTCTATACTTCTGATTTACAGTAAAGAGGAGTTGCCTAACTTGCTTATATGTCCATACTTCCGTCCATGTCATGGCACCAAGACAGCCTGGGTCAATCCTAGGCAACTGCATGTGGGATTTGTGACGGACAAGTTTTTTTCTCCAATGGTGTTCCATCTTCATTCCATGCGTCATCAATTGTGGTACCGTGATTAGTAAAAGCAGGCCTTAAAGACCACCAGAAAAAAAAATTACCATAATTCTGGTTTATAACAAAAAAGAATTGCCTAAGCTACACTTCATACTTCTGGTTTACAGCAAAAAAAGAGTTGCCTAAGCTAGGCTATATCTAGAGTTGCCTAAGCTAGGCTATATCTCCAACTTATGGTTTGTAGTGAGGAAGAAGGGGGTGCTACCACACATATGGTTTACATTAATTGCCAATACTAGCATACTCTTCCGTACTTCTTGTTCACAGTAAGAAATAAGGGTCGCCTATAATAGCCTATATCTCCACATTCATCTGGTTTATATTATGGGTGAAGGGTTAATTATTGTAGCATATGGAAGAAATATTGCCTATGCTAAGCCTTCACTTCCATTCAGTTGGAAGAGGTGTCATTTTAGACACTAGCAGTATGGAGCCAAAAATCTATATCCTCAAAACTGTTTAGATCCTGAAATAATTGTGCTGTATTTGTACCAGCTCCACTACAAAGGGTGAGTGGTAAGAAAAAGAGAAGAATAAGGGCTCAAAATATTTATTTTACAAATGCATACATCTTAACGTTTTCCTCCAACACGTGGTGCACTCTTTGGTTGAACCCTTGAAGCCTTTTGTTTTTGTGGAGCCTTAGCCTGCAAAAAGAATAAATACAATTATCCTTATTAAAATTTAGTGCAGTATGAGCAATATAAAAACATAAATTACCACTGTTATCTTATACACATTGTAACTTCAAATCATGCATTTTCCTCTCATTTAAGACAAATGCACCTGTAAAGTTAAAGAAATCAAGCTGTTCACTGATATTTTAAGTTTTATATTCCAAAAAATAAAATCTATAGTGTATGTATGTTAATGTTCTAGTCCGACTAGAACTATATATACATTTTTTTTTATTCATAACTAACTTTCTGATGTAATATGAAATGCTTCTTGACCCTATGGCTAATCAAGTCACTTGCAATGTTATAATTTGAGATTAATATTGAAATATACAGACATTTTTGTGCAGGCATTCAGTTTAAATTAGTTTTAAAGAGAGAACTTTCTTTTTATTCATGTAACAATTTTTTTCAATCTGAGTTATGGAAACTAATTTCAGCCTAATCATTTCATATTCTTTAAACAGTACAGAACAATTTTTAAATTTGCTATTTTTGAAGCTCTCCTGAAAATGTCAAGCCATTATTTACAAACTACGGTACAAGGAGCATTTTGAAAGATTGAAAAGTGTTGAACAAATGAAACTGCAAACAATGGAGTTTGGTGCTTCACTAATGGCAGTGTCAGTCATTTGTGCTTTAAAATTTTTTACATAAAAAGGCCCAATTATGCATCATGAAACTAGTGTTTTAAACTACTGATGCATTGTCTTACACTTATGCTCAGATTTTCTAGTTTAGCATCTACTATAAACCTTTCTGTTTCAGATTCAAACAGATATTGTGCAGATATTTAGATGAGATACTTGGCCAAGCATTTTCTAAGGTAGGATGCATTTTCAGATATAGGAATGACATTTTAAATAGATTCAGTCTACATAGCATGCACTCAAATTCCCAAACATTAAAGTTGTTTGGAAATATTCACACAATTTCATATGCATGGAGTGATATCTGCTTTGACATCAATCAATTTTCAGATTCAACAATGATGGGTGGGGCAACCCTCATCCCAGCTGTTATTTAACTTTTCATGCCTAACTCTTACACTTCACACCTTAACCTATAGGGTTAGAAACAGCTAACCATTAACTGATTTTATAGTCTGTTAAATGTGAAGCCCAAACTTATAAATGTGTAAAGATGCATTAGGGTATGTTATTTAAAAAATTGACACACTCCATTGTTTACCTTCCTAAAAAACCTGAATCAGTTAGGGAATTTTATATTGTAGCAGCAAGTTGTCATGGTAACTCAGTTGAAGAAAGCAACTGCATAAAAGCGAAAGATCCACTGCTCAAATCCCAACTATGGCACAGAGTTTTAGTCAAATTCTACCTCTCAAAACTTGTATGAAAGAACAGTTATGCATGACTAACTTAGAGCTAGTTTCCTGCTTTAATATTGCCTATACGGCAATTACATAGTACCCACCAGAGTAGTTTTTTCCAACAAAGTGATTTAACATTGAAGTTAATGCAGTTAATGCAAATTCAATTTAATTGAACCAGTTAGCTTTAACATTGGGTGATATGAATAAAAGTGTGGTGTATCTTAAAACACGACATTTGCAAGAACTTCCGTATGAATAAAACTTGATGACTCAAGCTAGATGTGACCTTGATCATGTCCATCTTAGTTACTTGCATAATAAACATGCCTCAGGTTTTGGAATGAATGAAACAAAACTGCACCTTACTTTCACATGAAGCATCTATTGATTTGATAAGTCACCTCAGTAGGTGACTATACACTTGAGAAATGCAGGTTCATACAATAAATCATTGGCAGAGTTGCAAGTGTTCTCAACTTTACAGTTCCGTGGAATTGTTCAGCTCTATAAAGATGAATAAGGTTATCCAACTAGCAAAGCATAAACCATAGTGTACGCCTAGCTATAGCAACATTAAGTTCTTTTATTAAAATCTTAGGATTATGCTTAAACTACGAATCCAGCACTAAATGCATAAATATTGCTTCTGTCTTCTAGAACTTTATATTTGATCATATAAGCGCAAAAAAATGTGAAAATGTATAACGGATATAAAATTAAAATAGGAATTCTACCAGGACCTCAACAAAAATCGTAAAACATTTTACTGTATATGTAGCAGTAAACCTACCTTTGGTGGTGCAGTAGCCTTCTTTGCTGCCTTTTGAGTCTTCTTCTGTTCTTTTGCAGCTCTGAAGTTAAAAATCATGTCATAAAATAATACAAATTATTTAATGCCCCAAATTAAAGGCTACCTCAAAAACACCTAGTTTGTCTTCACTAATGCTACTCTACCTCACACTACTATTTTTTTATTGAAATTGTTGAGGCTGTTAGCAATTCTACCTTTGGGATAAACATTGCAGTTGGTGAGAAATTTCCCTGTGATTGACACTTGTGGGGTGTGTGTCTGCTGGCAGGGGCACGTCAGGTTGCTGACCAATCATAGTTTAAGAGCGATCATGTCATCAGCATTGCAACACCTATGGGTTCAGTAGAAATTGATGTGCACGTTCTCATGCATGCTTATCTGATTTATTTCATTCTGTGAAAAGTGTGGTCGTGTTATTCAAAAGGATTGCATTTAAATCTTATTACCGTTTATATACCGCGGACATTGCTCTTGTTCTCAGCCTTGGACTACTACGAGTGACTTGATAAACAAGTTGAGGTTACCTTAGCCGAAATAAAACTTTTAGGTTTAGTGAAGTACAGGACCCAGTTTAAAGAAATAGAAGAGGTACCTAATGAGAAATGGGGGAAAAGTAGTTAAACATACAAGAAGTGTGATCAAAAAGGCATGAAAAGAAGGCATTTTAGAGGAACATGTAGCATTGCAGACGAACAGCAAGTGAATATGGCAACATCATGAGCAATTGAGGCAGCCATGTGCTTCAATCACAAGGTAATTTCTCACCAATTGTGCACAATGTCATGCAGTAAGATATTGTACATCATGAATATGCAAGACATTGATGGTTATCTCATGCATAAACCTAGCCTTAATCTTTCAACCACCTAATGCACTCTGATTTGATAGGAAGACATCATGACATAATGTTTATAACTGGAAGGATTAGTTGTCAACAGAATAGGAGTACGGCAACTTCCCGGTTATATTTAACAAATGTTTCTGTAAATAGAAGCAAAATCTTTCTGCATAAAATTCCATGATGTGCAGACATGCCATGTACAACATCAAAGTGTGCTAGTGCAGCCTTTTTAGCACAAACATTTAGTTTGTTTAGTATATTAAGATAAAACAGTCTCCCGAATCTAGGTATTGCAATTTCATAAATTGTGATTAACAGTACAACTGGACTATGTACACACAAGTTGTCTGAGAAATGCATATGAGTCTGATGCCTGTCCATATTCCTATAAGCTACAATTCCACACTGATTGATAATTATGCAATTTGGAACACAAATGAAATGCGTGTTGCTGATTTTGACAATGATTGAGGAGGTAGTTTCTTGGGTACAGGGTCTCCCACTTTACTTCATCCAACAAACCCTTCTGAAGGCCTTTTCCCACAAATTTCTCACTGCTTTAGAGGGCCTAAATTCCTACAATGCAATTCATATTCATGTTTGCTCTGGTAATTTGCTTGAATTTATTTAAATAAATATCTTCTCCTTGAATTCATGCATAACATAGCATAAAAGAGAGAGTGTTGGCATGGAACGTTTCATCCAATCTGTAGAACATTATACATCTCATTTTTTAAATATCCTCACAATTGTTGCTAACAGGCTCTGGGAATTGAATAAGGATTTTTCTGACACTTTCTTATTGTCTTTCACCTCTTTACATCTCCATTCGCCCCCCTCTCCTTAATCCCTTCCCATTCCTTCTCCCTGTACATTGTGACCATAATAAAACAGACTTTCTCTAAAACAGACTTGTGTTGTTATTTATGGACGCTCTTTAACTGCTGTGGTTCTCAGCGTCCCATTCTAAATTGGGCATGAAAGACCGCTTAAGTTTGCTCAGGCCTCTCTATCAGGCTTGAGGTTCTTTTACCGTAAATCTAAGACACGGGACCAATGTATTTTATTTGTCAAGAGTTTTATATTTTGTTTAACTGGTTGAGATAAAGAAATAAAATATTTATGGAGAAACTGTAACACCAGAATATTATCATTGAATGTGTAATATTAGCTTTAACTTATTTAGCATTCTTAAATTGGAAATGTGCATGAACAGACACTTAAGCAAAACTGGTATTTTGTTCACCAGCTTGTACCTAAGCGACACAGATATAGAGAGAGACCTTTTGCTTTCAATTGTGATCCTCTGTGGTATAGGGATAACATGCTAATTTCTGGTTCCCAAAGTTGCAGATTCAAAACCGGGAGAAGGCAATGGATTTTTTTTTTTTGGGCGTAAAAATCCTTAGCATGGCTTTCTTTAGAAGGGAAAGTATTCATATATTCACAGCACATAGTAGAAACTCAAGACTGATAAGAGAGGCCTCTGAGCAAAGTTAAGTAATCTTAAGAGTATTTTTGAGTTGGGTTTGTAACACTTAAGTATCACTTACATATAATTTTTCCAGACCGGTTTCGATGCCATGTGGGCATCATTGTCTATGGTTTTCAACTGAATTTCCACATACGTATCACTGTTGCAAAACACCCTTTCATTAAAATTGTTCTTAAGCAATCTTCCACACTCAGAATAGAATGGGATGCTGAGAACCACATAAGTTAAAGAGTTCAATTTATTTTGCTTTCATTCATTGTTAGCGAAAAAATTCATAAAAAATCAACAGCCTGAATGCTGCATTGCCTTGTGTCAAAGATTATCTATGACACATAAGGGAGGTAGTGTGTCTGCCTCACATTCAAGAGATCTATAACAGTTAGGGTTTTCTGGGGATTTCCCTCATCCTGAAAAGATGTTGGATAATTTGGACGCAAGCTAATTTGAGCAGTGCATTCATTCATCATCCAATATCACCTACCCAGTACTGAAGTAATTAAGAAATAAAAGGAAAAGGAGAGGAAAAAAATAGTGAAAGGGGGTATGGATAGAAGGGGGAAGGTTGTAAGTGACAGAATGGTATGGATATGTATTCAATATAAACTAAATTTTCAAGAAATAAATGACTTTTTGCAAATATAGATTAATATTGTTAACAACTTATGTCTGGTGGTTTCTCGTACTCCATTGTGCTTTTTGAAAAATTCAATGTACTCTTATCTTTCGTCAAATCTGACAAATGAATGAAATGGGTGAAATGATTATGAGGCTGGGTTCTACTGAGCCTGGTTACCTAGATTTGTCTTTTCAGAATACATGAATATCCCAGAAAAACCTTATCTGGATAACTAATCCTAACCAAGTTTTGAACTTGTAACACTATTCCCAAATATGGGCTTTTTAAAATTTTGTTTACATTAATGCTTTTAAACCATAAAAAACTTGATCAAAGATTATATATTTTGTTCTAATAGTGTATGGATGGTTAACTTAAGATTGAAATATACAAAAAAATAAACAGACAAAATTGATAGCTAGATTTATTAATGAAATTTTTTTGGTTTCATTTTTATAGCACCCTGTAACATCTAAGGTCATATTGGGAGCTTTGCACTTGAAACAACACATTATCAGTAGGTTTAAATCATTTTGTTTTCTTAAAGCACACACACACACATTCACTCTCACATACATACTTCCAGACTGTCGAGGATAGGGAATAATTCTGGCTAAAGAAAAATTCCCCACCCCAGCCGGGACCTACGGGTGAGAAGTATTAATGTAATTGTTATTCTAAGAAAGAAGCAAATTAATTGTAATCAGTTTCAACCTGATACTTATAAATATCTTTAGTTTAGCTTATGTTCTTTATGTTTGTAGTCTATTTAGAGGAACCTGTTGTACACACAAGAGATAGAGAAACAGTAAACCTAAATTAAAAGTAAAAAAACCTCATAATATCATTAAGCCTAATATTCACATATGGTTCAATTTTCTTCACATTAATTTAAACATAGGAGTCAAATAATTAATTTATGATTAGGATTTTGGGTGGATACACGTACAGCCATATAAGTATAATTTCATATAAAATTCAGAAAACTTCAGCACCTATGGTCATACCAAATGTTTCATTCAAACTGTTAACTCAAGAGGCCAGCAAAATTACTAAAAGACTCGATTCTTATTCTTGTAGCTTAAAAATGTAAATAAATATAAAAATATCATGGAAATCAGGATACATAAAGAAATGCATCACACAAGTTTTCAGGAGACGGTTTTTTAACACTGGTAATACTGTTTTCATATTCAGTCTTGACTATTACATTTTCAGGAGGTGATGTCTGAATGCAATTGGTTATACTGTTTTCATATCCAGCTTCGACTGTCTTACAGTTACCAAATAACTTCTACCTTTGTATATATTTGCTTTATGAGTGTTAAGTATGAATTAACACATGCTTTATGATTAGTGCAAAACCAAATGAGTAGCAGAGCTGGTAAGCCAGCAAGGTGAAGATGTGTATTTCAAAATGTTGTGGATCAGTACCAATTTCACAATACTCACATTCAACAATTTTCAAAATCAGTAAATGGCATTTGTTTCATTCTATACCACAAAAAGGAATATCTCACCGATGGTCCATACTGTTTTACAATACAGGGATAAATTTGTTGTTATACTCCCGAATACCACTTTCTAGCAAAATTCCTTTCTATGGTCAGTAATATTTTACAGATTCTAACGATATATAACAGGTTGAGTTATGACCAAATCTCCTAGAAAAATTGCTTCAGCAAAAGTCATTAAGACATTCTACAGTGTGTCGTGTTGCATCTGAATCGTATAAGGAGGGTGAGGGATGCAACTTAACATTGCCTCTTGCATAATATTCAGTTACAGTATTTGCAACATGCAGCCGTGCATCATCCAGCCTATTTTACAAATGTGTAGTCTTTTGCATCTGATATGGACAGGTCCCTTTAGTATTTGTCCAGTTATTAATGTGTGTGAGATACATGATGATTAACATTACATGAATATAAAAAATGATATGGTCATAACTTTCTCAGCACTCTTTAGGGGGTGATGTGAGATTTCCACACTGAGGTTTGCTGTTTGCTCTAAGGATCAAAAGTTTCTTTCAATTGCATGCAAATCTCCTTTTGCTCAGAAATCAGCTCTCTTGGAACTTGCTACACCCAAAATATCTCAAATGTAAATTTTCTCTCACTTTGTGGATGGCACCCAATGAAATTTTCAATATTTTGCAAGATTATTCATTGGTCCTCTTCCACATGACAGCAGTGATGTTGATTTTTCTTCTGTAAAAGTAGTAACTGGAGCACCTTTGAAATTGATTGCCTTCCCTCATTCAATAATTTAAACCTTTCTCTTCATAGGTCTCTTTGGTTGAACAAAAGCAAAATTTCAAAGTCCTATGTTGTTCATCATGTATCACCTCCATTTTTATGATAGGCGATACTGGCTTTTCACAGATGGGAACCAGAGTGCCAACAATGAAGCTATTTGTTACTCTTGAGAAATTATGACCATAAAAAAATTATGATCATCCTTTTAGGACTGCCCTTGTATTACAATGTGTTTTCTATATCTTCTGCACTGGGTAATCAAGTTAGTTTCACTTCTTAAATGTTAATTTAGCTGGAACCACTAAACTATTACCAGACATTTTACAGTATGCAACTCCATCTGGTACACATTGTGTTGTAACTAAATCTCATAGAGCAGTGGAAAGCATTAAACAGAGTTTGACTGCTGCATATTGCAATTTAGACAAAGTTAGAATTTTTGAAGTAGCACTTCATTTTTTACTCTTATGTATCTTTCTTTGTGTGTTTCTTTTTTACAAGTTTGTAAATTGCTACCAACTAAATCTTCTGCTGTTACAGACACCCTAGTTCTTATATAACGTTTAATTGGCTTTCAACACTTTAAATATGGCCAAGGTTAGTTGAAATGGTTAGCCCAAAAATTAGCAATTTTGAGCCTTATTTCTCAAAATGATAAAATTTCAGAATCACAAGAGAAACATTTCAGAATCTTACAAATGTTACATTTCCAACAGTGAGCAAATGCACTTGAAATTTAAATCAAGGGAATTATTCTCATAACACCTCATATGTTCTTAAATATCATTTGACATGATACTTTACAAATCCTACAGTTTCTAAATTGCTATTATAAATTATATTGCACGATTCTAGAAACAATTCTGGTAACCATTAAAAAATGTATCGTTTTATAAGTGATGGACAATAAGCCCTTTACAATGTATCATGTTTATACGAATACAAGGCGACATTCAGAACTGGGGGTCATCTTAGATTTGCGATATATGTTTTCTGAACACCATATGGGGGGAAAAAGTAAGTTTCAAACCTTGCGCATACGACAGTAGCAGAGACTGGGGGAAATGGTATAGATTATTGCCAAGGTCGCAACGTATATGGCAGATTTTGGGCATTCTCATTGGAAAGAGATTACTTCCCAAGACTAAAATAAAATTACAGGTCTTCCTTCCACATCAAAGGTTGCACATAATGTATTGGAAGTAAACAGTCAAGCGAAGGAGAGGTAGGCTGCACATATACTGCAATATGAATTCACACTCAAATTAGAACTAGGTAAAACATTTGACGATAGATTATGTTGTCTTAATAGAAAATAGCATCCTTACATTTTATCACCACATATATCATACATTTATTCTTCCCACTCCATCTCTCCTGCTTGCAATACTAGTTTGTGTGTGAATTCATATTACGTAAAAACATTTACGATATGTTATATTAAGTATGTTGTCTAAATACGAAATCATATCCATCATCACCACTGCCGAGTTGTACCATCAAATTAATACCATACATTTCATTATTCCCCTCTCCAGCAAATGCTCAACACGTGAATTTCCGCACAAATTCCAATTAAGTACAAAAACAGAAAGTATACAAGATTTAATCAGCAAGTGTCCATTAGTTTGTTCAAAATATATGGCAAACCTTTAATTTCATTTAAAATTCTTTTTATATACCAATGTCTATAAACATGTCTTATGTAGATGCTATGCTAAATTCCAAAATTAAATTCTGAAAATTGGGGGCCATCTAAAATTCGAGGTCTTCTATTCGGATAAATACAGTATTTTAAAAAATATAATTTCCTTTACATTGATTTATACTTTAAAGGCATAATCTTAGCCTATTTTTTTTCCCAAAAATAATGGCAATACCCTAGCAAACACATCACAAAAAATTAACTTACTCCTTGATTTTACAGCCCTTAACATTACTTAATTTACAAACTTAATGTTTACCTTATTGCCTGTTCTCTCTGTGCTTTTCGAATCTCAGGCTTCATATTTCTTTTTGCCATGATGTCTGTAAGCGAAGCACCCACAATGGCTCGCTGGAATTTCTGTGTACGGCGTGTACGCTTCTTGGTCTGCTCCTCCTCCTGACCTTTCTTGTGTTTTCGCCTTTAGGAAACAGAAAGTTAACACATTAAAACTGTTAATACCACTCTTATAATCTCAATACACAGAATTGCAAAATTGGAAGGAACTTTGATTTCAATCAAGAATAAGTTCTATTGGAAGTGGAGATAAACAGAGAAAAATCTGATGTGCCCCATTCACATGGTTTTCTCTACATCTCTGCAACAAATTATTGTTAAAAAGCTTATGCTTCTATTTACTTCAAGCTAATCGAGAAAAAATAGTCTTTTTATTTGCTTCCTTGAAAGTAGAAGCGAAATAAGGGAGTACCATAGGTTAAAGTGATAGTCAAAAGCTGGTTGCTATGTGACTGAAGTTCCTTTGTTTGTATGGACAGGAGTTGATTTAGTCCTGTGGGAGAAAAGTATGTTTTTAAAGCTGAAACCAAAATCAAGAAATATCTCAAAAACGATAAACTCCATGAAAAAAATGCATTACATAAATTGTGTGTTTTAAAGTGGTCTACAATTTTTGTGTGGTAAGCTTTTTTCCATCTCTTACGGTTTAGCAGTTATGCAACATTCTGTAAAATTCACCCAGAAGAAAGTGGTCTTCAGAGGCTATTCCCAAGAAATTCAAGATATATTTTATTTGTCAGGTAAATATCCTTAATATATGATATTTTAATCAAAGTTGTTAGAAAATAAACATTTTTGAAAAAAGTTCCATGTAAAGGGTAGTTTGGGGTGGGCGGATTTTTTCTCAAAATCTTTGTCTCTCATCCCTGGAAGACACTAAACTTAAATACCAAGTTTGGTATTTTACTGACTTTTCGTCTTTGAGTTATCGTGTTCAGACACACACACAGACCTTTTTGTGAAAATGCTCTTTTTGGATACAGGGGACCCTAAAACATATATTTCCGGTGAAATCTCGGTATCACATTTTTGGGTGGAGTGCAATACCTTCTCTACACACTATGTACATAGTATGTGTAGAGAAAGCAAAAATGACAAAAAATAAAGAGGTTATGAGAGTGTAACTAAGATACGAGGGCTATTTCAGACCCGACCTAACAAGAAAGCACATATTTTGGGAAAAAAATATCTTAATTTCTCTAGTCTCCTTTCAGCACAATACGCTTTTCCTAGCAATGTTCAATAGCTTTGATACCCTGTTTATAGTGAGAACTATCAAGGTCTGCAAAATAGCCAGCCATCAACTGCAGACACTAACAAGTTGACATAATATTTACATTGATTACTTTTCCTTTTTTGATATAATGAAAATTATACCGCGTGTATCCCAGAAAACTGATGCCATGACCTTGCCTGCAGATGGAATGGTCTTGGGCTTCTTTGGAGCTGATTCTCCACTTCCAATCCACTGTTTTGATTGTTCCTTCATCTCAGCTGAGAAGTTAATGGATCCAGATTTTCATCCACTGTTATGAATTGGCACAAATACTCAGCTTTATTGCAGCGAAACATTGCCAAACACTCGACAAACATCTGCACGATGCTGTTTTTGTTCTATTGCGAGCAAATGCAGCACCCACCTTCACACAACTTTCTCATACCCAAATTTTCAGTCTGCGCAATGTATAGAACTTTTTGAATGTCTGCTAGTTCAGTCGACGGTCATCCAATCCCATTTTGTTGATTTTCTTTACAATTCTGGACTGGTAACCTCATTTGGTTGACAACCACAAGGTTCATCTTGGCCGCTCGTGCGGCCGCGCTTAAATTCTGACTCAATATTTCATTGAAAGGTTTTGAACATAATGCACTTTATTTTTCAGAAAAATCACCCTCATCATATATTTGTTTTATAAGTAGGTTGATTACAGCAAAATATAGGCTCTCTCCCTATTAGGCAAAATCACCCTCATAAATTTATTTCAAAATACAAGCTTTCTCTCCCTATTTATACAATCCATTATAATACAAATCTGAAAAATCAAACCTAAGAAACCACCAAGAAGAAACATAAATAACTTTACATGGTACAACAGGAAATTATAAGTCATTTCTGTTGGCTGGCGAGAAAACCGTAAATGAGATTAAGATCCAAAATGTGGTGCTAAGACTGAATAAACAATATTGAGACTATGCCCTGCAGCTGTGATTGCAAACATGCATACAGCTTGCTTTGTAAGTCATAGGTGATTATTGGCATTCATTGTTACATGAGCGTTAGTTGATATTTGTTACCACAGCATGTTCTTTTGACATTACAGCTGTCATTGTTACATTTGTATGGGTGGTCACATGTTCTTTTGGAAACCAGTTTGATGTCAAAGTCACAGACTGATAAGCCTAAGTTTGTGAACACAGGCTGTGTACTGCACGTGAAATGGCTTCTGGAATTTAGCAGCAATATGACCAACAGATATAAAAATTGACAACGAAGCCCTTTACTAGAATGCAACATGCACAACAACTGAGTAAGTTTAACAGGAATTTTATAGCATGCTATATCATCACTGCAGTGAATGTTGAAAAAGACTATTATTTGTGAGCATATACTGATTGTATATAGTTTGTAGTATAGTGTTCACTGGAAAACAAAGAAATTTTTGCTGTCTCAAAATTCCATTCAGTGTGCATTATGCCACTGCCCCTCCAGCTATTTTGAATTGCACACTATAGCATTTAATTAAGTCCATCTTTGCCATGAATTTTGAAATAAACAACACCATTATAAAAACTAGAAATTGGCTTTTATATGATACCAAAACTTTGATATGTAAAATGTTAAACCAAAATCAGCATTTTCAACATATATGTATATCTTAAACGACTAAAAAATTTAAACCTTGCTCAGCAATTTCTTGAAATCATACAATGTCATTGGATTGACAGATATAAATACATCACTGCAAGGTTCAGAAATGTGCATTTTTGCTGATAATTACTTTTAATAATATATTCATAATATCACCCTTGCTTCCAGCAGTGGAGCAGCAAAACCCTTCCATGTGATTTTACCATTTTACAAAGAAAAAACAGGAGAAAAAT
The DNA here is from genome assembly GCA_030762935.1 of Hymenopus coronatus. Lineage (NCBI taxonomy): Eukaryota > Metazoa > Arthropoda > Insecta > Mantodea > Hymenopodidae > Hymenopus > Hymenopus coronatus. The sequence continues at coordinate 101,024,839 of CM060888.1, read as the reverse complement.
TTTGTCATGCACCCAAAACTTTACTACTGGTAATTTGACGGAATATGCTTAGGTATGTGCAACAAAAATTTTGAAGCAGCCTGCACAAATACCACGTTTCCACACTGGATACTTTTGAGTCACGGCTCCAGGAATAAACATTGCTTACTCTCACGTTTATGGTATGATGCAAAATTCAATCATTCCTATGTGTTATTTCGTTTCTTATGCAATCAGTAGTAACCATTGTGACATTTACCAAGTGTCATTTTGACCTGCATGTATATCTTTAATAAATTAATTAAATATGGTTCACTCACAGTCCAGAATCATGCACTTGTTCATTGAAGTTCTGTTCAATACCAGTGCGTAGGGCATATTAAATTTTAATTCTTTCTATAATTATGAAAATAAGCATAAGTATTTATTTTTACATTATATTTTCTGTGAACTGTTAATATTAATAAAACCTAGCACCAGAGGTGCAAGCATTAGGGCAAAAAAGTATTATTTTTAAAAATGCACTCTTTTTAAGGAATTACCATCTGAGGTACAACATAATCAAATTTTTCACAAAGTCAGGAACTCGCAGCCAAAGTGTGTAATATGAATGTACATTACTGTCTTAAGAACTGTGAAACAGAACAAAGCTTCCAGCATAGAAAGTGGTGAACTTAGTTCAAATCTGCAAGAAAGTATGCCAGAAAGCAAAAAAGTATTTCCAAATTATATGCTTTTGAAAATGCAGTACTTTGCAACACAATACATGATATGTATGAAATGGCTACCCCACTATTTAAATGCTGGTTGATGTTATAAGGGAAAAAATTGACTATATGGGTTTCTCTACTTCAATGGAATTAATCCCGAAATATTTTTGGACTTCAGATGTAATAAATACATAAATAATAGAAATAACAATGGGTGTAAATTCTTGCTGGAAAGAAGCAATATGGTTACTGCAAGAATACAATATTTAAGAACTATATACATGCATAGGGAATATGAATGTACACGACACATTTTCACTTTCTCTAGCCCATTTTCAAAACTAGATTTTCTCAAAAAATGGCTCAATGATTTTGATTACAATACTGTATATTAAAAATATTTACATGACAAACAAAATGTAATTCTTGAATTTTCTGGGAATAGCTTCTAAAGCATTCTTCATTCCATAAGACTTTTACACAACTGGTAAGCATAAGAGACCAAACCTTATTGCACAGAAAACATAAATTTCATTAAAAGACCCAATTTATGCCCTATACCTTTTTTTGTGTGGAGTCAACCATTTGAAATATACCTGCTAATTGGTTTCAATTTTAAAATACCTAAAACTTCTCATTTATTTTAAATCTCTTTTGTTTTACTCCTGCTGCTATAGCTTTTAAAGATTTGACTGTCACTTTTGTAGTGTATTCCCATTTCCCTTTTACTTACAAGGAAATAAGTAATAAAACCACTTCTGTTAATGCATATCTCGATTAGCATGTAGCAGATAGAAGTTTTTGTAAGAATAATTTGTTGCCAATTGGATAGAGAAAGTCATGTGAATGGAATATACAAGATTTTTTATCTTGAGATGTGGACAAATCAGAACCATTGCAAGCAAGACATATGATAATTTGACTGGAAGGGACAGAATTCATTTCCGAGAGCAAGTGGATTTTCATTCCAGACCAGGCATTTAAATAATATTTTGAAATCAATGCACATTGTTACACTGATTGGTTCATGAACAAATTTTTCAGAAGACATGTTAATCACTGATAATGCAAGTTACCATTCTACACACTTTACAAAGGTTAATAAAAAAAGTAACACACAATATGCATTATAAGTATGGGGAGTCTCTTCAATAGTTTTAAAAGAATTGAAAACAAAAGAAAAATTTGAAAATAAAATTAAAAATCCCAAAATAATCAATTAGGCATACAAAACCTCACTACACAGAAAAATTAGGATAATTAAATGAAAGTATGGATATTTCTTTACTAAAACAGCAACCTGCTTTGGTCTCGTGTTTTGTTTTTAAAATATAAAAAACATATTTCCTTAACCTGAAAAAAAAAATAGTGACAAAAACACAAACATGTCACTATTAATGAAAATGGCATGTAGCAATAGAATACAAATGTAACGTAGATTACTGTACAATTTAGCACTTGTGTTTTGTTTAGTTGAATAGTTTATTCACATTGTATTCATCATTTGGTTACACATCCATAAATCCATTTTGATAAGTACACCGATTATTTACATGCGTTCAAGGTCTGTTGATATTGGATGCATTTTTATTGCTGAAGCTAGAATATCTTCTCTTACATCAATTTCTCTTTCAACAAGGTCTGAAAATTTCAAATAACTCACTTTCTTCTAATACATTGCGAACTGAATCTCTTATTTACTCTTCGGTTTGTAATCGTCGGCTAGACGACGCCATGTTTCAACCAGCATAAATGAACGCTGGCAGGAGAAATTAAATTTGGAGCTAATTTAACACTTTGGAGTGTAGATAAGGTCCAGAAACGCTCAAGAAAACCTTTCTCTATGCCGCAGAAAGCACACACTTTCCCGCTGGAATTAAAAGCATATGAAATCTGCATCACGATTAGACCATGATTGGAACTTTTCGCAGAATTTTTGGCTCACGATTAGATGGCAATTGGCACTTAAAGGGTTAATCTGTTATCTATATCATGCTAATCATGATAAACATAAGCAAAATTAGTCTTATTACTCGCTCCTTGTAAGTAGAAGAGAAATAAGAAAATGCACAGGCTAAAGAGATAGCCTTGTCCTTTAAAAGCCAGTCACTATGTGAAACAATTGAAATTCCAATATCTTTGGTTTCCAGGAGTAACCAAACAAAAGACAAGAAAGATGTGTTCCTGTTTGAGAACAGTTTAAGTGGCTAATCCAGAATATCTCGAAAACAACTCTACAAAAAAAAAAAAAAAAAAAAAAAAAAAAAAAAAAAAACAGGAAAAACCCTGTGTTTTAATGAGAACTACATTTTTTTGTGTAGTCAGTTTTTGTATATCTCTTACAGTTTGCCAATTATGCAAAAGTCATCCAGAATGAAAAGGTCTTCAGAGGCTATTCCCAGAAAATCCAAGATATACATTTTGTTTGTCATAAAAATATTTTAAACATACAGTATTTTAATCATAATCATTACCATTTTTGAGAAAACTATAATTTTCGAAAAATGCTCCATGTAAAGGGTAGTTGGGTTTGGGGGGATTTTCTTGAAAATCTGCATGTTGCATCCTTGGAAGATACCAAACTTAAATTTCAAGTTTGGTATTTAAGCCTTTTTGTTTTAGAGCTATGCTGCCCAGTCACACACACATATTTTTTTTTTAAAAAGACCTTTACTTAGGGGGTCTCAACACATATATTTCTGGTGAAATCTTCGTATGAAAGTTTTGGATGCACTACAATACCTTCTCTATACATTTTGTACATAGTATGTGCAGAGAAAGTAATTAGTCCATAAACAAGAATGACAGCGAAGACAACCGGCTGAAAATTAAGTGTTTCAGACACAAATGAATTACCAGGTGTGATCAAATATAAGTATTATCTGTCCAGACTCAGTTCACGAGTGATGTCAACAAACTAGAATGTATTATTCCGCGAACGCACGTGGACAGACCACATGGAGCTTAACTGTGTTCATCTCCTATACAATTACAAAAGCGCATATCTATGCACTAATGGTAGGAAATAAATACCTATGTACGTTCACTCTTCACAGATATTAATTAAAGCTATTAGATATACAATGAATCAAAAGAAATAAAACAAGACCAGTTGATATTCAGTACGAAAGATGAAATTCTCGCGTAAAATTATAAAATGCAGGCATGCTGTTTGTTTGCATATTGCATGCGGTCATCACTACAAACACTAATATTTTGTGTGTGTGAACAACCAATACTGCACATTACTTTGACATACTGCAATAATACAATGACTCACCCAGATGAGTTAAGGAAGTGGGTCCTCTCCTTCAAGATAGGAGTTATCTGTTGCAAATGCAATGGAACTGTCTGAATCATCATTGGGATTGATAATGAATCGGTCAACGACAATGTCCACCGTGCCCTCCAAATCATTGTTTTCTCTTCCTGAACAATGTGTGATACATTTTCGTTCCATTTTTCGGCTGTCACGGGCTGAAATGCTGTTTGCACCAGATACTGTACCTCCGCTAATTTTGTTTCTAGCTATATACCCCTTTATTTTACTCCAAACAATCTCATTAGATTGAGATAACCATAAGGGGGTAATCTCAATATTATAGGACCCGCTTTCCCAGCCAAATCGCCTACAACAAACTTCTCATGCTGAGTTTTACATGACCGCACTAATTCCAGTAGCTCACATTTAACTGTACACTCTCCTAAATTTATATGTTTGTCTAGAATCCAGTTTATAATTGTGTTTTGTTCTCCAAGAACAAACTCGTCACACTGTACTACATCCAGAACACGTCTGCAGCATTTCATCTTTTTCTTGGGCGTCAAAAACTTTCCCATAGTTGACCACTCTTTTCTTGCACACTTTATGTTGCTTTCTGAAACACCAGTAGATTCGGTCGTTAAACTGAGGATGTTGTCCAATGCAAGAGTAAGATATTTGTTACAAAACCTATTGAACACGTTAAGAACAATGTTTTCTCGCCACTTTGTTAAGGTCTTTCTTGCTTATGATTCACTACCTGGTATCACATGCCTCTGCCATTGCTTACAAACGCACACTACATTCTCCACGTGGTAATTGAAAGCAATCCGTTTTGTTGTGTAAGGGAATAATGATTAAAATTCAACCAATTTCCGTTTAATAGTAATTCTTACTATATTATTTTGACGACATTGCATAGTTTAATGTGAAATTTGTATACTTCTTTCAGAACATTAAGAGGAACTATTTTTTTTATAGAGAAAAGCAGTAAAACATTCAGCAACCAATCTGTTGCTTTTGTTTACATTACCGGTGAACTAAGGCTTGACAGATAATATGATTGATTATTCGTCAGAGTACAGGAAAATTGTTGCTCAGGTTAGAAAGGCAAGAAAAGTCAAGCAGTCAGATTTAGAGATAACACACATCCTAAAGCTCTACATGAGACCTCTTACAATATCAACAGCAAAGAAGAGTGACTTGATATTCCTCTGTGACAAAAAAATGATACCAACAGTACTTCATTTATTGTATAGAAGTCTACCTTTAACAAATTTATGAACCATTCCGCAGAACCTGCTTTCTGAGATTCAGACATGGAAGAGAGGTAGTTAAATAATGCACAAACATCAAAAAGTAGATTGACAGCAATTTAGTATGTAAAAAAATTGAAATAAATATATTGTAATCTGCAAGAAATTTTCATTATTTTCAGCTGTCTATTAATATATATATATATATATATATTTTTTTTTATAAGCATTAATTAAAAACAAATTTAGGTTTGCTTCTTTGATTGTTAATCATTACTTATGTTTGCTTAGAAAAGATATATGTGCTAGTATGCTCTAAACCAGAGCTCGGCAACTCACAGTGTAAGGGAAATGTAAGTTTACCCAACCCCACAATCTAGCAAGTGTAAAACAGAGGAGAGTGCATTGTTACACAACTAACCCGCTTGAATTACGCGAAGGTGGTAGAAAGGGTAATTGAGGAGAAAGTCTTACTGCACTATAAGAGTGCCAGATGCTGACCCATGCTCTAAACTCTATTTATGCATGTCTTCAAGTTAAAAGTGAAAAATAAAACTGAAAATTACATTTCTATTTCCATTTTACTAAGCAATGGAGATAATACTAGCTGACAAGACCCACCCACCAAGGAAAATAGTCAGGTGAAACACACTAACACCTCTGCCAGGAAAAACACAGTAAGGCATGAACATCACTTCATAAAAACTTAAAAGATATCTATTAAATGCCAATAAAAAGTACTCATTTACATATACTAAGATATATAAGCTAATGTCTGTACTAAAAACAAAAAATGTTAATGTATTCATAAATGCAATTCACATTTCTAGAAAATATTCAAATCACTTTTACTCAAAACTATGTTTTCTGATATTATATACTATTGTAATAGCTTTTTAGAATACAAAAATGATTCATCAGAGAAGGTAATGATGTAGTAAAGGTCAACTTACCTTCATTTTACTGCAATAAATATTTTGTGAAAAAATTGACAAATTTGGGAAATTATGTCCATTCCTCTTCTGAGTTCTCAATTATTTTGGGTAAGAGTCGGGCTACCGGGTCCCGCACAATTTCTAAGTTCCTATACATGTGCACGGCCGAGCCAGCCGTCTATGTTGTGGTTTGAGGAATGGGGAGGAGTAGAAGTAGGGAACCCCTACATGCGAACTCGTGACGTACATTATCAAACCTGTTTATAACTACTGCACTCACAGATATCAAACCCCGCAATCATATTTAATGTAAGGGATTTTAATCAAAATCGGTCGAGCCATTTTTAGAGAATGTAACATTTCTAAAAATTCTGTACATTTTATTTGCCATGTAAACATATTTTATGCACAGAATTTTAATCAAAATCGGCCCAGCCATTTTGAGAAAAGTATAAGTTTTTCAAAGCTGAAACCAAAATAATGAATATCTCAAAAGCAACCAACTCCATGTAAAAAGGATATGACATAAATTGTTTTTTATCCTGATCTATATTTTTTGTGTAGTAAGTTTCTGCCCATCTCTTACATCTTTGCCAGTTATGCAAAATTCAGTAAAATACATCCAGAATAAAGTAGCCTTCAGAGGCTATTCGCAGAAAATTCAAGATATATTTTATTTGTGAGGTAAATATCTTTAATATACGATATTTTAATCAAAATCGTTAGAACCATTTTTGAGAAAATCAAAATTTTTCCATGTAAAGGGTAGTTGGGGGTGGGGGATTTGCTTGAAAATCGTGTCGCATTCTTGGAAAATACTGAACTTAAATATGAAGTTTGGTATTTACCAGACTTTTCGTTTTTGAGCTATGCTGTCCACAGACAAAACACACAAGTGCGGACCTTTTTCCAAAAATGCTTTTTTTTGGTTTAAGATGCACCCATAACATGCATTTCCGGTGAAATCTCAACATGGAATTTTTGGGTGGAATACAATACTTCTCTATCCCTATGTACATTGTACATACATAAAAAAATGAGCCAGGTTTGAGCCCGCGGCCTACAAGATCAGAAGGTCAGTGCCTAAGCAACCGAGTTACCCAGAGCGACAATCTTGTGGCTGAAATTACTATTATGCAATTAATTATTAAGGTCAAGGATAAGCCTATTAAAAAGTACGCATGGATGTTACACGGTGTTATAATTGAGTGTCCAGAAAAGCATATGATACAAACCTAATTCTGTCACATAGCGCAAAAATTATTAAGAATACAGATAAACGTTTAATAAAAACGTACGTGTTGGTATTACACGGTGCACTTATTAGGTGACAACACAAACATATTGGGTCTGGTAGTACGCGTGCGCCCAGACTTTAAAATTTTCTTGCAGGAAGAGATGGTTGTCTCAGAGAGAGGAATTGGGTCTGGAAGTACGCATGCGCCAGGACTTCAAGAGATAGTCATCTCACAGAGAGGAATTGGGTCTGGTAGTTCTACTTGCAGCAAACAATTTGTCATACAGTTTTTAGTATAGTTAACCAATCCGAAATATTCCTTCTTTTTGGTTTCATTTTTAAACTTCTTAAAACTTTCCTGGGATGAAAACTAGGTCTTTCGTTTGATCTCCTTTTCTTTTTATCTTATCGGATTAACATGTCTTTTAACCTGATTGGTCATACCGGACGATGAATGAAATTGGTGAAATGAACTCAAATGATATCAGGGTCCATGGAGCTTAAAATTACTTGACATTCGTCCTCTTCTCAGGATAAAAAAAAAAAAAAGAACCTTATCTGGGTAACTTAACCCTAAGCGAGATTCGAACTCACGGCCTGTTGATGTGAGGCAGACACGCTGCTACCACCACACCACCCATGCGGGCCTCATCTCTTTTGTTTTGCTCCTTGTCATGTAAATAGAACACAATGCCAATTGTTTCAAATAGTGATAGCTTTTAAAGCATTTGTCAGTATCGATGTAGCAAGACCATTTCTGCCAATCTTAACACGATGTGGATAAAATAATATGTTGTAAGAATAGTTTGCACAACAGACAGAGAAAGTTATGTGAATAGAACACATAGATTGTTCCTCGCCTAATATAGGATGGGACGCTGAGAACCACAGCAATTAAACAGTGTCCATTAATAAAGCTCAGTTTAACTTAATTTTATTTCCAAGGATACATGACGATGTTTAGAAATATCCTCACCCCAAACCACCCTTCCCATTGATACTTTTTAGAAATGTTACATTTTCTAAAAACAGCTGGACCGATTTTGATTAAAATCCTGTGCATAAAATATGTTTACATGGCAAATAAAATGTACATAATTTTTAGAAATGTTACATTTTCTAAAAACGGCTCGACTGATTTCGATTAAAATCCCATGCATAAAATAGGTTTACATGGCAAATAAAATGTACATTATTTTAAGAAATGTTACGTTTTCTAAAGACAGCTGGACTGATTTTGATTAAAATCCTGTGCATAAAACATGTTTACGTGACAAATAAAATGTATGGTATCTTGGGAAGGCCGCGTCTTGGCTTGAAATGTTGCCGACGTTTCGCCTCACTATGTGGGGCTTCCTCAGGGTGTGTGCTCTCATCACAACAGTGCCATGTGAACTGTCGTGATGAGAGCACACGCCCTTAGGAAGCCCCACATAGTGAGGCGAAACGTCGGCAACATTTCAAGCCAAGACGCGGCCTTCCCAGAAGACCAAGATACCATAGACACTAGCCGCCAAAGCTTACGCAAGAAAATAAAATGTACATAATTTTTAGAAATGTTACATTTTCTAAAACTGGCTTGACCGATTTTAATTAAAATCATGTGCATAAAATATGTTTACATGGCAAATAAAATGTACAAACATTTTATAAATGTTACATTTTCTAAAAACGGCTCGACCGATTTTGATTAAAATCCCGTGCATTAAATATGATTGCAGGATTTGATATCTGTGAATGCAGTAGTTTATAAACAGGTTTGATAACGTATGTTGTGAGTGCGCATGTAGGGGTTGTTCCTCCCCCCCCACTTCTACTTCTTCCCCTCTAGTCAAACCACAACAAAGACAGCTGGCTCGGCCGTGCACATGTATAAGAACTTAGAAATTGTGCGGGACGTTATCTGTATGCAACTTCTATTTCACCTAATTTTCCTGAGTTCGTCAGCTTTTTCACTATATGCTTTTTGCAGTAAAATACAGGTTTATATCATTACCTTGTCTAATGAATAATTTTTGTATTCTTAACAGCTATTACAATTTGTGTACATTATATATGTTAGTTTTTTTTACTCTAAAAGACAGTCTAAACATTGTTCTTAACATAGTTTACATTCACTTTTATAAGCAGCTGGAACTGTATCTACGGTTTTGGTTGGCCTCGTTACATTCAATGCATAACAATAAACATCTATATAATTTAAAACTACACACTGCATTTGTGTTGTTCACAACTTTGTGTACTGCTGGGTTTATGACATTACAGTTGGCAACAGCCATCCCAGGGACATCACCATCATTCCTAGCAGGCAACAGCACCTATACCACACCCTTACGGAATCAAATGTGTGCCCAAACTCTGTGCACGTAACAAGAATTGGATGATATGTGAGAAATACTGGCAATCAGTCAATATGAACTTTTGCAAGTACACCACAATTGTTTTCAAGCTTTATGGTTTGCAGTGAAGGTCATCAATTTTGACAATTACTGTGATGCAGGCAAGTCTAATGTAACTTAGTACAGTGGTTGAGTGTTCCATGTTTATGTGTAATTCTGAAGAAGGCACGCAAATCCTCACCCATTCCAAGACTGCCATGGAATGGTCTGGCTTATTTACGAATTCACAGTATTACACACTGTACTAATTAAATATTTTATTTCAAATGGTAACATGAAGTAGATAGAATAAGCATTTGAAAAAAAGCTTGTTATTGGATAGGAGAAAGTTATGTGAATAATACGCACCAGATTTTCATAAATTAAGGTCATTGTACCTATATAACCGAACACCAGTTATTAGTGTTATTACATTTTAGTAATACAGAGTACGTAAAATATACATGGAGCATTTGGAGTGATTCCTGGATGGGGATTCCTTTGAGTAATGTCAATTCTGAAAAGGGTTCACAAATATTTCGCTTTAGGTGTGATTTAATACTTTTGGAGGAACATTTTCGATGCCTATAGTTGCGAGCCAAAACAACTTTGGCGATAGCACATGCAGATGCGCTTCCTACCTATCGTTATTCGGTAATTATTTACAAGTTGGACCGCTACATCTCTCCGCTGTGACTTATGCCAGTTTGGCGCTCTAACAGGACCGGTGTGGTTATAGAGGGATTATGGGTGGGGAGATGGTTTAAAAAACTAATGCTGTATCCATTGCACTGTTAGGAATTGTTGGAAATATCGATAATGAGGTACTACCACCATATAAAATTAAGAACATAAATTTATATACACGCACTAACCTAAACGGATTGGAACTTAACCTCGCACTAAATTTTAAATCCACAGGCTTAGAAATTGTCATCATAAATACAAAGTCAATCAATCGCACTTAGTTTCATTCGATTTTAGAGTGGCCGAAGTTCTGTATAATAAAATTCACTGAACAGCTGTATCTGCGTGAAACATACTCGTCATACATCAGTACAGCGTCTAACGACCTATGCCGGTGTTGCATTCCACAACACTGTTCGCCTGCCGCCGACAATGAAACACAGGTTTTAGGCACTTTAGTGTGTAGTATTATATTTACATTGCAAAAGTACTGCAAGGCTTCTTTAGTTATATTCTACTGCTTCTAGGTTGCATACTTCATAAATATTCACAAAAAAGGATCGCTACGCGCACGTAATAAATTAGCGTTTATCTTAATTATGGAGCTTTTCCGATAAAAAAAATTGGTGAAAACGTAACAAGTATAAACCAAACTTACAGTCAACCCCCAATTAGTTTAATTTCGAGAGGGGCCCAAGTTCTCTATAATTACCCGTTATTCAAACCACGTAACTTAATTAGTATTATACGCCTCAAAGCGTACCCATGCTAAGGACGCCAAGCCACAAAATGTAGCCTAGGAATGTTTACAATAAAAAAAGAGAGAAAAAAAAAAAAGCATTTGCGATCGAAGGCTGCGTGGCGAAAGAACCCAAGTATCCCTGACGGCTTTTTTCACTTTCATTTCACCACGTTATCATACACTTTCTACGAAACTAAATGGATCCAAGAAACCGGAAAGACAATCAGTATGCAGCTGTACATATTTTAATCTTAAACTATCCTATTATTTGTTCTTGCTTACCTGTACAGTACTGTCCATGTCACTTTGCGAGGATTTCTCTTCATTAGATGTGAAGATTCGCATTTTGCATTCAGGAAGGTGAATGTCTGGAAAATAAATTATATAGATTTTACTTTATTCATTTAAAAATACATATGTATTTAAAATCCATGTTGTTCAACCCATGTGACTTACTTTTCCATCAGTTTTAACCATGGTTTTTCCATGGCCTGGGTATATCTTATACCCGCTATAAGCGCAGATTCCAATCCTGAAATGAATAACATATTGAATTTATATATAACTGTAAACTACATTATAAATAAAAACTAATGATTGCTACAAAACATTCTGATATAAATTAGAAATATTCATCTTCTTACTTCATTTTGTCCGTTTACGCCGGAAATGAACAATTGAGAGACGTTTTAGGACACTCTGCATTACACAATTCATCAGAGAATGTTCAACAAAATAGTGAGCGGCAGGATAGCCAACAAGTTCGCTTTGAAAACCACCAGATTGACTATACAATCCAGCCAGAGAGCGCCAAAATTACAAAACTGTCTCCTGTTTTACAGTAGCGCAACCAAGAGCTGCTGCTGGGTAGGTGGATGACATACTTTAATAGTTAATAATATAAGAAAAATTATAGACTAGTGTTTCATTTTTCTCTGCAGAAAACTGAATAGTTCAGAATAACTAGTACCTCATAATATGTAGCATTTTCATAAATAACTCTTTACTACATTCATTCATTATCTTCTCACACTATTTCATGTTCTTGTATTTTGCTATAGTTAGTTTACTTATAACATGTATGGAGTGCGGGGCTACATATTCTTTTTAACTTTAGTTTTCAGCATCTCTTTGCTGTTTTAACAAACAAATACATCAGCCTAAAGTGCTTTGTCTGGTTCTTTAGCTTGTTATAGACTTAGTTCAATCGTGAACCAAATTATATGCCTTCTCAGGGATGCTAAGACATTTCAAAGTCCATTTGTCATCAGTGCATGGCAGGGCATAACTTCCAACATAGACGGTAACTTTCAAGCCTTTCAAGGTGACTTAAATTTGGAAGGTTAAACAATTTAACTTAACCATATAAAACACATCCACTATTATAATTTATCTGCCACACAGAAGTATCCACATAATAAGTAATGTGCCACTTAATACTTGAAAATGTATTTATTAAATCTGCATGCTTGAGAGCCTTCTCATGTAGAATCTCTCTTCTTACTTCTCTATTTACAATTTCTGCCATCCTTGCTCAGGTTTTTTTTTTCTTTTAATAGTTCCGTTTTGTGAAATAAAAATACAGTTGGATAGGCATCTGGCAGCAGTACGTTCCGTTTTGGTGGTAGAGTAATAATTACCGCGACTATCAGCAAATATTTCCCCTGTTGCAAAGATCTCTTTGGATAAACGCTTAATGCACACTGCTAAGTTTTTATTTATTTGCTATTGATCCCCGTAGCTGCTTCGTAACCTCGCTTCTTTCATCTCAGAATTAACTGGAAACCAAAAGTAGTTACATAGCCCTCTTCTTTAGAGCTACCGTAATTGCTCCTTCACACAGGAACACAACACTACCTGGGCATTCGTAGGCAGAAAAAGGATGGAATTAATGATTTTTGCTATAACCTTTTTACAAATAATCATAAAAAGGATAATATTAGTAATCGAGTGTGTTACTTGTATTTATCTTGCTCTATGGAAAAGCACATTGGTAAATCCAGATTAATTACAGAAACAAAACGCCTTTATCTGAAATGTAATCCACTACATGTACATAAATAATGAGAGATGCTAAAAACAACACACACATTTCAAATTGTTTCCGCTTTACCAACATAATCCGATTCATCTCCCTAATTCGCAAACCTCGTAACTCTACTTTTTTGTTGTTGTCATTTTTACATTTCTGTGGCATCTGTTGACAACATATTGAATCTCTCTGTGGATTGAGTATTATGACGTCATTTCTTCTTCAAACGTTGAAATTACACAATTAGCATAACTCGTATCTCCACTAAACATATTCAGAGTTAGTAATGCTTGTAACTCCATCTATGCTATATTATACATCACAACACGTAAGATTCATACCACATTGGAACAAGACATATTTTAGGTATTTATTTTCTTGCAGCCATGTGGTAGGCCAAAAGAATTCTTAATAGTACTCCAAGGAAATGAACACCCAAGGGAAGTAACACTAAACATATCTGACACAATAATTCTCATGATACCAGGGATTGAACAGACAAACTTAGTGACAAACAAGACAGCGAACAAAGAAAAGGACAATGGATTGTGAGCGTAAAACAAAATAACAGTGTGTGAGAGTGGTCATGATGAGGTGCTTAGGGCAATTAATTTGGCAGAAGGAGAATTGATCCTCACACCGCAAGTTACCTGCAATGGTAGGCTTTACAGGAAGAATTTATGTTGAATGAACTGTAGCTTTTTCAGAAGAAAATGGAAAACAGGAAGGTTACTCAGAGAAAACAAAAATTAAAGGACATGAAAAAAATTTATAAACTGAGAAAATCTGTTTGACAAAAGAGGATCATATATCCATTATTAACTGAAATGATTCAGGAAACAAAACAAAATAATATTCAAGAAACTCCTGTAGAAAATGAAAATAATAAAAGAAGAAGAAGAAAGCGGCATCAACTGGATAGTTCTACTTGGAAGACCACTCAAAATACCAAGGAAATGGGCAAATCCTATAAAGGAAACAGAAATGAGAGTGGACAATGGAGCTACAATGTGGATAGAGAATGTAGTAAAGTAAAGTCCTGTTGCAAATGGTCAGATATCAATTATAGAGTCATGAAATATCACTGTTGTCAGAAAATGACAGAAAAATCATTTCAAAAGGTTTTGGGACGTGGGATGGAAAGGAAAGCATGCTTATGTTACTAATTTAATGAAAAAAAAATGCAACAAGAAGACAAAAGGATAGAAAAAATTAGTAACCACGGAGACCTTCTTCTATCCTTTATTTTCTCAAACTTCAGAGAGTAAAGATGCTCTATGTTTTTGCACACTTTTGGAATATGGGAATGGTCAGATCTGCAGTGGAAGAAGAACTGGGATAAGGGAGCCAAGTTATCGGAAGAAAAAATTGAGGATGTTATCCAAAACTATTTAATGAAGAGGGACAAATAAAATGGACATTTTGGGAAACGACCAAAGAAAACAGACCCCTTTAGAATTTTTATATTCACTGCGCAGTATGAAATCCCACTACTTCAGAACATCTATTTAAAAAAAAAAAAAAAAAAAGTATTTTGAATCTACAACAAAATCGAAACAGCAGCTATAAAGAATGACTGGTATAGATACCGAGGGATGTTGCCATTGAGTATCATCATTTTCCATCAACAATTTGAACAGAAGGAACTGAGTTTGTTTAATTCCAAGAAAGATGGGTGTGATATATGTGAACAAGAATACCGAGATCATTCTCAAAAGAAAACTGAAGCTAGAGAGAGAGAGAGAGAGGGAGAGAGAGAGAGAGAGACAACAAAGAAATAGAATGCCGCGTTTATGCGTGCCGCTCTGCCCAAGATCAAACGTGTCAAGTTTATATTTCAAGAGGAAACTAGCCGTGCACAACTTTCAACCTAAAGAACAAAGATTGGTTTTGTTATTTATGGCATGAAGTTGAAGTTGGAGTGACTTCACATGAATTTTCTAGTGTAATGGTAGATTTCATTTCAAACCAGTTGCAACTATCAGTATCTAGAGATAACGTATAACTGAATTTGTACAGTGATTGCTGCTGTTATCAAAACAGGAATGCTATCATAATACACTCCTACAGCTATCCAGTTCAAGAGATGTTATAGAATGGAAATATTTCGAGATATATGAGATGGAAGTGGATTTAATGCACTCCACCATAGAAAATGTCCTGCGAAACAGGAAGATAAATGTTTCTGTAAATTATGAATCTGTGTGAAGAAGCTCGAATGAATTTACTACCATATGTAGCGAAAGCCACGGATGACTACATCCTAATTATTAATATTTTAAAAAGCTTATTCTTGTTTTCACATTCCAAAATATAATTTCTCACAAATTTCTTAAAGTATTTCTGTCACTTTTTCTAGCAGTCTGGTTGGCAGTGTTTACGCCTGACAATAACAGTTATTCATAATCATCATCATGATTATTATTACTATTATTATTATTATTATTATTATTATTATTATTATTATTAGGTTCTACAAAATATCACATGGTGAACTGCTATGTTGGAGGATGCACATAAATTATAATACTACAAAAACATTTACACCATTATTAGATACAAATTGTTCTGGGGATCTTGCAATCACAGTATCAACAATGATTTGTACATTAATTGTATGTGTATCATCATAATATCAGAATAACGACTTCTAAACAAGTTGAGATAATGCCATTACAGTTATACAAATAAGTAATTCTTCATTCATTAAACATTATCTTATTTAAAAATTTAGATTTTTTTTACAGAAAGAACTCCACTTTACTTAGTAAACCATTAAGAACATACAGTAGTATATATTTAAATACTTACATGTTACACGCTGTCTAAAATAGCGCAAGGTTTTTGGAATCTTAAATTATATGGCATATATAATACAAAGTATTATGGACAAAAACCCTAAATGTAATTCCTCAGTTTCTGTATATGAACCAGTGGCAGCTCGTGGATTAAAAAGGAAGGTGCTCACAAAATCAGCAATTTACCACCGCCGCAGCCGCTACTGCTACCGCCGTTGACGCAGCATCAAATCCATAATATTAGAAACAATGTTAGTGCCTAATAAAAAGAATTATAAATTTAATACAAAATCTTCTCGGGCTTCTAGCCAGGTAATAACTTGGCTTGACACCAACTGATCAGTTCACCCTGAAGACGAGGAAGATGCACTTCTTCGAAACGTTGGTGTCAAGCGAAGTTATTACCTGGCTAGAAGCCCGAGAAGATTTTGTATTAACACGTCGCCAGGAAAGCTATAGTTCTTAATTATAAATTTGTTACACAAATCGTCACCCACCCAGCATTGTAAAGATGTTGAATTTTTTAGCCTGCGAGAGTAAACAGCACTATGAGGTGATGAAGGGGCGAAGTTCTTTGATGCAGTTCATGTGAAGAATGGTATTTACGGTGAATAATATTTACATTGTTTGAATTACGCAATTAATACCAAATTTATTTGTACAGAATTTCCACGCGCCGGCTTTTTAAATGTACAAACCTTTCTATCACTCGGTGATTAAAGTATTTTATGCTGTTGACCAGTTTCTTCTCAATAGCAAGCATTGCCAGTGCTGAAAGTCGGGAGTTCATTCATCGTATTCCTAGCAACGGTTTTAATTATTTTTATTGTGGAAAAGCATATTTCTGGTTCTAATGGCATGGTCTAGTGACAACAATCTTCAGTATCTCGGTTAGTTGCGCAAAAGTTCCTTCGTTGAGATTGTTTTCTGTTATGAACTGTTTAACTCTCTCTTAAACTTAAGTCTCGCATAAGATGCAAATTACTAAGAAAAATAGCGCGTTTCACAAAGACTGCAGTTGCACCTCCGAAAAGTTTCAACTAAATCTTAAAGATAGCAGTACCTCCCGCTGATAAACAGAACCCTGGAGGTGTTAATGTGCACGGTCGCACTGTGCTCATTTCTGGCTGTAAAATTCCGAGCTATTATGTTACCCGCGCAAGCGCAGAGCTGCTAAACGTTGGTAATCCGCTAGCACACGAGGCCTGTGCTACAAGCGTTGTCACATACTCAGGTTCTTGGCTGTGTTCAACCTGAAGAGCAGAACGCGTATACTTAAACAAGTGGCACCGGATATCGCATTTTATTAAATGTTTCCTGAAAGAGAAAAAGGAAATCCACTAAGAAATATTGGAGGTTCACGTGCTCTTGTGCTTCTATACAGCAGCCGCCGCTGATATGAACTAATTTTCTCTGTCATCACAACAATAATTAATGGAGTAGTTTACATGCGTATGAAATAGCGAAACCATAAGAATGTTGAGATGCAAGTTTTGTGTAGGGATTAATTTTTATAAAATGTATAAAGTCAAATGCTAAATTTGAACTAATAATGAGCTGAAATATGTATTAAAGATCTTGTTTTATATTCACAAATTCTGTTGTAATAATTGGAATTACAATAAGGAAATTGCTATTACTTTAATTATTATTAATATTGTTTTTTTTAAAGATACTTTCAATCCCAAAATCCCTCCCTGGTTACTGCCATTTGTGTATGAGAAAAAAAAAACAAACAAAAAAACAAAAAAAAAAAAACGGTAGGGTACGTGCAATATAGTGCATTATTTGATGAAGGCAATTGTTATGTAAAAGTTATAGAATTAAGAGGTATATACCCAAATATTACATTGAACACATGTATCTATTTATAGTAAATTACTGTTTGTAATTTTACCAACATGATAACTGTTTCATATTCGTATAGCTTTAAAATCCAGGTGTGTTTATTCTGTTAGGAAGAAACGAATGCCACCTAATTAAAATCCTTTATATGTTGCGTAGAAAATATTGAAATATAATCCTTTTATATATATTGTATATATATATTTAAATCCTTTTTATATATGATTAATTCTTCAGGCTCTGTGTGATTTATGCCATTAATCTGATGCAAAATATCCATTATGAAAAATGAATGTTAAGTTTAGCACATAATTTTTTCTCTGCATTCGATTTTGGAGCCTTATCACAATGTAATATGATTTCAAATATCTCAATTTTCCTTTAATCAAAATAGAACTGACGGCATTAAACTTTATGTAGTATAATTTTTTTCCATACGTTTGCAATTTTGGTTTCAGAACCAAAGATTTTAAGGAAAGATTGACATTAGCACTTAATGTTTAATAAAATCAAGAACAATAATTATGGTCTAGTGTTTAATTTTTCTCTGTAGAAAAATGAATAGTTGAATAACTAGTACCTCATAATATGCAGTAGCATGTTCATAAATGTTTATTTTCTACCTTCATTCATTTCCTTCTTGTATTTTGCTGTACTTACTTAGTTATTACATGTATGCGGTGTGTTACTGCATACTCTTTTTAACTTTGGTTGTGAGCATCTCTTTGTTATTTTAACACATTAATCACCTCAGCCGAAAATATTTTTTGCGTGGCTCCTTAGGTTGTTTCAGTTTTAGTTCAGCCCGTTCAGTGACCTGATTATTTGTCTTACAAGTTCATAACCTTCTGAGGAATGCTTAGATATTTCAAAGATAAGGTACCTTTGTTCTAGAGCTTCACACTCCAAAAGAAGATGTTTTAACAATGAAAATAATTGCTACAGATGCAACAGAGGTAAGTAATAAATTATGCCCTGAATATTAATATTTCAGTTCAGAATTCATGTATTTGCACATGCCTATTAAAGTGCTGAGTGTTAGTAGATATATTTTGTAATTGTAGCTGTATTATTGAAAAACATTCTAGTAAAATAAATAGCAACTTATGGTTTAAAAATTTATAGTGGTTTTACTTTGCATTTAGCAAAACTTGCTAATGATTGATTAAAATTTCACACCATAATCATTTCAACAGTTAATGTGATTATTTTATTTTCAAGCTAAGAATTGTCAAGCACCCTACATAAACACAGATTTTCCGAATTAAATTTACAGACACTTTAAATTCCACAATGCAAATAATAAATTCCGTAATTCAAATGACAAAATGATAGTATATAATTCATAATAGTCACTATGTAAATATATTTTATTAATACAAAGATATCTGCAGATGTAAACTACAAGTGGTTGTATTGATTTTATTTTACTTTTAAACTGTTCTTGTGATGATATTTGTGCTGTGAGCAGGTACTCTGTATTCCTTTCTTGTTATATTTTACATGATATCTAACTCCTATTCTGTTTTTACTGTCTAATTTATGTAGCCCCATTTAAGGTCTATGGTGATATCGGGGGATTTAACTTATGAAACAACTCGTTGATTGTAGGCTCATAAACTTTGGATTTTTTAAACATTTTACTCTCTTCACATCCTTTCAGAATCTGTGAGATAGGGAATGTTTCCTGTTAAAGAAAAATTGCCCACCTCAGCCGGGAATTGAATCTGGGATCTTTGGGTGAGGAGTCAGCTCGCTGACCTTAAACCTTGGAGACAGCCAATTCCTAAAGTTTTATAATTTTCCCTGGGTTTTTGTCATGAATAGATTTAAAGTAATGTTGTATAGCTCTGTCATTAACTTTCGAAATATATATTATTTTATCATTACACATCATTGTAATTTATTTTGGTAAATTTTCCTTCCATGCAATCTCCATTTTAAAGATAAACAAATAAGGAAAGAGAAAAGAACAACAAATGAGTAGGAATGCCTATTTGTTAAATAGGCTCTAATCACTACTGATAACAGTTGTATTATATTACACATAAGCATAAAAGGCAACTTGCAAACAAAGAAGAATTCTCAAGTAAATAATGAAATAATAACGGCATATGAAGTTTTTTTCGAGGCTGCAATCACATTAGAAGTCTTAAAGTGGTACATGGACTTCTTGAGAAAGCAAGAACCGCTCAAAAGATTCCTGAACTGGCTTTAAACTCGAGAAAACTGGCCGAAATCCTGGAGTGGAGGATTTGGCGAGTAAGCGGGGCAGGACGCCACTTTGGCGATTGAGCTACCGTAGCCTGTCAAGTTTCTGTGTCTTGCCGTATGAGAGAGCACTTGGAGTCGCGTCGTTTGGCTGAAGTTGAATGCGAGTCCAATTTTTTAACATTGAGTTAACCATTTATAGTTATGTATGATGTATATTGTAGTTTGTTGATTACAAGAGGGCGGTTGGGCACAAAACGTGCTTCAGCACACAGATATAGAGAGAATAGATAAATGTAAATGGCCTTTTATTTAAGGACGTTCTCTAACTACTGTGGTTCTCAGCGTCCCATTCTAAATTTGAAGACCGCTTAATTTTGCTCAGAGGCCAGAGAGAATAGATTGAAAATGCCTTATCCTTATGCATTGTGGTTGGTGAAGCACGTTTTTGTCAAGTCCTCACATTGTGATACTCTGCTTCTCAAATGAATGCGGCTTTTGTGGGTTAAATGTGGACCCAAAAAGAAGATTTTGCGATATTAAATGTCAATTAAGCAGTACATTTGGACTGCAGGGTTTAAATCAATATAATGGTGAATAGTGTGTGGTGTTTGGTTGTAGTTTCTCGAAAAGTGTGTTTTCATACATAATTGGGTACTAACTTAAGTGATTTTGTGGTATTAGAAGTTCAAATACGCAGTACATTTAGAGTGTAAGTTTTAAACGAGTATAATGATGAATACGTGTGTGGTGCTTGGTTGTAGTTTCTCGAATAGTAGAAGCATAAAAAAAAAAAAAAAAAAAAAAAAAAAAAAGGAAAATATGCTTAAAAGCATAGGTTAGTGTACTTATTTAAGTGATTTTCGGTGGTATACTTAGTGAAACATTTCAATACACCAGTTAGTGTTCTTATTTCATTGATTTTACGGTGGTATACTTGGTGAAATATGTTTTGTATTATTTAGAATTCCAATTTGGAAAGAATGTTGAGAAGCTGCCAACCTAAGTATTTGGGTTTATAAGAAACCTCTTGCTAATCCTCCCATTCACAGCTATCGTGAAAAAAAAAATTATATCAAATTATATACTTATGATACCAGAGTAGTGATAAAAAGGGGCGTATTCCTCGGACTCTGAATGCAATACATGCAGTCCATAGTGTTGATTATGTTTGCGATAAATTCTGATACTTTTTACTTTTTTTTTGTGTGCACTTATTTATTAATTTCTGTAATGGATCTAATGACTATAGGCATGAGAGACAAATAATAAGGTAGGTCAAAATCTGATATTTTGCCCTCCTTCAGTTTTAGACAAAGAAATTAGAACAAAATTAACGTATAACATTGCCGCAATGTTTACTGCAATAATAACTTCTGACAGGCCGAAAAATATGATTGCATAAATTTTTCTTCAACTTTTTTTCTTTCTTTTGGTTTTTTACTTTAAAAAGTTGGAAAAACAATTAATGTGACAGATTTCGCCTATAGGGTATATGATAGAGTTTAGAATTGCAAGATGGCGGCTGGTCAGCAAAACGCAAAGCTTTTACGCTTTGTACATACATATAACCACTATGACATACATACAATGAAGTAACCTAGGAATTAAGTAGAATGCGGATGCCTTGTTAGCCAACATTGTATCACAATATATCACTAAATCCTAAAGTGAATGCTTACACTATTATGAATTGTTAGCATAAAATGCATGTTTTAACGCATATCATATTTTAGATACACTAGCATGTGAATCTTTTAAATTTGCTTATATCTATAAATTACAAAAAACAAAATTAAAAATTGTGAAACTAGCAGTTGCAGGTCCTCCAATGTTACTATGGAGACAAACCTTATATGTTTACAAACAAACGGTAACCCTACTTGGTCAATAATTTATTGTTCAATTTGAAAATATAAACCTGCTCAAGAGGTTATGAAGGAAGAAATCGGGCTTGTCGGATAAAGCGTAAGCAGAACGCAGCTGGAGTGAATAAGAAGAAAACTACAAGTTTATTCAAAATGAGATTAACAACTTCTCGTTATGGTGTAATGTTATCAGTACAATACGGCTTGCTGTTCATTGATTTGTTTATCAACTGTTTTTCAGATTTTTTAAGAAAAAGCAGCGTTATTGTTCTGCTTTTCTTCATGTAAGTTTTACAGAAATAACATCTGATTATTGCCAAAATTTTACCTCATAAACGCAATGTTGCGCTTTTGGTAATGTGTTAAGAGATATTCTGGATTTCTTAATAATCGAATATTTCATTGAAGAATGCCATATTTTATGAGGTCTTTAAATGTGTGAGGCATATATTGGAATTTCAAAGAGAGACAACAGCTAGAACTGGTATAATATTCGTTTTTCGGGGTGGGGGTTGCTATAAATATTCACTCAAAGGAATGGTCAGCCCTTATACTTAAAAGTTGACATGTTTTAACAAAAAAAAAAAAAAAAAAAAAAAAATACTGATAACCTTTTATTACTGCATTCACACTTCCTATACATAAAAAATTTCTCAGACGGAATGTTTTCTTGGACTTAAAAAAAAAACAACAACAGAATTTTAATGCTTTCTCAAAGTTCATTCATCTCACAGAAGTGTTATCAATTCCTTATATGCATTTCACTTATGAAATATCAGAGGATTAGTTGTATTACTTTTTCTACCATACACAGTGATCACATTAGGTAGTATTGGCATTGCATTCCACCCAAAACAATTCACTGAAAATGCATGTTTTGAAGACCCTGGATACAAAAGAACATTTTTAGAAGAAGTTCTGTGTGTAAGGGGTGGGTGGGTGCGTGTGTGCATACAAAAAATCAAACTTAGTATTTAAGTTCATAACTTCCAAGGATGTGACAAAGATTTTCAGGAAAATCCCTCAACTCCAGACTACCCTTTAGATGAAAAAACTTTCTAATTTTTTTTTAATAACTAACATTTGATTAAAATGCCATATATTAAAGATATTTATATTACAAATAAAAGTATATCTTGAATTTTCTGGGAATAGCCTCTGAATCCGTCTTGCAAAAATCAGATACCATAGGAGATAGACAAAATCTTACTGCACAAAAATTGAAGGGCTATTAAAACACTGATATATGCCGTACATTTTTTTGTGGAAATAGGCATTTCCGAGATATTTCTTGATATTAGTTTAAAATGCCCAATACTTATGCTGTTCTGAAATGAGAAGTCTTTAAAAGCTTTGACTGGCTTTAGCTTAGTGATAAAGGATAACAGAATTGCTATGAAGTTTTTTCTTCATTAGAATGGAGTGAACAGAAAAATAATTTCCCTCAGCTCTCATTATTACTTTCCTATTTGTCATTTATTTTAAAGAATCACTTCAATTAATACAGGGAACAGTATTAAAAGCAACTTTTAGCTTCTTTTGCAATGTAGGCAGGAAATTGTACAGTTTCCCGATGATAAAAAATATGTGTATATATAATTATAAATAACTCAAAAATATTTTCAAACAAAGTAATATTTGCAGTAAAACATTAGGTACTTTTAAGGAATCATGAAATAGTGCATGGAGATGACAAAGATCAACAAATCAGCGATGGTCAGTCAGTCTCAGAAACAATGTTCAAAGTTATTATCCTTGCAAATAGACGAGAGCACTCAAGTTGCATAGTACAAGGAGTGGGGGAAAGAGGCAGAGACTTGAAGCGATAACCAAGCAGTACACACACAGGAGAACTGGAATGACACAACACATCCATATTATTTATTAGTAATCATTGTTTCTTGTGCACTAAAATATCCAACATATGCATACATTTATACTTCAAAATCTGTTTAATGTATTCCATAATTATTTTCTCTAGTATGTGTATAGAGAATTTTATATCCCACCCAGAAATTTGATACCGAGATTTCACTGGAAATACAGGTTTTGAGACTCCTGAATCAAAAAAATCCAAGAAAAAAGCATTTCTCTCTGTGTGCATGTGTGTGTGTGGTGGATGAGTGTATATGTGTAGATTTTCAAGACATTTTTCGAACATTTTTATTTTTGTCAAAAATGGCTTTAATGATTTTGAATAATGTTATTTTCATGACAGACTAAATGCATATGTTGAATTTTATAGGACCTCTTCATTCTGGATGACTTTTGTATAACTGGTAAACTCTAAGAGATTGACAAAAATTTACTGCACAAAAAATAAAAATCTCATTACAACACAAAGTTTATGTCATATACATTCTTTTTGCAGAGTTAACCATTTCCACAATATTCCTTGTTCTTGGTTTCAATTTTAAACTGCTGAAACTTTTTTCAAATGGGAAGCTTTATATCTCTTGTATTACTGCTAGCTGTGTTAAGATAACCAAATTTCAATTGTCTAACATAGCAATAATTTTAAAAGATTTGACTATTGCTTTAGCCTAGTATATTTCCTTTTTTCCCCTTCTACTTATAAGTAAGCAAGTAATAAAACAATTTCTGTTATTATTCATCTTGATTAGCATGGTGTAAATAAATTAATAATCTTTTGTAAGAAGGTGTTTTCTTTTTGAAGTGTTTAGAAAGACCCGTATTTGCCTGACTGAATACGTTCTAATTCAGATTTAATTCTACAAACCAAACTAAACAACACAACAGTGGCTGCCGGTGGTTGTGCAGACTTGAATTTAATAGAGATTCCCTTGTGTAGCCTCTCTCATCATAAATTGATACACATTGGCAATCACTTCTCATGTATGTGCTTGCAACTTGCCGAATCCAGCATCAGTTCATGTCACTGTGCATCATGTTGACAGTTCTGACGTCTATTTGCAAGCACAATAACTTAGGAGTGCTACTAAACATGTAAGAGCAGTGCATGTATAGCAATACTCATTTTAATAAAAGTTATTAGAAAGAGATTAGATACACCTGTCAAATATTGTCTAATGTAGGGTTAAAGGAGGAAAAGTGAAGTTTTATTTATGGATGCTCTTTAATATTGTGGTTCTCAGCATCCCATTCTACATTGGGCATGAAAGACTGCTTAATTTTGCCCAGGAGCCTCTTTATCATGTTTGAGGTTCTGTTACGTGCTATAAATCTGACACGGGACCAACAACTTGACTTCTCTTCTGAAGGAAGCCATGCTAAGGATTTTTACGCTTGAAAAAATCTATCGTCCTCCGCCAGATTTGAACCCATGACCTTGGGTATATGAGGCTACCTGGTAACCACTACACCAGAGGGCAACATTAAGGGAGGAGGTCCTTCAATGCCAAAATATGCATGTTATGTGTCCAGTGCTCTAGTAGGATTCATGGTTTTATAGCTATTCTGCTACTACATATTGCTGCTGCCACCAATATTATTATAATAATAACAGTAACAACAATAGCAATAATAATGGAAATTATGGCAGTCTTTGCAAATTTGGAAAAGAAAATATATCTTAATACTCACTAATACCTCTGCACTTTATTTTTTGTTTCAGTATCCAAGATGTATGCTTGATTTTTGCTTTGATCTTACTGGTTCTCAGCTTCTTTTCCACCTATGCATTCCAGGTGAGGAAATACTGTTTCATTACAGAATTAGTTATTTGTTGTAAAGATGACAGCTTTAAGTGTGTCAAACTGTAAAGATGTTCATGGAAGATAGCAGTTATATTGATGATTGGGTCTTTATAAAGTAAGGCATGTGCTGTATTATATAGCTATGAGATTTTAGAATCAAGCACTTCCATTTGTAACCTTTAAAAGGAATTTTCATAGAATATTCAGTCACAGTAAAAAGCTAGATACAGAAATATTTATTGAAGAGATAATCCAAACTCTTCAATTAAATAGCAACATCTTTATTCTGAAAAGTCTGGTGAGGGAAGGGGTACAAAGCTAAGCTTTCACATAATTGTTACAGAAACTAACTAGTAGCAGTAGTGTGGGAATCTAAAAACACTTTGTTCAATTTAGTATCCATCCTCAAATGTAAGTTGCTACTAACATTCTATGACAGCTCAACAATTCATTTTAGAAAAAAAAAAAGTTTAAATAAAAGTTGCTAAGTTTATTGTGGGGAACCAGAATATATAAAAACATTACCATGCTTTCATTTAAAATTCTGAGGTTGGGTCCCATGAAAATGTTTTCTATATCCCCTTGTTCCTATAAGATTTTTGGAGTGGTTAGCATTTGGTTGTTTTCTGTTCGTTTAAGAGATATTCACCTGTAACACTTAATATGGGCCATCCTGTATATTTCTGTAAGAGAGCACTGGTAGATGGATATTCTTTTTTTTTGAAAGGCTGGCTTGGTTGATTTACTCTACAATCGATTCAAGATGACATTCGTTGTAACAACATTTTATCTGCTAATAAGCATCAGTCTGCATTGCTGGACTTTAAGCGCTAGATGGAAAAAGCCTCTGGTTCATGTATGGCCTTCTGGTTTAATATGGCTCTATGTAATTCAGAAAATATGTAAGTATGCAAGACATGCATGTATTATGGTGCTTTTTAATTAATGGCTGATATTTTGAAGTATGCATGTTGTTTATTAAGTACTAATTTACTTGGCATTGTAACAGCAGCTATTTTAATTTCAAATGATTTATTAATTGCACTTAATCTCCCTGATTTTTAAAGAATTATTGTACATTGATATGGAAGCAATGCTGAATCCCCCTCTTTAAACTGTAGAGCATTAATTTCATAAATCCCAAGATATTCATAATAGTGGAGCAAAAATCCCCCGGTATTAATAGAAATACAGATGAAATATTGGTGTATAGAATATTTCTCAACTGTTAAACCCCACCACCCTCTCCTGCAAACAAACATATTCTGGAAATGTTATATAGCTCATATCTTTGAGTAGTGAAAGAAGTATACAGATTGTTAAGAAAGATTAGATAAGCAGATGCAATTTTAAACTTTGGAACCTTCTCTTTAGTACCATAACTATTTAATAACATAATTCTGTGATAGGGAACCATAAGTTGATAACTGAAAAATATGATAGGTGTCACATAACAACTTTTAGCTTTCACCATTCTGTTCACAAATCAGATATCAAATGTGTGCAGAAACCCTTGTGGCTGTATTTCAATTCATACCCTTATCAATCCCTGACAGGTTTAAGATTAACATTAAAAAAAACTTTTATAATGAAATGCCAAAAATCACAAAAAATGGCCTTATCAAGTTATAGTGCCCTACCACAATCCCAAAATATTCCATGGAAAAGAAGGGAAATTGGGGCTGATGAGAAGAAGCTACCAATCCCCCCCCATTTGGGTATAATTGGTAACCCTGGAAAAAATTTATTTTGAACATACATTGAATAACTGGATTTTACTCTAGACACAAATCTCTATACTGGTTTGTTCTACAACATTCCCTATTAGGAAGTCATAAATCAATGGGTCTATGAAAGTCCAAAAACCTAGTTTTGAGAGAGAATGAGGGAGAGGAAAATATATATATATTTTGGTAATATGGATGAATGATTTATTCCCATCTTTTGTTGCTACAATATGACAAGTAAACTTACATTCGTATAACAATCCAGTGCATCCACCTGCTGCTTCCCCCATTCTTTAACCCCTAGGCTATATAGATGGTGTAGAGCTACTATACTAACTGTAGTTTCTAAGTTGTTTATGACCTGTTGTTCCCTCTTTAGCATCCTTTTCCACCTCTCTCTTATATTTTCTAAGAATTTTTTCATTTTAATAATTTGGTATATACTAAACTTGATATTAAAGTTTTGCAGCTTCCAAGAATGCAACACAAAGATTTAAGAAAAAAATCCTATCATCCCCAATGACTTTTTACATTTAACATTTTTCAAAAATTTTGATTTTCTCAAACATGATGGCTCTAATGATTTTAATTAAAATATATTTTGAAGATGTTTTATGAATGTACAACTTGGATTCTCTGAGAACAGCTTCTGAAGTCCTCTTCATTTTGGATGACTTTTACATAACTAATAAACCGTAAAAATTAGAGACAAAAATCTGCTACACCAAAAAATATAAATCTTGCCAAACACACAATTTATGTAAAATAATTTTTTTTGTGGAATTAACCATTTTTGAGATATTCCGGATTATTGATTTTCAAGTTTCTCATATTTGTAGTTTTCTCAAATGGGAAGTTATTATTTGTTTTTCTTTCTGCTGGTCAAGCAAAGAGAATGAAATTTCAATGTGCAGTGACCAACGTTCTAAAGATTTGACTATTGCTTAAGTCTAATGTATTTGCCTAATCCCATTGTACTTCCAAAGAAATGTGTAATAAAAGTATTTCTCCAGATGTTATCTCGATTTAAATGAAGTAGAAGAATAAGCTTTTTTTTACCATATAGTACAGAAGATTGGGTAGAGAAATTTAATGTTACAATCACATTTTAAATCTGTAATTTCTGAAGCTCTCATCAAACTTTCAAGCTAGTAAGTTATGCATTGTCATCCATTTTGAAGGCATTGGCTTGTATGAATTGAATTGAATAAATTAATTTGTACTCTTTTCTAACATATTGACATTGTAATTACTAGAGACCGGATTATATGCAACATAAAAAGCTAAATGTGCATGCAAATATGCATGAAAAATGCTCAAAATAAGCATGAAAAGTGTCAAAATGCACTATTGAAGTCGTTTACTACACCTTTGATGGCTTCAAAATATTCATTGTAAAGCGACCTAGATACAATTCAATCATTCTACAATCGCCAGATTTATGAATGAAGGCATTAAAAAGGTGTTTCCAAAATCTTCTGTAGATGAAAGGATGTTTGTGTTTTTCTGAGATGCTGCTCCCTACATGATCAAAGCAGGAAAAGTCCTCCAAGTATTTTACACGAGTATGATTTATGTGATGTGCTTCGCTCATAGGGTACATCACCTTGCTGAAGAAGTACAATCCATGATTGGGAATGTAAACAGACTAATTTCATCAACAAAGAAAGTGTTTCTTATGGCAACTGCCTGCATCAAGGATTACAGAGAAAAGAAAAAGACCTCATTTGGGGCAAAAAAAAAAATATATATATATATCTTGTTTCATCATGACAATGATCCGGCCCATTGTTCAGTCATTGCGATGTGAAAAATGTGCAAATTAAAGTTGGAATTGCTAGAACATCCATCCTATTCGCCAGATGTAGCATCCAGTGACTACCACCTGTTCCCAAACCTCAAAAAATTTCATAGCAAAGAGGAGGTCATTTATGTGGTTAACAGCTATTTTGAGAACCTTGATAAATCACACCACAGAGATGCTTTAATTAAATTAGAACACCGATATGACAAATGTATTAGCCTTTCTGGAGATTATGTTGAGAAATAAAGCAAAATAAAATTTTTTTAAATGCTGTTTTAATTGAGAGGCCCTGCACTTATCAGCCGACCCTTGTATTCCCATGTGAAGGTGCCCAAGGACTTGGCTAATTTTAGATGGAGTTCATACATTGTTAGATCTATGCTAACTTCAAAGATTGCATAAATATTTCTACTTTTGTCATCTTCTCTGCTGCCTAGTCACCTTGAACGACTTTCCTTACAGATTTTGGGCACAAGTTATTCTTCTTGCATATTTTAAAGAATCTAATATCTGCAGAAATTATCCTACATTAAATACCCCAAAAATGTTAAACTGGCGCTGACAAAATATTAAAATATACTTGAAAAAGTATTCACTAATTATCAACAGATTGTTCCAGATGATATGGTATATATTGAGAGGAAATATAAAGGCTGTGGTTTATTCCATGTTCTTATTAGAAGTTTGGCTACAATATATAAACACCTGCAAAGTTTTAAAATACTTAAACCACCCACTTGTTAACGCCTAAGAGATTTTTTTTTTTTTTTTTTTATTTATAAAACAGTAACGGAGTCTGATCAGGACTCCGGTACTGTATCCCTATTTACATTTCCTCCCGTAGGTTTTACTCATTACTGGTTTACTGGTTTTACTGTTTCTTTTACAAACATATACACATTGCACAAACATATAACATCCATGCCCAAGGCAAGAGATTTTGAGCAGGAAACTCAAAGCTGTTTACAACATCTGAACATTGCTCAGAATGACATCAGAGACCCTGTGAGTCTCCCAAATGAAAGAAAAGTGAGAAGACATTTAAGAGAAAGAGATATAGTTAAGATGCAGTGGAATTAGCAGGAGGCTGCAATTATTGCTGTCATATATAAACATATAGCAATTGCTATCTTATTTAATGAAATTGAAATGGAGATGATAAAGTTCTCTTAGTCTTCTCTTGGACTAACAAAAACAAGACTAGACATAAAATCTATGAACTGGTGAGTGTCAGTGAGCACTGTTCAACAAATCCAGTGCTTGAATACAGATATATAAGCAACAACATATTGGATAATCAGGGCACAAATCAACAAAAATCATTCAATAAATCATAGGAAGTTAATGCATCAAAACACTCCATGCAATAAAGATCTGCAAAAAGTTGTACTGAAGTTATAGCTCTATACAGTCATAAACTGACAACTAAGCAAGCTAATTTAATATGTAAAAAGAAAGCTACTAACAGTGAAGTAATACAAATATTAATATAACAATTAATAATGGCAACAATTCTCCACTTATCTTTTTGAAATCCACGGGACTGGTTTTGGAATAAAAGGATCTATTGCATTGTCAGCTCAATTTCTTTTTGCTCTTGTTTATTTACATTGTTACTGCTACTAGGTGGATTTTGCACTAAGGCATTGCTAACTACTGGAATCAAAACAAATTTGGTGAGAGAATCAATAGGTGGTATATCAAAATTCATTGCATGATTTCTATTCTTTAATATAAATATTTTCTCCTAAAACCATTAAATCTGTGGGTCCATTTAAGAGTTTTAATAAATTAACATCTGGATTTATTTCATGATTAAATTTCCAAAACTGTTCTGCCATAGCTGATTTGTCAAATTTGTTTGCATTTAATACTCCTAAAGTGCTCATTTACTCTGGTTTCCAAATGACGTTTAGTCTTATCAATGTAAACGACGTCACAATTTAAACAATTTAATTGATAAATGCCAGATTTTTATTCTTTTTTTTAGAAAAGCCTAACAAATTTTTTATATTGTATTTATTTGGAAGAACCAATACTATACCACTCTCTTTGAAAATACTTGTGATTTCTTTTTATTTGCCCAAAGGTAACAAGTATATTTGTTAAAAATGTAATTATCTTTTATTTTCTTAAGAGTAGAAACCTTTTCAATAGCTTTTTGATGTATTTAAACTTCTCAATTTTTTTATTTATAAAATCAATATTAAAACCATTAATTAAAGCAGTGTTGATGATGTGTTTATATTCTTTTTAGAATTCATCTTTATTAAGGGGTAAATTAATTAACCTATAAACTCAACTATTAAAAACAGCAAATTTATGTGAAAAAGGTTAAAGCCATTATTTTTTATGTAATTATCAGTATGAGTTTGTTTTCTGTATATTCCAAATCTCAATTTATTATTATTTTTTATTTTTAAATCCAGGAAAGGGAGATAGCCATCACTTTTAATTTCTAATGTGAATTTATAGCCTTATCTTGTAAATTTAAAAGTTTTAAGCATCAATTACATGTTTATCAAGAACAATAACAAATATATCACTATGTATCTATACCAAGTTTTAAAAATTAGAGAGAATGCTTTAGTGACCTGTATTTCAAAATAGATCATGATAGGATCAGCAAGAAAAAGTGAAAGTGGACTACCCATTGCTAAACGAGAAGTTTATTGATAGAATTTTTCATTAAAGCTGAAAAATTTTGATCCAAGCAAAGATTAGTACGGTTAACAAAATCATTTATTGCATCTTCATTCAGTTCTATAGAACTTAACCAAGTATTTAAAAAATGTCAAAAGTTTTTCAAATTCAAAAGGAATGCTTGGAAACAAAGCAGTTACATCGAAAGAAACAAGTTTATCATTAGTAGACAATGTAGTATTGCTGATTCTTTTTACTAGCTCAAAACAATTTTTATTATTTAAACTCAATTTTTCAAAATTACTGAATTTTTTTATTTAATCATTTAGCTAGGTTGTAAGTAGGCAAATTTATGCAATTTACAATAGGTCTCTTTTTTTTCCCCAGGTTTATGGATTTTGGGAAGAGCATAAATTCTGGTTAAAATGGATTACTAACTTTTATAATTTGCTTTTCTTTATTTGGAATAATTTTCACTTCATTAAGGGATTTATTAAAAAAATGCATGATTTGAAATGGTTATTATCAATTCTTTTGTAATCTTCACCTTGAAGTAAGAATTCCATTCTGTTAATGTAATCAGTTTTAGTATAGATCACATCTTTTTCTTTCAATGATTTAATCATTTGTTTATTGTGGTTTACTTTAGGGTGATTTTTAATTCAAATTCTGTAATATTTTACTGCATTTTTCCTTAACCAGTAATTTATTATTTTCATTTAAATCCTGACTAGCAATTTCTACATCTGCTACCTAATCATCTATATTTTTTGAAAAATCTACATAGGTTTTTAAACCTTTATTAAAAAAATTAATTTCCTTCTCATTGAAATTACAATTTGAAAGGTTAATTACATTATCTTTAGGGTTATTCTGTTTAGTTGGTTTCAATTTATTTTGGTTTAAACATAATTTATTTAATTGTTTAAATTGTGACCTTGTTTAAATTGCTAAATATAATTTGGAAACCAGAGTAAAAGAGCACTTTAGTAATATTAAATATAAAGAAATTGATAAATCAGCTGTTGCAGAACAGTTTTGGAAATTTAATCATGACATAAATCTAGATGTTAAATTATTAGAACACTTAAATGGACCCTTAGATTTAATGGTTTGGGAGAAAATATTTATATTAAAGATTAAAAATCATGCAGTGAATTTTGACATTCCACTATTGATTCTCTCACCAAATGTATTTTGATTCCAGTAGTTAGCAATGCCTTAGTACACAATCCACGTAGTAGCAGCAACCATAACAATGTAAACAACAAGAGCAAAAAGAAATTGAGCTGACAATGCAATAGAGCTTTTATTGTGAAACTAGTAGTCCTGTGAATTTCAAAAAGATAAATGGAGAGTTGTTACAATTATTGTAATACTAATAATTGTGTTACTTCAATGCTTTTAGCTTCCTTTTTACACATTACAAGTTACTTAGAATTGAAGCATTTCTCAGTTGCAGTACATTTTAGGTTATTGCTTAGAATAGACGTGTTGGAGTATAATAATTATAGATGATTTGTTCTCGAGATGTCAGCAGGGTGTTGGATTAATTTCCAAGCTTTCAACAATGCACTCTGTTGCCATCATCAGGGAACTGCAGAGAAGTTACTCTGGCAGTAGTATTTATACCTGGAGAGTAAGGCTGAAGGACTGCCACACATGCTGTCATTGACCAGCACTGGCCAATGGGGGTTGAGGAGGATCGGGCAAGCGGTTATGAATTATTATGTGCAGACCTTGTCTTTGTTAAAATTATTTTTGCTGTTGGTACCATGTTATAGATTTACAGCACATAAGAGAACCACAAGCCTGATAAAGAGGCCTCTGAGCAAAATTAAGCAGGCTTTCACGCCCAGTATAGAATGGGACGCTGAGAACCACAGCAGTTAAAGAGTGACCATAAATAAAACTCCATTTCCATTAGATTACAATTTTCTTATACAACTTACATTCCCAAACACTGTACTACTCCCTTGGACCAGACATGTGTTGAGAAGCATAGTTAAACAATGAATTACAGTATGCTCTGAAAGAACAATCCACCCAAAGCTTAGTTTGATGTGAAGAAATGGATTGAAGATTCATGGAACTAATCCAAGAGTTGTCAAAAGCCCTGAGTCAGGAATTACTGTAAAATTGTTCAACATGTAGATAAATACAAATAAAGAATATAGAAGCACCATTAGTGTGAGGTGTACTTACATTATGACTTGACAAATGTGAGTTATTCTGGAAAAGGCTAAATCAATGTGTGCTGAATAGCATATAGCTAAAAGTAATCCTGTTATAATTTGGATTTCCTAATAAAGAGCCAAAATTTCCTTATGATGAAATGTTGGTAAATCAGATCAATACTTATTTTGTATTGAAGATACTTTGTTACAGGTGACTTCTGTAACATTTAGTCAGTCTGAGTGGCTCAGTTAGTTACTGACCTTCTGATCCCCAGGTTATGGGTTCAAAACCAGTCCAGACCAATGGTTTTTAAGTGTGTTTAAAAGCAACAGCCCCATACTATTAGAATGACTGACATGTAAATGAACTCCTGCGAGACAAAACACCATCAGCACTGATATGATCCACACAAATGACAGTGCCGTTAATAAACAAATCATTTTTTTCTATAACTCTTGATACTTGATATTACAAAAGCATTTGATTACAAAATCATAATTTATTATTTTTCTATGAAGATGAATCAATATTTTATAGATAAATGCGTAAAATGACAGTATTTGACACATGATGTTCTCATAAAATTCTTGTTTATTAAATGCCTTACATATGCTTGCAGCTATAAAGTTCAGTACTCAAGACATTTTGAAAAACTGTCAGAGTGTTAGATCATTTTATATTTGTTTGCACTTGTTCTACTCTAAATATTTTTAACATTTCCATACATACTAAGTTCATTTTTATTGCCAGAGTCTAAAAAATGTTGATAAAAAAGCAAATGCAAACATAATATTTAATGTGCATATTTGTTTTTTTAGTTTCTCTACATAGTACATAGGTAGAGAAGGTATTGCACTCCACCTAAAAATTTGATACCAAGATTTCACCAGAAATACACATTTTAGGGTCCCCTGTATAAAAAAACATTTTTTTTGAAAAAGGACAGTGTGTGTCTATGAATACAACAGCTAAAAACAAAAAGTCTGTAAAATGCCAAATTTGGTATTTAAGTTTAGCATTCCGAGGATGTGACATGAAGATTTTGAGAATTCCCGCACCCCAAACTACCCTCTACGTGGAAAATATTTCAAAAATGTTGATTTTCTCAAAACTGGCTCTAATGATTTTGATTAAAATACTGTATATGAAATATATTTACATGACAAATAAAATGTATATCTTAAATTTTCTGGGAATAGCCTCTGAAGACCTTTATTCTGGATGAATTTTGGTGAACTGTAAATGTTAAACCGAGCTACACACAAAATGTAGATCTTGTTAAAACACATAATTTATGTCATACATCCCCCCCCCCCCCCCCATCTCAAGGAGTTGACCACATTTCTGTGATATTCCTTGTTATTGGTTCAGTTTTAAAATACTTAAAACTTTTCTCATTCAGGAATTTGTAAACTCCTGGTCATGCAATGAAATGGATTTCAACCACATGGCAACTAGCTTTTAAAATATTTGACTATCGCTTTAATCTAGTGTAATCCCCTATTTTCCTTCTACTTACAAGGAAGCAAGTAATGAAGACAATTTTTGCTAATGTTTATCTTGATCAGCACGAAGTACGTAAAACAAAAAGCTTTTTAATAATACTTTGTTACAGAGATGTTACATAAAGTCATGTGAATGGAACACACCAGATTTTTACAATTTGTATTGCTGCCACTATGTAAAACCTATAGAGAGTAGATAAAAAAAAAAAAAATTAACATGTGTAAAATTCAAAGCATTTAAGAATGTACTTTTAACTTTTTTTTACAGTTGCAGTGTTCTACTACTATTACTACAAATGTTCAGTGCTGAGAATTAGTGATCCTCAATTCTATGATGATTTTAATTGGCATAGACACCAAGGAACTTGATATACTTCACTGGCAACATGTACACCACCTTCCAAGATTAAACGATGCATCACATAATGAGAAGAATAACATAACAGCTTAAAATGGATTTATTCTTCATGCATTCCTGAGCTTCACTGGATCTGAAAAGATGTTTGCAGCACCTACATAATTTTTTAATAGTATAGAAAATGTTTTGCCAGTTTTAATGGCAGAGCAATTTTCAAGCTTGTATTAGTACTGTTCATTAAAGAAACTTATTCAGAGAGGGAAAAGACCAACGATTCCCAACTTGTACATTAGTTAAACACATTCAGAATTTATATTGTAGTGCCACTGTAATATTGTTACCATCTGTAAAGCTGTGGGCAATAGCTTAGCCAAAAAAATATTAAGGGTTTTTATTCAAACAATTTGTAAAAAATCAAATGATAAACATGAATTAGTCCCGAGTTGAAATATTAAAAACAAAATTATGTTTATAGATTATATAGATTAAGTGAGCAATCAGAATTAAAATAAGATTTTGCTATTATTACATTTTTTTTAGCTGGGGGGTTTCCAACCCCCAATCTCTATCCCTATGGTTGTTAGATTAACCATGTAATATGTATATCTTTTTTTTTTTTTTTTTTTATTACTCTAATTTGTAATTTCTTATTTAAGAATGCATAAAGTCTTCCCTCTTGTTCATTAGATAATATAAATTAAAAATGTGTGTAGTTGTTGAAAATCATACATTTTGTATAGCTGCAGAGTTTGAAGTTTTATTGTATTTTATTTTGCACTTTACAGTTTGTCTAACGAGGCAGAAGTGGTTGCATTATTGAATTCCAAATTTAAATTATAACTGGGAGAAAAGTTACCATTTTTGACCCGAGGATTGTCTTATAATGTAAATGCACTTGGTACTGTTTAGTAAACCTCACCTACAAATACTGCAAATGTATTGTGTAAATAAAGATAATTTGTCTTTCTTATATTTCTTTTCTTTTTCCCTGTTTAAGTGAAGTGAAGTCCGAGATTCTGTTTTTAAATGTAAGATTGAAGATGTACCAACTTTGAATATCTATATTTATTTGATGCTCATTTCTCATCAGCATTTGGCCACAGAAAATATGGATAGGACCCAAAAAAATGTCTTCACATAAAATATAAGTGCAGCAACAGACTAAAATAGTCTACTTATTTTGATTTTCTCAAAAATGGCGCTAACGATTTGGATTAAAATTTTGTATACTAAAGATATTTACCTGACAAATAAAATGTATATCTTGAATTTTCTGGGAATAGCCCCTGAAGAGTAGTTTATTCTGGATGACTTTTACTGAATTTTGAATAACTGCTAAACCGTAAGAGATGGACAAAAACTTACTACACAAAACATGTAGAGCACGTTAAAATACACAATTCATGTTATATGCATTTTTTTCGTGCAGTTCATCGTTTTTGAGACATTCCTTATTTTTGATTTCCGCTATGAAAAACTTATACTTTTCTCATACAGGAACTTGTCAACTCCTATCCATATAAACAAAGGAACTTCATGGACATAGCAACCAGGTTTTGACGCTTTAACCTATGATAATCCCTTATTTTGTAAGTAATAAAACTATTTCTGCTAATTTTTTTCTGATTAGCATAAAGTAAATAGAAGTATAAGGTTTTTAAGAATAATTTGTTGCAGGGATATAGAAAAAGTCATGTGAATGGTACACATTAGATTTTACTTTTACCTACATTAAGCCAACAAAGTTTGAGTTTTTTTTTTTAAGTTGGTATTATGGAATCCTTAGTCTGATGTCACAACCATTGCCATGGAGATGCCCAGCCCTCTTTTTATACAACTCTAGTTCCTAATGCAAGTTTGTAGAGGTCTCTAATATAATTAATAATTTAAACACCAGATTCAATTACTTTGGGTTAAGCCACCATTTATAATAGTTGTGGTGGGACCAAGGACATTTTTGCTCCCGATGGTTGCGTGTTTTGTCCCTGAAAGTTAGGGGACATGACATGACTACAAATGACAAAATGAAGCTAAGAAGTGCAAGACCAATATTAGGTTTGTATAAAAACATACTTATACATATAGAAATATCATACTGAAAAACTAAGAAAATAGCAGCATATGGTGGTGCTTTTGTTCTGCACAGTCCCAGCTATTGTAGCAGTTTATAGGGCACAATGGCTCTAATGGAGAATCTACACAGGTCAAGGCACTACTACATCACAAGCAGCTGGGGAAAGAATAATTGACTTCACCAAGCAGTGCTTGCGGAAGGAGGAATGTTTTCCTCCATGGTATAGTGGTTACCATACTAGCCTCATACCCACAGTTGCAGGTTCAAATCTGGCAGAGATTGATGAATTTTTTTGGGCGTAAAAACCCTTAGCATGGCTTCCTCTGGAGGGGAAATAAAGTCTTGGTCCCATGTTGTATGGCACGTACAAGAACCTCAAGACTGAAGTGGTTAGACCACTCACCTAGATGGCCCGGGTTCGATCCCAAGTGACTGCATGTGAGATTTGTGGTCAACAAAGCGGTATAGGGGCAGGTTTTCCGGTTTCTCCTGCCGGTGCTCCATCTTCATTCCATGTATAACCAGTGTCATTGCCTGTGGTGCCATGGTTGTAAAATCGGGCGTTAAACACTTATAAAAAACCCTCAATGCTGTTAAAGAGGCCTCTGAGCAAAATCAAGCAGTCTTTCATGCCCAATGGAATGGGATGCTGAGAAGCATTGTAGTTAAAGAGCATCAATAAAACTGCATTCCATTTCACTGCTTGACAAAAGTCCTCAGACACTCTCAGGTTAACAAGGAAGGATTATATATTGAGTGATAAAATTAAGCCACCCTTACCTCTTGGCCTAACATAAGATGGGGAAAATGCAGAGGATTTAACAGTCATTTTCTTAATGGCAAAAGTCTAAAAATAATCTTATGGACCCAAGCCTTATACTGAAAGGAATTTGACCAAGTTGTTCAGACTCGGACAAATAACTACTGAAGACTTCATGGCAAAGGGAGCACTTGTTCCAACTATGCAGTAAGATGGACTCCTAGGGACTTCCCTTAATGCAAATGCAAGACAATATCTTGCTGCAGGAAGATACATGCCTAGGAATATATGGCACAAGAACTTGTGATGGAAGGATAAAATCTGCTATTCTTTGACACCTTGATGGAAGCTAATGAATCACCCATCCTGTGCAGCTGGTCTTTCATTGGAGTTAGACTGGGGGGAAAGGATATGAAGGAGCAGCAGAGTCACAGCCTGCATCATCTATGGGCTGAAGCTAAAGACAGCCCTTTGGTGTCTTCTGATGGAAGGTGGCAGAATTCTGGGTTTGAGTACTTAAAGAGTATCTTGCAAAGTAACACAGTAACTTATTAAAAGGTTTAGTAAATAAATACTTATAAAATATTCTCTTATTCTTATCTGGTAAACCCAGCATAAAGTTGGAATGTGGCCAGATTATGTGACTGAGCAAGAAATCATTAGAAGTAGTGAAACTTCAAATATTTGTCATAGTTGAATTTTTTAACATGCTCTTGCACTATATATGCTCTTTTCTAAACACGACTTTTGAACACATGTTCTTCATATACATCTGAGATAGTGGAACATTAATTATATATTTTCCATCCATCCTTACTTCACTAACAATGTAAATCAAAGAAATAAGTTATAATGACTCTGATTGCTGAACATTTTACCAGTTTTCTCCATAAAAATTGTTCCTCTTAAATCACTGAGAAAAGTACACAATTATCATATTAAACTGCATAATGTTGTCTAAATAACTTTTTATGAATGATTAGGAACATAAATTTACTAAATTTTAATCATTATTCCTTTAGTTACAATGCACATGTAGTTCATAGTAATGGAAAGCATGAGGTTTAAGTAATGGCAGAAGCTGTAATACCTGTGTAGTGAAACATAAGCAAGGAAAACCCTTAAAAGGGGCATGACAAAAATTGCTCTTACAGTATATAATAAGTTCGGTGTTTCCAAAAACAGCTTAACGTGTGCAATGATGACAATTCAGGTGCAATTGCAACATATGACTTGTATCTTGAAGGACTGAAACCACTTTCATCTTCTGGTTACCTCTTTGGGGTAAGTTATTATGAAAGTTTATTAAAAGCATTTGATGCTTAAATCGGGGGGGCCCCACAAAAAGGAAGTTGAATTGATGAACATATGCAATATCTCAGCTAACTACCAAAACAGTATGTGTGTACTTCATAATTTTTATCTATGAAAAGTGAAATTGGCTATTTCTTTACCTGTCAAAATTAGAGAAACTTAGGTATGTGGTTTTACAAATGTATACCAGAGGAACATAGGTGGTTTATGCATGTGCATTTGCAGAAGAATAAATTCTAGTTTGTTCAGGTCGTTGGTGAAGTGAGGATGGATAGATATAGACATGG
Source organism: Hymenopus coronatus (assembly GCA_030762935.1). NCBI lineage: Eukaryota > Metazoa > Arthropoda > Insecta > Mantodea > Hymenopodidae > Hymenopus > Hymenopus coronatus. Next base: position 100,984,572 of record CM060888.1, on the reverse strand, counting down.
TACTTATTAAAAAATATTATATATCGTTTAAACAAATTAATTTTTAAATTTTATAGAAAACAAAACATTGGGCATTAACATTACTTAATATATGATAATTAATTGCTCTTTTACACAAGCTGAGTGTAGGACAAGGTTAGAAAGGTGAAAATATGACTGAAAAACTCAAGGCCATAGCTGGGTCATGGACCTTCTGGTTACTGTCCAGTTCTCTGATTACCTGAGCTACCATAGCAACATGTAGACATGACATAAATGTTGGTTAGAGAAACTGGAGATCCATGGTTCAAATCCTGGCTATGGCATTAAAATTTTCAGTCTGATTCTATCTTTCTATTACTTAATATACTAAATTGTACTGGTCAACAAATTGTCTTTTAGTGCTAAAATATGCACTAAAAAGGTTTTTTAAATATTTATTTTCAGATATATAATATAAATAATAATTTTAAAATTTAAAATAAAGTTATTTTTTATTATTTATGTGAGCCAAGAAAATCTACAGTAGTTCATACTTGGGAGCAGAATATGTGAATAAAATTTCATTAAATTATCTTTTAAAATAAATAAAAATGGTCATTCAGTGGCACAGATTTTGCTTATGACTGATGAGCTGGCTGGAAGAACTTCTTTACTCCATAAACATTGTTGTGAGAAAAATACATTTGAGAAGTATGTTCTTTGTTAAGTGATTCTTCCACTCAACCCTTTAGTAATGGGCTGGAAAATAAAGAAGCTTTATGGAAAACAAAACCTTAAAAGCATATATTTAGAGGTACTATCAGGTAAAATTTCCTGGTTTACATTTGACAACTGTTTGCACATTCAATGGTAGTTAACATATCTGCTAGCTAAAGAAATATTTAGCAAGAGCATAATATATATCTAATCCTTTTTACATATAAGGCTTTCTGTGAAGTGGTCTTAATGAATAAGTATCCAGTAAAACAACTATCATAACATGTATTTACAACAGATACAATGAAAACATACCTTTAATCAAAATATATGAACCGTTGTAAGGTGCAATTCTATGGTTTGTAATGCAATAATGCATTTTAGAGAAAATAGTGGTAACACAGAACTTCACAGAGGACTCAAATGTTTTTGTTGCATATTTTTTTATAATTTGTTCACTTATAAAGAAAAGCTTCTATACCTTATGCCGTATGATTTCCATTAAGAAACAGTAATTTGTCTGCTAATTCAGGTCCAAGACTTGCTCTTCTTAGGTGGAAAAGCACCTGATTTTCTTGAGGAATACGATGTGCAGGAGTAGCTGAAGCAGGTACACAGTTATATTTACGAGCAAGACGAGCCAAGTTGGGACATTTGGCTGAAGCTTTTGCCCACCATTGCAACGGACAGTAGTCCAAAGGTGCTGTGCTCTCTGACTGGTATTGTACAAGTTCAAGATTTGCTCGCTCCTCTGCTGGCATTCCCGACTTTGATGAGCACAAATCTCCCAGTAAGAATTCCATTCCTAAAAAAAAAGCATTAACTTAATTTTTGTGAATTATCAACATCATGCTACTCCTAAGAATCATAATTTTAAAATTTTCATTAAATATCCAAGTCAGCCCTACAAAGGGAGGCACTGCTGCTGCATTTCATTCAATGCTTGGCAGATAGATATAGATAAAAAAATAAATAAACAAAATAAATGGATACATATCTGGTGTATCTGATTGTTGTTGATTTACAATTGAACATCAGAGTGTTATTGTTCTTTTGTTCACCATTTGTGACTTTAATGTTAATGCTTTGGGTCAACATCCTACAGGTGAGTGAGATTAACATCCTCACAATCTACTCTCAACATCCTATAAGGTTCGAAAATGTGAATCAGACTGAGAAATTTCAATGCCATAGCCAGGATTTGAACCATGGATCTCCTGGTTTCCGTCCATTGAGCTACTATAGTAACACACTAAATTCCCCAACAGATTCACATTTTTATCAGCAAGCCACAAGATCTTAAATTAATTTTGAGATGATTTACTCCATTATCATAAATACTTTACATTCTGGGCTTCATAGTTTAAGCAGTGTTGGCATGTTGCCATGGTAGTTCAGTGGCTAGAGCAAATGGTGGGAAATCAGAGTAGTTCAGAACCTGGCTATGGCATTGAATTTTTCACTCTGACTCTACCTTTCCAATTACTGGCTTTTATACATAGTTTGGAAGAAACAATTATATCACAATGATTTGTCCCATAGGTTAGTAAAAATTTTGGACATTTTGTATTACTATTGATATACTTTGCAAAAGTTACATGCAGAATAAAGTGAAATACTTTTACAAATACCTATTGGGTTAATATTGACTGCATTACATTGGAGCATGTTAACACAAAAATATAATAAAATGTTAAGTAAACTATGCTTAAAAATCTTAGGTGTTACACTAAAATAACTTTCTCTATAACAAACTATTCTCAAAAATTCTGATGTGTTCCATTCATGTGACTTTATCTACGAGGGGCATACTGAAAGTCATGAGCAACACTGTTTTACAATCTTAATATTTATTTTTAAGCCAAACCAAATACATCATCATAATCTACAGACTTTCTTTCACTTTTCGACATAGTCTCCATTGTTTTGCACACATTTTTACCATCGTTCTACAAGTTTGAAAATGCCCTTGTGATAGAACTCTGTTCCAGCTGCCCGCAGACCCTGACGCACTGCTTTCCGAATATCCTCCAGCGTCTCGTAGCGTTGGCCACGCATCTGCTCCTTCACAGAACCGAAAAGATGGTAGTCGGAGGGTGCCAAGTCGGGACTGTAGGGAGGATGTGGAAGAGTTTCCCACCCTAATGCCCTGATCTTCTCCATAGTGGCATGGGCAGTATGCGGACGCGCATTATGCTGTTGAAGGTTGATCCTCTTTCCAGGGCGTTTATCATGCAAAGCCCGATGGAGCTTCAGAAGTGTCTTGATGTAGCGGGCAGAATTTATGGTTTGACCAGGTTCAAGAAAGTCAACCAGAATGCAACCTTGCGCATCCCAAAAGACACTTCCCATGACTTTTCCTGCAGACTGCACTGTCTTCGCTTTCTTCTTCGATGGTGAGTTCAAGTGGTGCCATTCCATACTCTGACGTTTCGTTTCTGGCTCATAGTGATGGAACCAGCTCTCATCTCCAGTCACAACACACGTCAAAAATTCATCACCTTCATTATGAAATCTCTGAAGAAGGTTTTGTGCAATGGTTCTTCTCTGAAGTTTGTGGTCTTCAGTCAATAAACGGGGGACCCAACGAGCACAGACCTTTCGATAACCCAAGCTGTGGATCATTTCTTGCACTGCACTATGTCCTATTCCAAGTTTCGCAGCAATTTCATTCACAGTGAAATGCCTATCTCCTGTAATGAGCTCATCAACTCTTTCCTTGTTGCGTTTTGTAGAGGCAGTTCGAGGACGCCCGTTACGAGGTGCATTTTGCAGACTCGTGTTTCCATCTTTGAAATGTTTCACCCATCTTCTAACACTGCTGGCACCCATGCAGACACCTCCATACACACGTTGAAGTCTGAGATGAATTTCAGGAGCAGATTTTCCTTCTTTCACAAGGAATTTAATGACAGCACGCTGTTGAAACAAAACATCAGTGTCAGCCATTTTTCAAACACCGTCTGTGGTCACGTGATAGAAGCTAATGACGTCACAATATGTCAACATGTGGCTTAAAGTCCGTAGATTACGATCCTGCAATTCGTTTCATTACATTGTTGAAATTTAAATTTTTACAATGGGTTGCTCGTGACTTTCAGTATGCCCCTCGTATCTGTTCTACAAGCAAACTATTCTTACAAAGTTTCCTTTATATCATGCTAATCAAGAAAAACATTAGCAGAAATTCTCTTATTACTTCCTTCTTTCTAAGTAGAAGGGAAATAAGGGTATACACTTAGTCTAAAATGAGTGAAATCTTTTAAAAGCTAGTCACTATGTGAACAATTAAAGTTTGGTTCGCTCTGCACAGTCAGCAGTAAAACAAACGAGAGATGAAACAAAAGTCACTTCTTGTTTGAGAAAAGTGACATAGTTTGAATTCGAAATCAACAACAAGGAATACCTCAGAAACAGCCAACTCTATATATATATATATATATAAATAAAAAGTATATGCCATAAATTGTGTGTTTTAGTGAGATCTACATTTTTTGTATAATAACTTTTTGTCTATGCAAAATCCGTCCAAAATGAAGAGGTCTTCAGAGGCTATTCCCAGAAAATTCAAGATATACATTTTATTTGTGATGTAAATATCTTTACTATACAGCATTTTTAATTAAAAGTCATTTTTGACAAAAACATAGTTTTTGAAAATTTTGACACGTAAAGAATAGTTTGTGGTGGTGGGGGATTTTCTTGAAAATCTTTGTGTCGCATCCTTGGCGTATTTTAAACTTAAATACTAGTGTGGTATTTAATAGTCTTTTCATTTTTGAGCTATGCTGTACACACATGCATGCACACACAAACATACACAGACCTTTTTCTGAAAATGCTTTTTTTGAATTCAGAAGATCTCAAAACATATATTCCCAGTGAAATCTCTGAATTTTTTGGGTGGTATATAATTCTTTCTCTATACACTATGTAGTTAGTACATTTACAGGAAGTAGAAAATCACTTCACATTAATCCATGTAAATGTTTGCATAAATGCTTTTAAATTGTAAGTATGGAATAAGGGAATACACTTAAGCTAAAGTGATTATCAACTCTTGCAAGCTGGTTGCTATATGATGTAGCAAATAAAATGAATAAAATAACATCCCAATTGAGGAATGTTTGAGTATTTTAAAATTGAAAGCAATAATATGTATCTTGGAAATGGTTAAATCTAAAAAAATGATACCTGCATTTTTGTGTAGCATGTCTTTGCCTATTTCTTGTGATTTCCCAGCTATGCTAAAGTCATTCAGAATGCTATACACAGAAAATTCAAGATATATACTTTATTTGCCATCTAATTAGCTTTAATGTATGATATTTTAATCAAAATTGTTACACCATTTTTGAGAAAGTATAACATTTTTTACAAATCTTCCATGTGAAGTATAGTTCTGGGAGAGGAGTCTTTCTTTAAGAATGATATTTAACACTTTTCTTTTTACTTTCTCTACACACACTATGTATATAGTGTACGGAGAAGGTATTATAATGCACCCAAACCTTTGATACCAAGATTTCACTGGAAATACATGTTTTAGGAGGTTCTTAGGCTTGAGGTTCTTTTACGTGCCGTAAATCTATGACATGGGACCAACGGCTTTACTTCCCTTCTGAAGGAAGCCATGCTAAAGATTTTTACACCCGAAAAAATCCATTGTCCTTTGCCGGGTTTGAACCCGCAACCTTGGGTATATGAAGTTAGCATGGTAACCATTACACCACGGTTTCAGTTTTAAAATACTTATACCTTCCTTATAAAGGAATTTGTCAACTCCTGGCCATATAAATCTAGGAACTTCAATCACATAGCAACCAGCTTTTAAAAATTTAACTATTATTTTACCCTATGGTACTCCTTTATTTCCCTTCTACTTACAGGGAAGCAAGGTAATATGACCATTTCTGCTATTTTTTTCTCGATTAGCGTGAAGTAAATAGAAAAATAAGTGTTTAACAATAATTTGTTGCAGAGATGTAGAGAAAGTCAGGTGAAATGGAACACATCACATTTGGTTTATGTTGCACGCACATACACACAATTTTTATAATGTTTTTATTCAGGGGTCCTCAAAACATGTTATTTCTGGTGAAATCTCAGTATCAAAATTTTGGGTGGAATATAATTCTTCTCTATTTACTATGTAAATACATTTATGTGGTAAAAAAAGTAAAAACAATCCTTGAGATAATATGCAGCAGAAATGTAATAAAAATTAATACAACCAGAGCAACTATCAACAACCTGGTTTATGAAATTGCTCTTTACCAGAAACAAGCAAAGATTTTTGGCTTTCCTTCTTTTATACAGTGAGTATACTACAAAGCTTGGCCGTCAGATGCACAGTCTGTCTCCCAGTCATATATTGTACACTTGGCTGGTAGTCGTATGGCCCATCACACATGTGTGGATAAAAAATAAAATTGAAATCATATTAACAATTGTCAGAATAAACACAAAACATATGTACCTTATCCCAGGAGATATTGGAAATCCTGTCCATCTACATCAATAAATCTATGGCATCTTCTGAGAAAATCAGCTCAGCTTCCATAATAGCGTTAATTTTTGTCCTAATATTTTGTTTTAATTCCTCTAATATGTGGGAATTAGTTTTGTATACTTTATTTTTCAATGCCTTATATATAAAACTCGCATGTCGTAAGATCAGGGGACTGAGCAGGCCATAAACCTTACTAATGATCTATCTTCAAAAGTTGCTGCAATAAACTGTAATGATTAATCAGCTGTATGTAGGGTGGCAGAATCCTGCTGGAAATACCAGGACCGTCATTCAATTTCCATCAGCTGTTTGAAACATGGTGCCAGTATATTATTTCTGTATCTCTCTGCATTTATGGCACACTCATAAAAAATAGGCCCTATTATTCTGTATCCATTTATTGTGCACCGTATCCCAATTTTTTGATTATGCAAGGGAGTTTTATGAACAAAATTGGGTTTATCTATAGCATAATAAATGAAACCGTGCTTCGTTACAGAACAGTATTAATTGTGGATTGATTATTCCATCATTAACATTTCTCAAAATCTAGTTACAGAAATTTATTCGACTCTGGTGATCACATGGAAGCAATTTCTGGACAACAGTAACCTTGTATGGTTTGAGTTTTAAAAGTTTTGTTGTTTTCCATGCTGAAACTTTCAAAACGCCAGTTTCTTGTGCAAGGCAACTAAGAGTTTTTCCAGGAGACTGTTCTAACCTTTCTTCGATTTTGTCTAATTTCGTCTAAGCACATGCCTGTTTACCTTTCTCTTCCTATCACAAACTGATCTTGTCTTCCTGAATTTATTTACAAGCAAATAGCTGGCCTCTCTACTTGGAACATGCACACCAGGAAATTTCATTTCAAATTGCCTTACAACTTCCCTACATGATGATGTAAGCACATATACATCATATATACACACACTCTTTGTGGTACTGTATACTGCATTTTGAAAGCACTTCAAGCAAAACTGAACACTTCTAACCATTCCTAATATTATTCACGTGTGAACTAGACTAGAACAAAAGTAATTCTGATGCATGTGAGACAACAGAATGGATGTAGGACACTTGTGCAGGGAAATGCAATGAAGGTCACACAGGCTGTGCTACTGGCAGCCAAGTTTTGTAACAAATATACTGTAAAATATTACTCCAATATTTATTCTTGGAATCACACTTTAACTGACAATTGATGCTGAAGTTTTGCAATGATTACCTCTAGATTAGTAAAGAATAATTCCCAGCTAACTCAAGGCTAATGGCTTACAATTAATATCTAACATGAACTTTAAACAGAAAAACACAATACAGGCTCCTAAAGAATGAAATCTATACCCCTTCAATCCGGTACACTCTAATAATATATATGTATATTACACTGCTCAGAGAACATCATCCTTCATGGTCTAGAGGTAACATGCTAGCCTCTGGTTCCTAAGGTCGCAGGTTCAAACTCAGTATAGGGTGATGGATTTTTCTTGGAGCATAAAAATTCTTAGCATAGCTTCCTTTGGAAAGAAAGTAAACCGTTGGTCTCATGACATAGATTTACAGCTCGTAAAAGAACCTCAAGCCTGATAAAGAGGCCTCTGAGGAACATTAAGGGGCCTTTCTTGCCTAATATAGAATAGGAGACTTGAGAACCACGTGGTTAAAGAACATCCATAAATAAAGCTGAATTTCAAATTTGAACACAAATCAGCCATGTCTTACAGCTCAGCCAAATGTGGGATTGTGTTGTATTTAAAGTATAAGCCCAATGTTCTCTCTTTTTGCCTAAATTATTTATACCTTCTATTTTATGAAAATAATTATGGAATTTTCCTTTCTTTTTTTTTTCTGTTGTACTCTTTTTGCTTTACCCAATAGAATTTTAAATAGGTATCTTATTTTTGGGCAGTTTTGGTCTATTATTGTCATAGAAGAAACAATGTTAATAAATGTTGAAAAGGTTAATTAAATATGAACTGAATATTACAGTTAGGATTCATGGATATTATCAGCTTTCTAAGGTAATGCTCTACTGTTGAGCTAACATGAGATGCCCATGTGCACATTCAATTAAATCATCTGCTAAGGAGTGGGATCATAACTGTCAAAATTGTGGTCTAATGCTTGAAATATGCCATCTGAATCTGAGTTTTTATAGACTTTCATAATTTTCAAAGACATAACAAAAATAAAGTAAAAAAAGGTATACATTTTATGCACCGCCAATCAAAAATAAAGAACAGAAAGGGCAGGACAACAGAGATTCAGTGTGAGACTATGCTGAACATGAACAATGTTAGCCTCTTGCATAACTGCTATTTTACTGAACTTTAAAAAATAACAAGTATTACTTAATGTAGCATGTACCTGACAGTCTGCTCCTTTTGGTGGGTGATTCATCTGACTTGCTTGGATTCTGTTTCCTATCTTCTTCAATGAATTTTGTCAGTGTCTGCTTCATTGAATCAGCAATTATATTCTTATCTTCCTCTGAAGCATACGGTAAAAGCTTGAAACGAGGATCTAGTGTTGTGGCTGTTTGAAGCAGTATATTAACATTTGCATCATTATACCTGTGTGGATGGCATAACACAAAATTAAACACTGCAGTAATGGATCAAGAAATCTGATTTGTTTTATAGTCCAGGCTGTTATATTTTATTAATAAGTTGAACACATTTTAACTAAAAAATGTTACATAAAAAGAGTGAATTAAATGAAAATTTAGGATGGAATCAACAAATACTCCTAGATTTCACTCAGCACATTTACTGGAGAACGTGTTTCCGTGAACTATTGCTCACATCATTGCTGCTGTTAACTACGAGGGCCGTTCAGAAAGTAACCCCCGATCGGTCACAGTGCGGGTAGTGGGGGGAGTAGCGACGCCATCTGTGCATTCACGCACTCAGCAGGTCAGTCGGCATCAAGCCGTGGTCGAGTGAAAGTCGTACCTGCGCTAGTTTAGTGTTTGTGGCCGTTTGAAATGTGTACTGCAATAGAAAACCCCGCCAAATGTGAAGTGCATGCTGTTATAAGGTTTTTTACAGCCAAAGGATATTCTGCAGCAGCTATTCATCGTGAGCTTTGTGCCGTGTACGGACCAAGAGTTATGAGTGAATGAGTGGTCCGTGAATGGGTACGTTTATTTAAAAGTAGACGAGATAACGTTCATGATGAAGTGAGGAGTGGTAGACCATCATTGGTCATGGACGAACTCGTTCAGACAGTTGATGCAAAAGTTCGTGAAAACCGACGTTTCACAATGTCGGAGTTGTCTACTGATTTTCCACAGATTTCTAAGACTCTCTTGTACGAGATAGTGACAGCAAGATTGGGTTACCGTAAGTTCTGTGCACGATGGGTGCCCAAAATTCTTACCGACCACCACAAAACTCAAAGAATGGCCTCTGCATTAGACTTTCTGTCACGTTATGAGGCCGAAGGTGAACCATTGTTAAACAGAATCGTGACCGGGGACGAAACCTGGATTAAGTACGTGAACCCTGAGGCAAAAGAACAATCAAAGATGTGGGCACATTCAAATTCGCCTACCAAACCAATAAAAGCCCGGCAAGATTTTTCTGCCCGAAAATTGATGGCAACGGTGTTTTGGGATGCAAAAGGAGTGTTGTTGGTTGAATTCATGGAACGTGGGACGACCATTAATCAAGACGTGTACTGTGAAACACTAAAACAATTACGACTGGCTATACAGAACAAACGCCGTGGTATGCTGACTTCCGGTATCGTTTTTTTGCACGATAACGCCCGTCCTCACTCTGCTCGCAGAACAACAGCCCTTCTTGAGTCCTTCAAGTGAGACGTTGTCAACCATCCACCTTACAGCCCAGATCTGGCGTCAAGCGATTATCACCTCTTCATGCATATGAAGAAATGGCTCGGGTCCCAGCAGTTTGATGACGACGAAGAGCTCAAAGATGCGGTCACAGGCTGGCTCCAGGCACAAGCGGGTGATTTTTATGCAGAAGGAATTTCAAAGCTTGTGAACAGATACGATAAGTGCCTCAATCGTTATGGAAACTATGTAGAAAAATAGTGCAAAGATGTAGTTGTAAGATGTATATATTAAAATATTTTTATTTAACTTGGTGAATTTCTTGCAATCAACCGGAGGCTACTTTCTGAACGGCCCTCGTAGTTTGTATATCTGAGTCCTCCCTTATTGATTGACAATGTTACCCAAATAGAGTAGAAGTTTATTTTTGCGGGAATTTCTAAGTTCATTATCTTCATATATTTTGATGAATACTTTCTCCTTCACATCTATTTCTTTTATATTCCTGGTGATCTTTAACGGCTTTATGTCGCTGATTACATTGTGGTGTTTATTCTAAAAGTGATTACCCTTTCATCCTGACTGAGATTTCTTTTTGTTTTGCCAATGTATATTTGGTTACACTCTGAACAGTTGAGTTGGTATACTCCAGACTTCTCTTTAGATGCGATAGTTTCCATTTTATTTGATTTTAAGGTGATCTATTTTGAGGGGGGGGGGCGAAATGATGTTGTTCTTTTTGAAAATCTTCTGCAAAGCTGTAGGTTGATATATGAATTTCCTGTATGAAATGGTAGGTTTGTCTTGAAAGAGTGATCAAAATGAAAAAAACAAAAAACAGAGTTTCTTAGTTAACAATGCTGTAATTAGCAGGAGCATATCAGCAAAGTTGTGTGCCAGAATTTCATCCTGCAAGAATCGTTTTACATGCTAGTAAATCTACAGGCTGTCAGTAGCTTAGTGTTTTAAGCACATTTAACATCTGGCTTGGACTAGGTTTGAACCCATGACCTTGGGATCAGAAGGTCTGTGCCTACAATCTGAGCACCAATGCAGAATCGCCATCTCCCACGTGCTTGTCTTTTTTAAATTTTTGGGTTATTTGTTTATCAGATGCTTCTTAAGTCATCCTATTCAGGAATATGTGAACAAAAAATTAAAAAAGTCAAACATTTGGAAGATCTGACTACACTACAGAAAGACATGGTGTATAGGAAATTTGCATACCACCCTACAGTTATGCTTAGTTTCAGAAGATTTTCAAAAAGCACAACATAATTTTGGCCCTTTGAAATATTTTTTTCACTTGGACACTGTTTAAATCAAATAAAATGGAAACTTACCATTTAAAATAAAGCCCGGGGAATTCCAAATCAACTAAATATATATACTTGGCCAAATATACATTGGATAAACAAAAAGAAGTCTTAATGTTAGAATGAAAGAGCATGAGTAACAAAGAAACATTAAATTCTGGCAAATGGATAAATCAGCTGTGGCCCATTATTTTTGGCAAAAAACACCATAATATAGCCATCAATATAAATTTTTAAAATGGTAACGTTGCAGGAAATGCACAGGATAAGTTTCCTGCAACAGATGGCATGGATCGTCAGCGCGAAAGTATAGTAGGTCTGAATGCTGCCAGTTTGCGAGTGCCAAAGGTCGCACTCCTGAGAAGATCAGGAGAGCGAATCTAGTTTCACTTGAGTTTGAGTCCTGATGCAGATCAGTTCGAATTCAGTTTGAATTGAGTTGGCAGTCAGTTAGTGGGTCAGCGATGTGCTGACGTAATACCATACAGTGGTATGCGGTTAAGGGACAGATTGTGAGGCACACATTTCTAAAGAACTCTTCTTCACGAGGATATACGGCACTGGCATTACTAAATGTAATGACCTTTGAAAATCTTCGCATATGCAATGTAAGTCGTCTAGAATATTTACGAGAAAGTTATATTCCCAATTGGAAGAAAAGAAGTATTTCTCCCCACGTGCCGTGTGACCGGTGCAAAGGTCAAGTTCAGAAGGTTCGTAGCAACTGGTTTAAACATAACCAGTTGGAAGTTAGCCTGCTGGTAGGTGTCAATTGCTGTTGTTGAAATGTTGTGAAATTGAGCGGCATTGCTCTGGGTTTTCTTCGATGGAATAAGGTGCTGACTAAATGGAATCCTTTGGCAGTAGAATGGAGATCCTCGCCCTCTGGTAAGGGCGAGGATCTCCGGCAGCCACCATGTTGGGTAAATCTACAAGTTCCACATGGTTTTCTGTTTAAGATGAGGTGTTGTACAGCTACTGAAATCAAGGTAGGAAGTAAATGTTCCTGACCAAGTCTCGCTGGAAGCACAGTGATTGTAGGCCATATACTACAAAATATATTAGTCTTATTTCAGTGTATGAAGCACAGTTTTAAGTTAAGATAAAGTACATTCTACTAAACCTCTGATGCACGAGCATGTAAGCGGTGCATTTGGAGTAAAATTTTACAAGTGTAGTAGGACGATAATATTTCCTCTTTTTACTGTTAAGTGAAAGTAATCGTGTAACGATTATGGGTCTAGTTACCCACTATTCATATCTTGTTGTTTGTTACTATTTTTTATATTGTAAGCGTGGTGATGGTTTTATGTGGGGAAAAGTATTACTCAAATGCAATGTGGATCTTATTCTTACGTGGGTAATCCACGAGTGCATACCATATTTCTGTAGTTGTTACGAAAGTTGAATATAACATTCTTCCTAGAAAAGTGGACTGTGTTTAACTTAGTAGAATATAATTTCCTGTGGACATCCAGTCAATTAGATATCTGTTTAGACTATGATGCCCGTTAGACTTAGGGGAAAGTCGAATCCTGGGTCGCGACAAGCTAATCTGGTCAAACTTATGGCTGTTTCGTGGTTCAGTAGAAAATGTGTCTTTCTGCAGGCCACTGTAAAGCATGGAGCCTGTAGAGCAAAAGGGGCATTAGTTCTCGACTGCTAGTTAGCCGACGTCACACTCTAATAACCGAGGCTAAAGTTTTAAAGCAGCTGAACCCAGCCTGGCTACAAAACCATCAGGAATATAAAAGTTTAGACATTTGGGAGAAAGTCTTCATCAAAAAACAAAGACTTAGGGATGGATGAACTTTGAAATTCTGCAGAAATGACCTACTTTAAATGGTTGAAGCCTCCACTACTAGGCTAACATTGGCAATCTGAGAGGGACCCAGATATTTGAACAAGTAGGCAGCAGCTGATGATGTGAGCAAGAGCTCATGAAAATATATTACTCTTGTAAATGCCATTTATGAAACCTAGTCCTAAATTTTCATTCATATTGGTTTCACTTGTAGGTTCCTTCAAGATGAATGAATGAAATCACTATTACATATGTGATGGAACCTGAAATGTATACCTATTTGAAGCAAATCACAGCCAGTCTGTGGAAAGTGAGTCAAAAATCTCATCTCATCCACAAACCACTATTAAGGTTTTAAAAGCCAAAGTTTTAAAATGTAGAACTTTAAACAAAAATGTGTGAAATTGCTAATGCTCTAGGAGTATCAAAGGAACAAGTTGGTCACATCTTGCCCCACAAATTGAACATGAGAAATCTTTTGGAGAGATGGGTGCAGCATGTGCTCACTTCAGATCACAAATGCATTCGCGCGACACTTTCTGAAGTGCTTGATGGTTTTTAAGAAAAAACAAAAGTGACTTTTTGTGTTGATACAATGGATGAAACTTAGATTCATCATTACACACCCGAATTCAAACAAGTTGCAATGGATAGAAGCTGGTTCTTCAGCTCCAAAGAAGGCGAGGATAATGCCATCAGCAGGAAAGATTCTTGGTGTCAGTGTTTTGGGATGGGAAAGGAATTTTGTTGATTGACTATTTTAAACAAGCCAAAACCATAACTGGAAAATACTATTCTCAACTTCTAACGAAACTGGATGCCAGCAATCGTGAAATCAGACACGGCTTAAAGGTGAAGAAAATTGTTTCTATTAGGACAGTGCTCCAGCCCACAAAAGTGTCTTGGCAATGGGGAAATTGAAGGATCTGCACTATGAAGTACTGGAGCATCCTATTCCCCAGATTCCTGTCTGTTCTGAAAACTGCAGAAATTTCTCGCTGGTTAGCACTTCTCATGCAATCAAGAAACCATTGCAGTTGTAGATAGGTATTTTGCAGCACTTCCAGAGGAACACTACAAGGAGGAGATAATGGCATTTGAACACTGATTGATGAAATGTATTGATATTATTGGAGATTATGTTGAAAAATAAAACTTTTTTGAAACCACAAATTGTCATTTTTCACTATCATGCCAAGAACCATACCATCCTTGTAGCTACCTTAGCAACAGGCTGCTCAAGCAACTCATACCTGAACTAAAGGAATAATATTTAGAATGTACAGTTATTTCTTTTCTTCATTATGAGCTCTTTGGTTACAGAGCTCATAGTCACCATTAACTGACTTGTAATATAAACAAGGTAGACTTTTTTTTTCACAGAACACATTTAATTAAGTCCACATTGCCTTTTTTGAAACAATTTCTAAACAAAGATGTATTATAATTAAAGCAAAGCACAGAAAGGAATTATTTTATATTAACAGCAATGGATTACCGTAAATTCGTAATGAGTGGATTCTTGTATTATTGTTAACATGCTCACCTCTCTGAAAGACTTTCTGAAAGTGCCTCCTTGAAAGCCTTTGCATTTTCTGAATCTGTATCTTTCACACTTAAATGTGAACTGTTCAGCTGCCATAAAAGAGGCTTGAGCAATGAGATGAGTGGTGTCTTCTCTTCACTGAGTGTCATTATTGTCACCTGTAAGTGTTTTTATGAATCCGTTTACATAAAATTATAAAATATTTTGGTAAGAATGAGTTAATGTTCTAATATAATGTTTCTTAATTTAGACATGTGTTAGTCAATCTTAGCTAATAAATTTCAAGTTAATAATAATAATGTATTAAATCTTATTGAAAAGTAGTAATTATCACTCATATCTTTAAACTTAAGTTTATTTTCTTTAACCCACAATAATAAGATATATATGTAAGGTAAATTCAAACACACTTAACTAATTTTGATAATTCTTTATTATGGACATAGAATTACGAGTTAATATATAATTATAACTACTTGAGAATGCTGTATAGTAAAAAAGCAGTTATTGCATTAACAGAAAATGTGTGTAAAAACAAAAGCTGATTAACATTTATTCCAAGTAGGCATAAATGGCTATGATGTAACTTATGCAAACAAAAGTCAAAGTTTAAAAAGCAACAATTGATCCTGTTTATGATACAAATGATAGATTTTGCTTATTTCTTTACTTGCCATTTATCAAATATGCAAATGTATTAAAACAGTACCAAAATCTTGAATGACTGTTAGCCCAATTCTATAGATGTATGCATTGAAGTTAACTGGAGATGAACCTTCTAATAACCCTCATCTAAGAAAGGTTTGCTTTTTTTCCTTTGTACTTATCTAATCAAGTTTGCAGCAGCTAAACCATTGTATAATGAAAGCAAATTGCTAACATAAATTAATGAGCTGATATTTTATAATTAATTATACAGAAGCTTATTTTTCTGAATGGTCCAGACTATGTGTATTTTTGAAAGAGGTTAACCTGGTGGCTTGGGAGTATGGAATCTTCATATTTGCCAGTCTCTCCTCCATTTCATTGCATATGTAAAAGGTAGAAGGTACAAAGGTTTAAAATGTCAATAAGGCAACAATTTAAAAAATTACTTTACCATTTTAACCATTCATTTTTCCAGCACAAAGGGTACCTTTATGTTCTGCAGGATGTCCAAAATTCAGAAGACTGTTGAGGAGAGATTAAGGAATTGGATAGGTAGAGTCAATGCCATAGCCAGATTTGAACCAAGGATCTTCCATTTTCTAGCCAGCTACTCTAACCAGTGGGCTAGCATGGTAACATGCCGACACAGCATTAAATTCCTCGACTAACTTGCATATTTCCCAGCAAGCTACAAGGTGATCTCAAATTATTATGAGATGGCACACCACAATAGCGACTTATAATGCTGTAAGTGCTTTAAGTCCCCCATATAATACTTTGAGATCACCTTGTGGTTTACTGGGAAACATGCACGTCAGTTGAGGAATTTAATGATGTGTCAGCATGTTGCCATGGTAGCAGAGTGGACTGAGTAACTCCCAAAGAAAAGAATTTTTGTCAAAATTTTATTTTTTAATAAAAAAACAAAACATTGGTTTGATAAAGAATACTTTTACAGTATACTTTTAAATATTATTTCATTAATAGGATCAATAATTTCATTTATTGCAGTTCTTATATTTATCCAGCTATGGCATTGAATTTTTCAGTCTAACTCTGCTTATGCAACTCCTGTCCGACACACGCCTAGTGTGAAAAAAATTAATTAACCGAGATAAAGGAAGTCTAATGTTTTGCTGACATTTCATGTCCTTTTGGGTGAATATCTGGGAATTTTTTAGTCAATTATTAGCAATACCTGAGTCTGTGTGAAATTACAATTATAAGGGATAAATTGGAAAATTCACCATATATCACTGTAGAGCAACTATATCACTTTGACTATATAAGGAATAGGGGTCAATGAAATTAATTAACCTCCAACATTTTCACTTTCAGTAAATTTTCAGGAATGAAAAAAATGCATAATGTTTAAAACACATTGTTTAGCATTCAACTAACATTTATTTCCTTTCATATACACATAGTTTTGCAGGACAAGGATTGTTGTGCTATATTTATAAATGTTGATTTTGATTTTTCGGTTTAGAATTACATATCAACTATTTACACTAAGGAAGAAACCAATAAATATTCCCCTTCAACTAAATGGAGAAACTCTCACAGAAACACATGAAGCCAAATATTTAGGTATTATTGATAATATAATAAAAAAAACAAGGACAAAATTACCACTATTAAAAGGACTGGCAGGCAAGAAATGGGAAAGCACTACACAAACTTTAAACACTTTTTACAAGATGTATATTAAACCAACATTTAAATATTGTGAAGAGATACTAATAACTGCAAATGTAGAAAAACTTAATATTCTACAAAATCAAATTCTTCGCCTAGTAACTGGAGCTGTTAAAACTACCCCAGTACTTGCTCTACAAATTTTAAGAGACTGGAACTTGACATTGAACAAGCAGACATCTTATAATATGAAAAATTAATCAGACTACCCTTTAATGACTGGGAAAAAAGAAAACCACAAGTTAACCTAAAAACTCAACCAAGTTTCCTTAATAAAGTCAAAGAAGTCAAACATAGTTTAAAACTTCCTTACTTAAAAGAAAACATACAAACAAATATTAACCCATTAGAACTATTTGATATTGAACACTATCTGCACTTAGCTGAAGAATTTACAAAATCTGAAATCTCTTTGTGTATTCTGATACAAATGACACTAAAATAATACATTTAAGATACCCTACCAATGAATGGCTACATGTTTATACTGACGGTTCTAGCTTACCAAATAACAGTGGTACTGGTGCAGGTGCATTATGCCCTCTCTTCTCTTTCTACAAAAGATTAAGTTTAAATACTACAAATTTTGATGGAGAGATTTTGGCAATACTTCAGAGCTTACAAAACCTACTATATCATATAAATTAATTTGAAAAAGTTGTACTATTATCTGATTCTAAAGCAGCTATTATATCCATAACATCTGATGTAATACCTAATAAGTTAAATATTGCAGCAAAATCATAAAATGACTAATGAATTTAATTAAAGATTAATACTTCAATGGATACCAGCACATTGTGGAATACAGGGTAATGAAACAGCTGACTTTCTAGCCAAGAAAGGTAGTAAAATTACATCAAATTCATCAGATCCAATATCATCACTCTATCAAAAGAATCATTATATCAACATATAATAACAAAATTAAAGAAGACAATGTATTACAAACAAAAGAAAATCCATGGGAAAATTTATGTAATAACATGACCAGAATCACATTACCAAGAAAATCCTCTGTAGCAACTTTTAGACTCCTAACTCTCAATAAACATTTATTCAGGATTAGTATAGTGAGCTCTCCTCTGTGTCCTTTCTGTATACTTAAAGAAGATATGGATGGAAACCATCTATTGCACTGCCCAACCTTGAGTCGACATGATAATATGACATCAAAATACTGGAATGCAAGAGAGCAAATGGCTTCACTGCCAACTGCTCAACTTTAGATACCAACCAACCAACCAGTTTTGCAGGGCATTATTAACTCCAAGACCAGGTCATTCATTTTTAAAAAAATGCATTTATAAATTGAAAGTGTCTGCATTTGAATTTACCACAAATTTGCTCATAAACTTTTCAACAAACATAAAGAAAACTGCAGTAATCAAATTTGAATTACAACACTGGAATAAATTTCAACAATTGCAGTTCACATTAAGTACATGTAAAATTACAGAGTCAAATAATCATTTATTTCTTGGCATTTGCCTAGCTAAATACCTGGGCTGGAAACAGCATATAGATAGCGTCTGTAAAAATATAGCTAAAGGTACACATCTTATGAGTTATCTTTCTAAATATGTTGATAATAGCTTATTAAAAACTGTTTATTATGGAGTAATCTATTCATACATAGTGTATGGTATTGAGGTATGGAGATTTTGTGCAGACTCCCACTTGAAAAGAATATTCATATTGCAAAAGAGGTGTATAGGAATAATGTACAAGTTAACAAGAAAAGAACCAACAATTAGGAAAGAGGATATTTAATAAAGTTTTGTACTCTATAAATGAACTGTAAAATTTATGACTAAAAGGTATCTATAAATTGTATTTTAATAACTTTATAAATACAAATTGACTTTGTTTACACCAGAGTAATTTGGTTTATGAACTCAATAAACTACTATTACCAACAACAGAATAGTAAGTTAGGTGTAGGCTGTGCTGAAATAATTGCAGTTAAAGGTATGATTAATGTGCTTCATATATTTTAATTATCAGTAGGCAATTATCCATTGCATTTTGCAGTTGTATGCATTAATAATGCTTCACATTTAGTTGTATACTTTCCTATTTTATGAAATATTAATTAATGTTAGTAACAATATGAATGGGATATTTTGTCTTACATTACAATTTCTAGGTTGCAGACTGGTTTATGCATAGATTATTACTACATAATAGATATAATAAAAATGATTATTTTGATATTAAGAGTTACCACATTTACCGAATACAAAATGACCTGAAATGCAAGACGACTCCTTTCTTCAAAACTTAACTCAACACAGGGAAAACATTTTTATTCATAAGCATGAAGGAAATCTCATAAATTTTGAGATTCCTGCCATAATTGACATCATCCAGTTAACAAAGATGAGAGACAGTAGCGCTACTCTTAGTGGAACCAGGCACAACAAGGAGCAACAGTCGACAAATTAACTGAAGATAGGGAGGACGCTCCCTGAAACCAATCTCAAAGTGGAGAATTTTAGTGTTTGAAATTTTGACTCATTGTTAATAGATTCCATTAAGGGACACTTATTTTACCTAATTCAAATTTGCATGGAAATTCATGTTGTGCACAGAGGGAGAGGGAAGAACAGATGCATACTGGTATGTGTGTGGTGGAAGAAATGGATGACAGCAGCACAGCTGCACAACAACAATTGATAAGATTTTCTATTTAGACAATATACCTAATGTAACAAACACATTGTTGTATAAAGTTTTATCTATTTTCAATTTGTGTGGTATTTCATATTGAGAGAGAGAGAGAGAGAGAGAGAGAGAGAGAGAGAGAGAGAGAGAGAGAGAGAGAGAGAGAGAGAGAGAGAGAGAGGAAATCAACAGAGGCAGTGACAGCGCAGCTGCAACAATGATGTTAAATGAGATCTTCTATATACCTTATGTAACCCATTCTTGTAAAATTGTCATCTAATTTGAATTTGCACGAAAAGTTACACTGGGGGCGGTAGAAAGAGGGAAGAACGGAAATGTAACAGTATGTGTGCACTAAGAGAAGGGAAATGTGCAGAGCTAAATCTCTTTCTGTTTAATTATTAGCTCCCAAAATAGCATGCACTCCTCTTCTTTTATTTTAGTCTCAGAGAAAAAACTTTTACCAATGAGAAATGCTTATAATCTCTCTGCCCTGTTAACAGCTAACTTTACAGAACAAAATAAAACTCTCAAAATTTGTCAGATATGTTGTGATCTTGACAGTAAACTTAACCATTCCCATGCCTCGCCATTGCAGAATTTAAAACTTAATTTTTTGTGTATTGGAAAAAATATATCACAAATGCAAGAAAAAAAAAAGAAGAAAAAAGAAAGTCTTGTATTTGGATGAAAATGGTACCTTTAAAGCAATGTTGCACTAAACTACCACATACTCTTCATTATTTGAACAGAGGTCAGAATTAGTGCAGATAAATCAATACATGGCTAATCAAAAATTACTTTTACTAGCCGTTCCCGCTGAAACTAATCAAGCTTCCCTTACCATCTTTGGATGATACTAATGTATTCAATATACTTCATATTGAAATCTGAGTCACTTTGTATGAACTGAGTTTTATTTCATAAATGAATGCTTTATGCAGCATTTTTTAAAGACAATCTTGGTTACAGATTCCAATGAGAATGTCTTCAGTGTATGAGATGAGAGTGCAAAATGAATCCTGTGCAACATATGTGTGTGAACATGTTTTTCACTTAGTTGCTCTATGTTGATGTAAACATTTCCACATGCATCTGAAAAAAAATTGATGTATTCCATTCACATTTCTTACACAGGATTATTTTTATCTACATCATGCTAATCGAGATAAACATTAACAGAATTGGTCTTATTACTTGCTTTTTCGTAAGTAGAAGAGAAATAAGGAAATACACAAGGAATAGTTAAATCTTTTAAAAGCCAGTCACCATATAAAACAAAAACAATTGAAATTCTGTTCTCTTTGCTTGTTAGGAGTAAACAACAAGGGACAAAAAAAAAAAGATATCTTCCCATTTAAGAAAAGTTTAAGTAGCATAAAACTGAAACCAATTACATGGAATATCTTTGTAATGGTTAAGTTTACAACAAAAATGTATATGACATAATCTGTGTGTTTTAACGAGATCTACATTCTTCTGCAGTAAGCTTTTGCCTATCTCTTATGATTTACCAGTTATACAAAAGTTATTCAAAAATCATCCAGAATGAAGAGCTCTTCAGAAGCTACTCCCAGAATATTCAAGATATACATTTTGTTTGTCATAAAAATATATTAAGCATATGGTATTTTAATCAAAATCCTTAGAACCATTCTTGGGAATATCAACATTTTTAAAAAATGTTCCATGTAAAGAGTAGTTGGGGGGGATTTTTCTAAAAATCTTTATGTGTCTACATCCTTGATAGATACCAAGTTTGGTATTTACGTGACATTTCGTTTTTGAGTTATGCTGTCTGTAGCCATGCATGTACACATGCATGCACACACACACACATGGCCATTTTTTTTCTAAAAATACTTTTTTTTGGATTCAGAGGATACTAAAACATGCATTTCCAGTGAAATCTCAGTATCAAATTTTTGGGTGGAATACAATATCTTCTCTATCTATTATATACATGTATATACATGTTAGAGAAAGTAAATATAAAGTTTTTCTCTTAATCACTTTCTATTTTCTGCATTTCTTGCTTTCTTCCTCCTTTACCCTGATTTAGCTGGGATAATACATTTGCATTGCAATTATTAGTTTTCATAAACTAAAGCACCCATTGAACAACAAAATACTCACATTGAAGCATTGGCACGTTAACTGCTTGTTCAGTATAATTCATCATTCCATCTGTGGCCATTAATTGGGTGTAAAGAAACGCCATGAAATGCATTTCACAGGCACAAGGAAATGTCCGGATTTTAATCTCAATGCATTTTTCATACTTTATAAAGCTGGATATGTCAATATATACAACTTACTTAGCAATTTATTGACAGAATGCACATATGTCAAAACCCCATTTTTGCAAAAAGTGAAAATGTTCAAGTTTGTATCTAAGTGCCTCAATTAGTCAGCCAAATGTTTGTTCTACATTATACTTTTTCTTAAATACATGCAGAGAAAAGATAAATTAGGCAATGGCATTAGAGATAGGTAAGCTATCTCCTACTGTCTTTTGATATTTTGGAAGTGCCATGGCCAGAATGTCAGGGCTTATTTTAAAGCAGACTTACCTTGAAAGGCTCCAGCACCATAATTAAGTCTTCAATAACTTTCCATTCTTCTTCTGTTAGAACAACTGCATCCCTGTCAATCCCTTCAATACTTTCCAGGATCATGCCCATTATAGATTTGCGGATCAGTAGTTGCTCCAACATGGTATATGTAGAAGTCCATACACGAGGATAGTCAATTTTGAGTGCATTCTCTTCTAGCTGTTGATGAAGGAAAACAACATTCACATACCAATGATTCACCAAATTTTCTGATGTTGCTAATTGCTTATGACTTAGATTAATGAAAGATGCACAATCAAGTCATAATTAAAACCAAAAAAAAAAAAAAAAAATCCCAAATTAAAAGTGTATAATCCTCTTATATAAGGTATTAAACTTCATAAAATCAAAGATAAAAATAAAGAAAAAAAATAGGACAAATATAATACAATAAATAATTAGATACTAAAGGATTTATATGTTCTTTACAAAACAATTTAATAGCATCACTGCATTTTTTTTAATTTCTCTTTATAGTAAGTAGGGGAACTATTGTAATCCTCCCATTAAAAAAAAAATTGTGAGAGTTAATGGTAAATATATTTTTCGAGACCCCTCCCCCCCCGCCCTTGAACACATAACATTTTCAAAAAAAGATGTGTGCATGGATGCATGCATGGTTTTTTTTGTTTTTTTCTGTAAACAGCGTAACTCAAAAACATAATTATGAATAAATTTCAAATTTGGTATTTTAAGTTCACTATCCTCCATCCTAAACTACCATTAACATGAATAGCTTTTTTGAAATGTTTTATTTTTTGAAACATGGATGTAACAATTTTGATTAAAATATGATATATTAAATATATCTGCTTAACAAATAATATGTATACATTGAATTTCCTGGGAATAGCTTGTGAAATATTCAGTTGGAAGGAAATTTATATAATCTTATGTAATTGCTAAAACATTAAGCAATAGACAAAAACATACTACAGCAAAAAATAAAGATCTCGCTAAAATACATAATTATTTCAAATAACTTTATTTTGTCATATATGCTATTTCCAAAGTATTTGTTATTAATGCTTTCAATTTCTCAATGTCCAATTGCTTCTCGCAATGAAATGGTAAGTATGGAATTCTAAGGATTAGTATACTGTCTAGTTAAAATAATTTGACTACTGCTATTCCCTTTGTATCTACAACAAGATGTGTAATGCAGCTATTTTTGGAAAGGTTTATCTCAATTAAAATAAGGTAGATAGGAAAACAAACCTTTTTAAGGATAAATGCCCATAAGAGAGAGAGGATTGAGGTAGTCATGTGAATGTAACACATCAGACTTTTTAGCTTTTATATATAACGTTTTAGGGCTCTATCTTTTTTTTTTTTTAAAGCCTGTTGTATTAACATTATGACAAATATAATTTACATGCATAAAGAAAATAAATCTGCTGCCCTCATACAACTTTTTCTACTCATTCTCCAATAAACTATTCTTACAAAAGTGAATTATGCTGTCTATATCAATCAAAATAAACATCTGTAGAGTGTAGATATAATGGGCATGAGTAATACAGAAGGCTTAAGAGATAATAAAATCATTTAAAAAGGGTCACCATGTAATCTTTAAAATTTGTTCCCTCTGAATGACCAAGAAGGAAAAAAATATTTAAAGATATTCTCCATTTGAGGAATGTATAAGTTTTTTGAAAATTCACACTAATAACAAGGAATTTCTTGGAAATGGTTAACTCCACAAAAATAAACATAATGAATGTGTGCTTTATTGAGATCTATATTTTGTGTTGTAAACTTTGCCTATCTCCTACTGTTTACCAGGTACTCAAACAGTACTGAGAACAAACAGAAGTTCAGAAGGTATTCTCAAAAAATTAGAGAGCTAAGTTTCATTTGTTCTGAAAATACCTTAAACATATACTATTTTAATCAAAATCATTAGAGCTATTTTTAGGAAAATTAAAATTTTAAAACTTTTTCTATGTAAAGGTAGTTCGAGGTGGAGGGGATTCTTTTAAAAATGATTGCATTGCAACCTGGAAGATGCTGAACCTAAAATACCAAGTTTAATATTAAGTGACCTTAGTTTTTGATTTATGCTGTTCATAGTCTCTCTCTATCTCTCAGTTTTGAATGTTTTAAATCTTTTAACGCTTTTAAGCTGAGGATTTTGTTTTAGCTTCTATTTTAGTTTTTTTATGTTCACTTTTAGACAGTTTAGTTTCATCTCTGGCTTTTATTCCCATCATTTTTCATTGGTTTTTTAATCCACATGATTGTTATTTTATCATTCCTTTTTATGTCTTTTAACCCCTGGTGTTTGATGTCTTTTGTTTTATTGGGGCGCTTATGACCTTAAATGTTAAGCACCCTTAAATACCATTCATCATCATCTTCATCATAATCATCATCTCTCTCTCTCACACACACACACACACACACACACACAAACTTTTTTCCAAAAATACATTATTTAGGTCAAGAAGCCTCAAAACATATATTCTACTGAAATCTGAATATCAAATTTTTGAGTGGAATACAACACTTTCACTACTTAGGTATTATACATATTAGAGAAAATAAAAGGTTAAGGCAAGCCTTATCATGGCATAATTCTATCTGTTTTTTTAGAGCTTTATATTAACATTTATTTTTATACAAGTATTTGTATAAATTGTGTGCAAATTCCACCCAGAATTTTTCTTTGGTGAAATGAAAATTGTAAGGAGGTTCAAAATAATATAGTGTTGCTATTTAGATTTACTTACTTGTTTTGACAGCCTGACAAAATAGGTTTTCCATTGAATATTTTAGGCTATTTTCACGGCCGATCTCGTTGTATATAAAAACTGTATGGTTTGTATGATTCACATTTTAACCTATGACCACAGCACAACAGCCCCGAAAATACAGTTTTTAAATATAGGTTCTCCATTACTAATGATATTACTGTCTCCACCAACCCATTACCATATAAATTTATTATTGAAGCTTTTTCATTTTTCCAGGTTGAAAATGTTACAATTCTATACATGTTCTTGTTGATAAAACATAAAATAAATAAAGCACTTAAGTTAGATGCTCTCTTGCCAATAAGACAGAAGTTTGAAAGTAAACCCCAAAAGGCACATTTGTTTTATTAATAGCTTTTGGTACTGGTAAGAAATTATACCATCCTTTTTCAATAATTATGCCACACAGCATTTCTTTGTATGTTATGCTCATATGTTGTGGCACCAGTTCCGATAAGACCTCAGATTTTAGATTTAATGCCTATTTTCATGTGTATGAATAACTAAAATTAGTTAAATTTTTACTTTTTGTATAAAGGAATGTATGGGAGGGATTTTTAGTGCCTAAAATGCTTATTTTACCATTTGTATAGTTTTATTAATTTTCTTCAAGCAACAAATAAAGATAAAGAGATGAGCTCATGGGATTGATTCTATTCAAAGACTTTGTAATAGTGATAGGACACTTTGGACAAAAATACTTTTTTTTTTTAAAGCAAATAGATTATTTCCTTGTGTAGAAAGACCACATTTGCACCTATAGGCCTCTGTCATCCTTTGGTACTGATTAGTAACAGCAGAAATTCCATTCAAACTGCATTATTTTCCATTGTTTCATGACTCATATCTCACATCTCCTTTATTAATGGTTGATATGCACATATTCACAGGATATTTCCAGTTTTTTTCTTTTGTTTTTTAAAAGTATTGCAGCTAGTTCTTTTAAATTGCTGTTATGATATATTGTGTTTTTAAAACAATGACCAGTGATATTTCTGTAGCGAGTGCATTTGCATTTCCACTGTGATTTATTTATTTTGAGAGTTTTTTCCTCCCTTCAACTTATACTTGACTTTTAAAGGCCTAAAAATTTGAGGTCTAGTTATGAGCTAACATTTACAATAATATACACAATAACATAAAAAAATCTGATGACATGACTTTCTCTATTTGTTCCATATAGAAATTTCTATATCATTTAAGATCAACATTAGCATGATGGTCTTATTTGTTTCTTTGTAAGTAGAAGAGAAATAAATAATACACTAGGCAAAATAATTTAAAAGTGGTTGCTATGTGAAACAATTGAGGTTCAGTTTGCTTTGCATGGCCTGCAGTAAAACAAGAGAGGCGAAACTAAAGGTACTTTCCTGATTGAGAAAAGTTACATAGTTTTAAATTGAAATCAATAAACAAGGAATATCTTGAAAGGGTCCACACTACAAGAAAAACATATATGACATAAATTATGTATTTTAACAAGATCTACATTTTTTGTATAGTAAATTTTTGTCTATCTGTTACAGTTTACCAGTTATGCAAAATTCATTCAGAATTCAGTCTTCAGAGCTATTTCCAGAAAATTCAAGATATACATTTTATTTATGATGCAAATATCTGTAACAGCTATTTTTGAGTAAAATAAACTTTTCAAAAGTTTTTCTCTGTAAAGGGTAATTTGGGGAGAAAGGGTTTTCTTGAAAATCTTTGTGTTGCATCTTTGGAAGATACTTAACTAAATACCAAGTTTGGTATTTAACTGTCATTTCATTTTTGAGTTGTGCTATCCACAGACGCTCACATATAGAACTTTTTCTAAAACTTTTTTTTTTTACTCAGGGGACCTCAAACCACATATTTCCGAAATCTCAACATTGCATTTTTGGGAGGAATACAAAACCTTCTTTAACTACTGTGTACATTGTATATACATATATGCTAGAGATAGTAATATGACCAAACAATACTATGAAGTAATATTTCTGTTGTAAAATAAATTAAGACAAAGATCTGTTTGAAAATAAAATGCACATGAAAAGCATACCAACCCCAGAATTTGATATTGTAGTATGCTTCTTATTTTATTAAAATTATCAATATGTATATGTAAGACTTGAAGCTTTCATGGCGAATGTTATTCATTATGGCTTCACGGGTGATCAGCCGTGTCAGGTGTATAAAATCCAAGCTTTCGACCATTGCACACTCCATGGTCTTCATGCATGCAGTCCCTGATGAAGACCATGGAGTGTACAATGGTCGAAAGCTTGGAGTTTATACACCTGACACGGCTGATCACCCGTGAGGCCATAATGAGTATCAATATGTATTTAATGTAAGCTGCAAGTTCTTTTGCTTGCTCCTTTTTACTTCAGTTTATGAGCCATGAGTTGTAATATACAAAATCCTGCAAATTTTAAATAAAAATATTTTGTCAAATATTTTAAATAAATACTTTTACTTAGGCAAATTTGTTTCTACTTTCTAACTTAAATGAACATGGAAGAAAGAAGTGTTAATTGTCCTTTAACAGGGCTGTCACCCACAGCAATATGTGCCAAATAGATGCATGCACCACTCGAGCAAGTAGCTGTAGGTAGACGGTGGATTTGGGTTTTAGGAAGGAGTGTACATAAGTCAACTGTGAGTAACCAAGAACGCAGCAAAGAAGTCATACACAAAGTTCCAACCTGATTGGGTATGCAAATTTCTATGTAAGGAACAAGAAGATATTGAGTTTTTTTAGTGTACAAAAAGCATTTAATCAAGAAAAAATAGGATTTAACGACACTATTCAGTTTTTCACAAGGAGAAAGACATTTTACAGGGAAAGATAGACTTAAAATTATTACACTCATTACAGAACAAGGTAAGAATATAAATTAAAATTATTAAATTGCAAAGGCTATATTCTGGCTTACATTGTACAAAGGTGCTACATTTTCTTTTTGTTTTCAGTTATTCACTTTGTTTACACTTTATAGGATGTAATGCCTGCTGTTGTCAGTTCTGTTGTGGATAGGGTGAGTTTATTATATGTCAGTTATGAAATATCACTGAACGTTGCAAAGGTTTGTTGTCCTTTCACAAAGGCAGTTAATTTCTATCATCAAACGAAGCAGTTAAATATACTCTAATTACTTTGCCCAGAAATACAATCTGTAGCCTATTCAAGAACTATCTGATGATGTTAAACAGCAGTTACAAATATTATGCAAGGAGTTGTGCATTATTCATTGTGTCTCGACGAAAGTACTAGCATTTCAGATACTGCACATCTTGTGTTATTTGTTTGCAGAGTGGATAATAATCTGAATGTTACAGAAGAAATGCTAAATTTAATTCCACTGCAGAGATCGACCACACAGGTATTCAACAAAGCCTTTGATGAAATAGGGCTGCCCTTAAAAAAATTGGTATCAGTAACAATAGACGGCACACCTGCAATGACGAGAAACAAAGCATTCATAGGGATTTTAAAAAAAGAAATTGGAATCTGAAAAGACAGATCATGAATTCATAATCCTTCATTGCATCATTCATCAATAGGTGTTATGTAACAAGGTTCTTAAGATGCATCTTTATGTGTCTTTTTTGAGATGAGTCTTTATAACTCACTTAATCACTGCTGGTTTAAAGAGTTCCTTACTTCAATTGATTCTAACTTATTAGATATTGCCTTGAATTATAAAGTTCTTTGACTAAGCCACGGAATGTTTCTCTTCAGGTTCTTTGAACTGCAACCATTTATAGCAGTGTTTTATTGAGTAAAAAAAGTGCAGTATTGAAATTTCTGACTCTAATCGAATAAAAAACCTTGCTTTTTAGCTGACATTATGGATCACCTTAATGTCTTAAATTTGAAGTTACAGACAAGAGCAGTTTAATTTAGAATACTGCAGACGCTGTTAACAGTTTCAAGATGAAGTTATTGTTGTGGATATCTCAATTGCCACAACGAAACTTTGTTCATTTCAAACATCTTCAGTCACTGAAAAGTATAGTAATTAACAGTACATTAAAAGATTTCTAAACAGACTTTGAAAGGTAATTAAGCCTCATTTAGAGCTATTCTGTTGCTGTCTTATCAAATATAGACAATGTGCCACCTGCACTGCAACAGGAGGATATTGATATTGTAAATACATTGCTATTAAAGCATGCATTCAAAGATCTGGACGTAACAGCTTTTTACAAATCTTTGAGAACTGTACAACATCCAAATATTCACAGCTTGGCAGCACAAATTATGACAATGGACGTAACAGCTTTTTACAAATCTTTGAGAACTGTACAGCATCCAAATATTCACAGCTTGGCAGCACAAATTATGACAATGATCACCAGCACTTATACATGAGAAGATTTTTTTCTTTGATGAAGCTAACAAAGCCAAGATTATGGGCTAAACTGCCTAATAGAATATTAAATTATTATTTGTTTGTTAACAACTTTGCTAATTGCTAGGATCATATCAGCACCGCTGGTGTGCCAGAATTTCATCCTGCAGGAGTTCTTTTACATGTCAGTAAATTTACTGACAAGGGGCTGTCACTTTTAAGCACATTTAAAAACCATCGGTCTGGGCTGGATTTGAACCTTGAGATCAGAAGGTCAGTGCATAACCAACTGATAAGAATTAGGTGGCTACTAAGGTGGCCTTTTCTAGTAATAATAATAATAATAATAATAATAATAATAATAATAATAATAATAATTTTATTCACCATTTAGATCATGATACATGATATGGGCTTCGTCAATAGAACAATAATTATATACAATATATCATCAGATGAAGTTGGTGGGGAAAAACATCCTACAAGTGACTATGACAATACTGCAACCTGAGAGTTACTGTGCTACAATATTAATTTTATTGCAACCACATTAATTTGTAATTTAGTGTTTTAATAGTAAGTATACAATATGCTGACTTGATGAAGTTACTAGTGAAGACAACAGTATCCATGTTATATTTTTGTTATGAAGAAGCTCAGAGTTTTTGCTGTGTGATAGGATAATTTATTTCATTTATTAAACATATTGATACATAATACTAAATCTTGTCTACCACTGGTCCTTATTCACTCCTACCACCTAGATGTCCTGGGTTCGATCCCAAGCGACTGCATGTGAGATTGGTGGTGGATAAACGGGCGCAGAGTGGAGTTTTCTTCAGGTACTCTGGTTACTCCCGCCATTGTATTCCACTGGTGCTCCATCTTCACACCATGTATCACCAATGTCATCACCTGCGGTGCCACAAATAGTAAAAGTGGACGTTAAACACTATAAAAAAAAACAACAACAACAAAAAAATCACTCCTAAGCACTATTACCAGTACCGGTAGCCAAGCAACATGATGCGATGTGTTGACACTAATGTGCATAGATAGCAAGGTCAATAGTGTCCACCACTGCTCCATGACTACCTCTCTTCACTTTAGCATGCCAACCCGCAAAAGCAGTAACACAGGTCCATGTGTTATGCCTTTGACCTAATAGGTCATATCAGATGATTATAAAATGGGTAAAATGATG
Source organism: Hymenopus coronatus (assembly GCA_030762935.1). NCBI lineage: Eukaryota > Metazoa > Arthropoda > Insecta > Mantodea > Hymenopodidae > Hymenopus > Hymenopus coronatus. The sequence goes on along the minus strand of CM060888.1, from coordinate 100,953,989 downwards.
GTCAATTGTACAAATTATCCATAGTATTTCAGTCACTGGACATTTATATTTCAGGATAAGGAAAACACAAAAAAAAAACTTATCCAAGCAACTCATCCTGAGATTCGAACTTGGAACCACTTGAATGTGAGGCAGACATGCTATCCCCACATTGCAGAGGCAAGCACAAAAGGGCTTCTTTATAAATAATTTTAGTTGTTAATTAAAAACTAAGTAAATGAATCTATGGTAGTATCAGCATCAACCACTAAGCAATAATGAACTTATAATTTTCCCCTTCCATTCACATTATGTTACAGTTATAAAGGGTGTAAGCTGAACCTATGGTCATCCTTTTAAGCTATGAAAGAGCACACTGTTTAGAATATTTTTCCTTCATAAATTTCTTCTTAAAGCTTTCTGTTCTTGAGGTAAATGCTATTTTATTTTGCATAATATTGCAACACACCTAATTCAACAGGTTTACTTTACATTCAACAGCTTAAACTTAAATTCTGCAGCTTCTGTTGCTATGGCAACAGACAAACACTTCTGATATATAAATAAATAGTGAACCACGTATTATTTTAAGATAACCTTAATACAGTCAAACCTTGATAACTCGAACCTCCATTTCTCTGATTTTCAATATGTCGAAGCAAATTTTCTTTCCCAATCGTTTACCTAAAGTTTTCTGTGTTCATTTTTCTCTATAATTTGAATTTGGATAACCCAAATTTCTCAATATCTCAAAGCAAAAAACACATCTCTAGTGCTACTGTAGTCTGAATTAAAAGTTGCGAAGTCTGGAGATACATACTAACTCCAACATCTTTAACTTAACTTCAATCTGTGACGCATAATCACTTTCAATGGCTCATCCTTGTTCAAAGATCAACTGCCAACACATTGTAGCAGTGCTTTTTGCCTCTCTTACAAATTTCTAAACCCTGAACGGCAGTTGTAAAGTGCAGTTGTATACAGTACAATACAGTTTGGTTTTAGTAAGGTTTTGTTTTACTACACAGCGAAGTGTTGAATATGAAATGGAAAAACTAAAGAGAAGCTTGAAGACACTAAGTTTCAGTGCAAAAATTAAAACCATTCATGAAGTAGAAAAATGGGTTAAAAAGAAGGACATCGTACAAGAATATGGTATTCCATCAAGTACCCTTTCTATGATCCTAAAAAATAAAGACAAAATTGTGAAGCCAGTTGAAGAATCTCTCTGTCCATCATAACGGTAAAGACTAAAATCAACAAGCTCTCTGCAACTTGAGGAGTATATGATACAGTGGTTTCAAAATGTGTGAGACAAAAACATTCCTGTATCTGGTGATATTATATGCCAACAAGCTGAAAAATTCACTAAAGATCTTGGAATAAAGTCTTTCCAAGCAAATTCAGGCTGGCTGGAAAAATTTAAAAATCAAAATGGTATGTGCAGAAGGTCCTGTCGGAAGAAGGTGCTGATGTATCCGATATTGCTTGTGACGTGTAATGACAGAACGTTCTACCTACTCTTCTGGAAGGTTATAGATCAGATGACATTTTTACACTGACAAGACAGGGATTTTCTTTAAGTGCTTACTAAATAAAACTCTGGCCTTTAAAGGTGAAAAGTACCAAGGTGGAAAAAGAAGCAACGAAAGAATAACTGTCATTGTAGCAGCTAATATGTCAGGAAACGAGAAACTAAAAACTGTTAGTGATCGGAAAATCTGCCAAACCACATTGTTTTTTATGTGTAAAATCCTTGCCTGACTTGTATGAAAACAACAAAAAGGCATGGATGACAAGCTCGATTTTTGAATCATGGATCCAAAAAATTGACACAAAGTTCAGATGGGAAAAGAGGAATGTGATCATTTTTATCGACAATTGTCGTGTCCACCCCAAAGTCCTTGTTCAAACTCTGAAAGCAGTGAAAATTGTTTACCTGTCTCCCAGTACCACATAAAAAAACCATGGGACAAGGGGTGATAAGAAATTTAAAATATCATTATTGAATGTGAGTCATCTCCAGGATTATCAGAAACTTTGAAATAGATAAACATGCCAATGATTTGAATCTGCTGGATGCCATCCACCTACTGCAAAAAGCATGGGATGACGTAAAATCTGAAACAATAAAAAATCGATTCAGAGAAGCTGGTTCACCAATCATTGCTGTGTTGATGAAGTTGCAGAAAGAGATTCATCAGCTACAGAGGTTGCTGAAGAGAGGACTACTTTCCAGGAGCACTTCAAATGTCAGGAAACCGATTTCGAAACTTACTTCAAAGTGGATTCTGATGTCTTTGTGATGGACCAACGAAGATGAAGACATTGTAGTAATTAATGCAGTATCATATTCTCCCCATTCTAGTAATGAAGAGGGAGATGATGGTAATGAAAATGAGGATGTCACATTGCAACCGACTCTGACATCATGTCATGCATTGAAAGCCTTAGAAGTCATCAGGATGTTTATAGATGGTCAGTCTTCTGTCAGTGAGCCTGTGAGAACTTTGTAGAAAGATGAAACAGAAGTAGATGACCGATTTCTTCAAAATATAAGGTAAGCTAGACCACAGTGTATTTCTTCTCTTTATTACAGTACTGTATATTGTAAATCACAATACTGTAGACTACTGTATTTTCAACTTTCAAATAAAAAGATTTGCTTTGAGACAAAAAATTATGTACAATACGTATAAGCTCTTTATTAGAATTGTACATTAGAGCATAGCACATTTGAAATTTAGTACTCTACTGTATACATGGTGATTTTTTGGAAATACGGTACTGTATAATGGGATATACCTTTCTTTACTAGTATTATTTAATACTGCAAATGTAAAAATAGCAGTTTAAACAAAGTTTTCAGATGTCCCCATAAGTCAAATTTATTTTAATGCCCCCTAGCAATACAAGACATCGAGGTTCAACTGTATCATTCAGAATGTGGAAATGAAGATACATTTACAATAATATACACAAAAGCTTGAGAAACTTAAGTTACATGATTATGCTTCCTTTCTTTCTGATGAATTACAAAACTGTGAATAATGATTAAAGAAGGCAAGAACAGGAAATCAATGAGAACTTCTAATGTTCTCAAAACAGTCCATAGGGATATGCTGATAGTGTGAGTATATCACATTATTGCTTCAGGATCTTCTTTTGCAACATTTTTTTATTGAACTCCTTCAGTAGGAGGCAATACACTTCCTGTATCTAGAACTATTTGGCAAATGCAAATAAATATCCTATGATGTGGTGTTTATCTAATTGGAAATCTTTCTCAGCAAATTCTTGCCTAAGCTGCCACATTGCGATGTGTTTCGAGATAAATGATGATGAAGATTAGAGTTTAAAGCTGTTCAACTACTAGCTCATTAGCACCCTTATCAAACAAATTAAGGCAAAGGCAGAGATAGGGATCAATATAAAGATAAATATTAGCAAAAGTTTGAATAAAATTCAGTGTATATTAAACTAATATCAAAAGTCAGAGTTAGGTTAATTTAAAAAATTATTTTGAAAAACGATATGAAAAATAGTATAAGTATAACCAAATTGTCATTTGAAAGTTACCTTTGATACAAATTAAAAAGCTTATCTACTGCTCAGTTATCGTGTCAGAACCTCTGCAAGCCTGACAAGCAGCTGCAGAGATTCCCAAATATGTGCTACATGAACAAACTCTAGCAACACATGATGGACCAAAAAATCTTTTCTACACATCTGACAGATAGGTGCAGGTTCCTTTTTAAAAAGGTAACATTGAAGTGGCCAATATGTAAGTGAGCTAATAACATCTTCCTTGTGATGAGATATATGAGATGAAGTTATCCAGTTTATTGGAAAGTCCTTCACCACTCTAAGCTTGTTTCAGCAAAGAACTGTCTACTCTTTATGTCAGCACAAAAACACCACTCTATGCACAACAAGACTAACGTCTTCCAATATTACACAAGAAATTAAAGCACTGGCTTCTGTAGATGCTGTCTTTGCTGCCAAATCCACCAGGTCATTCCTTGGCAAGCCAACATGACCAGAAATCCATGCACACTCCACATTAAACCAGAAGCATGCAAAATGTGGAGGACATCTGGGATGTTCTGCACTATAGGGTGTCAGTTGTACAGCTCATAAAGGCTCTGAAGTGCACTAATGAAATCACTCATAATAAAGCAATCACCCAAATATTGACGACGAACATACAGAATGGCTCGTAAATGGCATACAGCTCTGCACTATAAATGGATGTGTTACTATGAAAACCAAATGTACATTGTTTGGTTCCATAAACAAAGGTGCATCCAACACCAATGGTTCATTTACTTCCAATCAGCACATATGCAAATTTGGTCATTGTAATTTCACAAAAATTCTAGTACGGATACTAGACACAGGTATTGTAGACTTCCGGTATGCTTATTTTGAGATCTGCACAATATGTAGTTCATCACCAAGGTGGGTGCTCCCTTTTCCCCTCAGGAAACATGCTAGGCATTTCAATATTGTGCTTGTTAAAAAGCTCTCAGAAACTTGGGTTAAGTGAGATGTTTCTAAAACGTTCATCTGGCTTGGTGAGGAAAAAAGGAGTGAATGTGATGTGATGTGCAGGCATACACTTAATCCCACAGCCGTAATTTGCTAACAGGACATCCTGTTGACATTGTAGAGGGGGTTCTGCCGATTTGGCATAAAGGCTTACAATTGGACTGGTTGGAAAAGCTTCCAAAGCCACATGGATGCCCCAATTATGGATAGTATCTAAATGATGCATTCATAATCTAACTTGGATGGGATCAGTGTGTGATAGGGTTGCAGCAGTAAAAGTGTCCAAAAAAATATAATCTCTCCAAATTTCAGGAGAGTTAGGTTATAACTGTCAAGAAATCAGCAATTAGTTTACCTCTTGCACAAGCTCAAGGTGAGCCCCAAAGAGGATGGTGGGCTCACATCTCCCACCAACAGAAAAAGTGTTGATAGCTGGGAAACTAAGCCTTCTAAATTACTAAGCGAGAAGTCAGATGAAGGCAGATATATACTACAGTTAGTGAATCCAGGAGACAGCAGTTTAATCCTCACAGCAATAGAGTGGATGTCAGACTGTAAAATACACAGTTCACAAATATTTTGTAACTGATGAGCATCAATGCTGCCACCACAGGAACATCCTCTTATGCTGTTAGATTACACCTTACACCATTTTAAAGCTGTCTTGTGGATGAACCTTAATCTCTTGCAAATATATGACCAAAGGACTGTTCTGGTTAAACAATAGTTCAAGCTCTGGTCAATGTATTCTAATTCTGTATATGTCCAGGGTCTTTGTTGTGAGATAAGTTCTAAATTTAGGACATTTCTATTTTGCAGGCATGATGACCAGTTTAGTTTATTCTTAATTAAAATTTAGTTGAGTCGATTTTGTAACACTACATCACTTTTTTATTTCGGAAAACATGTTTCAGAAGCCATGTGCTTCCATTGTCAATTCCTTTGGTCGACTACCGGCATTGCTTGCTGTGGTGGTTGTCTCTGTCCCTGGTGGTGGTTTGATGAACTTCTGGATGAGTAGATCACCTGGCGGGATTTCAAAATTGAAAACCCGGTTCTTGTTTTTCCAAATATATATGTTTTCCCAAACTTTTAATTCTGTCTTCCTTGTGATGTTTTTGAGGATTTTTGGGCTTCTATTTATAGTGTGTTTCTCTTTCCAAAAATGCCAAGGTACTGCAGATTTTTCTTCTTGTTTGAGTTTAATATTTCTGTGGTGTTCTTTTGCCCTGGTTTTTATATTTCTTTTTGTTTGGCCGATGTAGATTTTTTCACAGTCATTACAGCTGAACTGATGTAGTGTTACAAAATCGACTCAACTAAATTTTAATTGTTAAAACACATCACTGTCTCAAAGTTCACCATATATCAGATAGTTTATTCTTCTTCGTGTTGGGCTAACACCTTTTACAGGAAGATGGTTCTGGTCTTACTCACTGTTCTGGCAATGAGGGTTGAATCCTCCTGCTCATCTCCCCCATGGGGGAAGATGTAAAAAAATTTCAGTTTTCAAGAACCCTGAACTGATTGGAAGATGAAAGTCGCTGACCTGAATCCTTTCCAGAAGAGAATCTGCATAGAAATTTTCATGGACTTTTGTTTACCTTCGTTGCTTGGGAGCAGACTTTACACTTTCTTTGAGAAAGTTGGTTCTCTTGTTGCTGGTCTTGAACTTTGTCTCTGGTACATTATATGTAATGAGCTTGCCAGTCTTATTGCCCAACATTGATAGCTTTGTTGGCAAAGATGCTGCAGTGGTGTTTTGCAGTTCCAGATTTAACAGATGCTAATACAGACTTTGAAATTGAAGTTGAAGGCTTTGGAAATGGTTTAACTGAGAGAACCTTTTCTGCAATAATGGCCCTGTTTATATCATTAAACTGAGTAGTGATTTCCTGACCTGGTACCAATTTAGCTGCAACTGAGCTATAGGTACCAGAGGGCTGGTGGATTCGAAGAGTTTCTGAGTTTCCAAGGACTTGGATCTCGTGGATCACTTTTTCCTCTGCAAAAGGGGGACAATCATAGGAACTTGACAGATGTTCACTGTTGCAGTTATCACACGTTGGAGCTAAAGTGCATACTCCATTATGTGAGATGTCGCTACAGTTGATGCAACAGAGTCACTGTTACAGAACTCACTGCTATGGTCAAAGCACAAACATTATTACATGGGCAAGTTTGGATTCATATCTTATCTTAATCCGACTCCAAGGTCTTAATTTGTGGAATAGGCAAGAATTCACCTATTTCTTTGATGTAATACCTTGCTCTTCAAGGGTTTCTTGAATCTCTTCATTTGATAAACACCCAATATGCAGGTGTTTATCACACCATGAGAAGAGTTCAAGGCTTTGTGTAGATTAACTTTTATAGGGTAGCTGGCTAACCTGTCCGCTCTTATTATTCTCAATGGCTGGGATGCGAAATTGCCTCAATCAGGAGTGTGTTATTTGGGATTTAATACAAAACTTTGCTGGTACAGATATTTTATTTAAACCCTTTTGTATTATAAATGGCTAAAATGAAAATGTCCTTCATTCCTCTGTTCTGCTTATGACTACGTAGCAAAGACCACTAGACTTGATATTTCTTTTCTCTTATCTTATGGATTTTTTTATTATCTACCACATAATTTGAATATTTCATTAGCCAGTGCTTCTCACCCACCATGAAGCCCAACAAGGGACACCCTACTGGAATAACAGGGCTACACAGGGAGTATAGCAGGCTCACCATCCCACTCTTCCTAGATTTCAGTAAAATACCTTGTCCTGGCTGATTTAGGTGAAGCAGAAACCAAAGCAGTGTTTTAAACTGCACCTCCTCTCTAGTCACTGGAAAAACAGAAAGCAAGGCTCAAATATGCAACCATCAACCAATCACGATGGATCTCTACATACTATACTTATACGTGGGTGGACATTTAGATTGATTCCCTCACCACAAGGAGTCCATATCGAGGTCAGAGTGACACAATATCCTGAGTGTGCCAAACCTTACTTACCATTGTAGGCCCCCTGGGGGGGGACTATAAATGATTAGCACTTCAAGATATATTAGTAAAATGAGTCATTTTGATAATCTGCTGCTTTGAAAACAAGCCATTAGCAGAATAAACAAATGGCTGAAGTGCATTCCTTTCTGTGTTACAGTGTTGCCATGTTATGTAACTTTTGTGGTTATTGATGTAGATTCAACTGAGATAAATTTTGAAAGCTTGATAACATAAAGACTGCAAATTGTTTTAATTCAAAATGTATTTGATTATGCACAAAATATTTATCTTTTAATTTCCTCTAAGAAATATTTGAAAAAGTATTTAAGCTTCATAAAATCTTCATGTCCTGTTCAAGGATAACAGATCACCTTCCACCCTATATAACAATATGTTCAACCATTAAGCACGGTTTAAAATTGTTCTAATAACTATATACCAAGTGTAACACGCGCCCCCCACCCGCCCGCCCGCCTGCTCGCACGCCACACACAACTTCACAGCATGCTTCACTATTATTAAGAAATAAGTGAAGCTTCCAAGTGATTGCTTCATTACTGCAACAATATTAGTTCTTCACTGTTTTTCCCCAAAAGTTTTTTAATTGCTCAAAATATTTAAAGATTGACACCAACCTGCAACATGTGTTCTTGTATCCTAAGTGCCGTTGCAGCAGTAGTGTTTCTCACTATCATTCCAATGCCAGCTCTGCATTTGCTTAAGATTCCTGCTACATCAGGCTGGTCAAAGCATGCACTAGTACACAGCTGCCAAACACAATGTTTAAAATTATTCAAATGTGATATATATATATATATGTAAAAAAAATCACAGTATTGCACTGCTTAGTCTAAGACTAAAGCAGGAATTATCAAAATATAATATTATATGCATAAAGCTGACTTTTGCACATAAGCAACCCTATCACGGATATACAGAGGTATTTAATAGCGCTAGTGAATGATAAAAAATGTTCAATAATTCTAGTAACATTCATTTTCAGCTTATATGTTTATAGGGGAATAAGAATTACAATAAATATAATCCTGATTATGGACTGTTATTAAAATACAATTGTAATTTTATAAAGAATTTTAAAATTATTTATAGCTCTATAATATGCACATATCACTCATCATTCTCATTATTAAGATGAGATAAGTTATAATAAAGTAGGAATTAATATCTCTCTCATTTCTATATCAACCACATAATGAGAATACTTGTGCATCACTAAGTATACTGAGGGTAATTTTTACAATGCCTCCCCTATTGAGTAAGCCAGGCAGTAAAATTTTGCACTCCTAGATAACCATGGTTAGCAATGTTTACCAGTTCATGAAAATGAAAGCTGAATTAGGAAATACCCCAAACGCAGGATTCTTCATTTAAAGCCTAACAGGCACATGGCATTTTGCCTGAGCGCAATTGGGTTTGCTCCTACAGAAACTCTACGCATAAAGCATATATAACACTCTTACCTTATACAAGATGTTGGAAATGAGGTCCCCTCTTGGCTAAACAAGCATTATATCAGGAGAACACATTCTGATTCACACGATTAAGTTGAGCCACGTAATGTTTCTTGATTTAATTTCTAATATGTTGTTTTAGTTCTTCCAATGTATGAGGATTTGTCTCATAAACTTTGTCTTTCAGGTTACCCCACAAGTAAAAATCACACACTGTTAGATCAGGGGAGCAAGAGGGCCATTCACCAGCACTAATCACACTATCTTCAAACCTTTCCCTAATTTTAATTAAGGGCTCCTTTGTTGTATGAAACCACCCATATTATTTCTCTTCTTCTGTCAGTACATGATAAAATGGGGTCAAAATGTCACTTCAGTACCTCTCTGCATTTACAGTCTGCTCGTAAAATATTGAACCAATTATGCATCTAGCGCTAGCAGCACACCAAACTCCAACTTTCCCAGGGATTTCTTGAACATGTGGATTTTCAGAGGTCCAGTACCGACTTTTATGAGTGTTGACATAACTATTTAGGTGGAACCACACCTTGTCGAAAAGAACAGAAGCTGTGGATCAATTAAACTGTCATACACTGATGAAAGACACCATTCACAATAATGCATTCGTGATACTGGGTAAGGTGGCCCAGTGAATGGACACTTGTACACTTATAAGGTTTTAGTTTTAATAATTTAGTTGCTCTTTGTGCAGAAGACTCTGAAATTCCCACTGTTGTGCTAATTTTGGGTTGGATTTTGTTGGTGAATGTTCAAGACTTGCGCCTATGTCGTCTAACTTTTCCTCTGTTAATACTGTATGTTTAAGCTTTTGGTTTTTATTTGCCACAGAACCAGTGATTGAAATTTCTGCACAATCTTGTGAATTGTAAATCTGGAAGTAGGTCCTGCACCATGGAACTTTTGAATATATTCTGTACAAATACAGCTTGGTGATTCCCATTTGTAATAACTTTTACACACAAAAATGTGTTGCTCTAGAGTCAATTGCCTGTTATGTTGGTGGCCAGTACAATACTGCCAATGCCGAGTGCACACAAAGGCACTCAGTAGTGGATGAATCCAGCAAGGTCTCAGGAGAGGCAAAATGCTGTGTGCTTCAGTTAGATTTTTAATGAAGAACCCTGTATTATAAGAGTAGTCAAAATAAGGTAACATAGGCAGTCAGTGTTCCCTTACAAAGCATAAACTGCAATGTTACAGCTTGGACAAACTTAACAGAACCATGGTTCTAAGACAATAAATTAATTTTACATTACTAAAAATGTAGACCAATGTTAAAAAAAGTTCACACATGGCTCAAACAATCCATCATTTTTATGGGAGTATTTTAACACTTGCAACATAACTTTGGCTCCAGGTTTCCACTGGAGAAAAAAAAAAAAAAAAAAATAAACAAAAAACAGCAGATGGATATTATGGAGCATGGAAATATCCAGGAGAAAAGAACTGCTTGCTTAAGAGCCATGAAAAAATACAGAGAAGAAGATCAACCCATCATCTTCATGGATGATTGTGCTACAAGTAGGAAGTGAAGATGGTTTCATTGAAAATGTATATTTATACCCCACAAAAATGAAGAAAAGTGGTGATTACTGTTATGAAAAGATTTATGCAGATTATGAGGTGGATAAAAGAATGACTTATTCCTAGCCTTGATCCTCACAGTATCCGTGTCAGTAATTGACATGCACCATATCTTAATGCATTGCTTAATCATTTTCTAAATTTCAAAAAATATAAATCTGAAATGGTATCCTGGCTTACTAACTGTATGTCTGAGCAACAACTTCAAGAAATTAGCAACTTAAATAATTAATCAAACCAAAGTTACATATATTGATAAAAAATGTTAAATCCAAAGACATTATATACAAATGCAATTTTAGTGGATAAAAACCACACAGTCATATACGTTAACCCATTACCCACAGCTAAATCCCATAGATAATATGGGGCCTAGTGAAAAATTAGAATGACGAAAGCAAAGTCAAGTTTTGTATGTGGGATGTTGAAAATTTGCATCAGTCACCTAAGATAATTGGAAATGGTACTGTGAAAAGCACAGATAGAAAAGGAATATTTTGAAAAGGACGATTTCTTATATCATATAAAATTAGTGATTCATTCAGATGGTACAGTGATTGATGAAAGTATAACAGATGCAGAAAGTGATGAGGAATCATAGGTTGATATATTAGCCTCCTTGCATGAGTTAAACCATCACAAGTGAATCCATTATAATATCTGTAATTAAACCAGACAAAGAACAAACCAAAGAAGCTACAAAACACCAACCAATATGTTTGTTAAATGTAGAGGAGAAAAGTCTTGGAAAAGCTGTTAATTGACATGATTCTGCACCAGAACCATGCAAATAATTTAATATGTGGAAATCAATATGGATTCACATCACAAAAAGAAACTGTTGACACAGTTTTGACAGCATTTCATTAAGAAAAATCTACAGAAGAAGAATTGTATTCCTGTCAGGATATCCATGGAGCATTCTGGTGGCCCAGAATTCTGCTTAATCCAAAAACTTGGATGCCCTAAAAAGATGTACAGATTGGCCAAAAGCTACATCACTAACAGGTTTGCAGTTCTACAGACAAATACTTGAAAAATTAAAAAAACAGTGAACAAAGGCTCATGTTGTGGGCCAGGCTTTTGGAACATAATGTACAATTCACTATTCAGACTAATTTTCATCATTCCAAAATTTATGCTTTTGCAGATGACCCTTAACTTATAACTCACAAAATAAAGATACACAATTAAATTCTTATTATATTGGGAATCTGAATTGTCTTCAGGATTTAATGTTTAATAAGGCTTTGCATTTCTCATGCTGATCAATTAGAATACGAACAAAAGCAGACAAAGAAAAAAGATACTTTTGATCATAACATGATTTGCAGCACCATAGCTATACACTCAAGAGTACACAGCTTTCATCACAACTGACTTTTGAAATGAAAGCCTCCATAAAATATATACTCTGCAATGACAGATACAATTAATTCCTGCCAAAAATATACTATTTGAATTGAGACACAAGCTTGCAGACTGTAACATCCTCTGACTGCATAATCAATGATGTAAAAACCATAATAAAGGATAAGAATACCTGCAAACTGTGAACCAAGCATGGCACAAGTGTAAGTCCTCTGCTGGACAATGCTGTAAGCACTTCATGTTTAGTTGTGGCAATCACAACAGCTGTCACATGTTCAGGTTTTATATTCCACTCTAGAAAGAGATTTTCAAATACCATGTTCCACTGTTTCATGTCCATTTCACAAGCACAGTGAATAGTACTTAGAACTTTGGTTTCTAGCATTGCATCTGATAAACTGTGCTGGTAATGGACCATCACTGTGATAAACATTTCTCCATTTGCTGAAATCCATTCCTCTACCGACAAGCCAATCTCACCTGAAATTAAAGTGACAAAAAATGTTAATGAAAATTAATAGTGGTACCTGATATTACCATCCTGAATCACAAGCCAGAGATAGATTTGGGCAAAGTAAAATCTTGAAATCCAAACAATTCTTAATGGGGAACAAAACACAAACATCATATAATATTGTATTTGTATTGTTCTCTGTTCCCGAAAAGCTTCCAAGTAAGTGAATTTTCAGTGATGTAGTGTTACCATTTACCAACTCACTTATTAATTACTACGCATACCAGTTACTAGCTTCTATTCCCTCAAATTAGTGGACAAAAATCATGTTACCCCCTAAAGGATTAATCCCTGTAAAATACAGTGGATGCACTATTATTGCTCCGTAAGGTAAACAAAATCTGTCACCATCATCAGTGTTGGAAGGAGTTTTGGGATTACAAGGCAATCACTGCCACAAGCAGTAATAAGTTTTCCTTTATTGTTCTGATGGCAACTTAAGTTTAAGAATAGAGTACTTGTGGTATAGAACTCATTTTCATAATTCCCCAAATAAAGACAAACCTTCCTAAGAGTAGAATTTTGAGAAAGAAATAAACCTTTTTGCCTAATGCTGGAGTTTGTTTAAGCTCCTTTCATTTTAAGGCCACAGATTATAAAAAATTTGATGTGTTCCATTCACTGACTTTCTCTACATCTCTACTATAAATTATTACTAAAAAGCTTATTTGTCTATTTATTTCATTTTAATCAAGAAAAAAATAGCATAAATGATTTTATTACTTGCTTCCTTGTAAGTAGAAGGGCAATAAGGGAGCACCATAGGTTCAAGTGATCGTCAAAAGCTAATGGCTAAGTGACTGAAGTTTCTTTACTTGTATGGACAGGAGTTGACAAATCCCATGAGAAAATTATAAGTATTTTAATGCGGAAACCAATAACAAGGAATATCCAAAAAATGATCATTTCCACAAAAAAATGTATATAACATAAATTGTGATCTACATTCTCTCTTCAGTAAGTTTTTGTCTATCTCTTATGGTTTACCAGTTATACAAAATTCCTCAAAATTTATTCTGAATAAAGAGGTTATTCCGAGAAAATGCAAATATATATTTGTCATGTAATATCTTTAATATACAATATTTTAACCAAAGTCATTAAGAGACATTTTTGAGAGAATAAAATTTTCGAAAATTGTTCCATATGAAGGGTAGGGGGATTTTCTTGAAAATCTTTGTGTCGCATCCTTGGAAGATACTGAACTTAAATATCAAGTTTGGTATTTAATGGATTTTTCGTTTTGACAGACACGCACGCACACATAGAAATACTGTCTGATAAACTGATAGACTGAACCACACAGAGACATTTTTCTAAAATTTTTTTTTGGATTCAGGGGGTCTCAAAACATATATTTCGGGTGAAATATTGATACTGAATTTTTGGGTGCAATACAATACCTTCTCTATATGCTCTGTACTTAGTATAAATGTATTTGACATAAATTGGGTGTTCACAAAGATGTACCTTTTTTGTGCAGTAAGATTTTGTCTATCTCTTATGGTTTACCAGTTATGCAAAATTCATTCTGCATGAAGAGGTCTTCAGGAACTATTTCCAAAAAATTCAAGATATACATTTTATTGTGATGTAAATATCTATATTATACGATAATTTAATCAAAATTGTTAGAGCCATTTTTGAGAAAATCAAAATTTTTAAAAATGTTTTCATGTAATGGGTTGTTTGGGGTGGGGGAAGGGGGATTTTCTTTAAAATATTTGTGTCGCATCCTTGGACCAAATTAAACTTAAATACCAAGTTTCATGTTCAACAGTCGTTTTGTTTTTGAGCTATGCTGTCCACAGACACAAACAGCCGTTTTTCTAAAAATGCTTTTTTTTTTGGCGTCAGGGGACCTCAAAACATATATTTACAGTGAAATCTTGGTACTGAATTTTTAGTGGAATGCAATACCTTCTCTATATATTATGTACTTAGTACGTATGAAGAAAGTAATGAGGTTCATTCACATGATATTCTCTAGCTGTTCGGTAAACAAACCTTTTATTCAAAACATTAATCTGCTAATCAGAATAAACTTCAGCAGAAATAGTCTTATTACTAGCTTCCTTGCAAGCAGAAGGGAAATATGAAAATGCACGGACTAAAGCTTGTCCTATAAAAGCTGGTCGCTATGTGAAATAACTGAAATTCCAATCTCTTTGCTTGCTAGGAATAAACATATGAGAAGAAAGATGTCTTCCCATTTGAGAAAAGTTTAAGTGGTTAAACTTGAAACCAATCATCCAAATATCTCAAAAATGGTCAACTCTACAAAAAAAGAAAAAGAAAAAGAAAAAGAAAAAAAAAATGTATATTACATAAATTATGTGTTTTAACAAGATCTATATTTTTTGTGCAGTAATTTTTTGTCTATCTCTTATGTTTTAGAGCTTATGCAAAATTCATCCAGAATAGAAGTCTTCAAAAGCTATTCCCAGAAAATTCAAGATATACGTTTTATTTTTGATGTAAATATCTTTAATATACTGTATTTTAATCAAAATCGTTTCAGCCAGTTTTGAGAAAAACAATATTTTCAAAAATGTTTCTATGTAAAGGGTAGCTTGTGGTGAGGGGGTTTACTTGAAAACCTTTATGCCACATTACCAATCACAAATATCAAGTTGGAGTTGTGTTGAGTCACACTTATTTACACTTAAAAATCTCCACTTAATATGTTAAAAAATGTTTCAGTGTATTTTAACATATTAAGTGGAGATGTTTAAGTGTAAATAAGTGTGACTCAATACAACTCCAACATGAAGAATACTTCACTGTTAATAGTGCTTCTGTTTATAGTAGTTAACATAAATATCAAGTTTGGTATTAAAATTTTTACATTTTTGAGCTATTTTGTTCCACACATATGCATGCACACACAGACCTTTTTCTAAAAATGCCCTTTTTGCACTCAGGGAACTTTAAAACATATATTTCTGATAAAATCTCAACATCAAATTTTTGGTTGGACTATACCTTCTCTAGCTGCTATGTACATTCTATGTACCCATGTGGCAGAGAAAGTAAAAAGAAAGCTAAATTCACATTTAAAAAAATTGAGGGAAATGAGATTTTTAATTTCCTTAGCATGCATGTGCAATGCACATAGTATATAGAAAAACATTGCATTCCACCAAAAAGCTTGATATTAAGATATCCCCAGAAATACATGTTTTAAGGCTCTCTGAATAAAAAACAAGTCTTTTTTGAAAAAGATGTGTCCGTGGATAGCATAACTTAAAAAAAAATGGTTAAATGCCAATCTTGGTATTAAGTTCAATATCTTTAAAGGATGCGAAACAAAGATTTTCGAGAAAAATCCTCCACCCCAAACTATCCTTTATATGGAACATATTTTGAAAATCTTTATTTTCTAAAAAATGGCTCTAACAATTTTTATTAAAGAACCATGTATTTAAGATATTGTCATACCAAACAAAATGTATATCTCAAATTTTCTGGTAATAGCTTCTGAAGATCTCCACACTTTGGATGACTTTTATATAACTGGTAAACCATAAGAGATACACAAACTTTATTACATTGTAATGGGTTTCAATTTTTATCTACTTAATTTCCTCAAATAGGAAGTCATCTTTCATTTCATCTCTCTTTTCTTTTGCTCCTGGACATGCAAAGAGAACTGAAGTTCAAATGTTTCAAATAGGGATCAGCTTTTAAAAGATTTGACTATCCCATATTCCCTTATACATAAAAGGAGGTAAGAAATAAAACAGTTTCAGCTAATGTTTAGCTCGATTAGCATTATGTAGATAAAAAAGAATCTTTTGTACAAATAATTGGTCCTCAGAATAGCTACAGAAAGTCAAATGAATGGAACATATCAGGTTTTTTAGTTTAATGCACATTTTTGGTAAAAAAAAACTAATTATTTACCTTGACTAAAGAACGGATTTCTGGGTTGTTTGTTAAAACCCAAGTCTTCATTATGTTTTAAAAAATACTTGAAATTTGTTTGGGAACTACAGCCTTAGTTTTTCTTCAAAATATGGGGATAATTCATGTTTAGCTTTAGAAACCCCTTGGTTACTCATCTACTTAGGGCGCTCATCACTGACACCTTGTGGTTTATGGCTGTGTTTCCGGGTTAGAGTGGGAATATTGTTACAAACTTACCTTAATAATTGGTCAAATACAGTTGCTGATGCTCTACAAAGCACACATCCCTGTCAATTGGTCATGATACACTTGAACATATACTCTGGTAAGTAAGTGAAAATTCAACACAAGGAAAATACCTGACAACAACAATCCTATTCAGATGCCTAATATACCAGTTTCATCAAATACTCAATATGAACTTGCCATAAAATAATAAGCCCTTCCCCCCCAAAAAAAAGGGCAACGATGTATAATTTACATAGTAAGCAGGGAAGGTAAAATGTTGATATTGAGATTTCACCAGAAATACTTGTTATGACAACCCCTTAAAACTCTTTTTAGAAAAAGGCCCATATGTGTGAACAGCACAATTTAAAAACAAAAAGTTGTTAAATATCAAAGTTGATATTTATGATCAGTTTCTTCCAAGGATGTGATACAAAGATTCTTAACAAAAATCCCCTGTACCACAAACTACCCTTTACATATACAATTTTTTGTAATATTCTATTTTCTCAAAAAAGGCTCTAAATTAATTACTATATGTTAAAGATATTTAAGTGGCAAATAAAATGTATTTCTTTAATTTCCCAGAAACAGCCTGATAGCTGTAATTCAGAAGTAATTTTATTTAATCTTTCATATTTGTTAAACTGATAGAAAGTATCGCACAACACAACAAATATATTTCTCTTTTTTATGACAGAACTCATTTCCAATATGTCCATTACTGTTTTCCTCTTATAAAGATCGTTTAATATTTAATTGTTTATTGTGATTGGAAATCCCATAGATTTTTAAAACCAGTATACAGCATCCTGTTTTTAAAACTTTGACTATGACTATTCCCTTTCATCTAGGATTAAAAGTGTAATGTAGGTGGTATTTCTGCAAAGATTTACTTCAGTTAAAATGAGCCAAATAAAAAAATACACTTCCATAAAAACAGTTTGTCTACACACTTATAAAAGATAGAAAAGCAAGTCATGTAAATGAATCACATTAGATTTTTGCTTTCTCAACCATGTATGTACAATGTACATAGTAAGTAGAGAAGGTATTCTATTCCACCCAAAATTTAGATACAGAGATTTCACCAGAAATATTTTTTGGGACCCCCTGAATTAAAAATAAAACTAAAACCATTATAGAAAAAAGATTGGTCTCTGTTTCTATGCTCAATATAACTCAAAAACAAAATCTTGGTTAAAACCAAAATTGGTATATAAGTTCAGTATCTTCCAAGGATGCAAAACAAAAGATTTTCAGTAAAATTCCCCTACCCTCAATAATATAATAATTCTTTATATTAAATAGTTTTTGAAAATTTTTATTTTCTCCAAAATGGTTCTAACATTTTTACTTTCTCTATACATACTATGTATATAGTGTATAGAGAAGGTATTGCACTCCACACAACAATTTGATACCAAGATTTCAACAGAAATATACGTTTTAGGGTCCCCTGTATCCAAAAAAAGTATTTTCAGAAAAAGGTCTGTGTGTGTATGTGTGTGTGGTGTGTGTCCGAGTGTCAGTGAACACAATAACTCAAAAACGAAAAGTGGGTAAAATATCAAACTTGGTATTTAAGTTCAGTATCTTCCAGGGATGCGACAAAGATTTTGAGAAAACTCTCCTCACCCAAACTACCCTTTAAATGGAACTTTTTTCAAAAATTTTGATTTTCCTAAAAATGGCTCTAAAGATTTTGATTAAAAACCTGACAAATAAAATTGATATCTTGAATTTTCTGGTAATAACCTCTGAAGACTACTTTATTCTGGATGAATTTTATGGAATTTTGCATAACTGCTAAACAGTAAGAGATGGACAAAAATTTAGTACAAAAAATGTTGAGCACGTTAAAACACACAATTTATGTTATATACATTTTTTTTGAGGAGCTGACTGTTTTTTTAGATATTCCTTGTTTTTGGTTTCACATTTAAAAAACTTACACTTTTCTCATATAGGAATTCGTCAATTCCTATCCATACAAACAAAAGAACTTCAATCACATAGCAACCAGCTTTTGACTATCACTTTAACTTATGGTGCTACCTTATTTCGCTTCTACTTACAAGGAAACAATAAGACTATTTTGCGATTAGCAAGAAGTAAATAGCAGCATAAGCTTTCTAGCAATAATTTGTAGCAGGGATGTAGAGAAAGTCATGTGAATTGAACACATCAGATTTTTACTTTCTCTACACGTAATATGTACATAGTGTATAGAGAAGATATTGTAATGCACCAAAAAATTTGATACCGAGATTTCACCAGAAATACATGTTTTGAGACCCCTGAATAAAAAAAATGTGCATTTGCATGTGTGTGTGTGTGGGTATGTGTGGAGGTGGGTGTGTGTGCGTCTGTGGACAGCATAGCTCAAAAACAAAAAGTCTGTTAAAAACCAAACTTTGCATTTAGGTTTGATATCTTCCAAGGATGGGACATGAAGATTTTCAAGAAAATCCTCCCACGCCCAACTACCCTTTATATGGAACTTTTTTTTCGAAAACTTGGATTTTCTCAAAAATAGCTGTAATGATTTTGATTAAAATATTCTTTATTAAATATATTTACATGAAAAATAAAATGTATATCTTGAATTTTCTGGGAATGGCCTCTGAAGACTACTTTATTCTGGATAAATTTTACGGAATTTTGCATAACTCTTAAATTGCAAGAGATTGGCAAAAACTTACCACACAAAAAATGTAGAGCATGATAAAACACACAATTTATGTTATATACATTTTTTTTTTGGAGTTGATTGTTTTTGAGATATTCCTTGTTATTGGTTTCAGCTTTGAAAAACTTATACTTTTCTCATTTGTCAACTCCTGTCCATACAAACAAAATAACTTCAATCACATAGCAACCAGCTTTTGACTATCACTTTAACCTATGGTACTCCCTTATTTCGCTTCTACTTACAAGGAAGCAAGTAATAAGACTATCTCTGCTAATTTTTTCTCGATTAGCATCAAGTAAATAGAAGCATAAGCTTTTTAATAACATTTTTTTTTTGCAGAGATGTAGAGAAAGTCATGTGAATGGAACCCATTGGATTTTTATTAAAGTGTCATATGATTGAGATATTTTTCTATCAACAAAATGTATATCTTGAATTTTCTGGGAATACCATCTAAAAACCTCTTCATTCTGAAAAAATTTTGTATAACTGTTCTTGTTATTGGTTTCAATTTTAAACACCTTAAAACTTTTCTCAAACTGGAAGTCTCCTTTTATTCTATCTCTTTTGTTTTACTTTTGGGCAAATAAAGTGAACTGAATTCAATTGTTTCATACAGCAACCTGCTTTTAAAAGATCTGACTTGCTTTAGCTTTGTGTATTGCCTTATTTCTCTTCTACTTACAAGTAAGTAATAAGGCAATGTTTGTTAATGTTTATCTTGATTAGCAAGATGTAGAGAAAAGAATAATCTTTTCTAAGAATAGTTTGTTTGCAGAACAGGTAGAGAGTCATGTGAATGTAACAAATCAGATTTTTTTTCATTCTCGACAGTAAGTGAATAAAGTAATACTCAAATGAGCCTGGGACCATTAGAGATTAAAGCTTAAAGCTACTGGTTCAAATCCCGGCTATGACATGCAAGTAAGTTGAGAAATTTAATGTCATGCAGGCATGTTGCCATAGTAGCTCAGTAGTATAGCAACTGGCTAGAGACCGGGAGATCTGTGGATCTGGCATGGTATTGAATTTTTCAATCTGGCTCTACCTATCCAAAGCATAAAGCTACTTAACATCCATCTTGTATTAATAGGGAAAAGCTCTGAAAATCTTTTCCTGAATACATTAGAAACAGTGATAAATAGTTATACGAATTTATCAGAGCATGTTCTAGTGTTATGTTATATCAGATACCACTAAAACAAAACAAAAGAAAGAAAAAATGTAGATGGTAATAAGGGCAAAGCACATTTCAAAATTTGAATGGTATTGAAGTAGTGTTTGTTGGATTGAAATTAATTAAATATAAAATTGACTTTTTTTATGTTTAAAATATGCAATAATTTTCACAATCAGCAGAATTCAAATATAAAAATCTGATGTGTTCCATTCACATGACTTTCTCTACATCTCTGTAACAAATTATTGTTAAAAAGCTTATGCTTCTATTTACTTCATGCTCATCGAGAAAAAATTAGCAGAAATAGTCTTATAACTTGCTTCCTTGTAAGTAGAAGCGAAATAAGGGAGTACCATAGGTTAAAGTGATAGTCAAAAGATGGTTGCTATGTGACTGAAGTTCTTTTGTTTCTAGGACACGAATTAAATCCCTGTATGAGGAAAGTAAGTTTTTCAAAGCTGAAACCAAAAACAAGGAATATCTAAAAAACGAACAACTCCATGAAAAGAAATATATAACATAAAGTGTGTGATTTTAACGTGCTCTACATTTTTTGTGTGGTATGTTTTTGGGTAATGTTGCGTTTAAGAGTCGGTTGGCTGCATAACGTCAGGCAGCCAACCTTTGCATCTGAAAGGTGCAATGTTCAGCATAATGGACCATATATAGTTGGTATTGTGAAAAGGAGGGAAGGTAGCGTAGTCATATGGTAGTGTGGAAAACATGAAATTTGCAATTAACAGTATATGCCTTAGGAAGCGTAACCATAGCAAGGTGGGGAAACACAGAAATATATACAATGAGGCGTGCATTCATAGGAAGATGTGGGAAACGCTGAAATATGCAATTATATGTGTCAAGGGGTTCATTTACTGTTCTTCTGAATATCTCCTACTGTTCTCCACCTCTTTCATATTCTCTTCAATGACAAAACACCCTTTTTAAGGCTACCAATGACATAACTAAAGTGCAAATAGATCTGGTTGGGCTGACAGTTATTCTTACAACTACTAGTACTACTACTACTACTACTACTACTAATAATAATAATAATAATAATAATAATAATAACAATAACATATAATTTATATTTACTACTAATGCTCCAGTTTTCATTAAAAAGAAACAAGGCAATCGATAACTTCTTATTTAACAGTAGCTTTGTGTATTAAATTTCTCCATTTAACCCAAAATATTACTTGATCAAACGTAATAAGAGTACCGCAATTGCAGTGTGACATATATGGGGTTATCTTTATGTTTTGATGAAATTGCCTTTAGCTAGCTCATGTACCGCATAACCTCAAATAATTAACATCTGCAATAAGTAGGATTAATGGTGTATGATAGATGCCGTCGTCTGCTAGAATTGCCACGCCCGACGTACCATTTAGCAATATATAACCGTGCTACTACTGCCATTTTACGACTATTAACTGGTTGCATTCCTTTGGCACTATGTGCTCAGTTCTACAGCGGGTTTTCAATTTCTAAAGTTGGTATGGTTTTGCGGCATTGTGCGGCCAACTGACCCTTAAACAGCAACATTACCAGTTTTTGTCCATCTCTTACGGTTTAGCAGTTATGCAAAATTCCGTAAAATTCATCCAGAATAAAGTAGTCTTCAGAGGCTATTCCTAGAAAATTCAAGATATATATTTTATTTGTCAGGGAAATATTGTAATATATATTTTAATCAAAATTGTTAGAGCCATTTTTAAAAAAATCAAACATTTCGAAAAAAATTCCATGTAAAGGGTAGTTAAGGGTGGGGGAAAATCTTTGTGTTGCATCCTTGGAAGATACGAAACTTAAATACCAAGTTTGGTATTCAATGGTCTTTTCGTTTTTGAGCTATGCTGTCTACAGACACACACACACAGACAGACAGAAAGACAGACACACGCACACAATCACAGACCTTTTTATGTTTTATAAAAATGTTTTTTTTTGTATTCAGGGGGTCCTAAAACATGCATTTCCAGTGAAATCTCGGTATCAAATTTTTGGGTGGAATACAATTCTTCCTCTATACACTATGTATATAGTACATGTAGAGAAAGTAAAATGATACACTTGGCTAAATTATTTGAATTATCTGTCAAATAGTTAACAGGTTAGCTAAAACCTGATTTAACATATCATGTACAGCTCAAATCTTAAAGAGAAAACAAAGGTGTTAGGTTAGTTACTTTCACCTATGATATAGGTGAATAGCTTGATTATGGTTATTTTCTAATAATCCATGATGAATTCATGTAATAGTATTTCCAGAAGCTAAAAAAAAGTGCTAAGTAATGGGACTTTTGTTTTGTTTGGTTCCAGTATCAAGCAAGGCTTGGGAGACATAGAACATGTCATACAGAAAACAAACTTTATAAATTCATATCACATAACCATTTTGACCTCCACTGCTAGATATTTAACTACTATGAATGCATGCATTGTTTACTATAATTACCATATTACACAGTTACTCATCAATATTCCAAAAAACAGTAAACAGTGATTTTAATATCATGCAAGAACAAAGCTAGTAGGATGAAAAAACACGCAATCCTACTGGCCAAAACACCAAACAAGTATAAAATTAATTTAAGAAATTCCAACTAACAATATGTGCAATACATTAAAATCAATACAATGACACATTACATTTCTCTTATGGCAGAGAACATTTTAATGATCATCCATAAACTCTTATATAATAATAGGCCTGCTACATAGATAGTTTATAAGAGCAGACTTGTATAACATTATTTAATATATATCAAATTTTTATGTTACTGTATCAGCATCATCTAATTACAATCATTATATTTAATTTCACGAACGAGCAATTAACGATATTTGAAACACCCAAATATCAACAACATATATTTAAGATTTGGCAAAAATCCCACATTAATTGACATTAAAATATATGAAGTAAAACACATTAAAAGCAAAAACAAATTTTGTAAAACACCTATAAAAAGTAAACTACTAAAACAGGCTTATTCTAGTATTAAGGAGTATTTGGAGCATGTGTCAATTTTTTACTCCAGACATTAGCATAGTGATATTGATTATTGATAGATGTACACATTAGGATAAAAGTTTATTATGACTGCAGAATATATTTAAAAAATCATTGGAACATGCTGAACCAAAGTTTAGTATTTAACAGACAAACCTTTTTCCAAAATGTTTCTATAATTTTTTTTACATTTATGCAATGGACCTATAAACATGTATTTCTGGTGATATCAGGGTATCAAATTTCAGGTGGAATACTATACCTCCTGTATCTATTATGTAAAGTGCACATTGGTACAGAAAGTAAAAATATTCCCAGCTATTCTTTGTGCTTAGAGCCATCTCTGTCAGTTAACTTAGGGCCTGCCAATGTTGGCAAAACATAGACAGCAAAAGCAATGTTCCAATGATACCTTGGGTGGGATGCATGTAATGCATGTTGTATATGAGGAACAGAAGTGATAAAAGTAAAAAACGTTTATGATAATAAATGCAATAAAATATGTAATGTATAAGTAAATGAGTGTTATTAGTGTATATTCATCACATTTTGACAAAATACTGCTGCAGCTGTACATGTGTTATGCATATAGCGATTTCAACATCACCCTATTTTGAGAGTGGCTATTCCTGGCTAATGAGACGAACATGCGAGTTTTGAATGTTGATTTTGTACGGTTAAGTGTTTCCCAATGGTATGATATGATATTATGACCAATAATTATCGAGAATTTGATCATGTAATGCACTCATACACTCTTATTTTGGCCACTTTAGGTGGTTAACAGCAGTTCAGAAACAAGATAGGTGTACAATTATGTCTGGATTGTCATTGTATGCTAATTATTTTAATTATGTTGAGTTTTGCGTACATAGTAAAGTAAATGTTAAAAAGTAAATAGCACTCATTGGGAAGACTACATGCATTTTTAAAGCAACTGTGATTTTGGATCTGTCAAATTATTTGAGGTAAATTGGTGACATTATTCCCAGTCTAACACTGAAGAATGAGGGATGTTATTTAGAAGCAGAGGATTGGAACAGTTAGCCGTGCCTGCTGAGTAACATCAGAGTGTAGCCGAGGGATCTGTGAAGAGCAAAGCCCAATGAACCATGGTATTTAGTTAATTTTCATTAACAATTTTTTTTGACTATACTTTGCTTTGATATAGGGCTAGTTTGTTCTATATAAATCAGGTTACCAAAAATGATGTATAGGTGGGCTTATGACTTCATTTGAGCAACATCTGATGCTTAATGCTTCTCTTATTCATTCAGGATTATATTGGACATAAATTTAGCAAATCATGTAAGTAATTAACAGGTAAAACATGGTACCCACAATCAGAATAGAAACCAAATTTTCTAACTCTGAGAAATTGGTAAAAAGTGTAAACATTAATTATTTGTAATTAATCACTTTCAAAACATACTCTACACAGTAATATGGCAAAGATTAAATTGTAATTACTACATCCCAATCTTGGAAAATAAATAAATCAATTTTGTAGTCAAAGTAAACTTTAACCCATATTATTTTGTATGCAATTGATGGGTCACATTTTATCAGCTTAAAAACTGATTTAGTGTAAATTCAAGTGTGATAATAAATTGAAAGTGAAACAAAAAGTTCGCTAACATATAAAACCTAAGCAAAATTAAACCGCTCACCAAGACATGAAAACACTTAAGGTCCAAATATTATAACAACATTTTTATCAAAGACTAAAGACTATCCTTCAACAAAAAAGGCTATTAAATAAATAGGTAAACTCCTTTAATTGTCATGTTCTTAAGCATATCTTAATGATGAGGGCCTTAAGTCGCAAGGCGTAACCAAGGGATATGTTTAGAGGAGCAAAGCATTTGTGGCTGAAAGCTAAACATGTGGAATGACAACAAAGCGTAGCCAAAGGATTGGCCTATCTAAAACCCCCATCATCTGGTGGCAAGTTGAGCAGAAACTCCAAATAAATAAATAAAACAATACGTTAAAATGTTTACTATTCATTTTGCCTATTCTGTGCTTAACACAAAACATAGTGAGACAACTAGAATGCTGTCTTTGTGCTTATATTAATGGCATAATGAATAACAACTGCACCTGAGAAGCGATGTATATCTGTCAAATATTCTTACCTGTATTACTTGACACAGACACATGAACTGCTTCTTTAAAGGAGTCATATATTTTTGGTATAAGTTCTTCTTCTAGTTTCGTTTTACTGGGGATTTCACAAGGTGATCGAAGAGTTGCTATAAGTCTCTGAAACCCTTTACCCTCAACAATATCTGGTAACTGTAAATCAAGTATAACAAATTCTGCTATTGCATCAGAAACTGTTTTTCCATCCACTATTGTCTGAATCTGACTATTTGAGCCATCTTCTGGAAGAATTATGGCCACATTCTGATTGGGCATACCTGGTGTACTACCTTTTAACACTACACGCACATTATTTTGACTGCTAGGTCCTTCATCATCATCAAAATTCTGAAGACTGATATTTGGGTCTGTAATGAACTGGATGTCACCCTCGATTTGTACTGTGCCATCTGCTGCTGTTGCATAAATATGTGGTGGTCCACCTATACTTGATTTAACTGATCTCCTTTGGGCTCGTTTCTCTTTGGGGTCCACAACAGTACGTCGTGGTGGGGTATTGGCTTCCAGTTCTAACAGTTCTTGGGCATGTTTATTTTGCAAATGCATTCGCAGATTGCTTGTGTTACGGTTATATGCAATTTGAGTTTTACACAAAATACACACTATTTTTACTTTTGTCAATATGTCACCATCATCTGTCGCCGGAAACCCAAAGTACTTCCAATAGATACTGCGCATGGACATGGGAACCACTAATTTTTTGTAAGTAAATGTATGTTTTTCTTCCATCATTTTAGCTAACATCACTTGCAGCTTCTGCTGATCCATACTACATTCTGATGATTCTTTGTCCTGACCTGCAAAGAAAAGCAATGCCTGAGCTATGTTTCTAAAAAGCATTCAATAGCTCAAGTTTATTTAAAGTTCATTTTAACTCATAACCTGTTATCATTTTGGTTTGGGACTCCTCGCCAAAATGGATGCTTCGTGTTGAAAACTCCATAAATTTGCGAAAAATCACAGTACATAATAAATAATATTTTCAAACACTTCATAAAATGCCATCACGGGTATTCACATGTCCAAATTTGCCGCAAAGTTTCCGATATGATCATCTTTTGACAAATAGATAAATATCGAACCCAAGAGTATTCTGATCGAATCCAATGCCTCGTTTTTGGTCGCTAATACTCGCTAGGTGCCGCTAACAAGCAATATCGACTAGGGCTTACACACGAAACCAGAGAGTTTCAACGCAATACTTAGGCCAAAGAATAGTAAGCCTACCTAATAGCCTTTACGGCTTAATTCAGCCGTAGTTGAAGTATTGGTCACTAATAGTACTTAATGCCCACCTCATCCGACTATGTTTTCGATGGTCGAATTTCAGTTTCTTTAAGATTTTCACAAATTACCTGAAAGGGTAATATAAGATAGAGATAAAGGGGATATCTTATTCTAATTCAATAAAGTTGAGTAATGGGACTTGCAACAAAATCCAGCTCTCATTTAGCCTTCCAATGAACTTGTAAGGGCCTAAAATAATTTAAATATCACTTAGGTAGGATCGCAAAGATCAAATTTGAGAAAATTGTCGAAACTTCAATGTTTGGCATTTTAACTTAATAAGTCTGATCATTATCTTTTCCAAAATATTTGCTATCTAAATGAAACTGAACGTGTGGTACAATTATTAAAATAGCCCTTTATGCATGATAAGTAAAAACATGATGTGTTCGGTTCACATGTCTTTGTCTGCTATGCAAACAAACCATTCTAATAAAAGATTATTCTTTTATCTACATAAGTCTAACCACACCCAACATCACCAGAAATGGTCTTATTACTAATTCCTTAAAAGTAAAAGGGAAATAAAAGAACACACTAGGCTAAAGCGGCAGTCTAACTTTATAAAAGATGTGAGTATGTAAGTGATATGAAATTTGTTTCTCTTTCTATGACCAGAAATAAAAATAAGAGATATGAAGGAGATGAGGGCTATCCGTTTAAGAAAAATTAAGAGATATTTTAAAATTGAAACAAATAATGGGGAAATCGCTCTAAAATGGTTAACTCTACACAACAAATCCAAATCATATACTATTTGTGTTTGAACAATATCTACATTTTGTGTACGGTAAGTTTTTGTGTAGAGATCGTGAGGTAACACTCGCGTCACACTTGTCGCTTTGAACTGAAAATCGTTGTGTCATATCGCAGGATGAACGGCAATAGGACTCTTGTGAATACCTTTTGTTCTCCAGTCAGGAGGACTGCTGTTTTGCAGCGATAGGAATTTAATAACTTGTTGTTTTGCAGTTACACTCGTAACTAGGAAGCACCTCCATAGGTAAAATGACACGTTGTACGTGTCAAATGAAAAACATGCTCTCACACTTATATCCTTTAATGGGAATAGTGAAGGCACATAAAGGGAGTGAGGAGATAGATGAGGAGGAGGAGGAGGAGGAGGAGGAGGAGGAGGAGGAGGAGGAGGAGGAGGAGGAGGAGGAAAGAAATGATAATGTCTTCAGGGAAGTATAGCACAGCACATGTGCTCCGATTATGGCCGGATGTTAACTGAAACCTAGGTTACATCAGACTTGCTTTTGTTTAACAAGTGATTCTGCATTTAAAATAAAGGCATCCGTTTTCAACTCCGTTTGGTCTTTTTAAACAGTCATTTTGTTTTCTTGTGTAATGATAATGAATTTGGAAGAGGGCAAGCCATTACACTATAATTGTTGGAGGGCAATGTCACTGACTTTGTAACTTAGGGGGCAGAAAGTGCCTTGCGCCTCCCTAAGTCGGTGCCTGTGTGGTGAGTACAATAATATTGGCTATGTGTGATAAGCTGGATCAAAATGAAAAATAAACATATAGACATTCCTTCAAGCAAAGCCTTCGTCACATACTCTACATATTTTTAATGGCATTATATTTGTATAAAACTAGCTTTATCACAAATAAATTAATTCGCTATAATTATGCATACATACCAACAATTTCTTTCATGTGCACTGCAAACAACCGTTTAACGCTGCACGCTGCTGTGGTTGTATTATTTGCGCCAAGCCGGCATATCTATGACCCCTCTCAGCCGTTGCACAGGGGGAGGGGAGGAAAACAACTAGTTCGTGTCTCGTAAGGCGACATATGTCGGTATATGTGTATGATTGTGTATTATGCGCATGTAAATATCCTTAATATAGGACATTTTAATCTAAATCGTCAGTCATCTTTTTAGAAAATTGAAAGTTTCTAAGTGTTCCATGTAAAAGATGGTTTGGGATGGGGGATTTTCCTGGACATCTACCTGTCGTCATCTGGGAAGGCACTAAACTTAAATACCAAGTTGAACTGACTTTACGTTTTTGAGTTATGCTGTCCACACACAAAGATATTTTTCTAAAAATATATTTTTGGATTCCAGGATCTTCAAAGCACGTGTTTCCTATGAAATCTCGGGATCCAATTTTGGGCGGAATTTAATACCTTCTCTACTTACTATACACATTGTACATACGTGCTAGAGAAAGTAGAAAATTGCATAATTTTAATTAAAAGAAACTGAAAAGTAACATTTTGTGCATAACATAATATGTGCGTATGACATTTTTTCTCGAAGTTTTGAAAGAAAAAGTTCAAAATAGTCTCCCCAATACAAGCTTACTAAAACTTGCTATGCATTAACCCAGATGTATTACTTAATCGGGCTTATCAATGTTTTTTTTTTTTTTTTTTTTTTTTTTTTTTTTACAAACTTAAAACTGGTAACTACACAAAATAGCTTTGGCTAGGGGGATTGTAGGTTGGAAGCCCCCTTATTAAAATAAAATGTAAAAAATAATAGCAAAGTATTATTTTAATTGCAATGTTATTGTTATACTTTAGTCTGTGAGTATAAAATGGATTTCAAAAATATTTCAACTGAGAATTAACTCATATTTATTTTTATTATCTTCCAACTTACAGCAGTTATCTATTTATCATTTGATTTTATACAAACTCTTTTTAAAATGGATCGATACATACAACTCCCCTTAATATTTTCTATATACGCTACCGTTTAAGGATAAGCTTAGTTTTACGAGAAGTTTTAGGAAATATATTTTCTATCTCAACAAATACATTTAAAATGTTAAACTTGTAACGAAGAAAGTATTTTTTACGAAATAAGCTTAAGGTAAAGTACTGATTCATTTGATTCATTTGAAATTGTAATGCTGGAATATACAATACGTGGACCAAATTTCAGAAATATTTTTAAATTAGTTCCATATATGTATGTTAATTTAATATCTTTTTATTATTTAAAATTTCTCTTCATGCTGAAAATTATTATTCTTTAAAAACTTATATTTCATAAGTAGCTTATAAAACAGAAATAAAATGTAATGATGACCTTTTATTTCTCCCACAGTTTGGTGAAAAATAAACGTTTATATATTATATATGTTATTTTGTACGTGTTGCTAAAGAAAATAAACCATGGGAAAACTTAATTAACAATTTCAGCAGCATACATTAGCTTCTACATTGATGGCTCTTATTAGGAGTAAACACAGCGGCGCTCTACGGATTTAAAAGCATGCTTTTATTATACTCCTAACAAAACTAGAACTTGTAGGTTATGTAATACTGGAGCCAAGGTAAATGAATACAAAATAGTGCACAAAATATCAGAAACGGAAATCCTATTTGGCAATGTAGAAACTAAGCACTTTCACAGATAATCAACAGAATAAGTTCGCAGATATTTATGTTGCATACTTTAAGAACACCAATGACCTAGCAGGTAACTTTCGCAAAAAATATTTTTAAAAGAGAAATAAAATATTGAGAAAATATCTCTGGAAAGGCAACAAAATATTTCCTTTCAATTAAGGAACAATTCCCTCTGATTCCTTTTTCTCATATTTAATAGTAGGTAATGAGCATTTACTTTACTATTTACTAATAATTGGTCAATTACTTTAAACAGAATGCCATACTTTTGTGTTTGTGCATAAACGAGATTAATAGCAGCGTAGAAAATTGAGAAAACTTGAGATATGCTTACCCTTCGTCCATAGCCACTAAGCTTCAAAAGAAGCGGGATAGTGATGAACGAAGCGGAGGAATTATACACCACAACGGAGCCAGCCACCACATATCATAAGTTACTTATGTGAAAAGGCTTCTCTTGCTTTGGTGAAGGTTTTTTTAGGGATGGTGGTCCTAAAAATCACGAGATTTGGATAGGGGTATGTTATTAAGGCATAGAAAATAGTAACTGACAATCTAAACTTAGGTTTATTTCCTTACAATTTGCTCTTATCAGCTGCGAAAACTCCCCAAGCTTAAACAATTTCAAATACACTTTCGAAACCAAGTCATTCAATTACACTTTCTATTATATTTAATAAATCCTTTAATTGATGATATTTGTCGTCCTAAACGTTAATAACTAATTATTACCAAAAAAGCTAGAAAACATAAACCATGAGTAATTATTAAAACACAAGTGATATAAAAACTTCAATCATTTAGCCTTATTAAACCTCCAACCACTAAACCTAGAGACGATTCAGAAGTCAAAGCTTTACATGCACTTGCCTCAAACATATAAAGTG
Organism: Hymenopus coronatus; assembly: GCA_030762935.1. Taxonomy (NCBI): domain Eukaryota; kingdom Metazoa; phylum Arthropoda; class Insecta; order Mantodea; family Hymenopodidae; genus Hymenopus; species Hymenopus coronatus. The sequence goes on along the minus strand of CM060888.1, from coordinate 100,922,747 downwards.
GAGATGATAAATCTAAGAGAAGATATGCCTGACGGTGTGTTCGGGCAAATTAACACGAACAATAATGCAGAGGGTGCATAGGAAAAGAGGAAGAGTTCAACATGCTATATGCTATAATACCAATTTCAAGTCTGCATGTCGTATAACAGAACGAAAAAGAACTAAAGCTAAATAGAATCAAATTACAAAGGGTATTAACCTCAGAAATAAAATAAAAGATGCATTTCATTCTATAGATCTACTGGCCGGGCATATTGTAAGAGAAAATATAAACAACCCAAAAAGGATTTTCAAACTTACTTAGCAGAACAAACAACAAAGTTTTATAAACAAAAGTTGCAGAACACAAAAATGTAAGTAAAATGCATGGATATTATAATTACAGTTAAAATCCAAAAGATGCAGTTGAAAATATTAAAATAAGCATAGTAGGTAAAGCAAAACCAATCAGGAGTTAAAAGCATTATTTTAATAAATGGTTTCTAAATGTTATTCAGTCAATGCACTGTTAAAGCGGGAGTATCATATAGTGTAACAAATCATCTTTCTCACAACCGTATTCTATTTAATTATATCTCAGCTCAACAACAAAAAACTCGATTGTATAATTAAGTCTTACAATATAAGCAATCAAGTAGGTGGAACAGAATATCTCCAAAACTCCTAAAAGCGCAAGTTATCCTTGTCACACATTTAAAACCCATAATATATTATTCATCGAAAATAAGGCAGTCCCCAGATTGTTTAAAAATCAGTGTAGTGTGACCAATGTTAAAAAAGGGTGAGCAAACATATGTTTCAAATTACAGACCCACTGCTTTAATGTCGATAATAAATGACTTGTTGAAATGTTACTAATTATATACCTTTAAAGCACATAATATCATCGAAAATAGGACACTCACCACATTGTTTAAAAATGAGTATAGTGTGACCAATGTTAAAAAAGGGTGAGCAAACAGATGTTTCAATTTACAGACCTACTGCTTTAATGTCGATAGTAGCTGACCTGTTGAAACTTTACTTATTATTTACATAATATATTTACAATTTACTTATTATTTTGTAAAAAACATAGAGACAAATTTCTCTTCCAAGAGAAACTCAGAATAGTTTTAGAAACAATTACTCAACTACTCCTGCAATATCAAAATTGATAGCTGTGAAACTCAACAAATTGGATAGCAATAGTAAAGTAGCAATAATATTCCTTGACCTATCAAAGGCATTCGACTGCGTAAACTCTGATAAATTGCTTGAAAATTGCAGTACTGTGGCATAAGGGACATCAAGATAGGATTCAAATAACAGAAATCAATTTCGAAACAGTAAATTAGGGGAAAATAAGCATTCGGGCACACAATCCAATAGGGTTCTGTACTGGATCCTCTACTGTTTTTGCTATTGCTTAATTATGTACCAAATTAAAAAAAAAAAAAAAAAAAACTGTAAATGCATTTCATATGCTAATACGTCCAGTAATATACGCTGGAAAAAGTATTTAAAAAGATCACATTGTTTAAAAGCATAATTTGGAAGGCATTACTTAAGCTGTAATATGGCTAAAACAAAACATAACGACTTTCAATTTTGCCTATAGACAAACAAGTAAACTAGTTGCTCAGATAGGCGACGAAATTGTAAATAAAAGCGATAACAGTATGTCCTCAGGTTTAAGTGTTGATGCGCATCTAAACGGGAGAGTCATATTTCGTACGCGTGCAATAAGGTCAGTAAGGGTTCTTCTTGCTGAGACACTTCTCTATATTTCATAATATACTCATAATGAACAAAAATTAGGAGGGGGTTTCCTCATCTTATACATATATGGAATTAAGTTGTGGAGGTGATCAGTCAGTATACTCATGGAAAAAGTTAATTCTAAAGAAAAACTTACATTAAAACGTAGAGATTGTTTTAAATCACATTTCATAATTAAAGTTGTATCGCTTAGGACGGTGTTGTTTGTTATCAACGCAATTTTAAAAAGTGAAATACACAAGCGTAACACAAGGTGTAAACATGCCATTTATCGAAGGTATACTAAAAAGTTCCTAGAAAAGTGTAAATGGTTTCACATTATACAATTTGTACCTGAGGATATGAAACAGCAAAGAGTAACTTATTTAAAACAACATTTAAGAAATATTTAATGAAAAGCCAATGTGCCAATTAGATGAATTAGAATGTATTCAGTAATGGTAACTATTTATGAAAAAGGTAGTGCCTAGTGTAATAAATAATGTGATTATAAATAAAACATTAAGCTATGACTGTATAATAAACCGTTGCATTAATTTGTCTTTGATTGTCCTAAAATGCTTTATCAAGAAAACTGAATAATAATAACAACAACAACAATAATAATTTCTATTCCAGAGGATCGCATGTGGAATTTATGGCGGATAAAGTGGCGTCTGGGCGGGTTTTCTCTGATATCCGCCATACATTACACCACCTGCTCCATTAAATCACCATTGCTTTCATTCATGTCCTCGTCGTTTCATATCATCCTCTTCCTCATTCTCAATCCGAGAGTCGGGCTGATCACTTACTTACTCTTTTCTACTTTGTGATTCAGTGCCTGTAGCTCCGCGACAGTAGCTGGCCCCTGTCACAGGACATTGGTTTATAAGTCCTGGGGATGTAAGCCCTGCATATGAGAATAAATAGGTATATTGATTTATAATTTACTCTACTGTCTGGGGTTTTTTTTTTTTTTTATTGCTTGAATATAACTAGAGGAAATAGTGCATTCCACCTAAAAATTCAATAATGAGATTTCAGTGGAAATACAGGAGGATTTAAAACTACTTTTACAACGTTTGGGGATGGATTCCTGATATCGAAACAAGAAAATGTATTCATATAAACATAATACGCTCTAAAACGCTTCTACTTGAATTTATTAACGAAAGTCACCTTCAACGACTTTACGGGTCCAGCCTAATAACTTCATTTGTTTATATGCAAATTCAGAGAAGGCTTTGACTTTTACCCTACAGAATTGGTCTTGTTTTGCCATGGCTGCTTGTTAACATTTGTCATTAACCAGATGTATAATACATTTCCCCAGCACGCCTTACAAGTGCTGTCTAAAGGGACTTCATTCAGCACACTCTCCCAGGCTTTTAGAAAATGTGTACCTCTGCAAATAAGAAGAGACATGTGGTTATTCATGATGCTCTAGCACATTTTAATCTCATAGGTTAATTAATATGATTAAATGTGAGGATTTTATATAGCTTTTGTTTATTAATTGCTCATAGTTTATGTTCTTTAGAGATGCACTGGCTGGTATCTAGCATGACAGATGGATAGGTAGCGGGGACCGGTCCCATTACTACACATTCCCCCGACCTCTTTCTTTTGGATTTTTATCCTTTGGCATGCACTTTAAGCCATTGGTTTATGCAGTAGACACCTTAGATGAAGAAATTCCTAATCTACGTATCATGGAAGCCTGCGAAATCGACGACACCGACTGGGAGTATTTGACATGCCATGCTTCGACTTGTGCATGCGAGTCTAGACGCAAGAGGACATTTGAATAATTTTCTATAAGTGGTATTTGTGTGGAACACCTACTAACAAACTGACAACGTCAAAAATAAAATAAAGTGTCACTTTAAAACGTTTTGATTAATAGCATTTTGAACCTCATGAAATCGAGAACGAAGGATTTTGGGACATGTATTTATATGAACTTTTTCTTGTTGTTGTAAGGAACCTGTCTCCAACATTTATAAGTATCCTGTATGCATTTTAAGCTTCCCTTAAAACATTTAAGTTGTCCTCCGGCTTGTAATGGTTAACATGCTAACTTCATATACCCAAGGTCACGTTTCAAACCCGGTGGAGGACGATGGATTTTTTTTTCGGGCGTAAAAACCCTTACCATGGCTTCCTTCCTTCCCGTTGGTCCCGTGTCGTAGATTTGCCATATAAATACTTTAATATACGGTATTTACTCAAAATCGTTAGAGCCACTTTTAAGAACATCTAAATTTTTGACAATTTTTCCAAGTAAAGTGTAGTTTGGGATGGGAGAATTTTTAATTCCAAATCTTCGTGTCGTATCCCTGGAAGATACTAAACTTATATACCAAGTTTATGTTTTACCGACTTTTCGTTTTTGAATTACCCCGTTCACAGACACACTGACATACATGGACCTATTTCTGAAAAATTTTTTTTTTTTGATACAGGGGACCCTAAAACATATATTTCCGGTGAAATCTCAGTATCGAATTTTTTGGTGGAGTGTAATACCTTCTCTATACACTATGTATTTAGCACGTGTAGATAAAGTAAAAAGGCATATCTTATTAAATCACAGTGTAACGGTATGGCGCCACGTTGAAGAGCCAAGTATGGTGGTTTTGTAGCCCATTTGAATAACCAAGTATGCAACGTTTGTTGTCCACGTTTATTAAGTGTATTTGGACGTACTGCCCTACCTAAATAGCAGATCTCTCCACGTACCTGATTTTCGAGATCCACTATTAAAGCTACCTCGGCGCAACTCAGGTTGCCTGAAATTGACACTCTCTGGTGGTATAACAATGAAGGTAATTAGGAGTGGTCCTACAAAATGGTATAGCACATTTTCACTTTCATATATCCGTTTATTCTTCACTAGAATTGTTACGTGATTAGACAAGTACGTTATGATTTCTAAGAGCTTTCCCTATTCGACGACTTAACTTTACTTCTCTCGTAGAACTTATTACTTTATCACTTTGCTTGTAGATAGCATTTATAACAATTACTCTACACACTGCATAGTAACTTGTCAACGAGTATACGCGCGGTGGGTGTTCCCAACAACGGTTGCGCGTACATGACCTCAAACTTAGTAGAGACTGCCACAACATCCTGCAATCTGTTACTTATATAGTAAATTCTGCGGTTATGGCTGCTTCATTCTCATTGGTCAGAAAGACCGCAAACTTGGCGTCTATGTGCAACTCTCTTTACCCAAAATGCATCATAAACACCTCGTGACCGCCTCAACACAATGAAGAAAAACTCACTTCTCTACAATTCAGGGCTTTCCGAAATTACTTTTCACTTATTTCTCTATTGCATGCACATGCACAAGAGTAAGTGACTTACAATAGCGTTCTCCTTCACAAAGAACTTTCCCTTATTCAGCAGCCAAGTTTGATAAACAACTTTGAGCTGTGCTTGTTAGAAGCTAGCTTTATGCACCTTTAAATACATTAAACAATTGATAATTAATAGAAATAATAATATTAACAATAATGATAATAACAATAATAATGGTAGTAAGGAGGCCGACTAACGGTCTTAACAGAATTTTTGTCAAAAAAAAATTTTGAGGCGTTAACCATTCCTGAGACATTCTTTGATATAGACTTGAATTGTCAAATACAACTTGGGTGTGTTTATAATTAAGCTCATATTCGTGCGCATCCATCGGAAATTCATCGTACCTATCATTTTTTTTTTAGTCGGCGCTAAGATCCCTCAACAAGTTCTTCCTTCAACGCTGCATGCAATCATTTCATTGTCGGTGCATTGCACCCGAGAGATGGATGAAACAGATTAATAGTCCCATAACCCAACTAGTAAGTAATCGAACTGTTCTTCAATTCAGCGCAAACAGACTTTTTCAACTGCGCCATTGCTGTTTGTTTTTCGCATGCTACAAAGAAAACCGAATTTTAAACCCCTCAAATACGGCCAATTCTAAAAACATTTGACCATCGGTCCTTAGCTTTATGCACTCTCGTATCCCCCTTGTGTTTTTTATTTTCTCTACACGTACTCTGTGTATAGTGTATTGCATTCCACCCAAAAATTCGATACCTGCATTTCGCTGGAAATACACGTTTTAGGGTTCCCTTTAGCCAAAAAATCATTTGTAGAAAAAGGTTCGTGTGTATCCTTTTCTCAGTGTGGCAATGTGTCTGTGAACACGATAACTCAAAAACGAACAGTCCGTAAAACAACAGCCTTAGTATGTAAGTTTAGTATCTTCCAAAGATGTGACACGACGATTTTCAGGAAAATCCCCGCATCCCAAACTAACCCTTTACGTGGTAAAATCTTGGAAACTTGATTTTCTCAAAAATGGCTTTAGCAATTATGATTAAAATACCGTATATTAAAGATATTTACATAACAAATAAAACGTATAGCTTGAATTTTCTGGGAATAGCCTCTGAAGACCTCTTTATTTTGGATGAATTTTGCAGAATTTTTCATGGCTAGTAAACTGTTAAAGAAAGACAAAAACTTACGAGACAAAAAATGTAGATCTCCTTAAAAAACACAATTTATGTCATATACATTTTTTTCGTGGAGTATATAATTTTTGATACATTCAAATTGGTTTTAGTTTTAAAACACATTTAACGCTTTTAAAGGCATTCCATACCAGTAGATAGAATATGCTTTTTAACAATAATTTGTTACAGCGATATAGAGAAAATCATGTGAATGAAACACATAATATTTTTTCCACTCACTTCAAGCCATTTTGAAGGCATTATAAGACTCCGGAACAGGCATTTCAGGTTTTTATGCGTTTTAATCATACTTTACAGTATTTGGCAGTATTTTCTAACACTTTTTACCACTTTAAGAACTTTAAGCACATTTTTGGACTATTTGCCAGTATTTGTATGCTTTCAATGCATTTTTCGGGAATTTAAGACGATTTTAGCGTTGGCACAGTTTTTCGTATGCTTTTAATATCATTCCATCACATTTAGAGGTGTTTAGGCGTTTATGAGAATTTATTGTCAGCGTATTCATCAGACAGTTTAGCTTTTTCTTCTAATTTGGTACCACTCTGAGTGCTGCATCAAGTATTTTCAAGCGCTTTTAAACTCATTCCATGCCATTTTGGCCGTAATTAGGAACCTAAAATAGGGATTTTGGGCTTTTTAGCTATATTTTGCTGATATTTTACAGTGTTTTCTAATGATTTTAATATGTTTACAGGCATTTTCAGACGTTCTGCTCTATTTTAAGTGTTTTCTAAAGGCATTAGCACTCTTGCAGACATTTCGGCACATTTTAGGACTATTTTACAGTAATATCACGGTGTTTTGTAATGTTTTACGCCTCCTTACATATAAGTCATATCATTTACTTAGATCCATGGATCAGGTCTTTAGGCCTCAGACAATAGTTATTTCAGATAACTTTGAACATATTTTCGGAACTTCTTTTAAGGATTTGGAGCAGTGCTAAAGGTATGTTGGAGGATATTTTATAACATTAAGGAGCGCTCTGAAAGTATTCAGGGTATGCATCAGGCATTTAGCTCTTTTCGGTAATGTTGCCGCGTAACGTAACTCTTCTTAATGTTGGGACGCTGCCTTGAATATTAATAGAATTTTAAAGCCTTACAAGCACTTTCTTCAGCATTGGTTTTTTCTGTGATTCTTGATTCACCTAATAATGTTTTATTGAAACCATCTAAATTATTTTGTGCATATTCTTGATCTTTATTTGCCCAGCATAGAGGACATTGTTGCACCAGAATTTATTGTTCTCGTTTCCCTAATCATTCTCCTAACATTGTTTTCAGACACAGCTGTTGCTTCTGACGCTCTTTCTCATATTTTTAAAATAGACCCTGACCTTATTCCTTTTTCTTAAATCTAAAATTATTGATTATATCCTCTTGTGTTTGTTAATGTATCACCTTATTTCCTAATTTACTCCTAGTAGGAACCATTTCTAAAAGCCTTGCTATAACCAGAAGTGTGCACATTTTAAAACGGCCTGTAGTATTATTAGTACTTGTTTATTTGCTTGCAACTGACCTGCCCTTCCCTCCAGTTGTCTATTGCTCTGAAATGGATTTGCTAGATATAACTGCATTGCTCTTCATCTGACACAGTAAATGAATATGTCTGCACACTCATTAGTTTTAATTCCATTATGATAGCACTCCATTTTATAAACAAATGTTAATGGCAAAATGTAACAGAAATGGACATCTAATAATTTATGTTTCTTTATGTTTCTCTTTCCCATTCATATGTTTAATCATATCATTTTTGGTTAAAAAGGGAAGAGTGTTTGTAAAGTTTCCGCGCCCAAACTTTCTTAATTTTTTTTTTTTTTTTTTTTTTTTTTTTGCAGATACAAATTCATTTGATTTGCATATTTATTGCACATATACTTACATAAATTGAACCAATTTTGATCTCATTTTTAAGAATTTCTCAATCTCTGTGGTCTAAAAGACCTGGCATGTCAGCAAACGCTGCGGTGCCAAAGTAGTAAAAGCAGGCGTTAAACACTATCACTACTGTCAGTAAACCAACTTGCACGCATTACTTTTGTGACGTTTCAGTTTTCAGCAACTCTGAAAATGGTCACTATTTTTTTTCCAAACTCAAGGCTACATGTTCCACAACACCTTTTATAGCAATGTTTCATGTCAAGTGCTGAAAATGACCAACATTTTCTTGTAAACACAATTCCACACGTCGGCACATGTCCCGCGACACATTAACATTGCTGATGTTATTTCAGCAATACAGTCAGAAATTGCGCCTTTAAGGGAATAGGGAATATGGGTTAGATTGTATACTGTTTTCCTTAATAGAAAGAAATTTGGAGAGATCAGATCGGGGGAGCTTTGAAATAATTTGATTTTCGAAAAAAAATCTTCAACATCTCTATGGACTGTTTGCAGTGTGACAAGTGGCACCATCTTATTGAATCTAACTGTCACGTTTAACCTTAGCCACAAACTGCTGCACAATACCCATATAGACACCATTGACTGTTTCCTCAAAGAAAAAGGGCCCAACAATTCTACTTCACGATGTTGCACGTCAAAAGCCATTTTTTTGGGGGTGATGTAACACTTCATGGAAGACATGCATATTTTTAGCTACCAAAACCTAGTGTTCTGGGAGTTAGTGTAGCCATTTAAATGGAACCATGCCTCATCCGCAAAGAAATTCTTATCGAGAATTGATACACTGTTGCGTATGTAAATACACAACCATTGGCAGTAATGGGATGTTTTTCTAGATCGGGCGGCCACAGCTCTTGGACAACTTTTACACGATAAGGGTGCAGTTCGGCTATGTGTGGATGAAATTGATGATCCAATTTTTTGCATCAATTGTCTTACCGATTTTCATGGTGATGCAATATTTGCTACCCAACATAATAAACGAAATCTTGTATGACTACCATGGGACTTCCACTTCTCCATCAAGAAGCCTATTTCGCGAAACCGGCGCACAAGTACATAAACGGCACACTTATCTAATTGACGAATCATTTGGAAATAGTCTTCTCCATCTTTCCAAACTTCTAACATACAACTTGAATTCAAAATATGCTTTCAGCATAGCGACACACTACGCGTGCGCAAAAGCTATTGTTTCTGATTACAGTTCAATGTCTCACCATGAGTAACGCAACACCTGCGCCAACCTAAAAATAACAAAACTATTCTTCAAGGTTACAAAATCTGTAATGCAAAGCTTGCCAACTCATGAAATAAAATACCCAATTTTTCAAAATATGAATGACTTTTTGAACCTTTGTATAATTACAGTTTCTTATGGTCAGTTTTTTTTTTTTTTGCTTTAAACTTAAGCTTTCTCAGCACTTCAAAGTGCATACAAGAGAGGCTTGAGTACTGCAAACCTTTTGCTTCTCCTCTCCTTTATCATTTTAGTTCTTTGTAGCATTTTATAAACATATTCGTGGATTATTATTTTGTTTTTGTTTTTGCAATTAAAGTATTATGTTATTAAACTATCGCTTGTGCCCCTGTCTCCACACTATTTGCTTCATAATTATCACATCTTGAAGTATGAATATATCAGAACACAAGTAGTGCATATTGGTACGCACCTACGCTTGATTAGCAGAATCAATATCAATGCCATGGATGTTGTTTTCTTGAAAGCTGAATTTACCAGAAAAGATGTTTGAGAAGAGCCTGGAATCCATAAACACCCAGATCACTAAATATGAAGGTTGCCCGTGCAATGAAGTCACAGGTTGTAGGTCAATTGAGGGTCTAGGTTGAGATTCCGTTGTAGGATTTTAGATGATTTTTGCCTTCATGGCAGAGTACTTAGTTGACTTTGGAGACTAGTAATTTTCTAAAAGAATATTAGTTATTGCAGCTGGAAGGAAGTCTTTGTGGGAAAAGATGTAAGCAGAAGACCACGTGATATCTGGAAGAACAAAAACTTTGTTTGTATGACACCTGTCATTAGGTTGAGATTCCGTGGTAGGATTTTAGATGATTTTTGCCTTCATGGCAGAGTACTTAGTTGACTTTGGAGACTAGTCATTTTCTAACAGAGTATTAGTTGTTGCAGCTGGAAGGAAGTCTTTGTGGGAAAAGATGTAAGCAGAAGACCACGTGATATCTGGAAGAAAAGAAAACTTTGTTTGGATGACACCTGTCATTAGCTGGTTTCATCACCATAGTAAGGACTTGAGTTTGGGATGCATGGGACAATAAACAAAAATAGGTTTACACCATTGGCATTTTCAAGTAATCTTTGGTGTGAATTGAATGTCCTTCCATTATAAGAACAACAGCAATCTCCTCAGTAGCTTTAGAAATCTCAATGGATTTTGTAAATCATTCTAGTTACAGTTAGTAGTCATCCGTCAAAAAAATAAACCTCAGTCCAGGCCTCGGGGGTAAGCTACAATTGCATTTCTGTTTTGTTATTGTTTGATTTGTTTTTTTTTCATTGAGGGACTGAAAAATCCAGATCAGACATGCATACCTGCTGTTGCAGTTTCTCCCCTTTCTACTGAAGTTGCAGCTCCTACTTGCTTCTTCCTTTTATGTCTTATGATCTTTGACCGACCCTGTTTTATCACTGTAAAGGATTTATTACCTACCTACCTACCTACCTACCTACCTACCTACCTACCTACCTACCTACCTACCTACAAGATGTCTACAATGAAATTGTGCTTATCAATATTTAAAAACCCAAAGAACCTTGAAACATTAACTTTGTTGAATCCCATCACTCATACTCCAGATGTTTTTTTTTTTTTTTTTTTTCTGATATTTGAATGCTAGTGTGCCTAGAAAGAAATCCAACTACCCAGTTCTTGGCTGTTAAATTAGCCTCACTGTTAAAACTATGGGAGAGACAATCTTTTTTCAGCTGGTTCATAAACTTACATTTAATGGTAAACAGCTTACCTTAAATGGGAAAGCTCCAAGAAGTAGAAAATGCACCCAAAACTCGCCAAAAGTTTGTTATTTTCTAAGCACACTTGAAAGTGGATCAAAATGGCTGCTCATGCCTCTTCCCTACTTGGTATACAAGTTCAACTAGTTTCAGCTCTAAGTTTTCCTACACAATTTGCTGTTTCAATCAAGTCTTCTGTACAATATCCATAACAGTGTCACAACTCAGCAATGTTTTAAAGCATAGCAACATCTTTTGGCTCTCACCTGTGTGACATGGAAATGGAATGCCTCTCTTGGGTATGAAGGACCCTATTTGAAATTTGGTTGGAGTAAATGGTCTTGATTAGGTCTTTTTCAGACATTACTACCCTTATCCACTGAGAGCATAGGCAGATAACAGCAACTCATTTGAGCATTAATTTCAATCATTCTGTCTGTAGACCTGAGACTAATGATAATGGATATAACAACAATAATAATATACTCTATGGTAAGCCATTCGATTTATCCATTATGTAAAACTTTACATCAACTATTGATGTGCAATTCTCCAAGAGTGTAGAGAAACACAGAAGCTATTTTTCGGTAAGCTCCAAATATATCTTATTCTTAATGACACGATATATCGAACTTATACGTTATCGGATAATCATTTACAAATACGGAATGTATAATCCATGAAACATATGGTGGCGGTAATTCCCTGTTCTTTACTTCAACCTAAAATAATATTATTCCAGACTTAATGCACAGTTTAGTAATTTTTGGTTTAGTTTTGAATTATGTTGTTTCCTCTTCCCTTCTGTGTAAAATCCTATATTTATTTTTCACCTATATTTATTTTTCAACTTGTTTTTCATTCCTCCTTGGTGACAAACTGTGCATTCCTGTTGAAACCTAACTACAGAATATATTTTGATAAACTGTAATTCTCCTATACCTCTACTTCACACCTTTACCTAGTGTGAAATAGAGAAAATCAAATAGGGTTAAACCTCACTGAAAGCTCACTGAAAGCAAATATATTGCTTCAACAATATGGTGGAACAGATGCATTAAATTGTACCTTGTAAAACAGATTACTAAAAAATCTGATGTGTTACACTCACATGACTTTCTCTAGCTGTTCTACAAACTTCATACATAAGGTTCTTCTTCTTTCTTCACCTTGCTTATCGGGGTACTCATTAGCACGATGTTCTTATTATTTAGTTCCGTATAAGTAGGAATAAAATAAGGGAACACACTAGGCTAAACCAATAGTCCAATGTTTTAAAAGCTGTCGTTATACGATTGTAATTACAAATCGCTTCTTTTCTTGGCCAGGAGTAGAACAGAAGAAAAACGGACACTCCCGTCTGAGAAAAGTATTAGTACTTCACAACTGAAACTATTAACAATGAATACCTCTAAAACGGTAAGCTCCACGAGAAAAATGTATATGACATAACTTATGTATTTTAACAACATCTACATTTTTAGTGCAGTAAATTTTTGTCTATCTCTCACAGTTTACTAGTTATGCCAAATTAAGCAAAATTCATCCAGAATAAACAGGTCTTCAGAAGCTATTCCCAGAAAATTCAAGATAAACATTTTATTTTTTAGGTAAATATCTTTAATATATGATATTTTAATCAAATTCGTTAGATCCATTTTTAAGAAAATCAAAATTTTTCTCAAAATCTTCGTGTCGCATCCCTGGAAGATACTAAACTTAAATACCAAGTTTTGTATTTTAGCTACTTTTCGTTTTTGAGTTATCGTGTTCACAGACACACGGACACACACGGACCTTTTTCTGAAAATGCTTTTTTTTTTATACAGGAGGTCATAAAACATGTATTTCCGGTGAAATCTTGGTATCAAATTTTTGGGTGGAATACAATACTTCTCTATCCCTAAGTGCATTGTACATATGGGGCTAGAGAAAGTAAAAGGATCAAACTTCTTTAGCACAATGGAAAAGGGGCATAAGTGAAATTATTTTAAAATAAAATGTGTGTAAAGTCAAAGTGTTTTCAAAGAGAAACCCCAGAATCTTGCTTATGTGATAGAAACATGAAATGACATCCTTCCCAATGTGCCAATATTAGCATTTGTGGTATTAACATATGGCTCAATAGATCTTGACATATTGTGTATATAATATACAGCATCTCAGAATATCTCAGATCTTTAACTTTTACTTGCATATGATGATGATGATGATGATGATGATGATGATAATGATGAATGAAAGACAGGAAGATTAATATTTTTGAGATTATACTACTATTAATAATGCTTATATAGTGAAAGTATGTGTGTTCATGTGTTCATGAAATAAATTTTAAGACAGTTATTCTTTCAGTTTTGAATTTGGCATTACATTTTTATGCAATTACAAGTGTACTGTATATTAAATTCTTGTACCAACTCTATACACTTTGAATTATGCAGATGTTCATCCAAGCACCAGAGACAAGGCCAATCATCATGATGGATTATGATGGCAGTCAAATGGGAATTGACGATAGAAGTATATAGCTTTAAACATGTTTTCCATTCAAATAATATTAAGTGAGTTAGCATTACAAAAATCAACTCACTAATTAATCTATAATTAATATACATTGATGCCACAAAATCCACTACTCTAAATTATAATTTTAAGTTAAATATACAAATAAATTGTTGGTTACCAACATTGTTAAATTATTGCCATTGGTGTGTAGGAATTTTATACTGCTAGAGTTCTTTTACATACCAGTAAATCTACTGACATCGGACTGTCACTTTTAAGCACGCTTAAAAACCATTGCTCTGGGCCAGGTTTGAATCCACAACTTGGGATCAGAAAGCCATCACTTAACCAACTGAGCCACCCAGACCAACTTTTGCTCCTTAACTATAATGCTATCAGTAACAGCAGATTAGAGAGTTTCTACCGTGCTTCATTAGTCACATTAATTACTGTTGTGTGACTGTAACAGGTTCTTTTCCTCTGTCTACTTGTTTTTGTAATATGAAATTGTGAATAACAGCTACAAACAAGAAATGATGGTGTAGCAATTTTCAGTTCTTAATAACAGATTTTATGCACTACGGACTCTTTAAAGCAAAACTGAGAAATGACAGCAAATTTGCAGCATTGCGGTAGTCTAGCAATAGCCAAAGAGGTACCCAAAATCAAGGCCTGAAACTCTTTTTTCCAAATTTACTTTCCCGACTCATTGCATTTCATATATGATAAATGTTCACTGTCTAATCAGTCATATGTTGTAATAACGAGAATTAAACATTATTGAAAATAAAGACATTAGTTGAAGAAAAATCTGATGTGTTCCATTCACATGACTTGCTCTACATCTCTGCAACAAATTGTAGCTAAAAGGCATATGCTTCTATTTACTTAATGCTAATTAGCAGAAATAGTCTTATTACTTGCTTCCTTGTAAGTAGAAGCGAAATGAGGGAGTTCCATAGGTTAAAATGATAGCCAAAAGCTGGTTGCTATGTAACTGAAGTTCCTTTGTATGGACAGGAGTTAAGAAATTCCTGTATGAGAAAAGTATCAGTTTTTCAAAGCTAAAACGCAAAACCAGGAATATCTTAAAAATGATCGACTCCACGAAAAAAATGTATATGACATAAATTGCGTATTTTATCGTGAGCTACATTTTCTGTGTAGTAAGTTCTCCCCCATCTCTTACGGTTTAGCAGTTATGCAAAATTCCGTAAAATCCATCCAGAATAGTCTTCAGGGGCTATTCCCAGAAAATTCAAGATATACATTTTATTTGTCAGGTAAATATCTTTAATATGCGATATTTTAATCAAAATCGTTAGAGCAATTTTTAAGAAAATAAAAATTTTTAATTTTTTTTCCATGTAAAGGGTAGGTTGGGGTGGGGTATTTTCTTGAAAATCTTCGTGTCGCATTCTTGGAAGATACCAAACTTATATATCAAGTTTGGGCTTTAACGGTCTTTTTGTTTTTGAGTTATGCTGCCCACAGACACACAGAAACACACATACACAGACAGACACACACGGACATTTTTCTAAAAATGATTTTTTTTAGATTCAGGGAGTCCCAAAACACGTATTTCCGGTGAAATCTCGGTGTCGAATTTTTGGGTACAATGCAATACCTTCTCTATACACTATGTACATAGTTTGTATTGAGAAAGTAAAAATAAGGAAGAAAGAAAAGAAAGGAAGAGACCAGAAGAAACGTAACGTATGTTTTATTGCATGGATCGAAAATGCTTATATGAAAGTAACTGTTTTCTATTTCACTGTCCTTACTTCCACTATCTGTTTAAAGATATTGTCTGAAAGAGTTTTACATAATAATAAATTGGTATATTGGCTATTGTATAGTAAAATGTCTTGATTTTTACTTTCTCTACTTTGCACCTATAATAAATAGGGAAAGTAGTGAATTCTAAAACTCCAATAACAAGATTTCAGTGGAAAAACTAGTTTTTTTTAGATTTCTTGGATAAAAAGATTAGAAAAAGAAGTGTGTGTGTGTGTGTGCAGCATAATGAAACTTTGGTTAAACATTGAACTCAGTGTTTAGGATCATCTTTCTGCAATGTTCAATATGAACATTTTCAAGAAAATTTCTATCCAAAATAACTTTACAAAAAAGGGTCATTATTAAAATATTAAAATAAAAATTATTACAATATTTAAAAAATATAAAAATATAATATAAATAATATATATTATATATATATAATTCTTCTGTTTCTTCTGTTCGTATGTATGTCACCGAGCTCCTCCTGAACGTTTGGACCGATTGTTATGAAGTTTTTGTGCGTGTTCAAGTGGATTCGAGAATGGTTTAGATTCACATTTCGAGCCGATAGATGTTTTCACTTTCTCTATACGTACGTTGTGCCTAGGTATAGAAAAGGTATTGCATTGTACCCAAAAATTCGATACCGAGATTTCACTGGAAATACGTGTTTCGAGACCACCTGAATCCAAAAATGTCCGTGTGTGTGATTGTGTGTGTGTGTGTGTGTGTGTGTGTGTGTGTGTGTGTGTGTGTGTGTGTGTGTGTGTGTGTGTGTGTCTGTGTGCAGCATAGCTCAAAAATGAAAAGACCATTAAATACCAAACTTGGTATTTAAGTTCAGTATCTTCCATGGATGCGGAACGAAGATTTTCAAGAAAATCCCCCCTCCCCAACTACCCTTCACATGGAAAAATTTTCGAAAATTTTAATTTTCTAAAAAATGGCTCTAACCAATTTGATAAAATATCATATATTAAAGATATATACTTGACAAATAATATGTATATCTTGAATTTTCTGGGAATAGCCTCTGAAGACTACTTTATTCTGGATGAATTTTACGTAATTTTGTGTAACTGGTAAACCGTAAGAGATAGACAAAAACGCACCACACAGAAAATGTAGAGCACATTAAAACACACAATTTATGTTATATACATTTTTTTCGTGGATTTGATCGTTTTTTAGACATTCCTCGTTTTTTGTTTCAGCCCTAAATAACTTAGTTTTTTTCATACAGGAATTTGTCAACTCCTATCCATACAAACAAAGGAACTTCAGTCACATAACAACCATCTTTGCAATCACTTTAACCTATGTTATTCCCTTATTTCGTTTACAGGGAAGCAAACAATAAGAATTTTTTCTGTTAAATTTTTCTAAGCATGAAGTGAATAGAAGCATAAACTTTTTAACAAAAAATTTGTTGCAGAGATATAGAGAAAGTCATGTGAATGGATTACATCAAATTATTTTTTAGTTAATTTATTTAATTTTCTTTGTTAATTGTTGGATTTACATTAGATCTGGCAGGTAGTGCTGCGATCGCGGTATCGAAATACTTAAAAATACGACCCGCTAGCTAGTGCTGCGATTGGATTCTAGGACATTTCGTGCAAGTTTGTTACTTTTTCGTATATTCGTTACTTACTTCATAGCTTTGTGTTCTTATTTCATTGCAATAAATTCTGCGCTAATTGAAAATATTAATTGAAATGAAATTAATATGCGGAGCGTTTTGTAGTGCAATTAAAAATTATATATTGTGCATATTATTAACTTTTGGATTATTTACATTGGATCCGCGGCAGCGCTGCAATCGCGGTATCGAAATATTTGAAGCTGGTGCTGCGATCGGATTCAAGGAAGTTTCCAAGGTTACTGCATACACAGAAGTTTGCGTACTCCGGCGAAAGAGCTGCTATTGGCCAATGTGCATGACGTCACTGCGAAACAGGCGAACAGAGACAGGAGTGTGTTTTTGCCGCAACTTAGTACACAATTTGCAGGATTTGTGCAAAATTTTCACGTTGTTACCAGAGGAGGAGTTATAATATTAAACGTCAATATTTGATGTTATTTATCTCTCTTTAAATCAGGCTAAATAGAACTAAATATGCTTATAATATGCGAATAATTACTTAGGAAAATGCTCATAGCACGCAATAAAAACTATTTTACAACTATTTTCTGCGTTCTGTTATAACTATTTCCTGTACTGTGGTGAAGATTGAGGAATAAATCTTTTTGGTTAGTGTTCGGAAAATTATTGAATAAATTGACTACCAATATCCTTATTATTTTTACGAGCATAACCTGTGATAAATCTTAATGCATTTAAGTAACTTAATATTTGACCATAGTTCTAATAAACATAACATATAAACAAAAAACGAAAATTCTGAATATGGACTTGCGAAAATGGCAGTCTTTTTTTTCACTTTAATTTCAGGTTAGAAGAAAAAATTAAAGATTTTGAAGAGTGACGACAGTGACTGAAGAAAAATCTTGTTTCCATTCACATGACTTTCTCTACATCTCTGTAACAAATTATTGTTAAAAAGCTTATGATTCTATTTACTTCATGCTAATCAAGAAAAAGTTTGCAGAAATGGTCTTATTACTTGCTTCCTTGCAAGTAGAAGCGAAATAAGGGGGTACCAAAGGTTAAAGTGGTAGTCAAAAGCTGGTTGCTATGCAACTGAAATTCCTTTGTTTGTATGGACAGGAGCTAACAAACTCCTGTATGAGAATAGTATAAGTTTTTAAAGCTGAAACCAGGAACAAGGAATATTTCAAAAAGATCAACTCTACGAAAAAAATGCTTATAACATAAATTGTGTGTTTTAATGTGCTCTACATTTTTTGTATGGTAAGTTTTTGTCCATCTCTTACTGTTTAGCAGTTATTAAAAATTCCGTAAAATGCATCCAGAATAAGGTAGTCTTCAGAGGCTACTTCCAGAAAATTCAAGATATACATTTTATTTGTCAGGTAAATCGTTAGAGCCATTTTTGAGAAAATCAAAATTTTCGATAAAAGTTCCATGTAAAGAGTAGTTTGGGGTGCGCTTTTTTTTTTTTTTTTTTTTTTTTTTTTTTTTTTTTTTAAATCTTCGTGTCGCATCCTTGAAAGGCACCAAACTTAAACACCAAATTTGGTATTTAATGTTTTTTTTTTTTGTTTTTCAGCTATGCTGCCCACAGATACACATACACACTAACATTTTTAAAAATGTTTTTTGTTTTTTATTCAGGATTACCCAAGACATCCGGTGAAATCTCGATATCAAAATTTTGGGTGCGTTATAGTAGCTTCTCTATACACTATGTACATAGTACGCGTAGAGAAAGTAAATATTATTTCCATTCTTGCGGCTCGAGTGAGAATTCCAAATGTCCTTGGGTCTTTTAAAAACTACTTCTCAGGTATGAGTGGAAAATTCTCTTACCTTAATAAATGCTCGTCACAAATATCAAGCGGACGGAAGCTGCGATGCGTTGTAGACTTGTAAACATTCTGAAGATCTGCTGCCACATACACCCGTTACGATGATGGGATACATGTTGTGTTCTCTCCTTCTCCTTTGTAGATAGCCACCGCAGACAAATAAATGTTCTTGTTCTTGCATACACTTTAACAACTCTAGGGTGAACTTCAGGGAAGCGCTTCTGCAGTTCAAAGACAAGGGTTCTTAGGATGCCATTCTCTCTAGATATACCGTTAACACTATGAATCTTAGCAAATTTGATTTTGAACCGCTTTATTGTGTCTAACCAGTCATTCGAACGAGCAAGTAATCCACCCCGAGAAACAGCCCCTATCCAGCCCATCGCAGTATTGGCCGTTGCTGAAAGCATTTCTGCTGGGGAACCTGGTGATTTGTCACAGTCTCCGTCTGCATCGGTATGCTATATATCCTGAAAGATATGATATATAGCGCTGCAGTCGGACGGTAGCTCGGCTGTACGTTTATTTCTTCAGGGGCCGAAATCAGGATGCTATCTATTTCTTGGTCACCTTCAATCATCGCAAGTGCTTCCGACATATCTTGAAGAATATTTCCGAACAATTGTGCAGTCAAGAAGTAGCTGCCATCGGGGACACTTTTGAAACTAACACATCGCTGGAATTCTTCCCTAGCAGAATCAATCTTAATCGATGTTTGACATCCGTTGGAAGTGGATGCATGTGAAAATGTCCAAGGCCCTTAGGAATGAGAAACAATTTTTCTAGGCAGTCCTGATTGAGTCTTGAAGTGAGGATATACCTCGCTCCTACTTGGGTTTCCAAGTCGCTATAAAGACCTAATAGGGACTGCATGCTCTTAAGGAACCCCTTCTGGAATGGAAGTAAATGCTTCGAGCGGCCAACTTTCATATACTTGCAAGATTTATAAAACTTGCGCAAGCATTCATCCTGGGCTACTCGATGAGTTCCAAAGGCACACGCTAATGGTTTATTGTTTTCAGGAGCCCTAGAATTGAAAATGTCATCTGTCAGTTGAATGAAGTCACTAACATGTTCTTCGTCTGGCATCAAGTAACGAATTACTCCAGCAGTGGTACTTGAAAACAGTTGCGCCGCTAAGCGAACATGTTGGCGATCTCTACCTCTAACATTAAGATGAGTTAAATGGGGACACATCTTCATTTCTCCATAATCCAAAATCAACAAATTTTCCACATTTTTTCTCACAATGCAATTGTTTTGTAACATAAAACCAGCATCTAAGAAGTGATTCCTCAAAAGCTTCAGCAAATGCGGAACGACTGCAAAAGAAAGATCTGTTTTTGAACATCATTTGAATGAGAAAAACAGTTGTTCGCATATGCAACATCTAGCTCATTCCAAACAGTTACATTCTTAGCGCTCACATCAGCAACAACAGCCACTGCCGTTAGAAAGTGTCATATAATGATGATATTATTTGTTTTAATAGTAATGGTGTCATTTGTACATCAAAATATATTACTTGTTTCCAGATGAAAATAATCCCCGTACCATAACCACCAAGACATTGCTGTGTGGACCCAGTATTCTATCTTCCTCCTAATCATAGCATATTCTACTATCTATATTCATTTCGTCGAAAGACAAAACAAAAGGCGTTCTTTTGCGTCCATGTTTGTGGGCTGCATTTTCATCAGGTGCAGCACACATCCTGCAAAATTCCTGGATGGCATCTGAAAGAGCGATTTATCCATTTTCGAATGGCGGAAATGGAAGGGAGTGGAAAACCCAACTTCGTTCTTAAAAATACATAGGATTTTTGAGAAACAGTTCTGATAGTTATGGCTTTACATATGCCATGTTTGACTCACTGAACCCTTTTACCCCCGTTTATTAAATACCTAGTCTGATTGGGTAAAAACAGCTTTCCTTCTTCTGAAACTTTTTCCTATATATTTTTCTGGTTTTTGCGTATAGTTGTTTATGCATTAGACAATTTGCTCACTAAAACCATAGTTTGAGATCTCAGTTTGTTACACATACCATTTAAATTGGCGTTTCTAGCTTGTAAATTAGCGACCGTAGCTAGCAAGCGAACCCGCTCTGAATCTTGACATATATCATCTGTACCAATGCTCTTTTCTACCTTCCTCTTTATTGGCGGTACTTGTATTAGGGTTTCCAACGCGCTTTTGCGAGTAGCTCGCTACTGGTATCTTTCTATTCTCTCGCTTGGAGCGCATGAATATAAGTTCACATGGATCTCGACATTATTAATGGCAAATGTACTCCGATACCTAACTATTAATTGGAAGATTTAGTGACGGAGCTGCACCCTGTTTCAGTTTTCGTTTACAAGGAAGCTTTAGCAGTTCCGAACGCAAGTCCCGTAACATAATTCCTGAAAATGTAGAGAGCAGATCCTAACATTTGTTACATTTACTTGGTCTTTTCTGTAGTATTTTGATAACAATTCGTTCTGCAATTCTGTGTCTTTTGGAAATTTATGCGGCACTATTTCAGTTCCTTTTAAGTTTCAGTTATGGGATTTGCATCCTACACCGGCACAACCTGGCATTTTAAGTCTATGTTAACTTACCTAAGTATACACTAAAACTACCATAAACACAAACAATAATACACACTACAGCGGTAGCAATAACTCAACATGCGCTTGAACACATGCAGTTCTTGCGAGTCTCTCTCGGTCTGTTCCCCTGTGAGGTTATGCGCAACGGAGAGAAACGTGTTGCCTACTGCGCAATGCTGAGTGCTAAATATCCTTTAGTTTTTCGCACATTCGTTACTTGCTATGAATACTTGCGTCGTAACTTAGTATTCATATTACATTGGAATAAAATCTAAACTAATTGAAAATATTAAATTAAGGTGAAATTAATGTGTGAAGCATTTTGCTGTGCAATTAAAATTATACATTGTGCAAATTCGTAAAGTGCAATATTGAAGTGAGTATTTCACATGCTTTTCCACGTGTATTGAACAACAATCAACCTAACCTAATAAGTAAATAAATAAAATATAATCATCAACTCTTCATGGATTAGGAGAATTCTCCTGTTCCGGCCTCATATTTCTTCCCATCTTTTAACTGGTCTTCCTATTGTTCTGTAACCTAGAGGTTTATATTTGTATGACTGAAATAGAATGCGAGAGTTGTACATTCTTTGTAAATTGTTTTGCAATTATTCTCTATCCATTTGTATCTTTTCTTTTAAGTAAAATATGTCTAATTCTTTCCATATGTCTTCGTTTCCAATATAATCTTGTCTGGTGCATCCTTTTACTATTCTGAAATATTTCATTTTTGTCGCTTGTATTTGGCTCCAATCTTTCTTTTTAAGTGTCCATGTCTCCGAACCATATAGTAAAACTGGAACAGCTATTGTCTTATAAAATCTTAGGTTTGTATCTCTTCAGGTTTTTCTTTTCAAGGTACGAGCTATTATGATTCACAATGAAATGCAAGGGCAGACGTAATGTAGCATAAGCGCATGCGCGAGGGAAGACCATTCATAATGCAATCGTAAGCGCAATGCAAGAAGTTGTCACAGGTTGGTAGATTCGCAAGTTACATGCAAATATCTTCCAAGCTCCCCGCAAGTTACAAACTGAATAACATAACCAACAATACCACATAAGAAAATTAACTCATTCTTTTACAAAATAAATACATTACATACTAACAACTGACGCACGCGGCAATGATGTCACAATAATTGCTCATTCAAAATTATTGAATTACCGAATATACTACAAGCATAGACTGTAGTAAGTGATGAAGCTTCACATTTAATGAACTAAGAATTATCTCTCTGTGTCTTCGATTTATTCATCCTCTTTGCACGCAACGCAAGGATAAAGTTTGGAGTTATGCTTACATTAAATAATAGGAGTCCAAACTCTTGCGCTTACATTGCGTCTGCACTTGCATTTCATTGTGAATGCAGCATTACTCCACAAATACATTAGAACTTACTTTATTATTTATTTCTTCGTTGTTTGTTTTAAAGATTACATTACAACCCAAGTAATTAAATTTTCCCACCTGTTCTAACACTTTATTGTTTAACCCTATCTTCGATATTTTTATATGTTTTCCTATAAATGCCATATGCTTTGATTTTTAAATAAAATAAAGATATAAAATAAAATAGATAATATGCATTTTTTACAGCGCTTTAATATTTTTACTAATTGATTAATTAATCACATAGTTATGAAACTATACTAATAGTTATATTCGTGAAATTTCGTCTACATTCATGCTAATTTTAACTTTAAAAAGTTACTTGTATTTATTCAGTGTGTATTTATTGCATAAAAATACTACGTCTTCGCGGACGAGCAGGAAATATTGGTCGAGTACACGTAATGCAGAAATAGTCCGTCGTCAGAAGAATACTTGACGGAGAATGTGAATTTAAGAGACCAAGTTGCAAACGCACGTGCAAATGAAAATCAAGAGCAACGAACGTTTTCGAACTAATAGATTGACACAACGAGCCATCGATGCAATAACATCCGCAATGACACGTGCATTACTTACTGTGCATCGAATATGACTCCGGAATAGACTATTTGTCGCATGCACAAATCATCATCGGCAATATGGACAAAGAAGGTGAATCGGCCGGACTTTGCTACGCATCAGGAAAAGTTTCACTTCCATGATTAAATTCGCCACGAGAACCATTGAAAACACTATTAGCTGGAGTCACATCTCAATCAAAAATGCTTTTGCATAACATTTGTAAATTCAATTCTGGCTTTCAAATGACGTCATTTGGAGCAACAAAAATAGTTCAGAATGAGGATGGCCGTAATTTTGAATCAACATTCAAGATGTGATCTACTTCTGCTGTCCGGTGATTTTAGACAGACATTACCCGCCATTCCACGTGCTACATATGCGGACGAAATTAACGCGTGTTAAAAGAATCATACCTATGGCGAAGTGTCACTAAATTATGCCTTACCATAAATATGCGTGTTCAACTACAAAATTATCCATTGGCATTGGCATCCTCCGAAAAATTGCTAAACATTGGCAGTGGAAAATCAGCTGCATGAATAAACACAATCTGACTAACAGAAAATTGTTGTGACATGATGGCTACCAAAGATGCTTTAATTGAAAGCATATTTCCAAATTTACAAGCTAACTATACTAAACATGCATGGCTACGTGAGCAAGCTATTTTGGCCGCAAAAAATATAGATGTCGATGCAATTAATTGTAAAATACAGTCATTGCCTGGCAATGAAGTATCATTCAAATCTCTTGACACTGTTCTCGATCCTGACGAACTTGTCAACTATCCTCTTGAATTCACTAGATTTACCTGGAATGCCACAACATAATTTGCCATTGAAAATTGGTTCACCAATCATTTTGCTTAGAAATGTGAATGCACCAAAGCTATGCAATTGCACGCAATTTGTCATAAAAAGAATAATTGGTAATGTTCTTGAAGCTACTATTTTGAATGGCAAGTTTCAAGGTGAAGTTGTTCTACCACAGATTCCAATGATCCCTTCAGACTCAACCATCCCATTCAAATATTTGCAATTTCCAATTCACTTGTCATTTGCAATAACTATTAATAAGTCACACATCCAAACAATGTCAATTTGTGACTTGGATTTAGAAAATCTGTGCTTTTCACATGGCCAATTATATGTTGCGTGTTCAAGGGTTAGCAAACCATCAAGTTTGTTCATTTATACCCCTCAGAAATTAACTAAAAATATTGTATACAAATTGCATTTCGATAAGAAAAGAAAAACAATTTCCTGTTAATATTAAGATTAAATGCACATCTAAAGATTTATTTTTTGTACATTAAAAAAAATAAACCTGTCATGAAAATGATTTGAGCTTTTTCATTCTTGCTATTAATTAAAACAATTTTAAATTTATATTTAATACATTTAAGTTTATAGTATACATATATACTCACATGTAACTGATAGATCAAGTTTTGATAACTGTGCGTGTGATGGCATCAGGTATTTTAATGCTTTTTTTTATCAGTCAAAACAGTTTTCATCAAAACAGTCCAAATATTACAATCTATTTAAAAATGTTTATGGTTTTCAGATTTAAAAATTTTGAACAGGACATCTGTTGAGTCCACTATAAAATATATATAAGCCCTAAGCGGGTAGGAAATGCAAATGAATATAGGTATTTTAAGGATTCAATATAAAGCTACAAGTGTTATTTCCCACTTTTTATTAATCATAATTTTCAAAACATATACACCAGTTAACCAGTTAGTAACCAGCCTTTGGACAATTTAGGACTGAAAAAAAAGTCTAGACTCTTATTGCATCATTAAGTTGTTTGCCACTTTGTCATCAAACATACAAAAAACATATCCACAGCATCAGATTTCAATAAGCAATACTAACATCAAGTCCAAACATAGAGGTACATCTCATCTCACTGAATGTTTCAAAGAGATCTGTACAAAACTGCTGTTTTCAACACCCTAAAACAGAATTTCCTTTTTGGAATTAAACCTAAGAAACACGAAACAGTTCCCCTTTAAATTATTATATAGGGAATCTATTTTATAGCAACACATTTTTACATGCTAAAATATTTCAAGACATGATGAGGAATAAAGTCACTTTCACTTCTGGTAAGAGATAAAACATAAGCAACAATTTTTAAACACAGAATTGGGTAATGTAGCAGTCCTTTTTTGGCAGTTTAGGCTTCCTACATAAAATAAAAATACATATTTCTGAATCAGCAAGCATTATAATCTTTACATTCTCCTAGCAGCCTGTGATTTAATACTCTATACTTACCCACATGTAAGTGGAGCAATTTTTTCTAATAAAGAATGAAGGTGAGCACTTTAGCCAATATATTTTGGCAGTTATAATTTTATCATACCAAAAGACTGCATAGTAAACATTTGGGAGCAAGGCATTTTAATGGCCTGGTTTTTATTTGAAGCCAAGAAATTCATATTCTACTTCAGCACAGAACTTCACAAGACATTATGATTAATTCCCAACACATTCACTTTCTAATATACGAAGACAAATTTAATGCTATGTATGTTATACTAAAATACACAATTACATAAAATTGATTCACAGCATTCAATTCACATAAGAAGCCTAAAAAAATGTACATTCCAATTGTCAAGTTAAATTTATCATGAAATATAACACATCTGTTTAGCATGGTTTATAGTTATCCTGAAAGCATACTTATTTGCACTTATTTTCATTAAAAGTCTGGGCTTTTGCCATTGTATTCAACTGCTTAACTAGAAGCTCAACATGCATGGAGCACATTATTTGTAGCATTCAGTGTATCCAACTATTTAAGATATTACATACCATTCACATAAACCTTTCTATTCTCCCTTTTTTAATGTTGATGCTGTTAAGTCATTTATGAAAGCAGTTGCAGATCACTTTGAAGCCTAATCCAGTCAGTTAAATATAAATACAATTTAGCGGGCTTATATACACACTTTCTCCATACATTGCTCAGCTGAAGTGACAAAAAATTCTTTAAAAAAAGGGGCATTATATATTAATTTTGACCTACAGCATTCCACATTGAAGTTACATAAAATATGCTAAGAAACATGGTCTACAGCTTCCTTCATTTCTTTTGCTTTCTGTGCTTTAATAATCATTTTGATGCATATAATTATCATGTCTTTTATTATAATGAATTACTTTCTATAGTCTGAAGAAACAGAACAATGAACACCAATAAACAAGGTCACAATGCTTATAAAAACTGGGGACACAGATAGAGGTACATGTTACAGTTAAAATGATTTAACACACTTAGTATCAGTAACATAACACATCAGCAAAACTGCAGAGAAACCAACACATTCATTCTCGCTGTGGCCAATACAATGTTACCACAATAACTCTGAAGCTCTCTCTGCCAAGATCTGGTTGAAGGGTTTCGTGAGTTTTGAAACTCACAAACATCAATTAAAGGGCTAGAGAATCTATGGGCATGATTAGAAAAATTTAAAGATTTGCTGTCATCTTTTGGCACTAGGGAAAAAGAGAAACAGATTATTAGCTACAAACCAGTATAAACGTAGATATTTTGCACCAACAAACAGCAAACGCAGAACGTTTTACAGAGATGTGCTCTTTGCTTATGTAAGCAATACTGAACCTTTCTTTTCCCTTTCCACTGAACATTAAGCAAAATATCTGATTGATCTCACTTTAAGATGTTAAGCTTGGCAGAGTGCACAAATGGCTGAGTTGCATTTTTTAATATTATTTTTATTGGTTAGCAACAAGTAATACAACAATTTCAGAAGTTATGAAATAATGTTATATACACACTCCAATACATACCATCGACATCAATTCAGAACTTAAAAACATATATAAACTAACTGCATTAATCAAAGCACTGGACGGTCTATAACAACAATAATGCAAAACAAAATAGTCCTAATACCATTCAATAAATAACAAGTTGGATTTTTTTTTCTATATTTCATGAATTATAAAAGAAGCAGACAAATAAAGAAGTTTCAACTTAAGTTAGTATGGACAATATAAACATATTTCTAATGATTTAAGTATATAAAATACAAGCTGAGCTGTTTACTATGGGAATGTATATTTTGGAATGGTTGAACAGTGTTACTTCCACCACAACACCCTTTAATTATGTGAATCCTCATCTGACTTTAAACAAATTATATAATGAGTATATAACTTTCTCTTAGTTTCTGAAATAGGATTGAAAATGCAGTGGGAACTGTTTCAAATGGGTATGTGCATTTGGAGGCATTATATCACTGTCTAGTTTCCCCAGAGAAAGAGAGATGGGAGATCAAAATCTCTAAACAAATATAGTAAAATAAGTAATGATATTATTGTAACAAATTTGTAGAGCTGACCTCCAAAAGAAAAGAGGAACTAACAAGAAATATGAAAGACAATACTTCTGCTACAAAAACTACCACCAACTGTAAAAAGAAATAGCTTGTAGTTACATAGGTATAGTGGTTAGGTGTGACTTTCTGCTGTTTATAAACAAACACTGCAAGTTCTTTCATTTTCCTGCCATGACAACACTAGGTTTTTCTAGCAAAAAACATCATCTACAAAATTCGTGCTTTCTGGGAAG
Organism: Hymenopus coronatus; assembly: GCA_030762935.1. NCBI lineage: Eukaryota > Metazoa > Arthropoda > Insecta > Mantodea > Hymenopodidae > Hymenopus > Hymenopus coronatus. The sequence goes on along the minus strand of CM060888.1, from coordinate 100,894,649 downwards.
GCTTTTAGGAATCCTGTGAACTTGTAGTGCATACAAAGCAGTTAGTTTACAATATGATTATTTACCATTAATAGTAGTGTTGTGAGTATTTAATAAGTCCATACATTTGCTACTTTGTAGCAGAGTCCTAAGAGAGAAAGTGCAATATGTTCCTGTTGTATAATATGTGTGTGTTTGTATTGGATGTATGTGTGTACTGTGTTTGTGTATGTATATACGGTGTGTATTTTGTGTGTTGTACAAAGTCTTGGATTGATCAATGTTATTTTGTTTCTGAAGCACCTGAACATACAAATTTTACCACTCTTCTTCTTTCCGTACATCTGCACTGCAGTAACTGGCTTTTTGTCACTTTCTGTTCAGAAGACCTAAAAACACAAAACAGTAGCTGTAAGTTTGTAGGTTCTTATTTGGGTTAAATTTATTACAAGAGTGAAATTTCCAATTACTGAGTAAGAAGATTAGCAGTGACAAAAACAGACGCTTATTAAAAGCTAATTTTTTAACCCTTTAGGAAGCTCTAATAAGAACTGAAGCTAAACTAACCCCAAATTCACTTTTTTTTAAAATTACAATGTTCATGAATACACAAAGTTTTACATGTTGGCTTCAACACATGAGGAATAAACATACATTGACTTGATTCTTTTTAGTTTATAGTAAGTTGCCATTGCTAATCATCATTTTAACTCATCCTAGCATTATTACTTTTGCAGGATTATTACAATTTAAAAAATATACAACTGCTACTGGCAAGAGTTTATGTATTGGTATTGGGAGCATATGATAGATATGTTGTCAATACCAGAATTTTCTTGTATGACAACTAAGAAGTGGCATGCACAACAAAACAACTAAATTTTGGCTTGGCTATAACCAGTATCAATAACAAAAGTTAGGAAAGCATTACTTCTCTATTCAAAGTGAACGGAATTTTCTTAGGTGATTTCATATTTTGATTTTCACTGCAGTTATGTAAAGTTGTACTACATTTTACATTGTGTCCATGTGTCTGAATGCAAATAAAACATCCCTCATGTGGCCTTAATTTTATTTAGAAACTGTACTTGCAAGTTTCTATTCCTATGTACTTATATTTTAAGAAATGTGTAGCAGTGGACCATTTAAATTGAGACTGTACTGTATCTCCAAAGCATTGCAGAAAGAAATGTCTCGATATTATGGGGGAAGTAAATGTCATTATTATGTTTTATTGGTCATTTTAGGGTAATTTAATTGTTTTTTAAAATGGGAACCTATATTCTTACTTTCTCTACACATACCATGTACCTACATAGTGCATAGAAAAGATATTGTAATGCACCCAAAAATTTGATACCGAGATTTCACCAAAAATATATGTTTCGGGTCCCCCTGAATCCCCCTTGGTATTTAAGTTTGGTATCTTCCAAGGATGAGACACGAAGATTTTCAGGAACTTTACATGGAACTTTTTTTGAAATTTTCATTTTCTCAAAAATGGCTCTAATGATTTTGATTAAAATATTGTATATTAAATATATTTACCTGGCAAATAAAATGTATATCTTGAATTTTCTGGGAATAGCCTCTGAAGACTACTTTATTCTTGTTAAATTTTGCGGAATTTTGCACAACTGCTAAACCACAAGAGATGGACAAAAACTTACTTCACAGAAAATGTAGAGCACATTAAAACTCACAACTTATGTTATATACATTTTTTTTGTGGAGTTGATCGTTTTTAAGACATTCCTGGTTTATCATTTCAACTTTAAAAAAACATACTTTTCTCATACAGGAATTTGTCAACTCCTGTCCATACAAACAAAGGAACTTCAGGCACATAGCAACCAGCTTTTGACTATCATTTTAACCTATGGTACTCCCTTATTTCGCTTCCACTTACAAGGAAGCAAGTAATAAGAGTATTTCTGCTAATTTTTCTGAATTAGCATGAAGTAAATAGAAGCTTAATTTGTTGCAGAAATGTGGAGAAAGTCATGTGAATGGAACACATCAGATTTTTTATGTTGTTTTCTCACTCTTCATAAAAACTAAACATTTGAATAAAGCACTTTGCAATTGCTCTTACACCAATGTAAATATCAATAAAAATTCTGAATGGTTGTGTATGAAGAGCACAGTGAGATATTGCAGTCTCAATTAAATGGCCCATCTTATATACTATGATCTTTACACTCAGAATGAATTAAAAGTATATCTATGGTGTCACAACATTAAAGATATTAAACAATATTGTTTTAACAATCAATTTTTACTTTCTCTAGTAATAGTGATGTCTTTTTTTTTATTAAGGTTAGTATTACGTTAATTGCATTGCACAGTCAGAGGTCAAAAGACCATGCCTGTTCTCTAGAAAACTTGAGTTTACATTCACGTACACACGCACCCACCCACCCACACACACGCGCACACACATATATTATATATATAGATGCCCTAATACCAAACATTTCTAGAAAATAGTTATACAAAAATAAATAATTAAAGCACAAAAATAATATATTTAGAAATAATAAGGTAAACAATAAAACAATAAGAATTAATCACCAATGGCTGTTTAATGAAATGTACTCTATCAATGTATCCGACAGGAAATCTAATACTCCTTCTCTATAGGCACATATATTTTTATCAAGTATGTAACCCAAGCTTGGCCAACTTTGTCAGCAGGCTGTCCTTATGTCTATTTGAAGCTAAAAATACCATAAGTAATAATTTTTTCTTAACATCCTCTCTCTGAACTCCAAACTGCCAAAATATGCATTTGGCCTCCCTGTTCTCTGTATAGCTTGCAAATTCTCCTAACAGCATCATCAATATTTCATTTTATGAACTTTGAACACTCTCCCAACCTAAGCTGCATTATTCCTGTACTCTGCTTCATACTTGATTCTAAAATATATGTTTGCTTGCACCATCCAATTTTTATTTTATAGCTCCAGTAATGATTTTGTCTATATTCAGATTCTTTCTGCCTGTTTATATCCATAGAGCTGTCTTTTGGTTTCTTTCATGACATTATATCTATCTTTATTACCCCTTTGCAGAATATTATTTGGGCCAATTTTTTATAACAATGTTGTAGCCAGCCATCCACCATTTTGGATGCTCTATGTTATCCATTTGATGACTCTAAAATATTGCTGTTTTCATCACCTTTATATCAGCCAGTATCTAAATACACTTATTTTAGCAAATATGGAATTTTCCCAGAATCCTACCTCACAAAGAACACCTTAGTTTGAAGTAAACCTCCTCAACCCCAGAATATGCATTTTTAAAGGCAATTGCTTTAGTTTTAAAACTATTTATTTCCATGCCACATTATCTACAAAATCGTTACAAAGCATTTAAACCAGATTGCAAACCATTTGTACTTTTCAAAAGAATGACAATGTCATCAGCTTACAACATACTTTCTCATCTTCAACTCAATAGTTGCATCCATATTTTTATTCACCATATTAACAGGGTCATCAATAAACAAATTAAAAAGCAATGGAGATAATATACAAATATACAACCCTGTTTAACCCCCCCCCCCTTCCTCATGCTATGTTGCATTTTGATAGATTGTGCTGATCAGTCTTGATAAAAATTTAACTTTTTACATTGCCTTGAGTGGTCTAACCATTTTCCCCATAAGCCCTTTATGTGCTAATTTATCCCAGAGAGCATTATATTACACAATATCAAACACCATTTTAAAATGTATAAACTTGGTGCACACCTTATCTCTCCTTTATTTCTTAAATTATCATCAATTATTTTCAGAAAAAAGACAACATCAGCAGTCAAAAAGCTTTCTTCAAATTCTACTTGAACTTTTGGAACCTTATCATGTGTCTAACACAGAATTTAAGCTAGAAGTAACTAAAGGTAAAACTAAAAGGGTTTTCCTGCTTTGTCCTTGTAAAGAAATTGGGTAATGGCAGTTTTCCATATTTCTGCATATTCTGCCCGTTAAACTATTTTTAAGGTTTAATGTCCTTTAACCTGGTAAGTCATATCAGACAATAAATAAAACTGATTAAATGAGCTTAGGATCAACATCCATCTTCTCAGAATAAGGAAAAACCCTGAAAAAGAGGTAACTTACCTTAACTGGTATTCAAACTTAGGACCTCTTGAATGTGAGACACTAACCCCACACTACAGAGGTAGGAAACATATTTTATTGAATCTTATTACATACAAATTTGCCATTTTATTAATTTCTAGAGAAATTATATGGAGCTCTAGAAAACAGATTTTTTGAAAAACTCAGCTGAGAAGCCCTCTCTGCCTACTATAGATCTCATTAAACACACAATTTATGACAGATACATTTATTTTTTGGAGTTAAACGTTTCTAAGATATTCCTGTTATTTGGTTAAATTTTCCAATACTTCAAATGGGAAGTCATCATGTGTTTCTTTTTCTTATATTTTTATTACTCCAAGTAATGAAAAAAAAAATCATAAACAGCTCTTAAACGATTTGATATTACTTTATTCAAGCGTATTCCTTTACTTACCTTTTACACATAAGTAATAACACAATTTCTGTTAATGTTTATCTCAATTAGCATAAGCCAGATAGAAGAGTAAGCTTTTGTAGTTTGTTGCAGAATAATTAGAGAATGGAACACACAAGTTTTTTTTATGAATAGTTTTATGGCGAATGGGTAGAGAAAGTCATATGAAGTGAGAAATCAGATTTTTATATACGGAAATAAAGACATATACAAAAATTGAAAGTCAAAAAATAGCATATTTTATATATTGCTTTTCATTAAAATACATTTTATGTAGGAATATATGTATAAGAAAATACAGTATAATCTGAGATAGCTAAAATAATACATAAATGAGAGAATGTATAAATGGGTATTTTTATGGAGCTGAATGTACTTTATACTTTCTTTAACACACATGTACAAGGTACATGTTAGAGAAGATATTGTATTGCACCGAGATTTCACAAGAAATAAAGTTTTGGTACCCCCTGAATCCAAAGAAAGCACTTTTGGAAAAATGTGTCTGTATGTAACTCAAAACAAAGAGTTGGTATTTAAGTTCAGTATCTTCCAAGGATGTGACATAAAGATTTTCAGGAATATCTCCCCAGCCTTAGCTACCCTTTACATGGAACAGTTTTTGACAATTTTAATTTTCTCAAAAATAGCTCTAACAATTTTGATTAAAACACCATATAATATATTTTCATGGTAAACAAAACTTATATCTTGAATTTTCTGGAAATAGCCTCTGAAGACGTCTGCATTCTGTATGACTTTTGCATAACTTGTAAGTCGCCCTCCGTGGTGTAATGGTTACCATGCTAACTTCATACACCCAAGGTCAAACCTGGCGGAGGACGATGGATTTTTTCGGGTGTAAAAATCCTTAGCATGGCTTCCTTCGGAAGGGAAGTAAAGCCATGGGTCCCATGTCGTAGATTTACGGCACGTAAAAGAACCTCAAGCCTGATAAGAGAGACCTCTGAGCAAAATTAAGCGATCTTTCACGCCCAATATAGAATGGGACGCTGAGAACCAAAGTAGTTAAAGAGCGTCCATAAATAACAGACCATTTCCATTTCATAACTTGTAAACCATAAGAGATAGACAGAACCTTTCGTCATATAAAATATATATCTCATTTAAACACAATTTATTCTTATACATTTTTTGTAGAGTTAACCACTTCCAAGATATTCCTTCTTATTGGTTTCATTTGTTAAATTACCTAAATCTTTCTTTGCAGGAAGTCAATTTTCATTTTATATCTTTTTTGTTTTAATCCTGAGCATACAAAAGAAAACCAAATTTCAATTGTTCCACACAGCGATGAGCTTTTGAGATTTGACTATCACTTTAGCCTAGCGTATCCCATATTTCTCTTCTATTTACAAGGAAGCAAGTAATAAGATAATTTCTGCTAATGTTAATCTTATATTAGATGATGTGGATAAAAGAATAATCTTTTTGTAACAGTAGTTTGTAGAGAGAGTTATGCGAATGCAAAGTTTTAGATTATTACTCCAACTAATAATGCATTATTTAATATAAGAAAGTAATAAGCCAAACACAAGCAATTCAGAGCTCTGAAAACTTAACTTTTTTAGGTCTTTGACTTTTCCATTAGTCATGTAATATTTGATTATATACTGCCATCATTTGGACCTCTATAATGCTAAAGTTTGCCCAGTCATTTTAAAAGCTTGAATTGTCTCATGCAGTTTGGGAGCACACCTTTTTTAAACTCTTCTTCATCGTTGTTATCATTAGTATCATCATAATCAAGCTGCAGATGAATGGTCTTGCCTGATCTCATTGTTAACATATGTGTAGCAATAATATACTCTAAAAATATTGATCTTCACCTAACTTACCCACTGTTTTGAGCTGTGACAGCAAGAATGAAGCACCCAAAACTATGCATAGTATGCCTTAGCCGAACATAAAGATAACATGTAAATGAGTAAGAAATTAATATATTTTGTACATGTATAAACAACAATGTGTACTTGAGCTAATTATTAATGGATGAAGTTTGGTGCCTAAAAATTAGCATATTCAATTTTACTTATGTGAAAAAATATGTAGAAGTGAATATAAAAATGAAGCTGAAAAAAATCACATTGCCCTTACACACACAAGCCTTTTTTTACAGTGTTTAACACCCTTTTTACTTTCTCTATAGGCACTATGTATATAGCGTATAGAGAATGTATTGCACTCCACCAAAAAATTCGATACCGAGATCTCACCGGAAATATATGTTTTAGGGTCCCCTTTATCTAAAAAAAACATTTTCAGAAAAAGGTCCGTGTATGTGTGTGTGTGTGTCTGTGAACACGATAACTCAAAAACGAAAAGTCGGTAAAATACCAAACTTGGTATTTAAGTTTTGTATCTTCCAGGGATGCGACACGAAGATTTTGAGAAAAATCCCCCCACCCCCAACTACCCTTTACATGGAACTTTTTTCGAAAATTTTGATTTTCTCAAAAATGGCTCTAACGATTTTGATTAAAATTTTGTATACTAAAGATATTTACCTGACAAATAAAATGTATATCTTGAATTTTCTGGGAATAGCCTCTGAAGAGTAGTTTATTCTGGATGAATTTTACTAAATTTTAAATAACTGCTATACCGTAAGAGATGGACAAACACTTACTACACAAAAAATGTAGAGCACATTAAAACACACAATTTATGTTATATACATTTTTTTTGTGGAATTCGTCTTTTTTGTGACTCCTTATTTTTGGTTTCTGCTATGAAAAACATATACATTTCTCATACAGGAATTTGTCAACTGCTGTCCATACAAACAAAGGAACTTCAGTGACATAGCAACCAGCTTTTGATTATCACTTTAACCTATGGTACTCCCTTATTTCACCTCTACTTACAAGGAATCAAGCAATATGGCTATTTCTGCTAATGTTTTACTGATTGGCATGAAGTTAATAGAAGTATAAGCTTTTTAAGAATACTTTGTTGCAGGGATATAGAGAAAGTCATGTGAATGGTACACATCAGATTTTTTTTATAGTGTTTAACACCCTCTTTTACTATTATGGCATCTCATTGATTATACATGGAGCACCGTTAGAATGCAATGACAGGGGAAACCAGGGAACCTGGAGAAAACCCACCCCTGTGCTGCTTTGTCCACCACAAATCCCTCATGCGGTTGCCTGGGATTGAATCTGGGCCGCATTGGTGAGAGATGAGATGTCTAACCACTCGGCCACAGCTCGGCCACACACTGACTTAATAATAAAATGTGTTTTACTTCTGAAAAGTTGCAAAAATTGATTTAGTTTATTTCTACTGGAGTCAGTTTTATGTTAGTTATTAATCCAGCACCCAAAGCATTTTCACATGACTGCAATGAAGGGAATAGAATTAAGAAAGATCAATGTATTTATTTTATTAAACCTACATTCAGATAAACAAAAAATATATATACAAACCTGGCATTGGTCAGATTTTTCAGGAGGTGCAGAAGTGCTTAGAAGTCCAGAGGTTGGTCGGCACTGCCCTCTATCACTTGATCTAGATCATCATCATCGTCATCGTCATCATCATTATCATTGTTATCACTGTCTGTATTCACGTTGGAGCTTTTGCTGCTCTTCAGCAAGAAATTTTCTGGAATTGAGATTATGACTCTTAACTTATGCTACTATTCGACATGATTCCTTTTAGTATATTTTTTAATTTGTTACCAAATTTAGCCATAAAAAAAAGAGAGTAGATTGTAATGACAAATTAATTTTTCTTAATGCAATAAAAGTTACTCACAAGAAAATTTTTTGAACATCTGGAACAGATTAACCAAACATTTTGGTTAGATTTATGGAATAGTTCTAGTCAGAATAGAAACATATACATCACATATTTTTTCATTGAGTCAGACACTTCTGATGATGATGATGATGATGAATATCTCTCAAAACCATCAGATATAAAAAAAAATGTAAATGATGCATGTGTTTCTCTTTTGACTTAAACTTTTCCTTAAATTTAAATTCACATCACTATTACTTGCTTGGAGTACAAAACCTAGTTTAGATTTACAGGAGGAGTGATTTCAACTTTGATGCAGTTGACATAATGGTCAATCCTTACATCCCTTAGCAATTACACTGGCTTAAGTCACTATGTTACAATTCATATTTTTAATTGTATTACACTTAGAAGAAATGTTAAAACATTCTGTTTTTCTTTGGTATATGTGTACATGTGATCTTAAGTTGGCATCTTATATTGGAAATAACCTTGTTCCAACTAATTGTCCACCCTCACCATAATGTAACAAATGAAAACACCAATTTCTTTTAATTCACTTTATTCATAACTAGAGCACTGCACGTAATGCAACACTTAATTACAGAGTCACTGTGTTCATGTCACTGTCTTAGCTTTCGTCACTCACTAGATTGACTTTAACTAACTTCTGGCAGTGTCACTCTCTCTTATGAAGTCTTGTAGCTGGGCTCCAAAAGTTCTAGTTGTAGAAGTTACAGGACATCATGTTTTATTCATTTAGAAATAGATTACTCTCGAAGTGTATTTTTCTGGATGTAAAAATAAAGAACACTCCAGATGTTTTGTAGGGAAACACACAAAGGTCTTTGTTTGCCTAGCTATTATGCTTGTTTACTCTATTATTAGAGCAGACCAGGCAAATCATTGTTACACTGCTTCCTCTTTAGTGCTGGTCATCACGATCAGCATCATCAAAGCGGGCTAACCAATCTAGTTGCACTACCAGCATCTTCCCTTGAGGCAGTTTCTGGGTGCGATAGACCACATTTGTTACCAGTAGGATCCTTGCCATGGTTAATGAAGTTTGGGGCACCCCTTGGTCCTCGTAAAAAAAAATGGTGTGTTATTTATGGACGCTCTTTAACTACTGTGTTTTCAGCATCCCATTCTATATTGGGTGTGAAAGACCGCTTAATTTTGCTCAGAGACCTCTCTAAAAGGCTTGAGGTTCTTTTACATGCCGTAAATCTAGGACACGGGACCAACGGCTTTACTTCCCTTCCAAAGGAAGCCATGCTAAGGATTTTTACACCTGAAAAAAATCCATCGTCCTCTGCTGGGTTTGAACCCGTGACCTTGGGTATATGAAGTTTTTGGTCCTCATAAGGTGATACAACCACACAACAAGGTTACCAACTGGAATCCTTGGCTGGTGGCTTGGCATTCGTAATGGGACTTCATCTTGTTGCTTGCTATCTGGATATACTGATGGGCTATCTTGTGCACATCATGAGGATAGTTCACGAGGTTCTCAACATAGTAGTGTAATGGTTGCTCTGCTCCCAAACATCAGGTCAAATGTAAATGTCAAACGCAGCTCCCTGCCAAAGATCAAGCTGACTGGTGTCAAACCTGCAGTCATCCATAAACGAGCAATAGGCCAGCAAGAAAAGTGGTAACCTGAGATTCCAGTCCTGGCAATTAGCTACCAACTTCCTTAGCCTCAAGTGTCTTGATGCATTGCTCTACCATGCTATCTGATGTGGGCGAAAAGGTGTTCTGTGCATCTTGTGCACCCCAGGCTGCCCTAGGACCTCTTCATCAGGTTTGACTCATAGTTAGCTGTGCAGCTCGACGCTACTCCAAAGTGGCAGAAGAGCTCTTCCACAAGGCAGTCTCTAACCATCTTGGCCTCCTAGTTGGGGATGGGCATTTGGTAAAGCAATCCATGATCACTAGCAGATACCTCTTACCCCTGTCAGATTCAGAGAATGGTCCAGCTATTTCATGGTGATGCATTTGAAGGGTGCCCCATATTGTATTGCTGCATTTGACCACGGTTCCTAGCCTGAGGTCTGTGATTTGCTGCACAAACTGACATTGGCAGCATCTCTTCTCTGCATCTGTCTGTAATCTCAATCTCAATCTCTTTGGAGTTTGTCAATAGTTCAGTTGGTTCCAAGGTCCCTGCGGTACCTCCTCCAGGACTTCTGCTACCTTACTATGGGAGAGGACCAACTGCTCTCCCTGGATTTTCCTGTCAGGTGACTCACACTCTCAAACCTAAACAACATACCTTCCTTGGCTTTCAGTAAGCCCATTGGGCTCAGTAGGACCTGGATGTAATGTCCTCCCAGCTCAGCCTAGCACCTGACTCCACTTTTCTCAGGAGCAGTCCTAGGTCGGCATCCAACAACTGCTCCCTCCTCAGGGCTGCACTATCCCATTCATCCTCCAGTACCATCGATACCATGCAAACAGTTGTGCATTATTGCAGTGGAGTGACTCTTCTCCCTCTGGTGCTCTGCTGCAAAGTTGTGCTTCTGCAACCTCTGGACCCAATGAGCAGTCTGGCCCTCTGGGTTTTTAAAGCTCAACAGCCAGGTGAGGGCAGAGTGATCAGTCCTCAAGTGAAAGACTGGCCATACAGGTATTTATGGAAATGTTTGAGTGCTTTTACTACTGCCCATAGGTGCCCCCAAGTAGCGCAGTAGTTTTTCTCCGCCTTGGAGAGCATCTTGCTGAAGTTCGCTATTGCCTATTCCTTCCCATCCTAGATCTAGGAGAGTATGCCTCTGATACCTTGCTTGCATGGGTGTCCACAGTGAAACTGACACCAGGTTGGGGGAACCCTAAAACAGGTGCACTACAGAATACTGTCTTCAGTGACCAGAATGTGCCCTCAGTCTCTTCTGTCCACAAGTAAGACCAGTGTTCTTCCCTAAGGTGAGTTAGAGGCTTCATGATATTGGAGAACCCTCTTAACGAATCAGCGATAATAGCTATACAGAAAACTATGCAACTCCTCATATCCTTTGAGCAAGGCCATTCTCTCAGAGTCCAAGCCTTCCCCAAGTCAGTGGCCACTCCGATAAATGAGACAATGTGGCCCAAGTAATTTATTTCCTTATAGAAGAGTTGACACTTCTTTGCATTCAACTTCAGGTTAGCTGCTTACAGTCTCCGTAGCACCTTGGTGAAGGTGCTGCCTATGATGATGATGTCGTCCAGATATAATAAGCATCGTATGTCAGTCCCCTCATCACTGACTTTATGAGATGCTGGAAGGTGACTGGCAGTTGTACAGACAAATGGGCATGACTGTAAACTGCCAAAGCCCTTGGCTGGTCGAGAATGTAGTCTTCTCCTTGTCCTTGGAGTCTAGAGCCACCTGCTAGTATCATTGTCCTCCAGTTGAGGCCTTAGATGTTGCATTGCTATCAGCCCCTCGGATTCATCGAATGGCGATTCACTTGCAGCTAGCTCACGTTTCTCCTACTCTGCTCTGACCTGTTGGTGTCTGATGGGTTCAGTAGTCTCACAGGTACTCATTTTGGCCATGGCATATTGCATTAGATCCATATTGTGTATATTAGACTCTTCAATGTAAAAATTATTAAGGCAGCTGCAACATTAAACAGCTAAAAAATAATCAATATCCCCCGAATTAAATTCGTTTATTAAAAACTAGTTATCCTTAAAAACGATAAACATTTCATTACCAATAAAGCATTATTAATATTTTTGAAACAATAACTAAAACACTAAATTAAATCTTCTAAATTCGAGATAAACAAAATTTATAATTCATTTTAATATACTCTGATACACAAGCTGTAGAAAAATAAATTATTTGTTTGTTAACAACTCTGTCAGTTACCAGGTTCATATTAACACTGATATTGTGCTGGAATTTGGTCCCACAAGAGTTCTTTTACATGACAGTAAATCTATTGAAAAAGGGCTATCATTTTTAACACTTAAAAATCCATCTGTCTGGGCAGAGTTTGAATCCTCAATCTTGATCAAAAGGCCAGCGCCTAATCATCTGAGTCACCCAGACTGACAAACAGCCCTAGAGCTGTCTCTAATCACAAGCCGGGAAAATTAAATTGAAGAATTCTAGCTTATGTACGACCTAACATCAAATCCTGAGATACTCAAGATACAGCACTAATTCTTCTAGCTAAAGTGTCACTTATATTTTGTTTATATGCAGCTCAAAACTGGCTAGGTCTCAAAATAGCAAAAATCACAAAGAACAATAAAAACTGGTAGAAATCAATGTAAAATTATAAACAACTAAAATTTATGCAGTTATAAAGAAATAAAACTTGGCACCAGAGAAATCAGAAATAAGAATGGATCTGTAAAGTGCATTTAGAAAATCTCTACCAAATTTGATGTTGGCTAACTTGAATTATGTTGGTTGAATTAGAAACAGATGAAAAATGTTGGTCAGTTAGAAGTAAATGAAATCACACTGACTTTCCACTTTGCTAACAAAGCAGTTCTTTAGGAACAATGGAAGCTTACTAAAAATAACTCTTGTCAATTGAATAGTTTTTCACACAAGCCATGTGTAGGACAGGAATTGGATAACTCTTGTTGTGTCTATCAATATGCACATGTTTATCTAATTCATCAACACTTACCACAATTTGGTTTGCCACGTGTGCGAGAGTTGGGCATCTCCACACCATGTTTATCAACACACCAGCACATACCCACAGAGGTGTGGCATTGAGTCTGACGGTAATATCCCTCATCATCACAGTCAGGGATATAAACTCCTGAAAAAAAGAAAACCTTATATCAGTGATATATTAGAGTTATAGAAGTCAGAACTCAAAGCCATAAAAGCAGGCAAACACTTTCGGATCTGTGGTAGACATCATCAGTAAACTGAAGAAGATTCAGGTACTACAGATTGTTGGCTGGAGGTGTCATGTTTATACCTATACTGCTTGCAGGGGATTGACTCAGCTGGAGTAGGGGAGTGTGTGCTTGGTGAGCAGGGCTTCTCTGCTCTAATTGCTGATTGGATCATTTTTATGTTTTTGGGTTTGTTTTATATGCTCAAGTAGGTTTTATTCAGCTTAAGAGCCTCTCCCTTTCTGTTAAGGTTATTAAGGTGTTTGTAAATGTCTATTTCTTCACATTGTAATCTTGCAATGTTATACAGTATATAAGAAAAAAAAATTGTCTCATTATATTGGATAATATGTTCTCCATCAGCCCTATTACATATTCTGCAATCTTGGATCTATCCCGCTGGTCCAAACAGCAGCATCTCTTGCGTTTTAAGAGCTAGATGTTGACAATTTATTGACCAGTACACTATGTACACTGCTCTGCAGGAACAAGGAATCCGGTAGATGCCAGTGGTCATTGGCTGAAAATAACAGATTATTAATCTGTCTAATAGGCTTGAAGATGGTTCTAATGTTATGGCCTTGAATAAGTGTCCAATTCTGTGCATGAAATTTTTAAAGTATGGCAGGAAAGCAGTGTCATTACTCTTGGGTAGATCCTGTTTGAGGTTGGCAGGTTGAAGTGTGGATATATGTATTACTCTACTGACTTCTTGCGCTCTGTAATCGTTTGAATATAAAGCATGTTCAAATTGTTGGAGTTCCTGTTTTAATGAGCCAGTCTCACAGATGCAGGCAGTGCAGTAGTGCGAGCCTTTATTAAACTACATTTTATCAGTATGAGTGAATTTGTGGTAAATTGTGAGTCCAAGCATACCATCTGCTTCTTTGCTGACCAGAATATCTAAGAAAGCTAGCATCCATCTTTCTCTTTCTCAATTGTGAATTGAATGCATAGATCGATGCTGTTGAGGTGCTGACGGAAACCATCAAGGACTGATTCCCAGTAACTCTATATGACAAAGTATCATTCACAGTTTGTGAGCTACAGAACGGAGAACACATTATCTAATATAATGAGTCAACTGTTCTTTCTTCAATACCATATCAGAGATACCACATAAAACTACAATGCAAAGCAACAGAAATTTACAAACATCCTAATAACTTTAACTGAAAGGGAGAAGTCTTAATCTGAACAAAACTGGCATCCAATACTTGAGCATATTAAAACAAGCCCAAATACAAATAAAATGTGTGAACCAATCAGCAATTAAGCAGAGAAACCCTGTTTACCAAGCATAGTTCCAGCTATGCCTATCCCTTGCGAGCAGCCTGGGTATAAATACAACACTTCAGCCAGCAATGCCTGATCCTTTACCAAGAGGACTTAGACCATGCCACTAATGATGTCCACTAGTGGTGTGAATGGAACATCTGGACATCAAAACTCCAGCAGACCACAGTTTCTAAGCCCAGAAGAAACTTCTAGTTGTACTTCTGAACATATTTACAGAAAAATTAAATATGCCACAGAAAGATGTAACCAAATATTTGGTGGTTAATACTGTGATAAAATATTTTAAAAAACCTCTCTTTTATTGCTCAACAAACAAATGTTTATTTCTTCAACAAACTGACTACAATAAATATCTGTTCACAAATGGATATCTTTCCTTGATGCTTTCACAACAATTCTCTTTCAATGCTTGGTGGCTGTGGCTACTAAGGCATACTCCAAATTTCCCATTGAAACTGACTCAAATGCCGTCGCTATGCACTCCCAGTTGAAACTGAACTCTGCGGGCTTCATTCTCCTTTTTATATTGTTTATATTGTGGCAGGAAACTTCCAGAAGCAGTTGTAAGTTCAAACTACCACAGATGTCACAAACTCACTCAGATGCAATGATGCACAGTTTTGACATCAAACGCCATGCCATGGTTGAGTGATTAGACCACTTGCCTCTCACCAAGATAACCAGGTTCAATCCCAGGTGACTGCATATGGGATTTGTGGTGGACAAAGTGGTGCAGGGCCAGGTTTTCTCCAGGTTTTGCAATTTCTCCCGCCATTGTATTTGACCGGTGCTACATCTTCATTTCATGTATCATTAGTGTCATTGCCTGTAGTAAAATCGGGCATTAAACACTATAAAAAATATAAATTGACATCAAAGAACATTCTGGTAGTAGATGCCAACAGTCAGTTATGGAAACCGTTCATACATGTTCAGTGATTATGGCAAAAGAGCATAGCCACATTGCTCCCTCAGAGCTGGTCAGCCTAATGGCCTAGACGATCCAGGTGCGCAAATAGGCTCCTCCCCTGGGGCAGTCTCTGGATGCGGTAGATGATATTTTTTATCCTCTTCACCACAAGGTTTGCCATGGTTGTTGAAGCTTGGAGCAACAATATAGTCATACAAATCACCCTGTAGAAACCTTGGCTGTTGGCCTGCCAGTCTTAATGGGTCTTCATCCAGTCGCTCGCTTTCTGGATGTGTTGATGTAGCATCCATGCATATCGTGAAGCCAGACTACAAGATGTAGTTGACTCCTGACTGTTCTTCCCCAAGAGGACTTCCAAGCATTAGGCTGTATGGCAAATGCAGCTCCCTGCAAAACACCAGACTGGCTGGTGTCAACCTGGTGATGTTGTGGGTTGATGAGTGGTAGGCCCACAAGAAAAGTGGCACCCTCACTCCTCAGTCTCTCTGGAGATTGGATACAACCTTCCTCAAATGTTCTTCTAGAGTCTTGATGTAACGCTTGTGCCTTTAGGTCACTCCAGTGTCTCTCTCACCAGGTTATATCAAAGTTGGTGGCCTGATCACTCTGCAGCTTCAACAGTACCCCATAGCACAAAAACAGTTCTTCTACAAGGCAGTTTGTAATGGTCTTGGCCTCCTAGTTAGGGATGGTGTACTCCTCTGGCCGCTTAGTGAATTAATCTATGGCAACCAATAGATACTTGTTGCCTCTGTCTGACTCAGGGAATGGTCCAGCTACATCAATGTCTATGCACTCAAAAGGTACTCCCACTTATACTTCTGCATGTTCCCATTTCCTATAATGTATAGTTGTGACCCAATAACCTATCTAGCCCTCCAGTTTCTTGAATCTTAACAGCAAGAGAGGGCAAAAGGTCAGTCCTCAGGTGGAATGGCTGACCATCCAGGTACTTTGGAAGTGCTCCAGCACCTTTACTACTGTCAAGAACTCTCATCTGGTAATGCAGTAAATCTTTTCTGCACTGAAGAGCATTTTGCCATAGTAGGCTATAACCTGCTGCTGGCTATCCTGAACCTGGGATAGAATGACTCTTATGTTAGAGTAACAATATGTACTTATTTGATTAAAAAAGCACTGTAAATATTCATTTATTTTTAAGAACTGTGATCAAAATACTATATGTTTAATATATTTACATGGTAAATAGAATGTATATCATGAATTTATAAGAACAATCTGTGAAGCCTACACATAAGATCTTTCAAAATGATTTTCAGCAAAAATAATAAAGAGCATCTTAAAAAGTGGTTTCAGAATTTTGCACTAATCTATTTAGCAGCCACCCTAAATGATACTTTATTTTCCTGCATGTAATATATTTATATAGTAGATTTTCATTTTATGTGTGTTTAAAGAGTATAGTCATGATTGTATCTCTATTCATATTGCAGAGTAAAATTTGGTGCTTGTGGTGTAAATAGAAGAAAGGGAAATGAGGATCTTTCAAGTTTTATAGAAATAAACTTTGGCCTACCAAGCAAACCAGGGCTTATCCTTCTCTTGACTGCAGCACAAGGTCTGTCTGTCTTCTCAAAACAGCGACACCATTCACGAGGAGAAACAAAGATGTCTCTGTCTGCATCACAGGCATCCAAGAAGGGCTTGATACACTTTTCACTCTGGTCATGCTCTAGGTCGTACAGCTCCTGCAGAGATAGTTGATCATCACCATCCAAGTCCAGGTGCTGGAACATCCACCGCACTTCTCCCTTGCAGGATCCAGGGAAATGTGCTGCAATGCACAATACAAACACTTTAACTATGTGAAGTTGGACTGTTAACTTTTGGTGCTTTTATAGTACTTTTACTGTTTCCCAGCTGAAGGTTGTCCCAACTATTATAATGAGAAAAGCTCTGATATATTAATTTTTTTTTTTTTATTTTTACTATTTAATGTAAATGGATTAAGATAAAATATAATATATAGGGTAAATTATAAAGAAAGGAATTTAAAAATTTAATAAAATGTGATTTTTTCTCTATTATTATCTATAAATTCCTTCTTATAGTCTCTTTTAACTATCAATATCTGATGATGTAAACTGACCTTGCAATCCTACACAATAAATTTCTTAAAGACATCATAGATCCATCGTTGTATTATTAGTCATTTGCCTATTTTATACAAGTCTACATGTGTTTTATAAGAAAGTTGTAAATGGAACAAAAAGAGTGATACATAAACTGCACCAAATTTTTTCTGGAAACTTTTTATTTTGTATAAATAATCAATGTTAAAAGTCCAATGGTCCCAATAAATTGGACCATGTCCCTAATATTTGCCCCTTCTTATATTCCTAGGCTCCAAAAAGAAGGGCTGCAAATTTGTGAATAATAAATGCCTTGTATTGACATAAAATATGCTGGGGTTTCAAAATCCATCACACATTTACTATATAATAGGTCTTCAGTAAGATCTGTAATGCATAAATGTCTTCCAAGAGTGTTGTGTCCAGTTAGATAGCAATCAACCACTCTGAAGATGGTTATAGTTAGGTTCAAAAGAACTTTATTTAATATGCTGCCCAGCCCAGGAATAAAATCATGGGTCTGTCTGGCAGTAATTTGTTTTTTCCAAATCTCAAACAAAAAAACAAAACTCTAGCCAGTTGCTCTACCACTGAATCTGACTGGTTGTCATCTCAAAATAATTTGAGATCACCTTGTGTGGTTTACCTGAAAATATACAAGTCAGTTGGAAAATTTAATGCTATGCCGGCATGTTGACATGGTAGTTCAGTGGTAGAGCAACCGGCTAGACTGGGAGATCCATGGTTAAAATCCCGGCTATGGCTTTGAATTTTTCAGTCTGACTTTATCTATCCAAAAAAATTGTTTGTTATCAATAGTGATAATGGTGATGATAATAATAATAAAAAGAATAATAATAATAATAAAAAAATTAAACTAAAATCAAACCTTTTCCCTTGTTATGAGTGCGTCGCTTCTTTGCTTCAGCCATGACGACAGAGAACCAATCGAGCAGTCTATTTCCCATGGCTTGCAGAGCAGATGGTGGACACTCTTTACTCCAGAAAGTGCTGGTGTGACTTGGTACTGAAGGCTTTGTGTCCAACACTTCATTGTAGCCACGTTGTCTGTCCTTGTCATCTGAATATGGGGGATTGGTTGCTGTGTAAAGGTCCTGCAGTAAACAAAAATTATCACGGTTTCTCTTAATATATTTCTCAATCATCTGTCTTATAGCAACTATAGGATAATAAAAAATAATCTTGACAATGTTTAGCACATTGTGCATGTATGTAAACTCATTTTGCAGCAGATGTCTGAGCAGAAATGTGGGTAACCAGAACCTAGATATATTGAGTTATCCTCCACAATTTTTCCAGAAATCTTTATTTTTGATTTTTTAGTCTCCAGTTTGATTATACTATCCTTGCAAATATTGGTGCACATGATCTACGATGTTCAGTTGTGCACTAAATATGTTAATCATTATATGGATTCAAACAATATTCTTTCCCTAATGTTACAGAAATCTCATGTATGTTTGATAACACCTCAAACAAAATAGTCCAAAACTGTTGGAGTAAAAGCTGATGCTACTCCAGGATGATTAAATCAAGCAACCTTTTGATTTAATCATCCTGGAGTATTTTATGGACAATGCTCAGAAATCTGTGGTTAGTAAGGTTTGTGACTGTGACCTACTAATGAGAACCATAGATTTTGGAGTGACCTAGCTCAAATGTAGGCAAGCTATCAGGTTAAGTTTTTTCATCCACCATACATTATAGCCAAATGGGGTACATAACTATTAAAATTCCAAAAGATAAAGGATTTAACACTTAACAAATCATGCATTTCAGAACATGGGATTCATATTCTTCTTGAAAGACAAAGCATACTTAACAGAAAGACAAACTAAGCACTGTATAGTTTATTTTTTGTCTTTCTTGAAAATTGTAGATTTATGCATTTAATGCTCTGGTTTCCATTTCTTTTGTTGTTTATATGTTAGAAAAAATGCTGAATTATACAACCATTTTGATATTGAGATTTCTCTGCAAATGCACCTTTTGAGATACCACTTGTATGTGTGAATGTGCTTGTATATTGCTCATAAATGCTAACAAAAATAGAAGGGGTATGGCTCATTATGGAGTTTTGCCAATTATAGCAATTTTTTATTGTCAACTACGTAATGATGTATAATTATATGTAATATAATAATTGATTTTATGATTGCAATCAAGCATGGTGTGGTTGTGATGTTGCCAAAATCACCAGTTGTACATTTCACAGCAAGTAGGGGTGAACTGATACCAATATGCTTCTTTGTTATGACACAATCATTTCAAAATGGAACATAAGATGAAACACACTCAAATGAGTAGTTGGTGAGAGGATGATCAAAGCTGGAGGTAAAGTTATGATTGATCAGCTGAAGGAAATGTTTAAAACAATAAGGAGGGAAGAATATATCCCAGTTGGTTGGAACTGAAACATAATAATGCCCATATACAAAAAGGGAGAGTCATATAAATGTGAGAATTATAGAGCAATATGCCTAATAAATACGATTATGAAGTCATAAAAAGGATTTTGGAAAGGAAATTGAGGAGGTATGTGGAGGAAGACCTAGAAGATGAACAGGCAGAATTCAGTGCTGGAAGACAGACTCAAGACCAGATATTTGCATTGAGATTTATTATAGATAAATGGATAAGTAAAGGCAAATCAGCATACCTGGTATTTTTGGATTTGCAAGCAACCTTTGACTTGGTACCAAGAGAAGAGATGTGGAAGGCACTACATAAGAAGATGGTACCTTTAAAATTAATAAGGGCAATCAAATCTATATTCAAGAATATAGAAGGCATTGTAAGATTTAAAGGTAGGACCTCAGAACATTTCCCAATGGAAAAAATGTTAAACAAGGAGATAGTTTAAGCCCATTGCTATTTACAATATTCATGGATGAGGTAATGAAGACGTGAGTAGTAGGAATGTCAAATTTAAGACCTATATATTGTCAGGTCTTAGCTTATGCTGTTGACAAAGTATTGATAGGAGATTCAGAAAGTAAGCTGCAACATGCAATAATAGAATGGACAGAGACATTGAAGGAAAGAGGGATAACAGTAAATTACAATAAGAGTAAAGTAATCATGGTAGTGAGGACTGAAGATCAGATAAAAGAGATTAAGATAGAGAAAGATGGACAGCAGTTAGAACAAGTTGAAAGCTATGAGTACTTAGGCATAGTGGTTCACCAAAACGGTAAATTACATGAGGAAATAAGAAAGTGTGTAGAGAAAGCTGCCAAGGCGCATTATACATTAAGCAGATGTGTTCTTGGGAAAGAAGAAGTAGATAAAAGGACGAAAACCAGAGTATACAAGGTAGTGGTAGAACCAGTGCTTGCTTATGGAAATGAAAGCTGGGTAGTAACAAAAAATGAGTTATACATGGTAAATGCAATGCAAATGAAAAGCCTAAGAAGTATAGCAAGAAAGACACTGCGAGATAGAGATAGGAATAAAAGGATAAGATAGGAACTAAAAGCACCATCTATAAACAAGAGGACTGAAGATAAGAACAACTTACATGGTTTGGGCATATAAAAAGGATGAGTAAAGACTGGAAGATAATCAGATTATGAGAGCAAGCCCACTGGGAAGAAATCTGATAGGAAGACCAAAGATAACCTGGGAAGAAGGGATCAAAAGAATGGTAGCAATTAGAGGGAAGACTTGGGATAAGTTTAATAGATTGGCAGAGGATAGAAATAGAGATACAGTTCAGGAAATGGGATCGAGGCATTCCCCTAACACCACGATAAGACTAGGGAAGTTGAAGAAGAAGAAGAAGAAGAAGAAGAAGAAAGTTTGTGAGAGGAGTACTTCAACAAATAATTAAAACCTGTGATTTTCTCAATGTTCCTGATTTGGTGATTGACCTGATGCAAATCCTGTAGAAAAAAGGGGTTAAACTACAATACTGCCAAATTCTTTAAGTTTTAAGACTAACTTTCGTTCTCTCTATATATATATTAGCCTTGATGGTGTGTCTGTGATCAAAACAGCTCAAAAACAAAATGTTGTACATAAGGATTCTTACAAGGAGCAAAGTGATGCTTTTCATGGAACTCCCCCAAAACCAAATTATGTTTTATTTAGAACATTATTATTACTTTTTATTTTCTAAAAATAATGACTATAATGGTTTGGATTAAAATTTAACAAGTTTGAAGTATTTACATAACAAGAAAATGGCATCTCTAGTAAACTCCTTCATTCTCTCTGAATTTTATATTCTTCTTCGCCTTGGGTCTTAGGGGATTGTTCTGGCCTTCTTATTACATCTTTGTCTTGAACAGTGGCATATAGTCGGGAATCTGGGGACTCGGAGATGGACCATACATGTCTGTTATGTTTTTAGTTTTAAATTCTTTTACAAATTTAGTTTCTATATTTGCATTGGTAATTCAACTACTGTATAGTCTCACCACATCGCTATTGGGTAAAAAGTGTTTGCATGCCATCTCGATCAACGAGAGATTCTTTCCATAGCTATTCTATGCATGTGCTGCACATTAAAATAGCACGAGGGGCGTTCAATTAAGTCCTTAGAAAATCCAAGAAATTACACTCGTAGTATCGAACAAGTTTATATTTAGTAAGCGTCGCCTCTTATTAGATAGCAGTTAAAGTTTCAGCTATATTCATCACGTAGTTCCGTTGCCATAGGCGATTGAATTAACAATATTGTGCTTATTTAGAAAGATGGGGGGGGGGGACGAGTTTCGTGCGGTGATTAAACATTTATATTTAAAAGACTGAACACCGAAAGAGATAAAAGCCGAGTTGGATGAAGTTTATGGCACATCTGCTCCTGCGTTTGCAACAATTTAAAACTGGATAAATTAATTTAAACTGGTCGTACATCCACAAATGACGAACATCCTTCCGGACGTCTAGTAGAAGCGACTTCCTCCGATTGGTTTTGAGTGATCGACGAATCAAAGTTAGGGAAATAGTAGAGCCCACGGGATAACACATGGTACAGTGTTCTCAATTTTGCACCAAAAGTTATGTCTGACAAGGATCTTAGCAAGATGGGTGCCGCGTTTGCTCTCAATGGAGAATAAACACAATCGTGTGATCGATTTGGAAGCTGGTTTGGCAATCTTGACGAGTTTTTGCGTCGATACATAACTGTGGATGAAACATGGGTGCACTACTATGCTCCAGAGACAAAAGTACAGTCGAAACAGTGGGGCTTTTAAGGCTCCGAAGAAAGTAAAGGTGGTGAAATCTGCAAAAAAGGCAAGGGCATTTTTTTTTTATTTATTTTTTTTTATTTTTTTTATGCACGCGGAATCATCTACATTGATTACTTGCAGGCAGAAAGAAAGAAAACGAGAGTATTATGTATTGCATCGATTGAACGGAGAAATCAAGAAAAAATGCCCTCATCTGACAAAGAAACAGATTCTCTTCCTTCAAGACATTGCAAGGGTGCACACCTGCGCAGTTTTGTTGGCAAAAAATTTAGAATTAAATTTAGATTGAAATTACTACAACATCCACCGAATTAACCAGATTTGGCCTCCAATGGAATTTTTTTTTTATTATTTCCAAAATTGAAAAAGTGGCTCGGCGGAAAACGATTCACGTCTAACGAAGAGATCATCTCCCAAACAGATGCCTATTTTGAGCAACTTCCCGAAACCCTACTTTTCGAAAGGCTTAAAACAGTTGGAGAAACGCTGGAAAAGTGTATTGAGCTAAAAGGAAATTATGTTGAAAAAAAAACGTTTTTTTATTTTTTTTTCTAAGGACTTATTGAACCCCCCTCATATTATATAATTTCTGGCAACGTTTAAAATAATTGATATCCAGCAGATAGAAAAATCAGCTGTATGAATAATTTATAAAATGGCTACAAAAGAAATGTTAAAAAGTACAGAAATGGACTCTGAAAATCATATATTTTAAATTTGTATTTGATTTGCATTAGAAATTCCCACTGAGAGAAGTGATAACAAGATATTACCTTATTGTACTTAGTGTATTTGATGTACTTGTAGTGTTTGTTTTCATACTTGAAGTCTTCAGGAGTGAATGTGTACTTATCCTGTGGTAATCTATTCTGCTTGCTATTGCTCATCTGCAGCTGCGCCTTCTTCTCTTTCTCAGCTGTCATCTTGTACTTGTTCATCAAATTGCTAAGTCTTTCTGATTGTCGTTGCTTCTTACGAAGGTGAAGCTCGCCATCTGTAATTCATTGCCATTGACAAATTACTCCAATGGAAGTATATTAACATGACACTATTGAAATGAGATAGTGTTTTATTTATGGACGCTCTTTAACTGCTATGGTTCTCAGCGTCCCATTCTATATTGGGCGTGAAAGATCGCTTAATTTTGCTCGGTGGCCTCTTTACCAGGCTTAAGGTTCTACGACACGGGACCAACGGCTTTACTGCCCTTCTGAGGGAAGCCATACTAAGTCCGAAAAATCCACGGGTTTGAACCTGTGACCTTGGGTATGTGAAGTTAGCATGGCAACCATTAACCTTAGGGGGGCGACTATGACACTATTGAAATTCCCTTTGAAATCTGTACAGAGACTTTGATGTAACAAAGGCACAAACGATAGTCAAGAGAAACAATTGACTTGCATGGCTGCAATCTTTAAGACTCCCTCGTGTAAAGTAATGAAATAATGCGAAGTTTATAGGACTACAAATATGCACACAAAAGGAAAGATACAGAGGCCATAAAACTGTTACTTTATAAACATTTTACATACGGATAATTAAACATTATTTATACAAAACGGCTGTGCTGTGGCCAAGTGGTTAAACCACTCGCCTCTATTCAAAACGGCCCGGGTTCGCTCGCAGGCGACCGCATGCGGGATCTGAGGTGGACAAAGCGGCGCAGGGCGGGTTTTCTCCGGTTTCCCCCACCATCTTCATTCCACGTATCATCAGTGTCACCGCCTGCGGTGCCATAAGTAGTAAAGGCGGGCGTTAAACGCTATCCAAAAAATCTATGCAAAACAGTTATGTTGAACCGAGATTAGTGGCAAGCTCTAATAATTCAAAAAGTTCCACCGTATCCTCAAGTTTACTAAAAGTGCTACAGTTGTTAGAATGTGGTGCAACACATACAACACAACAATAATCACAATTTGCCAGCACAGAAATATAAAAAGGTATAGTTATCATTGTTGTCCATTGTTTCATTAAATTGTGATCAGACATATCTGTTCAAAGGAAATTCTGGGCAAAATCTAAACAAATTGAGGGCTTAGATAGGAAATGCAGTAGCAACCGTTGACTGTGATATGATCTGTAAAACTTACTTGCAGATTAAATATATGCTGTTACAAAATGAAGACATATTGAACATTTGTAACACTTGTACATAGAACATAAGTTGCACTGATGTCTTTGCTTTATTATTCAACTAAATCTGGTTTATACTTTCTTCATAATTTAAGTTCCTTTTTATGTAACTAATTTATAATGACACTATGTATTGAAATAATAAAATTTTTTACATTATATAAAATATATTTCGAAATCTTTATTTGTAATATATCATAAACTTACCATGGAAACACTGGATCAAGTAAAACCACTACTTCTTATGTTTTTAATAACTAAATTGTCATTATATTAATTGAGGTGATTATGGTTTACAGACCTTTGCAAGGGCAAAATCCTTTGCAGCCAACTCTAATGGAAGTATGGTGAATACAGTTGTGGTAATCCAGCCGACAGAGAGAGCTGTAGGTCCTGTTGTCAGTACCGCAGAGGAATGTTGGTTTAACAACTGGGCATGGATTACAGCGCCTGAAACAAACAAAAAAATTGTATTTCTGAGAGAATCTCTGTGCAATGAATTATAAAATTAGTCTTTACTTATTTGTGTAAACAAAATATATGTCTGAATACACACATAAAGCACACGTTAAGCATAAATGCTCTGCTTTCACAAATTGATTGGGCTATATACGGCAATGAAAATCTGTAATATTTTTGGCTTCATTAGAATCTCTAATTAGTTTCACATAGAAAATGAAGAATCAACAAGAATGTAAATTCTTGTGTTATATCAAGATGCACAATAAATATTTCCAGGATCTACCAGTATTAGAGTATAAGAAATGTAGCGAAAAACAAAGGAAACATTACTCAATAATTGCGATTTTTATGACAGAAGTATTATGTATAGATATTTAAGCAAACGCCATTGTTAGCCGCACCGACTTCACATCAAGGTGGCCTGAGTTCGATCCCAAGCAACCGCATGTGGGATTTGTGGTGGACAAAGCGGCACAGGGGCGGGCTTTCTCTGGGTTCTGTGGTTTCCCCTGACATTGCATTCCACCGGTGCTAACATCTTCATTCCATGTATCAGCAGTGTCATCAGCTGCAATGCCATAGTAGTAAAAGCGGGTGTTAAACACACTTAAAAAAAAGACACAGTGTTTTTTTTATTTTATTATGTAATATGTATGTTTAATCCAATATTATGATCATCTGTACGTTATGGTTAAGATGTTCCATTATTCTTGCAAGCTGCATCTATATGCCAAACATTATTTTGTACAATAGCATTGATTTCAAATAAACTGAACGTTCTTTTTGAATGGAACCAGTAATTATAGTTAATATTAGGATATGATTGTAACATATATGTATGCTTATATATACATATATTTTATCTTCATTAAATTGACTAGTGTTACAATATTTGTACTATCTGTTACAAAAATGATATTTTCATTTACAAGTACTAACTGTATAATATAATGCATATTATAAATAATTATATAATACTCTGCAGCAAAAAGTATGTTTTTGAATACATACATGTTCCAAAACGGATTTTTCACACTGAGTTGAATGGTGCAATCCATTTGTTTTTATCGCACATAGTTTTTGATGTGATAAAATAAAAAATGTGTGTTTCATAACATTTTCCTTTATGTACCATAGGAAGGAGTGAAGAGTAATCTAGTGTTAGTTTTGTGGTTAAAATGTAATTAATCTTTGTATCTTATCTGGCATCAACAATTAACTTTTTTATCCTGCGTTCGATTTCTGGCTGGGGCGAGATTTTTTTTTTTTAACCAGTATCATTCCCTATCTCTCACAGAGTCTAAAAGTATGAGTGCGCGCGCGCGCGCGCGCGTGTGTGTATGAAGAAAAGAAAATGTTTAAAAACCAAACGTTCAAGAACCTACCGTCAACGAGTTCTCTCTTAAATCAAAAGCCTCCGATGTGACCATAGATGTTAAAGGGATGAAAAAAAAAGAACACACTTTTTTACTTTCTCTGTACGTACTATGTACATAGTGTATTGAGAAAGTATTGCACTCCAAAAATTCGATACCGAGATTTCACTGGAAATATGTTTTAGGGTCCCCTTTATCCAAAAAAAGCATTTTCAGAAAAAGGTCCGAGAGTGTGCGTGTCCGTATGTCTGTGAACACGATAACTCAGAAACGAAAAGTCAGTAAAATACCAAACTTGGTATTTAAGTTTAGTATCTTCCAGCGATGCGAAACGAAGATTTTGAGAAAAATTCCCCCAACCCCAACTACCCTTTAAATGATACTTTTTTCGAAAGTTTTGATTTTCTAAAAAATGGTTCTAACGATTTTGATTAAAATATAATACATTACAGATATTTACCTGACAAATAAAATGTATATCTTGAATTTTCTGGGAATAGCTTCTGTAGACTACTTTATTCTGAATGAATTTTATGGAACTTTGCATAACTGCTAAACCGTAAGAGATGAAAAAAAAAACAAACAAACAAACAACTCAAAACACAAAAAATGTAGAGCACGTTAAAATACACAATTTATGTTATATACATTTTTTTCGTTTGATATCGTGGAGATGATAGTTTTTGAGGTATTCCTTGTTTTTGGTTTCAACTTTGGAAAACTTATACTTTTCTCATAGAGGAATTTGTCAACTCCTATCCATACAAACAAAGGAACTTCAGTCACATGGCAACCAGCTTTTGACTATCACTTTAACCTATGGTACTCCCTTAATTCGCTTCTACTTGCATGGAAGCAGAAGTATACACTTTTTAACAATACTTTGTTGCAGAGATATAGAGAAAGTCATGTGAATGGAACACATCAGATTTTTTGTTTAACAGGGGTTAGTTTAATATTTGTTGGTGGTAACATCAATAGGAATGCATGTCAAGTGTGTAGTTCCTAGTGCTGAACTGAGCAATTGCATGAAGTGATAAGTTGCGAATTCTCACTTACAGTTAAACATTTGGATAAGAAGTAATGTTGATTTGGTGGAAAGAATTAATTAATCATTGAATTCAGTAGACAACAATGCATAAAAGGATAATATTTTTGAAAGTGGAAGAAATTTTGAAATAGGAAATGGATATGTCGTTTTCCCTCTTACATGCACGCATACAATATATATTCTAAAACCTTATATTTCATGTTCAGCAGTCCCCAAAATATGTACTTCCGGGGAGATCTTAATATCAAGTTTTTGGGAGGGAAGTAAACTTTGTCTAGCAGCCAACATTGGCTTTTAAATTAAGTAGAAACAAATAAACAAGAAAGAAATAAGTCGCACCACAGCATTTTATTTACACCATATTAAATCTTATGTATAATTATTATTATTATTACATCGCGAAAGAAAGTTTACCTCCTAGAGGATATCACGTATATCAAACACAGTACAAATGAACAAACCTATAAAATTCATGTTTAGCCTTTTCAATTGCTGGTGGACGTAACAAGTTTGTCTCTGGCGCAACATCAGGGGTTAGTTGAACAGCAGTGTGCGGGTCTACACACTCTTCTGTCAGGCAGAAGTAATAAAACTGACTGGCGGGATTCTCTATAGCATCATTGTACTCACGCTCGATTTCCCGCGTTTCTGTAGTACGCATGTCGTTCGCATTCATAGTAAATTAAAATGCAACAGATGCCTTTAAGTCATAAAGGATTATTTTAGCATTCAGCATGAGGACTCCGAAGAACACTGATTGCATTCCAATGGTTATATCACTGGTGTGTTTTGTTAACATCCCATAGAAGCCCATGCATTAACAAGAGATCAAGCGTACCTACAATGTCATTCCATTCTCTTTTCGCTTTTTGTACGCCACACTTTCTCTAGATAACCAACGCAGATAGAAACTTTTTGTCGATAATAGATTTATCCATTACCCGCTTATGCTATTGTGTGTGGGAAGTACTCCGCATGTTTCATGTTTTTTGCAGACGTTAATAAGATGTATTTCATTCTTCAACGTTTGATGCATTTGTATTTATGAGACCTTTGATATATGAGTATTTACAGTTGCAGACATCTTAGATGCACTTCCGTAGATGTAAGTCGCTCGGAATAATTCTATGTCCAGCACTACACATCTACATTAGTACTTTAATGTAAAAATCTGAGAGTTCCATTCACATGACTACACTCAAAATCTTCGTGTTGCATGCTTGGAAGATACTAAACTTATTTACCAAGTTTGATATTTTACCGACTTTTCAGTTTTGAGTTATCTGTTCACAGACACACACACACACACACACACACACACACACGGTCCTTTTGTATCGCATTTTTGAGTGGAGTGCAATACCTTCTCTATACACTATGTAGATAGAACGTATAGAGATAGTAAAAATATGGGGAATATACGCAAATACCATTAACTTCTACACAGCATGTTTTAATACATTTATTATATATATTTTCATTTTATTCCTTATATATTGCACAGATCACATGCATTCCATCCGAGGTATCATAGAGACAGCTTCTGCTGTTGCTGCTGTCCTTGTGTTGTCAACATTTGCGGACCCTAAGCCGCAAAGCCGAGCCGAGGGATTTGCGAAGAGCAAACCTCAATGAAATACGGCGTTTAGCGACATTTTCATTAACGATTGTTTACATAAGTGGTTTTGTCAAAAAGTGAAGGTGGGTGGTAATACACTTCGGACAATATCTTGTGCTTAATACATTCCTTATTACTTCAGTATTGCGTTGAATATACCGGATTTAGTAATTTTTAACAAGTAAAACATTGACTGACCTCAACGGAAGTGAAAACACATTTGATAGTTGATTTTTACCATTTAAATCTTACCATCTTTATTTTAATTTATTACTTACCGACATTAACTCATGCAGTATATATATATATATATATATATATATATATATATATATATATATATAAACAGAGCATTTTTTCGAGGAGTAATAACATGTATTAATAGTTTTTCAATGCATATACTATCTGTATTTCAAGATTGGTGAATCGGATTGATAATAAAAAACAATAAAATTTAATTAGTATAAAATACTTATCAAAAGATCTTGGGTTGTTTCCAGTCATTCCTGTTCTTCAGATCTCGATTTTATTCTACCTAAAAATATACATCTAGGGGTTTGCACGAATCTTGATTATGGAGGAATGTTATGTTAAAGATGTCATCAGTCTGTCCACTACAAGAATGCAAAAGGAACAGTCATTTGTAACATCGGACAACCTGTGTCTGTTCTGCACGATCAACTGAAGTAAAATGTAAGTTTCGAATCGCCATATCTCGCCACCGGCGAAAAAGGCAATGGAGTGCCTTTTACCCATTTATCGATCAAAAATCTATATACCGGTTAAAAACCAGACCTGTGATATTGGGGTGTACTGCTGTAACGGCAATATTACACGAGAAGTTTATGCTCATAAAATAGTAACTAAACACAATATCGATAGTATTTTAAAAACGGATTAACTTTGAAAATTAAATGTTTCATGGCGTGTAATTACATTTCATATAATTGCACATAAAGCATTTAAAACAGACAAATATTATAAGCTTTAACATATTCTTCAGTTCATTTCATATAATTTCAGAACAAACTTTGCTGTTTACCTTTAACCTCAAAGTTTAATGTACCTACATCTTTATTAACATGTTTGAGGTGTATATGCGGTGAACATTTTAGCGTGATCTATGAACTTGTAAAAGTAGGTACATCTCGAAGTAGAACATTGTAATTTACAGGAATGCTATTTAAAGCTTAAACATGTCTATTTCTTCATTCTCTTGAATTTACGCTTTCCAAAAAGATCGAAGAAAAAACATTTTAAATCTGTATTTTAACCATATCTTCAAAAGAGATTTTTAACTTTATACACACACGCACCCACTCGCACATAAATGTTCAGTATTCATTAACCTATATTTTGTAAATAATCAACGCATAGTTTCGACACACACACACACACACACACACACACACACACACACACACACACACACACACACACACACACACACACACACACACACACACACACACACACACACACACACACACACACACACACACACACACACACACACACACACACACACACACACACACGCACTTGGTGATATACTAAAACCAATCATTTTCTATTTAACTAATGCATTCAAGATTTGGTCTTGCTGAAGAGTGTCTCCAACAAATGTATCTCTTCCTTTCTTCTTCTCTTCCTTCTTTCCTTTCTTTCTTTCAAAATTAACTCAAATATGAGCTCGGGAGACCTAAATGCTAAAGTCACATGATAATCATACTAAGAAATGAGGGAAAGATGAATAAAATGTTCAGCCAGCGCGCTAAACTCAACCGGAACTCTAATCCGGATCAGCGCCATGGTCCGTTATTTATTTTAACGTTTCAAGGAGATTAGATGGTAGCTGCCATAGTGATACGAAAGAAACTGTGATTTTCTGCATCAGAATAGGAGTCACTTTACTGAGATCTTTGTGATATATTTATAGAATTTCAATATAGGTATAATCTTTGCGACTTTTAATAACATTTATGCAATTAAATATTATTTAAATACTTTTAATGCAATTTATGGTTTTTATGATTGCTGTTTTAGTCAAAACATTTTAAAGCGTTTAGCGATTGAAAAGATAGCCGGAATCGTTAAGGCTCAGCATCGGAAGAGGAGATATGCACTATGATCGTCCTCCCTAGTGAAGTTTTTCCAAATTTTTCTCACAACTGCCACTGAACTTGAGGTCTGGAGGGTTTCCTTTCCCAATTATGAATGCCATTTCATATATCTCTAGTGTCGCCGATTGTGTAGTAAGTAAGCATTTAGTTGACTCTGATACATTCGACTAAATAACAAGCTAAATGGCACATTTAACCGACGATAGACAGTTTTAATTAAATGTTTTTGCAAACAATTGGGGTTTCTTGATTCAGCATAGTTAGGCTCTTCAGAATTCCCATTTAAAACATGCAAGACTTTAAAATACAAAATTTACCCACTAAAGAGGAACTTGCGAGTTTTAATTTCTAACATTCAAATACATTTTAAAATCTCTACAGCTTCCTTTGAACATCGCAGGATTTTCAGTACATTGTGGCCATCACAGCTTCATTTGTCTCTTTGTGCCATTCAGCGTAGCGACCCTTTCTTTTGTGCGAAAACGTTCGACAGAGAGTTTGTTAGGTGATGGTATCTCCTCACACCATCCATACAGAGTCCACGCTCGCTGCAATGAACTAGTGTTCGCTCGATTGAGATATTGAGGGGGAGTAACCGCAAGTACAGCAGGGCCTTTTGATCCTCGACATGAAATTTTCGGGCGAAGCAATCAATCGTTTTAACGTCACGACACCCGCAGTACGGTTTTGGCTCAGCGCCACTATGGCCTGCCTCAAAAATTCGGTCACGCTCTGATGCAGTGGTAGGGCCCAAGCCCTACAAATATGTACATGATACAGGGCATGTTAAACTAATAAACCAGCCCTTCTATGTTTTACCAAAGCCTTACGGCAAAAATTTTTCCCAAAGCCAATGTTCTGATTTTTAGTGTTTTTACTTTCTCGAAAACGCATGTAAAATGCACATAATAGGTAGAGAAGGTATTGCATTCCACCCAACAATTCGATACCGACATTTCACCGCAAATGCATGTTTTGAGGTCCCCTAAATTCAACGTTTTAGAAAAACGTTCGTAGGGTTCTGTGTGTGCGTGTGTGTGGACAGCGTAACTCAAAAACGAAAAGTCGGTTAAATACTAAACTTAGTATTCAGTTTCAATATCTTCCAAGGATGCGACACAAAGATTTCAGGAAAATCACCCATCCCTAACTACCCTTTAAATAGACAAATTTTTGAAAATTTTAATTTTCTCAAAAATGATTGTAACGACTGTTTATAAATTAGCACATATAAGATATTTTCATAACAAATGAAATGCACATCTGGACTTTTCTAGGAATAGCCTTTGAATATCTCTTCATTCTGGATGACTTTTATATAACTGGCAAACCGTAAGATATATTCTAAAACTTGCTACACAAAAAATGTAGATCTCATCAAAGATCATAATTTACGTCTTATACATTTTTACTTTCTCTGTACGTACTATGTAGGGAGGCCGGGGCAAGGGACGAGCGGGCATGATGAC
This sequence comes from Hymenopus coronatus, assembly GCA_030762935.1. Lineage (NCBI taxonomy): Eukaryota > Metazoa > Arthropoda > Insecta > Mantodea > Hymenopodidae > Hymenopus > Hymenopus coronatus. Next base: position 100,861,724 of record CM060888.1, on the reverse strand, counting down.
GAATGAACTAATTTAAGTTCATATCATTAGGTAGCATCATCTAACGGATACTACTAGCACTCCACATGGCAGGATACTAAAAAATCGTAAAAAGAGGCCGCTGCCGCCATTTTTTTTTACGTTCACTTATTTTGTCTGACGTGTTGTAATTTTCGAGACCTTCGAAATAAGCCCTCGTGGACTAACAGGTAAGATATCTGATTATTCTTTGGTACACATGATTAGCTTAGACAATATGTTTTTCACAACAATATTTATTTATATCTTACTGTTGTTAATCCTACCACAAACATCAAAGACTTTTAACGTTCCGGATTGGGGTAGTTGACTGGGGGCAAGTTAACGACATCGTAATACCAAAGGTCGCGGGGTCAAACCCGGCGGAGGACAGTGTATTTTTTCGGGTGTAAAATCCTTAGCATGGCTTCCTTCGGAAGGGAAGTAAAGCCGTTGGCCCAGTATCGTAGATTTACGGCACATAAAAGAACCTCAAGCCTGATAGAGAGGCCTTTGAGCAAACTTAAGTGGTCTTTCATGCCCAATTTAGAATGGGACGCTGAGAACCGCAGTAGTTAAAGAGCGTCCATAAATAACACGCCATTTACATTTCTTAACGACATCGTCATCTTGCCCTAGGTGCATTTTATTGTTCTTGTACTTGTATGCACATTTTTTATTTTGTTTGGGAATTTTCTGAGCTACGTGATCATCAAACTGTTTCACAACGCGCTGCATTACTTTTTTTACTTTTTCCTTTTGGACTACTTCATTAATTTCTGCCACGTTAAATGTCAGCTATGGTCAAGTACTATAAAATGGGGAGGGGGGCAGAACAAAATGAAGAACCACGAATTTCTTAAATGTTGCTCCCTTTAAGCCAAAACTGTGCCGAAGTATTTTGAATTTTAAACCATAGCAAACCTTTTGTGAAAAACATGGAAGAATCATATGCAATGTGCAAGCGTCCTACTAGGGTCGGCTGGTAAGTTCCGGGCCTCACACAGATATGACGTCACTAGGCCAGTTTGTTATAGTCTGTGTCAAGTTAGTTCAGTCCTGATGTCAACAACAAGGCGGAGCTGGCTCAACTCGCCGCGTGTTAACGGTACATGTGCGCACATGAGTTTTGCAACACTAGCGATATATATCAGCAACCTGTGGAGAGTACTTTGAGAAATGTGGTAATTCTGTGTCAGAATGTACTGCATGCAACATTGTATTTAGAGTCGATGGTTCATTTCTGAAAAAACAATCATAAACTTTACCGCGAATAGCACTTTTCGCAAAATCATCGTATTTCTCCGAACGTGTTTTATATTTACGCGATTTTCCAGGTGTTCTTAGACTTCCGGCTACTTGCTGTTCCATTCTAACACTATGCACACTAAATGCAGAAACGCTAAGGAGATCACCCGTTTCTTTACCGATATTCTTTATGGCCGATTCGGCGTTTCTTTCTTTAAGCACCGCGAAACAATGCGCGACCATTCGCCTCTCGACACTTTTTAAAGGCTTGCCTCGGTTGTATTTTATTACGGCTAATCATCCATGATCAAAAGCTTACTGATTTTAAACTGCATATAGCAAGTCCACTGGGCTTGTGAGGCATGCGAGATGTACCGGAAATACAGTCTTAAATAACACATTATCAGAAGCGACCCTGCACTATAAACAATAACAGCTTAATCAGCATTCACCTCGAGAATTACCGGTTGTTTAAGAGAGACGTCTGGTACAGGCTTGTAACTTATTGTGTATATAATACCAATGTTCTTTAGTAATATAAGTTAGCTACATTTTATTTAACAGTAATAAGTTAATAAGGTCAATATATAATTTCGCCGGTCTTCTGTCTAATCTATATGTTTTTTTATAGAATGTGTACGTCTGTTGTAAATATTCCTTTCAGAATTCATGAACCCAGAGCCATCTGCTTGGTATGTGTCAGATATGGATAAAATGTCGGACTATTACCTTTTATAAGAATCGAAGCATTTGCATACTTTTCTCTCCGAAATTAACTCGCGCAGAGCAGTGATCTGAAAACTATTACAGAACTATACTTTTAGGAGGCTGTTACAATATGCATCCACGTAAAAGTTAACACCCATTACCTTCCCTGAACCAATCAACAGCCTAACGCTTTCTCTCTCTCTCTCTCTCTCTCTCTCTCTCTCTCTCTCTTCCCTCCCATGTGTTGACATCAGGACTAAACTAACTTGACACAGATAATAGACGGTAGCATCGTATAGTTTAACTCTAGACTAGCTTGTATCCATAGTTATGTCAATGGCTGGTTTAGTTTTCGAATAAGAGCATTTTAAACAAGACAACTTTAGAGTTTTCACGAAAACGGAGGACTTAAAGTGATTAAATACTTCCATTTGGAAAGCTTAACGCCTAAAAGAAATCAAGAGGAAATATACAGTACATTGAAAGACTCTGCCCCTTCATAAACACAGATTAAAAGGTGGGTTGCGGAATTTAAAATGGGACGACAGCACAAGTGATGAGCGTCGCTCTGGACGCCCTGTAGAAGTGACAACTCCAGAGGTCATTGAAAAATTTGAATTAGTACTGGAAGACTGCAGATTAAAGTAGTTTGAGTAGTAAAGGCTGTATACATATCAAAAGAACGCAAGGTAATATTTTAAGTATTATTTTGTGCTTTCACAAGGTCTGTGCAAGATGGGTGGCACGTTTGTTGGCACCTGATCAAAAGTTGCAAAGAAAAACTGTTTCTGTTAAGAATGTGGAGCTCTACCGTAAAAATCCCAGTGACGTTTTAAGACGACTTATTACCATGGATAAAATCTGAATACATCACCACGCTCCAGAAAGAAAATCACAGTCAAAACAGTGGATTAAGCCAGGTGAACCAACTCCAAAAAAAGGCAAAGTCAATTTTGTCAGCTAACAAGGTTATGGCGAATGTTTTCTGGGATGCACAGGGAATTATTGTTATTGATTCCTTGGAAAAGGGTAAAAGTATCACTGGTGACTACTACGTAAGCTTACTGCAACATTTGAGAGACCCGGGACTTATCAGCCGACCCTCGTATTAAGAAGCTCACCTATGAAAGATATGCTGCCTTAGAAAAAAGCAAAGAGGGTGGCACAAAAATAAGCAACAAAATCAAGAGTCTCGGGCTGCAAAAACGGAAGTTTTACTAATAAATAGAAGTTTGATTCCCATAAAAGAACTAAGAAGCCCGTATTGCAGACAGCAAACTTACAAAGAAAGTATAGTGCAGTGTCATGCTTATAATGAGATCTATGTTGATTCTCCACGAGAAGGGTGGATAGAATATTACAAATGTCACACATTGTGGCATCAGAACGATTCACACTTGGAAAAGGGAAATAAAAATATTTTCAACTTTTATTACAGTGGTCATTTTGCATTCATTTTTAAAAATGGTGAAATAAATTTGATCATATTAAATGTTTTCAATTAGGTAATAGAAGACCATTCTAACAATACACGGAAAGAAAACAAAGTTACCTCGAAAATTGAACATATTAATAATAATAATCAACTGTTAACATTGTGAACTTGTCCCAGGAAAATATAGACATAGTGTATAGAGAAGGTGTTGTATTCTACCCATTCTTTTTTAGAAAAATATCTCTGTGTGTGTGTGTGCGCGCGCGCTTCTGTGGATAGCATAGCTCAAAAACTAAAAAGCCATTAAATTCCAAACTTGGTATTTAAGTTTATTATGCTCCAAGGATAAGACACGAAGATTTAAAAAAAGAATATCCCCACACCCCAAAATACCCTTTACACGGACTTTTTTTTTTTTTAAATTTTGTTTTTCTCAAAAATGGCTCTAATGATTTTAATTAAAATAAAGATATTTACATGACAGCTAAAATGTATATATTAAATTTTCTTGAAAATTTCTTCTGAAGACTTGTTCGTTCTGGATACATTTTTTGAATTTTGAATAACTAGTAAACCGTAAGAGATAGACAAAAACTTACTGCATAAAAAATGTAGTTCCCATTAAAACACAGTTTGTCATATACATTTTTGTTGTAGAGTTGACTGTTTCAAAATGTTCCTTGTTATTGGTTTTAGTTTTAAAATACTTATACTTATTCTACTCCTGGCCAAGCAAAGAAGCGAATTGCAGAGATAATTGCATAACGACAACTTTTAAAACATTTGACTATCACTTTAGCCTGGTGCATTCCTTTAGTTCCCTTCTACTTATAAGGAAGTAAGTAATAAATGCATTTTGCTAATGCAGCTCGATTAACATACTGTAGAGAGAAGATAATCTTTTGTAAGAAGTGTGTTTGAAGAATAGCTAGAGAAAGTCATATGAGTGTAACATATCATATTTTTTTTTTTAGAGTTAACCGTTTTCGAGATATTCCGGATTATTGATTTCAGCTTTAAGCCACTTAAACTTTTCTCAAACGCGAAGACATCTTTTTTCTCGTTTCTCGTTTCTCGTTTCTCGTTCTCCTGGCAAGCAACGATATTGGAATTTCAATTGTTTCACATAGCGACCGGCTTTTAAAGGACAAGACTATCGCTTTAGCTTGTGCATTTTCTTATTTCCCTTCTATTTACAAGGAAATTAGTAATAAGACTAATCCTGCTTGATTAACATGATGTTGATAACAGATAACAGATTAATGTTTTGAATAAGAGGTTTGTTTACAGCACAACATCTGTGAATGGAACATATTAGACTTTTGCCATTCTACTTACAAGGAACCTAGAGAGAAAGTCATGTGAATCGAACACATCAGATTTGTTCAATTATAATAATAACTCAGCTGCCATTGCAACTTATAATAATAAATTATTCGTTTTAATTGCTTTATCTACACGTACTAGGTATTGTAATGCATCCAAAATTCGATACCGAGATTTCACCAGAAATACATGTTTTGGCATCCCCTGAATAAAAAAACGTATTTTTAGAAAAAAAGGTCCGTGTGTGCGTGTGTGTTTGTGTCTGTGGATAGCATAGCTCAGAAACTAAAATACGTTAAATGTCAAACTTGGTATTTAATTTTGATATCTTAGGGATGCGACCGAAGGTTTTTGAAGAAAATACCCCCCACCCCAAATTACCCTTTACATGAAATATTTTTCAAAAATTTTTATTTTCTCAAAAATGGCTCTAACGATTTTGATTAAAACATCTCATGTAGAAGATATTTTTATGACAAACGAAATGTATATCTTGAAATTTATGGGAATATCCTCTGAAGACCTCTTCATTCTGGATGACTTTTATAACTGACAAACGTAAGAGATATACAAAAATTTACTACACAAAAATGCAAATCTTATTAAAACACACAGTTTATGTTATTTACATTTTTTGTAGAGTTAACCGTTTTCGAGATATTCCGGATTATTGTTTCAATTTTAAAAGTTTCTCAAACTTTTCTCGTTTGTTTATTCCTGGCAAGCAAAGGAGTGGAATTTCAATTGTTTCACACAGCGACCGGCTTTAAAGGACGAGACCATTGCTTTAGCTCGTGCATTTTAATATTTCCCTTCTGCTTACAGGGAAGCTAGTAATAAGACTGATTTTGCTTATGTTTATCTTGATTAGCGTGCTGTTGATAACAGATTAATATTTTGAATACACGGATTGTTTACCAAACAGCTAGAGAACACATTAGATTTTTGCCCTTCTTCCTCGTACTTACAAGGAATCAAGTAGTAAGGCTAATTTATACTAATGTTTATCTCAATTGTCATTAAGGAGATAGAAGATTAAGCTTTTTTACCACAATTTGTTACAGAGATGTAGAGAGTCATGTGAATGGAACACACCAATATTTTTTTTCTCTACACGTACTATGTACACAGTGTACAGAGAAGGTATAGTATTGCACCCAAAAATAGGATGTCGAGATTTAACCAAAAACATATGTTTTGAGATCTCGTGAGTCCGTATGTGTGTGTGTGTGTGTGTGCGTGTGCATCATAGATCAAAAAAGAAAATACCGTTAATTACCAAAATTTGGTATTTTAAGTTTAGTATCTTCCAAGGGTACGACACGAAGATTTTCAAGAAAATCCCTCCTCCCCAAACTACTCTCTACATGGAAAAAAGGTGGTAATTTCGTTTTTCTCAAAATAGGCTGTAAGGATTTGGATTAAAATATCGTATATTAAACATATTTACCCCACAAATAAAATTTATATCTTGAATTTTCTGGGAGTAGCCTCTGAAGACCTATTTATTCTGGATGAATTTTAATGCATTTTGGATAACTGTAAGAGAGAGACAAAAACTTACTGCACAAAAAATGTAGATCTCGTTAAAGCACATTATGTTTTTCTTGCAGAGTTGGCGTTTTTCAAGATATTCCTTGTTATTGGTTTCTTTAAACTAAATTATTTCTTTACAATCAGGAAGCCCCTTTCGTTTAGTCTCTCTAGTTTATTGAAGCGAACTTCTGTTGTTTCAGACAGCAGTCATCTTTTAAAACATTAGACCATTCTTTAGCCTAGCATATCCCTTATTTCTCTTCTTCTCACAAAGAGGCAAGTAATAAGACCAATTCTGCTAATGTTCTGAATAGTTTATTTGTGTAAAAGATAGAGAAAGTCATGTGAATGGAATACAGCATTTTTTCCTATCCATTTCATTTTAATTGAGGAAGACCTTTGCAGAAATAGCTACAAGCCATATTTCTTTGAATAAATGCAAAAGGCGTTAATTAAATGTTTAAGAACTGAACTGATATGGCTGCTTCAAAATTACATCGCTTTGCATGTAGTTGGTCTGGGTAGTTAGACGTTGGTCTTGTGATGCTAAGGCCGCGGGTTCAAACCCGGCCTAGACGACGGTTTTTAAGCGTGCTTATTTAAGACAGCCCCATGTCAATAGATTTGCTGGCATGTAAAAGAACTCCTGTGGGGCAAAATTTCGGCACACCGGTGGTAATGATTTGATCCTAGCACTTGACAGCGTCCATAGCAAATTATACTTTGCATGTAACCACGAGAAGGAAGATCTTAAATGAATGACCAAGTGTTAAGCAATTCCCACCGTTAATGACGGACATATCGGAAATGGTTATGCTATAAACGTTTATTTTGAAGAAATGGTGTGTTTTAATGAGATCTGCATTTTTTATGTTGTGCGTCCTTTACCAGTTATACAAGAATATGCAGAATTGCTTCCAAATGAAGAGGACTTCGCATGCTATTCCCGCACACATATTATAAATATCATTAGAATAGATATTTTAATAAAACCATTACACACATTTTTTATAAAATCAGCAATTTAGAAAAACATGGCATTAAAGGGTAGTGGAAAGTGGTAGATTTTCTTGAAAACAATCGTGCCTCAATTTTGGAAGTTATTGAACGATACTGAACTTAAAATACCAGTATTTATACGACTTTCTTTTTGGATCATACTATTCTCAGACACCAACATGCATGCATACATACATACACGCGGGCCGCGCCATAGCCGAGTGGTCAGACCATTCGCCTCTCACCTAGACAGCCCGGGTTCGATCCCAAGCGACCGCATGTGAGATTTGTGGTGGACAAAGCGGCGCAGGGACGGGTTTCCTCCAGGTTCTCCGGTTTCCCCCACCATCACATTCCACCGGGGCTCCATCTTCATGTATCATCAGTGTCATCGCCTGCGGTGCCATTGCGGGCGTTAAACACTACAAAAAAAAAATACATACATGACAGACACACACAGCCAAAAAAAATCTTTTTCTGATTTGTTTTCAAAAATTAATTCAGTTGCCTCAGTTGTATTTCCGATGAAATTTCGGTATCCAATTTTTGAGTGGAATGCATTACCGTCTCTATGTACGTGAGAGAGAAAGAAACAGAAAAGCTGATGTGTTACATTCCTGTGATTTGCTCTAGCCTCTTTTTTCATATGTTGCACAATCTATTCATATGAAAGTTTATTTTTCTATATGGTCTATATTAATGTATGAAACAATTTGTATAAATCATTTAATTACACATTATATTATAAATACAAAGGGGATGCCGAAGGCTGAAGAGATATATCTTAAAACAGCAGGCCACTATGCTGACTAAAATTCTGTACTTATTGTGTGATATCAGAAACAAAAGAAATGAGACAGCACTTAAATATAATTTATGATCGAGTACTGGAAAATTCAAAGCGATAGCAACTAACACCTTGGAATGGCTAATGCCACAAACCCTTTATTTCACAAATTGTGTGATTTAACAAGATTTCCTTTTTTTAAAAGTATATTTTAAATTCTGTTTTACGGTCTCCAAGAGTTGCAGAATTATAAAAAAAAATCAACTAATGGGACGACCCGAATAGGCTATTTGAAGAAAATCCGAGCAGGTATGTGCTTGGGAAGATAGTTGAAGTAGAATACACGGGGTTATATGAATAAAATGAGTATATAGTATATGCTTCACTTTTTTAAGCAAATACCTACTCTCTTTAGTAAGAACAAAACCTTTCAAGTGCCTATTTAGTATTGAGAAGATACTCGAGTAGTGGAAGCAGATTAAACACACTCCAGCGTCCAGTTTATGAGAGTATATTTATGTGTTATAAGTAAAAGATAGTTTCATCTCAGTTTTATGAATTCATTCTCTTCTCATGTTGAGCATGGATGCAAGCATATTCACTTATGCATACCTATGCTAATTTATTTTTATTTATAAGTAAATCTAAAGAGAATTATGGCAGAATTTATGAGCTTTGTAATACTCAAGGAAAAATATACAAACTCAATCATAGATATCGAAGAAGTTTCAGAAACTTATATTGTTTCAAAAAAACATAACCTAGAAATAAGCAAGCTCTGCTAATCTCTTTGTTTGTAAAATGTTAACCTCAAAATCCAGATACTCGTAGCTTTATGAGAAAACAGTTTCATAGTATAAGTAGTTGAAATATCCTGAGATTCCAAACAGTCGAACTTGACTCTTCATCCAGCACCAATTCATTTTTCCCCATGAGTTATGGCGTCTTTCCAATATATGAATATTCCATTATTTTTGCCTATAGCCATTTTATTAATTGGTTTGCTAATATTGGTATACACTTCCAAGGGGCTTCAAAATCCTCTATTGCAAAAACATAACCTATAAGTATCACTGAATTATATTTATTATGTAACTTAGCTTGCTCAAAGCTCAATAACGCATGATGTTAACCAAATATGTTTTCAGATTTCTACATATTCGAGTTGCCTTTATGTCCTTTTTATGCCTAATCATCATCGAATTTGTATGAGCTCAAATGTCTAAAATATACATGGATTTATGCTTCAAAATCTTTTAATTATGCTCCATAATTTCAAAAATATACACTAAGTGTGCTCTAAAATTGTTAGCTTTTAGTTTATACTTTTTGGTACATCCTTAGACATAAATGCAGGTCTTTGTAGTTTGATAATAATCATATTCTCTTAGTACTCAGAATTACATAAATTTATTTTGTTTTTGGTTGGTACAGGCTTATGTGTGTATTCGAGAGATCCTGGGTTCAAATCTCGTGGGCCAACTCATATGAAGTTTTTTCATGGTCTCCTTCAGTGGCCAAGGTAAATACCGGATTGGATATTTAGTATCACGACCCAAAGTTTCATTAAGTCTAAAATATAGCAAAATAAAAATAGATAGTAACAAATATTGCGCTGCCATCTATCCACAGATAATTTAAGGAGATAGACTGAACGGCACCCTAATGTAATTTGCCGGCGAGTGCAGAGGCAGACATACAGTTGCCTGTATTATCCGTGCAAGTAGACGAGAGCGGTGTAAACATGATGCACAATGGCATGATCTGATTGCTGCAGTCGGGCCGGCAGCCGATATCTTCGTGCGTTTACATACCCAGGTTATGGCTGCCAATCTCCGCCTCTTTCCCCCACTCCTTGTACCGCGCAACTTGACTGCTCATGTCTAATTGCAAGTATAATACTAAAGTATATTGGACACGCATCGAAGCACCTTCACGTAAAGAAGCAGAGATAGTTGACTAACACTAAGGCTTCTGTGGACACGTGACGAAGCAAGATGGTATGGTACAGGAATGAGAACTAGAGCGCAACTGACCGCCACACCGAGAAAATAAAACAGCGAGTAAAAGTTTAGATATATGCTAAGAAACATCCTTCCACGTCTACAGAGTTATTGTATTAAATATGAAAGCACTTACTAACTCCGGAAACACTACGCTTTCATCTTGAAGAGGTTTATCCAGATTTATCCAGAACACAAAACTTTAATCTCAGAATTTTTCTCTAAAACACTGCACAGTTTACCGCTTAATTTTCCTGCCTACATTCTCAAATTTACTCTAAACTTCTTTGAAAACTTGTTAAAGATTCGGTTAAAAACAAGCCATATTTTTCGAGATTTTTTATGGCTTCAGCTTAAACTTTGAAATGTGCCTTGATTACAGCATAGTCCCTTTGTAAATCTGTCTCCAGACTTCATTATTTTGTCACTAATGTTTTAGGATGTTAATTTTAAAATTAAACATTAAAAAAGCTGGCGTGTTTCATTCCCATGACTTTCTCTCTGTTCTGCAAACAAACTATTCTTACAAAAGACTATTCATTTATCTACATCATGCTAATCAAGATAAACATTAGCCGAAATTGTCCTATTACTTGCTTCCTTGTAAGTAGAAGGGCAATAAGGGAATACACTAAACTAAGGTGATAATCATGTCTTTAAAATGCGGTTGCCATGTGAAACAATTGAAATTCGGTTTTCTTTAGTTGGCCAGAGATAAAACAAGAGAGATATGAAACGAGAGATGACATCGTTTGAGAAAAACTTAATTAGTTTAAAATTGAAACCAATAACAAGGAATGTCTCGGAAACAGTTAACTCTTATGAAAACAATATAACATACATTGTATTTTAACGAGATCTATATTTTTTGTAATAAGTTTTTGCCTATCTCTTAAGGTTTAACTGTTATACAACAGCAATTCTGACTGAAGGGGATGTTAGAGAATATCTCATGAAAAGTCAAGATAAACATTTCATTTGTAATTTATGGATCTCAGGGTTGGTATCCAATGCGACTGTTTGATTTAATTTTCCGTTTTAACCCTTTATTTTCCGGTCACTATTTTTTTGTTAACCACGCCTTGTCACACACGCACGCTGGTATTATACACCGTAATTTGTTGCGTTATATAGTCATAATACTTCACTGTCAATTTACTGACTTGGCTTAATATTTCAATGCCGATGATACAACAAAACATAACATGTCATGACCGTGGTTATAATATTTGAACAAACTGTTCTCTCCAATTTACAATAATTGTTACTACTAATGAAACAACAAGAAAATCATTTGCTGAGCTTGCTTGCTTCATTTCCTTCAGTCAGATGCCGCAGGTTATACTATTCCACACAGATGCTTAATGTGCTGGACTTCCCATATCGGACATTATCGACAGCGACTGAAAATCGATAATGTCCGATAGTAAAACAACGGCGAAATCAATACTATCTTTGTCTTTAACTTCATCTATCAGTCCTAGCTCATGTTTTATTTCTGCGTTTCTCTGGCTGTCGTAATACGAAGAATGTACAGCAATGCGGCACTGCGAGAGAAACTTCTCGCTCCGAGTGTAAAGTTACCAAAGGGGAAGAGCCGAAGAACCAATATCCCAGAGGAAACGGAAGAGAAATACTGTCTGTAGCCATGGCGACCGCTGCTGTTTCTTGCTGCTATTGAAAAGCAGAGTATTCCATCTTACCCTCTCTGGAGACCAGTTGCGGAAGTTACGAGTCTCTCGCCTTGTAATTATGGTTTCTCAGTTGAAAGCAGCACGGCCTTCCGAAAATAGATATCCAAGGCAACCCATGTTTGTACAGAGGCTTCATTCCATAACTTGATCAAACAATAACCTTTCTTAGCCTCAAAAGCAACAAAAGAACAAGCTTCTATCTTAACACTGAAATGTGCAAAAAGCATCTGCAAATTATTATTGATCTTAGCTGAACTTCAAATAGAGTGATGCCTTTTGTTCACTGATGTACACCAATTAACAGCCCTTGGCATAACTCTGGACATTACAGACACATTCTACTTTAGCTGTTTCTCAAAATACAGAGAACGAAGCAATTTTTTGAAATTTTTCTGCTGGTCATCGTAAAGTCAAGTCACATTTGGTCGATAATCGAATACTTAACTTCGGCTTTCAAATGAATCAGACGAAAGATATTTAATACCTTGTTCGGATATTTTGTCATGGTATATCTGCACGAAATACCTAAATTCCATTATTGAAACATGGTTGACAATAAATATTTCAAGTTATGTTTCAACTTTGCTAACTTAAGCAATACGATCTGTATATCATAGGAGTCATCAGTATAAAAACAAAAAACCGTTAGTTCAAAACCCAGTCATAGCGCTGTGTTTTTCAAGCCCCATTCAACTTTACTACTTTAGCCTATTCATGGCCAGAATGAAATAAAAGTTAGCATGCAGTGGAATGTTACCCTATATACCAGGGTGTTCCAACTGATTGTGCGCCAAGAGCAACAAGTTACTCACTCATAGGGGTACGCCTGCTACATGCAGTACCTATTTGCATTGAGGTCAGCCTATCGTCACAGTTGGCGCAAGCATTGTGCTATGACGTTCGCTCAGCGACGTGTTGGCTATCACCTTCCCCTCCTGTCGGGTTACCTGGTTGTGGTTGAGTGCGCATGGGTGGAGACGAGTAGTCTGCTATATACTGTTTCCAAAATAGCAATTGGCGAAGAAATAGGTATGCATACGTGCCTTCAGCTTGTTTTTCCCCGAAGGAGAATTGCATCCGCGCCGGGAGCAAAGAGCGCAAATGGCACTCCGAACCTTTCGCAAAGTCGGAAGTACTGAATACGTGGCTCCTCTTTTCAAAGAAAATGAAATGTAATTAATATTATAGCATAATGTAAGCGTTCTACGCATGTTGCGCTTTCCAAATTGTGTTTAACCTAATTTAGGAATCGTAGATCTGTCAAGCTGTGATGAGCTCCGCGAACACATTGAAATTCTGCACGACCGGGACTAAGAGACTGGTTCATTTCTTAAACGGTTATACTAAATGAAAATGCATTGTTCTGTGAAGCATCTTTGAATTACATGACACAAAAATAAAAAGCAATGATACAAAAATTCAAAATCACCTCACGTTAGGTAGATGCACTTATCGGTCTTATCTGCGCAGAACTAAACTGCATCCGCTGCGAGAACCACTTCGTATTACTCCGTTACATCAGAACATTCTAGACAAATGTAACGTCAAGAAAAAACGGAACTATTTTTCCATCCCAATGATGAACATTTCGGCTAGGAACAATTAGAGATTTCGGGGAATTCCCTCCACTTTGTCTGCAGTAAGTGCGGTTCTTATTTCGGAGGGAGTATAGCAGTGTATGCTGCCGCCTTCGAGCTCTGTCCGCCAAATGGGGAGAACAAAACGAAAGCCAATGTCTTTCTTCTCACAAAGTTCACATGAACAAATGTTTATTTCAAAATTGATGAATCGTGGGAACAATCATTATAAAATTTAGGCCAGGTGCTAAGACAAGTTTCAATGAATAAAACAGAACATAGAGGACAAACCTGTCAACTGGTTCGGGCGCTTTCGTGCTAGGACACCGGAGGCTCAGGGCCGGCTCGGGCCACATCGGAAGCATTTAGTCTGGGACCGTTACGAAGGACGCCTATGCTTGCGCCAATCGTCATCCGGCTCTGGTCAGCAAAATCCCCCACACAAAACTAGTCTTTATATAGAACCTTCTTCGAAATGTTTGATTTTCTAAAAACTGGTTTTAATAATTTTGATTAAAATGTCGTATATTAAAAATGCTTTCATGACAAATAAAATGTAGCTTCAAAATTTATTTCCCCTAAAGTCCTTTTCATTCTGAATAGTTTTTACATAACTAGTAAACCGTAAGAGATGGAAAAAAACAAAACAAAACAAAACGCAGATCTAATTAATACACACAATAATTTATCTTATATACAGATTTTTTTGTAGAGTTAACCATTTAAGAGATATTCCCTGTTATTGGTTTCAATTTTAAAATATTTAAACTTTTCTCATTCGGGAAGTCCTCATCCGTTTCACCTAGCCATGGAAAGAGAACCGACAATAGTATAGTGGCAGCTTTTAAAATATTTGACTGTCACTTTAGCTTAGTGTATTTCCTTATTTGCCTTCTACTTATAAGGAATTAAACAATAAAACGATTTCTGATAACATTTAGCATGATGTATGTAAAATAATCTTTTGTAATAATAGTTTGTGTGCATAAAACATAGAAAAAGTTATGTGAATGGAACATAGCAGATATATTCTAAAGTTTTAAGTATTAAAATATAGTTATATTGCAAAAATTATCAACCTCACCGAAATTCTATTTCGCTAGTGTGTGAAGCAATATATTACTTAATATTCTGGAAACAGAACCGTAGCTGTTCGCGCCGCGCATGCTCGAAACCTCTTGGCCTTATCTTTCTCATTATCTATGCTGAATCTACGAACGGAAAACACATAGCCTATTATCATTTAAATGATTCTAGACATGCTATCGCCGTATAAATATCATTCTCCTTGCCGGATTCATCAACGACAGGCTATAGACCTGTCCAGCAAAATTGCTACACAAACTAGAGCAAACATGCTGCACTGGTTTTGTCGGAGCTGAAATTCGCTTTAGACGGCGTAAGAAAGGTTTATCTGCTTTATTGATAGAAGATGGAATTCATAAATTATCTTAGCAAGTCGTTGTATTTTCAGTGGTTTTAAAGAAAGATATATTCAAAGTTTTGATCGTGGTCCGTAGCAGAGCTTCCTGGAAAATATAGCAGAAGCAGTGTTATCCGAATTATGCTGGAGTTTGGCAAGATTTTGAATAATTTGTTTGAAAATACTGTTTAAATCCCCCTGGTTTTATTAAAATAATACACCAATTTTGTGCCCCAAAATGTTCTATTCAACATAAATCAATATATTTAATTGAATTTAAAGCAATTTTTAAATGAAAGGAGAAGAAGAAAGTATAAGTATTGGACAATGCAAATCTAAAAATAAAGAATACTTGATAAGATTAATGCCAGAACACTTTTGGGCAAACATTTGTGATTTACAAGGTCTACATTTGTTTTGAGTATAAATGTTTGCCTGTCTCCTGACCATGCAAAAGTCATTAAGAATGAAGAGGACTTCAGAAGCTATTCCTATAATTCAAAATAAGCATATTTAATTTGTAATGCAAATATCTTAAATATATAGTATTTTAACCAAGGTTATCACAACCATTTTAAGTAAATAACAATTTTAAAAGATTTTCCATATAAACGCTAGTTTAGGGTGGGAGATTTTTTTATTTAATGCATTAAAAGTCGATTTGATAAAATAGTTAATATTCCAGCACCATAGGACTTAATAATTTGATAATACATAACTAAACAATAAGATACGATGTACTGTTACTCCAGCTGCAAAAATATATGGAAGAACAAAATTAAATTAACGAAATCGTTTTAAGGTTGCGGTATCAAAGGTAAATCCTATCATGTCGTATCCTTGAAAGGAGCTGAATTAAAATACCAAGTTTGGTATTATCTGACTTTTCGTGTTTGAGTTATGCTGTTTACAAACAGACACATGCACTCCCCCCTCTTTTCTCTCTCTCTCTCTCTCTCTCTCTCTCTCTCTCTCACACATATTTTTGAAAAATGCCTTTTGGAGAAAGTTTTAGCGAACTTCGAACACGTGTATTTACGATGACATTTCGATATCACTTTTTGGGTGAATACAATACTTTACGAAAGGAGTCATATGAAAACTTAAAATCTAATAAAAGTCGAGTTATTGAGGTAGCACTAGTTTATTATAGCTTGTTACTGTTTTTAATGGAAAACTATTTTTTAAAATTTTCACAACTAATAATATTTTCTTGAAACTCAAGTAGTTGTTTCAGTGGGGTCAACAATGAGAATCGAACCGGTCCACTTATGTTGTAGCGAAAATATAATTAAATTATCTCAGTTGGAACAATCTCATCCTGCAGGACCAATCTCCTCTTGGTTGACGGTAGTACAGAAAGTTAATTTTTTTTTTCTTGGATTCAAGGTGCCGCAAAACATAAAATCCACAAAATATGTTGAACATATGTTCATTATGTCGAAATTTCACCTGGAATATATGTTTTGGGGCCCACTGAGTTCGAAAAAAAATTGTTAGAAGAAGGTCAGTGTGTGTGTGTGTGTGTGTGTGTGTGTGGACAGAATAGCTCAAAAACGGAAAGAACGTTAAATATCAAACTTGGTTTTAAGGCTTAGTGTCTTCTAACGATGCGACACTAAGATTTTAGAGAAAATCCCCCACCACAAACTACCCTTTATTGAAAAATTTTCGAAAATTTTGATTTTTTCAAAAATGGCTCTAATGATTTTAATTGAAACACCGTATTAAAGAGATCCAAAATAAAATGTACATTTGGAATTTTTGGTCTTCTCCGAAGACCTCTTTATTCTGGATGAATCTTGCCGAATTTTAACTACTAAACCGTAAGAGATAGAAAAAAAAACTTACTGCACAAAAAACGTAGATCTCGTCAAAACACACATTTATATTCTTTACACTTTTTTTGTAGAACTAACAGTTTCTGATATATTATTTGTTATTGTTTAAATTTTAAAATGCTTATAATTTTTTTTTTTCAAATAGGAAGTCGTCCATGTTTCTATTGTTTAACACCCGGCCATACAAAGAATAGTAACAGCTGATGATCGCTTTAGCATTGTGTACTCCCTTATTTTTTGTCTTTTTATAAAGAACTGAGTAATAAGACCATTCGATTAGCATAGAGTAGAAAGAAGAGAACTCTTTTGTATGAAGTTTGTAGAACAGATAGAGAAAGTCATGTGAATGGAACACATAACATTTGTGATATTGTCTTTCTTCCGGAACCTCCTTACCTTTCCTGAATATTATTCTAGATCTACCCTTTTGTTAATGCTTTGGTAACACAGATACTTCTCATTCATTATAAAACGCAAAACTGATTGAAAGCATCACAGGTAAAGTCAGGGTTCACAATATAGTGTATAATGAATTAAATTCCTCTACAAAGTCTCATGCCCTAACCCAGGAAATCGAGGCTGGAAAGGTAACCTAAATCCAGTACAGGATGTCAATTAAACTTACTTTCAAGACATTTAGAGACAAGGTAAAAACAAAATAATAAGATGAAGCAACAATGTTTAAAATGAAATAACAATTGCAATCACAAAATTTAAATTTTTGGCAAAAAACTGCTAACGTAATTTATGAAATGAAATTAGAAGGTGGTTTATTCCCATGTTGGGGTATTCAATGGTAATAGAATTATCAAAATGGGTTGAGTGGTTTTTGACTTATCCTACTTACATAAAGACGCCCCCTTCACACACACACATACACACAGACACACACACACTCATACACGCACGCGCGCACAACCACAAATGACATCTTTTTATAATATTGGTATAGATTTGAGGGAGAAAATGCCCATTTCGAATGGTCTTAGAAGCATTTATATATCTTACCTAGGTTTCGACGAAGGATTTATTAAATTGCAAGGATGTGTTGAAAAGGGCGGCAGAGGCACAAAGCGTCTTCACAAAGATAGCGCGAATAGCATGAAATACAAAGGAATCCGTCGACTGTATTTCAGTCACGTACGCTCTGAAATGGATAACCAACGCTGTATCGGCTGCCAGACCATACTTTGCGATATGCAGCAGAGGTTCAGATCCGTTGTCTATACACTACATTTCTTCTCTCAAAATGTGAAAAGTGCTTACTTGCACGTGTTCACATCTTCCAGTTCAACAAACGCCGCACAAGCCAGCTCCCTTTGCTGTTTACTTATTATTACTAATATGTAAGGCTAGCAAGTTAAATACCTATAACTTGCCTAAAATACCTAAAAATGTCGAAACCTGATGTGTTCCATTTACATGACTTTCTCTAAATCTCTGCTACAAATTATTGTTAAAAACCTAATGCTTCTATTCACTTCATACTAATCGAGAAACAATTAGCAGAAATAGTGCTATTACTTGTTACATAAATTTTATGTTTTAATGTGCTCTACATTTTTTGTGTGGTAAGTTTTGTCTATCTTACAGTTTAGCAGTTATGCAAAATTCCGTAAAATTCATCCCGAATAAAGTAGTCTTCAGATGCTATTCCCAAAATTTCAAGATATACATATTATTTGTCAGGTAAATATCTTTAATTTACATTTTAATCCAAATCGTTATGTAAGAAAGTTTTCCTTCATTTCCTTTGTATTTATGTAGTAATCAAGATCCTTAGTAGTACATACTAAATAATTATAATAACAGAAAAATGGCAACAGAAATTAGTAGACTTTTATTTTACATTATTTGAGAGGAGTATTTTTCTCAATGGTCACAGACTGTCTCTTTCAAAGAGATTAACTTGGTGGCCTGGTAGTGCGGAATATTATTTTGAATTATGTGTCAAAGTTTCTACATTATTTGAAAATTATGTAGATTTTCATTATTAAATAGCTATGAGACTAAAATAAGGGTGAAGTTTAAAATGCAACCTGATACACTTATCTAAAAATTAATCTACCAATCCGACCGAGGATTCTTCGAACGTTAGAGAGAACTTATAGGCTATGCAACATTTTCAGAACTTGGAAGACTGGCACGGGGAGGTTAAGGAATTCAAACGTTGCGTCTTCAGTTTGGGAACAAAAAGAAATCTCCCTGAGCCAGATCGGGCGAATATAGAGGTGGAGTGGGTGCGGCAGCAATTCATGCAGTTTGGCGGCGACAAAAAGCTGAAGGAGACACAGCCTCATTTGACGAGGAAGGAAGTGCTTGGTCGTGGTGAAACAGCACTTCCACGCCAAATGAGGCTGTGACTCCAGCTTCTTGTTGAATCGGGCAATAACTCGCTGCGATATTGTAAAGCAACCGTTTTTCTTTGTTCTTTAAGAAGTCAATTAGTATTGCAGCTTTCGCATCCCAAAATATCGTCGACATCACTTTTGCGGCCGTTGAGACCTATTTTGCTTTCTTCTAGAGCAAATTCACCGGAAGCAACCCATTGTTTGGATTGGTATATACTTGGTTTCCAGAGTATAACAATGAATCAAGTCTCACCAGCGGTGACAATTCGACGCAAAAATTACTTCGGATTTGGTTTAGATAGCTGCAAACTCAGCTTCGACGTTGAAAGCCGCATTCGCTTTTGTCTACTATGAGCATCGCTGCGGCCGACAACTTTTCCCTCAATTATCATGCAAAATATGAATTATTGTTCCCGTCGTTGCCACTACGCGAACTTTCATTCACGATCAGTAAGAGATCATATGGTGGACTTTTGAAATGGTTTCTTTGGTAACCATATCTGCCGGCCATCCTGACTGTTCCTCATAAAAAAAAAAAAAAAAGAAAAAAAAAAAAAAGAAAAACAACCTGTCCGATCACGTTGAACCAATATCTGTTATCATAGTTGACGAAATTTCCCTATAAGTAGCATCCAATTTTGTTTTTATCTCCTAGCAAGTTTTCCTATCCAAAAGCAAAAAAGCGAAAGGCTGAACCATCCTGCATTTTTTCCATTTTAGCGAAAAAACTTTGAACGACTAATGAAATGCCTGCTAAATTCAAAGTAATCTATGAATATGAACCAAATTCTTTGGGACCATATAACAAATGAGTGTACGTAAGGGTAATACCAGCTTGCCTTAGCAACACTGTTTTGAAACACGGATAGAGACTTATTGAACCTCCCTCGTATGTAGTTTTAGGCAATACTGTAAGCAAACCAATGCTCTAAAACATTCTTGAAATTGAATATTTTGCTAAAGTTTTATTAAGTTGGGGAATGGGCCATTATTTTTCTTTACTTAACTATCCGTCTCACAAACTGATATTCCATCCAAGATATTAAAATTCAATCGTTCGTTTTATTTTTCATGCAAATATCTCAAACACATTTTATTTTAATCAAATCGTTAGTCATTTTTAAGAATAAGGAGATATTTTTCAAGGTGGAGGAATTTTCTTGAAAGATGCTGAACTTAAATATCAAGTATGGTATTTATTGGACATTTCGTGTTTATATTACGCTGTCACAGATTGAAGACGCGCGCGCACGCGCATGCACACACATTTTTGCAAAGTTTTATGTTGCGAGGTGTGGTTAAGGTGCCTCGAACATATGCGTGTATTTACGATGAAATTTTGATAAGAAATTTTTAGGCGGAATACAATACTTTCTCTACTTAAGGAGAACCGTAGAAAACCGTAAAATGTAATACAAATTCGAATCTCTGTGTCCTGTTATGTATGATGGCAGTAATGTTATCACTATTTTAAAGAATAACCAGTAGGTGGCAGCATATTGGAAACAGAAAAAACGCTTTGAAAAAAAGCTTAAAATGGCTGTCTCGCTTGCACACACACACACACGCACCAAACGTGTGTGATACGCTTCCTGAATAGTGATTTGCAATTGAAATCAATTGGCAAATGAAGGTTAAGAATGACGATGCATGATTATCATTGCAGCAAGATATGAGCGGAGTAGAAAGTTTCAAAAACGCGTGACTTCTGTGGCAAGCGCTCCCTGCCCAGGCCGAACACATAGCGCTATAGCACCAGATTACTGCATGAGGTCATTGTGATGGAAAGTCTCCTTGTGAGGGTGGATGAAATAGCCGCAAAATCATGCGCTAGTACATCAGATTTCGCATGTCTACTTAAGTTTCGTGAGTGCAACGGCAGCCAGACCTGAAAGAGCGACGCGTTGATATCTGCGAAAAATTTAGATGCGTTTTGAAGCAGAAGGCGACGGCTTCCTTGCGAGAATCGTTACAGGAGACGAAACATGAGTATACTGCCACCAATATAGATAGATAGATGGATAGATGGATGGATGGATGGGTGGATAGATAGATAATTTTATTTCACTGCTTAGGGCGTGGCCCGGTGGCAGCGCTGTCAATGTAATAATACAATGTGCAATACAATTGAGTTAAATAAACAATAATGTGAGTAATACCCTGTTAAAATGCCAATGACATAGTATACTAATATATACATAATGGTAACAACAGTAATAATAACGCAATATTTTTATTTACTTTTAAAACTATTTACACTTTGAGGCAAAGTCTCCAGTACATCTGCAGGTATTTTGTTCCATTCGTTTATTGTTCTATTTGTGAAGGAAAATTTACCTATGTCTGTTTTCTGTTCCCTATTTCTTATTTTTTCCAAGTGATCATTCCTCCCACAGTATAATGGCTTTAATAATCGTTTGGATATGTCTCTTCATGCAGGTTCCCCCTTATAGGCTCTAAAAATTGCACATAGCCTTGCTCGTCTCCTACGTTTTTCTAGTGTTTCCCAGGAAGTAGCAGTGCTGGTATGATTTTCGAATCGTTTACTTCTGTCTACAAATTTAGCTGCTCTTTTTTGAACTCTCTCTGGTGCCAGTTTTTGCCCAACCCGATACGGATCCCAGCATGCAGCACTATATTCTAATATTGGTCGAACTAAAGAAGTGTATGCCAAATTTCGCGACTTTCCATATGAAACAAAGAGAGCAAGAAAGGAACAGCGCTGTTCCTCATCACCGAAACTTCGGACATAGCCATCTGCACGGGAGATTATGTTGACACTCTTTTGGGGATAAACAGGCGTTATCTTGAAATACTAAACGTCTAGCAGAAACACCATCACCACTCGTCATATTCCGATATGTTGAAAAACCATATTTTGCTTGGAATTAGATTAAAACGAAGTAGACTCTGACTACAGGTATCATTTTGCGACCAAACAATGTCGATCTCGTACGACCCGAGGACAGTGTAATCTTCATTCGATTCTTTTCCACATCCACCCTACTTCCTACACCTCGCCCCCGAATTACTAGCATTTTTGGACCACTCAAAGAGGCGATGGGAGGAAAGAAATTTTGCCAGATGAAGAGGTGAACCAGACGGTATTTGAATGGCTACAACATTTGTTTTTCAGAGGAATCCCTGCGCTTCCTACGCGCTAGAGGACATATGTTAAACGTCATAGAAAATGGTACATCAAAAATGACACTTGCGTCTTCCTCTTCCTCAATAGACTAAATTGAACATATTTAAGGCCTTCGTTTGACTCCGCCTCGTAACATATATACAATATAAAAGTGTGAATAATCCTTTTTTGTTTTTCAAGAAAAGAGCTGTAACGATTTAAGATACAAAAATATGCAAGTTGCCCTTGTTTACTTGGTAAAGAAATTTTCGTGTAACACAAAACATAAACAAGTCGATACGCGTCTCAGTGTTATATCTTATGTGAACTACAATGTGTTTAGAAATACTAAACAAACAAGCAAAAAGAAAAACCACTCTGTCCAGCTTGTTTCATACTGCAACAGGCTAACTTGGCTCTTTTTAGCTGAGGACTCAAGAATATCACCTGACATTTACATTTAATTTTTTTTCTCGGATGTACTCCTGCCTATATGCCGGAAAGTCGAGGCATAGGTCTGTGTACTTGCAACGTATTTTAGCTTTAAAATGATATCCTTGAGAATATGGAATTTATTAAATGGTCATAAAATTAATGAATAAAAGCGGTGAAGTCATCTGCACGTGAGGAGTTGAAATTGAAAACAGGGTGTTTTAAAAGACCCTATTTACTCCAAAATATCATTAGGTTCAGAGACTTAAAAACGCTCGTTATGGCGAAAGGGAGCAGGGAACACAATGGTGTCTAACTTTTTAGATTCATCTCATGGACGAGGGACGCTTCTGGCATTGAAAAATATACCTTTGTGCTGAACAGTGAAAAACAAAAATAAATGACTCAAATAAAGAAATAAATACCTCTCTATACTTTCTAATTTGTTGCCTCTTATTAATTGCAATTCTACGAAAACATTTTGATATAACTACTTTTATCTAAATGCGAAATTGAGCCCATCACCTGAACAGTTAAATCATCCTAACATAGGATTATGTCCAATTCGAATTTGAGTGTTTTCCTTACATATTTGGAAACATCTGCCAACACTTAAAATTAAACTAACATATTTTGTTTTCTCTACGCGTACTATGAAGAGTAAGCAAGAGAAAATATTCTATTACAACAAAAAATTCGATGTCGAGATATTACGTAAATACACGTTTCGAGGTTTCCGGGTCCAAAAAAACAATTTTAGAAAAATGTGTATGTGAGTGTGTGTGTATGTGTGGACAGCATAACTCAAAACGACAAGTAGGTCAAATAACACATTTGATGTTTAGGTTCAGTATCTTCCGAGGATGCGACACACAGATTTTTAAGATAATTTTCCCACCCCAAATATGGAAGAGTTTTCGATTTTCTTAAAAATAGCTCTATCGATTTTGATGTTGTATATCTTGAATTTTCTGAGAATAGCCTCTGAAGTCATCTTTATTCAGAATGACTAACATTCTAACTAACCAAAATGACATTATTCTGGATGACTTTTGCATAACTGGTAAACCGTAGACAAAAACTTGGTATACAAAATAGTAGATCTCACCAAAACACACACTTCATGACCTTATACATTTTTGTTGTGGAGCTATTCGTTTTGAGATATTCCTTTTATTGATTTCAATTTTTAAATACTTTTCTCAAATAGAAGTCATCTTTTGTTTTACACCTGCCCACCCAAAGAGAGCGGAATTTAAATTACTATCACATAGAGACAAATTCTAAAACATTTGATTATCGCTTTAACATAGTGTATTCCCTCAGCTCCCTTCTAATTATAAGGAACGTAATAATAAGATTATAAATTGATTAGCATGAGGTAGACAGAAAACAATATTTTGTAAGAAGATGTTTGCAGAAAACGCAGAGAAAATTATATGAATGGAACACATAAGAATTTTTGAGTTGTTACTGTGAAACTTTGCAGGCAGTTCCCTTAAAGCATGCAAAATAATATCTTTTATATAATACGAATTATTCTGAGGTTTATTTGTATGTTATATTTCACTGATTTGATAAGGTTTAATATGAAAATATCGGTATTTAAAGTTAACAATATACGAAAAGAAAGAAAAATATAATTAGTTTTTTTTTAGTTAAGTCTTAAATAATATTCATAATTCATAGCAAAACATTTAAAATTGTAATGTAAGGGGTATTTTTGACAAATCCTTGAAATTCAGATTAAGACATAACTTGGAAAGCATTTTACTTATAAACACACACTTTTGTCGCTTCCCTATAAAATATCCGATTTAAAGTAAACAAAACCCATATAGGTATTTCAAACTTTCAAGTTTTTAAAATTCACCAATTTATTGCCTTAACAAAAACTAAATAGTACCTATGTAATAACTATATTTTTTAATATCATTAAAATATTCAGATGCTACAACAGCAAATTTTACGGTATTAAGCTTTAGTGTTAGGAACTCTTATCAACCAAACGGAAATATTTAGCTTTCAACCATGATTGTGAATTTTGAAGTACACTTTATATTTCTGAAGAGCTATTTACATCTTTTGGAGACATATCTGCTATATTTTTACAGTGGAAACTTAAAAATCTTGTTACATTACAGGAATCAACCAGAAGCCGTGCGAATATTCAATATGCCCAAAGGCACATTTTGCAGTTCAATAAAGCCGATCTCAGTAGTCAGAAATTTACAGAAGCATAAAGATATTTAAATGACCCGTATTTGATGTTCATTATATAAATCCCCATGAATTAATTCCCATTACAATAACCGAATGCCCTTGGGAAGTGCATATCCTTTGACCACGTCAGGCATTCTGTCCAAACATCCGTTCAGGGTTTGTGGAATTGAATTGCTTTAAGCCTGAGGATGATGGTAAAATTTAACAAGCTTTGGAGGGTGGTGCGTGCGGGCGTGTGAGATCTGGTAGACTCGTGGTGAGTCTAGGTGTAGCTGCTGTGTACCTATCCAGGTAAGTGTTTAACCACAGGCATGAGGTGAATGTTAAGGTTTTGTATTTTGAGGTTTCTGGTGTTGATGTTAAGGAGGTAGCACTAGATAGGCTCCTCGAACGGTTGCATTTTTTTCAGGAGCATCCTCCTTTTCCTCTGCTCCGCTGGTGTTTAATTTGTGAAAAATTGTTTTTGTTGGAGAATTTTGATTGACCACTCCCTATGGTGGGGGGGGGGGGGTACTTGGTTAAGCTATTTTGCTGTTGGCTGATACCGGGGGTGTCAGTTTGCCGTGCTGGGAACCCAATGCCGCCTGTATCGCCGTTCAGTGGATAAGTACTCCCCCAGTGATCTGACAGGTGCGTTCTCATGTTCGCCCAATCTATCGTAACATTTCTGAGCCCGGCGCCTAATGACATCCTCCACACATGAGAGGGCCGAAGCTTCATGTAGTAGCCTCAAAGGGAAGCGTCGACATACAGAATATATGGACCGGAGTCCTCTATTCTGTATCCGCTGTAACCAGAGTAGCCAGGAGTCTACTGCCATACCCCATACTTCGCAGATGTAGAGCATCAGGGGGACTATGAGCGCCTTCAAAAGACGTAACTTTAAGTGAACCGGCATTTGAGAGACCAGAACAGGGTAAAGGGAGGCTACCGCCCCAACGTTCTGTCCAACGTTCCCCGCACGTGTTCACGAAAAGTTAGGCCCTTATCAAGATTGACGCCTAGGTATTTGATAGAATTTCCCCACTCTATCCTCTGGCCTTGGTAGGAAACGTTGGGTATCTGGGCTGCGGCGGGGTGTTTTCTGGTGGACAGAACAGCACGACTTTTGCCCGGGTTAACGGACTTCCGCCATTGTCTGCACCAATCCCGGACGAGACGAAGTTGTCTCTGTATAGGGTTGAATGCTCTGTGTATGTGCCTGTCTGTGCGGTAGAGCAGGGCGTCGTCAGCAAACTGGGCCATGTTGACGCCTTGCACTGTAGGGAAGTTTGTCATACAGAGGCTAAACAAGGTGGGTGATAAGACAGAGCCTTCGGGGACTCCGCCTCGTAGGGGTTTTTGTGTTGATGTTTGTCCTGCAACCGCTACTATGAAGATGTGCTGGTGTAGGAAGCTGTGCATAATATTGATAAGCTGTCTGTGCAGGCTAATCTGGATGAGTTTGAATAGGAGTCCCTCATTCCAGGTGATTGAAAAGGCCTTCTCGACGTCCAATGGCACCGCTGGCGTGAAGGCCCCATCCTGGAACTCCAGGGTGGCAGCCACTACCCGCAGCAGCTGTTGGGTGATCGAGTGCCCAGGACGAAATCCAAACTGATGGAGTGGGATGGCTTGAATGTCGACCAACTATGGCGACAAGCGGTGTAGTACTAACCTTCGAGAGGGTGGGAAAGAGGCTAATGAAGCGGTAGCTAGAAGGATCATTACCAGGCTTCAAAATGCACACCACCCGCGCCACCCTCCACTCGAGCGGAAAGTGGCCTAGGGTGAGGCACATGTTGAACACCTTGGTGTGGAACAACACTGCTCTGAAGGGAAGGTTGCTTAGCATGGCGGATGATTGGGAGGGGATCCTCCACTTCATCAGGCTGAAGCCGCAGGTAGCGGTCAACTTCCGCATGAACTCGGGCAGTGAAGATTATGTCCTGGGGGTCCTCTCTCGGCCTGCAGGTATCTATGTAATTCGCAAGCACATTTGCTTTGACTTGTGGTTCATATACAAGACCAAGGTTGCCTTGAAGCGGGGAGTGGTTCTGGTTCCGTTGGCGTCGGAGGCTTTTTTGGATTCACCAGACGTCGCCACACTCCAGGCCTTGAAAGCCATTGAGGCCTCCCAAGCTTGCACTCGGTGTTCGCGTAGTCGGACACGAACCTCTCGACGGAGGTGCCGTAGAAGACCTCGATTATGTGGCGTCCGGTTTCGCTGGAATAGTCTGCAAGCTGCCCAGGAACGGCGGATAAGGAGTTCCAGTTCTAAATGGAAGACGTCAGGATGGGGGTTGGGGAGTTGCGGATGGTGAGGTTGTGAACCTTCCTTACCACTGTGGTAGTGCAAGTTTGTATTGCTATCTCTAGGGTGGGTATGTCGGTGATTCTGGGGTTGGGTGGGATTGATGCGCCTAGGCAATTCTTACGCATTCCCAATCGATTTCTCTGGCGTGACCTGAGAAGTCATGGTTGGCAACTCTGGTGTTGACTTCTGCCAACACGGCATTGTGATCGGAATGAAGTGCTGCGAATGAAGGGAGCATGAGATGAAAGCGGTAGTGCTTTATGATCGCAAAGTCAATGATAGTTGGTTGTCCTTGACCATGCGGATGGTGTGTGGGTTGCCAGGGACCCAGGACTCTTAGCTGTGGATCCCTATCAATCACGCGAATCATTGCATTGCCTCTAGGATCCGCGCGGGGGCCTGAATGCCAACGCTGGTGTTTGGCATTAAAGTCCCCGGCGAGGATCACGGTAGGATGGAGGTTGAAGAGGGATTGGTAATCAGCAGGTAAGAACGGTCTACCGGGTGGGTGGTAAACAGAGGCTATTACTACCTCCATTCCTCCGAGCTCAACACACACTGCCATCGCCTCAAGGGAGCCGGTCCTATGGCCGCGCTTGCTAAAGCGTCTCGCTTTGGTGCTTCGTGGGCAGGGGATCGTGGGTTCGAATCCCGCCTTGGGCATGGATGTTATATGTTTGTGCAATGTGTATATGTTTGTAAAAGAAACAGTAAACCAGTAATCAGTAAAACCTACGGGGGGAAATGTAAATAGGGATACAGTACCGGAGTCCTGATCAGACTCCGTTACTGTTTAAAAAAAAAAAAAAAAAAGGGGGCTTGCAGGCGGGGGTGGGGTAGGGGTGGGTTTGTGGACCACATTTTGCCTCACAAGGACCGCGGTACCACCTCAAGGGCGGGCACCCGGTCACTGCGGTGGTAAACGTAGCCAGGTAGGCGGAAGGGAATGTCAGGACGTAAATGTGTTTCCCAAACTAGAGGGTGGTGGCTATTGGATTTTTTTGGACGTAAACATTCTTATCTTGACTTTCTTTGGAAGGGAAGTAAAGTAGTTGGCCCCGTGTAATGTTTATTTGCAGTAGAAGAACACCATGCCATGAAAAAAAAAATTGGTGTCTGTGGTGTGGGTCTCAGGGCTACTGGTTGCTGAGCTGTGGATGGGTGTAGTGTTTATTTCAAACCTTTTTACGGGTTTAAATTTGTCGCTGTGTATGAAGTTGGTAACTCTTGCTGTTGGCGAAACTGGAATTAACTATTTGCGCCAGACTTGATTGTTGGAGCAGTTGCAAGGTTATTATCGCCGGCGAATTAACTTATTTATGCACCACGTTTTCCTTTATAAGTCTGCTAGCTGCAGTCGGTGAGTAAGAGAATCTTAACCTCCTTGCTTGGACGGTAGAACTTAATACAATACTGAATTAATTTAAAATATTTCTTGTTAATTATAAACTTTTATTTCGTAAATGGTTGAAACAATGTGGTGAACTAAGGCAATGTGGTGAACTCTTTTTTAGAAAACTGTGCCAAATATATACTTTGTAATCTGTACTTACAATAAATCTCTTGTTGATAATCAGTACAATACAAAATTTCACACTAAATTGCTATATTAGAGGTCTCGATTTACGAGATTAGCTCTTGGTGACTGTATCCCTGGCTTCTCTCTTGTTGACTGCGTTCCGAAAGCTTATTAAAATTTTTACCTATATACAAAATTGAAGATCAATGTTTTATAACATTGTAATCTGTCCGTCACCATGGGAACGACATATTTCCTTATTCCACATTTCGTGAAATACGTATTTGCAATACATTTTTACAAACTCATAATAATTAAAATTAATACATTTGTATAATTTACATGAAAATGTTGTTATAAATCGCTGACATTTGTTAAACAAATATTTTGTTTACTCTGTTCTTATGTTTTGTTACCGGTATAAACAATTTATAGCATCCGGTACCTCGTTCACTTTTATTCTTCTTCTTCCTTATATTACTTCTTTAATTACATTTTTATTATTAATATGCTTTTCTAAACATCAATTCTTAGCTATACGTTATACATTATGTGTTGTATTCGTTACATAGCTTTGTCTATGTTATTTTCGTAAAAGCTATTAGGCTATTTTCGTTCGTATCGCGAGGCAATGACGCCGCGCTGCCATTTTTATACATACAATTCTTTGGCTTACATTGCAAAACAATATCTTTTATTATTTTATAACTATTTTA
Organism: Hymenopus coronatus; assembly: GCA_030762935.1. Taxonomy (NCBI): domain Eukaryota; kingdom Metazoa; phylum Arthropoda; class Insecta; order Mantodea; family Hymenopodidae; genus Hymenopus; species Hymenopus coronatus. Next base: position 100,832,486 of record CM060888.1, on the reverse strand, counting down.
TTTTGGAGCAGTATTGTTTCATTTTCTCTTGACTTGATTTATTTAACATTAAATCCTGCGTCAAAATGTCCCCGGTCTAAATTCGCCACGTTTTATTCTGCAAGGCGTGATTTAGTCCTATAGTGTCATCTATGAGTCATGGGTTGATTTCCTGTCAACATATGCGCATAGTGGCGAACTCACGAACTATAAATTCCCTGATCAAGAAACCACTGTAAAAGTGGCCCATGGCACCGACATGTCATCATGATGGAACTTGAATGAACGAATTCGCATAACTGCTGTATCAATGTAACAACAGTGCACTATCACATCATCAGAGATGCAGGTTCGGTAGGTTTCACTTCAGCATTAATTTCACTCGGTGATTTTTTGAATTTGTAAAACCATTTTGGACATTTTTGACAATTCAATGAAAGGTATATCATGCGTGGATGAATCTTAGAAGTCAGAACCAGAAAGCGATTTAGGCTGAACGATATAAAGCAAAGGGGCATAGCTTAGGAGGTGGCGTCTGAAGTTTGCATCTAGAAGGGCTGCAGTTCAAACGCTGAGATGGTTGAACTTCCTAACAACTTAGAATTTTCCCCCTTTTTTCTCTGGGATGCCGATGGCCGAATTTTCCTGTCCCTGTTACTCTCCCATGTTTTCCCTAGATATCTTTCAGCATCACAGGATCATGCGTGATCGTGCAATAGTGTATTCAGTGGGTGCACTATTTCTATCCTGACACCATGCCTACCTCCCACTAGAGTTTTCTCTAAGGAAAGCGGTGGCACTGGAGAGATGCTCTTTTGGGATGTAAAGTCTGGAAACGTTAGAATCGTGCTGCGTTTGATTACAAACATCAAATCCGCCATATTTCATCCCTTCCTCCCGTTAGCACAGTGGACAAGCTTGACCAGAGTGCTAAATTCCTCTTCCGTTAAATACCTCGTTCTCTGACTTATACGCCTGTACCGTAATCCAATATGGTTTAAAGCCCACCGCAATGAAAGCAATTAAGATCTCGAATAAATACGAATGCACAAACGAGCTATCTGAGAGATATGAACGAATAGGAGGCATCACTGACCGCTCTTTGTTCGCATGAACATATCGCACCCTGCTATAAGGTTGTTCCATTTTGGTTGCAGTGCAGTGTAAATATCACTACGCAGATAAATGATGCGCCTTCTATATCTAAATTCGACATGTACAAATTCATCTCGTGAACTTCGAGGTCAAATGCTTTCACCGAGCGGAATGGCTCAGACGTAATGCCTGACTCATATTCGAGATGTCATGGATTCTAAATCCGTGAGCACGCCAATCGACTGGCCCTTTTTCGTGGTTTCCTCCAGTCGCCAAAATAAAGGCCAGATATACCGCGATCAGTTCCCTTTAAGTCCAAAACAAATGGAAATAGATGATAATAATTGGACCACTTGCCTCTTACCTAGATGGGTTTGCTCCACCGCATGTGAGATTTGTGGTGGACAAAGCGGCGCCGGGAATCTCCGGTTTCCCCCGTCATCACATTCCACCGGTGCTTCATTCCATTTATCATCAGTGCCATCGCCTGCGGTGCCATAAGTAGTAAAAGCGGGCGTTAAACACCATCCACATCCATGCAATAGCTAATTCTCTGCCACAAATCCACAAATCATTATCCATAGATAATAAAAGCAGGTAGACTGGGCGCGCACCCTAATGCCATCTGCACGGCACATGTAGAAGCAGAGATATACTTGCCTGGCACTAATGTCTATGTGGACACATGTCGGAGCTGCAATCTGGTATTGAAACAAAGGTGCAGTTGCCTAGCATCAAGGCCTCTGTGGACACTTGAGAAGCAATATGGATGCTTTCGGACGAGACCTAGTAGAAGGCTAACAGCTCGTCGGACAGCCAGCCACGAGGTATATCCAACAACATCTATTTCCAACAGATAGAGAGAGAGAGAGAGAGAGAGAGAGAGAGAGAGAGAGAGAGAGAGGAGAGAGAGAGAGAGAGGAGAGACAGAGACAGAGAAAAATTTGCAAACGGCTCATTTGCACACCAATATTTAATAGTAGTAGCTTTTGTACTTTTAAACTGTTTCAGTACAGTTAACTTTCATGCAATCTTTACGTAACGCAATGCGCATCTATTTGCAGCGAAGATCGTATACGGGTTTAATTCTATTTTTAATGAGGTAAACAGTATTAAAACTATTATACTATTTACATTCCTAGCACGTATGTACAGCGTATATAGTAGTTAGAGAAGGTATTGTATTCCACCCAAATTTAGATACCGAGATTTCATGGAAATATATGTTTTGAAGATTCCCGAATACAAAAAGAGAGTTTTCGAAAAAGGTCAATGTATGTGTGTGTAACTAACGATTTTGATTAAAATGTGATATAAAAGATGTTTACATGGTGAATAATGAATATCCTGAATTTCTTGGAAATAGCCCCTGAAGTCCACTTTATTCTGAATGGTATAGCTACTGAACCGTAAGAGATAAATAAAACTTACTACACAAAACATGTGGATCTCGTCAAAACACACCATTTATGTCATACTGTTTTTTTTTTTTTTTTTTTTTTTTTGTAGAGTCAATGGTTTCCGAGATAGTCATTGTTAATGGTTTCAATTTTTAACTACTTCAAATTTTCCCAAAGGGAAAGTCATCTTTCGCTTCATCTCTCTTTTGTTTCACCCTTTGCCACGCAGAGAGAACTGAATTTCGCTACTTTCACATAGTGAGCTTTTAAAGGATTTAACTGTCGCTTTAGTCTAGTGAATTCTCTTATTTCCTTTCTACTTACAAAGAAGCAAGCAATAAGACAATTTCTGCTAACGTTTATCTCGATTAGCATGAAGTGGATAGAAGAATAAATAATCTTTTGGAAGAATAGTTTGTTTTCGGAACAGGTAGAGAAAGAGATGTGTAGCATCTGATTTTTAAAAAAGGAGCATCTTAATCTTTTTTCCCACTAAATGAAAGGTTAAAGAACACTCAATGGTTGAGTTTTACATAGTGTGGTGCATCTATATAAAAAAGAAAAAGTATGGGGGGGGGGATGAGGCTACAGTTCATTCCGAGTTCGTTAGTTGTGCACGGGATGGAAGAAGGATAAAGATGAATGAATGAGACGAATAGGCACAAAGGGGAACACGGATAAAGACACAAGCAGCCAATATTCGGGACCAATCCTGTTTCTGCGACCATCATCATCGGCTTCCACTCAATTTTCATTCCCACTGCTGTTCACTCTAGAACTAATCCCATGCAATTACAAGGCGCCAGCTTGCCAAAAGATGAGGACGAATCTGATGGGATTACCCAAAGCTCTTTTTATTGCTCTACGTCATCATGTCAAAGCAGGAGAGATGCTGACGTAATGAAGAATGGAATTAAATTAAAGTTTCCCTTAAAACATTACTGCGCGTCTTTACGCTACAATAAACAGAATTTACGATGAGTCAAGGTTGTGATATTTGCCTGCAATGCTACCTAAGATTTGCAGTTTACTTTTGGATTTCTGGCGCACCTTCGCCTTCAACTCTTAACAAGGGACGTATCTGAAATCGAACGCTCAGAATTTATAGGAAATATGCTTAGAACATAAATCTCCATAAAATGCTGAAGTGGGACATTGGCATGAAAAATTGTCTCAGACCAGTTGATAAATTTGATGCTCATTCTAATGCGGCCGAGTGACCAATGATCTGGCTTCTCAATCCAGAGTTGCCGGGTTTGAATCCCGACTCAGGTAGGTAATTTTTCTATAACCATAATGATCCCCTGTAGAGTCTACAAGTATAAATGTGGGAGTGAATGTGTGTTTAATGGTATAATAATGAAACAAATCAACGTTAAGAAATCCTACAGTTCAGCGAGCAAAACATTAGTAGCTATTTCTCAAGCCAAATCTGCCCATATGACCACAGAAGTTAAAGAGTGCTACACAAATGAAATAACTTTTAAAAAATCTGATGTTTTCATTCACATGACTTTCTCTACTGTTCTGCAAACAAAATATTCTTACAAAAGATCATTCTTCTATATACTTCATGCTAATCGAGATAAACACTACCAGAAATTGTCTTATTTGTTGATTCAAATCTTTTAAAGGTGTTTGCTATGTGATTGAATTCGTTTCTTTGCATGGTTAGGAGAAGACAAATCCCGTAAGCGAAAAGTTTAAGTATTTTAAAATATAAACCAATAGCAAGGACTGTCTCGGAAATGGACAACTCCACGAAAAAATGTACGTATATGGCATAAATTGTGTGTTTTAACAAGAATTACAGTTTTTGTGTAGTAAGTTTTTTTGTCTATCTCTTACGTTTTACCAGTTATGCAAAGCTCATTCAGAATGAAGAAGACTTCAGAGGCTATTCTCAGAAAATTCAAGATATATGTTTTATTTTTTTATATAAAAATATTTTGTATATGGCAGTCTAATCACACTATTAGGGCCATTTTTGAGAAAATTACATTTTTTTCCATGTAAAGATCAGTTTGGGATAGGGCTATTTTCTTGAAAATCTTCTTGTCACATTCTTGGAAGATGCTGAACTTAAAATATCAACTTTGATACTTAACCAATTTTTCGTTTTTGAATTATCGTGCTCACACACACACACACACACACACACACACACGCACACTATGTGTATATATACATAAACACACACGCTCCTTTTTCTAAAAATGTTTTTTTTTAAATACAGGAGGTCCAAAACGTGCATTCCCAGTGTAATCTTTAATCTAATTTTTGGGTGGAATACAATACCTACTCTACCTATGTGTTATGTACTTAGTAGAGAAAGTCAAATAGGATCGATATAGGGATTAAAAATATATTTCAATATTGTTAACTTTATTACTACATTTCTTATATAAAAAGCCCTGCGGTGGACAAAGTCTCAAAATTGTAATTGTTAAATCTATAGTGATAATAAACAGCACTTTCGCCCTTTAGCTTCCCGTAATTACTACGAATAACATATCTGCTACCTGCATATTGCTATCGTTCTCTTTATTCAATTATCCATTTTCGATTCTGTATAACAACGAAGGGATGGTTATTGTTTTATATATTTCCAATTTTGCATCTTTTCTTGTTTTCCGACCTAAGGTACCTGCGTGGTTCCGTATACATATAGCCTGAAATGTATTTATATATATATATATATATATATCAAATCTTAAATATTGGAAATGTAATATATATTATGTAATTTAATTATTTAATACGATTTTAAATATGATTTCATATTTACCAATACATTTAATTACCTTTAAATTATTTATTGACACTTTACAATTTACGCTAATTAATAACAATGGCGACATTTCGAGATCTTTTAGAATTCTGACAAAGTGCAAATCGCCTGAAAACAATAATAACGATGATGATGATGATAATAATAATAATAATAATAATAATAATAGTAATAAATATAGTAACATATTTATCTTTTCCATATTATCAATTGATATTCTTAACTAGTTAAGAACATTTTCTATTCCGTTAAGACGGTTTCTATACACATATTAAATAAATTAGGTGAAAATTAAACCTTTTTATTTGAAAAAAGTCGCAATTCAACTGAAGATCAACACAAATATTTACCATTTAATTCAGCATCTCAACAATTTCTATAACGTGGGTATTAAGACATTTATTTTATAGAGCGTTGCAGGGTACTTCCCTGTTTACTGTATCGGTTTTTTTCTAATTCCATAAATAATAGATCTGTTTCTGTCTCTTGTTTTATCTAATTATGGTTTAGCATAAAAATCCCATTTTCCTTTGCAAAACCATTTTAGTCTTCTACTAATGTTGTTTCGACATTTCTTTTGATTTTTTCTATTATTCTAGCACAAATTTTGTATCCACTGTTTAAGACATATTACATCGATAATCTAATAGCTGGATTCTCTCTCCTTTCTTGTACACTGCACTCAAATATAGACACAATGCATTTAATTAGAATGATTTAAAAATGGGAATTTAATGAGCATAATATGGTATGAAATCCGACGTGGGTGAAAGTACACATTAGATCAGGCGTCCCCAACAGAACGCACGCTCGGGCGGCAGTAAAAGGCCTCAAGCCCTGACTGTCCGGTTGCAGGCATGAAATGGAGGTGCTGCAGTGGCGGAACAACGATTGTGTAAATTAACTTACACTTTCACTGTCAATTACATAATAATGATAGCAGTATTTTATACACTTTAATACTGATAGCTAATATAATACAAAATAAAATCTAATTGGCAGGAAATTCAATTAGCAAAATACAAATGCTCATATAAAACTGATGAACTAAATGAATAATGTAATATGGCATATACCTTGTTGGTACTTTGCAATTCAATGAAGTAGTAAACAATACAAATAAACATAACACTCTTCAAATTAATATCTCTATGAGAACTATTCTTTCTTAGCCATCCGACAATCGCAGTGATTTTTGCAGTTGTCTGTTTTCAACCAGCTGTTCAATACATGGGACTATTTTTTGCGAGCTACCCAATCGCAAACATGCTTTCAAATGCTCATCACTTAATTGGCTTCTGTGTCGTGACTGTACACTTCATTAAGAAAAACAGTGATTCGCAAACATAGGCTGTCCCGAACATGCACAAAATTCTTCCTGCTAGATTGTGGAGTTTAGGAAATCTTTCGCGTCTTACAGAGGTGTAGAAATGGTTTATACTTTTTCTATTTTAATATTTATCTTTTAACTCAATATTATTTTGCATATCTATTACTTCCAACTGCAGTTTAACAGGACTATCGAGGATATCCCTTGAAAATGGTGTTGCAAATAACTTAAATTGTTTCTCAAGTGGTATAATGTCCTGGAATCTACGTTTGAATTCTTCGCGCAATTGTCGCAGTATGGTTATATATTCATCAAAGTCCAAGGTTTCTACACACTGAATCACTGAGGTTATGGTCGGAAAATGCACCGTCACCGCGTGTAATGTCGTTGCAAATTATATTTAGTTTTTTTTTTTTTTTTTTTTTAGAAGTTTGTAACACATTCAACATTTTGCCGTGTCATTTTCTTCCATAAACAAAGTTTTCTTCCCATTTTGCTCGAAACATCACAAGTGTGAACGACCGTCTTCCCAACGCGAATGTACTAAACATGTAAGTAGGATACCACAGCACTAATATGTAGCATTACACCACCACTGCACGGACATAGTGAACTGTGTTAGCTGTGCGGCCCGCAGTGAATGTAACGTTCAGTCCCGTGCGCACTCAAGCGACCTTGACTCGACTTGGGGATGCCTGCATTAGATGAATGGAACCGTAAGAGCTGATCAAATAACAAAACATGCTGCTGCTTTCAGCTTAAGCTTCAGCTATATTTCTGTTATTATGCAAAGAGGAAAAATAATGTATTAATAGCAACAAATCTGATGTAATGCATTCATACGACTTTCTAAGCTAATTTTCAGTACACGTAAGTATCTTTAAAAAGCTTGTTCTTCTACTTACATAGCTTTAATCGAGATAAATAACTGCAAATTTGTACTTTTGTTACATATTTCCAACAACGGGATTAGGGAAAACCAGTAGACTTAAGCGATAATCAAATCTTTAAAAAGCGGGTCGCTATGTGAGGGCTTTGAAATTCCGTTCTCTTTGTTTGAGCAGCAGAAAGAAAAACTGATTACGACTTAGCTGAGACTAATTAGACTCATTTGAGAAAAGTGTAAGTATAAAAAAATTGAAACCAATAACATGGAGTATCTCAGAAATTGTTAAATCCACAAAAATTGATTTGACATAAATTGTGTTTTAACGAGATTAAAATTTTTGTGTCGTAAGCTTTTATCTATCTCATACGGTTTATAATTATGCAAAAATCATCCAAAATGAAGAAAACTTCAGAGGCTAATCCCAGAAAATTCAAAACATACATTTCATTCGACAAAAATGGATCTTAAACACATGGTATTTTAATAAAAAATCCTTAGAGGAGTTTTTGAGAAAATTGAAATGTTCGAAAAATGCTCCATGTAAAGGGTAGCTGGAATGGGGAGGGGGAGAGATTTTCTTGAAAATATTAGTGTCGCATCTGAGGGAAATATTAAACTTAAATACCACGTTTGGTATTTAACAGCCTTTCTATTTATTACTTATGCTGTTCGCAAACACACACATTTTATTATTTTTTTTATTTATACAGGGAACCTCAAAGCATATACTCACATATTTCCGGTGAAATCACAGCAGAGAATTTTTGAGTGGAATACAATATTTCCCTTACTATAGGTGCATAGAGAAAGTAAAACGTGAAATAATAAATTTGTTAATAATGTTCAAGGGATAGTTTCAAGAAAAATATTTATTACAGTCAATATTTTTTTTAGAAAATGACACATTTCCACCCGTTTTCATATTTATGCAATTTATATTAGGATTTGGAGAATTGAATTCTATTTTAAGGGATGAAATTACAGAAATAGGATGGAAATTTATAGGTCTAACTATGGGGAAGTCAAATGTATCTTACTGTCCTGTTTCTGAAAGAAGACGTGCCTTGGTATATGAAGTGTCCAGAAACCTTTGTTTGAATGTTTTAGTAAAGGTTGATACACTCATTCTTACAAATTTATTTGTTAGGTATTTAAAAACTACATATCGATTTATTAAAACATGGAAGAACAAAATGAAATGTAAAGAATCGCTTTAAGGATGTATTTGAGAAATATACCTACATAATAATAATAATAATAATAATAATAATAATAATAATAATAATTCGTCGTTTTACTCTAGACATATATAGTACTATAGTTCTAGTGTGGTACTGTGTGAATCCTCAGCAGGATTTCAACTACTCTTTTCCAGTAGTGTAACACAACAAAGAATTGTGGGTAGACAATCATTTCTCTCAGGACATGTATACCTACGTGTGTAGGTAACTATGTTCAATGGTTAGAGCAGCCGCACGGAGAGCGGCAGAACTGTGTTCAGATCCCGGCTGTGGCATTGAATTTTTCAGTTGGTTGGAACAGTAAAATACTACCTTTGTTATGGCGTTAATCTAACAACATTACCAATAATAATAATAATAATAATAATAATAATAATAATAATAATAATAAAAAATCGCCCTATAGTCGGCGTTAATCTAACAACATTACCAATAATAATAATAATAATAATAATAATAATAATAATAATAATAATAATAATAATAAAATCGCCCTATAGTTGGCATTATATTACCTGAATATTAAGTACTTAGGATGTGTAAGTTGCCATCAAAGTTTTTTTGAGACGTACACGAGTCAGTTTGAGGATTTACTGTCATACCGGCATATTGTCACAGTAGCTCAATGGTTAGAAGACAGAATGCTACACCTACCTTTTAACAAGTGAACGGCGGACATCTTCTCAATGTTTTGTAAACCCCATTGTATGTCTAACACTGTAATGTTTTTTCATATTTTCCTAACTCAAATATTATAGTATTTATGGCGGTTTAAAGTTTGAGGTGCCTTTTCAATGTATATAATTTAACTAGAAATTCTCTTACGGCGTTAATTAGCAATGTATCAATAAAGTTGTAAAATTTTCTGTCTCTAATGCAACTATACTTTGCAACTCAGTTCCAAAAATCTATTTTAAAGATAAATAGTTAAAATCTTTATTGCTATCAAATTAATAAGTTACTGCACAAACATTTAGTGCATGGGTAATTGATCATACATTCTCTTTTGAGTTAAAATGTAAAGAAAGAAAAAACAAAGTTACATTTTTTTCTAATTAAAGAACAAATTTGATCTGACTCCAAGCACTTAATAAGAAAATTGCTCAAGTTTTGCCGTCTCCTTCTGGCTGAGTTTATCTTTTCTCTGAATTTAATTTTTCGCTAGGTCTACCGCTGTTTACATTGCGCCTAAATGTGTACCCAGTCTTCATTCTATCACAAAATGGATAGATTCAGATTCGTCAGTCTTTTATGTGTCCTTCAGCCTCACAGTCTAAATTATGCCATTCTTGGCATCTCCTTTTCTTTTTAAATTTTACTTCATTTGCTTGGCTTAGACAATGCTTAATTTTACAATATGATTCAATTTCCTGTCTATCAATCTCTTTTTTTACATCTTTCAATTTGTTTTCATCGTTTATTCATTTATTTGTCATACTGAAGCTATCCATATTCTCCTCAAATCGCTCTTTAGTTCAGCACCCAACCCTAAAGAGACATATTTTCTCGCCGATATTTGTAGCATTTGTAGAGAATTGATCTCCTGCATCAGCCTCAATCAGTACCTCATTGCTCTTTCTTTACCTTTTCAACAATGAATAAGGGAACATTAAGCATCCTTACTTGTCAGAAGCACTGTTTTCCTTGGAAACGTCACTCACCACGATTTTAAATGAAGGCTATAACATAGGGAAACAGAAAGAAATGGAGGGAATAAACAAGGAAAGAAAAATCTCAGACAATGAGATAACACAAACACATTGATATATATATATATATATATATATATATATATATATAAAACATTCCATTAAGGTCTTAAGAGGGAGAGGTTCTCATTGTTTGAAAAAAACAAACATCCAATACTGAGGCTAAACTGAAAGACGAGATTGGTTCTCAAATTTGTGCACTAAAGAAATAATTGTTTTGTATATCGTTAATAGGATAAGAAAAAAATCATAGGAAGTGTAGAAAAAGAGCAGGGCTTTTTCTTATACGAGTGGAGGGAAGATGTGAGGGCATATGAAACTTTGAAGTGTAAAACGTTTCTGAGGGTCCTTTCTCACAATACCAGTTGCACTTTTTTTCCTGTTCAGGCTCTTTATATATTGAGACTGGGAATGTCTTCAACACGATATTGCTGTCAGAGAAAACACATTGAAAGGAACACTGCCACCTAATAAGCAGCCGTAGTAGTAGAGTAGTTAGAGTAGTAATGATGGTGGAGTTAGTGGCACTTATTATGTACTTAATATTATATTACATTAATTGCATAACACAGTCGCATTGGACAAAATACAGTACATGACCTATATAAAATACTTGATTTGATAATCTTAATTTGCCGAATAGACCAAAACACATATTTTATATTTGCAACACTGTAAACACATACACATACAAGAAAAATCTGATGTGATTCCATACATAGCTTTCTCTACATCTCTGCAGCAATTATTATTAACAAGCTTATGCTTCTATTTATTTCATGCTAACCGAGAAAAATATAGCAGAAATAATCTTATTACTTACTTCTTTGTAAGTAGAAGCGAAATAAGGGAATGCATAGGTTAAAGTAATAGTCAAAAGCTGGTTGCTATGTCACTGAAGTTACTTTGTTTGTATGGAACAGGAGTTGGCAAATTTCCGTATGAGAAAAGTATAAGTATTTTAAAGCTGAAACCAATAACAAGGAATATCTCAAAAACGATCAACTCCACAAAGAAAATGTATATGACATACTTAACAACTTAGTGCACAAAAAATGTAGATCTCGTAAAAACACACTATCTTTGTCCTACATATATTTTTATTGTGAAGCTAACAGTTTCAGAGATATTCCTTGTTATTGGTTTCAATTTTAAAATACATCTACTTTTCTCAAACAGAAGTCCTTTGTTTCACTCCCGGCCATCAAAGAGAATCAAAGGCCAATCTCAATCGCATAGTGACAGCTTTTAAAAATTTGACTTAAGTTTAGCCTAATGTATTCCCTTGTTCCCTTCTAGTTTTTTTTTTTTTTTTTTTATTTTTATTTTTTAGATATTCCTTGTAATTCGATCATTCTGCTAATATTTATCCCGATTAGCATTACGCAGATGGAAGAATAATCTTTTGTAAGAACCTTGTTTTCAGAATAGGTAGAGAAAGATAAGATGTTTTACTTTATGTTTATTACACCGACTTTAAAGTTAATGATATTTTATAAGAACTGGAAAAAAACAAGAACAAGCCAAAGAGCTGTTTATTCTGATGCGCAGGTCTCAGTTATCTAACAGCTGCAGTAAACACAGCGCCTACGCGGAACTATTTGCACTGCCTGGTTCGCGGATGTATGAAGCTTTCATAGATATGCATCAAGGCCATCCTCTTCCGGCTGTAGACCGTCAAGCCTTTCACCATTACCAGTTTTTGCACATGTATAGCAGAATTTTTGCATAGAAAATGAATAATAGTGAGGAGGAGTCTTTAGTACTGCAAAACATTTGACATCCTATACGGTAGATACTTGAACGTGACTCAAGATCGCTGTTGCCAGTAAATACAACTCTTACATTTACTAACAAAATAATAATTTGAATAATAATATTAAAACTCTAATAATATCAGGGATATCAATATGAATGTGATCACTAGTAGCATTATTAGGTAACTTCTGATAGGTCTGTTCGACTGTTAATACTAGTGGCAAATCCTTAAACTGGCTGCAATTATCGGTCTAGGACACTGGTAGTTATTGGGCAACGTAACATTTAGAATATTTAAGACTGTTAAATATTAGCTTGATATTTTAGTTTGGTATCTTTCAAGGATGCGACACGAAGATTTTCAAGAAAATCCAACCACTCCAAACTACCCTTTACATGGAAAAAGATTCGAATCTTTTGATTTTCTCAAAAATAGCTCTTAACGATTTTGATTAAAATATCGTATGTTAAAATATTTACATGACAAATGAAATGTATATCTTGAATTTTCTGGGAATAGCTTCTGAAGAACATATTTATTCTGGATAACATTTACGGATTTTTGTGTAGCTGGTTTATGTTATATACATTTTTTGTGCGGTTAATAGTTTTTTTTTTTTAGATATTCCTTGTTATTGTTTTCAGCTTTAAAAGATTTATACTTTTCTCACAAAGGGATTTTTAAACGCCTACCCATACGAACAAAGGACTTCAATCTTATAGCAACAGCTTTTAACTAGGTATCACTTTAGCCTATTGTACTTCCTTATTTCGCTATTACTTACAAGGAAGCAAGTAATAAGACCATTTCTTCTATTTTTTTTCTCGATTGGCAAGAAGTAAATAAAAGAATAAGCTTTTTAACAATAATAATTTGTTGCAGAGTTAAAGAAAGTTCTGTGAATGAAACACATAAGATTTTTTTATCAATGGTCGAACAGACATTGCCTGCAATTGTTCGGTTTGTTTTACAAGGCGTTACAACACTTTTGTGCTCTGAAAAAGCATCTTAGCGTGCATGCAAACTTTTGCAGTGAAATATTTTGCCACCAATTAGTGTTTAAGGATAAACAACTTCAAGATAAAATAAGAACTGAAGCTTTCCTGGCGACGTGTTAATTCAAAATCTTCTCGGGCTTCTAGCCAGGTAAAAACTTGGCTTGACACCAACGTTTCGAAGAAGTGCATCTTCCTCGTCTAACGAGTTCACCCTGAAGACGAGGAAGATGCACTTCTTCGAAACGTTGGTGTCAAGCCAAGTTTTTACCTGGCTAGAAGCCCGAGAAGATTTTGAATTAACTTCAAGATAGTTCACTATGATCCACAGATAGAAAAGGAAATAAACACATTTTTAGTTTAGAGGTTTTGCGCATGTCTTCAATTACAGACCATCACTGAAACATTTAGCGAATCACAACTGCACAACTCAAAGACACCAGTCAAACCTATAAATGAGGTTACCAACACACTAAACGTATCGCAATTTTAAAGTCGATCAAGATTTTGAGGCCCATGACATTTCAGGCACATTAGCTTTGAGTGTATTAGATGGCATACCGTGAAACGTGCTAACATAATGTATTGTAACTTAGTTATAAGGTGTGCTTGAAACAGAAAATGAAACATCTTCTAGCGTCATGGGGAAAATACGTGTGCCGAATGAGTAAATAACGTTTCCGTTTTTCATACACATTAGTCGCCATGGATATAACGAGGCTGCATACCAGGGACCTAATTGCCCCATATTTGACGTATGTAGTTAAAAAACTTGCAGATATCAAGTAAAAGCTTGTCAGTGGGGAATTAGCGTGAGCGTTTTACCGTTCTTACTTATCAGTGAAGACAGTGAGCGGATCGCGCTCATTGAAACGTTCTTGAAAACATTGAAATAGTCCAGATCTACTAAAAAAACGTAACTAGACAAAACTTGGATTTTCCAATCTGATCTAGAGACTAAGCGAAAATCCATGCATTGACATAGCTAATGTAAAGGAAGAAGAAAGCGAGCATTAGCAAATCAAAATTCAAAGCAATGATAGTTGCTTTTTACTTTCTCTAGCATGTAGGTAGAGAAGGTATTGTATTCCACCCAAAAATTCAATACCGAAATTTCACCGAAAATTTTGAGGACCCCTGAATTAAAAAAAAAACAAGAATATTTTTAGAAAAAGGTCCCTTGGCGTGTGCATGTATGTGTCTGTGGATATCATGACTTAAGAATTTAGTATTTAAGTTTAGTACTCTCCAAGGATGCGACATGAAGATTTTGAGGAAAAACCCCCTACCACAACTATTCATCACATGCAACTTTTTCAAAATTGCCGATTTTATAAAATATGGGTTTTAGCGTTTTTAATTAAAATAGCGCATAATAATTATGTTTATATGGTAATTAAAATGTTTATCCTGAATTTCTTGGGAACAGCCCCTGAAGTTCTCTTCATTCGAATGAATTTTCCATAAATGGCAAACTGTATGTAAGTTATAGCCAAAAACTTACTACACAAAAAATGTAGATCTCATAAAACGCACAATTTATGTCATATACAATGTTTTACTTTCTCTACACGTGCCATGTCCATAGCGTATAGAGAAGGTATTGAAATGCACCGAAAAATTCGATACCCAGATTTCACCGGAAATACATGTTTTGGCCCCCCCTGAATCCAAAAAAAGCATTTCTGGAAAAAGATCAGTGTGGGTGCATATGTGTGTGTGTCTGTGGACAACATAGCTCAAAAAGACTGCTAAATACCAAACTAATTTTGGTATCTTTCAAGGATGTGACAAGAAGATTTTCAAGAAAATTCCCCCACCCCAAACTACCCTTTACATGGAAAAAAATTCGAAATTTTGACTTTCTCAAAAATGGTTCTAACGATTTTGATTAAAATCTCCTATATTTAAAATATTTACATGCAAAATAAAATGTATATCTTGTATTTACTGGGAATAGCGTCTAAAAGGCCTCTTTATTCTGGATGATTTTGCATAACTAGTAACCTGTAAGAGTTGGACAAAAAATGTAAATCACAATAAAATCACAATGTGTGTAATATGCATTTTTTCGTGGAGTTGATCGTTTTTGAGACGTTTCTTGTTATTGGTTTCAGCTTTAAAAAACTTATACTTTTCTCATACAGGAAGTTGTCAACCGCTGTCCATACAAACAAAGGAATTTCAGTCACATAGCAACCAGCTTTTGACTATGGCTTTAATCTATGGTACTCCCTTATTTCGCTTCTACTTACAAGGAAGCAAGGAATAAGACTATTTACGCTAATTTTTTCTCAATTAGTATGAAGTAAATAGACGTAAAAGCTTTTTAACAATAATTTGTTGTAGAGATGTAAAGAAAGTCATATGAATGGAACACATCAGATTTATTAAGTGCGGATTTCATCATTTACTGAACCTCTCAAAGTTTAATCAGATAAACATAAAATAGTTGGCTGCCATTCATTCTTGAATATCAACAACAAAATGCGCACTGAAACCATTTGTGCATGATTAATAGGAATTAAAGAGAAGTTCGAGCTTTTGTAGTATATATTTAAAAAAAATCTGATGTGTTCCATTCACATGACTTTCTCTACTTCTGTGTAACAAATTATTGTTAATAAGCTTATTCCTCAATTTACTTCATGCTATTCGAAAAAAAATTAGCAGAAATAGTCTTATTACTTACTTCCTTGTAGGTAGAAGCGAAACATGGGAGTATCATAGGTTAAAGTGAAGTCAAAAGCTGGTTGCTATGGACTGAAGTTCCTTTGTTTGTATGGACACGAGTTGACAAATTCCTATATGAGAAAAATACAAATGTTTCAAAGCTGAAACCAAAAACAAGGAATATTTAAAAAACGATCAACTCCATGAAAAAAATGCATAAATTGTGTGTTTTAATGTGCTCTTCATTTTTTGTGTGGTAAGTTTTTGTCTATCTCTTACGGTTTAGCAGTTATGCAAAATTCTGTAAAATTCACTCAGAATAAAGTAATCTTCAGAGGCTATTCCCAGAAAATTCAAGATATACATTTTGTTTGTCAGGTAAATATATGACATTTTAATCAAAATCGTTAGAGCCATTTTTAGAAAATAAAAATTTTCGAAAAAGATTCCATGTAAAGGATAGTTTGGGGTGGGGGAATTTTTCTCAAAACCTTCGTGTCGCAACCCTGGAAGATACTAAACTTAAATACCAAGTTTGGTATGTTACCGACTTTTCGTTTTTGAGTTATCGTGTTCACAGACACACGGACACACACACACGGACTTTTTTTTTGGATACAGGAGATCCTAAAACATATATTTCCGGTGAAATCTCGGTTTCGAATTTTTGGGTGATATGCAATACCTTCTCTATACACTATGTACGTAGTACGTGTAGAGAAAGTAATTCATAACATTGGACAGAGAAAGTCATAAGTTTTAAACTCGTTGTTTTTTTTTTTTTTTTTTTTTTTTTTTTGGTAACTGCAACAATTGCTGTGCGGATGGTATTCAACGTTTTTTAGGTGAAGTCATAAGTAGATATTTGGCAACATCATCACTGTAAAAATTACGGGTTTTACCTTTCGTGTGATAATACTTTTATATTAAGCTCAAGCTATCTGGACACACACAGCCTCGGACCTTTTTCTAAAAATTCTTTTTTGGATGCAGGGGACCTAAAAGTGTATTTCTGGTGAAATCTCGGTATCGAATTTTTGAGTGGAATGCAATACCTTCTCTATAGGTCGCCCTCCGTAGTGTAGTGGTTACCATACTAACTTCATATATCCTACCCAAGGTCGCGGGTTCAAATCCGGCGGAGAACGATGGAATTTTTCGGGCGTAAAAATCCTTAGCATGGCTTCCTTTGGAAGGAAATTAAAGCCTTTGGTCCCGTGTCGTAGATTTACATCACGTAAAGAACCTCAAATTTCACACCCAATATAGAATAGAACGCTGAGAACCGCAGCAGTTAAAGAGTGTCCATAAATAAAACTCCATTTCCATTTTCTCTATACATTATGTACGTAATACGTGCAGAGAAAGTTAAAACTTATTTGCGCTCAGCATAACTCAAAAACTAAAACTTGGAAAAATAGCAAACCTGATGTTTAAATCCAGTATGCGGATTAACACAGCATAAATATTATTTATTTTATTCGTACAGTCATCGGTTTTTGCAACCTTTTCAGCTGAAATACCAGTTTAATGTTTGTAAAGCATAGAAGTGCTCTCCAGAGGTTTGTTTTTAGAATCTAAGCCTCTGATAACAGAATGCTTTTGTCACTGTGCCACTTCACTATCCATACTTAAGAGATAGAATTGCACTGATTGCTAAAACGAAAACTGGAAACATACACTGATTAAATGCGGAACGTGCAAAACCACCCAGTTGCATTTTACGAACCAATTTATTTGCCAAAACAGTAAATAGGGGTCGAGTTAATGATGCATGGGTTCAGTGCCCGTTCACAGACCCTCGTTTGGGTCGGTTGCGGTTAAACAACCGTTAACAAAAAGAGTGCAATGCAGAAATTGGTCCCATGATCACTGAACGCATCGTGTCGCTGCATGCTGCACACACCGCCATATACAGATTACATTTAACGGTTTCACGCCGAATACTCATCTATATATTCCATAAACGAGATTACAAACACCATCTTATTTTAAAAAATATGATGTGTTCCATTCACAAGACTTTCCCTACATTTCAGCAACAAAATATTGTTAAAAAGTTTATGCTTCTATTTACTTCATGCTCATTGAGAAAAACTAGCAGAAATAGTTTTATTTCTTGCCTCCATGCAAGTAGAAGCGAAATAAGGGAGTGCCATAGGTTAAAGTTATAGTCTAAAGCTGGTTGCTATGTGACTGGAGTTCCTTTGTTTGTATGGATAAGAGGGGCAAATTCCTTTTTGAGAAAATAAGCTTTTCAAATCTGAAATCAATAAAAATAATAATAAAAAAAAAAAAAAAAAAAAAAAAGGCCAGCTCCACGAAAAATTGTGTGTTTTAATATTCTCTAAATTTTTTTGTAGTAAGTTTTTGTCCATCTATTACGGTTTAGCAGTTATGCAAAATTCCGTAAAATTAATCCTGAATAAAGGGTAGTTTGTGGTGGGAGGCTTTTCTTGAAAATCTTCGTGTTGCGTTCTTGTAATCCTTACCATCCATCACATTGGGAAAAGTCATAATATTTAAAGATTATTCAATTTATTTCCGCAGAATATGTTTTGCAGTTTGTTATGCGCAGTGATTAAAATGTTGTGTATACCTAATCTGAAGATGTTTACTTTTCGCAACAAGTGAAGAGCGATTTATTTGGAAACAACCCTCAATCCTAAAAAAATGTTTTAATGATATATGCAATAATCTATTTTACAAAGCTTAATTTCTTTTCATTTCTTTTCGAGACCTCCCATATCTCAGACCCATAGTACCCAATACTTTCTATTATTATTTTAAAAAGTTTTCCCTAATGTATGGTATTGCTCCAAATTATGGAATGTACGTAATTGTCTTATGGTGACTAGTTTTTTGCAGTCTGTGAATAAGTTCAGTTTCACTTGTTTGTTCACTTGATATTGTTGTTCCAACGTTTTCATTTCTCACCTATAACACTTTTTCAAAAAGCCACCCAATGGTACTGATTTGACAAAGATTACAGTGATAACAGTGATTCTAGGTAATTGGGGCAAACGTTCATACGCCTGTTTACTTTCTCTACATAGTATATGGTACGTAGATAGGGAAAGTATTACACTCTACCCAAAAATTCGATACCGAGATTTCATCAAACATACACTTTTAATATCTCCTTATACAAAAAAGGAATTTTAGAAAAAGGTCGGTGTGTAAGTGTGTGTGTATGTTGTCTGTGAACACGGTAACTCAAAAACGAAAAACCAGTAAATTATCAAACTGGTGTTTAAGTCTAGTATCTTCCCAGGATGCAACACAAAGATTTTGAGGAACATCCCTCACCCCAAACTACCCTTTACACGGAAAAAAATAAAAAATTTGGAATTTCTTAAAAATGCCTCTAACGATTTTGATTAAAATATCATATATTTAGATATTTATATGACAAATAAAATGTAAATATTGACTTTTCTGGGAATAGCCTCTGAAGACCTCTTTATTCTGGATGACTTTGCATGGCTGGTAAACCGTAGGAGTTAGACAAAATCAAACTACACAAAAGATGTATAACTCGTTAAAACACACGACTTATGTCATATACGTAGTTTTGTCATAGAGTTGGTCATGTCCGACATGTTACTTGTCATTGGTCCGGTTTTAAAAATACTTAAACTTTTCTTAGACGGGAATTAGTCAACTGCTGGCCATTCAAAGAAAAAAATTGCAACCACAGAGTTACCAGTTTTTAAAATGTTTGATTATCATCTTAGCCTGGTGTATTCCCTTATTTCTCCTCTACTTATAGGGGAGTAATTAATACGACAATTTCTGCTAATGTTAATCTTGATTAGTACGGAGTACAGAGAAGGACCAGCTTTTGTGGGATTAATCTGTTGCAGAATAGCTAGAGAAAGTTATGTGGTGACTCACATAAGAATGTTTAAATACATTAATGATATAACCTTCATTAAACTGCTTTAGCAATTCACCACATGTAACTACAAATTAAACAGTTTTGCAAGATAATCATGAAGCACTGTCAGTTCTGATTTTAATTGCACCTGGATCTGTCACTTTACCATTTTTAAAGATCTTCATTACATGCTATATTATCTCTGGCGTTGTTACTTTCTCTAGGCCGCAAGTACAATGTACATGGTGGATAGAGAAGGTATTGTATTCCACTCAAAAATTCGATCTCGAGATTTCACCGGAAATACACATTTTAGGACCCCCTGAATAAAAAACAATATTTTCAGAAAAAGGTTCGTGTGTGTGGTGAGTGTCTGTGGACAGCATAGCTAAAAAACGAAAGACCGTTAAGTACCAAACTTGTATCTTCCAAGGATGCGACACGAAGGTTTTCAAGAACATCCCCGCACTCCAAACTACCCTTACATGGAAAAAATTTAGACAATTTTGTATTTCTCTAACGATTTTGATTAAAACACTGCATGTTAAAGCCATTTTCATCACAATTAATATAAATAACTTGAATTTTCTGAGAAAAACTTCTGAAGACCTGCTTATTCCGGATACATTTTGTTAAATTTTGTATAACTAGTAAATCGTAAGAGATAGACAAAACTTACTGCACAAAAAATGTAGATCTCGTTAAAACAGAAGTTATGTTATGTGCATTTTTGTTGTAGAGTTGGCCGTTTCCAAGATATTCCTTGTTACTGGTTTCAATTTTAAAATACTTCTACTTATATCACACAAGAAGTGTTTGTTTTCTTTTGTTCTACTCCTGGCCAAGCAAAGAAGCCAAATCAATGACAATCGTATAACGACAGCTTTTAAAACATTTGACTATCGCTTTAGCATAGCGCATTCCTTTAGTTCCCTTCTTCTTTAAGAAACTAAGTAATAAGTACATTCTGCTAATACTTATCTCGATTAGCATGGTATAGAAAGAAGAATAATCTTTTATAAGAAGTCTGTTTGTAGAACAATTAGAGAAAGTCATGTGAGTGTAATACTTCAGAATTTTTTTCCACAGTTTCTTCAATCCTGTCATGACGATTCCCAGTATCATATTTTTAGTGGGTTTTTTTGGTCTTCCTTTATTTGTCTGCTGTAATTATTTTTCCACTTTTCTTGCCTTGTAGGCTTGAGACATTTTTAATGTGTTCTCAGACTTTTTTATTATGGGACAGAAAATTCCAAATTATAACCTATAACAGAATCGATGGGAGGAGGTTGGGGAACCCTACTTTTGGGCAGAACTTATGATTGATTATTATTTATCAAATCGACGTAAATATGTATAAGTGTGCCTTTATACAGACTGTCGTTTCACCTACGTCTTATGCAGCAATTTGAACACGTTGTCTCATGAAATATTAAGTTCACTTTACTGGAGCCAGTGAAGCGGTTTGCACCAAACGTGATACGGGTGTGGGATTATCATTACCAATCTATTTAGACATTCATGGTGATCAACCATCCGTTTCTACATACATCAATCAAAATGACAACCTTCCAAATTCATGACAGTAGCTGAATTTGTATTTGAAAGCTGCTGGCAAATTCTCATTATACTTGGCATGTGAACAATGCCTGTTACACATTTAAATATCTGTGGTCATCAGGTGATGTTCCATCGCGTTTTAAAAAGCAAGATATAATTAGTACTTGTCACTTTTCCAGGCTGTAGAATCTCATCACAGTCACCCTAAGTAAAGAGAATTATGGATTTTTCTGCAGCCACACTAAAAGAGCAGGTGGCACAGACATTGTAAGTTGACTGACAAAAGTTATTGAAGAATTTAAGAATCAAATACTTAAAATATTCTCAAAAATCGCACATTCTTTAAAAATTATGTGACTCGATAAAAATAGGAGGAACGGATATTTGCCCATATATAGCCTTTGTAAAATCAAGATTATTTCAGACTATTAAAAAGAGATATCAGTTTCTTAATTTTATTTTACGCAAATTTAATAAACCATGAACTATTTAAATAGAGTATTAAAATCAAATTGAATGTTAAAATGTATACACCCCTCTCCTAGAAGCTTTTTATAAGCGCTCTTGATGTTTAACACTGAACTTTTCAAGAGAACTTTACCAAAGTTTCTGCTCCAAATATAATGTGAACTCCTTAAAATATTAGTTCGTTAGTTTCTAACACACCCACATGATCTCATACATCCGAGGGTAACCTCATTCTACCAAGCGATGATGGACCCGTTTCTGAGGCACTTAAGGAACAGTGTCCATTATCTATAATGTTAAGGTGATTTTGACGATGGGATGGATTGAGAGGACCTAAAGCTTTACCGTGGATTTCGAACCACGTTGGGTAGGAGCCAACGTTTGGTATATAGCCAACTTAAAGTCACCACACCAGAGCCGGGAATTGAATCACGGACTCTCAGCATGAGAGCCGAGAACGAAACCACTGAGCTGTTTTTTGTTGTTGTTTTTTCAACCTTAAAATGTTTAGGAATTAACTTACCTATGTATAATATTTTGTTTCTTATAAGTTACTGGACATTTCGCAACATTTTAAACAAAAAATTTACATATTTAAAACAATGAAAGTATCAACATAACATTGGTACTCATTTACCATAACTATGTTCTCATAACATTCTAGATATTAGTACCTCAGAATGAATGAATGAATGAATGAATGAATGAATGAATAAGTGTATTTATTGAAATAATAGTATCATGCATTGAACATCAATCGCACGGGTCACGTGCTTTACAATACACAAAATAGTAAGCAATATTAAAAAAAAAAAAAACAACAACAAAGAATTAAAAGAATAAACACGAAACTAAAAAGACAAAGATATTCGAATACAGCAATTTAAATTTACAACACAGAGTACACCTTATTCAGATGCATTAACGTAACCTATTATAACAAACAAATACACTTAAGAGAAATACATAACACCACAACACAACAATGACATAAGTATGACATAAAATATATGTATGTAAACCTTATAATCACTTTTGTTAGCTATTCTTATCCCCCACCCTCTTCTCTAATGTCAGGCTTTTCAAATCTCAGTTACTTTTGTTTTACTTTTGACCAAGCAAAAAGCGGATAAGTATAAATTTACCTAGCCCGTCCCGTCTGCCAGTAGCGTCCAACATGGTTCTAGCTCTACATCCGCGGTGGTAAAGGTCCGAAGTAAATATTTTTCCCTCCATTCCTCCGTGTCCCTACATCTTAAGATGTGGGTTCACGATGGGGCAGATTCTCATACCATTCTCGTCAGCAATTATTATGCTCCAATGAGTTTGGTATACCCCACCAGTTACTTTTGTTTTACTTTTGACCAAGCAAAAAGCGGATTTCAAAGACAAAGCGACAGCTTTTAAAACATTTGACTATCGCTATAGGAGAGTGCATTCCTTTAGTTCCCTTCTACTTATAAGGAACTTAGCACATAATAAGAACATTCTGCTTATGCTTATCTCGATTAGTATGATGTATAAAGAAGAATACTTTTTGTAAGAAGTTTGTTTGTAGAAGAGCTAGAGAAAGCCATGCCAATGTAACACATCGGATCTGTTTCTTTCATTTTAATCTTGCTTATTATTCTGTGTGTCTGAGGACCTGCGATATTGATAGAGATCAATGTATATTGTTCTTCAAATAAATAAATTCATTCATTCATTAGAAGCCATAACACAACCCTATGTTTCGTATTGTTGAAGTTATCTAGAAGAGCGATGGCGAACCAATTGCTAATATCATAAACTCCAATGGCGGGCTGCCAGATACCTCACTCATGCCGGTCCCCGTGGCCGCGCTCGCCCAAGTGCCTTGCTTTGGTGCTTCGTGGCGCACGGGATCGTGGTTTCGAGTCCCACCTTGGGCATGGGTGTTTGTAAAATGTGTATATGTGCGTGTGTATTAGAAGCAAATCGTAATCAAACAGAAAACAAGGTAAATGTTAGGAACATGAGGAAAAATGAATACAGCGCCGGAGTCCCGACAAGACTCCGGAACTGTATTTTTAGAGAGAGAGAGAGAGAGAGAGAGAGAGAGAGAGAGAGAGAGAGGGAGAGAGACTAATGACCAGGATAACAGCGCATTTTGAAGGCTGAACCCAGGGGCGGTTCGTCTACGAGTATAAGAACTGCAGAGCTGATCATTTCCTCATTAATGGACTATTCATTTCTTTTTGTAACTCTTACAGGATCATTTTGCTATTTTCTTAGATGACTCGGACTATATCAGTTATGGCATGCCTCCTCTTTTGGAGTGATTGCGTAAACTGAGCTAGATTTGACGTCTCTTGGATCTTTGCGCTGCAACGGTAGGTAGATAGGTCCATGTATCACTTTCGTTAAGGCAAGAGAGCGTAAGGGAGTTGAGGTGAAGTTACAGTTTTAAATAGTCCATGTGATTACAGAAAAGAACAGATCCTCACTACTGGTTCTACCGATCATTACAGCCTCAAGGCCATAATACTATGATAAATTGACTCTTTACCTTCTTAAGGGGTCAAGGTAGTCTGAACATTGGAAATTATACCTTAAATGA
The DNA here is from genome assembly GCA_030762935.1 of Hymenopus coronatus. Lineage (NCBI taxonomy): Eukaryota > Metazoa > Arthropoda > Insecta > Mantodea > Hymenopodidae > Hymenopus > Hymenopus coronatus. The sequence continues at coordinate 100,808,139 of CM060888.1, read as the reverse complement.
GTTGAAATACCACTGCTCCTAAAATATTTAATTGTTTTTCAAGAAATTGGTATGCATTATTCTATAAATCATGACAATTATTTCAAGTGGTTGTTTCCTATAATAGCTTATGTGGTATAGTCTATAAAAAGTATTTCATTAATATATATATATATATATGCTGAAAATGTTAGCTTTCCAACTCATATACTTGAAAAAGGTACTCGTGCATAAGTATCCAAAAACTTTGTTTTGAGAAAACAGAATTTAAAGATACAAATATTTTTTAAAAATATGTATTGCATAACAGCTTTAAAGAAATGCAGACTAGCATTTAAATTATATTCAAGGTGGTTAAAATCATCTTAATCTCCCAAAAGTATATATTTTCTAAAACTTGAAATAATAGAGATTTTATTAGTGTCTAAAACAAATAATGTTATTACTTTCTCTACACGTACTATGTACATAGTGTATAGAGAAGGTATTGTATTGCACCCAAAAATTAGATACCGAAATTTCACCGGAAATATACGCTTTGGGTCCCCCTGAATCCAAAAAATGCATTTTTACAAAAAGGTTCGTGCGTGTGTGTGTGTGGGCAGCATAGATCAAAAACGAAAAGATCGTTAAATATCAAACTTGGTATTTAAGTTTGGCATCTTCCAAGGATCGACACGAAGATTTTCAAGGAAACCCCCCACCCCCAATTACCCTTTACATGGAACATTTTTCGAAAATTTTGATTTTCTTAAAAATGGCTCTAACTATTTTGATTAAAATGTCAAATATTAAAGATATTTACTTGACAAATAAAATGTATATCTTGAATTTTCTGGGAATACCCTCTGAAGACTACTTTATTCTGGATGAATTTTACGAAATTTTGCATAAATTCTAAACCGTAAGAGATGGACAAAAACTTAACGCACAGAAAATGTAGAGCAGATTAAAACATACAATTTATGTCATATGCATTTTTTTCGTGGAGTTGATCGTTTTTTTTTTTTTTAGATATTCCTTGTTTTTGGTTTTTGCTTTGAAAAACTTATACTTTTCTCATACGGAATTTTTCAACTCATGTCCATACAAACAAAGGAATTTCAGTCATATAGCAACCAGATTTTGACTGTCACTTTAACCTATGGTACTCCCTTATTTGCCTTCTACTTGCAAGGAAGCAAGTAATAAGACCATTTCTGCTAATTTTTCTAAATTAGCAAGAAGTAAATAGAAGAATAAGCTTTTTAACTATAATTGTTGCAGAGATGTAGAGAAAGTCATGTGAATGGAACACATCAGATTTTTTTTTTTATTATTTCGGAGTACCTTGTCCCATTAAAAGAATTATTTGTTCAAGAGTCGGATATTTTATAGTATTCTAGAATCTGATTTCCGTAAGTAAAATTCTGGCATAGTATTAGATTTCTAACTAGAATATATTCTATTTATTGAACACTACTGCAATAATCGACTCCTTTTAACGTAGCATACCATAGTCTAGATCAGTGTTTCCAGTGTTAAGATATTTCTATGCATTGACCAGTATATCCGTGCGATACCGATCGGAGTCCTTTTAGTTTTGCTGAAGGAGAATCTGAATTAGTATCGGGGTTCAATATTGAATTTTGCTTTCTTACAACAGGTTATAATAGCTCCGAACTTCAGAAAAGAAAAATTTACTTCATTTACAGGAAATACATTTTCATATGCGGTGTTCATTTATTGTTATTACTGTATAAATCAACATTTAGGTACAAAATCCTCACTTAAAATAATGTAAGATTTCCGCACAAACTTGTACTTTTAGCATATTCAACATACTTTTTGAAGCAATGACTAACAATATGTTCCATACCTTTTAATTATTGGAATACATGCCTAACCAAAGAAAGAGGTAACAACACTCACATTGTAATAATTGCTCGATTTTAAACAATAAATTGATATAACCGAGTCTATTGCAGCACCCCCAACACAACCTCACGAGTCACCTATTTAAAATAAAACGTTCCTAAGGGCCGCTACTGGGTGCAGAAGGGCTGAAAACAACAGAGATCCTGTATAGAAGAATTCGCACATATAAAAATCTAACAGATATACCCTTTCTATTCATTATTAAATTGCCATTGATACACATTGTTCTTATAAAAGTTTGTTTTATATCCGATTTATTTAAGAAATATTTTTATTTGTATAATACTTTGATAATGCACATATGGCTGTAACAAGTTTAAGAAGCAGATTGATATTTGCATGCCAGGAACACAGGAGAAACAAAATATGTCCTATAACATTTCGATGTATGTCAGTCAGTATATGAAACGATTTGGCAGATAGGTAAAAGCGATTCTTTCGGAAATGGCTAATGCTGCATGAATTATAGAGCTTTAACGGCATTCTATATTTTCCTGCAGTAAATTGTTAACATTTTACTTTCTGTACCACGTATATAATAGAGAAGCTATTCCTAAATATTCGATACCGAGATTTCACCAATACACGTTTTGAAGCTTCCTGAAAAAATAAATAATAAATCAATATGAATAAAATTTAGTAGAAGGTCCGGGTGTGTGTCTGTTTATTTGCATATGTATGGTCTGAACAGCATAACTCAAAACGAAAAGTCGGGTAAACACCAAACTTTTAATTTAAATTCAGTATCTTCCAAAGATGCGACACGAACATTTTCAAACATCCCACACCCCGAAATATCCCTTACACGGAATTTTTTTTCGAAATGTTTCTCAAAAACGGCTCTAAACATCTTGATTAAAACACCATTTATTATGATATTGACAAATACAGCTAATATTTTGAATTTTCTGGGAATCGTCTACGAGGTCCTCTTCATTCAGAAGGAATTTTGAATGATCATATGTAACTAAATAACAAGTGATATGCGAAAATATACTATATAAAAATGTGCCACCTTAAAACAAAAAAATTATTTCAGATAAACTTTTTGTGGAATAAGCCATTTCCGAGATATTTCTTCTTCTTCTTCTTCTTCTTATTATTATTATTTATATTGGCTCGAATTGTTCAATTCCTTCATTCTTTCAGAGTACTATCAACATTCATTTATTTCTTGGGATTGCAGGGAAAGAACAAGGCATTTTAAGGTCAGCATATAAACTTTTAAACATTTGACTGTCGTTATTCCCTTTACATTTATAACGAAGGTGTAATGTCGATATTTCTGCAAAGGATTATCGCGATTAAAATGAAGTAGATTAAAAAAAAGTTTTTACAACATTAAAAAGTTATAGAGGATAGAGAACGCAATGTGATTGTAATGTTTCAAATAAAAAGTAGAATATCTGTTTTCGTAGATATATAAAGTATAATGAGAATGACACAAAATTAATGAAAATCATTACAGCCATTAAACACCATCAAATATTTTTAAAAATGTTCCATGGAATGAAGTCATTTTCTTAAAATATCTATGTACCACCTTTGAAATATACTAAACATAAATACCAAATTTTGTATTTATTCCAATTTTTGTTTTTAATTTTTCAGTTATGCTGTTAACAGGCACATATTTGTGCGCACAGACACACACAAGCGTGCACGCATACCTTTTCCTAAAATGTCTTTTTTCTTTCTTTCTTCATAAAAAGCTGTATTTCCGGTGAAATCTGGGATTCAAATTTTTTTACTACCTGTAGGTGAATGAGAAGGTAAAAATGTAATAAATTTGATTTTTGAAGTGAGTTTTAATTTTCTGAACCAAATACTAATTTGAAGTTTATTCTACTTTCGCTTTAGAGTTTCAACACTCACACATACACACACATATACACACTCATAAGCTCTTTTATAAAGTTGCTGTTTTTTAATACGATATAGGACCTCAAAATGTGAAAAATTGATGTCATCGATCTTGTAGTTTTAAGGTAATACTTCATCTACCTAAGGGAAGCGGTATAGAACGCATAGATGGTTTTATTTGAGAATATTTTCAAGTTCGAAAGGTACAAATTTCCTTTCAGTAAATAGAAGAAGTAGAATTTTATTAAGGAATTGCGATTGCTGCAAATTTGCCATTCGCTTTACTTTGAGAATTAAAACGCAGAATTTCCAGCCTGGACATGGTTCATTGCTGCTCAAAATCTATTTTAACCCCATCTATTCCCCTCGTCCATTCTATTCAGGCGCCATTGTGTAACGGCTCCCTTTACTTCTTTAATTATTTAAACTGCCCATGCGATCCCCTTAATTATTCAGCTACAGCTAACCAAACTCAAGTTCTGGGTCACCTGCTGGTAAATTCCACAGCGGTATATTACAACAGTTGGGGGATTATACTCGCTCCCCGCTAGGATTTACCATGAGCCCATTTCCCTAACAGCTCTGATGCCTAACTGTACCCCAGACACCTCTGACAGTGACTGATAACAGCTGGCTCTGGTTACGGCTCATACTACTTCAATTGTTTCCTCGTTTGTCGCTCTCTCTCTCCAGCTTCAATTAGAACGTATATTTAGCAAATAAGAGAAACTAGTTGTTTCTGGCTTAACACACGCCGCTGTGTTTGCTCTTCTCGACTATACTGTTCAGCATTACATTTGGAAAAGGATTTTGAAACATCTGACATACAGCACTCGCACAGCTTTCTCTACCAATACACACATCCCCTAGATATAAAAGAGCGTTCGTTTACGGTCCGGACTGAATAGTGCATGGGCGTGCTCCAAGCGCTGTCTGCTACCCGAGAGGGTTTCCAATCTAAAAACTCCCGAGTTACGTACTCATGAGCAAGCCACGGAAACTTAGGTTCTATTTATTCTTTAGTTTAGAATCAAATGTTTTAGGTATCAACGAGTAAATATACTTCAATTTTATAGAGCTTCAATTGACCTAATTTTATGCTAGGGTGTAATAAGATCTATTTTCGTGATTACCTAATTAATAATAGCCAATAGAACACGTTTATTGATATGAATTGTTTTCAAAACGAAAGGTTTTCGATTAAGGAAAATGTTTATTTAAATTATTATCTTATGATCATAATATTCCCAATAAGAATAGAATACGTATTTGTTTTAGTGTGCAATCCAGATTTCAATGTCGCAACAACAACGGTTACGATCTCTATGGAGAAAAACTGCAAGAATCACTCACTTGGAATCCTCAGAAAATAGCCGAAATGAAGTTCGCACTTTTTCCTCATCTAAAGTGAAACGCACTTTCAACGTTTCAAACTTTTCAGTTTTTAACGGAAACATTCTCAAGTGTAAACCCTCTTCCAAGTACTTCATTGTCCAGTATCTTACTAGGAGTCAAAATGAACGCTGAAAACTTCTGCGTATGCTTTGCTTGAAATTAATTATGTTTTTCAGGTCATACCAAATAGATGTATGAAGTTGATACTTTCAAATACAAGCTAAAGTTAATTTAACTCTTTACAGTTTAAAGTTTCAATGTTTTAAACATAATATCATGCCCAGAGATTTATACAAAAATATATTCCAAAAGTTCTATAAGTTCCTGAACATATAACATCCAGTAAAATCCTAATCCTACTGAAGGTAGAGCTAATTTTAACTTTTTTGAACTTAAAAATCCAGGACTTGCTCATGAGTAATGGTAACATGCGCTATAATGAGTAGATACTAACCTTGTTATGAGTGGTGTTGAAGGTGGTGTCCATCTGCAATCCGGGCCGGGGCATAAAACGAACGCTCTGTATTATTCATATGTATAAATATTTGATCTGTTACATTCAGGACTTTGTCTACCTATTCTGAAATGAAGGATCCTTACAAAAGCTCATTATTTATGCTAATTGACATAAACATTAGCACAAATGGTTTTATTACATATTTGCTTATGGGTCCAAGCGGAATAAGGGGATACACTAGGCTAAAGAGATAGTCAAATGTTTTAAGAGCTATGTAACTATGGCAACTATGTGATGATTGAAAATTCTATTTCATGACTGGGATGGAAAAGAAATAAAATTTCGACTTTTCACTTGAGAAATGTATAAGTTCTAGAAAAATTAAACCAAAAACAAGGTATATCTCGTAAATAGTTAACTAAATATATATATTTGACATAAACTGTGTATTTTAGCGAGTTCTAAATTTTTATATAGCAGCATTTTGTCTCTCTCTGATGATTTACCAGTTATGCAAGTCATTCAGGATGAAGATGGCTTCAGAGGCTATTCCCAGAAAATTCGAGTTATATATTTTATAAGTTGTCCTCTAAATATCTTTAATATAGAGTACTTTACAATTCTTAGAGTAATTTTTGAAAATCGAAAATTCTGAAATATATTCAATGTAGAGGGTAGTTTGGGGTGGGGTGATTTTCATAAATAAGTTTTGTGTGGCATCCTTGAAAGAAACTAAACTTCAATATCAAGTTTGATACTTAACCGAAATTTCGTTTTTGTTGTTGTTGTTAAGCAGTTAACACAGACACACATATACACAGGCAGAGGCCTTTTTCTAAAATGCTTTTATTTTGTTTTATTTTTGAGTCAGAAGTCTTCAACTCATTATTTCCGGTGTAATCTCGGTCTCGAATTTTTTAGTGGAATGCCATATCTCCTCTACCTATAATATACATTCAGTAGAGAAAGTAAAAAGGAATGCTTTGCTCCATCGAACATGATTTAAGCTGATGATAAAATTTCTAAAAAGAAATCCCCAAGGCGTTAATGAAAAATTTCGGTAAAAACTTGGTTTTGATTTTTTTCTTCAGGCACATCCAAATCCATTCGGCTTAAATTTTGATATAACAAAAATTGTTTATATTAAATACAAGTAAAATACATTTTTAAACGGTACACACGGTACAAAAAATATTGGAAATCGGTGCACCATTGACAATATTATAATGAAATTAAATTCAATAATGGTGAAAAACTTAAGAACACACAAATTATAATTTTTGACAAGGTTTTTGATCTTTATCGTTCATGCTGCCATTTTGAAAACTTGAATTTTCTGTATTCGTGGTAAATTATCCTGCGTTTTTGCCATTTTACTACATATATGAGCATGAACTATATTAAATCTTCCGAATTTTGATATACTTATTATATATAATGTAATGAGGATCGATAGAAACATATGCAGCCTAAATCTTAGGTGGCTGTTCCCTTCTTGGTTTTAGTAATAGTTACTACGATTTATTCATAGTATGCAGCAGAAGTAACATATTCTTTTAGATCAACAACCAGGTGTGCAAAGTTAACCGCTGGTTCATCAACAAGATGTTTGTTGGTGACCTTGCTAATGGAATGACTCTTAGTAATATTCGCTTAAGTTAATTCTATTATTCACCAGCGTCGGCAAATAGTACGCAACACAAATGCGATATACGCATTGGGTAATTTCGGAAATAGAAAATACTCCTCTGCGTCACATATTTTTTAAAGAACCTCGTTTCTCTATTTATAACACTTGTATCGATAATCACGATTGTTTTACCTGCATATTAATTATTACAATTGCAATTTATTTAAATTGGTACTGGAACTTATTTTAAATGAAGACGAGAGACAACCCTTTCCAGCACGTTAGACCGCCAGACACTTTAAATGTATTTTACATATCTGCTGCTCTCTTTAGCAAGTCTACTTCTGCTGACTATGCCAGTATGGGCGAATGGTGGGATACATCTATGAGGGAGGGCTGTTGTGATGCAACGCCTCTATCGGAGTAGTGGCGCAAAGCGATTCTTAGTTTTGAAAAACCTATGTATTAACAACAGGATAAGCGTTAAACGGCAAAATAAAATCAAGTACATTATACCATTTTATTATTATTATTATTATTATTATTATTATTATTATTACGATAAAGGTTTGGAACTCAAAGTAATTTCTTAACAAATTCAAACATTAACTATATTCGCTTATAACTTACGGGGAAAATGAACAACAAATTTCAATAGGTATAGCTTTTACAGTACATAATTTACGAGTTGCTTCAATTGACATTGGTTAATAGGAATCAGGGGTACTGACCAGGTTGTTTACTCTCTCGCACACAGGAAAAGAGAAGATACTGCATTCCACTCATAAATGCGATACCGAAATTTCAACGGATATACATTTTAACATGTGCTTTAGAACCCCTTAAACCAAAAACATGATTGTTTAATAGTTTTAGATTAAGACCCCGTGTGCGTCTGCAAAACTCAAAAACGAAAACTCTGATCTTAGTTTCTTACAAAGATGCGAAAAAAAAGATTTAAAAAAAAAACCTACCCCCACCTACCCTTTACCCGGAACATTTTTAGAACATTTCGATTTTCTCAAAAATGACTAACGATTCTGATTAAAATACCACATTTAAACACATTTATATGATAAATAAAATGTGTGTCTTGAATTTCCTGGGAATAGCTTGTTAAGTCCATTTGTTTGAAAGAATTTTTGTAAGATCTTCTTTGGTGTGCGTTAAGCAATAGACGAAAAGTACTACACATACATTTTTGGTCTCTTTAAAGCACTATTTGTTTCAAATGATCTTTTTGTTACATAAGCCATTTCAATATATTCATTATTCATTCTTCGGATTGTTAAATACATTGTTAATCTTTTAAAGTCCTATGGACTTTCAGATGTTTCTCACGATTGCATGGGAAGAAGATGGCATCTTCAGGCTAGGATATACCTGCCAGTTCTTAAAATTTGACTATCGCTACTCACTTTCTATAACAGAAAGCGTAATCTGTAAAGATTTGTCTATATTAAAACGAGGCATATTTATAGAAGAATAAGCTTTTGCAAGAATAGTTTGTATAACCACTAATAAATGATGGAGGGTAGAAAAAGTCATGTGAAGATAACACATCAGGGTTTTATATATTTTTTTTCAGAAAATATATGTAAGTTAAACAATTAATTTATAATGGTTTAATTATAGTTCTGGACCTTTGTGTTTTTACATTGTCGCTGTATTGTTTACAACTTCAACCATGAGCGTATATCCTTTTGTTGTTTAATATGCTTCATTTTTGGTTAGATGTCCTTTATACCCTATTTATTGAGAGCTGTCTTTGTCATGCCTCAGGTATGTTTAACACAAGAGTGGTTGCTTGATTTAATCATCCTGGAGTAGAATCAGCTTTTCCCCAAATGCGTGGAATTGTTTATGAATGCATTACACCTTTTGGTGTCAATATTTCTATGAAACAACTTCCTGCGCGAAATACTATTGCAATCTATAGATTTGAGTTCCCTAGGGGTGTAAAAAGAGCATATTCACCTTTCCTACCATTGGTACCTCTGCCAATGAAATTCGAAGATAATTTTCAATTGAATATAGTTCCTTGATAATGCGTTAAACTCCCTCCCAATAACAAAATCAATACATCTACCGATAAAGCTGGAGAAGCTACCTCCTAGCACTGAATTTTAGAAAACAACCGATAGTAACTGATAGAAATATAGAATCAGATGGAAAATTCCAACCTTAACCAATATGTAGCACGAGGGAAAAAAGTTAAATACTACAACTGATAGTATTTTAAAACGCAAAGCTTTCACGCACGACTTTACAAACTTTCACACTGCTGCTGAGTTAGGCGAAGGGACTCTGGACGCGAGGTTGCAGATTCTAGTTCAGTTTTAGACTAAGGCTCTTTCCTGAGCCTTTCCTATTGTTTACGGAGACAATATGGCTACGTGACAGGTGAACGACAGGCTTCGAGATTTCGTCGAGATTAGGTTAGGTTAGGTGTATGTAATGAACTGGATCGAAATAAGGGGTAAAATGGACTTTCTGAAAATAGAATCTGCTTTCCAATGCGAAATACACAGTTTTGTCTGCTTGTACATAGGTAGCCATGTTGGTCAATCGACCAATGGCGGAGTCAAATCTGAACTAGAATTTGCACTCTGAACAGCTGCGACAGGTACACTATCTCAGACAAGAACAATCCTGTGGAAAACAAGAAGATGCAGCAGACTCAATTCGCCACGAGTTTGACACATGTGTGCAGATAAATTCTGCAACACTAACTGTAGCAGCGCTATCTTCTTGGTAACAAATCGAGTAAGACATTGCTAGTAACTTATTAAACCTATATGTTAAAGTATTAATATTATCGTGTAATAGCATAATAGTTACACTTTGGGATGTCTTTCTTAAAAATTGCGAAACAATACGCCATCACCTTCGCCACTCCTTAAGGTTTGCCTCTGTTCTGCTTTATTTCGACATATGACAGGTGTCTCCACGGTGATACGAGGGTCGGCTGATAAGTCCCGGGCCTCACACAGATATGACGCCACTAGGCATCGTATAGTTTAACTCTAGACTAGCTCGTATCCATAGTTACAGGTCAATAGCTAGTTTAGTTTTCGAACGACAGCATTTTAAACAAGAAACTTTAGAGTTTTCACGAAAATGGAGGATTTGGAAAAACGAACAGTGATTAAATACTTCCATTTGAAAGGCTTAACGCCTAAAACTGTCAAGGAGGAAATGGACAGAACATTGAAAGACTCTGCCCCGTCATATTAAATGATTAAAAGGTGGGTTGTTGAGTTTAAAATGGGACGTACGAGCACTAGTGATGAGCCTCGCTCTGGACGCCCTGTAGAAGTGACAACTCCAGAGATCATTGAAAAAAATCGTTTAGTACTGGAAGATTGCAGATTAAATTTGTTTGAGATAACACAGGCTGTAAACATATCAAAACAACGTGCAGGTAATATTTTAAGTAATGTTTTGGGCTTTCACAAGGTCTGTGGAAGATGGGTGCCGTGTTTGTTGACAACTGATCAAAAGTTGCCAAGAAAAACTGTTTCTGTTAAGAATGTGGAGCTCTACCGTAAAAATCCCAGTTAATTTTGAGACGGATTATTACCATGGATGGGACTTGGATACATTACTACACTCCAGAAAGTAAATCACTGTGGATTGCGCCAGGTGAACCAACACCAAAAAAGGCAAAATCAATTTTGTCAGCTAACAAGCTTATGGCGAGTGTTTTCTGGGATGCACAGGGAATTATTTTTATTCATTACTTGGAAAAGGGTGAAAGTATCACTGGTGACTACTACTCAAGCTTACTGCTTACTGAGTGATGAGGTGAGAAGAAAAAGACCTTATTTGAAAATAATAATAATAATAATAATAATAATAATAATAATAATAATAATAATAATAATAATAATAATAATGCTGTTCCATCGCGACAATGCTCCGGCTCATCGTTCAGTCGTTGCATTGGGAAAAATGTGCGAATTAAAGTTGGAATTGCTTGAACATCCACCCTATTCGCCAAATCTATCATCCTGTTCCCAAACCTCAAACAATTTCTTGGAGAACGAAGATTTCACAGCAACGAAGAGGTAATTGATGCGGTAAACATCTATTTTGAGAACCTTGATAAATTGCACTACAGAGGTTTAATTAAACTAGAACACCAATATGACAAATGTATTAGCCTTTCTGGAGTTTATGTTGAGAAATAAAGCAAAAAAAAAAAAAAACCCTGTTAAACGCTGTTTGCATTGAGATGCCCGGGTCATATAAGCCGATCCCTTGACTGCTATAAAATATCATATATCAGGAGTGATTCTGCACACTAAACAATATCATCTGAATCACATTCACCTCGATAACAACTTAATGCGGGAATAGCGTATGGTATAAGACAGGCTTGGCCATTCTTGACCCCATGGTCACGATGTGCCAAACGACTTACCACCCTACACTTTCACGTATACTGTTTGCAATACACAAGCAAGCGTATAGCGGTGGGAAACATTGCTGTACACAATAAAGTTCGAGATTCATTCACAATAGTTGGTCGGACATTCAGGGAAGAATATGCTCTTTCATATTTTGTAGCATACAAAGAACGTGCTCGTACTATGCATAATTTATATATAATATACACACAAAATAACTTATCAAATTCAGCTTTCCCCAATGGAGACACTCATAAACAAAGCCTATTAAACAACAAAATTATATATAATTGAAATTGTAAACAATAACTGTTAAGTTGAAACCATGTAAAATACCATCTGAAATAATTATACTCTACAAATATAAATGAAAGTTATTTAAACTAAACACATTTGTAACTATGAATAACATTCATTCAGTTTACGTATAACACAGATAAAGTTCAAATTCCGGTATGGCAAAGAATATTTTAGTCTACTCTATCTATCCAACTCTTGGCCTACATACTGCTAGTGTGGTAAAAACAATTGCTCGACAATAATTAACCTGATAGTTAACCATGAAGACCGGGACTTTTAAGTACTTACGGCATTGTAAGTTGTCATTGTGGTTTGTTGTCATCTCAAAATGATTTGAAATCACCTTCTGGTTTACCGGGAAACATGTGAGAGAGTTGTGGAATTTAATGCTGTAGAGGCATGTTGCCATGGTAGTTCAGTTGCCATAACAACCGGCTGAGACCGGGAGATCCGCGGTTCAAATCCCGGCTATAGCATTGCGTTTTTCAGTTTGACTCTACCTATTCTACTCGTCATACACAAGCTAGTGCGGCAAATATAATGAATTAAAATACAAATGATTAAGGTGCTGCTGCGCGTAACCTTGTTATCATACTTTACTGTTAAAGGTAAGGAGTAAAATTATGGGTTATCTAAAATAAACACATTCGTAAATAAGAGTAAATCAGTTTACTTACAATACAAAGAATTGTTCAATATAGCGGAAGACACTTAAATTACTCTGAGAGGTACATATGAATTGTCCAACCTATATTTACTTTCTCTATAAGTACTATTTACATAGTGTATAGAGAAGGTATTGCACTCCACCCACAATTTCGATACCAAAATTTCACCGGAAATTTATGTTTTAGGGTTCCCTTTATCTAAAAAAAGCATTTTCGGAAAAAGGTCCGTATGTGTGTGTGTTTGTGTCCGTGTGTCTATGAACACGATAACTCAAAAACGAAAAGTCGGAAAAATACCAAACTTGGTATATCTTCCAGGGATGCGATACGAAGATTTTGAGAACAATCCTCCCACCCCAACTACCCTTTAAATGGAACTTTTTTCGAAAATTTGGATTTTCTCAAAAATGGCTCTAACGATTTTGATTAAAATATTGCATATGAAAGATATTTTACCTGACAAATAAAATGTATATCTTGAATTTTCTGGGAATAGTCTCTAAAGAAAACTTTATCCTGGATGAATTTTACGGAATTTTGAATAACTGCTAAACCGTAAGAGATGGACAAAATCTTACTGCACAAAAAATGTAGAGCACGTTAAAACACACAATTTATATTACATACATTTTTTTCGTGGAGTCCATCCTTTTTGAGATATTCCTTGTTTTTGGTTTCTGCTATGAAAACTCATACTTTTCTCATACAGGAATTTGTCAACTGCTGTCCATATAAACAAAGCTTTTATCTATCACTTTAACCTATGGTCCATATAGCAACCAGCTTTTAACTATCACTTTAACCTATGGTACTCCCTTATTTCGCTTCTACTTACAAGGAAGCAAATAATAAGACTATTTCTGCTACTTTTTTCTGATTAGCATGTAGTAAATAGAAGTATAAGTTTTTTAAGAATAATTTTTACAGAGATGTAGAGAAAGTGAATGGTACACATCAGATTTTTTTTTTTATAAAAGTTACAAAAACAAAAACACTTTATGGTACTCTCCGCACCAATTAGTGAGCCAACAATTTCACTTCAAACGAGATGATGTTTATTTACTCTAAAAACTATGTAGGGGAAGGGCGGATAGTATGGGCCACTTAGTGTTTCTCATATTTATCGCTAGATAGCAGACGCATACCCTGCCCAGGTTTCAGCTCCTTCATCTCTCCATTGTGCAACAGAAGTTTGTTGGTATAAGTGTCTTGTGTTGGCTGCTACAACAATTTATTCGCTGCGCGTAACTTTTGTTACCATACTTTACTGTTAAAGGTAAGGAGTAAAATAATGAAACTAGTTTAATATTTAGCTACACTAATAGAGGTTGCACTGCGATAATGTAATTTCGGTTGCTGAAGCCATTTCCGGTTCTCGCCATGTTTAAGTGTACAATGTTGGTCGTATAGTATGGACCAAACAAAAATCGGGTGATAAGGGCCATGTAAGTAGATTGTAAATTTTATTTTTAGGACACAATGCTAAAATTAAAAAAGAAGCTTGAAGGTGATAGTCGTGGAGAGTGGAAAGAGGAGGATATCAAACTGGCAGTTTCGTTTGTCTTGGAGAGCCAAATGACTACAAGAGCTGCGGTCGATCGTTTTAAGATTCCTAGAACTATACTCCAAAGAAAAAGAAAATCTGTTTCAGGTAACCAACAAGCCAACATGAAACCGCAGATAGTGTTTTTCAAACTAATGTTTGAAGAGGAGTATAAATCAATTTTAGTAGAGCACATGAAAGATTTGGACTCAAAGTTGTTTCCCCTAGCAAAATGCGAATTCTTAAAGTTAGCTTATGATTTGGCAGAACAATTAAAATTGCCTCACAGATTTAATACACAAAAGAAAACTGCAGGGAAAGATTTTATGTAATTTTTATTAGGAGGTACCCAGAACTGACTTACAGGAAACTTCAATGTACAAGTTTGATGCGCTATGTTGGGTTTAATAAACCACAAGTTGAAAGGTTTTTTAACCAACTGAAAACCTTGTTTGACAAGAACTCATTTCGACCATCAAGAAATTGTAACGCTGACGAAACAGGAGTTACTTGCATACATGAAAATGACAAGGTCACAACAATAAAAGGGAAGCGCCAAGTTGGAAAAATGAAATGAGGAGAGAGGGGTCATAATGTGACGCTTTTGTTCTGCATGAGTGTGGCCGAGCAATTTATTCGTCCACTTTTGATTTTTCCAAGGAAATGGATGAACGATCACCTGATGATAGGTGCCCCAGCTGAGAGTTGTGTTGTCCCAACTCCAAGCAGATGGATGGCAACTGAGGCTTTCCTTAAATGCCTCCAGCACTTCGTGGCTTTTACAAAGCCTAGAACAGAGGATCCTGTTTTGCTCATCGTTGACGGTCATGGAACGCACAAGGAGCTTGACGTCATTTCCTATGCTCGAACAAACCATATCCACATGCTATCTTTTCCACCGCATACAACACACAAACTGCAGCCTCTTGGCAGGTCCTTCATGAAGCCTTTCAAAAACTGCTACAATCATGCTTGCAGTTTATGGATGAGAGCAAACCCTGGAACTAGAATCAATGACTACGACACCGCAAAGCTAGTTGCAGATGCCTACGAGCAAGCATGTCACCTAGATATAGCAGATTCACTGGAATCTGCCCTTTTGATCCAAAGACTTTCACTGAGTTGCCTTACTGACATAGAACATCCGCTACACCCTGAGATCACTGTTAAAACTACTGTTCCTACTCCGTAAACCCCTCCGTCATCGGTCCAAAATCCCCTCCTTCAATTGAACCAACATTTACTCCCCCTACTACAGGAGTTGCTGTCCCTACACAACCTAACTTTTCAAGTGTTTTGGAGCAGATATTTCCTTTGCCTTCCTGTGCTGAAAAGAGGTAGACAAGTCGAAAAAGAAAAGTAGAAAGGAGTGAAATACTTACCTCAACGCCCATCAAGAACAAATTAATTGAAAAGAAAAAGAAGCTGCAAAACAGCTGAGAAGACAGTTAAACTTTTAAAAACAACAGAAGTTGGAAGGAGTTAGGCCTGAATTCCAGATTGAAAGGAAATCCAAACCGGAAGGAAATAAGAAAAAAGAAATCAAGCCTATGGATTTCAACAATTCAAAACCGGGCACTTCCAAAGAAGATGTAACATGTGACAGTGTAGACTGCATTATCTGTGGGGAGAGTTTTGAAGAAAATTGGATCCAGTGCATGTGAGAGGTGAGTCATCAACTTTGTGTGGTAATTGAAGATGTTTTGTATTATTGTGATTATTGTAACAACAATAACCGTTAGATGAAGTTTATTTCATTTTAATGACAATTATGATGCGGTTTTCATAACAATGTTTGTTAATTAAAAAGAAAAAAAAAAGTATTTGTTTAAATACTTACGATAATGCTTTTAGTCAATTAAATGTTCACTTTTTATTTTAAATAGCTTCATATCTTAATAAATAAACAGTCTGTATGTTATTATACCCCAACATTATTTTCTTTGGCTTAAAATCCTTTTTCTTTATATGACCCATACTACCCTGCCTTTTCTCCGGTCACCAAATATAAGCCTTTTCTAAACCTTCAGTGTGTGCGTGTTTGTTTTGGCTAGCATAACTTTTTAAAATCATAGAAGGGCTTAAAGAAAGGTTTTAATATAACTGTGACATTTTTTAAGCAAAATTAAAAATATTATGACGTTTTTCCTTTAAGTGGCCCATATTATCCGCCGTTTCCCTATTGAGGTTAATTTGTTTATTTTTCATACAAGTGTCAACTCTTTAAGGCATAAATAGTAATGAATTATTTGTTTGGTCATTTAATGCACGCCTAGTATTTTAATAAATAGACGTTCCTAGCTTTTAAACCTAAGAATCGTATTACGCCACTATTCCGATATGGGGGTGCTTACTTATCTCACCATACGCCTTCAATATGTTCAGCTATATCCTCTGCATATTATTTAATGATAATAATGATGATAACAACAATAGTAAGTTAAAAGTGTATTAGTGCGTCTGCCTTCGATTAATCTATATCTTTAAACTTTTGTGTTCGTTGTTATAAAATTTTATTCCTGGATTCACGAACCTAAAACATCTGTAGTGTACATGTAGAAAACAGAGAAATGCATCGAACATTTGTACGTTTCTCTCTTCGAAACTACTTGCCACTGAGCAGTGATTAGAAAACTATTTAAATCGCTGTACTTCTTAATGGCGGTTATTGTACGATAGCAAATGAGCGAAAATACCTTTCCGCAGCCAGCGGCTCAACAGTGTTCCTCCTCACTACTTCTCTCTCCCTACCATCTGTTTAAAATATGATATTTTTTATTATTAAAAGCACTATTGAAAGCGAAGATTTCATGTTACACATTTATGGGCATCCATAAAAGAATTCGTTCTTGTTTGAGACCGATTATAGAACATGGACCCCTTTCTTCGCAAGGAAGAAAGACTGATGCAGTGGTCAAGGCTTAGCACTAGCATTGTCCACGATACGCTGCGCAGAAACTTTTGGAATGAAAGAAGCCGTAAGCTAAAAGCTCAAAAAGGTTTATACTTACAGTACTGCATCGCTAGAATCATCATCGTCATCTTGATCATCCTCACTGTCATAGAAGACATCATCGTCCCCATCCTGGTCGTCCTCGTCGCTGTCAGTAGTTGCTGCAGCTGCTTTGCGTTTGGCCTCTTCCTGCTCAGCCAGGAACTTGGATTTGGGAATCACGATATCCCTGAAACAAGTTCGTAGGTTAAGTAATCTGTAGGCCTGTTATGATAACCGTAAACATAAATCATTGTAAAAATATACAATCTATTACACATTCGATTTGTGAGAAAACAAGGGGATGTAAACCTGATATATTAGGTCAAAGTATATAGAAAACAGTGGCTGTGGTGGTCATCAACGACGTGGAAGCAATGATAAAAAGAAAAATCTGATGTGCTCCATTCACATGACTTTCTCTACATCTCTGCTACAAATTGTTGTTAAAAATCTAATGCTTCTTTTTACTTCATGCCAATCTTGCTCCAATGCAAGTAGAAGGGAAATAAGGGAGTAGCATAGGCTGAAGTATTAATCAAAAGTTGCTTGCTATGTGACTGAAGTTCCTTTGTTTCTATGGACAGGAGTTGACAAATTCCCGTATGAGAAAAGTCTTAAGTTTTTTAAAGCTAAAACCAATAACAAGGAGTATCTCAAAAAACGATCCACTCCACCAAAAAATGTACTTATATAATATAAATTGTGTGTTTTAAGAGTTCTACATTTTCTGTTAGGTAAGCTTTTCTCTACTTTTTCTCTTTTCTTTTTCAGTTATACAACATTCCGTAAAACTCACTTCAGAGGCTACTCCCAGAAAATTCTAGATATACATTTTATTTGTCAGGCAAATATCGTTAATATACGATATTTTAATCAAAATCGTTAAAGCCATATTTGAGCAAATAAACATGTTCGAAAAATTTTCCATGTAGGATAGTTCGGGGTAGGAGGGTTTTTCTTGAAAATCTTCGTGTCACATCCTTGGAAGATACTGAACTTAAATACCAAGTTTGGTATTTAATGCACTTTTCGTTTTTGAGCTATGTTGCCCACACACATATGGACCTTACTCCAAAAATATTTTTTTTTGAATTAGGGAGACTCAAAACATGAATTTTCTGGTGTATTCTCGGTATCGAATTTTTGGGTGCATTGCTATACCTTCTCTCTATGTACATAGTACGTGTAGAGAAAGTAAAAGTTGTTTTCTATAAGGCATGCCTCGCACTACGCCAAACATTTCTTTCTCTTGAGAAGAGTATGCATGGCAACAAAATAATCTGATCCTAACTTTACAACCTATAAACCACTGTACGCTTTAAATGATTTTATTAAGACGTGGCCCAGAAGTTTTGTTTTTATTTTCAATTCTCTAATGCTGAAGTTTTCCTATTCTATTCGATTGTTTACATACTCTGCATAGATAAATGAAGAGAAACCTCGTTTCAAAATGTCTTACTCAACTCAGCAGTCTTCCCTACACATTTTTACTACTCTCCGCTGCACTCATGCTCCCTTCTATACAGCACAAACAATTTCTAAATTCAAAATTGCTTCCAGAATGCTATTCCTAATTACCAAAACATGGAAATTCTGTGTTTATAAATGAAACTTGTCAAACAAACATTTTATTGAAAAATCTGCAACATCGCATAATACTAAATTTATATTTAACAGCTTTAATAACTAGAATGGGAAAAAAAATCAGGCAGCAAAGATAGGATCACTAAGACCATTAGCAGGTTACCAAATACAGGGTCACAAAAGGAACCGAGAACTTCGAGAGAAATTAGGTATTATGAGGAGAATAGAGAAGATAAACCAATATAGAAATAAGTGGCATGAGGATGCAATAAATGGAGGACGTTCGCATTTCTAAAGAACTTTTGAAAATGAACTCCAAAGGAGAAGAAATGTTGGACGTCTTGGAAAGAGATGGAAGCATCAGTTGTGATTTGCTTCGTTTCAGAACAGACGAAACTGTGTAATCCGAATTGTATATGGTTTTTATTATTTATTGTTGATGTTATTGTTAAAGAAAACATAAATTGACTTGATTTTCTTTCCTAACGTCTAATAAGCAGTAACCTGGATTACCCACAGGGAGGTAATAAGCAAGAAGTATCTTGTTAACTTAAAAGGAGATTATATTGACAGGGTGTCTAAATATTGGCCATCAGCAAACACTCCACTCTGTTAGTGTTCCAGAAAACTAGTTGCAAAAGCGCAATTGTTAATAATTCGCGGACGCCGTTTGAAAATTGTATTACTAAATTTTCCATAAAGCTGATTTTAATGAAAATATAGAAGATTCTAACAATTAAAAGGAAGTAACGCTTTTCTTATTTCTGTGGAATACTTTCCCCTAGAAAATGGGAGATTCATATGACTTTCCTAAAGCTCCTAGTTTGGCAGAAGTAAATTAGACAAAAGTTATATAAGTCAAGATTTTAATTCTCTTTACCTTTATGCAATGAAGTACGAACGCAATATTCTCAAACCAGAGAGCCTAAAACCACAGAAAATATGCTTGCAAAGAAGTAATAATTACCAGGTTCAATATGTATTATAACAGTTTGATCTGGGCGTCCAGTAAATAATCTACTTGATATCCGTAGCCTAATTTTCAAAGCCTTTTCATATTGTGGCATAATTACGCAGAAAAATATGTGCCTAATCCTTGGTATCGGAAGTAACACAGTTTGTGAAGCTCCGCTCGCGTGCTTTCGCCGTGTTCTACACGTGCCGATATGCTGCACAATGGTTAGCTCACATTACGTGACTCCCTGTATTACGAAACCCGCTAAAGAACCTCTTCCTTGAGTTATTTGTTTATTAATCTAACATAGTTTATCATAATAGATAATGAATGAAAGAAAACTACTGGGAAAATACGAGCTTTGTTATATACTCGCTTATCCTGTTTTACATAGATACATTTTAAGCGACACAGAATGAGTTTTTAAAGTTCCACAATTTTGTGTGGATTTTTTAAAATTTGACTCTTGGTTAATATTGCACTCAAATTCAAATAATATTGCTATTAGTTAATAATACTCCTAAACTATTTTATAAAGCTTATTATGCAAAGATCAAAATGTCCCATGCGTCTCATAATTTGAAAATAAATAGTTACAATTTTTGCAATTGGAACTTAGAAAACAAAAATAATATGAAAATATGTTTTAAATAAATATGATACTTGAATTGCGGAATGGATATAAACCCATAAGCCAATTTAAGTCTTAAAATTAACTATACTTTTATAAATCTGTTTCGAAATTATTATTGGTATTAGCATGTTTTTGGTCGTGCAGAATGTTACTTGCGTACTTACGTACTTTCTGGGAACTTGTAATGGAATTAAAACAAACACTGGAACACATGGACATGTTGATTATGTTGGTGTAGTTTTGGGAAACATGCTGTTTTACAAAATAGAGTACTAGGAGACATGTGTATTGTCGATCTTTAAATGGCTATAACTGCCTTTTGCTCGTACCTGAAAG
This sequence comes from Hymenopus coronatus, assembly GCA_030762935.1. Classification (NCBI taxonomy): domain Eukaryota; kingdom Metazoa; phylum Arthropoda; class Insecta; order Mantodea; family Hymenopodidae; genus Hymenopus; species Hymenopus coronatus. The sequence continues at coordinate 100,787,471 of CM060888.1, read as the reverse complement.
CTAGAATAGATTTAACGGACAAAGAGAAATCAGTTTGTGCTTGTTAAAACTCCTCTGAGCTGTGAGAATGCGGGCATCACACAATCTATATGCCCAATCTCCAAATGTAAAAACATCCAATAGGAGTAACAAAGCTGCGAAATCAATTTTCGTACTAGTTCAGAATAAGCTATATGTTATATTAGTTGTAATTAAGAAACAACCTTTATTTTTTATGATGGCGAGAAATTTTCATCATGCCGTTTTAGTTATTGCATTACTTCTTCACTTCTGCTAGCTTCCCAGCACTTTACTCATTAGTGGTCCTCAACAAGCAATCTGTTGTTTTTCCTTTGGATTCTGAAGCAAACTTGTGTACAAGCTAAGCGCGGCATAATGACCATAATGAAAGCAGCAATTAACCGGGGATTTAGACTGTGAGGAAGGATGGGTGGTTGAGTTCGGGAGAACAGGGAAATATTGTTTTACACAATCATTGCAAAGCATTGTTTCCACTGCTACTGTCGCTACCCTGGATTATTCTCACGGCAGGTTGAACTGACAATGTAGACTACTCACATCCTGAGAAAGATACCGTAGTGGTATATTGCAATAAAACTGTGGTAAGTACATCATTAGAGAACGAGGCTTCCGAGACTCTCCAGTGTACTTACGCGTGTGTATTGCATACTATTTTTCAACAATGGTTGTTTTTTTTTTTTTGTAGTGTTTATCGGCCGCTTACACTACTTGTGGCACCCCAGGCCAATGGATATGGAGCACCGGTAGAATGCAACGACGGGGGAAACCGAAGAACCCGGAGAAAACCCGCCCCTGCACTGCTTTGTCCACCACAAATCTCACATGCGGTTGCTTGGTGACAAGCGAGTGGCCAACCACTCGGCCACGGTGTAGCCTTCAACGATGGCGAATAATAAAAATATTACATATGCAAAAATTAAATTAATTACAATAGTGTACAATATGGTGATTTCAACACCTGTTTTTCCTGCGCATATATGGCAAAAGTTTGCATCTATTACATTTGAGCAAACCATTTTATACGCCTCTTTTCAACGAGTGTATATACTTTAAACCACTATTTCTGGCAAAATATAGAATACAATTTCAAAATAAAATATTTTCAAATAAAACCACTATAGTAGAGGTGTTTCTGCAGGAAGTCTGCAATACTCGTACAACAAAGGCGTCTGGCATCGCAATGGCTACGTACAGAGCAACGGCCATCTTACGATTAAACATAAAACTGGGTGCCACAGAAATGAGACTGCAGAACTAAGACCAACTAGTGGGACGTTTTTGAACAATATATTACACTATTTTTCTGCCTGGAATTCAATGAACAATGTCAAATCAATAACATTCGAGATAATATACAGCAAAAGGCGGCCGCTTAGGCATGATACTGTTGGTACCAAGAATACCTACTGTTATAATACAACTCTTCAAATATTTGTTTATTCTTTCAGCATCTTTACATGTTGCATAATTTGTGAAAAACAGGTAGATATATTTCATAATGTGTAGTATTAATAACATTAAAAGTCTTATGTGTTCCATTCCATGACTTTCTCTACATCGCTGTAGATATTATTGTATTGTTAAAAAGCATGTTCTTCTATCTACTTTATGATAATCGAGGTAAACATTAGCAGAAACTCGTACTTGTTTCCTTGTAAGCAGAAGGAAAATAAGCGATACACTAGGTTAAACCAATAGTCAAATCTTTTAAACGCTTGCTGCCATGTGGTTGAAAACCGTTTCTATGCACGACCAGGAGTTTAAAATTTTCCGTGTGAGAAAAATATAAGTATTTAAAAAAAAAAAAAAAAAAAAAAAAAAAAAAAAACATAGAATATCTCAGAAATGAATCTCTGTACGAAAAAGATGTATGTAAAATAAATTGGTGTTTTATCAAGATCTACATTTTTGTGTAGTAAGTTTTTGTCTATCTCTTACGGTTTACCAGTTACGCAAAAATCATCCAGAATAAAGAGGTCGTTATAGGCTATTTCCAGAAAATTCAAGACATACATTTTATTTACCATATAAATATCTTTAATATGCGGTATTTTAATCAAAATCGTTAGAGCCATTTTTGAAAAATCAAAATTTCTTGGCAATTTTTTCCATGTAAAGGGTAGTTTGGGGTGGGGAGATTTTTCTCAAAAGCTTCGTGTCGCATCCCTGAGAGATACTAAACTTAAATATCAGGTTTGGTATTTTACCGACTTTTCCTTTTTGAGTTATCGTGTTCACAGACACAAACGGACCTTTTTCTAAGGGACATAAGTGACCTGGTGAAATCTCGGTATCGAATTTTTGGGTGGAATGAAATATTTCTCTATAGACTATGTACGTAGTAAGTTTAGAGAAAGTAAAATGCAGAAAACGGAAAATGCAACAGCACTTTTGCATTCAAGTTGTAGAAAAAAAGATCAGAGCAGGCCTATGGCTAGTAATTCCTGGAGAACGTTATAACAGGTACTTGTGTACGATTTCACGAAACAGAAAGAAAAATGGAAAGACTAATGCTAGGAATTTAGCGATCTACTGCCAACATTTCCTAGGTGTACATTAGAAATTAACATTTTGAAATCAATAACAAGGAATATCTCAGAAACAGTCAACTCTACAACAAAAATACATATGGCATAAATTGTGTGTTTTAACGAGTTCTACATTTTTTGTGTTGTAAGTATTTGTCCATCTCTTACGATTTACCAGCTATTCAAAGTCATCCATAATAATAGGGTCTTCAGAGGCAGTTCCTAGAAAATTCAAGATAAACTTTTTATTTTTCATGTAAATATCTTTAATATACGATATTTTAATCAAAATCGTTACACCCATTTCTGAGAAAAACAAGATTTTTAAACATTTTTCCATGTAAAGGGTAGTTTAGGGTGGCGGAATTTTCTTAAAAACCTTCGTTTCGCAACCTTAGAAGGTATAACTTGAATACCAGGTTTGGTACTTAACAGACTTTTCGTTTTTGAGCTATGCTACCCACACGGACATTTTCTTAAAAGCTTTTTTGAATACAGGGGTTCCCAAAGCAAGTATTTTCGGGAAATTTCGATATTGAATTTTTGGGTGCAATACAACACCTTCTCCATACATTATGTACATAGTAGGTGTAGAGAAAGTAAAAAAAATTGTCTCAGGGCACCTCAAAACATATATTTCCGGTGAAACTTCGGTATCGAATTTTGAGTGGAATACAATACCTACTTTCTCTATAAACTATGTACATAGATCTTGTAAAAAAAGTAAATATTTATCACTTTTTCATACACAGTACAACTAATTGCTTTGAGCAAGCAGGCACGCATATAAGACTATTTAATCATTTGCATATATCTATTCCCAGTAAAAGATGAATAGGGACAAAACAATTCAGATCTATTCTATTCACGTGAACTTTTCTAAGTAACCTGAAAACAAATTATTCTTATAAGTATCATTTCTTCCACTACTTCAAGCTAATCAAAATAAATATTAGCAGAAATACTCTTATTACTTCCTTCCTTGTAAATAGAAGGTAAACGAGGGATACATAGACTTAAGCGATAGTCACATTTTGAAAAAGCCGTCGCTATCCGACGACATTGAAATTCGGTTCTTTTTAATGGCCAGAAGCTAATATAAACGATTGACGACTTGTCGTTTAAGAAAATAATAAGCATTTTAAAATTGAAATCAATAAGAAATGTTTAACTCAAATAAAAAATACCTGACATAAATGGTGTATTTTGACGAGATCTATATTCTTTGTGCAGTAAGATTTTGTTTACCTTATATAGTTTACCGGTTATGAACAAGTTCTCCAGAATGAAGAGAGCTGTTCCCAGAAAATTAAAAACATACATTTTAACTTCCCTTGTAACTATACATTTTAATCAAAGTCGTTAGGGCCAGTTTTTGAGACAATTTAATCTTCGAAAAATGTTCCATGTAAAGATTGGGGTGGGTAATTTTCCTGCATATCTTTGAGTCCTTGCATCTTAGGAAGATTTTTTAAAAAAAAATACCCAATCTGAACTACCCTTTACAAAGGAAGGGTTCGAAAATTTTGATTTTATCAGAAATGGCTCAAAGTATTTTGACTTGAATAATGTACATTAAAGTTATTTACTTAATAAATAAAACGTATATCTTTATTTTTTTGCGAATGTTCTCTGAAGTCGTGTTAAATCTGAATGTCTTGCATAACCTGTAAATGTAAGACTTACAAAAGTATAGATCTCATTAAAGCACCCAGTGTATGTCATATAGTTTTTTATGTGGAGTTAACCATTTCCGAGATATTCGTTGTTATTAGTTTCAATTTGAAAATACTTATTCGAGAATTTGACATTCATTTTTCTTTTGTTTTATTCCTTGCCATATAAAGAGGACCGAATTTCAATAAGATCATTAAGCTAATGTTTATCTTGATTAGCATAAAGTAGATAAAAGAATAGGCATGTGTAAGATTACATTATTACAGAATAGATAGAGAAAGCCATTTGAACGGAAGACATGGGCTTTTTTTATTATGTAGAGGCGAAGACACATGCACGGACCTTTTTCTAAATATATGATGTGTTCCATTCAAATAACTTTTTCTAGCTCTCTCACTACGAAGTTTTTCCTCAAAACATTATTCTTTTCTGTACGCCACGCTAATTTAGATAAATATTAGCAGAAATGACCTTATTACTTGCGCTCTTGTAAGTGGATAGGATTATAGGAATACACTAGCTAAGTCAGATTTTTTTAAAGCTATTGCTATGTGAGGTAATGGAAATTTGGTTCTGTTTTGCATTTCGAGAGTAAACACAAAAGAGATGAAACGAATGTTGACTTTCCGCATAAAAAAAGTTTAAGTACTTTAAAATTGAAACTAATAACAAGGATATCCTGAATAGGTTAACTCTATAATGTATACGACAAAAATATGTTTTAATGATATCTATCTATTTTTTATGTGAAGTAAGTGTTTACTTACCTCTTACAGTTTACGAGTTATACAAAAGTCATCCAGAATGAAGAGGTATGCTATTCCCAGAAAATTCAAGATACGCATTTCGTTTTCAATGAAAATATCTTAAACATATGACATTTTAATCATAATTCTTAGAGCCCTTATGAGAAAATCAAAATTTTCGAAAAATGTTCCATTTCAAAGAGTAGTTGTTGATGGGGAGATTTTCTTGAAAATTTCGTGTCGCATCCTTGGAAGATAAAAAAAAAAAAAAAAACAAAAACAAACTCCATGGTACGATATTCCACAAGGGACCATGGCCCTACATTTTGCCACATTAGTTTTATATGAATCTTTCTAAACGGGACGTAGGTTGAATAAAGTTTAGATGCCCGTCTCTAGCGTGGAGTAGCGTGGCTACCTCACATTTAAAAGGTCCCAAGTTCGAATCTCAGTTAGGGTAAGTTACCCGGATAAGGTTTGTTTCGGGGTTTCTTTTATCCTGAAAAGACAAATGTCGAGTAACTGTAAGTTCTATGACCCCCGGGATCGTTTGAGCATCATTTTACCTATTTCATTCATTAATCATCCTACATAACCAACCAAGTTAAGGAGGTTAAAGTAAAAAGTGGCTGGATATGGCTAATGATATCCACTCAAATACAGGGCTTTAAAATTGGCTTTAAATACAAATTTAAAACTTTTATATGTTAAACTCACATGCCTTTCTCTACTCATATTTCTAGGAACTATTCTTACAAAAGTTTATTCTTCTACTTCTTATTGGTGCAGATAAACCTTGGATTACTCGCACATTTCGCTGCAGGTCTTATAAGAATACTTTAAGAGACAGTCACATCTTTTCAAGCCGGCCGTTTGAAATTCTGTTCTTTGCATGAAAAATAAATAAATAGATAAAGAAAGAAAGTAGGCTGGTAACAGAATTTGCTGTTGAGAAAAGTATAACCTCTATACAAATTCAAAGAATATCTCGAAAATGGTTAACGTCAAAAAAATATTATTTGACATAAATTATGTGTTTTGACCAGATATACATTTTTTGTGAAGATGATTTTTATCAATTATAGAAAAGTAACTCTAAATAAAGAGGACTTCAGAGGGTATATATATATATATATATATATATATTATACACATATATTATATATTAAGTATAGCAAATTCTAGGACTCCTGTTTACATGCGCCTGTGCTTATTTGTAGGTAGGTAGGTAGGTAGGTAGGTAGGTAGGTAGGTAGGTAGGTAGGTAGGTAGGTAGGTAGGTAGGTAGGTAGGTAGGTAGGTAGGTAGGTAGGTAGGTAGGTAGGTAGGTAGGTAGGTAGGTAGGTAGGTAGGTAGGTAGGTAGGTAGGTAGGTAGGTAGGTAGGTAGGTAGGTAGGTAGGTAGGTAGGTAGGTAGGTAGGTAGGTAGGTAGGTAGGTAGGTAGGTAGGTAGGTAGGTAGGTAGGTAGGTAGGTAGGTAGGTAGGTAGGTAGGTAGGTAGGTAGGTAGGTAGGTAGGTAGGTAGGTAGGTAGGTAGGTAGGTAGGTAGGTAGGTAGGTAGGTAGGTAGGTAGGTAGGTAGGTAGGTAGGTAGGTAGGTAGGTAGGTAGGTAGGTAGGTAGGTAGGTAGGTAGGTAGGTAGGTAGGTAGGTAGGTAGGTAGGTAGGTAGGTAGGTAGGTAGGTAGGTAGGTAGGTAGGTAGGTAGGTAGGTAGGTAGGTAGGTAGGTAGGTAGGTAGGTAGGTAGGTAGGTAGGTAGGTAGGTAGGTAGGTAGGTAGGTAGGTAGGTAGGTAGGTAGGTAGGTAGGTAGGTAGGTAGGTAGGTAGGTAGGTAGGTAGGTAGGTAGGTAGGTAGGTAGGTAGGTAGGTAGGTAGGTAGGTAGGTAGGTAGGTAGGTAGGTAGGTAGGTAGGTAGGTAGGTAGGTAGGTAGGTAGGTAGGTAGGTAGGTAGGTAGGTAGGTAGGTAGGTAGGTAGGTAGGTAGGTAGGTAGGTAGGTAGGTAGGTAGGTAGGTAGGTAGGTAGGTAGGTAGGTAGGTAGGTAGGTAGGTAGGTAGGTAGGTAGGTAGGTAGGTAGGTAGGTAGGTAGGTAGGTAGGTAGGTAGGTAGGTAGGTAGGTAGGTAGGTAGGTAGGTAGGTAGGTAGGTAGGTAGGTAGGTAGGTAGGTAGGTAGGTAGGTAGGTAGGTAGGTAGGTAGGTAGGTAGGTAGGTAGGTAGGTAGGTAGGTAGGTAGGTAGGTAGGTAGGTAGGTAGGTAGGTAGGTAGGTAGGTAGGTAGGTAGGTAGGTAGGTAGGTAGGTAGGTAGGTAGGTAGGTAGGTAGGTAGGTAGGTAGGTAGGTAGGTAGGTAGGTAGGTAGGTAGGTAGGTAGGTAGGTAGGTAGGTAGGTAGGTAGGTAGGTAGGTAGGTAGGTAGGTAGGTAGGTAGGTAGGTAGGTAGGTAGGTAGGTAGGTAGGTAGGTAGGTAGGTAGGTAGGTAGGTAGGTAGGTAGGTAGGTAGGTAGGTAGGTAGGTAGGTAGGTAGGTAGGTAGGTAGGTAGGTAGGTAGGTAGGTAGGTAGGTAGGTAGGTAGGTAGGTAGGTAGGTAGGTAGGTAGGTAGGTAGGTAGGTAGGTAGGTAGGTAGGTAGGTAGGTAGGTAGGTAGGTAGGTAGGTAGGTAGGTAGGTAGGTAGGTAGGTAGGTAGGTAGGTAGGTAGGTAGGTAGGTAGGTAGGTAGGTAGGTAGGTAGGTAGGTAGGTAGGTAGGTAGGTAGGTAGGTAGGTAGGTAGGTAGGTAGGTAGGTAGGTAGGTAGGTAGGTAGGTAGGTAGGTAGGTAGGTAGGTAGGTAGGTAGGTAGGTAGGTAGGTAGGTAGGTAGGTAGGTAGGTAGGTAGGTAGGTAGGTAGGTAGGTAGGTAGGTAGGTAGGTAGGTAGGTAGGTAGGTAGGTAGGTAGGTAGGTAGGTAGGTAGGTAGGTAGGTAGGTAGGTAGGTAGGTAGGTAGGTAGGTAGGTAGGTAGGTAGGTAGGTAGGTAGGTAGGTAGGTAGGTAGGTAGGTAGGTAGGTAGGTAGGTAGGTAGGTAGGTAGGTAGGTAGGTAGGTAGGTAGGTAGGTAGGTAGGTAGGTAGGTAGGTAGGTAGGTAGGTAGGTAGGTAGGTAGGTAGGTAGGTAGGTAGGTAGGTAGGTAGGTAGGTAGGTAGGTAGGTAGGTAGGTAGGTAGGTAGGTAGGTAGGTAGGTAGGTAGGTAGGTAGGTAGGTAGGTAGGTAGGTAGGTAGGTAGGTAGGTAGGTAGGTAGGTAGGTAGGTAGGTAGGTAGGTAGGTAGGTAGGTAGGTAGGTAGGTAGGTAGGTAGGTAGGTAGGTAGGTAGGTAGGTAGGTAGGTAGGTAGGTAGGTAGGTAGGTAGGTAGGTAGGTAGGTAGGTAGGTAGGTAGGTAGGTAGGTAGGTAGGTAGGTAGGTAGGTAGGTAGGTAGGTAGGTAGGTAGGTAGGTAGGTAGGTAGGTAGGTAGGTAGGTAGGTAGGTAGGTAGGTAGGTAGGTAGGTAGGTAGGTAGGTAGGTAGGTAGGTAGGTAGGTAGGTAGGTAGGTAGGTAGGTAGGTAGGTAGGTAGGTAGGTAGGTAGGTAGGTAGGTAGGTAGGTAGGTAGGTAGGTAGGTAGGTAGGTAGGTAGGTAGGTAGGTAGGTAGGTAGGTAGGTAGGTAGGTAGGTAGGTAGGTAGGTAGGTAGGTAGGTAGGTAGGTAGGTAGGTAGGTAGGTAGGTAGGTAGGTAGGTAGGTAGGTAGGTAGGTAGGTAGGTAGGTAGGTAGGTAGGTAGGTAGGTAGGTAGGTAGGTAGGTAGGTAGGTAGGTAGGTAGGTAGGTAGGTAGGTAGGTAGGTAGGTAGGTAGGTAGGTAGGTAGGTAGGTAGGTAGGTAGGTAGGTAGGTAGGTAGGTAGGTAGGTAGGTAGGTAGGTAGGTAGGTAGGTAGGTAGGTAGGTAGGTAGGTAGGTAGGTAGGTAGGTAGGTAGGTAGGTAGGTAGGTAGGTAGGTAGGTAGGTAGGTAGGTAGGTAGGTAGGTAGGTAGGTAGGTAGGTAGGTAGGTAGGTAGGTAGGTAGGTAGGTAGGTAGGTAGGTAGGTAGGTAGGTAGGTAGGTAGGTAGGTAGGTAGGTAGGTAGGTAGGTAGGTAGGTAGGTAGGTAGGTAGGTAGGTAGGTAGGTAGGTAGGTAGGTAGGTAGGTAGGTAGGTAGGTAGGTAGGTAGGTAGGTAGGTAGGTAGGTAGGTAGGTAGGTAGGTAGGTAGGTAGGTAGGTAGGTAGGTAGGTAGGTAGGTAGGTAGGTAGGTAGGTAGGTAGGTAGGTAGGTAGGTAGGTAGGTAGGTAGGTAGGTAGGTAGGTAGGTAGGTAGGTAGGTAGGTAGGTAGGTAGGTAGGTAGGTAGGTAGGTAGGTAGGTAGGTAGGTAGGTAGGTAGGTAGGTAGGTAGGTAGGTAGGTAGGTAGGTAGGTAGGTAGGTAGGTAGGTAGGTAGGTAGGTAGGTAGGTAGGTAGGTAGGTAGGTAGGTAGGTAGGTAGGTAGGTAGGTAGGTAGGTAGGTAGGTAGGTAGGTAGGTAGGTAGGTAGGTAGGTAGGTAGGTAGGTAGGTAGGTAGGTAGGTAGGTAGGTAGGTAGGTAGGTAGGTAGGTAGGTAGGTAGGTAGGTAGGTAGGTAGGTAGGTAGGTAGGTAGGTAGGTAGGTAGGTAGGTAGGTAGGTAGGTAGGTAGGTAGGTAGGTAGGTAGGTAGGTAGGTAGGTAGGTAGGTAGGTAGGTAGGTAGGTAGGTAGGTAGGTAGGTAGGTAGGTAGGTAGGTAGGTAGGTAGGTAGGTAGGTAGGTAGGTAGGTAGGTAGGTAGGTAGGTAGGTAGGTAGGTAGGTAGGTAGGTAGGTAGGTAGGTAGGTAGGTAGGTAGGTAGGTAGGTAGGTAGGTAGGTAGGTAGGTAGGTAGGTAGGTAGGTAGGTAGGTAGGTAGGTAGGTAGGTAGGTAGGTAGGTAGGTAGGTAGGTAGGTAGGTAGGTAGGTAGGTAGGTAGGTAGGTAGGTAGGTAGGTAGGTAGGTAGGTAGGTAGGTAGGTAGGTAGGTAGGTAGGTAGGTAGGTAGGTAGGTAGGTAGGTAGGTAGGTAGGTAGGTAGGTAGGTAGGTAGGTAGGTAGGTAGGTAGGTAGGTAGGTAGGTAGGTAGGTAGGTAGGTAGGTAGGTAGGTAGGTAGGTAGGTAGGTAGGTAGGTAGGTAGGTAGGTAGGTAGGTAGGTAGGTAGGTAGGTAGGTAGGTAGGTAGGTAGGTAGGTAGGTAGGTAGGTAGGTAGGTAGGTAGGTAGGTAGGTAGGTAGGTAGGTAGGTAGGTAGGTAGGTAGGTAGGTAGGTAGGTAGGTAGGTAGGTAGGTAGGTAGGTAGGTAGGTAGGTAGGTAGGTAGGTAGGTAGGTAGGTAGGTAGGTAGGTAGGTAGGTAGGTAGGTAGGTAGGTAGGTAGGTAGGTAGGTAGGTAGGTAGGTAGGTAGGTAGGTAGGTAGGTAGGTAGGTAGGTAGGTAGGTAGGTAGGTAGGTAGGTAGGTAGGTAGGTAGGTAGGTAGGTAGGTAGGTAGGTAGGTAGGTAGGTAGGTAGGTAGGTAGGTAGGTAGGTAGGTAGGTAGGTAGGTAGGTAGGTAGGTAGGTAGGTAGGTAGGTAGGTAGGTAGGTAGGTAGGTAGGTAGGTAGGTAGGTAGGTAGGTAGGTAGGTAGGTAGGTAGGTAGGTAGGTAGGTAGGTAGGTAGGTAGGTAGGTAGGTAGGTAGGTAGGTAGGTAGGTAGGTAGGTAGGTAGGTAGGTAGGTAGGTAGGTAGGTAGGTAGGTAGGTAGGTAGGTAGGTAGGTATGTATGTATGTATGTATGTATGTATGTATGTATGTATGTATGTATGTATGTATGTATGTATGTATGTATGTATGTATGTATGTATGTATGTATGTATGTATGTATGTATGTATGTATGTGGTATTTTTAATCAAAATAAAGCAAGTTTTAAAAAACCAACACTTTCAAAATATTTTCATCAAAACGGTAGTGTGCGATGGGGAAATTTTATTGAAAATTTCACGTTGTAACCTTGGAAGATGCTGAACTTAAATATCAAGTTTTGTATTTAACCACTCCTATTCTTAAACAAATTCGCGTACATTTTTCTATACAGCTTTCTCGAGTTCAGGGGGACTTTAAAACATATATGAACTGAAATCTTGACATCGAGTTTTTACTTCTGTTGATAAGATTCTAGAAAATGGAAACTTATTTTAATACGGTATGTATGAGGTGTATAGCTTTAAAAGCAGCAGCGTACATTTCCTCAAGAGGATCTTAAATTACAGCGTATATAAGATGAAATCTCTCATGACTTTCTCATCGGATTACATAAACATTATATCAGATGTGGGGGAAAGACAAATTTGCTCGTGTATTCATTAAGAGCCCAAGTTCAACAGAAGATAGTAGTTTTGAACACTTCAGGCTTAATATGTCGTTACTCGGATGCATTAATAATTGTTTGCATGTAAACTTCAACATTAGCTTGTGTTCCCCATATCAGTCACGCCCTGCATAGCTTCAGAACCGAGCGCTCGCAGATTTGATTATCAGGCAGGTGATGTTCTGAAATGTCAGCAACACAGGAACTTTCGAGTAATAACTTTCTCTAGCTTTGGGTCGGTTCCTCTTGATTGAGTTATGCGCAAGCGCAAACTATGTGCTTCCTTGAGAGCGTATTCAAACAAACGCAGATCTTCGGATCCTCTATCTCTGTCAATTTTAGAGCATAAAGGCTGGTTCGCAATAACCGCAAATGGAAACCAGAGCGAGAACGACAAAGTGCAAATACATGTATTACAATGCAAGCGTTCACAAATTATTAACGAGAAGCTATATCCGATCCTTGGGCTCGAGTAAGAAGACCTGGACTGTTTTAACTTTTCGTTTCAGTTCCCAGGAATGGCATGTTAGATCCATATTGGTGTATTAAACTCTTCACTGTAGAAATTATTCACGATGACCGTGGCGTAAAGCAGCTACTCTATACTAGCAAGCTGGGGAGATTGCGGAAAGAAATTCCGGCAAATTTACATCCCAACTCTTTCAGATCCCTTAAACGACTTTTTTTCACGATAATATTTTATGCATTGGTGTCAGTGCGTAGAGTAGAGTTCTGTATTGAAACAAAACTAACCCTATGTATTAAACGAATGTTAGCTGATTAAGTATTAATATAAATATGTGTTAAGGGTATGTAAATAAGTTGAATTGACTGGAATGAATCTGCCAGAATCGCGCAGGTTGTAGGCCGACTGTAGTTAACCTCACTGTTTTTCAGTGAGGTTAACGCGCGCGCAAAGTGTGCGGCTTAAGTTTAGATTTTTGTAAGTTCCGAATTCATTAAGTGGGTGGACAGGTAATTAGCGAGCAGCGCGCGATTCTATATAGGTCGTGGTAATACCGAAATTACCCTCGGACCAAGTTTAAATAAATACTTAGGCAAATTTACAAAAGTGGCGCAAACCGCGGGGCGTTTTGACACCCCGAAGTAACAAAGGTCAGCCGTCAGAAAAATCAAACCAGCCAGTTCGTAGCTGCAAGCTGAACTCTGTGATATGAAGTGCAATTTATTGTTTCGCCGGTAAGGCAAATAGAGAAGAATAAGTGCTGCGCTTCTCATTCCACCAATGAGATCTCCGCTAACAGGATACGAGCCCATGCTCTGCTGATCCCGCATTCCCAGAAACTATTTTAGCCTTCTGTAGGAAGCGAGATTCGAACCTGAGACCAGCTGAGGACGAGGAAGAGCAACGCTGCATATCGGGAACTACCCACAAATCTGTTGCGCATTATGGGGACAGATTCAGTATCACGTAAGCGTAAAAATAATAAGTTGCAACTTTAAAAATCTTCCTGAAGTTCTACTCCATAATTTATTTCCGTTTAACTGTCACTGCATATTACACTGCATAAACGAGCCATGTTATTTAAATTATTTAGTGTTTATAACTATCAATGCTATCTTTATTAAATTATTTTAATGTTTATTTTAACACTTATGGCCACATAAATTTTAATGTTTATTTTAACACTTATGGCCACATAAATAGTCGCTGCTTTGATTGTCCATGAACATTGTAACTTCTTTCTAATGTTTATTTTAATTTCGTACTGCGGTGCAAAATGCATGATATGATTTTTTTTTCGATTCTCGCATGGTTATAAAACTCGGCTATACCTCGTTTCATAAAAATCCACATTTAATTTTTTTAAAAAAAAGGCGGCTTTAAAGGAATGAAGCTGGTTGAGAGGAATCGGTAACAGTGATAGGACTTAGAAAATGATCAATCTAATTTTGACTAATCTGTAATATGCTGGTTTTATTAGAGGCAGGTGAATAAACACCATTGTTCAATTACAAACAAATGACATCCCAATGCTACCTTCTGTTATCGTTCTCGGTGTGTTGTGAACCATAATATTGCACACTGTTTTGTTTTCCGTTCTCGGGGTATTGGAAGCCATACTTATTGCTCTGTCTCAGTGCCGGGGTTTAAGTGACTTTCCAATTGACAATGACTTCAAGTATATTGTAGGATCTGTTATACTAGATTATATATCTATACAAACTTTTCGGGTAACATAAGCCTTTTGGACAGCTTTGAAACCTTGCGAATTAAAATCCAGACTTGATTTAATATAAAATCAATTCATACAATTCAAATACAAACACCTTTATTATTTTGAGTTGACATTACTGTTCTATTATTATTATTATTATTATTATTATTACCTACTACTATTATCATCATCAATCAGCTATTGCAATTCACATACTAAAGAATGCTATTCCTTTATGAACAAGTCTTTTTACGTCTTACAATGGGAGTAACGCACATTTTCATATTTTACAAACATCTTTATATTTCTTCATATTTTGCAAACTTTGCGGGATTTCACTTTTAAAACAATAGCAATACCGCTGAACCAGGATTTACAGTAATCTATTGTGCAGCTTTCTAAGGAACACAATTAGAGAACCCAAGCCACAATTTAAAACAGAAGACAAAAACAAAAACCAGAGATTCAAATTCCCATCACCACTTTCTACACGTCAGATACATTTAAGAAAATGCGGCATAGCTTCTATGTGACGTCACATGTAAAACTCTACGCTCTCTACTCTTGAAGCATTTTTATTTTCACGAAGCGACACCTTTAGTGGTATATTGTAATTAGTTTAAGCAGGACAAAGCAACCATCAAAACCTAGAAACTTTATATATTTTTTTTCATTTAATTTTATTTTATGATCAAGGATGGCCAAATCCGTAGCGCAACAGTAGGGAGGGGAACCTGGTTCGATTCCCGTCGAGGATTTTCCTCGATCAGGATTGTTCCCTCGATTGTTGATCTGGGTGTTGTGCGCCTTCACCTCCATCCCGAGAAAGGCACTGGCAAACCACCGCGGTATCATACTGTTTAGTCGCCGCGATCGGGTTGTGTATCACTGTTTCTAACCCAGTTCCAATCAACTTTCGGGTTGTTCATCCCCTCATCATTATTAAGGGTGAACAAAATCCAACAAAACCTATCTTTAAACAAATGAAAAGAACCTTCTCCAGACTCTTAAAGTATGATTGAGTTTTAAAATATGTATTTAATAATATTTTGGGATTAGATTCTTCATATTTTGATATTTTGGTCAATTTTTCTTAATGTTTTGCCTATCTTTATTTATACGTTTTGCGCATATGATCGTAGTCGTTAGGGAATGGTCGTTCAATAGTGTAATTCCAATCTAGATGATGGCTAATTAAAGGATGTCACCTTACGCACCCGACTCGGAAAACAATAAAGTTCTTTGCATTAAATCAAATTGATTACATCCCCTTTGCAGTTTCTATGGCTCAAACATTGGCATTCTGTGATGTGTTTTCTTATAGACCTCAATATAATATAAGTTTGACGTCCGTCAACCTGGAAGGTCATATCGGACGATGGATTAATGAAATGATGCTCAAATGAACTAAATAGTACCCAGCTTTCGTCTTCTCAGGACAAGGGAAACCTTGGAAAAACTCTTATCGGAGTAACTAACCCTAACCGGGATTTTAAACTCGCGACCTCTTGAACGTGAGGCAGAGACCACACTACACAGGTGGGCTGCTGATATTTAAAACTGTGGACGATGTTGCACGCATCAGCACAAAGGTGGAAAAATGAGTAGCAGTTCCACTTCTTCCAGTTTAAAAATAATACATGACAAATAACCGTTCCGAAATAGCAATGAAAAACCTACACCAGTAGTTGCATTTTATATTTAAAATATAAAATAGCCTAAGGGTTTTGCATAAAACGTATATTTAATTTACTTTAATATGCATTCTAAGCATATTTTCAAATATATTATAACCAGACAATGTATACTCTACAGCAGGCTGTTCCAGCTAGGGCGCGCTCTAAAAGAGCAGCGAGATACTCGTGGCTCACAGGGATCAGCTTGCAATTTGCATTACAGTTGGTAGTTGAGGACAAGCTATCGTCACTGGTGGATCAACTGTTGGAATGAACTAGCAGGAAGAACAAGCACTATGATCTCGAAACATATTAGCTACCATGCGCTTTCTCCTGAGGCTTACTCTTCGCGAAGTACTCCAAATCAAATGAGTCGAGTTGGAACAACATGTTTTATAGGAAACCGTTTATCAGAAAAAATGGCGAGGGTTTTTGAATAAAATAAACTTGCACTAAGGATTAATTAAAAGCATTTTGAAATAGAACCATCATAAGTCAAAGTGAAGTTCTTATCTTGATTCTAAACAGCCAGTACAGGTTTTCACTTAGAAATGTTTCATTGCACAAGATTCCATTATAGAGACACTCATTATTCGTGGAAAGAACCAATAATCGAAAGCAAGAGAAACGACGTGGAATGTGAAAGCTAAATATCTAAGCATGCCAAATATACATAGAACCAAATAAATATTTTGTAGGAAAATCTGTTGTGTTCCATTCACATGACTTTCTCTAATTATTGTTAAAAAGCTTATGCTTCTATTTACTCAATGCTAATTGAGAAAAATTAGCACAAATAGTCTATTACTTGCTTCCTTGTAAGTAGAAGCGAAATAAGAGAGTACCATAAGTTAAAGTGATAGTCAAAGGTGGTTGCTATGTGACTGAAGTTCCTTTGTTTGAATGGACAGGAGTTGACAAATTCCTGGATGAGAAAAGTGTAAGTTCTTTTAAAGGTGAAACCAATAACAAGGAGTATCTCAAAAACCATCTACTCCACGAAAAAAATGTATATGACATAAATTGTGTGTTTTATCGCGATATACATGTTTGTGTGTGGTAAGTTTTTGTCTTTCTCTTATGGTTTAGCAGTTATGCAAAATTCCGTAAAATTCATCCAGAATAAAGTAGTCTTCAGAGGCTGTTCCCAGAAAATTTAAGATATACATTTTATTTGCCAGGTAAATATCTTTAATATACCATATTCTATTCGAAGTCGTTAGAGCCATTTTTGAGAAAATAAAAAATTTCGAAAAAAAATTGCATGTAATGGGTAGTTTGGGCTGGTGGATTTTTTTCTCAAAATCTTCGTGTCACATCCCTATAAGATACTGAACTTAAATACCAAGTTTAGTATTTTACCGACTTTTCGTTTTTGAGTTATCGTGTTCACAGACACACGAATACACACACACTCACACACACATGGACCTTTTTGTGAACATTATTTTTTTGGATATAGGGGGCCCTAAAACATATATTTTCGGTGAAATCTCGGTATCGAATTTTGTGGTTGAATGAAATACCTTTTCTATACACTATGTACATAGTACGTGTAGAGAAAGTAAAAATGGTATCCTGTTTTGAGCATTAATAAAATATGCGATATAACGTCACTTTCTTTCGCAAACCATAAAAGGTGACTTCTTCGTTCTTTGTTGGAAAATAAATAAATTGCTTTAATGCACATTCAAGATGCTAGAGAGGTTTCTTCATTTTGAAATTAAGTTAATCTGATAGAAATTTAAAATTCTGTATGCTATGATAAGTGCTAGAGAGGTTTCTTCATTTTGAAATTAAGTTAATCTGATAGAAATTTAAAATTCTGTATGCTATGATAAGTGCTAGAGAGGTTTCTTCATTTTGAAATTAAGTTAATCTGATAGAAATTTAAAATTCTGTATGCTATGATAAGTGCGATATGGAACGATTTGTTCACAGGATGAAGAAATAGCAAAACATTGATCATATAACATATTATAAAAAATATACTGGTTTTCAGCAAGCAAACTCGGAGATTCTGTGAAGGTATTTCCTAGCGATTAGGTACGTAGGTCTTGCTGGAGTCATACTGAGGGGAATAAAAACAGGAGAATAAGCATTCCCTTTTATGTAGGCATTCCTACATTTTGAAAGTGACAAATGGTTGGTTTCCTCCTTTGTTTTAGAGCAATTCATTACCTTGTCAACAGACGCCGCTAGTGCTACTAAACTCTTTAAGAGCTCAAACGTGCATACCATTCAAATAACGGATGACAAAGCAATTCAAGACAAAGAACAGCCAGAATTGCGTACATCTTTTCATGGTTTTGGAACCTCTCGGCCGAGTATAATAATGGCATTCGTTCACTGGCTGGATAGGCTGCTGTCACAACTAGAGATGGCTTCTTATGATTCTCCAAGACACATACGTTTCTCGTATTTATTCTCATTTTGTGTCCTTTTACTTGGCGGTTGTCACAAATTCCTAAAGCCATTCTTCGGGATCCTCCCGCCCTTCATAAGATAAATAGTGGTTCCTCAGCATGTAAACACTATTGTGGACTCTCTGACGTCCCCGATTTTTTTGTCTTCCTGATTTCTTTTCCAAGATGATAACCATTTCAATTACGTTTTAAACCATTATTTCTATACCCCTTAACATGCCCAAACTATTGCAGCCACTTGCCTACTAGAGCCCTATCTTTGCATATACCCTAGCTGCATCTTCGAGGACCATATATTTCTACAGCTTTCTAAACTTTTATTCCTCAGCACCATATGTTAATATATCATATGTTCTGTTACAGAATCATGCTTGCATAGGATAATTATCCGTAATAACCTATTTGAGGGTTCACGAGAGAAATTCGCACTAAAATCCGTACCTTTTAGTAGATGCTGGAAATATAAACACGCAGGCTATTTCGCTCATTGGTCTAAGCTGAGCTGTAGGGAAGTAAAGTGACACGTTTGAAGTCGGGGAAACCGATTCGCTGCTGGCCGAGGGATGGGAACCGAGACCTGTGAAGTCCGGAAGTAGTAAAATCGTTCGCTACTGACCTGGGAATGGGAAATGAGGCGTGTGAAGTCGGTACGGCAGGTAAAACCGGTTCGATATTGGCCGAGAGATGCGAACTGTCGGTATGGTAGTTAAAATTAGTTCGTTTTTGATTAAGGATGGGAACTGACACATAAGATGTTACGGTAGATAAAACCGGTTCGCTGTTGGCTGAGGAATGGTATAGGGATCCTAATCTTAACAAAGTTATTAATAAATGCTTATGTTAACACGCACACAAATAATCAGCAGCTGCTTGGATACAAAGCAACACACAACTCTGTCACGAAGCACTTCTCTAAAAAGTTATTATATTTAATGAATCGGCAGTCGTATAGTGTGCTGTTGCGAAACCATGTTTGAAAAAAACGATCAATACATCTGTCAAGCAATCAATACATCTTTGATTACTCTCTGTATTATTGTTTCATTGGGGTCCATTGTTATCCTAGGACATCGCACAACACGCTTCTATTTTCAGGACATTGTGGGTCATTTCATGCAATATGCAGGGTTTTCTGAAGCCCTTATCGACAGCCACGTCCATTTACGTTCGTCAGAGAAAAACAAAATGAGTTGGTCAATGAAACAACATTCAAAAGATAGGAGAAAGCAATTACAATAATTCATGCACTTAGCGGGATCATTTTTTTTTTTTTTTTTTTTTTTTTTTTTTTTTTTTTTTTTTTTTCAGAACTTGGAGTTGTAATAGGATTTCAGGCAATTCCATCGCAGAAGATGGAGATGTACCTGCTTGTTGAATTAATTTCTTAAGCGATTTTCGAAGCAGTCGTTCTAAACTGGTACAGATTTCAACTAGATTATAATTCTGTTAAAAGCTTATCCTTTCCTTTCTTAGAATCTCTGTCTTACACCGAGTCCGAACTTTTATATTTATTGACTTCGTTTGTATACTTTTTAGTTTCTCTACCGAGCACTATGTACCTGCACAGTAGGTAGAGAAGGTATTGCGTTCCACCCAAAAAATTCGATATTGAGATTTCACCAGAAATACATATTTTGAGATCCTCCGAATGAAAATATTTTTATAAAAGTTCCGTGTGTGTGTGTGTGTATGCGCACAGCATAGCTCAAAAACAAAATTCCAATAAATACCAAACTTTTTTTAAGTTCAGAACTTCTTAATATTATGTTGAATACAATATCTTTTCTATCCACTATACACATTATATATATACGTCCTAGAGAAAGTACTTAATATTGACACTATAGTGCTACAACACATCTTACTCAACCCTTACTAAGCCAAAACAAGTCATTATCCATGCTAGAATTAATTTTAAATTAAGCACTGCATTCTTAGTTATATACAACATACCAACAGATGCAGCACTTAAATGTTAATAGTAACATGGGGAGATGTGTTCTGATTACGACTCTTGCAAAGGAAGAGAGAAAAGAATCACAAGCTATCACACGCTCTCATGTTGTACCATTTGACCCATATAAGCAAAAATTTTCTTTTAATGCGCGACAATGTACGCCCACATATTACTCACGTGATCAGAAATTAATTTCGAGATGAATTACCTCCATGTTTTACTATGGCCATGGAATCCCAACTCCCTACTGAACGTGCTGGAACGGCGTGTTGACCAGAAACCTTACAGGAATTGCGGCGAACACTTCCTGAAGAATGCGAGTATATTGCTCAATAAACCATTGCTGACCTGATCGAAAGCATGGTAAGACGTATGTACGCAGTTATTCAAGCCAGAGGAGGAAACAAGTTTTCATTTTTCACCGCACAAGTTTTTATTTCTAATTGTTGTAATTTAACGCAATTTAAAATAGTTAATAAACTAATTGTTTGTTTAAATAGACATTCTTTCATTTACAACAATGTTTTAAATATGTCAACGATGAAAAATAAATATAATCAAATATATGTCTTTTTTTTTTTTGTCTTTTTTTCTTGTCCCTAAGTTTATATCTTAACATTGCATTAAACCAAACGAATTAAAATAACCACTTTTATGAGTTCGAATCATTGATACCAAAATTGAGAAAATAAAAAATATCGAAATTGTTTCCTTGTAAAGGGTAGATGGAGTTTTCCTCAAAATTCCCGTGTCGCATCCTTGAAAGACACTAAACTTAAAAACGAACTTTAGTATTTTACCGACTTTTAGTTTTTGAGTTATCATGTTCACAGATACACACACACACACACACACACACCTGGACTTGACCGTGCCGTAACCGAATGGTTAGATCACTCGCCTCTCATCAAGGCGACCACATGTGGGTTTTGTGAACAAAGCGATACAGGGCCGGGTTTTCTCCGGGTTCTCTGGTTTCCCCCTACATCGCATTCCACCGGTGCTCCATCTTCATTCCATGTATCATCAGTGTCATCTGCAGTGGTGCTATGGGTAGGTAAGGCGGGGTTTACGAATTTTTGAGAAGAGTGTAATACCTTCTCAATCTATATACTATTCACTAATTAGAGAGAGTATAAATACATTTTAGAGAGTGGCGCAAAAGAAGACATGATACGAGGGTCATCCAGAAAGTGATGGACGATCGGGCATAACAAAACAATAGCGAAAGATATCAAAGCTACAGAACCTTATTCTTTCTATTTCTCAACGGAATCTCCATTCTTTCCAAATATTTATTGTCACGTGGTACCAGATTTTCAATGCCGATGTTACACTTTTCCACTTCCAAAGAATTTACTTGATTTTTGAATGCGTAAAATATTCGGCCCAATAGGCAAATAACGTAAGGCTATGGTGATAATGCAAACGAGTCTTCAGTGAGGAAATGGCGCAACATTTTCGAGTAATCAAGGCTGAACCAGTGTGTGCAAAAAGACCGGAGTGGCAATTCATCAATCGTTATGAAGAAGTTGAAAGCAAATGCTGATAAAAGAATTAAGAAAAACCGGTGTTTCACTTTGGACACCCTACATGATATTTTGGATGGAAAAGATTTCCAGTCACGAAGACCTCAAAGTGGCAGTGACATCTTGGCTCAGATCTTTAGCGGTGAAAGACTACATCTGCGTTGAAAAATCGTTACCAGTGACAATGCATGCCTAGAGTAAGGTATACTGCAATTTTGTAAATAAAGTTTTGTGTTGATAACTTTCGTTATTATTAGTTATGTCAAATCGTCCGTTACTTTCTGAATGACCCTCGTATTATAAGCCAATGAATTCATACAGGAATTTCAATATGTTTAACACAGCTTTAAAAATGGCAGAATACAAAGAATACACTGTCATATGAAGTGCGTGGTATTAGGTGTCTTTACATATATAAATCGGATGTGTTCCATTCACATGACTTTCTCCACCTGCTCTGTCAGCAAATTTCTTACAAAGGTTGGTTTATTCTTCTTGCTACTTTATGCTAATCGAGATAAACATTTACAGAAACAGTTTATTATTTAGTTCCTTATTAGTAGTAGGTAACTAAGGAAATACACTAGGGTAAAGCGATAGTCATAATATTTTAAAAACTGTTGCTTTGAGATTGTGTTTGATTTCATTTCTTTGCATGGCTAGGAGTAAAACAAAGGAAACACGGACGAATTCCTGTTTGAGAAAAGTAAAAGTATTTTAAAATTGAAATCAATAACAAGGAGCATCTCAAAAATTGTCAAATCCACCAAAAAGAATTGTAATTGACACAAATTGTGTGTTTTAACGAGATCTAAATTTTTGTGTAGTACATTTTTGTCTATCTCTTGCAGATTACCAGTTATGCAAAAGTCATCCAGAATAAAGAGCTCCTCACAGGATATTCCAAGAAAATTCAAGATATACATTTTATTTTTCATGTAATTTATCTTTAATATACGGTGTTTTAATCAAAATCGTTAGAACCATATTGACAAAATGTAATATTTCGAAATTTTTTCCATGTAATGGACAGTTTGAGGTTTGAGAATTTACCTTAAAATCTTCGTGTCGCATCCTTGGAAAATACTATGCTTAAACACGAAGTTTGGTATTTTCCAATTTTTCGGTTTTTAGTTATCGCATTCACACACATACATACATACACACCACACACACACATACTTTGTCTAAAAATGCTATCTTTTGATAAAGTGGAGCCTAAAACGTGTATCTCCGGTGAAATCTGGGTATCAAATTTTTGGGTGGAGTCCAATATCTTCTCTACCTATGTACCATGTACTAAGTTGAGAAAATACAAATCTGACATGTTCCATTCACATAACTTTCTTTACATATTCAGCAACAAATTAAGCTTGAAAAAGCGTATCTTCTATCTACTTCATACTAATCGAAATAGACATCAGCCAAAATGGTTTTATTACTTAATTCATTGCAATTACAGTGGAAATATCGGTATTCGCTAAGCTAAGGCGATAATCTAATCTTTTAAAGGTTGGTAGCTACACCATACAATTGAAATTCCGTTCTCTTGAATCACCAGGGTGAAAAATGTCGAAGTGGCTTTCCATTTAAAAACAGTATAAGTATTGGACATTTAAAAACCAATAATAAGTAAAATCTTGGCAATGGTTAATCCCGCAGCAATTGTATGATACAAATTGTGTGTGTAAACTATTAGCCATTTTTGAGATCAAACTTTTCGAAAAAAAATTTAAATGTTAAAGGTAGTAGGGGGTGGGAGATTTTCTTAAACATTTTCGTATCACATCATTGTAAGATACTAAACTTAAATACCAAGTTTGGTATTTAACGGCCTTTTCGTTTTTTAGTTATGCTGTCTACAGACATACAAACACTACACATAGGCGGCCATTTTTCTAAAAGTGTTTTGTTTTGGATTCATGAGTCCTCAAAACAGATATTTTCGGTAAAATATCGGTATGGAATTTTTGGGTACAGTAAAATACCTTGTCTATCTGTGTACACGCATAATGCTTGGCAGAGAAAATAAAAATTAAAGTTTTAACTATTAAATTTATATTTATATATTGTAGCGTTAAATATGAATGTAACGGATTACGCTTAGGTAAGTCATATTCCGTACGATAACGCTGATAAATGATTATCCCAACATAGCTTTAAAGAGACACGTTTTAATAACAAAACACATGTGGTGCAATTTTGTATCACAATAAACAGCAGCAGTTATTAATTTAAGAATTCATGTTGTTTTGTTTTGCATCGTTCATGTATATATTTGTTCATTTTTACGTTAATATTAGGAGTTCTGCGAATTTGAGGATAAAATTCGTAGCTAATGGATGGACTGAAGTTAAAATAAAAACTTCCTCTGAAATGACACAAAAAGTCAATCGGTCAATGCACAAATCAGAAAGAAGTTTAAATTCCGTCGCCACCGAAGCTACTATACCCACTAAAAATCTGATGTGTTCCATTCACTTCAATTTCTCTACATCTCTGTAACAAATTATTGTTAATAAGCTTATTCTTCTATCTACTTCATGCCAATGGAGATAAACTTTAAAAGAAACGATCGTATTACTTAGTTCCTTATAAGTCGAAGGGGAATAAGGGAATACACTAGGCTAAACCGACAGGCACATGTTTTAAAATGTGGTTGCTATGGGATTGAAATCCGTTTCTTTGCGTGACCAGGAGTTAACAAGTTCTCGTATAAGAAAAGTTTAAGTATTTTAAAACTGAAACCAATAACAAGGAATATCTCGAAAGCGGTCAACTCTACGAAAAAAACTGTGACATAAATTGTGTGTTTTATCGTGATTTATATTATTTGTGTAGTTAATTTTGTTTATCTCCTGCGGTTTACCAATTATGCAAAATTCAACAAAATCATCCAGAATAAATAGGTCTTCAGGGGCTATTCCCAAAAATTCAAGCCATACATTTTATTTGGCATGTAAATATCTTAAATATAAGAGCCATTTTAGAGAAAATCAAAAGTTCCAAAATTTTTTCCAAGTAAAGTGTAGTTTTGGGTGGGGGGACTTCCTTGAAATCTACGTATCGCATCCTTGGAAGATACTAAACTTAACAACCAAATTTGATATTTAACGGTCTTTAGAGCTATGCTGTGCGTAGACACACACACACACACACACACACACACACGGATCTTTTTCCAAAAATGTTTTTTTTATTCAGGGGGATCCAAAATATGTATTTTTGGTGAAGTCTCGGTATCGAATTTTTGGGTGGAATAAAATACCTTCTCTATACACTGTGCACATAGTACGTGTACAGAAAGTAAAAATGAGTTGTCGTGTTTCTCATGTTTTGTCTTACGTCCATAGTCACGCAACTGTTCCATGTATTTCAACTGCAAAATCGCAATAATGTAAAGCATCCTGAATAATGTTTAACCAATAATGGCTGTATATCCCCTGAATGCGTTTTCTAATGCAGCTAAGGTCATACCGGTCTTGACCTTCAATATTAAGAATTGTATTACGCAAATGCATTTCTTAAAGCCAACCTCTATATTGTTTAAAAGTCTGTGTTCCATTTACATAACTTCCTCTAGCAGTTTCGTATACAAACTATTCTTACAAAAGATTATTCTTTTATCTACATCATGCTATTCGAGATTAAACATTAGCAGAATTGGTCTTATTACTTATTTCCTTGTAAGTAGAAGTGAAATAAGGGAATACATTAGGCTAAAGCGACAGTCATCTTTTAAAAGTTGATCCCTATGTGAAACAATTCAGGTTTCATTCGCTTTGCATAATTGTTTTGAGAAAAGTTAGGTAGTTTAAACTAGAAAACAAGCAGCAAGGAATATATCGAAAACGGCCAATTCGACAAGAAAATGTATATGATATAAATTATGTATTTTAAGGAGTACTACATTGCTGTGCAGTAAATTTATGTCTATCTCTTACGGTTTAACCGTTATGCAAAATTCTACAAAACTCATCCAAAACCCTTCAAAGGCTATTCCCAGAAAATTCAAAATATACAATTTATTTGTGATGCGCATATCTTTAATATACGGTATTTTAAATAAAATAGTTAAAAGTCGAAATTCAAAACATCTTCCATGTAAAGGGACTTTGTGGTGGAGCGATTTTCTTGAAAATCTTCGTGTCGCATCCTTGGAAGACGCTAAACATAAACACTAACGGTTTCTTCATTTTTGAGCTACTGTTGACACACACACCGTTTTCTAAAGATGCTTTTTCGAACTCAGGGATCTCAAAACCTATATTTCCGGTGAAACCTCTTGGAATGCCATTAGCTTAGTTATTTAACGTACTTTTTGCTTTTCACACTGTTTCACTGACACGTGCGCGCCTTTTCTAAGAAACATTTTTTGTATTCCGGAGGCTATTTGCGGTCTAGTTTCTGGGTGGAATACAGTACTTCCCCTAGCAGTTATGTGAAAAGAGAAAATATGTAAGAAAGAGATGAAATCATTGGAAATTAACTTATGCTGTATTCAAAAGTGAACATAGTTGCTAATGGTGCTGCATGTTGGATTCAAGCCCAGAAATGTTCTCCAGTAAAATTCACTTTTGGGTTAGCATAACATCTTTACATTATGACATTAATTAACAAACAGTACGAGAAAATCGAACAAATTACACTGAAATAAAACTTTAGAAAGTCGCTATCACATAAAAAAATTGTTTTTAGAAAAATATTATTATAAAAATTGTCAGTGTTCTCCTCCGTAAAAGTGTTTTCTGCTTTTCTAGTAAGTATTAAACAGATGTTTTTTACGAGAATATTTGCTTTCATGGTGATGAATATTATCT
Source organism: Hymenopus coronatus (assembly GCA_030762935.1). Classification (NCBI taxonomy): domain Eukaryota; kingdom Metazoa; phylum Arthropoda; class Insecta; order Mantodea; family Hymenopodidae; genus Hymenopus; species Hymenopus coronatus. The sequence continues at coordinate 100,761,503 of CM060888.1, read as the reverse complement.
TCGTATTTGTTAGTAGCTTCCTACAGCCATCTGGTGCATATTGTGTGAAACCGTACAACTGCCTGGATACTGCTTTTAAAAGCTGTTCTGGCCGAGTTTTAAGCTCATGAGCATTCTCTTAATCCTCTCATCATTTCTGTGCCGTGTTAGAGGATCTTACATGAGCTTACTGGAATCCGTGATACAGGGAGGAAAAGAGAGAGAGAGAGAGAGAAAAAAAAAGCAAGTGGATTCCTTTCTGAATACGTGACGTCTAAGTAAGAAAGAAAAAAGATAATGGACTTTGGCTTTGGAACTCTTACGAACGCAGTATACAGGAAGAGAAGGTAGTGCATTCCACCCAAAAACTTGACACTGAAATCTTGCTGGAAATACATGTTTTGAGGAACCCTGAACACAAAAAATGATTTTCTCTGCCACATATAATATGCAGGGGAAGTATTGCGCTCCACCCAAAATATGTTGTCCAGATTTCACTGAAAATATATGTATTGAACCCATGAACCCAAAAATGCACGTTTATAAAAAGGTTCGTTTGTGTGTGTGTGTCTTATGTGTATGGGCAGCATAATTGAAGACGAAAATCAGTTGAATAGTAAAGTTTGTATTTAAGTTCGTACTTTAGATGGATATAAGACGAAAATCCTCCCATCCAAAACTACCCTTTATATGTAACCTCTTATCAACTTCTAAAACATTGATTATCGTTGTTCCCTTTGTATCTATAACTAAATTTATAATGCAGCTATGTCCAAAATGTTTATTACGATTAAAATGAAGTAGGAAGCAAAATAAATCATGCAGATGAATAATTTTTATACTCACTAATAAGCGATGGAGGATAGAGAAGCTCTCATGTCGTCGAAACGCATCAGATGTTTAGGAAAGCGTTTTTGACTCTGTGTGTGTGTGTGTGTGTGTGTGTGTGTGTGTGTGTGTGTGTGTGTGTGTGAATAACATGAACCTAAAGTCGAATAAATAGAAAATCAGATATAGATATTCATGATCTTGAACATATGACGCGCAGATTTTCAAGCAAATCACCCTCCAACTATGCTTCACATGGACCATTTTTAAAAAAAAAAGGCTCCAGTGATTTTGATTAAAAAAGCATAGATATTACTGTATGAAATAAATTTAAATGGCAAAAAGTACCATTCTCTTGAATTTTCTGGAAAGCCTCTGAAATCCTCTTCATTCGGAAAGAATTTTGTGTAATCTTGTATAACTGGTAGATGTTCAACAATAGACAAAAATGTACTTCACACAATGCTTTCAAATAACTTTTCATCTACCGCAAACCATTTTAGAAAGGTCCCCTATTAACGATGTCAAACTCTTATGGCATTCTTATAAAGTCCTCTTGATATTCAGTTGTGTATTGCATAGAAAGTCTAAGGAATTTAAAACACAATTCTTTCAAATAATATTCCTTCTGTCGTAAGTGATTTCTAAAAGGTCCCTATTAATTATTCAAAGTGTATAATTCTAAAGTCCCATCGATATTCAATTGATTCTCTCTACTACATTGAAAGGGCATGGAGTTTTAAAGCCAACATATAGTGAGTAGTTCTTAAACATTTGACTTTCGCTGTTTCATCTATATTATAATTCAGTGGACGAAAATATAAGCTTTCGCAACGTAAACTTTTAAACCCATTAATAAATGATACCGCGGGGAGAAGAAAATTAAAAGAGTATAAAAAATAGGAAGGAAGGAAGGAATTTAGGTAGAATACTTGCAACTTACTGCATTTGTCAGTAATTAAAAAAAAAATGAAAATATATCAAGTGGCAATGGTGATGATGTTGAGAACAAAATTGTGAAACAGTTTAGGCGAGTTATTGAAAACGGTACATTTATTTTATTGTATAGTCACCGATTTATCTATAGGCTGTCTTCTCTACCACTAAACTATTTAGAGAGATGAGCACGCGTAGCCAGAGAACGTTAACGGAATATTCACCATTCAAATCCCGCCAAGACTAATTAAGGATTTTTCCTCTGGTCAGGGAAAACCCCCTAATTTAGGCCTAGAGCGTTTCCTTCCCAAGTATCATTTCATTGCATGTATCACCAGTGTGCACCAAATGCGTTATGAACGGGCGTTCCCCATTAAAAATATTTAAAAACTACAAAGCCGAACTACTACATACTGCTCAAAACATCATAAATTTAACTTGTAACCCTTTTCTTCTTTTCAGAATAACTCTCGTGTGCGTGTGACGAAATGAACTCATAATTCTAAACACCGAATTAAAAAAAAAAAAAAAAAAAAAAAAAAAAAAAAAAAAAAAAAACTTATTTCAATCGAGAACACCTATAAGAATGCAACGCAAACTTCACACCAAATAAACCTTTGTGGTAAAATACGTTTCTGAAATTTATTTTATTTTCTTAAAAATAACTAGGAGGCGTCATGGCCGCGGCCCGGGATCGATCCCAAGTGCCTGCATGTGGGCTTTGTGGTGGAAGAAGCGGCGTCTGGCCGGGTTTTCTCCGGGTCCACCGGTCTCCCCCGCCACTCATTCCACCAATTGCTCCCTCATCTTTCCTATCATCAATTTCGCTTGCATTTAATATTATCCACTTCCTCACACTCACACCTGGCCCGACCACTCGTTCCATGCTCTCCATTCTGAGGTTTCGTGACGTTGGCTTCTGACCCCTAGGTATCTGCTTGTAAGTCCTAGGGGGGTGTCAGTTCTAACTATGAAAAAAGGAAATAACTATAAAGCATTTCATTAAAATAGAATATTTTTAAGATCACTGTAAGCCGATTAAATAGTAGATCCTGATAGTCTGCAAATTGTCTGTAAAGTTCTCTTAATTCTCACTGAACATTGTATAGTTGGGAAACCATAACAGATAGGATAAATGGAAAAGCATTGAGCACATTATGAAATACAATTAATTATAGCAATGACATGTTTCGTACCACGAAATGTTCACTTGTGTGTTAACCTTTTTACTAGGATTAAGTTTACCATATTTATGTTAGCTTTCTCATTTGACGTTGTTCCTTTTTAATTAGCTATACCCATATTTAAATACAAAAATATATATTGGATATAAATAATGAAATTTGTTTTTACATCTTATATAATTTAAAATAAATTGCAGCCCAACTCTAACCCTGAGTAATGTAAATTGGGTAGAGGAATAATTTTTTGTATGAGTAGTATACTTAGAATAGGAGGAACATTATAAATTGGCAATGGACTTTATGTGCTGTCTATCTAACGTTAAGTAATAATAATAACAGCAATAATAATAATATGGAACACAGGATATGGTTCAAAGCTAATCGGGAGCTTGGCACCTCTGGCAGGGCAGTTGGAGAGATAAACAGAGATAAGTAGCTCTATCGAACATCTTAAGCACTGTTAATCCTGTAGAAAAAATATAAAAATAAATAAATATGTTTAAATTTTTAAAAGAAGCAATGGAATACTATCGACTAGGAACAGAAAAACTGAAGCTACCCGATGTCGAGAGATAATGGAATTTTCTGGAGTTTTCCCTTCTCCCTTCATCTCAAGTATTCTGGAACCTCGAAGATTCCAGTTGCTATATAAGCGAGCATTCTTGCGAGTACATCAATTAGTGAGTTGAATGATGTGTTGCTGGTGCGACACCAAGCGAGTTTGTGACGTATATAGTGCAGCTTCCGCTAGAGGCTAGAGGCGTCTTGTATTTGATTCCTCAGCAAGTGAAGCGAATGGAGGAAGAAGCTGCACTGCGAGGATTTCATTAAGTGACTCATTGACGAGGAAAGGCGAAGTGAACTAAGTGGAGTCGCAATGAAAATTAAACTTGGATCACATTAGTGATGTGGTAAGAAGAGACAGTGCAACCCAAACAATAATAATATTGCTTTCTCTACACGTACTATGTACAAAGTGTATAGAGAAGGTATTGATTGCATTATACCCACAAATTCGATACCGAGATTTCACCGTAAATACATATTTTGGGTCCCCCTGAATCAATTTTTTTTTTTTTTTTGGAAAAAGGTCCATATTTGTGTTGGGGGGTGTGTGGGTATCTATGGACAGCAAAACTCAAAAACGAAAAGACCGTTAAATACTAAACTTGGTATTTGAGTTTGGTGTCTTTAAAGCATGCGACACGAACATTTTCGAGAAAGTAGTCCTCCCACCTCAAACTACCATTTACATGGAAAAAAATTCGAAAATTTTGATTTTTTTCAAAAATGACTAACGATTTTAATTAAAATCTCTTATATTTAAAATATTTACATGACAAATAAAATATACATCTTGAATTTTCTGAGAATAGCTTCTAAATACCTCTGATCTTTGTCGAATTTTGCAAACTGGTAAACCATAAGAGATAGACAAAATCTTACTACATAAAAAAATGAAGATCACAACAAAACACACGATTTATGTCATATACATTTTTTCTAAGGTTGGCCATTTTGGAGATATTCCTTGTTATTTATTTCAGTTTTAAAATACTTAAACTGTTCTTATATGGAAGCTTGTCAACGCTTGACCATGCTATTGGGGCAATTGGAGGATCTAATCAAATTTCCATTCGGAAAATCCTATCCTTTTCTATGAGTACAATTTTTACTGAAGACTACCTTCCAAAAAAAAAAAAAAAATTCATAAAAATCATAAAATATATACCAATGAATACAAACTTCCCTATAAAGAAATGGAGTTTAACCCAATAGCAACCATATTTTAAAACATTTGACTGTCGGTTTAGTCTAGTATATTGCCTTACTTCCCTCCTACGTATAAAGGAACTAAGTAATTGAACCGTTTGCTAATGTTTAACTCGATTAGCATGTCGTGGAGGTAAAGTAAGCTTATTAACAACAATTTCTTACAGAGATGTAGAGAAAGTCATGGGAATGGAACACATCAGATTTTGTTTATATTCAGTACTAGTGGTAAGTTGGTCGTCCCTTAGCGTGGTGATAGCGCGGCTGCTTGCTAAGCGAGAGACCTGGGTTCGATTTCCGGTATTGGCGTGGGGAATTTCCCCCGCTGGGAGGCCTGGCCCGGGGTGCACTCAGCCTCGAGAGATCCCTGGATCGCCAATTGAGAAGTAGGTTGAGAAGACCGCATCAGTCGGCCGGGAGGGATACGAGGCACTGATCACGTTTCACCCTCCAGCACTGCACCTCATTCATGCCGCATTTGGGGATGCAGCGGCCGGGTGGTAACCAAGGTCTCTTATGGACGATGTGCCATGGAGTTACGTTTACTAGTGGAAAGTTATCAAATAAATGTGTATTACAACTGGAAGCCATTGCCCAAAATAAAAGCATGACAAAAACATGTATGTTACTTACGTCAAGCATCACTAATACTTCAACATTCATGTTTTCTGTTATTGAATCATTGAATATTTGAGTTGTCTAATTTGTTGACTGCAATTAAAAAAGGAATGCAAAGAAGCGTAATATCGAATCATTGAAACAAAACGTCAAACTGCATGCAGTGAGAGAGTGCAAAGGTGCATTAAATTTTCAGTCGCCACTGGCATTCATTGGCTGCAGTTCCATAACCGTGCAAAACTGAATTATGAGACAGAAGGTAGCTCCGGCGTTCAGTTTGTTGGTTAGCCAGCGGGAGAAAACTCTGTTAATACCCGTCAAATTAACAAATGTGACCGAAGCTTTTGAGGCAGCACGATAAATGCGGTTATGATGGGGGAAAAAACGGAGAATAAAGCAGCGGCGGCGTAGGGACATCATTTCAGCATTTTAATCCATTCTTTCTTTTCAATGCAGTAGTAATACGACCAAGAGCGAGCGGGAGTAGAGAAATCGAGAAAGCTGACCAACATCATCATTAACGCCGTGATTTAAACTTTTCCAACTCTTTCATCTCATGAACTATATTTGGGGTTGGTTTTATGTTAATTATTTTTATAACAAAGTTGATAATTCCTATAGCTCTTGATAAAAAGGGGAGCACGATTAGGTTTAATTTACTCTGCTGCATTCCTTTGCTTTCTTCCATAAAAATACAGCAGTTTTTTCTCGATATTTTCAGCTGTCAGTGTTACATCAGTAAGAAATTAACTGGCATCGGTTATAAATGAAATCCTTGGATAGGAGTTATTTCTTCAGTAACTGAGGGAGTTAATTCACGATAACCTAGCCTGCGAACTGCGGAACTCACAGGTTCAATTCACGTCAACACACTAATCCCCCACTCTGAATTTGGGTGTTTTGTGGTTTCCCCTGTTCGGTAGAAGGATGCGGTATCTATTCACCACGATTTCATTTTCTCATTTTTCTTTCATCCTATATCTTTTTCATGTTTCAGGTGTGATTCTATGAGGCTATGCTGGACAGATGGCGAGGCTTCTTATTCCAAGGATTAAGATTATTCCCCATGAATACTGGAAGGCTGCTTGGTTGTACGACTCATTCATTGTCTTCTCTGGGAATTAGGCACTTCTGCGGTCTTTTGCCTACAGCCTCTTGCGTGGATGCTTCACTTAATTCCTTCCTTATAGGGGGGAGACGGTGGGGTGGAAGACAGATACTGACTTAATACTTGTTCAGAAATAACATAAATCCTATAAAATATATCTGAAGGCTATATGAGTTTGCTCATTTTGTAAATACAAAACCAAGGTACCAACACAAAACAAATATATACTTTCATAGTTTCCCGTTACAGTAATTCATTTTTATAGTCATCTAATCACTATGTGTTTGCGATCACTTGGACTCTAAATCCATTATCACGTCTACCAGTATTCATTTCATTAGCCCAAAACTTTGGATACGGTCTCTAATAAACGGAGATATTCAACAGATATCCAGTGAAACTACAATAATTTCTGCTCCCGGCGAGAGTTAAAATAATGTCCTTAAAGATCCAGTAATTTTTCTATTCTTTACCACTGTACTTTGAAATATCAGCAATTTGTCTGCTCTTCGGCGAAAATTCAATAAATGTCAAGTGAAATTTCAGTAGTTTTCCTGCTCATCAGTGAGAACTCAATAAATGTCCAGTGAAGTTCCATCAATTTTTCTGCTCATCGGCTAAAATTAAATAAATATCCAACAAAATTCCAATAATATTTCTGCACACCAGTAAAAATTCTTGGTATCCATCTTGTTGAGTGTCAACAGCAGACTCAACTATAGAACCATTATTTAGATCCTGTATTCTCTGTGAAAAATCTTTCCCATTATTATGGGGAAAAAATTTAGCTTCAGTGAGGCCGCGAAAATCATGTTTTCCGGTTTATTGCTTTTATTGTCAACAATTTATTTCAAAGAAGTGTACCGTATATCTGAAACACTCGTAGATGAAATGGCCACCTGCCCTCGTGGTCGTTATTTCTTCACTCAGAGGAAACGTGAGCATGAGCTCTCCTGGTACTATCTGACGCGAAAATAATTAAATACCCAAGGGCATCGTGAACGGAGCGATGCCGTTAAGATAGATGAAACATTATTTCCGGAATTTATTAACCAAATAAATCACAACTAAAGATACTATTAACATTACTAATCGGAATTAAGTTCTTGGTCGATGAATTAGAAGAAGAAAACTTCAGTTTCAAGAAGAGAAAACACAGAAAGGATACAATTGGACTGGTACGAACAGTAAACGAACGTCATTAAATGCATGTGGCATTTGTAGGTCTGGAAAAAAATAACAATCTGATGAAAATTTGCACAACGTGGAAAAGAGAAGACTTCAAAATCGGCTTGAAATGAAGACTTTGAATCATGAAAGGAGCTATGTCAGAAAGAAGCAGATTAGGAGAGGGCAAGAAGATACAATTAAAGGCATTTAATTTTAATTTTCATAGCTTCCTTTATTGTAAGGTTGCCTCATGGACAACACAGAGAGCGCCAGCCTAGATGTCTGGGAACCTATAAAAGTGTTTTAATTGTTTCTAAGAACCGCAGCTTAATAAAAACACATAACATTTGCAGCATTACTTTTAGATTAATAGATGTAGTTAGGTTTTCTTTCTTTTGCAACCTTTGATGTAGCATAGTATTTCTAAACAAATGAGAAAAACTTTGTGTTGGACTTTTTTTTTTAATTTATTTATTTTAGGTCGCTTTAACTCCTAGGTCATATCGCGACCTTACAATAGTTATAACAATTTAATTCATTATATTACAATAAATTATTTACACATTAAACACAGGTCTGTGAGATAAAATTACATTAGAAAAGCAGTTATTACAATAAATTATTTACACATTAAACACAGGTCTGTGAGTTAAAATTACAGAAAAGCAAGTTATTACAATAAATTATTTACAAGTAAACACAGGTCTGGGAATTAAAATTACATTAGAATAGCAAGTTTTAATACATTTAAATAAAATATTTTGAAAAGGTACTTGCTGTTAAAAGTCAGTTTTACAAAGATTTAAAATATTGTGAATTGTACATTAGAGTTTGGAGTCCAGTTTTATGCTTCTAAGAAAGAGTAGAACTTGGCTTGAATTTTTGTGGAGTATTCAGTGTTGTGGATATATCTGCTGTAGAGCTGTCGTTCTGTGGTGTATCTTATGCATTCTGTGAAAATGTGTTTAATTGTGAGTCGTGTGTTGCAGATTTCACATTGAGGTGGGTTGTCTTTGGTGAAGATGTATGAATGAGTTAGTTTAGTATGTCCTATTCTTAGTCTTGTGATAGTCACTTGTTCTTTTCTCTTCAGTGAACGTACGGGGCAAGGATTGGTGACGTCATCTTTCCTTACCATACGTAACTTTACTGGTGGATTTTGACTACATGTCTGGTTCCATTTTGTTCTAAGGTGCCTGCTAAAGTGTTTTATGATGTCATCACTATATGGTACTGAATGTCTCGTAACTTCTGCTTGTCGAGTTGCTTCTTTGTCTGCTGCTTCATTACCTTTAATGCCACAATGAGACGGAATCCACGTAAAAATGATGTCCTTTGTGTCTGAAAGAGCGAGATGGTGAATGTCCTGGAGTAGTTCAAGATCAGTCGATCGGTTTCTAAGACTTTGGAGGGTGCTTAGTGAATCGGTAAATACAAGAAAGTCACTGTGGCTGGATTGGTTAGTGTATATTAAAGCTTGCTTAAGTGCATAAAGCTCGCAGGAAAATATGGAATATGAATCAGGAAGCTTTAGTTTAATTGTGTTGTCTGGAGTTATCACTGCACACCCACTCCCATCTTCTGTTTTGGATCCATCGGTGTATATGAATTTACGGTTAGAATGAATATTTTGTATTTCTTGGAAACTAATATGTATACAGATGTATCTGTTTGAGATTTCTGATAGTTTGTAACATCCAAGTTAAGTTGGGGAAGAGATATTCTCCATGGGAGGGATTTCTAGACTAAGTTCTTCTATGTATGTTTGTATTTTAAGGTGGAATGGTAACGACTGCCTTGACTTTGCTGTGAGTTCTCCTTTGTGTTTGTGAATACGTATCGATGGATTTCTGAGTTAGGTCTTGCTGAAATCTTGTTTGCATATTTCAAGCACAGTTCCATTCTGCGGAAGTCCAGTGGCGTTTCATTGGTTTCTATCAATAAGCTGGTTACAGGACTGGTTCTAAATGCTCCTAAACATATCCTAAGAGCATTTGCTTGGATCGTATTTAATGTTTTTATAACTGTTGGTTTAGCTGAGTGATATATCTGAGCGCCGTAGTCCAATTTTGTTCTAATAAGAGCTTTATAGATTCTTAAGAGAACGTTGATGTCAGCACCCCAGTTTCTATGTGCCAGAACTTTTAAAACATTTAGTCTTCTTATACATTCATTTTTTAATTCGGCTATGTGATGCTACCAGCTTAATGTTTAGTCAAATGTTAATCCCAATATTTTGACAGTTTTGGCAACTTTAATTGTCTTATTTTCGATGGTCACAGTGGGGGTTGCGAGATTATAAGATCTGGAGAAGCATATGCATTTTGACTTACTGTGTCATAGACTAAGACCAGCGTGAGCTGCCCAGGTGAAGAGTTTTCCTAGCGTCTCTTGAAGAAATGTTGATTTAGTAAGGAGGTTTTTTCCTTTGCAGAAGATTGTCAAGTCATCTGAAAATAGTAGACCCTTGACAGGTGGAGAAATGTTGTTAACAATGTGTTGACTGCTATAAGAAACAATGTAACACTGATTACAGAACCTTGTGGTACGCCTCTTTCTGTAGGTAGTTCTTTGGACATCACTCCTTTATATCGTACCCTTATTTTTCGTTCTCGAAGAAAATTGTAAATAAAGTAGTACATGTTTCCTCTAATACCGATGCATTCTAACTCTTTAAGTATGAAGTTTCGAGATACTGTATCGTACGCTTTTTCTATGTCCAAGCTTATTGCAATTAACTGTTGGTTCTCAATAAATGCAGATCTTATTTCAGATTCGATTATTAGAAGATGATCAGTGGTGGATCGAAAGTGGCGAAAACCATTTTGATGTTCCGAAAAATACTCAATTTTCTCTAATTCCCAGCGAAGTCGGCTATTAACTATTTTTTCAAAGACTTTGCACATAGTGCAAGTAAGGGCTATTGGTCTGAAGTTTCCGGGCGAAGAGAGATCCTTTCCTGGTTTCGGAATGGGCACTACAATTGCAGTACGCGACTGATCCGGAAATCTTCTGGAGTTCCATAGGTAGTTAAGAATTTCATGCAGGTAGATAAATCCATCTTGAGGTAAGCATTTAAGTAGAGCATAGGAAACATTATCGGGCCCTGGACTGTTACATTTACACTGTTCAAGAGTTTGTAAAACCTCTGTGAAGGTAATATTATCATTGTATGCTTCACTTGTTTCTTTGTTAGGTTCTTTGGAACAAATCAACTGCGCATGATTTTCGGTTAGTTCACTTTTATCGCTTCCTTTTTCGGAAGTGGCTGTAAAGGTCTGAGCTAACATATTCGTAATGGTTTGCGGGTCTGTAAGTGTTTTATTTTCCATAGAATCGTATAAAGATATATTAAGTACTGTTCTATGTGAGCCTCTTATTTTACGAATTTTTTGCCATATTACGTTTGAAGGTGTTTGGTTATTTAAAGAGGAAACGAACGCCAGCCAAGAGTCTTTTTTGCTTGTTTTAACCACTTGGCGTGCCTTAGCTCTTGCTTTTTGGAATTCAATTTTGTGTTCTGGTGTGGGTCGCCGTTTGAATATATAGTAGGCCTTGTTCTTCGCGGCTATTGCTAATTTACATTGTTGATTCCACCAGCTTACAGTTTTCTTGTCAGTAAAGTATTTCTTCGGGATGCTAATATCGGCGGATTGTAGGATCAAGTCTGTAAACGACTTCACTATTTCATTAGGATTGGATTGACAGAATTTGTTTATTGGTATAAGATAAGGTAAATTTTCAGATATGTGTGACTTAAACTTTTGCCAATTTGCATTTTTTAGATCCCGCTGCGATTGGAATTTCCGAGATGGAGGTATGACATTTACATCAGTTAACAAAATGAGAAAATGATCACTACCATACATTTCTTTAGAGGCCGTCCATTCAAATCTATCTTGAATATCAGGGGTAATTAACGTTAAGTCGATGGCACTGAGAGTGCCGTTTGCAATATTAATGTGTGTTGGTGAGGTATCATTAAGAATGTTGAGCTCTTCATTGTGTAACAGTTGTTCTATTATTTTACCTCTGGTGTTTGCATATTGACTACCCCATAATGTGTTATAACTATTGAAGTCAATAGAATAAATGGTTTAGGATGCTGGCGTGTTAAATGCTGTAATTTATGTGCATCTATCGTGATTTTATTTGGAAGATATACATTGCAAATTGAGATAGGTGTTGGTAGGTACGCTGTGATAGCAACTGCTTCAAGATCAGTTACAATCGATATATCTCGATATTTAACATATTCTTTAATGCAAATAACTACGCCCCCACTAGCATGTAGGTAGCTGCCTCGATTTTTGTAGTTTTAATGTTGCGACATATTTCTCTTTGAAATTTGTTTCTGGAGACAGATAATATCAGAATTGTGTTTACTTAATAAAATTTTAAGAAATTCAAAGTTTGCATGGAAGCCATTAATGTTCCATTGAAGTAAATAAGCCATGATTGTCTTAAATTTGAGCTTACAGCAAAACTTGCCTGTTATTAACTAATTGATTGATTGCTCATGATTTGTTTAGATGGCGGTTTTCTTATGTTGATTCATGTAGGCCAGTAACTTTTTTTCAAGTTTGCTACTTCTAACCTTTATAGCTCGGTGTTTATAGTGTGGGTAAAGCTTTCGCAAAGTGCTCACTAGAGACTCGAAATCTGTTATAGTCTATAACAATCGGAATTACATCTTTTACACCAATTGTGTTTTCCATTAAGCTTTGGAGCTGATTAAAGCTTAATGAGCAGGCGTGAGAATCTGATTCGATTATATCTCGAATGGTTGGAGCATCTCTGCAGTTGACTGTACAACCTCACATTTTTTATCTTTTTTTGCCTGGTGTTATGTTTGCGTGGAGACTATTTCCGAATCAGTTATTTCTTCTTCGGACGTAGTCACGTGACACTTTTTCCCGGGGTCAGTATCCGTGTCGATTATGCTGTTTGATATTGGTCGTTTAGGCCTTGCGCCTCTTGTTCCATAGGGATGGGGTTTTGAGGCTTCTTGGATTCACCCTGGGGTAGCAGTGCATTTTCGAGAGCACAGGGGATGGAACTGGATGTCTCTGGAATTTTTTTTAGCTCCAGAGGTAGATGGAGCAGATTTATTAAGCACCAGGGTATTTCTATTGGCGTTGGGTAGTTCCGGAAATTTCTCGGGGGTCATTTCTTGTGTACCCTCAGAATCGCGACAGTGTTTGGCAAGGTGCCCTTCCTGCTTACAAACAAAACAGGTTGGTGTATCAGCTGATATATAAATCCAATAAGCAGTTCCTTCGTATTGGATTTTGATGTTGGGTGGCAACTTTTCAACATCAGTGGGTGGAATGTAAAACTGGCGTCTGAAACTAAGTATGTGGGAAAATCCCGGGTCAAAGATTCCAGCCCTTATGTAGGTTATATTAGACATGAGTTTGACTCCATATGACACTAAATGAGCTCCTATGACTGAGTTTGGTATTATAGGGCAGACATTACTGAGTACTATTGTTCGGTGTTATTAGAGGGCGAAGTTGGAGAGAAACGTTGTTGATACTTATATTAGGATGATTGGATACAAGAGCTTCTGCTACTTTGGAAGTTATTAAGTAAATACATATTCTGGAGTTGGAGATTCTTGAGATAAACCTAATATTGCTTGGTTCTGTAAGTTTACTTACTGCGAGAATGTATTCTGGGATGGTAAGTCCGTCATGGGAGTCGATAATGATGGCTTCTTCTTTCTTGGGTGTTGACTGTGCGACTGATGCATAGCTGTTGTTTCTTGTGGTGTTCATGTTCTGTGAGGTAGTGTTAACGTTCTTCGAAGGTAAACTGCTGTACTCAGCAGTTTCCATCAATTGTAATTGTTATTATGTAAGTTCGATAGTATGGCCGCTTTTAGGTTAACTTTTGCAACCTAGATATACAAGGTTTCTTATGGAATCTCTTAGTTATGCTCGTGTTACAATAAGTAGACGAGTAGATAATTACACGAGACACTTCTCACCTGTATTTGTTAAAGTAGAACACTTCAGAGAGTTTAATATAACTTTAAATAAATAGGAGCGATGAGAATTAAAACAAAATGGTTTACCGGCATGGCCGATTTGTGTTGGACTTGAACGGTTTTATTTTTATGACTTAAAACCACATAAAGTAGGAAGAAGACATTATGTGCCGAAAACAAAGTTAATCGTTGTGTCTGTGAACAGCATAGCCCAAAAGCGTAAAGTTTGATAAATTCAAAACTTGGTATTTGTGTTTAGTACCTTCCAAAGATAGTACAAGAAGTCCTTAAAAATTCCTCCACCTCAACTAACGCGTACATGGAACATTTTTCAAAATCGTTTGAGATTTTTTTTTTTGAGAGAAAAAAATTGATATGTTCCATTCACTTAACTTTCTCTAGTTGTTCCGTATACAAACTATTCTTACAAAATACTACTCTTTTATCTACATCGTGTTAATGGAGATACCCATTAGCTGAATTCGTCTTAATACTTGCTTCCTTTTAAGTAGAAGGGGAAAAAGGGAAGCCAATAGGACAAACCGATAGACAACTCTTTTATAAGTTGGCAGCTATGTGAAACAATTGAGGTCCGGTTCGATTTGAATGCTTCCGTTTGAGAAAAGTTAGTTTGAAACCAATAACAATAAATATCTCGAAAACTACAAGAAAAACGTATATGACAAATTATGTGTTTTAACGAGATCTACATTGTTTCTGAAATAAGTTGTTATTTACAGTTTAAAGGTTATACAAAATTCTGCAAAGCTCAACCAGAATAAAGAGCACGTCAGAAGATATTCCTATAGCATTCAAAATATACATTTTGTCTATATTATACATATAATATAATGGGAAAATGTTCCATGTAAAGGGTAGTTGGTGGTGGGGGATTTTCATGAAAAGTGCATTCTTGGAAGATGCTGAACTTAAATACTAAGATTGGTATTTAACCGACCTTTCGTTTGAACCATGCCGTTCACAGACACACATTCACACAGACACACCCACACACGAACCTTTTTCTAAAAAAAATTCGGGCTCAGGAGCCTCAAAACATAAATTTCCGGTGAAATATCGGTATCTAATTTTCTAGTGGAGTACACTTTCTCTGCCCACTATGTACATCGTACATACAGGCTAGAGAGAGTAGATGTATATTCTTTTGGTTATTATCGCCTCCTGCCTTAGCGTATTTATCAGTACACTAAGAAAGAATGAAAATATACTAAGTTGCAAGTAATCTGCCGAAATTTCTTCTGCTAGCCATAAAAAGCTGTGTGTTTCACCTATATGACTTTTTCTACTCTGTATCGTTTATTAATGGGTTTATCTCGCTTTTCAGTTGTTTCTGCGATTGAAAGAATAGTATGACATTTTAAGGCCAGCCTATACCATTCAGTTATTGAACATTTGGCTATCGCTGTGAGCTATGAGAATGTAATCCATCAGATTATTAGAAAGAGGCACGAGTGTATATGTGTGTGTGTGTGTCTATACTATAACGAGAACGAAAAGTCAATTAAGTAATTAAGAACCAATTTGGCACTTTCCAAGGATGCTAAACAAAGATTATAAAGAAAGTCTCCTACCCCAAACTATCCTTTATATGGAAACATTTTTTGAACATTTTGGTTTCTCGAAAATGGTACCAAAGGTATTTATTACAATACACATGCTTCAGATATTTTGATGATAAATTAAATGTAAATCTAGACTTTTCTGGAAATAGATTTCATTTCCACTTCATTCTGAATGACTTTTTCAATTCTGATAACAAATAAAATTAATGGGATTGAGAAAAATGAAAATAATATTGATTAATTTAAAGCTTTTATTTGAGGATAAATAAGTGATGATTGATTAATAATTTTAGTATAATACCAACATTGTATTTTAACTGTTTTATCATCGAGAAAATCTAAAAAATGTAGATATTGCACAATTTATGTTAATTATTACTTTTTCTATACATACTATGTACATAGTGTATAGAGAAGATATTGTAATGCACCCAAAAATTCGATACCGAGATTTCACCGGAAATACATGTTTTAGGACACTCTGAATACTAAAAAAAGACTTTTTAGAAAAATGTCCGTGTGTGTGTGTCTGTGTGTCTGTCTCTGTGTATGTGTGTGTGCCTGTGGTTAGCATAGCTCAAAAACGAAAAGACCGTTGAATACCAATCTTCAGTTCAGTATTTTCCAAGGCTGCGACACGAAGATTTTCAAGAAAATCCCCCCACTCCCAACTACCATTCACATGGAAAAATTTTGGAAAATTTTGATTTTCTAAAAATGGCTGTAACGATTTTGATTAAAATGTCATACATTATATGTATAGCCTCTGACTACTGATGAATTTCACGGAATTTTGTATGACTGGTAAACCGTAAGCAATGGACAAAAACTTACCAAACAAAAATTGTAGAGCACATTAATACACAAAATTTATGTTTTATACATTTTTTTCGTGGAGTTGATCGTTTTCTAAATATTCTTTGTTTTTGGTTTCCGCCTTGAAAAACTTAAACTTTTCTGATACAGGAATTTGTCAACTCGTGTCCATACAAACAAAGGAACTTCAGTCACATAGGAACCAGCTTTTGACTATCACTTTAACGTATGGTAATAAGACTATTTTTCCTAATTTTTTCTCGATGAGCATGAAGTAAATAGAAGCATTAGCTTTTTATCAATAATTTGTTGCAGGGATGTAGAGGAAGTGATGTGAATGGAACACATATTTGTTTTGATCATTTCCATATTTCTTCTTATTGGTTTGAATTTTCAAAACAGCCTGCTTTTTTAAATGATAATTTGTTATTTTTTCCTCTCTCTCATTCTCTCTCCCCCTCTCTTTCCTGATCATGCAAATAGATGAAATTCAAAGTCATATAGTGACCAGCTCTTAAAAGCTGCTAAGCTCAGTGTATCCACTGTTCTCGCTGTGTTTACAAAGAAATGGGCAATAAAACATTTCTACAAATGTTTATCTGATTAGCATGAAATAGAAGACAAATCTTTTTTTTTTTTTTTGTTTTGAAGATTTTGTTGAATGGTTAGATAAAGTTATAAATAGCGCATAAGGTATTCTAACTTCCTCTTCATGTATATCAGGATTGATTAAAGCACGTTTGTGAACAAGTAACGAAAAACTATTTATCATTTGATCTACTTTATCACTGGTAACTCCTCTTTAGCGTTTCATAAACATTTGTTGTTGCTGTTCTTATTTTATTTTCATTACACTACACATGCTTATATTTCAAAAGCCGACAGCCAGTGTCACAAAAACAAAGAAGATCGTAATTCCACGCCTGTTTGCATGTAAATCATGCCTATTATAAGCGAATCACAATTAGCAAAGCGTTGTTTGGGCGACGTGCTCATTTCAATGGCGTCCACATATATCTACTGGCAAAACACCAGAATCAATATATGAAATTTTGCGCTGTAAATTAGTTACGATAAAGGAACGTACTAATATCATTTTTAAGTTTTCACAATGACGGATTATGTGCTCATTGTACGAAACATGCGGACAGGAATCCTCTGTACCATAAAGAGAATAAAAACTCCAATTATGACCACAGAGTGAAATGTTCCACATACATGTGGATGTTTCCATTATCGTGCTGACTCAGTTTGGAAAACCGCTTAAAACACTGCAGTGAAAAAACAGAGCAAAAAGTTACCTCGATTCAAAACAGTTGTAACTCTTGAGTGGTGAAAAAGGCAAAGAAAAACAACACAGCTTATTTTGGTTATAAAAGCAATAAGCTATAGCACTGAGGATCACTCCATTAGTGTTAAAATTAATATGCTCATAATTATAAATCCTCTAAACCAGGTTATAAATTATATGGATAACTTCTGCAAGTAAGATCTAGCTGTGTTGAATTTCGTAAACAAAGGAAGGAAAATCAGGCTATGTAATGCTTTACTTTACGCAGTGTAAACCAGGGTACTTTGAAAAACCTTATGGCTCCATTCACATGACTTTCTATACCTCTCTGAAACAAAAAAGCTTATTCTTCTATCCACTTCATTCTAATCGACATAAGCATTAGCAGAAACGGTTTTATTACTTAGTATCCTTTAACATGTGATTGCTATGGTATAGAAATCCGATTGTTTGCGTAGTCAGGTGTTGATAAAATGATTAAGTATTTTAAAATTGAAATCAATAACAAGGTATATATTAAAAACGGCCAACTGCGGGAAAAAAGTGCATATAACATAAATTGTGTGTTTTAACGAGTTCTACATTTTTGTGCAATAAGCTTTTGTCTGTTTCTTACGGTTTACCAGTTATACAAAATTCCACAAAATTCATTCAGAATAAATATGTCTTCAGAGGTTATTCTCAGAAAATTTAAGATATACATATACGATACGATGTTTTAATCAAAATCGTTAGAGCCATTTTTGAGAAAAATATTTTCGATAATTTTTCCATGTAAAGGGTAGTTTGGGGTGGGGGGAATGTCTTGAAAATCTTTGTGTCGCTTCCTTGGAAGATAATAACTCCATGGCACGACAGCTCAAGGGGAACCTTGGCCTACCACCCGGCCGCTGCGTCCCCCATCTCGGTCCACTACAGACGTCATGGATGGGGTGCAGTATTGGAGGGTGAGACGTGGTCAGCACCTCGAGTCCCTCCCGGCCGGTTAATGCGGTCCTCATGACCTGGAGCCGCTACTTCTCCATCAAGTAGCTCCTCAATTGGCCCCCCAGGGACCTTACGAGGCTGAGTGCACCCCGGACCAGGTCTCCCAGCGGGGGAAAAATCCCCACGCCGGTACTAGGGATCGAACCCAGGTCTCCCGCTTGGTAAGCAGCTGCGCTACCACCGCACTAAGGAGACGACCTTCCTTGGAATATACTGAACTTAAATACCAGGTTTGGTATTTAACGGTCTTTTCGGCTTCGAGCTATGCTATCCACAGACACACACACACTCACACACACACACAGACTGAGATATGCATACATACACACATACCTTTTTCAGAAAATGCTTTTTTTTGGATTCAGGGGATCCTAAAACATATATTTTCGGTGAAATTTCAGTATCGAAATTTTGGGTGGAATACAATACTTCCTCTATACACTGTGTATATAGTACGTTTAGAGAAAGTAAAAATGCATTACTATGTGCGACGGAAAAAGAAATTCAGATCTAAAATATTTCTAAATATCAATATTAATTAGGAGATCAATTAATATTGTAGCAAGATTTAATGTTATAAAAGTTTGACTTTAATAATAGCTGGTTGCTATTTATCACAAATATGTCATTTTGAACATCCCAGATATTTAAGTTTTAAAATAGCAGAACTGGAGATAATCAACACTTGAGAATGTGCACTTGTAATTAGTGTTGCAAAGTTAATATGTTTCCTAAATGGATCTAGTTTCTTACAAGTATAAATACAAAGAATTAGGTAAATAAAACTACTATTTAATTCCCTCCTGTTTTCAGAATATAGCCCCAAATTCTACTTCAGGGTCAGCTAACTGAAAGCTATGTGATGTCATGCTCTTTGGCAAAGTCAGAGAGAGAGAGAGAGAGAGAGAGAGAAAGAGAGAGATAGTGAGAAACACACTAAAGTGTAGAAAGCAAGGGGAAAGACAAAGAGAGGGCTGCAAAACACCGGAAGCAGTCATTTACCTCTGCACACATAACCTATAATTATCCGGGAGAGCGTTAGGTCACGCGCAATTAAGTTGGCCGATCCAGATCTTTATTGAAAAACACGTGTAGGGTAACTGTAAATAGTAATGTCTTAAGATATTGTCCAAAACAGTCACACTATTAATTACTTTGCAAGCTGTTTTTGCCAAATATGTTAGAAATAACCTTATCAACTATTAATATGTAAACCGATGTACACGCAAATATTGCTAGGATGTGACGTGGCTATATAATACTATGTGCGCACGTTTTCTTGTGTGCTCGGTTTTCTAGTCTACATTCGGTAGGTTTCTCGCAGTTTCAGAAGAGCAAGGCGACCATATGAAGTGCGCTACACATCCTGATATCTGGTGGCTTCATTGGTCAGGCATTGTCTAAGTAGTTAGCAGTCAAGAGTGGGGGAAAGAGGCGGAGACAGGAAGTGATAGCCATGGGTATGTAAACACAGGAAGATATAGACTGCCGGCCGACTGCAGCAATCAGATCATGCCACTGCGCATCATGTTTACACCGCTCTTGTCTCTTGCACGGATATTTTGGATGAGTTCACGCAATTCCAAGGGTAATTTTTATTTTCTCTATCACATGCATGATAGGGAGGTAAAAAGATATTACTTTCCGTCCAAAACTCATACCGATATTTCACAAGAAATGTATATTTTGAGGACCCTTGAAACAAACATATTCTTTACTTTCTCTACTAATACTATGTACCTACATAGTGGGCAGAGAGGTTATTGAAGTCCACCCAAATTTAGGTACAAACATTTCACTGGAAATACGTTTTGAGGACCCCTGAAAAAGTATTTTTAGAAAACGCGCGCATGTCTCTATGAGCAGCATGACTCAAAAAGGAAAAGTCTGTTAAGTTTAGTATCTTAAAAATCCGTATATTAAAGATATTCATATGGCAAATAAAATGTATGTCTTAAAATACACAATCTCTTATACATTTTTTTGCATACATGTTTTCGATATATTCCTTAACATAAATTTTGGAATTACAGTAGTTAGATTTTTCTCAAATGGGAAGTTGTCATTTACTTTTTACATACATAGAGAAGGGAAATTCAATTGCATCACATTGTGACCGGATTTTAAAAGATTGACTGCGTTACTTTAGTGTATACTCTTATTTCCCTTTTGTTTTTCAAGGAACTAAGTAACACAACAATTTCTGCTAATTTTTTATCTCGATTAGCACGAAGTTGAGAGAAGAATAAGCATGCTAAGAATAATTTGTTACAGAATAGATAGAGGGCGCCATTTGAATGGAACATATCAGATTTTTTAGAAAAAGGACCGTGCACACCCAACATATATCTACGAGCTCTCATACATTGTTTTTGTCACGGTGCCTTAATGTTTTGAGTTAACCCTACTATGGGTTTAATTTCTAATATTAAATAAGAACAGTTATTGGGGTATATTAATAGATGAAAAATACTTTTTAATTACTTGTGAATCTAAAAAAAAAAAAAATTCTTAAAAAAATACTAATGTGTTCCATTCATGCGAAAGGAAATAAGGGAATACATTATGCTAAAACGATAGTCAAATCTTTTAAAAGTTGGTAGCCCTGTGGTTGAAATCCGTTTCTATGATGGCCAGAAGTTTACAATTTTCCGTGTGAGAAAATTTCAAATATTTTAAATCTGAAACAAATAACAAAGAATATCTCAGAAATGGCGAATTCCACGAAAAAAAATGTATATGACATAAATTATGTGTTTTAACGAGATCTACATTTCTTGTGTAGTAAGTTGTGTATATCTTACGGTTTACCAATTACGCAAAATTCAGCAAGATTCATTCAGAATAAATAGGTCTTTAGAGGCTATTCCAGAAAATTCAAGTTATGAATTTTATTTTCCATGTAAATATATTTAATATACGGTATTTTAATTAAAGTCATTAGATTCATTTTTGAGAAATTCAAAATTTTCGAAATGTTTCCATGTAAAGGGTAGTTTGGGGTGGGAGGATTTTTCTCAAAATCTTCGTGTCGCATTCCTGAAAGATACTAAAATTAAATACCAAAGTTGGTATTTCACAGTTTTCCTTTTTAAGTTATCGTGTTCACAGACATACGGACACAATCACACGAGCCTTTTTCTAAAAATGCTCTTTTTTTGGATACGGGGATCCTAAAACATGTATTTTTGAAATCTTGGTATCAAACTTTTGGGTGGAATGTAATACATTCTCTACGTACATAGTACGTGTAGAGAAAGTAATAAAGGCTGTGTAAATGAAAAGGAGAGCATGCTAACTTTCTCCGTGTGTTTACACTGTTCTTGACATCAGATACAAGCCTAGGAATTGCATCTCAATGAGGGCAATTCCCTCACCGTTTACGCTGATATGCAAGAGGAGAATGCAGGTTGCTCTCGCTTGCAACGCTATGCTTGGATTTTCCAGTGAAGTTATGCAATTTTGTAACGCACAAAGGGTTACCTGCACGTGCGAATTACGGCACTGTTGGTCACCTGGTATAGGGCAACTTCAGTTAGGGTCTTTGTATGTACAAAAGTGTATAATAATTGTGAATATGTTTTTGGCAATGTTTTGAAATAAAAATCTATGTATCACGCCTTGCCTAAGGGACACTTGCTCGACCTAAGAACCCAGCTACCGGAACAAATATATAAATAATACATTTTAAATAATGATGGTGACATAAAAATAAATACAGATAACTAGGAGCCGGAGCGACCTCAGCAAAAATCAATGCACATCTTGAAAATGAAATTCAATTCATCGCACTGGACTTGTGTGCGCGAAATGAGATTCCTATGGGAATGGTTGAAGCTATGATTATAAATTACTATTAACATGCTGATGAATTTGTTCGCCACTCTTTTCCTTTTTCTGTGTCATACTGCATTCTAATTATTTCAATACAACGTCAGCATTTGTTATGATCGTGCTTTAGCAAACAAGTCTCTCGTGGCTTTTATGAGTAGATGCATCTTAGCGGAAAGAGAATTGTAATGAAAGAGACTGTGTCTGGTTATTATAGCTGATAATGGCTGAGTTTGCATCAACTGAGTTCGGCTAGCTCCCCGTTGAAGTTATTAATACATATTGTGAACAACATGCTCCCTCAAGTTCTATCATTGCTTATAAAGGGTATATATAGAATGGTGTGTTACCTGAATAAAAAAAGAAATAAACAAATAAGAGAACAAAATAGAGAAACATTTTAAAAACGCACATCAGCATGGGCCTGAAAATCGATTATAAGGATTATTCAAGAATTTCCCCCCTGCATTCTCTTTTCACATGCAAAATCCTGTGCGAGATCTCAAAAATCCATAACGCTTGCACGAGACAGTTCATTTGTAACGGGGATTTTGTATACTGAGGAACGGAGGAATACGAAGTTAAAAGCTTGAGAGTCAATATGTTTGTTTGTAAAAAAACCATCAATCCATAATACTGCACTGCTTAGTCAACAAGGCTATTGGAAAGTAATAGTAAGTATTCTGCTTTTCGGCAGGTCCTCAAACTTGGTACGCGAAGTTTGTTCTCCATAGCTTTCATTCCTCTACTTTCTCCTTCCGCTTTTCCCTTAAACTATTAGTTGAATTTTTCTTCAGAGTTAATTGTTCCTTCTATGACGCCATGCAATAGGGAGTTTCTTCTTGGAATGTGCCCAATCCGGTTTACTTTCCTCCTACGCTCTCCTCGGAACCTCTTCATTTGTCACCATGCCCGTCCACTTAATTCACTGGTTTGAAAAGATAAGGACAAGATGGATAAATTAACATAACACACGAACTACTTGGTGGAAATGAATGAAAGTGCGGAAGCATGTTGCCAGAGGTTCCTTAAAGTACAAGAAGCTGGAAATCACGTGGCGTGAGGTAGCGAAACTATAGCGCCAAATGGGTCTCATCCCACAACACGGGGCATTGAAGAAACATGACAAGACAGTGAGTGGCAATCAGCGAGCTTTTACGGAGCACTTCAGTGACGTTCTTCTTTATAACATGGCCCTAGACTACATTTGGATGACTTCACACTGGTATGACTCATTGGGAAACTGGAAGGACAAAGTGTGATGATTATTGCCCAAAAGTTTGGTGTTGTCCCAAAGAGAAGAGGTGGTCGACTACGGTCAACTACAGCAGTAGGTGACCACTACATTGTGCAACAGGCAGGAAGAGATCTAAGTCAAACAGCGAGTGCAATTGCAACCATATTTAACGGTTTACAGACACGCAATCTCTCGCCACACAGTTAAACAGCGAATCCTAGAGGTGGTCTATTTGCCCGTCAGCCAATACGTTGTGTTCCATTGACATCCGCACTACGGCGGCATCTTTTGTGATTGTCCCAAAAGCATCAAAATTTGGTCCAACAAAGAATAGGGACGCGTGCTCTTCTCGGATGAGAGCAGATCAGTTTGAGTAATGAATCTCGACGTACCCTCCTCATCTAATGAGAGGTGGGAACACGAAATGCATACAGGAACATTCTTGAACATGATAGTTGGTGGTCCAGGTGTTATAATTTGGGGAGGCATAATTTGCACGAGCGTACAGATAAACAAATCTTTGGACACGGTATGCTCACTTGCAAACACTATTACTGTACTCCTTCCAATGCTGGCCTTTTCACGGGTGCAGTAGGCCTTAACTTCATTTTTATAGGTGACAATGCGCTTCGAACAACGCAGGTGAGAATTTCTTTGAACGAGAGGACATTCGCGAATGAACTGGCCTGCCCATTCCACCAATTTAGATCCCATTGAACACGTTTAGGATGTTTTGGGGAGACGCATTGCAGCACGTGCACATGCACCAACGGCCATCCAACAGTTGTTAATAGCGCTTGTAGAGGAATGGAACGCGTGATAGATTTAATTGGTCACAATAGAATACAATGCATTTCAAATAAGATTGAAATAAGTTGTCTTATTGACATGTTTCTTCTAGTTTCTCGCTGAGCTACTTCCCTAGTGACCATCTAAGGCTAGTCGTGCGTAATATACCTACCTTATTCAAAAGTGCCAGATTTAATTATATTTTACCAGAAATATGTAACTGTTCTTGTTGAAAAGCGGGTTTGCACATAACAAATAATCCGATGATTCAAATTCACATACATTTCTGTATCTTCTATGTTTTATTTATAGCTTTTTTATAATTATAAGACTTTATGTGAAGGATAGTTCTATCGATTTTACTAAATGTTCCAAATTAAATTTTCTTTACCCCCTTAAGTCCCAATCAGTGTTTTTTTTCTGCAATTACAGATGAAATCCCCTTAAATTCCCTTTGTTTTATACTTATGATGCCATATGTGGAGAAGGTTAGTTATATTCATGTCATTAAATGTTGCCAATTACACTTTCTTAAATTAAAGTGAAAAAGAGGTGTGTTTTTGTCCATTACATGACCTTGTGGGGCGAATGTTAAAATTATTCAATTAAATGTTAGTAACTATATTTTATTTTCTAGAATAATGCAATAAACTTTAACTTTTCAACTGCTATGACAGTGATGCACACTATTATTATATAGAAGTGGGACAGCAGTTCATTGACTCAACGTTCAGCAAACGCGCAGAAAGTGAAGTGCGCTTGTCATGAAGTTTCTGCTCTACTACGAGCTCGTGGCCCCTGATACAGTGGAATAGAGGAAGCTAAATAAATAGTCAGGTGTTTAAATCTTAGTCGGATGTCCTTTACATTCTTTACAATTTCCATGATGTTACAAAAACAACTGAATATCTACAGTGCTTTAAGAAAATGACATAGTATTGAACAAATCAAACTAATATTAACGGATATTTCTAACATACTCATGAACAGAAAATGTATTCGAATTAAACTGTGCATTTTAATGAGGTTTACATTTTTTGTATAGTATGTTTTGTCTATTTTTTGTAATTTATCTGTTGTAAAAAGGTTCCTTTTTTATTCATTCTTAATAAAAGGAACTGAAAGGATATTTCTAAAAAACGCATGATATACCAATATCTTATTTGTAATGTAAATATATTTTTATTGTAAGTGTATGATATTTCAAATCGCTAGAGGTATATTTTGCGAAAATGAATATATCGAAACATTTTTCATGTAAAGGATAGTTTAGGAAGGGATACTTTTTTTGAAAAGTCGCATGTATGTTTGATTTTTATCGGAATATCGTTTTTGAGTTAAGCTTCTCTCTCTCTCTCTCTCTCTCTCACCCAAACATACCTATTTCTTAAAATACTATCTTTTATTCATGGGTGCTCAAAACCTAATTATTTTCAGATAATTTAAAATAATCACAAATTAATAATATAATAATTAATAATCTCAATAACAATATAATAATAGACGTGAAAACGATGTTGGTACCAGGGAAATTACAGTAATATTTAGAAGTCAAATGTATGAGGGTATTTTTTTTGTATTTAAACAAAATAGTCGAAGGCAAGGAAATGTTTCTAAGTGCAGGCAGGTAGTAACATATGACAGAGATTGATCAAATTGTCCAGTCGCAGTTTGAAAGACAATGCAATTCCAACAAACTAGTGAATAGGTTAACGGTATTGGCCACCGTGGGATCGTCAAGCCGAGTGTGTTGGGGTTTACTCACCAGAGAACAAACACGGTTGTAAATTGTAGTTTGTCAGAAATATGTTGCATTGAAAGGGGTGGAAGTATTTTAAAGAGACGTAGAAACGAAGACAAGCTCAGTCAGTTCTGGGCAGTCTTTTAAGTTTTTTTTTTTTTGTATGCCGTGCATTTCCTAATTCCTTCATATTTCTTTCACAGTTACATCGTAATAAGATTCACGGTCTCAGGTCGTTATTTGAGAACAATAATTGTGCTGCAAGAGTAACAAATAGCGAGCTGATTTCTTGACAAATTATAAAGAAACAATAAACATCAACATTTACTATTTTATCTGGTGTATTATTCATATAAAGGCTTATTTGTGGCACCACCCTCTGAAAACCTGAGTATCATGCTCACAAACCTTAAATCAACCCTGGCCAGTAAGAGGTCCCAACCTAAGGAGCTAGCATCGAACTGGAGGTCGCCCACAATTTCCAGTTGAAATATTGGCATCGAATGTTCGAGCGGTATACAATACTTATGTAAATACGTGGTAGAAAAAGCAAATATTCCCCACATAAGGCGTAATACGCTGGTACTCCTAACATTTAGCAATGCAGATTTTAATATAGTTCAGCTTTTCTCGCGCTTATTAAGGCTACTTCCAGATGTTTGCTGATTTTATCTGCCTTTGATATTTAATGTATAATATGGTATATTAGCTATGTGAGGGTGTGTGCGTGCGCGTAACTGGTTAAAGCTTGTATTTTCTCGACCGGTTACTGCAAGTTGTAGCTGTGTAACATCTTCTGCCTTCCTTGGACAGGTCATAAACTTGCTCGTTGCAGACACCCGTTTTCCCCGGACAGACTCGTCCGTCAAGACACCCGCAGCGCCTGGGGAACTTCGGCAGTCTTTCTCGCTTGAATTTCCTCTAAAACAAAAGTTACTGAGTGCGTAGGCGGAGAAGGGGTGAAAGTGGGGAGGGAAATAACCCCACTACAAGATGTTTCTCTTGTAGTCGTAGTTTGGAAGTCGCAGTATTGTTTGAAACACAGTTAGAATATAGCAAGAGGCTAACGTTTTGTACACGCTAACTCTGACAAATTAGTCCAAAACTCTAGGACGGTTCTGTGATCTTTCAGCTGCAACTCCTGAGGTATCAAAGTGTTTAAAACAAGATTAAACAAAACGTAAGTGACTTAGAAA
This sequence comes from Hymenopus coronatus, assembly GCA_030762935.1. Lineage (NCBI taxonomy): Eukaryota > Metazoa > Arthropoda > Insecta > Mantodea > Hymenopodidae > Hymenopus > Hymenopus coronatus. The sequence continues at coordinate 100,734,444 of CM060888.1, read as the reverse complement.
CCAAAATTATCCTTTCCACATTAGCAAGACTAGTGCGAAGCATTATCTAATAAATTATATTTTATAATTAACAGCTTTTGAAACACGTCCGGCATTTTGAACAAGATAAAAATTGTTTCAGAATTTGAGGCTACGCGTACATTCACAGGATTATCTTATTCGCTGTTTAGTGGAGACAGTATAAGACTTCTAGATTACAACTCAACCGAGTTTATGAACATAACGCAACAATTTTCCGATGGGATATACCGCCAATTTACCTCCTAGCTGCAAGTGGTAACTGGCACGGAATAAAGTTTGCATTCAAGTAAATTAACATATTCCATATCTTGGTTATGTATTAGCCAGGTATATAAATCTTCAAACTTTTAAGTACATATCAAAAGCTTTATTTGAGAAGCACTTTTTAATGTTATTAATAGTTTAATTACATCCGCACTGTGGGAACTTGGATAATAGGCTCTTCTATTTCCTACTATTGCTGTGAAAATAATTGCAATGAGTAATTATATTGTTAATGCTAAAGTAGCCAACTTAATGTTATGGAAGCACGTACCTTCTTATATATTTTAATGCATTCGAGAGGATGTGGGGAAACACTTGAAGAAAATTATTAACAATATAAAGGCTTTTATCATGCCAGTAGTGATACAATGAAGTCACAAATAAAATAAACATAAATATAAGAAATGTCAATTATTTAAATCAAAAGGAACACAACAATATTTAAAACTTTCTTAAATAAAGGCGTTCTGTGGTAGTATGTATGGTGAATGATAGTAACGTTCATTGGGGATTAACATATGCATATAAATTCTCGCGTTCATCCGCAATAGGCATTTAAAACATACGCATAAACTTTGATATGTGCAATAACTACTTCGCAGAAAAAGTAAAAAGAAATAAATTTAGAACAAAATTTACCGTTAGTTATATTCATTATTGTTCTTAAAATAGGACACAACTATTTATATAATAATATTAAAGCCCTAATGGCACAATAACATTTTTAAGCGAAATAGGTTTAAGGTTTTACTCTGCAGCAGAAAGTACGTGGAAGGGGAAATTTCCAAGAAATCAGGGGTTGGGGAAGGTTATTATCCTTTTCGCTTGAAGACTCCTTTATAATGAACGTGTACTAATAACGCACAAGGAAATTTCCAGATTCTGCCCCCAACTATAGAATACAGGGGATATTTGCATTGTTTTACCGCACGTGACTGACTTTAGCCCCGAAAGTTTAGAAGCCAGAGGATATTTCCACTGTTTTACAACATGTAACTGATAAGCCAATCATTGTGGAAATGTAGGACGTGATAAGCGTCTTCAACCTAAGCTTACCCAGAAAATGTAACCAATCATAATAAAGTGCAGGTTATCGTTGTGTTGTTCGGAGGACACTGTAAAAAGTATTGTATTTAGGTCTCAGGACTGTAGCGTAGTGTCAGATTTAGTTTGTAAGACTACTGCAGCCACGCACATTTTCGAACAATGAAGAAGCTTATAAGTCCGTAAAGAATACTATAACTAGCATTCCAACTGTCGCGAGTAAAAGTGTGTGGAGTACAAAAGAGTAGAAGTGCGGAAAACTATTTTTATTGCATAAATTGACTCAAGATTCACAAAACTACAACTTTAGGATCATTTCACTGTACATTTTGAGCTTATCAATAACAAAGCATTCACAAGTGTTAATACCTCACATAATAGAATTCCGAAATATTGTAATTTCTTCCTAAATATTCACTCATTCTACGTCAGATATCTCAAAATTAAATTCACTGACGAAACAAGAATTCATACAGTTATCACATCCACAAGAATAAGGTAGTTTCCAGAATTAAGATCAGAAAGTACCAGGTCGAATAATATTTCTAATTGTTTCAATACATACTATAAAAGGTATTAAGGTTTTAGGTTTTATTGCCTTACCCTCTTTTCGAATTCTTTATTTAATTGATGAAAGTATTAAACCCACATTAACACTTAAAACCATTGGTCGTCCAATGGTCGTCCACCACTTCGACGAGCTGTAAACAACATACCGACAAGACCGCTGTAATGTATATGTGACATGCAGTTTGCCCTCCGCTACGTTTTTAAAGAGACGGAGATTACGTTTTTAATTAAAATTCACTTAATTATCTCTTGCTATCCTGTCGCCCGATGCCACAAATGAAATGCTCTGCAATATACTGGGCAGCACAGTAACGATGGCCCTTTGATGGGACGTGTTGTTCAAACGTCTAACAGATCTGAAATTGGCTTAGTTTCGGATATCTGAGCAACTGTTTGTTGAGTCAACTGAAAATCACCCTAGCAACCCTCGACTGTCATTTGCGCAAGAAAGGAGAATGCTAAACGGAGCAGTGTTCGGAAGTTGAAGTGTTCTCAATAGTGTGTTCCTTCTTCACAGAAAGGCATTGTTAAGGTTTTGACATGAAGAGCCGCTCGGAAACAGACATGTTTTGGGCACGAATAATGATGTACTTTCCTTGTTGCTCCATAACATTTAGAACAGTAAGTCAAGGTTCAGTAACTCTGTAAAGCCATCAGTGATCAAACAACTTTAACTCTTAGATGAGTTTTCACCCAAAAGTTTATCGCACGCCTTTTATCGGCTACAATTTCGAAGACTACATAATATACATATATTTTCTTCTGTCTTTCTGCCATTATGTAACACCAAAAAATATATTATTACTTCACCGCATGCTTCCCCTGATATTCCTCACCCAAAAGCTAATTCACCGAAGATTTTATCTACACGCCAAACTATCCTTTACATGAACAGTTAGTTTTTACATTTTCAAAAAAAAAAAAAAAATTCTCTCCACTCTAAATAATTTTGATATAATTTGGTTTACTGGGGAACTAAAACAGACACAACTTCGATTAGTGAAAAACAACAGCGCATTAAAATACACAAATCTAACCCCCACCCTCTCTCCCTTTGCATAACGTTTCCGAAACATTCCAGATTGTATGCTTTCGTTTTCCCTAGTGAGATTACAAGTGTAGAACGTGTTTTGAAAGTTCAGAATTCTTTTTTACTTTCTCTATACGTACGATGTACATAATGCATAGAGAAGGTATTGTATTGCACCCAAAAATTGGATACCGAGATTTCACCGGAAATAGAAGTTTTAGGGTCCTCTGTATAACAAATTTAGAAAAAGGTCCGTGTATGTATGACCGGGGGTCTGTGAGCACGATAACTCAAAAACGAAAAGTCGGTAAAACACCAATACGTTTATTACTTCCAAGGATGCGACAGTAACATTTTGAGGAAAATTCCCCACCGCCAACTCAAACTACCCCATACATGGAACAAATTTCGAAAATTTTAATTTTCTCAAAAAAGGCTCTAAGGATTTTGAATAAAATACCGTATATTAAACATTTACACGCATATCTTTAATTTTCTGGGAATAGCCTCTAAAGATCTCTTTATTCTTGATGAATTTGCTGGATTTTGCATAACTAATAAACCGTAACGGATAGACAAAACCTTCTACACAAAAAATGTAGATGACGTTGAAACACACAATTTATGCCATATCCTTTTTTTCTTAAGAGTTGACCATTTTGAGATATTCCTTGTTATTGGTTTCTGTTTTAAAGTACTTAAAACGTTTCATTCACAGGAATTTGGCAACTCCTGGCAATGCAACGACAGCCAGCTTTTAAAAGAATAGACTATCGTTTTAGCTTAGTGTATTCCCTTATTTTCTTTATGTTTACAAGGAAGCAAGTAATAAACACCATTTCTGCTAAAGTTTATCTCTAAGTAGATAGAAGAATAATATTTTTAACAATAATTTGTTACAGAGATGTAGAGAAAGTCATGTGAATGGAACACATCATTTTTTTTCTTTCTTTCTTTCTTTTTTTTCTTTCATATGAGCTCATCGCCATGACTGATACTGTAATATTTGAGCGCTGCTTGCATGTTATATATAAATAAGCCCAGATTTCTTAGTTTGAAATCAACTTAGTAATTGGTAATTAGAGGGGCAGGCAGGCAGGTGTGTGTGTGTGTGTGTGTGTGTGTGTGTGTGTGTGTGTGTGTGTGTGTGTGTGTAACAGTTTACGCTGTTTTAACCTATTAGATTTAAAACGAAAAAAATTCTTCGAAAGGCCTCACTTAAAAGACAACTCTAATGTATTACATTCACATTACTTTTTCTACCCATTAATAAGCAAACTAGATTCTCAAATAATCTATTTTTCTATCTTATCGTTAATCGAGACAAGTATCAGCCGAAATATTTTTATCACACATTTCCTTGTCGATACAACGGCATTAAGGGAATACTGTAGGCTTAAGTGATAGTCAGATCTTTAAAGGGCTCGTCGCTAGGTGATGACCATGAAATTTCATTGTCTTTGCTTGGCCGCAGAAAGAAAAATGAATTTCGAGTTCCCAGTTGAGTAAAGTATATGCACGAGAATTTTGTAAAACCAATAATAAGGAATATCTCGGAAAAGGTTAACCCAAAACAAAATGTATTTGACATAAATTGTATATTTTGATGAGATCACATCTTTGTGTGGCCAGCGGTTGTTTATCTCTTTGTGAGTTATGCAAAGATCAACGAGAATGAAGAGGATATTCCGTGAAAAATCAGGACATAAATTTTATTCTTCATGAACACATCGAATTGATAGCATAATCAAAATTGTCAAGAGCTATTTTTTAGAAAATCAAAATTTTCGAAAAATGTTCCATGTAAATGTCTAACTGGGTTGGAGGGGGATACCTTCTGGAAAACCTTCGAATCCATCCTTGGAAGATGCAAGTTTGGTGCACGAGTCTTTTCTTTTTGTTCATACACACGCACCTTTTTTTTAAATTCTTTTGCAGCCAGTGGACCTCAAATGTATATTTCTGGTGAAATTTCGACGTCGAATTTCTAGGTAGAACACAATATCTTCTCTACCTAGTATTTGCATTGTAGGTACGTGGTAGAGAAAGTAATACTAATTTTATGAAAGGTACTGACTGCATAGATTCTCTCTTGCCCTATTAGTTTTTGACCTAAACCAACTTAAACATTTACTGTTGCACCATTATTACGATGCACTCGGCCATGGCGCGGCCTCAATATGTATTTTTTATTATGTTATATTATTTGAAATAGATGCTTAGATATATAAATGCATACTTAGGTTTTTCGAGATAAATCACTCGTTACTGAGTACATATAATGTTCGAAATTATGCAAATGTGTCTAATGACATACACTAAGCCTAATTACTTTTTTCTAAAGAGAAGAGGTTTTAATAGTACGAAGTAAGGCATTTTAAAAATCTCGCGTGTAATTAAGCTTTGTAAATATAATACTTAATAAAAAATACCGACTTTTAAAAATTCCGATATGATGGATATTTATGTAAATGCAAAGTTTTCAACTTTTCATGGGGAAAAGTCCAGTTTCGAACTTCTTTCTTGCCTCTCAAGCTGGCTTCTCAAAGAGAATCAGAGAGAAGAAAGGAGCTGAAAGGTGTTCTATTTAGTGGGAATGAGGGAAGTGAGAGATGAACGGAGGGGAAGAAATAATACGAAGGATGGGAAAACGAATGAAAGAAGTAGCAGATAAAATGTACATAATAACGCGAGCAGAGCTGCGGCTTCGCTAGTATGAAATTAGGACGTGTCACTTGCATTAGCAATTAATAAACAACAATTACTAATTCATTGGAGAAAATATCTTATGTGTTACACTCACATGACTTTCTTTAGCGGCTCTACAAACAAACTTCTTACAAAATATCTTCTTTCTACACCGTGCTAATCGAGATACACATTAGCAGAATGTTCTTATTACTTAGTTTCTTATAAGAAGAAGGAAACTAAAGGAATGCGCTATGCTAAACTGATAGTCAAATGTTTTAAAAGTTATCGTTAGGCGATTGTCACTGCTAATCGCTTCCTTGCTTGTCCAGGAGTAGAACAAAAGAAAAGCGGACACTTCCTTCTGAGAAAAGTATAAGTACTTTACAACTGAAACTAATAACAAGGAATATCTCGAAAACGGCAAACTCCTCGAAAAAAAATGTATATGCCATAATTGTGTATTTTAACGAACTATCATTTTTTGTGTAGAAGTTTTCGTCTATCTCTTATGTTTTACTAGTTATGCAAAATTCATCCACAATAAACAGGTCTTTAGAAGCTATTCCCAGAAAATTCAAGATATACACTTTATTTGTGATATAAATTGCTTTATATGTGATATTTTAATCAAAATTGTTAGCCATTTTTAAGAAAAACAAAAATTTCGAAAAATTTTCCATGTAAAGGGTGTCACATCCTTGGAAGATACCAAACTTAAATACCAAGTTTGGTATTTAACTGTATTTTCGTTTTTGAGATGTATTTCCGGTGAAATCTCCGTATCGAATTTTTGGGTGCAATACAATACTTCTTTGTTCACTATGTACATTGTACATACGGGGCTAGAGAAAGTAAAAATGCAAAGTGTCTTTTGGATATAAAGAAATCTCTCAACACACTTTCTGCAGAAGAGCACGTTTTACAATTGTTGAAACGCCAAAATCCTTAGAATTTCACTTCGCATCTGTGGATCTCTTTAGTGCACATCTATCGATTTTATTAAACTTTTCTTTTCCAATACCGCACACTTGGCGCAGGCCATTAGTATAACTTTAGCCGCTCGAGGCTTCAACAGTAAAAGCTGGTTTACGGGAAATTGCTTTTAAAGTTTTACTGCACACTCAAAGTGATATAAAACAGAAGTGTCTAGAAAATTTGGGTTACTTTCAAATGCGGTCTCTACGACAGTGTCGACCAAGTTCAGGACAGAATAAAACATGCAGCATGCAGGGTGTAACTACGACTCCCGTTACAACTGTAGTATTTTCGATTTTACAGTTCTACCACCTATGGATATATACGTTTTGAAGTGCCCTGAGCTCCCACTATATGTGTTTGTGCGTGTGTCCGAACCAATTCCATTATTTTGCACTTCCTCAACTATAGTCCTAACGACTTCGATTAAAGTACAATGTGTTTAAGATTTTTGCACAGCTAATAAAAATACCTATATGTCTTAAATTTTCTCTGGATATACTGTGAGAAGTCCTCTTAATTCTGAATACGTTTTGTATGCTTTTGTGTAAATAGTGAACCTCAAGAAAGGTTGAAACATACAAGTTAAGTCGAATAAACATTTTTTCTGTAATTTAAGTGGCTTTGAAATATTTGTTCTTGCTTCTCTAAATTTTCGCAAGGGACACTATTACGCAGTATCCATACAGATTCTCATTCGATTCTTATTTTCTCTCACAAGGTTCAGTAGTGATCCCACAAAAAGATGGTATATGTTAAAAATCTTATGTGTTGCACTCATCGAAATCGGAAGTTCCATCACACTTCACGCCTTGAACCAATATTGTTGTCATACTAGATGTTGATAGGCCCCCGTAAACAGCAACCAATTTCGCTATCTTCTCACAATTTTTTTCCAAAAGTAAATAGCGAATCACTGAAGCATACTGCACATCTTTAAGCTTTAGCGATTACATGTTGAACGAATAACTGAAATACTTATTAAAGCCAAAAAAAAAAAAAAAAACCTATGAAGTATAACATTTGTTACCTTAGAAACACCATCTATCTTGAAACGGGTGCCCATTGAACCGCTCTCGTAGAGAAAGAGGGAGTTGTACAGCAATGATGGCACTTATCACATATTATGGTCAGTATTTAATTGCAAATGGTGTGAAGCACTGCTTCCATAACAAGAAATATATGGAAAAAGATTAAACTTAAAAAAATACAGCTTGTGAATTCGAGATATGGGAATGAAATTATTTGTGGTGAAGTTATTACGAAGTCAAACACCATAAAGCTAAAGAACGCTTCTAAAAATAATAATGAAATATCTTCTAATGAGCCTATAGGAAACTCACACAATAGATTAATTACGCCTTTTGGTTAGTATGCGTTACTGTATTATGTAAAACGTTACGATAAAAGGGAAAAAGAAATTTGAAGAATTAGCTAGAAGAAAATTGAAGAATGAATATAACTAGAGAAGAATGGATTCTGTGAAATGGCCAGATAAAATCAGTAATCAGGCTGTTTTAGGCAGAGTGGGCGTAATGGATTGGATGTGGTAAAGAAGTGTAGATGAAATAAACTACAGATCCTTCTAATAGACACCATTGCTAAGCAGAAACGACATAAGAAAACTTGGACTTTAAATCAAAGTGATAGTTATTAGCGCAACGGGTGGGATAAAGTCAACAAAATTCACTTGTTGCTCCGGTAACGAGTGGGATAAAGTAAATAAATAAATAAATACTTCGTATCTGCCAATCCTTAAATTGCTGAAACTCTTTTTCGTATAGTTTCTTGAACTCGACGGCAATAAAGCTTCAACTGCTTCTTTTGCTTGATTTAATATATGATTTGGAACCGATATATTAACGTTCTCAAAGTCCATCGTAAACTTAATGAATTTGAAACTAGTAAAACAAAAATAGTACTCATAAAAACAAAATAAACATAACAAAAACAACATTAGTATCCATACATAACCTACCATATTTTATAACTTTAAGAACGTCGCAATGCAATGCTTTGTTCCTTGTTTAATTTATTACTATCTATTGTACAATCATTAACTGAATATTTGTCATATATTAATTTATCGTAGTTGTAGAATAAAATAGTGCATTATACAAGCGGACAAATTTCTATTATCCGCTTGTATAATAAATAACTATTAATAAAGTCTTCGGAAGGAAAGAATGGGAAAAATATTGTGGGCAGTAAAATATGTCTAATCATATTACTAGAGTAAACAGTAGATATGTGAAAGCCAAAGCGAAGTTTAGGTTTTGCAACTAAGGACCATGATGGATTGCATACTATTTTTTCAAATTAGAAGTGAGAAAGGTCACTGTGGTGGTCGTCGTTCCATCCGTTTTTGTATCTTAGAACAACTGAATATTACGTTTTTTTTTTTTTTGTTTTTTTGTTTTTTTTCGTTTTTACACTCGATGCCGTTTGGACAAGGTAACAGGCTGCACTCGAAATGCCCTGCAGTCCTTGTTTTTGTTCCGTATTAAGTGAATATTTATAATTCTCTACTCCCTTGGAATGGAACCGTCGTCGGATGATTTACTGAGGGAAGATTACGTTTTGCGAGTAGTCGCAGCACAGTCTTCTGTCTTGTTCTCAAGTTCTCCTTTCTTTCATGCAGAACAATTGTAAGCCCTTACTAGTGCAGTTAGAGCACGTCCTCTGCAAACAATAGGCTCTGACTGTTTGACTGTTGCATTATCCAAGTGCACCGCTCTCAGACTACACAACGGAAAACTTCTGGAACAGAGAGACTCAGAACAGCCGTACTGTTTTATAAACAAGTAGGAAGTAATTTATTTTCAGAGCTCTTAAAATGGTGTCACAATGTGTAAGGCTTCGTGTTCTGATATTTTGACCCCTTTGTAGTATTCATATATCAGAAGTCGTTTGTTTACCTTCGTTAATTAAAAGCGCAGCCTCTGCAAATTCAGATTAATCTCAGTTTCAGTGGAATTTACCAAAAAATTAACTCTTGAATGGAAACAGAATCAGATTGGAAAATATGGTGTTACACTCACATTACTTTCTCTAGCTGTTGTACAAACTTCTTACAAACATTCCTCTTCTTTCAACACCATATTAATCGAGACGATCATTAGCAGAATGTTCTTATTACTTAGTTCCTTGTTAAGTAGAAAAGAACTAAGGGAATACACTAGGCTAAATCGATACTCAAATGTTTTATAAGCAATCGTTATGCTTTGGTCATTGCAAATCGTTTCTTTGCTTGGCCAGGAGTAGAAAAATTCTGATGTGTTCCATTCACATGACTTTCTCTACATCTCTACATTAAATTATTGTTAACAAGCTTATTCTTCTATTTCCTTAATGCTAATCGATAAAATGATCTTATTACTTGCTTCCTGACAAGTAGCAGGGAAATAAGGGAGTACAATAGCCTAAATTGATAGTTAAATATGTTAAAAGCTGGTTGCTATGTGATTGAAGTACCTTGTGTGTATGGACAATAGTTGACAAATTCCCGTATGAGAAAAGTATAAGTATTTTAAAGCTGAAACTCATTACAAGGAATTTCTCAAAAACGGTCATCTCCACGAAAAAAAGGATTATAGTATAAATTATTTGTTTTCACGAGATCTACATTTTTGTTATGTAAGTTTTTGCCCATTTCTTACGGTTTACCAATTATACAATATTCCGTAAAATTCATGCTGAATAAACATGTCTTCAGAGGCTATTCCCAGAAAATTGAGGATATACATTTTATTAGTCATGTAAATATCTTTTTTAACCAAATTCGCTAGTGCTATTTTTGAGAAAATCAAACTTTTCGAAAGGGTAGTTTGGGGTGGGGGATTTTCTTGAAAATCTTCGAGTTGCAAGATACCGAACTCAAAAACCAAGTTCGGTATTTAACGGTCCTTTCGTTTTTGAGCTATGCTGCCCACAGACAGACAGACACACACACATCCACAGACACACACAGACAGACAGACACACGGACATTTTTCTAAAAATGTTTTTTTTTTAATTAAGGGGGCCTCAAAACATTTCCGGTGAAATCTCGGTGTAGAAATTTTTAGTGCAATATACTTGTACATAGAGTGTGTAGAGAAAGTAAAAATTAGGATGTATTACATATAAATTCTTCTATCTACTTCATGCTAATCGAGATAAACATTAATAGAATTAGTTTTATTACATATTTCATTGCATATAAAAGGGAAATAAGGCAAGGCACCAAACTAAGGCGATAGAACATTTTAAGAAGATAGTTGCTATGTGATGAAGTTGAAATTCGATTTATTTTGCATGATTGGAGAAAAAAAGAACAAGATGACGACTTCCAATTGGTGAAAAGTGGAACTTTTAAACCTGTAACAAGAGTTTCTCAAAAATTATTCACTCCACAAAAAAGTCCATTATGGATAAAGTGTTTTGTTTAACGAGATTAACTTTTTTTATGTATAGATTTTATCTGTCTCATAAGGTTTACTAGTTATGCAAAAGTTTTACAGAGTGAATAGAAAATACAGGATGTTTGCAGAAAATTCAAAATAAACATTTTGTCATGAAAATGTATTTAAACATATGCAATTTTCATCAAAATAGAATAATCGTGGAGCAAATTAAAATTAACGAAGCATTATCAAGTTGGGTAATTTGGGGTGGGGATTTCTTGAAAGTATTCATGTTGCATCCTTGGAAGGTTCCGAAATTAAATATTAGGTTTGGTACTTAACAAACTTTTTGTTCTGGGTTATGCACAGGGACACACACACACACACACACACACACACACACACACACACAGAGTTTTACTCTCACACTGATCCCTTTTCTAAAAATCAATTTTTTTTATTTAGGGTACCTATAAATGTATTTTCGATGCAATCTTAGTATTGAATCTTTTTTCTCTATTATGAACATGACAGTGAAAGTAAAACTGCTAATTCTTGTACCCGATGTCGAGATTTGTAGAAATGCTTCTATTGCGTATTTAGATATGCTTTTAGATGCGAGTATTACGGGAACACGGTAATACACTAGGCTGAGCAATAGCCAAATCTTTTAAAAGCTGGTCGCTAGGTGATGACTTTGAATTTCCGCTCTTTTTGCTTGATCAAGAGAGAGAAAAATAAAACGAGTTTCCATTTCAGTAATTTATAGGTATTCTAAAATTGAAACCGATAACTACGAATACCTCGGAAATGCATTTGACATAAAATGCATTTGACATAAATTGCGCGTTTTAACAGATCTACATTTTTCGTGTATTAAGCTTTTCTCTATCTGTTCAATGTCTTCCAAAGATGTGACATGCAGATTTTGAAGCAAATCCTATCTTTTACATGGAAAACATTTTGATATATTTTTTATTTTCTCAAAATGGCTTTAACGACTTTAAAAATGCTATATTATTAAGATATTTACATGATAAACTATATATCTCGAATCTTCTAGAATATCGTAATATCGTCTTCTTTCGGAAGAAATTGTGTGTGTGTGTGTGTGTGCGTGCGTGTGTGTGTGAGTTTTTTGTATAACAAGTAAACTGATGGACGAAAACTTAATATACGAAAAGGTTTTATGCATACAAATTACTTCAAGTAAGGTGTTTCTGGCATTTGCCATTTCCAAAATATACATACTTTGTCTCGTTTTCAAGTGAGGACGCTATACATTTGGTTCTTTAGTATCATGAAAAGAACATTACTCCCAAGGTGTGACAACCCACTGTGGGTTTAGTCCTGCCAACCTGACTATCGACTTCACATCCGCGTTCACACAGCAGAAGTGGAAATCGCCCAGCCAATACGTGAATACTGGGAGGTGATGTGGCCAGAATCTTGCATTCCCAGCTTGAATGTCGACTTTCATGGTAGAGACTGCTACCTATTGTGGTTACTCAGTTTCCTCACAATATTGAGTGCCACCGATCCTGGACTGGACTTAAAAAATCGCACGGTAGCCAGGAACTGTGGCACCACGCCATAGACAACTGCGCCACAGAGCAGGACAAAGAACATTTAGGCGGGGTTTTATAAAATCATTTAACTAGTGAATTGATTTTAACTCTTAGTAAATGGAGTTTTATTTATGGACGCCCTTTAATTGCTTTGGTTCTCAGCGTCCCATTCCATACTGGGCGTGAAATACCCCTTAATTTTGCTCAGAGGCCTCTTTATCAGGCTTGAGGTTCTTTTACATCTTAGTAATGGATACTATCGAATTATTGACAGACGCCGAACTATCTGTATTTGTTGCTAAAGTATTAAATTGTGAAAAGCTCTTTTGGTGCTGGCTATGTTACTTGGTAGTAGACGACAGTCGTCATTTATCGCCAATCACTTTTAAAGTAGTTTCCATCGATGAACCAATGTTGCCAACGCCATTCTGTTTTGTTGATTTAACAGTTTTGGCATTTATAAACATACCCACATCAAAGGATACTACATATTAAAGTTAAAACAAGAAATATAAACATGAACTTGGTGTACTAGGGTATACAGTTTGTACTAAACATGTGCACTAATATTAGTACCTATTGCCAGATATGACGCCATTTTATGGCGGATGATTCAACAGCGTTGGAAGTACTTGCAATAAACACCAAAACTTAATCCCAGCTTAAACAGAACCTCCTCTTTACTTTCTCTACACGTACTATGTAAATAGTGTATAGAGAAGGTATTGCATTCCACCTAAAAATTCCCTACCGAGATTTCCGATATATGTTTTAGGGTCCCCTGGTTCCAAAAAAAAAAAAAAAATAATTTTTATAAAAAGGTCTGTGTGAGTTTGTGTGTCTATGAACACGATAACTCAAAAACGAAAAGTCGGTAAAATACCAAACTTTATATTTAAGTTTAGTAATGGGACACGTAGATTTTGAGAAAAATCCCCCTACCCCAAGCTACCCTTTACATGGAAAAAATTTCGAAAATTTTGATTTTTTCAAAAATGGCTCTAATGATTTTGATTAAAATACCGATAATAAAATATTTATATTACAAATAAAATGTATATCTTGAATTTTCTGAGAATAGCCTCTAAAGACCTCTTCATTCTGAAAGAATTTTGTTGAAAGTTGCGTAAATGATAACCGTGAGAGATAGAAAAACACGTATTACACAAGAAATGTAGAGCACGTTAAAACACACAATTTATATCTTATATATTTTTTTCGTGCAATTGGCAATTTTTGAGACATTCCTTGCTATTTGTTTCAGATTTAAAATATTTATTTTTGTCACACGGAACGTTGTAAATCCCTGGCCCCTGGCAAACAGCTTTTAAAGGATTTGACTATCGTTTTAGCCTAGCGCATTCCCTTATTTCCCTTCTACTTACAAAGAAGCACGTAATTTTATCTCGATTATCATAAAGTAGATAGAAGAATATGCTTTTTAACAATAATTTGTTACAACGATGTAGAGAAAGTTATGTGAATGGAGCATGTCAATTTTTTTACATAACAGAAGGTAAAGTAGTAATAATAAAGTAGTAAAGTAGTAATCATTTATGTTTCCTTGCTGATTAGTAGCCACAAAAACTTTTGTAGCTCTGCACCTGTTTGGGTGTTAAACTCCAGAAGTGCGTGAAGTTTAGAATGTTGGTTATACTTTACTCATTCAACCCAAAACATAATATACCCGCATTTAGTACCGAGTACTGTAGATACAAAACAAGACCGCCCCATATTGTGAGGGAATAAACTTTGGGTCTTTCATTTTAACCTGAAATCAATACGAGAATAACCTATATAAACTACTCTCGGAACCATTACCACACACAATTCTGCAAGAGATATATAACTTTAGAAATTCATTTAAAAATATACAGAGTACAATTTCAGAGTTCTATGTACTAGCTGATTGAGAATCTAGTCTCATTGAGAATTAGTATGCTTTCAAAAAGTAGATATTAGTGGAATTAAGTTTCTACAGGTATTAGAGAATATAATTGTAAGCAATTTTATTTTTATATTACAAAAATGTGCACTAAGGTCGTATTCATCTTATTTCGGAGCTAATATGCTTAATATAAGGAACATTTGAATCGTAATAGAAAGCAGATAGTAAGTTATATAAGTTACTATTACGTCATGCACTATCTTTTAGCGTAAACGGCTTTTAAATCTGAATAGAAAAGGCCACTTTCATTATTAATATCGATAGTTGAAAACATTCAAGTTACCCATTACTTCTGTGTATCTTGTACTTAGAAAAATGCGTAATGAAACGATTTCTTAAAGATTTGTCTGGATTAACACGAAGTAGTAGGAATAGTTTGTAAAAACTATACAAGAATAAACGATATTGTGTAGAAAATATCAAGTGAATTTTTAAAGAGCTTATGTAAAAAGGCCATATTGAATAATTTAGCTTTGTGAAGGTTCCTGAAATCAAAAAATTGCTTCACAAATGCAATAATGTCGTTAACCCCGGGATATGTATAGGCAATTCATTTTCTTTACCTATCTTCGATCAGTTACCCAAAGTTATACATTATTCACAACTTTGGTTAGTGAGTGCCACTCCAGGTGCATTTTAATAGCAGCGATGCTAAAGGCAGGCCTAGTTACATCGCTTTCGATATCCCACAGAGATTAAATATTTATATTAGAATGGGTTCTTCATAAGGATATTCTGTTCCAATGAATTATGCATTTGTTTCGCTTTTGTGTTGGTGACGATAATGTGTATAATTTCTCATGCCTTTGTAATGCCATTCGCGGAGCTCATGCAAAATATTAGCAGACCTTCAGGACTGAATATTTTGTCTGCATGTGGCTAGCCGGATGCATGAGGTTTATATATATACTCATTATGACATTGGAACTGGTAACTCTGTCATATTTATAGCATGCCAATGAGCATATTGTTTCACTATTGTATTTATTATTCTCGTATCACCATAAGTTAATATTTAAGCCTCTTTCTGGAAATAATTGCAAGGGGTGACGTAACGTCAATCCAGAAATCATAAAAACTTATATACTAGATTAATTCAAGACAATTTATTTATATGTATTGTTTATTATAATGAATCGCCATGCTGTATTATTCTGTATTTACATGTATTTAATTGAAAGTCAAACCTTTATCGTTACTTTTATCAAAACATACTACTCAAAAAGCAACAATAGGTGACATTTTTACTTTCTCTAAACGAACTATGTACATAGTGTATAGAGAAGGTATTGTATTCCACTCAAAAATTCGATACCGAGATTTCACCGGAAATACATGTTTTGGGTCCCACTGAATCCAAAAAAAGCATTTTCAGAAAAAGCTCCGTGTGTGCGCATATGTGTGTGTGTATGTGTGTGTGTGTGTGTGTCTGTGGACAGCATAGCTCAAAAACGAAAAGTCCGTTAACACCCAAATTTGGTATTTAGGTTTGGTATCTCCAAGGCTGCGACACGAAGATTTTCAAGAAAATCCCCCCATTCCCAACTACCCTTTACTTGAAACGTTTTTCGAAAATTTGAATTTTTTCAAAAATGGCTCTAACGATTTTGATTAAAATATCGTATATTAAAGATATTTACCTAATAAATAAAATGTATATCTTGAATTTTCTGGGAATAGCCTCTGAAGACTACTTTATTCTGGATGAATTTCACGGAATTTTGCATAACTGATAAACCGTAAGAGATGGGCAAAAACTTAACACACAAAAAATGTAGAGCACATTAAAACACACAATTTATGTTATATACATTTTTGTTCGTGGAGTTGATCGTTTTTGACATATTCCTTGTTTTTTGGTTTCAGCTATGGAAAGCTTACTTTTCTCATACAGGAATTTGTCAACTCCTGTCCATACAAACAAAGGAACTTCAGTTACATAGCAACCAGCTTTTGATTATTGGTTTAGCCTATGGTACTCCGTTATTTCCCTTCTGCTTACAAGGAAGCAAGTAATAAGACTATTTGTGCTAATTTTTTTCTCGATTAGCATGAAGTAAACAGAAGCATAAGCTTTTTAACAGTAATTTGTTGCAGAGAGGTGGAGAAAATCATGTGAATGGAACACATTTTTAAGTTTATTACTCTAAGAGCTCCTAATTGGCCAGAATTTACAACCTTCCAATCCTAGGAATAGTTGGTACATTTGGAGAAGACGTAATAATTAGAAATGGATAAGAGTTCCGAAAATTTTCTACATGTAATAAACTTAAAAAAAAAAAAAATCTGATGTATTCCATTCATATTTCTTTGTCTATACCTGTTACAAATTATTGTTAAAATCGAGATAAACATCAGCAGAAACTGACCTTATTGCTTGGTTCCTTGTAAGAAGAAGGGAAAAATCTAATGTGCTCCATTCACACATGTCCTTTA
Organism: Hymenopus coronatus; assembly: GCA_030762935.1. Classification (NCBI taxonomy): domain Eukaryota; kingdom Metazoa; phylum Arthropoda; class Insecta; order Mantodea; family Hymenopodidae; genus Hymenopus; species Hymenopus coronatus. The sequence continues at coordinate 100,717,512 of CM060888.1, read as the reverse complement.
GCTGTTCGAATATTAATTAGTGACAAATAACAAATTTTGGCCTATTTTTCACACAAAATTCGTATTTAAAATAATTGTTATTACGTTTCACAAGGCTCTAATTTTATTTCTAGTTATTGATCAATATTTTGAAACCCCGACGTGGTGGGAGAAAATGGAGATCAATTTCAAATTCAGCACACAAAATATGTTCAAAATCACTTATCAGATTAAAACAAAATACCCTAAGAAAGCTTACATTCACGAACCTATATACAAGAAAATTAAATTAGGTAATTAAAGAGGCGGATGGATCAATTCGGCATGTTTTGAGAGAAAAAATCAAGCGAACTTAAAACTGTGTTGCTGCTGCTGCTGCTGAGAAAATCATGTGGAATTAATATCAGATTTTTAGGAAAAGATTTGGGTGTGATTTTGTTTTTCTTCTTCTTTTTTAAAAATAATGTCGCTTAAGACTACCGTCCATGTAATAAAACCTCATATACACATGTTTAACATGAAGTAGATAGGAAAAAAAAATCTAACGGGTTCCATTCACATAACGTTCTCTACAACTCGGTAAAAAAAAAATTGTTAAAAAGTGAACTCTTCTACTTCATGCTAATTGAAATATAAACAATCAGTAGAAATGATTTTATTACTTGCTTATTTATAAGTAGAAGGGAATTAAAGGAATACACAGACTAAAGCGAGTCATATCTTTTAAAAGCCGGTTGCTATGTGGTTGAAATCCGTTACTTTGCATTGCCAGCAGTTAAAATTTTCTCGTATGGGAATTTGTTAAGTATTTTAAAACTGAAACAAATCTCAAGGAATATCTCAGAAGTAGTTAACTCCTCAAAAAATGTAAAGACATAAATTGTGTGTTTTAATGAGAGCTTCATTTTTTGTAGTAATATTTTCTCTCTCTCTCTTACAGTTTACAAGTTATGCAAATTTCAGCAAAATTCATCAAAAACAAAGAGTTTTTCAGAGGCTATTCCCAGAAATTCCAAAGTATACATTTTATTTGTTATGTAAACATCTTTAATATACGGTATTTTATTCAAAATCGTTAGAGCCATTTTTGGGAGAGTTTAAAAATTTCGAAATTTATTCCATGTAAAGGATAGTTTGAGTGGGGGGGGGTTCCGTCAAAATCTTCGTGTCTAATCCTTGGAACATATTTAAATTAAATACCATGTTTGTTTTTTATTTGAGTTATTGTGTTCACAAATACATGACACACACACGGAGCCTTTTTCTAAAAATGTTTTTTTTAATGCAGGGGCCCTAAAACATGTATTTCCGGTGAAATTTCGGTATAGCTTTTTTTGGGGTGAAATGTACTAATACCTTCGCTTCCTATTTACCATGTACTATGTAGAGAAAGTAATATGATTCTATAAGAATAATTTGTTGACTGTTATTGGAGGCTAGTGGGTGGTGCGTGCGTGCGTGCGTGCGTGCGTGCGTGTCTGGTAGGCTCGTGGTGAGCCTGGGTGTTGTTGCTGTGTACCTACCCTGGTAAGTGGGTGGTAAAGACTATTCACTTGATTTATATAAGCAGCGCGGTTCCACGATGTTGAGGTGTACCTGCATCATATTCCGAGAGTCCTCGGAATAAGGTTTTTCAGTATATAGGAGGCAGTATTGTGTTCCATTAAAAATTCGTTATCGGAATTAATCCGAAGTGTATGTTCTGAGGTCTCCCACACTCCATCAAAACCTTTTTACTTTCCCCGTCATGTATTTGTGGTACGTAGAGGAAGTGTTTGTATTTTAATGAAATGTTCGATAACGGTAATTCGCCTGCTATACGTATTTTGAAGTCCAATGAAACCCCAAAACATTTTAAAAATGTGTGTGTATGAGCAGCTTAACCCGAAAACAAAAATATCAGCATTTAAGTGCAACATCTTCCGAAGGTGCGTCCCGTTTGCGCAGTGCTAGAGTGTGTTTCTCTGGCACGAGGGACCCAGTTCGTTTCCCAGTACCGACCTGGAAATTTTCTTCCTCGTTAGGACTGGATGTGTGTCCTTCAATAATCATCATCACTATCCCACGATAGGAAAATGACAGGACCACCTCTGGATGATCATTTCCTGAACACAACGATCGGGTTGGGGTTTCTTCTATATTTCTGTTCCGGCCATTGATGGACCTTTGTGTCGAATACTAGTTCTCATATTCAAAGATGCGACATAAACTCAAAATACCGTTTACAATGAAACATTTGTTATTTTTACGGACTATAAAAAGGCAAGGAGTAGACAATGGAAGGAGGCACCTCGAACACTGCATCTATTGTGTTTAACACTCTCTCAGGAGGAAAGCGTAAGTGAGAAAGCCATAAGAAGCCATAGGCTGCAGAAGTCCTACATTTTGGGTGATTAAATGATCTATCGACATGGCAGCCCTCTAATGTCCACGGTGAATGTTCTTTCCATTGAACATGCACCCACGCCATCCTTCCTCACCGCTATACACTACGAATCTGGAAGCACGCCTTTAGATGGAAACTTGACAATAACGACAATAATTGATTATTACACGGTTAATAAAATGTATTACCTTGGGTTTTCTGTAAGTAGCCAATGAATTTTCTTTATTTATATCTTGTATACGTTTTAACATATAATTGGTAAATAATAAAAGATACTCATTCATTTAATACAGAAAAAATATTTATATGTCATTAAAGTACACAGATTAGGTAAAATAACATCTATGTAGTACATAGCATTTCCCATTTTGTGGTACATAGCTATTGGTTTAAACTTTCCAATATTGGTATGATGTACATTTTGCTGTGCTAAGTTGGCGTTCTTTTGCTTCTTGCTAGATCGTACAGAATATGGAATATCTAAATCAGCATATGACCACGTATGTTTCCAGTGAAAGCTCGATATTTCCTCTACCTACTATTTACGTGTTATAGAAAGTAAACATATTTTACTATAAACAGTAGGTATAGTGACGTCATCAAGCTAGAGAAATGATATCCACAGAAATTTGGAGTTCAAATTCAGCGTTCCTTAAGATTTGTTGACTGCATTAGTAGGGTTAACGTAAAATAGTCTTCAAAACTCTGATATGACCCATTCACATGATTTGCTCTACCTATTCTGTAACAAACTATTCTTATAATAGCTTATACTTTTACCTACTTCATGCTAATCAAGATAAACATTAGCATACATTATTACTTACTTGCTTATAAGGAGAAGGGTAATAAGGGAAAACGCAGGGCTAAAGCTATAGTCGAATCTCTTAAAAGCTGGTTACTATGTGATTGAAATTCAGTACTCTTTGCATGACCAGAGTAAAACAAAATAAATCGGAATTAAAATTCCTGTTTGAGAAAAATTTAATATTTTAAAATTGAACAAAAAACAACAACAATGTATTACTTTTAAATAGATATTTCTAAAAACAACGGTATATGATGTACTTTGGTATGTTCTAATGAGATCTGCATTCTTTGAGTAGCAATTTTTTATCAATGTAAGAGCAAGTCAAAATAAAGATGATTTCAGGGACCACCCCTTTTAGTTGTGACGTAAATAAATATACGTATATACGGTATTATAATCAAACTCATTTGAATCATTTTTGATAAAATCGAAAATTTTGAAAAATATTCCATGTAACAGGTAGTTTGGAGTGAGGAGATTTTCCGGAAAATCTTCATATCACATTTTAGGAACCCTGAATTTAAATAGCAAGTTTGGTATTAAACCAACTTTTCGTCTTTTAGTTATGCTCTACACACACACACACACACACACACACACACACACACACACACACACACACACACTTTCCTCAAAATTATTTCTTTATGGTTCGGGGTTCCTCAAAACATGTATTTCGGTGAAATATCGGTATAGAATTATTGGTGGAATACAATACCTTCTCCACCAACTATGTGCATTGTAGCTACATATGTGTTAGAGAAAGTAAAATGGGATGTGTTCCATTCAAACGGCTTTCTCTACCAATGAAATTTGAGGTCATGTCCAGGAATTATAAAAAAGGAAGAAGAAAATTGAATGACTTCACATTTGAGAAAAACAAGCTCATAGAAAATTTAAACCATTAATAAGGAATATCTCGGAAATAGTTAATTCCACAACAAAAATATATTTATCATAATATTTAATAAAATTTACGAGTTGTTTTGCCATCGCATGCAGGTTCAAACATTTTGACCTAACTACAGTCCCTGACTGTGAGGGATATCTTCAGAGATGTTGCTCCTCTCTCTAGGTAATTAAATATCGTAGATTAAATCATAAAACTATATATATATATATATATATATATATATACATACAACTATATACACATACTGCCCATGAAAGCTTACACATATATAAATTGGGTATTTTGAGAGAACTACATTTTTTGTGTAGTAAGTTTTTGTTAACCTCTTTCTGTTCACCAGTTAGGCAAAAGCAATTCATAATGAAGAGGAATTTAGATCCCAGAAAATTCAAAATAGGACATTTTTTACCCGTATCATGTAAATATCTTTTATATACGTATTTTAGCCAAAATCATTAAGAGCCATGTTTGAGAAAATAAACATTTAAAAAAAATCGCTCCTATTAAGGGAGTTTGGAGTGGGGGATTTTCTTGAAAATCTTCTTGTCACATCCTTGAAAGACACTGCACTGAAATACCAGTTTAGTATTTAACTGACATTTCGTTTTTGAATTACCAATACTGTTCATAGAACACACGCACGCACAAGAGGTTGTTCTAAAACTGCGTTTTTGTATTCAGGGGTGATCAAAATATATGTTTACAGTGAAAATTTGCTACCGAATGTCTGGGTGGAATGTAATATCTTCTCTACTTAGCATGTACATTGTACCCACATGCTTCAGCACACGCTGTGTATCCGTGTTAGTGATTTTGTTGTTGTGCACATCCCTCCACCTACACCACCACCACCTCACACGTAGAAGGTGCAATCGGCTGCGTCTTGCTCTATTTAGGCTAGACTTTTCCCTGCCAGCACATGGTGGAGCTATTGCTAGTGATTTATCCTCTGATGATATTTCCAGGGGGAATACACACAATTTTTACTTTCCCTACACGTACTATGTACATAGTGTATAGAGAAGGTGTTGTAATGCACCCAAAAATACCATACCGAGATTTCACCGGAAATACATGTTTTGGGTCCCCCTGAATCCAAAAAAAGCAATTTCAGAGAAAGGTCCGTGTGTATGTCTGTGTGTGTGTGTGTGTGTGTGTGTGTATGTGTGGACAGCATAGCTCAAAAACGAATAGACCGTTGAATACCAAACTTGGCATTTAAGTTTGGTATCTTCCAAAGATGCGATGCGAAGATTTTCAAGAAAATTCCCCCACCCCAACTAGCCTTTACATGAAACTTTTTTCGAAAATTTTGATTTTCTTAAAAACGGCTCTAACGATTTTGATTAAAATATCTGTATTAAATATATTTACCTTACAAATAAAATGCATATCTTGAATTTTCTGGGAATAGCCTCTGAAGACTTTATTCAGGATGAATTTTACGGATTTTTTCATAACTGCTAAATCGTAAGAGATGGGCAAAAACTTAACAGACAAAAGAGCACTTTAAAACACACAAATTTTGTAACACACATTTTTTCGTGGAGTAGATCTCTTTTAGACATTCCTTGGTTTAGGTTACAGCTTTGAAAAACTTATACTTTCCTCATACAGGAACTTGTCAACTCCTGTCCATACAAACAAAGGAACTTCAGTCAAATAGCAACCAACTTTTGACTATCACTTTAACCTAGGCACTCCCTTATTTCGCTTCTACTTACAAGGATGCATGTAGTAAGACTATTTCTGCTAATTTTTTCTCAGTTACCATGAAGTAAATAAAAGCATAAGCCATTTAACAATAATTTAATATATGCGTAAGCTTTCACGGCCGGTGTCCATAGTTTTAAAATTTAAAATTTTCGGGCTGTTTTGCCGTGGTCTGTAGGTTAAAACAGTTCCTCAAATCTGTTAAAGACCGACTCGACCCACTTTCAAAATCCGGTGTTTGTAAAATCCCGTGCACATGTGGCCAAGTTTACATCGGCACTACAAAGTGTAGCATCAAAACACGTATCACAGAATATAAAAGAAACTGCCGCCTCGGACAAACAGAAAAATCAGCCGTGGCACAACATGTTTTATCTTTGGACGACCATCGAATGCAATATGATAAAGTAGAGGTTATAGCTACGACAAAAATAATTACCCCCGTTTATACAGAGAGGCCATTGAGATTTATAAAAATACAAACAACTTTAACAAAGACGAAGGGCTTAAATCAAACTCCACCTGGTTCCCTATACTTTGCCAACTCCGTAACCTCCAGGCTAAATACAAACAAAACCAGAACCATTCCACTTGACCCCGCCCAACAGTGCCCGCGTATATTTACCGGCTATAACCCGCACTGTTGTAATTCTTTCCGAGTTAGCGACGTGAGCACATTGTCTCTGAAGATGTCCCTCACAAACAGGGACGAAATGTTAGGTAGAAATATTTTAACTAAACATATTTTAACCTACAGAACACGGCAAAACAGCCCGAAAATCTTAGATTTTAAAACGAACAATAATTTGTTACAGAGATGTAGATAAAGTCATGTGAATGGAACACATCAGATTTTTTTGCTTCGTAATCTTAAAAGCTGGTTGTGACTTATATGCTACATTTTATTGTAGTTTTAATGAAGATTATCTCTTAATCTACAATTGTCATCTAAATTTGACGTATTGGTGTTACACATAAATCAGTTAAAGACCAGTGTTTTTCATTAAGATATTTTGTAAATAACGTAACTTACAAACCAACTAATTCTTGCAGTTAAATAAATTGTAATTCTTGTCTAAGCATCGGATTAGAAACTGTTTTGTGGTAATTAAATATTTAAGGCGCGATTAAACGTTTCTCATTCTCCGTGTTGATTATTCTCAACAAATTATAAAAGACATTGGAACATATAACTGATTTTAGGAGGCTATTAATAAATGCCTACCTTTAGAAGAAAATCCAGTAAGACATACATTAATATAAGAAAAAGTGCTTTATATTAAATACCAGAAGATGGATAGAAATAAAATATATCATAAAATAATGGATTTTGAATAACGTTCAGAGTGTTTATATTTTGCTTTTGTAAAATATATTATTTTTAAACAGTTCCGGAATCTCCAGCGCAGTATTCTCTTTTGGTTTTCCTATTTTTCCCCTTTTCCTAACATTTCTCTTGTTTATATATTTGATTATCGTTTGCTTTTTGCTTCTAATACACACAGATACACATTTACAAATACATATACAAATACCCATGCTCGAGGTGGGACTCGAACCCACGATCCCCTGCGCCACGAAGCACCAAATCGAAATATTTAATCGAAAAGGTTCTTTCTAGTAATGATGATCAAGATTCATCAATAACCATATTTTAATCCTGCAATTATATAAACACATTCTATCCAATAGAACAATCTCTCTCGAATATTCATGATGTGGTTGATAATAGGAATGCAAAATGCGAACGATAGATGATGGAATAACACTGATGTGAGGGCAGACTCACGTTATCCTAGTTAGTCAGAAAATAAATAACGGCTATAATGTGGAAACATAATTAGTATTTTTATTTTAATCATAATGGATGCATTGCAGTGCAGAACTGTAACAAATATGTAGAGAACGTTACTGCCATTTTTATTTTCTCTACACGTACTATGTATATAGTGTATAGAGAAGATATTGCACTCCACCCAAAAATTCGATACCGAGATTTCACCGGAAATACATGTTTTGGGTCCCCCTGAATGCAAAAAAAAGCATTTTTGGAAAAATGTCCATGTGTGTGTGCGTGTGTGTGTGTCTCTGTGTGTCTGTGTGTCTTTGGACAGCATAGGTCAAAAACGAAAAGAGCGTTGAATACCAAACTTGATATTTAAGTTTGGTATGTTCTATGGATGCGACACGAAGATTTTCAAGAAAATCCCCCCACCCCAACTACCCTTTACATGGAACTTTTTTCGAACATTTTGCTTTTCTTAAAAATGGCTCTAACGATTTTGATTAAAGTATCGTATATTAAAGGTATTTACCTGACAAATAAAATGTATATCTTGAAATTTCTGGGAATGGTCTCTGTAGACTACTTTATTCTGGATGAATTTCACGGAATTTTGCATAATTGCTAAACCGTAAGAGATGGGCAAAAACTTAACGCTTAAAAATGTAGAGCACATTAAAACACACAATTTATCTTATATACATTTTTTCGTGAAGTTGATCCTTTTTGACATATTCCTTGTTTTTGGTTTTAGCTATGAAAAACTTATACTTTTCTCATACAAGAACTTGTCAACTCCTGTCCATACAGACAAAGGAACTTCAGTCACATAGCAACCAGCTTTTAATTATTAGTTTAGCCTATAGTATAGTTCCCTTCTACTTACAAGAAAGCAAGTAATAAGACTATTTGTGCTAATTTTTTTCTCGATTAGTATGAAGCAAATAGAAGCATAAGTTTTTTAACAATAATTTGTTGCAGAGAGGTAGAGAAAGTCATGTTAATGGAACATATCAGATTTTTGTTTTATACTTATGTTAGCTTGGTAATTCAGGGCTATTAATTTAACGTTCCACTAAATATTAAATTACTTTTACGAAGTATTATACCATATTATTGTCGGTTCCGTAACCGAGTGGACTCGGTTTGACTACCGGTACCCTCGTCATCACCATTCCGCGCAATGGAAATGTCAACACTAACCGCATTGTCATCGACTGTCTAAGCTTTCGAGGTTGGGTTGTGGTATCCTTCAGAATTCCGTCATAGTCATTGCCCGACTTTCGGTTGAATTTTCGTCATCGCAGAAAGTATTTTGCAACTATGTAAATCTTGAAAACGTTACTGTGGATTTAAACAAAAGTAGTCTATTAAAGTATCTGTTGTTCAACTTTACGATTTTTAGTTTCTCTACACTTACTATGTACCTACATAATGTATAGAGAAGGTATTGTAATGCACCCAAAAATTCGATACCTAGATTTCACCGGAAACAAATGTTTTGGGTCCCCCTGAACCCAAAAAGAAAAAGAGTGTATGTGTGTCTTTGGACAGCATAGCTCAAAAACGAAAATACCGTTAAATGTCAAATTTGGTATTTATGTTTGGTAACTTCCAAGACGGCGACACGAAAATCCCTTCACCCCAAACTACCCTTTACATGGATAAATTTCAAAAATTTTGATTTTTTTAAAAAACGGTTCCAACGATTTTGATTAAAGTCTATTAAATTTAATATATTTATATTACATATAAAATGCGTATCTTCAAATTTCTGGGAATAGCCTCTGAAGTCTTCTTTATTCTGGGTGATTTTTTATTGAATTTTGCATAATTGGTAAACCGTAGGAGATAGACAAAAACTTATTACAAAAGAGACGTATATCTCGATAAAACACACATTTTATTTCATAGGCATTTTTTCGTGGAGTTGGCCGTTTTCGACATATTCCTCGATATTGTTGACAGTTTTAAAATACTTAAACTATTTCAATCCCATAGTAATCACATTTTAAAACATTTGACTATCGGTTTAGCCTAGTGTATTCCCTTATTACCCTGCTACTTACAGGAAACTATATAATAAGACCGTTGCTGCTGATGTTTTAGCATGAAATAGAAGAATAAGCTTACTAACAATAATTTGTTACAGAGATGTAGAGAAAATCATGTGAATGCAACACATCATATTTTTATGAACAAAATGTAATAAACATATAGATACCAATAGAAGAAAAGCTTTGCTCGTTATATTGTTGGGGGAAAATTGTTTGAAATACCGTACGCAATTAGTTTAAAACAGAAGCGCAATTAGCTTGGAAAACGTGACCTGTTTTCCAGGCACTGTAAGTTACTTCAGCCTAATGCGAACATCTGCCAACTCTCGTGACAAACCCCTTCCCTTCTCAGTGCCAGATTAAAACATTGTACTGCAGCTTGCAGTGGCACTCACTTCAGGAAGCAGTAAACAACTGATAATAGCACATTCTTGTCTACCAAACCAAACCAAACCGAAAGCTGTCTTTTTCCATTCCAGACAACATCCACCCCTTTCCTCCTTCTTCGTCGCATTTCACATCGGAAATGACGCAGTGGAAAACACGAGGAAAAGTTTTAATGCATTATACGATGGTTTCTGCAATATGCCAGCACTTTTTTCGGTTATGAAAATATAACAATGGTCTTTCTTATTTCTAGTTGATGCGGTTGCCTAAAGATTCGATAAGTGAGAATTATCAAAACTATTTGTTTTCGAAAAAAAAAGAACTGGTTTACTTATTACTTTCTCTACATGTACTATGCACGTATTATGTAGAGAAGGTATTGTATTCCACTAAAAATTCTATACCAAGATTTCACCGGAGATAGACGTTTTAGGGTCTCCTGTATCCAAAAAGTGCATTTTCAGAAAAAAGGTCCCTGTGTGTGTGTCCCGTGTCTGTGAACATGATAACTCAAAACGAAGAGTCGGTAAAATACCAAATGCTATTTAAGTTTAGTATCTTTCAGGGAGACGACACGAAGATTTTAAGAAAAATCTCCCCACCCCAAAATACCCTTTACATAGAAAAAATTTAGAAATGTTTGATTTTCTCAAAAAATAGCTCTAGCGATTTTAATTAAAATCTCTTATATTTTGGATATTTATGTGAAAATAAAATGTATATCTTCAATTTACTGGAAATAGCCTCTGGAGACATGTTTACTTTCGATGAATTTTCTGGAATTTTGTATAATTGATAAACCGTAAGGGATAGATAAAAATTTACCACACAAAAATGTAGAGCTCGTTGAAACACAGTTTATGTTATATCCATTTTTTCGTGGAATTGACCGCTATTGAGATATTCCTTGTTATTGGTTTCAGCTTTAAAATGCTTATACTTTTCTCATACGGAAATTGGTCAACTCCTGTTGATACAAACAAAGGAACTTTAATCACATAGCAACCGACTTTTAAAAGGTTTGACTATCGCTTTAGCCTAGTGTATTCCCGTATTTCCCTTCTACTTTCAAGGAAGCAGTAATAAGACCATTTCAGCCAATTTTTTCTTGATCATCATTATGTTAATAGAATAATAAGCTTTTTAAGATTAAGTTATTCGCTAGATATTAATTATTTTAAAAATGAAACTCATAACAAGGAATATCTCGGAATTGGTCAACACCACGAACAAAAATGAATGACATAAATTGTATAGTTAACGAGATCCACATCTTTGTGAGGCAAGTTTCTGTATATCTCGTACGGTATACCACTTATGCAAAAGTCATTCACAACTTTCTTGCTTTAGTGGCTATTCACAGAAAGTCAAGATACACATTTTATTTGTCAAGTAAATAAATATCTTTAATATTATTTTAATAAGCATTGTTAGAGCCATTTTTTCCATGTAAAGGGTAGTTTGGGGTGGGGAATTGTCTTCAAAATCTTCGGTCGCTTCTTTGGAGTATACTAAACTTAAATACGAAGTTTGGTATTTTGCGACTTTTCGTTTTTGAGTTATCGTGTTCATACACGCGGATGGACACACATATACAGACACGTACACACGGTCCTTTTTCCAAAAAAAAAAAAATGATTTTCGCATATATCCGGTTAAATCTCGGAATATCATTATTGAGCAGAATGCAATACATCTCTATACAGTGTGTAGATAGTTCGTTTAAAGTACATAAATAGAAAGAAAAGCTCAACTCTTCATCATAATCTGGAACGCAAGTCATGTTCAAAAAGTAGCTGATCTTTTCTGAGGGACATTCGCTGCTTTCGCTTTTTACTTTCTCTAGATAGTATAGACATTATATAATCTGTGGAGTAAAGTTCGTTCTGATGAATTTGCATATAACAGATAAACTAAGATAAACTATTTATGGGGAACTTATAAGGCAATGCCTGGGGTCATATGTCTGTTGAAGAGCAGACGAACTCTGGATCAGAGTAACCAGTATAGATGATCAGCCCGGTGTCAGATTTAAGAGTGAAGAAGAATACGATATGAAATGACGGTGAAATGGATACAGAAAATACGATTATGAAGCAGGTGATGGAATGAATTTTGGAGGAAACAGGAGAACCTGGAGGCCACGTTGTCACCTCAGATCCCACATGTGATCCCCTGGGATCAAACTCACTTGTCTTGGCGAGAGGCAAGCGATCTAAACACGGCCACGATGCCGCCATAGATAAAAAACCTACTGAACCAAAATGTATAGCTCATTTAACTGTATAACTGAAGTTAAGCGCCTCTTTAGAAGTATTAATCGCTTTAGAAATATTCTTTGTTACAACTTCAATCTTTTCAAAGTTGCAAAGTTATTTATGAAGTATATGTTTTCGCCACGTGGGTTCATTAGTACCAACAGATGTGTGTTGTTAAGTGAAGCTATAGAACCAAATGTTTATTGCTTAATTTGAGCTTCTATATGGGATAGAGGATGAGGAGTTGTAATGATTAAAAGTTGTACGAGTATGATGGTTCAGATAACTTTTTTTCAACAAAGTTACATTACAGTTTTGTTAACACTGAAAAGTAAGATAACATGATGCGTGTGGAATGAACGGAATGGTAAGGGCGATTTCCCTATGGCCCTATTCGGGATGTCGCGGGTTCGATCCCCCACACCGACTTGGTTTTTTATCACAGTTTTTCCTTGTCGCCAGGTGAATGGTGTGGTGGTTTCTAATTCTACGGATTTTCCGGTATCTAATTCCCCATAATTTCATTTCTTGTCACCTTTCGGGGTACCTCGGTGGTTTATGATACTCGGTGAATATGCGTTATGTAGATATTTTCTTCTCCTCTGGCACAGAACCAGGGCAGTCTGGAGGAGCGCTGGGGGTCCCTGCAATGACCCCGCAATATCCACCCATGGTCCGGGTAACACCACTTCTGGGCTGGTCCCGTAGTTCAGTCAGTGGAGTTCTTGTCTGCTGTGCCGGGTTCGATTTCCGGCTGGGGTGAACATTTTTCTCCAGCTCAGATTATTCCCTATCCTCCCCAGAGTCTGGAAGTATGAATGTTTGTGAGATATAATGAACAAAATTAAAGAAAGTAGTAACCCAGCGACAACATACAGTACACGACTCAACACCATTACCAAGAGGAAATGTCGCCGATAGGATCACAGTTAAAGGCGGGGTATACTTGGGACAATAAAAAAACACTTCGGATCTTTCATCTCATCCCTTTCACTTGGAGGCTACACACGGCACAATAGACATCTAGTCGCAGTGCTTAAATCCTCCTTTGGCTCCTGCGAGAGAGAGAGAGAGAGAGAGAGAGAGAGAGAGAGAGAGAGAGAGAGAGAGAGAGAGAGAGAGAGAGATGTGCGCAGGTTACCTTTCAGCGAATATCTACCTCTATTAGACAACAAGGAGATCCGGTGTGTCCTCCGAGTGATTCTTCTTTCTCTTCTAGGACGAGGCATCTGTGTTGAAATGCCGTAAATACAGTTCTGATGAAGTCTTGTGCTGCCTCCTGAGAACGCCAATAACTAAAGGAACATGTAGATCTAAGGCAGTAGCGTTACTAACGACTTAGCATTTTCAAGATCTATTTTGGATGGTTTTATTTTCTGCTATTTTCATTTTCTGCAGGGACACATATACCACAGAAATAGGTCCAAATTGGCACATTGGATTGGTTTTTTATTTGCAGAGGAAGCCGAAACTGATCTTGTATTAAGAATTTCATATTATGAGCTTTTGCACTAAATGGTAATTTGTGCATTCTACGTCAAACATGTGCCTAGGATCAGATATGGATATCCTACTGTTTGGATCTCTGGAATGATTTCTGTTCCAAGGGAAACAGCATATTCCATAATGTGCTTTTTATATTTAAATGTTATTCTTTTTTACCTTTAGGCAAGTTCATTTTGATTTCCAAACCTATTATCAATCGGGAAACAGCTCATTAAAATTGCATAGTTCATCTACTGTTTCTATACTCGTAGCTATATATCGGTAAAATGTGGCAATAAAATACTGTTGTTGGTAAAATAGTGAGTGTGTTATAACTTAAGCTATAAAATGAGAACATCAATATTTGCTGTCGAACATCTTGATAAATATAGGTAGATAGTTTTTCTTTTTATCACCAGTAATCTCTTTATTTGTCCTCTTGATTTTGCCTCCATTGCATATACATCAATTGGTATGACAGTATTTGTAAAAATGATATCCAATATCCTAACCTTAAAATATATAGCACTAAATTCAATGCAACACTATGAAATTCGCTAGAAGTTACTGAAACGAGGGTTAGGATTATAATCACTTTAATTGAAATATCACGCATTTTCGTAATCATATTTTTCATTGCCATATAACGTGTACATACATGTTCCAACTTTTATAATCTACCTTAAAAATGCAATAAATATCCATTCATGCAACTTTTGGCTATCTTAACTGAGATGTTTAGTTTTTATCTTTCAAGAGCGTATTCCTAGAGAGAGAGAGAGAGAGAGAGAGAGAGAGAGAGAGAGAGGGAAAGAGAGAGAGAGCTTTCTATCAAATGGTGCAGTTTAAAATAAAACCAACATCAACCAATTTGGTGCTTTGAGTGAATTAGACCAAGACCCTTTGACTATACTAGAAGATTCAGCCCGCCTATGTGAAATGAATGCGGGCGAAAGTATCTCGGGAAACTACTATGTTTTCATATATGTATAGATGCATCATGACGCTAGCTGTTTTGTAGCAGCATCAGAAATCGTTTGCTTTGCTTTTCTCCTTGTTATTTAATCAAAGGAGGCGAGGGCATCATTATTTTGTCGTTAAAGGAATGTAGAGGGCAACGAGAAGCAATACAAGAAAAGCAAGTTATTGCCTCTGCTGCACTGATCTTTGTGTAAAATGCCTTGAAAGGAAAGGGTTCGGGAATGTAAATAAAGAATTTTGCAGTTTTGTTTGTCATTAGAGTTGTGTTTTCTTGCGTATCTCTCTCTGAAGATCTTATGAGCTGCTTTCAGCTGTAATATAATTTCCTTTTCAGACATGCTACCACGGTGATTTTACAACTTTTATTTTAACTCATTTAAAGTGAACTTTCATAGTATGCCATTGTAATTTATTTTCTTTCGTGTGCATTTGTCTCTTCAAAACTCTAGGTCAGTCCTCTTCTCGTGCGAGACTGTGAATTTTGTGAATGTTTTCGGAACTGACAAGATGTATGGACCTACTAACGGTAAATTGAAAAAATATTTCAGCTCTATGCTTAAGAGAGATATAACGAAACTATCTCTGATGCAGTAATCTAGAGAGGAAAATTCACAGAGTTCCCTTTCCCTCCCTTAAAATGTAGCAGCTGAGAAGCTGGAGCGTTAGAATAACATATGATTTTAAACTTTCAAAACTACTTGCCCAGAATTATAATCTCGCAATGCATTATATTAAAAATACAAATGCAGAAGGATTAGTACAAAGAGCTGACATACAAACCTAATAAATCTCAGATACAATACAGAATATCCGGAAATTCCTCTCACAAACTTTTAGTACTTGCAGAGGGGTCTGAGTAGATCATATTTTCAGAAACCTATTCCCGGAATCGGGAAAACGTACTATTTCCGAGCTGCAATCATTTAAAAACTAAACAGAACTATGTCTGCTTAAATACTTTAATAAAGCATGACTCAGTACATCACTTTTCTTACAATTTAACTCATTAGGTAACACTAATAAGGAAACAAACAGGAAACATAACTAATTACTTTCTCTAGCCCCGTATGTACAACGTAGAAAATATTGCATTCCACCAAAAAATTCGATACCGAGATTTTACCACAAATACATGTTTTAGGACCTACTGTATCCATAAAAAGCATTTTCAGAAAAAGGTCCGTATGTGTCCGTGTGTCTGTAAACACGATAACTCAAAAACGAAAAGTAGCTAAAATACCAAACTTGGAATTTAAGTTTAATGTTTTCCAGGGATGCGACACGAAGATTTTGAGAAAAATCTCCCCACCCGAAACTACCCTTTATATGGAACTTTTTTCGAAAATTTTTATTTTCTTAAAAATGGCTCTAACGATTTTGATTAAAATATCGTATATTAAAGATATTTACCTGACAAATAAAATGTATATCTTGAATTTTCTGGGAATAGCTTCTAAAGACCTGTTTATTCTGGATGAATTTTGCTTAATTTGGCATAACTAGTAAACCGTAAGAGATAGACAAAAACTTGTTATACAAACTATGTAGATCTTGTTAAAATACACAAGTTATGTCATATACATTTTTCTCAGTACTTATTGTTATTAGTTTCAGTTGTGAAGTACTTATACTTTTCTCAGACGGGAGTGTCCGTTTTTCTTTTGTTCTACTCCTGGCCAAGAAAAGAAGCGTTTTGTAATGACAAACGCGTAACGACAGCTTTTAAAACATTTGACTATTCGTTTAGCCTAATGTATTCCCTTATTTTCTTCCTACTTATAAGGAACTAAGTAATAAGAGCATTGTACTAATGAGCAGCACGATTAGCAAGGTGCAGAAAGAAGAATTATCTTATTAAGAAGTTTGTGGAACAGCTAGAGAAAGTCATGTGAGTGTAGCACATCAGATTTTTTTTACAAGCACTTCTAAGTTAAACTTAACCTCACGGAATAGTCAGCATTCTGATTCGCTACAACTCCGGTTCGATGAGCTGACCACCAAAGTCATTGCAAGGTTTGTACCTACGAATGATGCTCTAGTAAAGTCACCCCTCACACTTGGTGTCCCTACAATTTATTAAGCAGCGATCACTAGATCTGCAGAGAGGTCTGTAGATTTAAACTCCTCATACAACCCCACAGGAAACATTCAATGGAGTCAAATCAGGTGATGGAGGACGCCACGTGATTGGACCACCTCGAACTACCATTTTTTTTTCTCCAAATCTTTGTCTGTCCCAGTTGTTCCCCAATATCAAGTGAAGAGTGTTCAAAGGCACATCATTCACCCTCACGTCCAACATTTGCTTTGGGAATATCAAGAAGATGTGACCCTTTTCTTGGGTGAAACAACATATGGCTTAATCATATGATCATCCAGAATACCTACTCATACATCGATGCATTCCTGAGCATGTGTGTTATAAGGGTTTTAGTTTGCCCAGACACTGCTATTTTCGGAATTGAGAACCCCCTCTTAATGAATTTACTTTCATTTGTTACCAAAATTCGTGTGGAATAGGGACTCGTTGTTGCAGCTGTGCAGGGAACCGAAACTGGGACTATAACTTGAGAAAAAATCACTACCTCTCGACTATAATGGTGGTTATGAGGCATCATTGACATTCTGCATTACAGGTTTGGCGCCGAACAGTCTTGTTGCTCTCTTTGCCTACCTTACAAGGAGCTCGTATCGTATTTGTACAATCCAGTCACGCACGAGACACAAAGCTGGAAACGGCAAGGCTGCCCAAGTGCTCTGTGCCTACCTCGGTAAGCGAGATGTCTCTATTGCTCCATTATTTTATAGTATCTAGCAACCTCTAACAATTTGTAGTGCATTATCATTATTTGCTGTGAATAGGTAATATTAAAATGATTTATTTGAGTTTAAAATCCATGTTTAAAGTTATTTTATTTACAAAATTAACTCCTCTATACTCTATGCATTTGCTTAACAAAACATATGGAGTATTGGTATATATTTATCTTGAATTAATACCCATGCTATTTTGTATATTTTTACATATTTGGTAGTTTAACGTCATTTAACTGGTCATACAGGACGAAATGGTGCTCCAATGTGCTCCACAGATCTTAGAATTACTCGTATACATCTTTTCAGAAAAAGGGAAAACCCGAAAAAACCCTTAGCTGGTTAACTCACCCTAATGGACATTCGAACTCAGAAACTCTTTAATGTTATGCATTTTTGAGCTAAACTTTTAATTCTGTATAATGTAAGATAATATCAATTTAACCTGTTATACCTAAGTTCTGAACTGCAACTGGATGGATCAACTTTTCTATTTCAATAAAGTGTTAGAACAGTTCTAGCAGACAGAGGTCTCAGTTAAGTAAAATAACTTAAAACAGATAAAAAAGAAATGGATTAAAACTAAAAATGAGTGAGTAATTAGGGATACAGAAGTATATAAGTTCGGTCGTTTGGAAAATATGATATTACTGTTTAAACACACTGTACAACTGATTATGTAAATTTTAAAACAATGAGACACTTGATAACGAAATTTAAAACTTACAGGAAGCATTCAAATTATGATGTTGTATTTGCATTAAACATGAATGGATGATTATTTTTCAGTTGTATGAATAACTTCATAAAACACACACCCACAAAATAACTGCACGCATTTAAAAAGGAAGGAAAATAGACAACTTTTATAACTGAGATAAAAAGAAAACTAAATTTTGAGACGACATGCTTTGACTGTAAATAAACCGGTTTAATTCTTATGGAATATTCACTACTTACTTCACTGTTATTTTTTACTTTCTCCACTTAACTTGTATATACATATACATGTTTTGAGACTCTGTTATATCCACGTGTGTGTGTATGTTGAGTAGCATACTCAAAAACGAAAAGTTGGTTATACCTAACTCGATACGTATTTAAGTTCACTATCTTTTAATGCGTCTTGAAGATTTCTTCCTTCCCTCGAAACTACTCCTGGATGACCCCGTAGATCTCCTAACTGCTGTGCGATGGATCCCGGATTTGATTCCCGGATGGGACTAGGAATTTTTCTCTAGGTCAGATAATTCCTTACTCTCCCCAGGGTCTGGAAATATGAATCTGTGTGTGATTAAAATTAAAGATAAAATAGAAACCCAACGACATCAGTAAACTGGTTAACATAAATGTCTATCGATATTTTCTCAGAAAGAACTCCAATGAATCTAATTAAAATATGAATGTTTTTCGTATTCTCCTAACAAGTAACTTGAATTTTCAGCGAATAGCTTGTAAATAACTATTCACCCCGATGAATTTTTATATCTGGTAAACAGCAAGAGATACACAAAACCTATCTACATAAAAATATAGATCTCGTTCACAGCACTCCTGGGCACAGAGGGAAAGAATGGGGGGGAGGTATCTAGAACGAGATAAAATTAGAATTTATATCGAAAAACAGGAAATGTCAGCTAGTTTCTATGCCTGTAGTTTCTATGTATATATTGTTCTCTACTAAATATAACGTCATTTACACTTATTTAGCTGTCATTCTCTAATTATACTCTATGTCCCAGAATTTAGCCACACAAATTGTAGAAGGTTCCTAGATAAACGCTTTAAGGTTGGGAACCTTTTGTTCCTTTTGCCAAATGTCAAAGTTATAGCATGCTTTTAGGAACGCACATTAGTGGCCGTAATTCAAAAGAATGTGGACGCGTGTGTCCTGTTTTCATTCTGAATGCTTCATTTGTATGCCAGGAGTCGAGGGAATGTACTATTGGTGCACAATCAATATGCTATTTAAAACTTTTGGACTTGCAATTTTGGAAAAATTACCTGTAAGGGTGTGCTCGCCACTGATAACCGCTTACATTTCATATCATCCATTTCCTTATGTTTATGCCTAGTCACGGACCGACCCCTCGTAACAGGTTCTCCATTCTGTGGTTTTTAGCCGTTGGCTCCCCGACAGGCTTCTGAGCCTAGGTATTGGCTTGTAAGTCCTAGGGGGGTGTTAGTCCTGCAAATATGGGGAGGGTAAGCCAATTACGAAAGGAAACACAATGGGCTACGAAGATGAGCATATTCAAATGTTGTAAAAGTAGGATATAAATTGTGCGTACAGAGCCAATGTCGACTCAGCATCGTGATAGGTTGATTATGTATTTTTAATAAAAAGTTATTAATAGATACAAATAAAAATATTGAAACACCATTTGCAAAAGAATAATACAAAGAAAAATACTTATGAAACAATACAAAGGAGCTGGATTTGGGCAGTTGGGTAGATGGCACGTGTAGGCCACAAAAACCAGCATTCCAGCTTTGGGAAGTATAACTCCAATCCCATTATCTCTCCATATCGTCTAACTCTGCCATGCGCATCTGGTCATGAGCAATCCAAGTTGTCAGGCTCAGGTCTACACGGGCGTCATCATCATCATCAGCAGCAGCAACAGTATTATACAGTTGAGGTTTCAACTGAATATACCAAACGTCTGTTATCATTTATTTCTTTTGGTACATTTTTATTTATCCATTAGCCTCTTTATAACAATTAAAACTGCTGACTTGTTGAATCATTTTGTCATCTGTAAGAATTTTCGTCCTTATTTTATTGCATTTATTCATCAGATGGGCAGAATCTTAAATTTCATTGTGTAAATAGTAGGGGGTAAAGGGGGATTTCGGGACTCAAAGGATGCCGCCCATGTAAAACATCATGTACATATGTAACACTTAAGATAAACATCAGCCGACAGACCACCCACACAGCGCTGCCTCTTTGCCAAGACAACAGTCTAAAAGCTTCCCCATGTACCTGTCAATCAAAGTATGTGCTGCCGGCTACTACCCCCTCCCCCTTTGCCAAACCACCTGTCTAAAAGATTTTACTTGCAGGGTTCTTAATCACTTGAACAATCGTCTTTCACATTCACAGATCAAATTCAATTTAATCGATTGACCACGCCCACTCGAATTTCTAATTTTTGAGCTACAAGGCTCATCTGCATATCAAATCGATCTAGTTTTTCACGAGGAATCTGAATCTCTGATCATAAATACAAAATTCTTTTGATTTCAATTCGATAGTCTCTTTTAATTAAAAACACGTAGGATTTCTCTATCTCTGGCAATTCGAGAGCTACAAGGCTCATTTGCATGACAAATCAGTCTAACTTTTCACAAAGAATCTGAATATACAAACATAGTTCAACTGTCATGGCGAAAAAACTCGATAAAATTACTGAGTGGAATATTTGATATAAATTATTAGATATCAATTGAACATGCGTTAGCGGTGATATTTTTGCAAGGAATTATAACACTCACACGATTGAACATGTTAAAAGCTTTATTATTCAATACCAACATATGAAATGAAAAATAGCAAGAGAGAATTGCTTTTATAAAACATACTAACTTATCACATCAAAAACCAATATGGCGGCGAAGTGATTGTGTTTCCAACGAGCAGAGGGCAGCCAACAGGGAATTGAACCTGGGACCTCTCGAACACTGAGAATGCCAACATCATTACAACTCCAAACATTATAAATCTTAATATCCGTTCTTAAACGAGGACCTACATTCGACTTTCAGTGAGGATGCAATCACATGACTTTACGACTATGTATAATTAAACAACTGCAAAAAGGATTGAATGTAGAACGCAATTATAACACTCGCTATATATAAAAGCTGTTCTTATTCCCTTATAATCCCCTATACAGTACAAGAATTAACTTCACGAATAATCAATAAACTTTAATTACAATTACACTAATTAAAATGACAATAATGCTTAAAGCATTGAGGTTACAATAAGACGCCATAACACTTTTCTTATTCCTTTATCAGCCCATACCCAGCACAAGTACAAGACACACGATTGGTTAATTTTAAGAAATTTGAATTACAATTACGCTAATTAAAATGTTAATAACGGTTAAATAATTGAGATTACAATAAAATACTATGAGACTTTTCTTGCTCATTTATCACCCTTCATCCAGTACAAGAATGAATTCCAGCTATCCAACACTCGAGAAACTTTAATTACAATTACGCAAATTAAAATGTCAATAACACTTAGAGAATTGAAGCTACAATAAAACGCCGTAACACTTTCCTTATTCCTTTATCAGCCCATACCCATTTGTGATTGGCTAATTTAAGAAATTTTAATTACAATCACGCCAGTTAAAATGCGAATAACGCTTTGAGAATTGAAGTTACAATAAAACGCTATTAGACTTTTCTCAATTCTTTACCATCCCCTATTCAGTACGAGTATTAGATTCGGGATTAATTCAATAAATTTTAATCACAATTATACCTTTACTTTAAGTTTAAAAAATGCAAATAACAACCCAATTTGCAACGCTATAGCGAAATGAGTGATACAAATTCTTCACGAAATTACATCTACATGTCAACTACTACTTGGATTATACGCCCAGTGTATTCAAACATTATTCGTAACTATCACAAGACATATAAAATGTTTTTATTTACGCAAATGTCAGACCTATACCAAAATATGGTGTGTTTCATTCACGTGACCTTCTATACCTCTCTGAAACAAATTATTGTTAAAAAGCTTGTACGTCTTTTTACTTCATGCTAATCGAGTAAAAACTAGTAGAAATAGTCTTCATACTTGCTTCCTTGTAAGTAGAAGCTAACTAAGGGAGTACCATAGGTTAAAGTGATAGTCATAGTCAAAAGTTGGCTGCTATGTCACTCTCCTGTAAGAGAAAGTATATGTTTTTAAAGCTGAAACAAATAACAATGATTATATCGAAAAAAAGGGTTCACTCCACAAAAATCATGTATTTAACATAAATCGTGTGTTTTAACGTGCCCTACATTTTTGTGTGGTAAGCTTTTATCTATCTCTTATGGTTTACTAGTTATAACAATTTATTCAGAATAAAAAAAGGTCTTCAGAGATTATACTCAGAAAATTCAAGTTATACATTTTATTTGTCCGGTAATTATCTTTAACATGGGATATTCTAATCAAAATCGTTAGAACCATTTTTAGAAATAACATTTTTCGAAAAAACGTTCCATGTAAAGGGTAGTTTGGGGGTGGGGCTTTTCTCAAAAATCTTCGGGTCGCATACCTGGAAGATACTAAACTTAAATACCAAACCGAATTTGCGTTTTTGAGCTATGCTGCCCAGTCACACACATATACACACCAACACACGCAAACACACAGACATGCAGACACACACGAATCTTTTTCTAAAATGGATTATTTTGGATACAGGGGACCACAAAAACATATATATTCCCAGTAAAAAATCAGCATCCGATTTTGGGTGGAATACAATACCTTCTCTATACACTATGTACAAAGTACGTGTAGAGAAAGTAAAAACAACAGCTAACACAATTTGAAATCACTTAGACTGCCTACAACTAACTGAACTGTATTCTCTAATTTTCAACACTGTACATTTTCAACAAGGAGATACCATAGTAAAACCGACAGCTAACATGGCTTGAAATCACTTAGACAGCCTACAACTGACTGAGCTGTATTCTCTAATTTTCAACACTGTACATTTTCAACAAGGAGATACCATAGTAAAACCAACAGCTAACATGGCTTGAAATCACTTAGACAGCCTACAACTGACTGAGCTGTATTCTCTAATTTTCAACACTGTACATTTTCAACAAGGAGATACCATAGTAAAACCAACAGCTAACATGGCTTGAAATCACTTAGACAGCCTACAACTGACTGAGCTGTATTCTCTAATTTTCAACACTGTACATTTTCAACAAGGAGATACCATAGTAAAACCAACAGCTAACATGGCTTGAAATCACTTAGACAGCCTACAACTGACTGAGCTGTATTCTCTAATTTTCAACACTGTACATTTTCAACAAGGAGATACCATAGTAAAACCAACAGCTAACATGGCTTGAAATCACTTACACAGCCTACAACTGACTGAGCTGTATTCTCTAATTTTCAACACTGTACATTTTCAACAAGGAGATACCATAGTAAAACCGACAGCTAACATGGCTTGAAATCACTTAGACAGCCTACAACTGACTGAGCTGTATTCTCTAATTTTCAACACTGTACATTTTCAACAAGGAGATACCATATTAAAACCGACAGCTAACATGGCTTGAAATCACTTAGACAGCCTACAACTGACACAGCAGTATTCTCTAACTTCAACAGAGAAGTATAATTTATAACTCGAAGCACTCATCACATAACTTGAGGATTGAGCATAAATAAACATTTTCATAAAGGGGGGGGATATTTAGTAGCCACTTATCACAATCGCTATGAAAGAAAGCCGCGCAAGGCTGCTCACCTCTTGGCTAACATATAACACAAGGGAAAACGGAAACATACTACCTATTACAAAAAGCGAAGCATGATCCGACCAGTTTCAGACGATAAAGAAGGCTGGCGACATTTTGAACAAAACATCCTAGCTCTCCCCTTCAGAGCTTTCTGTTAGAAAAACATCCTCACTCGGCCCCTCTAGGCTAAGAACAGGCAGATACACGCATTCCCCTTCCTTAGGTATACACTGAAGAAAACATGTTTTTATGTGAGCAACTATATAAGCCTGAGGTCTGCAATATAGAGCTACTTATTCAATATAACCGCCGTTAAAAAAGCATTCTTGAAAACAAACGTCAAAGCTTTTGATGATATGAACGAATACAGGAGAGAGTGTGCTGAAGATTCGCATCATTATACATACTTTCACAAAGAATCGTGCAATGGACGAATGCATACGATTACATGCATATACCCTGCTTACCATAATCAGATACCTTCAAGGAATCCCTGTACCGAAGAGTGCTCTGTCTACAAGATAGATATATTGTAAGTACAATACATTCACGTCTTTCTACTATTATAAGTACTACAAATGTATTCGAGTAATGATGGCTAATTCCAATACATTTTTATATATCAAGGGGTCGGAACACACAAGAGCTTCACGATTCAGATACCATAGATGCAACGGATATGTTTAGATCAGCACATGAGATTGAAGATCACTTAGAATTATGCGACGGTCGCACTCATGTTGTGATTTGTTCAAAACCCGCAGTGCATGATAGAATAACATCATACTTCATCTGCAACTTGACCTGTAGCGTGTATTGGTCAAGGCATATGAGACAAAGGTAATTACAAACTAAAAATACGATGAGTGACCAGCACATCACACATTTATTTCTTGAAAAAGTTAATAACCCTCATTGTTCTTTCCAGAGTTCGAGAGTCAATCCCCATACCGCCAGAGCTCATAGACCCTGTTAGGACTGACGTTGACGAGGTGGATGTCTGCATTTCAAACCCATGGAACACCTGCCCTGTACAAGATTATGATGACCTTCCGAATACGAGTACGTCGAATCAAGCATCAATGTGAGTATAATATATTGCTATTACATCAAGAAAGAAACTAACCTTATTTCCATTGCAGTGATCGAGTCAAAGGAAAATTAATAACATTTACTAATTTTCAATAATTCTAATGTTCCAGATCCAAGGAGATATAAGAGGAGAAAGACCCTTTTGCTAGTCATCTCAGGAAGCTGAGATTGCTGGAAGACCGCATGCACAGCATTTGTAAACGAGAGGCAAGCATAGAGAAATATGAAACCCAGAGCAGACCAACTAAACGTATCCATCCAATTCTACATATCCAAAACAAATAATTCTAGTGTAGTGCTTTATTATGAACTACCAGTGCTTCTCAAAAGCAGTGATCATAATGGCTTTGTATATACATGACATATATAAAGCGCGCCTATGACTCCCTAAATTCTGCATGTGCACAAAAGACAAAGTGCGCACATTGTGAATATATTGAAAAATATAGTGCTATAATATATAATTGCATTCATGAAAAAAAACGAAGCCGCTAGACCCTTTTAATAAAATAAAACAAAGGATGAGTAGGATTTAAAAAGAAATGAAGATGTAAAGAAGCTGGCACATTTATAAGCAAACATTTATTTAATCTAACTAATGAAAATAAAACATTTTGAAGAGGCACGGACATGGAGAAGGAATGTAATGAAAATACTTATAAATAAAACTATTATGTACATATAATCCCACTAATGTTTTTATTCCACAAAAACAAATACAAATGTTCAACATCCTATTACTTTGCATAATTAGGCATTTAAATTATCGATTACATGACAGGTGATAAGGGCTTGTAGGTAAATACCTCATTGTGTATAATCAGACAATTTAATATTGTAATTTCTGGTGATAGACGTCCTGCATGCTTTAAGGTTGAGAGCGAAAATACCCCTTTACACCAGCAAAACAGGAACACCAGGCTGAGTCGCAAATATCTAGAGGGCACTTCTGTTTACTAGCATTCATACAGGAAATAATCCGTTTCTTCAGCTTTACTTTTATCACACACTTCTCTAACAAGAATGTAAGTAATACATAGCTCGACCAATAAAAAACAGTTTCAATGCTAAAAACCCAATAAAGTTTACGGTAGAAGCCCATCTATAAAAGTGGAACAGGCAGATATCAGATAACTCAATTTAGAGAAAAGGTCTCAGCGCAGTGATTGGTAGGAATCATCTGAAAAACTACGAGCTAATTCGCAAAAAAGAAGATACCTAATCAATCAAGAACCTTGAAACGGCTGGTAGGATTTTTAAAAAATTCGCTCTCCTTGTTCTTAAATGTATAATATACAGCGACAGCTTAATTTACTTATAATGCTTTTTCAGAAACTTTACAGGTGATTGGTTAGCTTCATGAGAAAAAATTGCATTACATAAGAACTTCATATATTTCTACAAAAGAGAATTTGTACAAGTAAGTTCGATACAAAAGGTTTTTCACACTGAATACACGATTTGAGGGCAACCGAACACTTAAAAAGCAAGTTTTAGACAAAGTATAGTGTGCGAGTGAGTGCATGTGAAGCAGCGTACCTCTAAAAATACACAAATTCGAAGTGACAATTGAAGTGCTTTGGCACATTAAATTTCTTATTTCTAATGTACAACGGAGTAACATGTAATGAAAACATTCTGCTATTATTTAGAATTATAAGCGTGAATTATATATAAAAGAAAATCTCATCTTAATGATGGGCGATTCGTTCAAGTCATGGGTGCAGGAGCACAAGGACACTAATCGGTTGAAAATACCAATTGAGCATTTTCAGAAAAATATTAGTGTTGTATGTACAGTATAACTTAAACACTCAATTTTTATTGACTTCAGATTTATACTACTTCAACTCTCTTAAACAGGAAGTGATGTTTCGTTTCATCTTTATTGGTTTACTCATGTCAATGCAAATCGTGAGGCCGCGCCATGGTCGAGTGGTTAGACTACTCTCCTCTCACCAAGGAGGTCCGGAGTCGACCCCAGGCAACAGCATGGGGGATTTGTTATGGACAAAGCGGCGCAGGGGGCGGGTTTTCTGAGGTTTCCCCCTGCCATCACATTCCACCGGTGCTCCACGTTCATTCCATATATCAGTAGTGTCATCGCCTGCGGTGCCACAAGTAGTAAAAGCAGTCGTTAAACACATAAAAAAGTGAACGAATTTCAATGAGAATCGCAGGGCTAAACATTATAAAAGATCCGACTAACCTAGTAATTTCCGCTAATGTCCCTAATTATATGGGGAACAATTGAATAAGAACATTTTTTTTCTGGAAAATGTTTATCTTGAATAGCATGAAGTAACAGAAGAATATAATTATTTTAATATTGTCTATCATGAAATCTCAACCCTTGTACACGCTTCTGCTAAAGAATGTTTCCTTACACCTACATCACGCCGAAAAGAATGCTACAGGTGAACTCATGGTTTCACTACAGAATTTCATGTCTAGTTCTTTATTACATTAAAACTCTTATAAAGTGAAGGAAATGAAAATCCATTTATGTTGATAGAACTAAACCGAACACGCAGTTTTAAATGGTCACTCCTACAATCACTGCTTCTAATCAGATCTGCAATCAATACAAAAACAAGGTTAAACATTCAATGCACTTAGTTATAATATCAGAAAATAAGACTGTCTCCGTGGTCAAACGGGTAAGTGAGCTGACTTCTCACCTGCAGATACCGGGTTCGATCCACGGCTAGGAATTGAAGATGCTAAAATATTTTCCATGTTATAAAGAGAGCATATAAGAAACTAATATTTGTGAATCCTGGATGTTGAGCGAGCTTGAGAAAAACCTTGAGATATATGAATGTGTAATTATATCTCTTTAGGGACCTGTTGCAATACAATGGTCACATAGGGGCTTTGACTTATGAAGCAACTCGTATTAGTGTAGGTTTAGAACTTTATGGTAATTATTTTTTTATATTACTAAACACATGCCCATTTATACCTTCCAGACTCTGTGGGGATAGGGAGTAATTGCGGTTAAAGAAAAATTCGCCGTCCTAGCCGTGGATCGAACCCGGTATCTGCAGGTGAGAAGTCAGCTCACTTACCCGTTTGACCACGGAGACAGTCTTATTTTCTGATATTATAACTAAGTGCATTGAATGTTTAACCTTGTTTTTGTATTGATTGCAGATCTGATTAGAAGCAGTGATTGTAGGAGTGACCATTTAAAACTGCGTGTTCGGTTTAGTTCTATCAACATAAATGGATTTTCATTTCCTTCACTTTATAAGAGTTTTAATGTAATAAAGAACTAGACATGAAATTCTGTAGTGAAACCATGAGTTCACCTGTAGCATTCTTTTCGGCGTGATGTAGGTGTAAGGAAACATTCTTTAGCAGAAGCGTGTACAAGGGTTGAGATTTCATGATAGACAATATTAAAATAATTATATTCTTCTGTTACTTCATGCTATTCAAGATAAACATTTTCCAGAAAAAAAATGTTCTTATTCAATTGTTCCCCATATAATTAGGGACATTAGCGGAAATTACTAGGTTAGTCGGATCTTTTATAATGTTTAGCCCTGCGATTCTCATTGAAATTCGTTCACTTTTTTATGTGTTTAACGACTGCTTTTACTACTTGTGGCACCGCAGGCGATGACACTACTGATATATGGAATGAACGTGGAGCACCGGTGGAATGTGATGGCAGGGGGAAACCTCAGAAAACCCGCCCCCTGCGCCGCTTTGTCCATAACAAATCCCCCATGCTGTTGCCTGGGGTCGACTCCGGACCTCCTTGGTGAGAGGAGAGTAGTCTAACCACTCGACCATGGCGCGGCCTCACGATTTGCATTGACATGAGTAAACCAATAAAGATGAAACGAAACATCACTTCCTGTTTAAGAGAGTTGAAGTAGTATAAATCTGAAGTCAATAAAAATTGAGTGTTTAAGTTATACTGTACATACAACACTAATATTTTTCTGAAAATGCTCAATTGGTATTTTCAACCGATTAGTGTCCTTGTGCTCCTGCACCCATGACTTGAACGAATCGCCCATCATTAAGATGAGATTTTCTTTTATATATAATTCACGCTTATAATTCTAAATAATAGCAGAATGTTTTCATTACATGTTACTCCGTTGTACATTAGAAATAAGAAATTTAATGTGCCAAAGCACTTCAATTGTCACTTCGAATTTGTGTATTTTTAGAGGTACGCTGCTTCACATGCACTCACTCGCACACTATACTTTGTCTAAAACTTGCTTTTTAAGTGTTCGGTTGCCCTCAAATCGTGTATTCAGTGTGAAAAACCTTTTGTATCGAACTTACTTGTACAAATTCTCTTTTGTAGAAATATATGAAGTTCTTATGTAATGCAATTTTTTCTCATGAAGCTAACCAATCACCTGTAAAGTTTCTGAAAAAGCATTATAAGTAAATTAAGCTGTCGCTGTATATTATACATTTAAGAACAAGGAGAGCGAATTTTTTAAAAATCCTACCAGCCGTTTCAAGGTTCTTGATTGATTAGGTATCTTCTTTTTTGCGAATTAGCTCGTAGTTTTTCAGATGATTCCTACCAATCACTGCGCTGAGACCTTTTCTCTAAATTGAGTTATCTGATATCTGCCTGTTCCACTTTTATAGATGGGCTTCTACCGTAAACTTTATTGGGTTTTTAGCATTGAAACTGTTTTTCATTGGTCGAGCTATGTATTACTTACATTCTTGTTAGAGAAGTGTGTGATAAAAGTAAAGCTGAAGAAACGGATTATTTCCTGTATGAATGCTAGTAAACAGAAGTGCCCTCTAGATATTTGCGACTCAGCCTGGTGTTCCTGTTTTGCTGGTGTAAAGGGGTATTTTCGCTCTCAACCTTAAAGCATGCAGGACGTCTATCACCAGAAATTACAATATTAAATTGTCTGATTATACACAATGAGGTATTTACCTACAAGCCCTTATCACCTGTCATGTAATCGATAATTTAAATGCCTAATTATGCAAAGTAATAGGATGTTGAACATTTGTATTTGTTTTTGTGGAATAAAAACATTAGTGGGATTATATGTACATAATAGTTTTATTTATAAGTATTTTCATTACATTCCTTCTCCATGTCCGTGCCTCTTCAAAATGTTTTATTTTCATTAGTTAGATTAAATAAATGTTTGCTTATAAATGTGCCAGCTTCTTTACATCTTCATTTCTTTTTAAATCCTACTCATCCTTTGTTTTATTTTATTAAAAGGGTCTAGCGGCTTCGTTTTTTTTCATGAATGCAATTATATATTATAGCACTATATTTTTCAATATATTCACAATGTGCGCACTTTGTCTTTTGTGCACATGCAGAATTTAGGGAGTCATAGGCGCGCTTTATATATGTCATGTATATACAAAGCCATTATGATCACTGCTTTTGAGAAGCACTGGTAGTTCATAATAAAGCACTACACTAGAATTATTTGTTTTGGATATGTAGAATTGGATGGATACGTTTAGTTGGTCTGCTCTGGGTTTCATATTTCTCTATGCTTGCCTCTCGTTTACAAATGCTGTGCATGCGGTCTTCCAGCAATCTCAGCTTCCTGAGATGACTAGCAAAAGGGTCTTTCTCCTCTTATATCTCCTTGGATCTGGAACATTAGAATTATTGAAAATTAGTAAATGTTATTAATTTTCCTTTGACTCGATCACTGCAATGGAAATAAGGTTAGTTTCTTTCTTGATGTAATAGCAATATATTATACTCACATTGATGCTTGATTCGACGTACTCGTATTCGGAAGGTCATCATAATCTTGTACAGGGCAGGTGTTCCATGGGTTTGAAATGCAGACATCCACCTCGTCAACGTCAGTCCTAACAGGGTCTATGAGCTCTGGCGGTATGGGGATTGACTCTCGAACTCTGGAAAGAACAATGAGGGTTATTAACTTTTTCAAGAAATAAATGTGTGATGTGCTGGTCACTCATCGTATTTTTAGTTTGTAATTACCTTTGTCTCATATGCCTTGACCAATACACGCTACAGGTCAAGTTGCAGATGAAGTATGATGTTATTCTATCATGCACTGCGGGTTTTGAACAAATCACAACATGAGTGCGACCGTCGCATAATTCTAAGTGATCTTCAATCTCATGTGCTGATCTAAACATATCCGTTGCATCTATGGTATCTGAATCGTGAAGCTCTTGTGTGTTCCGACCCCTTGATATATAAAAATGTATTGGAATTAGCCATCATTACTCGAATACATTTGTAGTACTTATAATAGTAGAAAGACGTGAATGTATTGTACTTACAATATATCTATCTTGTAGACAGAGCACTCTTCGGTACAGGGATTCCTTGAAGGTATCTGATTATGGTAAGCAGGGTATATGCATGTAATCGTATGCATTCGTCCATTGCACGATTCTTTGTGAAAGTATGTATAATGATGCGAATCTTCAGCACACTCTCTCCTGTATTCGTTCATATCATCAAAAGCTTTGACGTTTGTTTTCAAGAATGCTTTTTTAACGGCGGTTATATTGAATAAGTAGCTCTATATTGCAGACCTCAGGCTTATATAGTTGCTCACATAAAAACATGTTTTCTTCAGTGTATACCTAAGGAAGGGGAATGCGTGTATCTGCCTGTTCTTAGCCTAGAGGGGCCGAGTGAGGATGTTTTTCTAACAGAAAGCTCTGAAGGGGAGAGCTAGGATGTTTTGTTCAAAATGTCGCCAGCCTTCTTTATCGTCTGAAACTGGTCGGATCATGCTTCGCTTTTTGTAATAGGTAGTATGTTTCCGTTTTCCCTTGTGTTATATGTTAGCCAAGAGGTGAGCAGCCTTGCGCGGCTTTCTTTCATAGCGATTGTGATAAGTGGCTACTAAATATCCCCCCCCTTTATGAAAATGTTTATTTATGCTCAATCCTCAAGTTATGTGATGAGTGCTTCGAGTTATAAATTATACTTCTCTGTTGAAGTTAGAGAATACTGCTGTGTCAGTTGTAGGCTGTCTAAGTGATTTCAAGCCATGTTAGCTGTCGGTTTTAATATGGTATCTCCTTGTTGAAAATGTACAGTGTTGAAAATTAGAGAATACAGCTCAGTCAGTTGTAGGCTGTCTAAGTGATTTCAAGCCATGTTAGCTGTCGGTTTTACTATGGTATCTCCTTGTTGAAAATGTACAGTGTTGAAAATTAGAGAATACAGCTCAGTCAGTTGTAGGCTGTGTAAGTGATTTCAAGCCATGTTAGCTGTTGGTTTTACTATGGTATCTCCTTGTTGAAAATGTACAGTGTTGAAAATTAGAGAATACAGCTCAGTCAGTTGTAGGCTGTCTAAGTGATTTCAAGCCATGTTAGCTGTTGGTTTTACTATGGTATCTCCTTGTTGAAAATGTACAGTGTTGAAAATTAGAGAATACAGCTCAGTCAGTTGTAGGCTGTCTAAGTGATTTCAAGCCATGTTAGCTGTTGGTTTTACTATGGTATCTCCTTGTTGAAAATGTACAGTGTTGAAAATTAGAGAATACAGCTCAGTCAGTTGTAGGCTGTCTAAGTGATTTCAAGCCATGTTAGCTGTTGGTTTTACTATGGTATCTCCTTGTTGAAAATGTACAGTGTTGAAAATTAGAGAATACAGCTCAGTCAGTTGTAGGCTGTCTAAGTGATTTCAAGCCATGTTAGCTGTCGGTTTTACTATGGTATCTCCTTGTTGAAAATGTACAGTGTTGAAAATTAGAGAATACAGTTCAGTTAGTTGTAGGCAGTCTAAGTGATTTCAAATTGTGTTAGCTGTTGTTTTTACTTTCTCTACACGTACTTTGTACATAGTGTATAGAGAAGGTATTGTATTCCACCCAAAATCGGATGCTGATTTTTTACTGGGAATATATATGTTTTTGTGGTCCCCTGTATCCAAAATAATCCATTTTAGAAAAAGATTCGTGTGTGTCTGCATGTCTGTGTGTTTGCGTGTGTTGGTGTGTATATGTGTGTGACTGGGCAGCATAGCTCAAAAACGCAAATTCGGTTTGGTATTTAAGTTTAGTATCTTCCAGGTATGCGACCCGAAGATTTTTGAGAAAAGCCCCACCCCCAAACTACCCTTTACATGGAACGTTTTTTCGAAAAATGTTATTTCTAAAAATGGTTCTAACGATTTTGATTAGAATATCCCATGTTAAAGATAATTACCGGACAAATAAAATGTATAACTTGAATTTTCTGAGTATAATCTCTGAAGACCTTTTTTTATTCTGAATAAATTGTTATAACTAGTAAACCATAAGAGATAGATAAAAGCTTACCACACAAAAATGTAGGGCACGTTAAAACACACGATTTATGTTAAATACATGATTTTTGTGGAGTGAACCCTTTTTTTCGATATAATCATTGTTATTTGTTTCAGCTTTAAAAACATATACTTTCTCTTACAGGAGAGTGACATAGCAGCCAACTTTTGACTATGACTATCACTTTAACCTATGGTACTCCCTTAGTTAGCTTCTACTTACAAGGAAGCAAGTATGAAGACTATTTCTACTAGTTTTTACTCGATTAGCATGAAGTAAAAAGACGTACAAGCTTTTTAACAATAATTTGTTTCAGAGAGGTATAGAAGGTCACGTGAATGAAACACACCATATTTTGGTATAGGTCTGACATTTGCGTAAATAAAAACATTTTATATGTCTTGTGATAGTTACGAATAATGTTTGAATACACTGGGCGTATAATCCAAGTAGTAGTTGACATGTAGATGTAATTTCGTGAAGAATTTGTATCACTCATTTCGCTATAGCGTTGCAAATTGGGTTGTTATTTGCATTTTTTAAACTTAAAGTAAAGGTATAATTGTGATTAAAATTTATTGAATTAATCCCGAATCTAATACTCGTACTGAATAGGGGATGGTAAAGAATTGAGAAAAGTCTAATAGCGTTTTATTGTAACTTCAATTCTCAAAGCGTTATTCGCATTTTAACTGGCGTGATTGTAATTAAAATTTCTTAAATTAGCCAATCACAAATGGGTATGGGCTGATAAAGGAATAAGGAAAGTGTTACGGCGTTTTATTGTAGCTTCAATTCTCTAAGTGTTATTGACATTTTAATTTGCGTAATTGTAATTAAAGTTTCTCGAGTGTTGGATAGCTGGAATTCATTCTTGTACTGGATGAAGGGTGATAAATGAGCAAGAAAAGTCTCATAGTATTTTATTGTAATCTCAATTATTTAACCGTTATTAACATTTTAATTAGCGTAATTGTAATTCAAATTTCTTAAAATTAACCAATCGTGTGTCTTGTACTTGTGCTGGGTATGGGCTGATAAAGGAATAAGAAAAGTGTTATGGCGTCTTATTGTAACCTCAATGCTTTAAGCATTATTGTCATTTTAATTAGTGTAATTGTAATTAAAGTTTATTGATTATTCGTGAAGTTAATTCTTGTACTGTATAGGGGATTATAAGGGAATAAGAACAGCTTTTATATATAGCGAGTGTTATAATTGCGTTCTACATTCAATCCTTTTTGCAGTTGTTTAATTATACATAGTCGTAAAGTCATGTGATTGCATCCTCACTGAAAGTCGAATGTAGGTCCTCGTTTAAGAACGGATATTAAGATTTATAATGTTTGGAGTTGTAATGATGTTGGCATTCTCAGTGTTCGAGAGGTCCCAGGTTCAATTCCCTGTTGGCTGCCCTCTGCTCGTTGGAAACACAATCACTTCGCCGCCATATTGGTTTTTGATGTGATAAGTTAGTATGTTTTATAAAAGCAATTCTCTCTTGCTATTTTTCATTTCATATGTTGGTATTGAATAATAAAGCTTTTAACATGTTCAATCGTGTGAGTGTTATAATTCCTTGCAAAAATATCACCGCTAACGCATGTTCAATTGATATCTAATAATTTATATCAAATATTCCACTCAGTAATTTTATCGAGTTTTTTCGCCATGACAGTTGAACTATGTTTGTATATTCAGATTCTTTGTGAAAAGTTAGACTGATTTGTCATGCAAATGAGCCTTGTAGCTCTCGAATTGCCAGAGATAGAGAAATCCTACGTGTTTTTAATTAAAAGAGACTATCGAATTGAAATCAAAAGAATTTTGTATTTATGATCAGAGATTCAGATTCCTCGTGAAAAACTAGATCGATTTGATATGCAGATGAGCCTTGTAGCTCAAAAATTAGAAATTCGAGTGGGCGTGGTCAATCGATTAAATTGAATTTGATCTGTGAATGTGAAAGACGATTGTTCAAGTGATTAAGAACCCTGCAAGTAAAATCTTTTAGACAGGTGGTTTGGCAAAGGGGGAGGGGGTAGTAGCCGGCAGCACATACTTTGATTGACAGGTACATGGGGAAGCTTTTAGACTGTTGTCTTGGCAAAGAGGCAGCGCTGTGTGGGTGGTCTGTCGGCTGATGTTTATCTTAAGTGTTACATATGTACATGATGTTTTACATGGGCGGCATCCTTTGAGTCCCGAAATCCCCCTTTACCCCCTACTGTAAATCTTTAAATTATGTTTTCTGTTTGTACTTTAAAGTTTAAAGACCTCTATAATATGGTGATGATGATAATGATAATAATAATAATACCTAATAGTAATAAAAACAACACATATAAATTATGTATGACTGGCCAAGCATTTTTCAGAAGAATTTAATCATTGAAACAAGTAATACACAAACAATGGTAGTCATGAAGGTGATGTCATTATTATTTAATTCAAGCGGCACATTGTATATTTGTTCCCTGTTTCAGAGCAAACGGAATGACTAATGTTCATTAGAAACGCAGCTAATCTATACGCAAATGAGATAGTTACAACGAACCAAGCGCCGGAATACGTATACAAGCAACTAAATATTGTCGTCTCGACGCCGTTTGGCTCTCATCTACCCGATATTTATCGCTTGGACAAAAGAGAGTGGCACTTTAGCTCACGAGATTACCCGTGATGCCTCAGCAGTACAAAGAACGAAGAAGCAGTCCTGAATCAATATGGCGCGCGCGCACCGGCAGCGACTACCCTCTTTTGTCTGTGAACAAGGTGGAGCACGAGAGTGGAGCAGACAATAACAATTTTTGTTAGCAAGCAATTCTCCAGGAGCGAGGGAGAGAAATGTAGGTCGCTCGACACATTAACGACCTGTTTGAGCAGAGTATGCTCCAAAGGGAATATTATGTTACAGGTATTCTTGCTTCAACTCCGATAAAGCGATTGTTAAACGATTTTCAATCGTTGCTAAGGAAACAATATATAAATCAGAAACTAAACTTTTCTTCACTGCTGGCGTTTATTTCAAGCACCGATCAGGAAGACACCTTCTCTAATTTATAATTTACAAAAAAGAGCATATAATTTGCGAAGACATCCGAAATAAATGTTGTTTGAAATTTTACACATCAAACTTTTAACTGTTACTGAGAAGGTAATGATGCATATGGATTAGGTTAGATACCAAAATAATACTCAACAGTATTATTTTTAGATCGTCTCCTTAGCGCGGTGGTAGCGCAACTGCTGGGTTCGATTCCTGGTACGAGCATGGAATTTTTCCCCCGCTGGGAGACCTTGATCGGGGTGCACTAGCCTCGTGAGGTCCCTGAGAGGCCAATTGAGGAGCTTCTTGATGGAGAGGTAGCGGCTTCAGGTCGAGAGGACCGCATTAAACCGGCCGGGAAGGGTTGACCACGTTTCACTCTCCAATCCAGGCGTCAGTCATGCACTGATATGGGGAACGCAGTGGCCGGGAGATAGGCCAAGGTTCCTTGTGGGCTGTCGTGCAATGGATTTATTATTAGTATTATTTTTAGCAAATATATCTGTGAAATTTGAAAAAAAAAAAAAAAAAAAAAAAATTATTCGTCTCTCGAATTTTTTAAACCTAGTTATAACTACTTTTACACTACATAAGGGTTTATATAAACAATTTACATAATAGAATGACTATTTAATTGAGGCTGTGCTTTCTAGTAAAGGGTCCATTGAACCTTCAACTTTGTCAATTTACTCAACAATAACTCTGATTTGATAAGCAGTTAATATACCAGCATTATAAGATCAAAAAACTACCTTTGCTATATTCCTAAAACTTTAATCACTTAACACAACATACTTTATCAACGCAGGAGGTAAACAAGTTTATCTCTTGAAATCACAATTAGAGTGTTAAAATCCATTTTTCTAAATTTTTTTTCATCACTTTTCACTGTTCAAAATGCTCCTTAAACAACAGTTAGGCAAAACTAATAAGCTTAAACATTTCAGGATACTTTCAGAAATTACAGATTTTAAAGTTTTTCACAATTCAGAAGTATTAAACGATTAACATTGAAAAGGTTAACAACTATTAACATGCATGCAGAGAATTTGGTTTCTCTTAAACCAAAAATAATAAATGACTTGCTTTAGCGATCTAATTATCAGCGCTCTGGCTTCTCGCTCAGAGGCCTCGGAGTTAATTTCCGGCTGGGGTGGGGACTTTTTCTTTTACTAGAATCATTCACTTTCCCTTCACAGAGGTTAGAATTACGGATGGAAGCGTAGATATGTATGTTTGTGTTTGTGTTTAGTAATATAAAACTGAAAAATCTGATGTGTACCATTCCATTCTCTACATCTCTGCAACAAATTATTGTTAAAAAACTTATACTTCTATTTATTTCATGCTAATCGACAAAAAATTAGCAGAAATAGTCATATTACTTGCTTCCATGTAAGTAAGCCATGTAAGAGGTATTTATTTCGCAACGCAAGACTGTAGAAAGGTGATAATTTATAAAGTTACTAATATATGAATATATGCAAACATATATATTTAAATGAATAATATAAATCCATATTATATATCTCAAAATGAAAAATGTGAGAGCGCTATACATTATGCATTAGAAATTCTGACTCCGCCATCACGGCAAATAACTGACGGTCGTTACGAGGTCTTTGGCTATTAGTAATAAAGTGGCACTGGCGTTCAATTTCTCCTTGAAGGCACATAACTGCATAATCTCTATTTGCTTTGCAATTCGACACAGTAGGTAGCTGATCACTTATTCACTTACTAAAACTTTACTGGATAACTTAATACTATAGGTGTATATTCAAAGTATATATATTATAATTATGTTAATAGTACCATTATATATTTTTACATTTTAAGTTGAAAACACACATCTCCTGTACTTTGGAAGGGATAACGAAGCTTTACTTTGCAATTCAACGCTGCAGAAAGCTGACAGTGTCTAAACTTATTAATATGTGTACCTATATATAAATATATGAATTTAATGAATAATATAAATATATTTTATATATTTCTAAATGACAAATGTGAGCTTGCAGTGCATTTTGTAATAAACATTCTCACTCCACGAACACGGCAAATAATTAACGGTTGTTACTAGACCTCGGCCGTCAATAATAATGGAATTTACGTTCAATTTATCTTTTTAAGGCCTAGGTTAAACGTAACTGAATAATGTCTATTTACCTTGCAATTCGATGTAATAGGTGTAGAGCTAATCACTCATGTGCTAACATAAACTTTACAGGACTTAATATTTACATTATAAGTACATTATTAGTCAAATTGAAAATGTATGTACACTTTTCTTTCTAATTGTATATTTTTAAAGGGCCCGTCAGTGATTATTATATGTATTAAATATATCTACTCCACCATGTGTTTATATTACCGTACCTTACTTCTGTTTTCATTACGCGTATGCTATTGGACGTTGCGGTTGAGTCCTCCTTGACTCCTCCCACGGTTGCAATTCTGCATGACATATGTGAAATTCGCTGCCCGGGTTTTAGAATCTAATGTGTCCATTGCGTCGGGTTAATGTTGACGTACTTGTGTATCACATGCAATTTTGTATATGAACATCTGAGGTGACGATAGCGATATTGAGGAAATTATTTTATGACGATGTGACAAACAGCATATCAAAATTATTCTTTTACTTGCGTACTAAATAAAGACCTAATTTTTATTTCTTTACTCAATTTTATTTTTTCTCCTTTTTATTTTAATATTATTTTTATCTTGAAAGATTTTAATTAGCTGGTTTAAATAACAATTGGTCTGAAAACCAGTGCTAATGCACTTAATTTCTTTGTTAACTGATACCGGATCACATATTCGGCGAGCTCGTTGAGGCAATCTATTTGCCATTGCCCATTTAACTGGCGGTGGGCAGTCTGATTTGGCGGTACCTCTTCGTAAAGGTCGGCTTATGATATATGAACAGTTTAATTTAAGCCGGGATTACTTAACACGACTGGACATAATGTGAAGTTAAGAAATGTTTATAAACTGAAGACGCATTAGTGCACTTTAACCTAACACTTTATCGGCAGTTTTTATTACTTAATGCTACTGCTTCATGTCAATTGGTTCTAATTACCATGTAACGTTACTTTATTAATGTAACGGAAGGAAACAAAGTCTTAAGTTATCACGCTAAGCCAATCCTAAGTAGCTCCATTTAATACAATTTAATACTTTCACGTTACGTCTTCTTAAAAGTTTATCCTAGAATTATTTGTCGTTTCATCCCACCCAACAAGAAAGTTCAAAAAGGTAATTTTGTTGATCTCTAATTTAGTCGTAAACTTTAAATTTTGATGATTATTACACACATGTGTAATACATGTGTAAATGTGAACATAGGTGCAGTAAATTTTACATTTCATAAGCAAAAACTCATTAGAAATCATGATACGTTTGGAACTTCATTTTTACAGATTATATTAATCGTTTCATTTTTATGTAATTAGTCGACATGCTGACAAATATTAAACCTTTCTTTCAACTGCGTACTCTAAAATTTACCAGTGTGTTGAGAGAACATCAAAGCCTTATTTAAACGGCGTAACCACGTATAAGATTCAGTTTATCGGTGCTTGAGATACGACAAGGAATACTGTAGCATTCTGTGGACCTAATGTTACCAGTAAAAGCAAACTTGCTGTACGCTTAAAATGCTTATAATTTCCATCTGAGTGAGGCGGATATTTGATGAAATTTTCTGTACTACGTTCGGATGTAGCAAAACGAAGCAGTTTTATCACAAGCTCTTACTGCAGAGGATAATGTAAACCTCGGCTTTTTGCAGGATGTACCTGTTCCCCAGAGAGCCCCAAAACACAAAGTGTTGGTAATGTTCACTCTATTGATTCTATCCTCCAAATCCTTCGATTACGAAATGTGTCATCGAGTAATGATGTACTCCATTAGCGTAATGGAGAGCACATCCAACTTTTATTCCTCATATTCTCCCTTTGAAGTGAAATTCCACATTAAATGTGAATATACCCATAACAGAACGGCATTTCCTCACCCAAGTGGATGCTCAGTTCTTATTTGTCACCACTAATGTTAACCCTTTACACTAAATGAATCAGTGACATCAGGTAAGGCATCCAAATCCAAACACCCTAATTATCTTAGAAGCTTGGCATGCATCACCAGTTAGACATTAATTTATAGCTATATGTGCTACAACAAGACAGCAATGCTCCAATCATAGAACATGTAAATTAAAGTATTACATGAAATAGTATTACAGTTTTATGTAATATATTTACATGACTTTCCTACCAGTGAAAAATAAATAGCAGAACCAAAATATTTAAATTGTCCACACATTTAACTGTCATATCATTTGCTCTAAAATTTGTTTTCTCAACAACCGTCATATGTTCCTTATTTGGGTTACTTTGCAATAACCTATTTCAAATTCACTTATAAATTTATGGTGCTTATATTCAATATCATCCTTCTTGTCAAATGATGCATAACATTATTGCTTCTATTCAGTCCAGTTCCTAAATACTTCTAATCTTCTAAAATATCTAAACATATCTTGAACAGTGCTGAGCTTAACCATTTTCTATCCCTAGCACTATGTAAAATGTACTTACACATAGATAGAGAAGGTATTATATTCCACCCAAGAATTCGATACCGATGTTTCAGCGAAAATATATTCACTCCTGAATAAAAAAAAAAACACAAAAAATTATAAAAAGGTTCGCGCGTGTACGTGTGTGTGCTCACACATCATAGTTCAAAAACTAAAAGTCCGCTAAATGTCAAACTTGGTATTTAAGTTAAGAATCTTCCAGAATGCGACACAATTTCCATGAAAAATTCTCCCAACCCAAACCACTCTTTACTTTGAGCATTCTTGAAAAGTTTAAATGTTCTCAAAAATGGCTCTAACGATTTTGATTAAAATACCATATGTTTAACATATTTTAGTGACAACTGAAAAGTATATCTTAAATTTTATGAGAATAACCTCAGAAGATTCTACATTGTATGACCTTTTTTATAACTGGTAAAATCGTAAGAGATACACAAAAACTAACAGCAAAAAAAAAAAAAAAAAAAGTGGAACTGGTTAAATTACACAATTTATGTCATATACACTTTTTTCTAAGGCAAACCTTTTCGAGATATTCTTTGTTACTGGTTTTAATTTTAATATAATTACACTTTTCTCAGACAGGAAGTCATCCTGTTTTCTTTTCTCTCTTAATCTTGCAAAGAAGCATAATGACAGCTTTTAAAAAATTGGTTATCGCTTTAGCCTAGTGTATTCCCTTATTTACCTTCTAATTAAAAGGAAGCAAGTAATAAAACAATTTCTGCTAATGCTTATCTCGATTAGCATTGTACAGATAAAAATAATCTTTTCTAAGAATAGTTTGTTTGCAGAACAGGAAGAGAAGTCTTGTGAATGGAATACAGATTTTTTTCTACTACAGTGCCTTTCTTTTACACTAGTGATCACACGGCGTCTGGCGCGCCGTCAAAACAGTTATCTCCACAACTGCCTCACGGTCTCATGTTATAATCGCAATAATAATAATAATAATAATAATAAGAAGAAGAAGAAGAAGAAGCACGTGTCTTAAAAGAGATGCTAAAAGTATTGTCCTATTCTACCCACACAGTTCTGGCATCTTAGCAAATTCTCGTTTGCCCTCGAGAGTTCAATATCTGTAATTAAGTTAATTTACCACTCATGTTTTCTTATAGTTCTTCCAATGTATAAGGTTTGCTACACATATTTTATTTTTTCAGATGATTATTAGGCATATTTATTTGATAAACTTTTTAGAAATGCCAATGATAAGAGTAATTAACAACGCTTAATATCCTTGTGTGACAAGCACGGTTACTTTAAATGGTTATGTTGCTTGCAAAATAAGCACAGAGAAACCCGATTTTAAGTACGAAATTCCCTTGTATGATGTGAAAATTGATGTACAGTAAATACATACAGAACGCATATTTTCTAAACAAACAATAACATGCAATAGAGTGGGTGGTTGAGCAATCCAGAGATTTTGGGTTCAAATCCAGTGAGCCGACCAATTTGGCTGTTTTCCTTTCTTTCTTTTTTTCGCGATCTCTCTCAGTCGCCAATGTAAACATTGAATTGGACTCAAAGTTCCACCTTCAGTCTAAAGAAGTAGTAAAATTGAAAATAGATAGATATAATGATTGCACTGACATCTATCCACAAATAGAAAAACAGCTAACACCAACCTGTGACGAAGCAGTGTTATAAAAGTACAAGACCTCGAAGGCTGTCTGTACTTTGCCATTGCTTGTCGCGAAGCAAAAGTATTAGGTATGGTACGGGGATGAGACCTATAAAGCTACTGTCGCCCTCCGTGGTGTAATAGTTACCATGCTAGCTTCATATACCCAAGGTCGCGGGTTCAAACCCGGCGGAGCACGATGGATTTTTTCGAGTGTAAAAATCCTTAGCATGGCTTCCTTCGGAAGGGAGGTAAAGCCGTTGGTTCCGTGTCGTTGATTTACGGCACGTAAAAGAGCCTCAAGCCTGATAGAGAGGCCTCTGAGCAAAATTAAACGGTCTTTCACGCCCAGTATAGAATGGGACGCTGAGAACCACAGCAGTTAAAGAGCGCCCATAAATAACACGCCATTTACATTTATTTATAAAGCTACTGTCCATAACATATTCAATGAGTATCTTACCTAACAGAATAGCCGCGATATGATCAAATAGTTTAAAGCGGCATAAAATAAAATAAATTAAAAGATAAATAAAGTGCAATGAAGCACAGCAATAAACAGACACTTTTTTAAATAACTGCATGACTTGATTGTATCAGTTTGGGTTTTTACAACAAACTTTTGATACTGCACATATACCTTATGGAAATGTTTGATAATTATCATCTCTTTGTTCACTAGCTTTTATTTCCTTGTTATTCACTGCTATTTCACGCATTGGGCAGATCACCCATTCTGATTCTCTTATGATCCAAAGTTTGCTTGCTCCCCGACAAGTAGTAACTCCTTGCAACCATTCCACGCATTGGGCTGATCATCAGTCCTGATTCTCCTATGATCCAAAGTTTGCTTGCTCCTCCATAAGCAGTAACTCCTTGTAATCATTCCACGCGTTGGGCTGATCATCCATCCTGGTTCTCCTATGATCCAAAGTTTGCTTGCTCCCCGATAAGGAATAACTCCTTGCAACCATTCCACGTATTGGGCTGATCATCCATCCTGGTTCTCCTATGTTCCAAAGTTTGCTTGCTCCCCGACAAGGAGTAACTCCTTGCAACCATTCCACGCATTGGGCTGATCATCCATCCTGATTCTCTTATGATCCAAAGTTTGCTTGCTCCCCGACAAGGAATAACTCCTTGCAACCAAGGATGCCCCAAAAGCATTCACTTGTAAGTCCATTAGGTGCAAGTCTTACATAGGAGGAAGAAGAATCCATCCGTTAGGGAAGACGAACAATAATTTACTTTTCTTTGATTTCTGATTGACTTAGTTGCACACACGTGCCTAATACACTTTCAGTTTAAAGACATCATAAATATACTTGCATGTAAAGTATCTAAATATATGTGACTAACGTTTACATGTTTACCGAGTATTAAATATTGTACAACTGTGTGATATATAATCT
Source organism: Hymenopus coronatus (assembly GCA_030762935.1). Lineage (NCBI taxonomy): Eukaryota > Metazoa > Arthropoda > Insecta > Mantodea > Hymenopodidae > Hymenopus > Hymenopus coronatus. The sequence continues at coordinate 100,673,355 of CM060888.1, read as the reverse complement.
TAATTTTTTAATGCATTAAGAAAAACAATAAAAACTATTAGGTTATGCAAACTGGTAAACAGATCCAACAGTGAAGAGATATACAAGATTGCGCGATCTGTGTTGAATATTCTGCTGGATTGTTAAGAAGCTAGTAGAAAGCAACAGAACCGGATCATATGCAAATCTCTTGCGCATGGCAATGAGTAGAATTTCATTAGTCAATCCCGCCCATCTACTTCTTTGGAAGGTATGCAATCCGTTATGCATAAATCGATGCGTTCCTCTTTTGACTCTTATTCGTAGCATCTGACCGCAAGCAGACGAACCGTATCCTACCGTTATGAAAACATGCTGCCCAATCAGGTAAATTACTACCAGCTTTATTTTGGGATTATTTTAAAATAAGGTGATTCAATATGTATGATCCAGTATACTAGATTTAAATTTATAGGAAAGCTAAAATAATAATCTCTTTTCGCGAGAGGATTAGGAAAATGGTGTGGCGTAATCTTAACACTGTTCAAGATATGCTTAGATATTCTGGAACATGTTAAGTACTTTGCAATTGGAGTGTACAGAAGTAATAATTTTATACAATATTTAACAGGAAGGATGAACTAGAATATCAGGGCCGTAAACTTATAAGTGAATTTGGATTTCGTAGATTGTTGGGAAGGCAATTTTAAATTAAATGATATGACAATTATTAAATGCGTGGACAATTTCAATATTTTGATTCTATTGTTTATAAATGGAGTATTTTATGGTCAATGTTCAGAAATCTGCGGTGTCAATTACAGATGTATATCACTCGCAATTGCATCCGCTTTAGCTAATGATTTTATTAACTGAATTGCCAATTTATCTGAAGAATCATCAGATTTAATATTAATCATAGCTTGAATGAGGCTAAGGAAGTACAGAATTATTTCAGAACATGACTTGTTCCAAGTTTTATGGTTGAAAACCAAACCCTCGCTGTTGCCAACTCTCCCAATTACTGGTCCTCTAACTGAGGTGCGATTCTCGACTTGCAAGCAGTGTCTCTAGTAAGCAGAGTTTACCACGTTGTCTCTCGTTCCTTAGTACGGGCTCGTCTTTTGTTTGCTAATGGTTACTGCCCAGTGGAAGGGGGAGCGGTCCAGTTTTGGAAAAGCTATAATTATATCCTTGGTATCCTATAGAGTATGATTCTGACCAAAGATATAAAACAAAATATTCAAAACCTATATCAGAGAGTATTTTTACACGCTGGTGCTAGAGTTGGACAATGATATGAATTATAACAGAAACGGATGAACTTCGAGGAAACCTAAGAATATCTAGAATACGGCATATAACGAAAAACATTTTATTAATGGATACTCTTTAATTGTAGTGGTTCTCAGTCCTAAATTAATATTGGGCGTAAAAGACCGCTCAATTCTGTTCATATGCCTCTTTATCAGGACTGAGGTTATTTTACGATTTCTTTTCTTTATAGGTTCTGAAAGCTTTAACCAATTTAGTTTGTTGTGTAATGATTTCTAAATACGTCCAAAAAACGCAAGGCTATTGAGCAAGAGCAGCCTAAGGCTAAATGTTGTAGAATAAACCGCCAAACCACGAACTATGTGGTGTTAACCAGCTTTGTGGGTTACGTGTCAAGTAGTTCTAGGTTTACTCATACCTACTCTAGAAGGACCAGGTCGAGAGGACCACATTAACCGGCCGGGGTGGTTCGAGGCGCTGACCACGTCTCACCCTCCAATACTTCACCCCACCCATGACGTCTGTCATGGACCGAGATGGGGGGCGCAGCGGACGGGCGGTAGGCCAAGGTTCCTTGTGAGCTGTCATGCCATGGAGTTATCACTCTAGAAGGTTGTTTAAGACAAACAAAAGAATGTACAAAATTAGATCAAACCCGAAATGAAGGTATAAGAACAGAACTTGCAACACAGCCAATAAATTCCAAAATTGAAAAATATCAGAACCAGTGGATGCAACATGTTCAAAGAATGGCAGATTCAAGACTACCTAGAATTGCATTTGAATATGAACCAAAAAGAGGGAGAGATGTCGGTCGACCCAGAAAAAAGTGGGGGGAACAACTGTGAGACGGAACGGGCAATCTGCCCATACCGTGAAGTGAAGAAGAAGAAGAAGAAGAAGAAGAAGAAAAGGAGGATTTATCTACCGATGGAGCAGACTAATGAGACCTATCCATGTTGAAGTGGTGAAATCCATTTGTCACCATACGAAAAACTTTATTAGAATATTTGTCTCTATAAGGTCACTTCCATTGTTTCTCTCTCCTACTAGTTAGCGAAATTGCACTTATTGGCAAGAAAAGTGCCGCTGTAGATAACATAAACCTTCCTTTGTCATGCATCAAAGCGACCACGAGGCTGTAGCAGAAAAAAATTAGCAGTCGCTGTGTCAGCAGATAATATCAAGGTTGCAATGAAGAAATCCTTTCATAAATTCTCCGTCAACAAATGGTTTCTCTCCTACTATAATCGCTCTGGTGATAATATAACTCACTTTAACGCTTGTTTTATCTTGCACATTTCTTTCGGAGAAGATTCATTGCATAACCCGAGCAAGCTATAAAAAGGGAAAGAAAATAATAAAAATGCTAGTTCACTTTGTCATTCCAGGAATATATTCGCCGAAAGCATCATTCTCTCAGCTTTCCTCTTCTTTTCGCAGGACTTCTCTCCTTTTACTCCCCACCTCATTACAAATTAAGGACCTCGTTTTATTTTTACTATCCACCAACTGACATTGAGTGTGTTTTTTGGTTTTACCATGGGAAGCAGAAAAGAGAAAGTGTATAATTCCTTTCCCGGAGCTATGTGTACTTAACACAAGTACAGCTGGCGCAGCGACGATTGCGTGAAACTGGAGTTACGAGCGTTTCTGGATATGACCCTCACCGGAAGTGTTTATAGAGTTTTCATACAGAATTACTTGTTTCTCGTGGGAACAGGCGACTAATGTGATTTTAAATTCACGCTTCTGTATCTCCGTTTAATTTTCCCGCGGTAGTGTTATTTACTTAGCGACATTTTCCAGTTATATGATACACGTTCACGTTAAAACAAATGAAAACACTTGAGATCCTATCGAGCAGGATGTAGTAATGGGAGAGCCTCGCTTTCGGGACTTCCAGTGCTTGAATTCCAGTTCTTTTTTATTTCTTTTGGTAGTATTTAACGCCCGCTTTTAGTACTTGTGTCACCGCAGGTGATGACACTGGTGATACATGGAATGAAGATGGAACTTCGGTGGAATGCCTTGGCGGGGAGAACCTAAGAACCCGGAGAAAACCCACCCCTGCGCCGCTTTGTCCACCACAAATCTCACATGCGGTCACTTAGGATTGGACCAGGGTCTAATTTCCCGAAAAGTCGGCCACTTTACCATGTTTTTTTTTTTGCGACTTCCCCCGGGTCAGTAGACGAATACACCGAGCGAGATGGCGCCGCGGTAACGTGTGCGACTCGCATTTGGTAGTCATGGGCTCGATTCCCGTGGCCGGCCTACCTGACCTTGGGATTTTCCGGGGATACCCTGATTCGTTTCATTACATCCCCTAAATTGTTCTGTCCATAATTATTTCCTGTTCCTGTCATTTACTTGTCATCGGCGGGTTGCGGCTGGATGGTGACTTGCGCACTCTAGGTCAAACTTGGGTTGGTGATCTTGCACATCAGGTTACGCTGTCATAGCGTGTTCCGCACAACGCCAGACAGGCTACCTCGTTTTAAACCTCCAAAAAACACTAAGAAATCACCAAGGTTCTTAGCAAATAGTTTTCAATGCTTAGAGGTTGTTACTCAGCTTCCGGTGGCGTGATGTAATTCTTCCGGATATTTGATGTTTGTTCTAATGTTTTGTAATGCATTAAAATTAAAGGTGCAAGAAAAGAGTAGTTTTGGAAATATATAAATCACGCATTTTTAGGCCTTAAAAACCAACAATTGAGTTGCAAATTACATGTAATACTCCTCGCCATCTAAAATGAGGGTTAAAATCATGTCCACATACGGGAAAATAAACTATTTGTTGACTACTTCGGGTGATTACGTTTACTTGTACGACATTTTCGTTTCTGTTTCGTGGATAGGTGTATAAGGCATTCCTTTATGTTGCACTTGTTTACTGCTTGGCGGTGATTTAATATTAAAATAAACAAATAGACGGAAATCAGAACTATTGCTGTTTTCGTGGGTATAATAAACAGAGCCAGGCCATCTGAAGAGAGAATATATATTTAAAATCGTCAGGAAATGTCCCCATGCTATGCTATTTGTTTGTTCAGTTTGGGCGATTATATTTATTTTAGTTAAACATTCCTTTTCATACATTATGAATCATTTCTCTTATATTTGTTATTATTACCCTTCCTATAGCTATATGTTCCCTTCGATTTCGAGGTTATTATTTCCCGCACTTTTGTTTTGGCTCATTTATTACATTGCAGATATTTTATAACTACTTCAGAGATAATTTATATTTAAAATCGGCAAGACATGGGGAAGCTATGCTATTTGTTTGGTCATTATAATTATTTTATATTTGTTGTAGTTAAACCTTTCCTTTTCGTACATTATGAATCATTTCTCTTATATTTGTTATTAATGCCCTTCCTATAGTATATCTATTTTAGTTAAATATTTCCTTTTCGCACATTATGAATCATTTCTCGCGCTTTTGTTTTGACTCATTTATTACATTGCAGATATTTTATAACTACTTCCGCGTTTACCAATGACTTTGTTTTGACCTATTCAGTAAATTGAGCAATAGTATCAACTACTTGCTAATGTTGCATAAACGTAGTGGTTTTTAAATGTGCATGTTGGCTACCCGCATTGCGCATTGACAGCGTCCGCCGTGACAAGGTAACCTAAGATTACCCTTGCGCTAATCCTAACAACGTTGGTAACGCTGTCTTCGGGACTTTCGGGCTCCAAACCGCCCCCCCCCGCTTTCTACTAACAATTATTCTGTTTAATTTAGGGTGTTAATAATCTAGGAGCTGAGCGCTCTTAAACACCGATTATCATTATCATCATTCTTTAAATGCTTTCATTTTCATCATTAATCACATTAATGCATATTTTTCCTATTTATTTCTTCAATGATTCAATATGCAGTCTTTTCAACCATCTGTAAGCGTACATTTTTGTTTTTCAGAACGGATGTTCACACTTTGTTTTGGGGGTTAAACAAAGCTTGGCCTATACAGCAGAGAAATCAGCATGGAAGTCTCCTCTCATTGGACTGTGCCGCACCTATGTGTCCTAGTTTCATATTGACATTGAGCTCACGTACAACAACAAAAGTTAGTGTTTCAGTCTTTATTTTGTGCAATCGAGAAGCTTTATCTTGATCGTAACCAGGCACTTTATACTCCTGCCATTCATAGCATATATGTCCTGACGTTTGTAGTAAATTTAGTACCCAGTTAGCTGGATAACACAAACACATTGTTAGGATACTGCATTCATTTATCGGTATTGACTGTCCAAATAGTGGCGTAAATATTCCTACTATCTCGTGTGTCTTAAATCCTAACGTTTATCATTAAAATAACTGCAATGTTATTACCCTAATTCCACTACGAAAAGTAATGAATGTTTACAAAACTGCTTTATGTTTTACGACAGCCTAACGGTTTATGTTAATGAGCTTTGTAAATGAGATAATATATTCTAGATATTACAGCACTTTTAGTATGGCTATATGTTTGTCCTGGATTTAATATGTTAAATAAATTGCTTTATACAAGGGAGAACAGAGCAGCTGAAATATTGCAGATAGTCGTAGCCCAAATAGCTGGATTAGCTAAAGTGATAATACCATTTTAATGTTTTCTTTATCTCTAAGGGAGAGAAGGATTACAGCGCATAAATCACAAGCCCTTCCTTCCTGTTTGTGCCTTCATTAGCCTCACATCCGCTTAGTAACCACAAGAGGAGGACGGGGGTAAGAAAACGCCCAAACTTCTCCGCTCAACAAAGTAAGAATTTATTATCTTTCTGGAGCACACTTATGTAAACAACCCTAGTGCTCTATATTGGTGCTTGTTGGTTTCAATCACAAGGAATTCTTATTTATTTCACTCAGGTCAAACAGATGTAAATGGCCTAAGGGCATCGGGAAGTGTTTTAAGTGAATTTTCCACATATATATGCCATACTTGCTCTGCTTGGTTTTAAGCTAGAGCTTACCAAACACGTTTAGCAAATTAGCTCAATATGAAGTATAGATCCCTAAGATAATGTTTGTATCCGTAAACTGATAATATAATTAAAATATTCAACGCGCAAAATAGAGGTACATTCCTTCGGCTATAAGTATTTTTTCTCAACAACATGTGTATTGATATTAATATTGAATAATGAATTAATTATTTTAATTATGTCTTAACAATGCTCAAACATTAAACGCAATTATCTGTATAGTTAATGAAGAAAATTTGGACACTTTTCAGAAACGTGCTTCTGAACACAAAGTCGCAGACTTCTCGTGCAAGCGATAATTACATCGCGTGGTTGATTGCGAACACTGCCATGAAACTACCTTCAACGACACTATCTTCCTCATGTAAAACATTTCCCTTTTTCTCAATTAAAACTGAAGTGTGATTAAGTGCTTAGTTTGCACTGATTATGTAACCAGGAAGGTTTCTAAAGTATGCAACCGTTTAAACAACGAGAGTTTAGATTGCCGTCTAATTGTCCGAGCGATTTAAAGCATTACGTCATAGGCCATATATTTCAGACAGTGTTTGTTCGAACCTCGCACGATTACTTTACCCTTTATTACTTTCTCTTTCACTTATGAACAACGTATTCCACCCAAAAATTCGATACCAAGATTTCAATTTTTACTTTCTCTACACTACTATGTACATAGTGTATAGTGCACTCCATCAACAAATTCGATACCAAAATTTCACCAGAAATATATGTTTTAGAGTTCCCTGTATAAAATAGATATTTTCAGATTAAGGTCCGCGTGAGTGTGTGTGTGTGTGTGTGTGTCCGTGTATCTTGAACACGATAACTCATAAACGAAAAGTCAGTAAAATACCAAATTTAATATTTAAGTATAATATCTTCCAGAGATGCGACATGAACATTTTGATAAAAATACCCCACCTCAAGCTACCCTTTAGATGGAAAATGTTTCTAAAAATTTGATTTTCACAAAAGGGCCTTTAACGATTTTGATTAAAATACGGTATATTAAGGATATTTATATGGCAAATAAAATGTATATCTTGAATTTTCTGGGAATAGTCTCTGAAGATCTCTTTATCCTCAATGAATTTTGCTGAATTTTGCGTAACTGGTAAACCGTAAGATATAGATAAAAACTTACTACCAAAAAATGTACACCACATTAAAAGACACAATTTATTTCATATAGTTTTTTTTTAAGTGAAATTGATCATTTCTGAGATATTCCATGTTATTTGTTTCAGGTTTAAAATTATTTAAATTTTTCTCACAGGAAAGTTGTAATTTCCTGGTCCTGCTTAGAAACGTAGTTCAACCAATGACAAGCAGCTTTTAAAAGATTTTAGTATCGTTTTAGTAGTGTATTCTCTTATTTTCCTTCTACTTTCAAGGAAGCAAGTAATTAAGACAATTTCTGCCAATGCTTATCTCGATTGGATTAATTGTTTTCTTCAAACAAGCCGTGTGTAGGACAGGAGTTGGATAGGTAGAGTCAGACTGAAAAATATATTACTCCAGTGCTATGCCGGCATGTTGCCATGGTAGCTCAGTGGAAGAGCAACCGGTTACACACCGGGATATCCGTGGTTCAAATCCCGGCTATAGCATTGCATTTTTCAGTCTGACCACCTATCCTTATCTCGATTATCTCTAAAGTAGATAGAGAAATATGCTTTTTAACAATAATTTGTTATAGCGATGTAGAGACAGTCAGATGGAACACACCAGATTTTTAGAGAGAAGTGTGCGGGTGAATGTCTGTCTGTGGACAACATAACTCAGAAACGAAAAGTCCGTTATATACCAAATTTGGTATTTCTTCCAAAGCTTCAAGACAAAGATTATCAGGAAAATCTCCCACCTCAAACTACCCTTTACGTGGAACATTTTTTGAAATGTTCGATTTCCTAAAAATGGGCAATGATAAAATTAAAATGCCGTACATTTAAGATATTTACATGTAAAATGAAATGTCTATCCTGAATTTCTTGGGAATAGGCCTTGAAGTCCTCTCATTCTGAATGACTTTTGTATGACTAGTAAACCGCAAGAGATACACGAAAGCTTACTACATAAAATTAAAGATTTGTTAAAGTATATTATTTATGTCATTATATTTTTATACAGCTAACCGTTTCAGAGATGTTCCGTATTGTTGGTTTCAGTTTTAATACACTCAAAAGGGAAATTCTCATCCGTTTCGTCTCTATTTTGTTTTATTCTAGCCATGAATAAGAAACCAAATTCAATGGCAATTGCATAGCAGCAGGTTATAAAACATTTGTTTTCACTTTATCCTAGTGTGTTCCCTTATTTCCCTTCTACTTCTAAGGAACTAAGTAATGAGACCGTTTCTGGTAATGTTTATCTTGATTAGCATGATGCAGATAAAGGAATATTATTTTGTTTGCAGAACAATTAGAGAAAGTCATGCGAATGGAACACATCAGATATTTAATTTTGTTGTTGTTGTTTACATGACTAACAACTCAGTAGAGAGGGGATTTTTAGATGTATAAGGAAGGTTAATGCTTTTAATTTTAAAATAGACATTGCTGCCTTAAGAATCTTTTTTTGTTGTCTTAAAATAATTATGGCTGGAAAATACGTATATAAATATACCTGCATTAGTACAACTTTTTTTCCCCTCGGATTCGCTACATAGTGCTATACTCACGAGTTTTAAGTGCTTATTTTTTTTTTCCGGAGTGCAGCGTTGCCAATCTTTCGCTCATCCCCCATCTGCAGGATACGGTCTCTTCTAGCGGTTTTAAAGATTCCTGTTGGCCCTTCTTGTCTGTACGCTCAAGGATATTAGAACTGTAAAATTGCAATAAATTGAAGGAACAGAATAATTTCGCTCATCCCCCATCTGCAGGACTACGGTCTCTTTTACGGTTTTAAAGATTTCTGTTAGCCCTTCTTATCTGTACGCTTCAAGGATATTAGAACTGTAAAATTGCAATAAATTGAAGGAACAGAATAATTTAATGCAGTTTGTGGAACTATTCCGACTTACAGTTATTAATTAATGATTCGATCTTCTTTAATGGCGCAAGGATATAACGCATTATTTGAAACATCTGATGTGTTCCAATAACTTGACTTACTCTAACTGTTCCGCAAACTTTCCTCACTAAAATTATTTTTATATCCACAATTCTACATCATGCCAATCGAAATAAACATTAGCAGAATTGGTCTTATTACGTGTTTCCGTGTAAGTAGAAGAAAAATAAGGAATGTACTAGGTTAAAGCAACAGTAAAATCTTTTAAAATACCCTCTTGTGTGAAACAATTGAAATTCCGTTCTATTTTGCGTTCCTAGGAGTAAAACAAAAGAGATGAATCGAAGTTGACTTCCCGCTTGAGATAAGTAGCAGTTAAGTAGTTTAAAATTGAAATCAATAACAAATCTTGTAAACGGTTAACTTTTGGAAAAAATGGATACGACCTAAATTGTGTGATCTCTTACAGTTTACACAAAAGTCATCCAGATTGATGTTTTCAGAGTCTATTTCTACAAAATTCAACACATACATTTCGTTTGCCAGGAAAATATTTTAAACATACCTTAATTTAGTGTTAATTAATTCTTTTCTTTTTTCACACAAGCCGTGTGTTGGACAGTAGTTGGATTGAGTCAAACTAAAAAATTTAATGCCATAGCCGCGGACAATTCTATTTCCGGGGTTCATAGTTTGGCCAACTCTCAATTAGTTGTAGTGTCATTTAGTGTTAATTAATTTTTTCCACACAAGCCGTGTGTAGGACTGGAGTTGAATAGATAAGAGTCAACCTGAAACATTGAATGCCATAGCTGGGATTTGATCCGCGGATCTTCCGGTATTTAGTCAGTTGTTCTAACCACTGAACTCCCATGGCAACATGCCAGCGCGGCATTAATTTTCTCAACTGGCTGTCTATCATATTCCTGTCCTACAAACGGCTTGTGTGGAAAAAACAACAAAAAACACACAATTAATTAACAGTAATGGACTAATAGTTGGTTAAACTATGAAGCCGGGTCTTAAAAGAAGTCGGTATTGGAGTATGTCACCTTGTGGTTTACCGGGAAACATGCGAGTCAGTTGAAAAATTTAATACCGTGCCGGTATGTGCAATGGTAACTCAGGGGTTATAGCAACCAGCTAGATACCGGGAGATCCATGGTTCAAATCTGGTAATGACATTGAAATTTTAAGTCTATCTATCCACATAGTATTTTAATCAAAATCGCTTCAGCCATTTTTCAGAAAATCAAAATTTTCGAAAAATATAAATTTAAACGGTGTTTGGGGAGGGAAAAATTTCTTAAAAGTCTTCATGTTGCATCCTTAAAAGACATGAATACCAGTTTTGGCATTTATGGAACTTATAGTTGAGCTATGCTGCCACAAACAGGCACACACGGATATTTTTCTCAAACTGGTTTTTTTCTTTTCAGGGAGTCGCAAAACATGCATTTTAGGTAAAATATCGGTATTGAAGTTTTTGTAGAATACAATACCTTCCCTATTTACTATGTACATTGTATTTATGTGCTAAAGAATGTAAAAAATTTACCACAGAAAAGTTTAATTTTGGAATTGTGTTCTGGGCCACCAAATGAGGTAATTTGTTCTTAAGGTTGCAGCACCATACTGGCCATATTTTTAATGAGTTAACTGTCGTTATGACCAATATATTACTGTCTAAAATAATATCAGTTGCTTTGAAATTTATAAAGTTGATGTAACGTATAGAGTGTTAAAAAACTGAAACTTTTAGGGGTTATACAGGGTTGGAATGGAAACACGTTGATGTAAGGTACCCATGACGACAAACTTTGAAGTTTTGTAGTATTTCTTCATTTGAATATTCAATATTATATTATTTAATAAATGCAAATAAATATATGCAGCTTTATAGAAATGGGACGCTTACTTCCATTCTAAAGTAGTGAATTTCTCCATAGCCGCAAAACTAGCTAATATGCGGTATTTTCAAGGTTATAAGCTTTGCTCTTTGTGTAAAATTTCCCTGTCAGCAAAGATCAGTGCACCTCTGACATCTCCAAGTTCACATGGAGAATTATACATGTGCGTGCGTGAGAGAGGGAGAGAGAGAGAAAAAAAAATTACGGCTCGCAGCCATTAACTTGCACAGCTGTCAGTCTGGTAGTGCTAGGTCCAATTCTCTGTTCTAAAATGTATTTTCTTCTTTACTTTCTCTACACGTACTATTTACATAATGTATGGAGAAGGTATTACATTCCACCCAAAAGTTCGATACCGAGATTTCACTGTAATCCAAACATTTTTAGAAAAAGGCCCATGTATGTGTGTGTGTGTGTGTGTGTGTGTGTGTGTGTGTGTGTGTCTGTGGACAGCATAGCTCAAAGACCGTTAAATACCAAACTGGTATTTAATTTTGGTATCTTCCAAGGATGCAACACGAAGATTTTCAAGAAAATTCCCCCACCCCAACTACCTTTTACATGGAACTTTGTTCGAAAATTTTGATTTTCTCAAAAATGACTAACGATTTTGATTAAAGTATCGTATATTAAAGATATTTACTTGACAAATAAGATGTATATCTTTAATTTTCTGGGAATAGCCTCTGAAGACTACTTTATTCTGGATGAATTTTACGGGATTTTGCTTAATTTATAAACCGTAAGAGATGAACAAAAACTTACCACACAAAAAATATAGAGCATGTTAAAAGACACAATTTATGTTATATACATTTATTTTGTGGGGTTGATCATTTTTGAGATATTCGTTGTTTTTGGTTTCAGCTTTAAAAAACTTAGTTTTCTCATTCAGGAATTTGTCAACTCCTGTCCATACAAACAAAGGAACATAGCAACCAGCTTTTGTCTATCACTTTAACCTATGGTACTCCCTTATTTCGCTTTACTTACAAGGAAGCAAGCAATTAACTAATTTCTGCTATTTTTTTCAATTAGAATGAAGTTAATAGAAGCATAAGATTTTTAACAATAATTTGTCGCAGAGATGTAGAGAAAGATCTGTGAATCGAACACATAAGATTTTTTTTTGTGGACATAACATTTTTGGTGGAATATAATACCTTCTCTACCTACTATTATAGAGAAAGTGAAACTATTTTGTGTTATATTTTTCAAAAAAACTGGATAATAAGCCAGATATTTCTGTGTGGATTCATAGGAATAATAATTATTGTTTATAAAACAACATACAGACAGATACAGAGCAAAAGAACATTCAAAGAACATTTAGACTTGTTTTTGTATAGCATTAGTTACAGAAAGTGACAAGAATAGTTTTAGTGGGGACATTATTATGTTTACAAATTAAGGATTAGCAATTCATCTCTGAATGTCTTCCCATATGTCGATTGATGTTTCTTACGTTTACTCGCATTACAGGTTGCTTCTTTAAGTGGTTCAGGGGTCCAAACAGTTTGCCCGTTGTAAATGTTAAACAGCGCCAGGGCTAAGCCTGCGGCCAGCACTGTTAACTTCCACCCAAGCCCAGAGAACGAGGAAAGCGTTTTAAAAGCTTTTACTTTATTGTGTGCTATGTTTCAGAAACGGTTTCCCATGCAAAGCGGAGTGCCTATTGCATACTAGACAATGAGGACGAGCTAAAGGAATGGCACAGAGAGCTAGCTCAAAGGATTACACCCTCTCACTTGCACCACCCACACGAGAGGCATTGTTTACTGATGAACTCCATTTCGCCTGTGTCAATGAGGCCTTTCCTTGCAAAGGGAGAATTCTCAGCACCGATATATGCACTACCCAATATCCATTGTGGCCCGGTCTGCTTTATGTGCACAAACGATGCTATGCGGAAATGTATTGAAGCGGCTTGCACTATTGCGAGACCTACAGCTATCGATTCCTGTGCTCTTAATAACTTCTCAGCCAGCACTGCTTAATATGTTGTCAGAAATATCCATTTGTGCACTGAGCATCAGCAGTAATTAAGAACACCTAAGCAAAGCTACGATTTCTGTGATGTATTTTAATTATTAGTCGCAGAATATGTAGACAGACTGAAAAATCTGATGTGTTCCATTCACATAACCTTCTCTAACATTTGTAACAAATTATTGTTAGTAAACTTATTGTTACCTACTCATGCTAATCAAGATAAACATTAGCAGGTCGTATTGCTTAGTTCCTTTTAAGTAGGAGGGAAATAAGGGAATACACTAGGCTAAACTGATAGTCAAATGTTTTAAAATGTGGTTGCTATGGAATTGAAATCCGTTTCTTTACGTGGGCAGGAGTTGAAAAGTACCCGCATGAGAAATGTATAAATATTTTAAAACTGAAACTAATAACAAGGAATATCACGAAAACGGTCAACTCCATGAAAAAAAATGGATATGACATAAATTGTGTGTTTTGATGAGATTTACATTTTTTGTGTAGTGCGTTTTTGTCTATCTCTTGCGGTTTAGCAGTTAAGCAAAATTCGGTAAAATTCATCCAGCCTCTTCAGAGGCTATTCCCAGAAAATGTAAGATATACACTATATTTGGGATGTAAATATCTTTAATCAAAATCGTTAGCCATTCTTTAGAAAATCATAATTTCGAAAATGTTTTCATGTAAAGGATAGTTTGTAGCGGAGAACTTTCTTGAAAATCTTCGTGTCACAATCCTTGGAATATACTAAACTTAAATAGCAAGTTTGGTATTTAACGGCTTTTTCGTTTTTGAGTTATGCTGTCCTCACACACACACACACACACACACACACACACACACACACACACACATACACGGACCCTTTTCTGGAAATGCTTTTTTTTTTTTATTCAGGGGGGCCTAAAACATGTATTTCCGATGAAATCTTGGTTCAAATTTTTAGGTGGAATACAATATTACCTCTATACACTGTGCACATGGTACGTGTAGATAAAGTAAAAATTCAATGTCATAGTCGGGATTTTAATTTAATGTCGGCATGCTCCCATAGTAGCTCAGTGGCAGAGCAACCGGTTAGAGGCCTGACGATTCTTGGTTCAAATCCCGGCATTGGTATTGAATTTTTCAGTCTAATTCTACCTAGCCAACTCTTGTACTACACTGGGATTGTGTGAAAACTCAAGTAAATTAACCTTAGTAGTCGTAGTGTATTAATATTACAGTATATACATAGCTTTCATAAGTAAGGTGTAATGCAAATAACACTACATTAATTCTTTTTTAAGGAGCACAGCAGTTCAAATTTAATATTTTTAAATTAAACTTTTACAAAGGGAAAATAATTAGCCATTTTGCTACAGAGCGCGACGTCATTGATAAACAATTGATATTGTGTTTTTTCAAAATTTATTTCCCTGAAAAGGAGTTATATTATTTAGTTGTATGGACATCATTTGCTTCATACAAAATGTGTGGTTCCTATGAGAGAACTTAATTGACTTGTTTAACAATTTTGTTCACATTTCATTACCAGTGTAATAAATGAAATTTTAATTCTCTTTAAGAGGAGTCGAAATGCCCTGTCTTTCCAGTGTTAAAGTTTGACTCATTATCTCAACAATTATTTAAGATAATGAATTAAATATTTGAAGATATATTCAACAATACCTTTACTGTAGATTGATGAAAAATATGCGGCCGCGCCGTGGCCGAGTGGTTAGACCACTCGCCTCTCACCTAGACGGCCCGGGTTCGATCCCAAGCGACCGCATGTGAGATTTGTGGTGGACAAAGCGGCGCTGGGGCGGGTTTTCTCCGGCTTCTCCCGCCATCGCATTCCATTGGTGCTCCATCTTCATTCATCTATCATCAGTGTCACCGCCTGCGGTGCCATAAGTAGTTAAAGCGGGCGTTAAACACTACCAAAAAAAAAAATTAAAAATATAATATTTCTGTTCATTAGAAGAAAAGGTTTGCCTTTTTTATTATACAAAGCTCTTAAAACTTGGAAAAAAAATCAATAAAGGATCCACATTTATTTTCATTTCTATTTTTTCTATTATCTTATGTTAGAAATGAGGAGTTTTAAATTATAAAAAGCTAATCCATATACATAAAAACGTTTTCGTTAAAATAAATTCTATTTAGATTCAAATGTGTGGTAAAAGTTTTAACCCTTAAGGTCATTTAGTTTCTGAGATAATGGGACATTTGTATAGACAATTTTACTTTTTCAGAAATTGCTTTCAACATAACTTTAAAAACAAATGTAACCTAACTTTCCAAACACAACTTCACAGTACTTCGAAACTCTCTCATGAAGGAAATATGAGCGGGATGCCAATACTGCCAATAGCAAAAATAAAATTTCCGATCAAAATAAAAAAACATCTCTTCTTTATCATTAATATTTACAAAGTTATTGATATTTCACCAAGTGAGTGAACCAAAATGTTTTAAAAAGCTACTTAGCATGATTATTTTCAACAATACTTTTAAACTATTTACAATCTGTGGTTCCCTATTAAAGTTATATCAAAATGAGCGGAAGACTCGAAATATTTATCTACAATTAAAACATGGAAATGGAAAAAAAAATCTATGAAAATCCCATATCGACTCTCCTTAAGGTGTTCCTTATTTTCATTCTGGCAATGACTAAGTCGAAGCGTGAATTCTTGTTGAACATTTGCAATCCTGCTAGTGGTATATCCCCGCATTCTTTCATAATCCTGACTTTTAATGCTTCCATATTACCAGCCTCGTAACAAATAGTCTACATTTCAAACATTGCCATAAATTGTATACTACATAATAATAACTGTAAGATATACTTATTAGGTTGAGAATGTATACTGGGAATACGAGGCTCTATATTTGTGCTTCTTGGTTTCAATTACAAAAAAAATGTTATTTATTTCACTCAGCATATGAAGTGTTCTCAGGGCAAGCAGATGTAAAGTTTTTGAAATTTTTTCCATGTTAAGGGTAGTTGGGGGTGATACGATTTTTCTAGAATCCTCGTGTCGCATCGCTGGAAGATACTAAACTTAAATACCAAGTTTGGTATTTTACCGAGTTGCCGTTTTTGAGCTACCGTGTTCACAGACACACTGACACGCGGACCTTTTTCCAAAAATGTTTATTTTTTTGGATACAGGGGAGCCTAAAACGTGTATTTCCGGTGAAATTTCCGTATTGAAGTTTTGGGTAGAATGCAATACGTTCTCTATACACTATGTACAGTACGTGTAGACAAAGTAAAAAGGATACACATTCGCATCAAATCTTAATGGAAAATATTGAATTACGTCACTATCAATAGCATGAAACCTTTTGATTTTGTCCGTTTTTTTTTGTAACACAAATCAGTGCATAAACCTAATGGATACAATGCTTATCAAACGGTGACATGATAAACTGATCGTAAGTGTTGGGAAAATAAAGCTCAGAAAAAAAAATACGTTTCGTAATTACTGAAATTCATAGCCTTTATTAATATTTGAAATGCAATAATTACTTTATTTATTTCGCTACTTAGCATAGTTATCGTCGATTAAGAGAAAACTCTGATATGTTCCATTCACATGACCTTTTGTACATCTCTTTGCTAGAAAGCTTATTGTTGTATTTACTTAATGCTAATCGAGAAAAAATTGGCTTAAAGGGTCTTGTTACTTACTACATTGTAAGTAGAAGGGAAATAAGGGAGTACCATAGGCTAAATCGATAGTAAAATCTTTTAAAAGCTGGTTGCTATGTGATTGAAGTTCCTTTGTTTGTATGGACAGGAGTTGAAAAATTTCCGTATGAGAAAAGTACATGTATTTTAAAGCTGAAACCAATAATAAGGACTATCTCGTCAACAATGGTCAACTCCACGAAAAAAAATGCATATAACATAAATTATGTATTTTAACGAATTCTAACTGTTTTGTGTAGTAATTTTTTGTCTATTTCTTGCTGCTTACCAGTTACAAGTTCCGAAAAATGCATCCAGACTACACATGTCTTCAGGGGCTATTCCCAGAAAATTGAAAATTACAGTTTATTTGTCATGTAATTATCTTAAATATAAGAGATTTTAATCAAAATCGTTAGAGCCATTTTTGAGGAAATTAAAATTTTTGAAAAATGTTCCATTGGGGTGGGAGGATTTTCTTGGAAAACGTGTCGCAATTTGGAAGATATCAAATCTAAATAACAAGTCTTTTCGTTTTTGAGCTATGCTGCCCACAGACACACAAACACACATGAACTTTTTCTAAAAAATGGTTCTTTTTTTAGGGTTCAGGGGATCACAAACATGTATGTCCCGTGAAATCTTGGCATTGAATTTATGGGTGCAATACAATACCTTCTCTATGCACAATGTACATAGTACATGTAGAGAAAGTAAAAGTGCAATATTTGAAACAACTCCGCTGCTCTAATAAATAAACTTTAAAGGTAATGTTCAGAATCCAAACATCAAAACATAAACCAAATTGCATTATGATACTTGGCACTAAATACTGTCCCTGAAACCATGCGAGTTTTTCTGCATTTAAAGAGTGTGCTGGAATTTTACTTTTCAAAGCTTTTTAGTTTTCGTCAATAATGTCTACGAATTCAGTTACGACACAAGGACATTTTGCGCAAACTTATTGTAATGGAGCAGCTGCACCTTCATTTAATTTCAATTTTCTAGAGCTTTGTCTATAAAAATGAGCATTCTTCCAACAAGGCACAATACACCACTTAGTTTGAAGTCTTAAACAGAAGAAAACAAACGAAAAGCAGAATTCGAATCCGCATTCCTATCGATTCTAAGCTCTCGAATGGAAATATTTCTTAGTATCGAGTGTAATTATATTCCTACGCTTAAATAAGCACATTTAGGGTTGCCGCTTTTCAACTGCACAGTAAAAAAGAACTTCAGTACTGCGTCAGCTGGCATAAAAGACGATGGAGGACTAAGCTTTTGCAACTATCGAGTGCAGGCAAGGACAATGCGCTCTGAACAAGAGAGGTAGCAAGATATCAAGAAATCAAATAAAAGGCATTTTAAGGTTCTAAACCTTCTCATTCAGAAGTTAAGTCGAAGAAGTGCTCGTGATTGCGATTTCACTTACATTTCATGAAAAATGTGCTCTATCACGTCTGGCTGCGTGTTCAGGCTCACTTCAGTAGAGGCATTTGCTGTGCGTGATAAATGAATATTCAAGAGTATTACTTACTCTTAGAGGTATTCATTACTGCTTTATGCAAAACCACAAGCTTCTATGCTACATTACACTTTAGAATGCAAACACACTCGTGAGCTCTCTTGGCACACAATTTTATTCAACAGTAAATTCAATCTGCGTCTGAATATACCAGAACAATAAATAATAACTGGTAACATGCACAAAAAGTTAATCCTCAAATGAACTAATATATATTTGATTGCTAATTTATAATCTTTTGAAGGCAAGGAAAATTATTTTAAATTCCATTTCATAAGTCTCTCGAAAACGCTTCTGACCTAAATTACCAAGTTGTGATGTCATCGTTTAGTACGAACTTAAGTTACGCTATAGTGCTTGTGTTGATAATGGTTTATATTACCTGTCTTTGTATCAAAATGATAGATGAAGGTTTTAAAAATGCACAATCTGATACACTGTCAAAATGTATGCATTAATGGTGACATAGATTTTAAGAAATAATGTTTTTTTTTTTGTGGTTACCAAAATACGTGAATCAAAAGTATAATGTTAAGTAGCATACCATCTTTTGTCCGTCTGAAAATTCAAGTTACTAAGTTGGAAGAAACATAATGCTTATATTAGACTGCCAGTGCAATCGAGTGGTCAGCGCTCTGGCTTCTCACTCAGGGGTTCTAGGTTCGATTCCCGTCTGAGGCGGGAATTTTTCTTTAACTAGAATCAATCCCTATTCCCAATTTCTTTTTTAAATTGCTATCGCTATTTAGTGTTCCTTGCCACGTTATGAAAGGATCATGTTATTTGAAAGCCACCGTATAGAGGTATATAGCTATTTGTTGAACTTGATTATTTACTGCAAAAGTTTATTTCGATGCATATTAAACAGGTAGAAAAGGTTGCCTTCGTATAAAGAGTTTACAATAGCTATATAAAACAAACAATAGCGGACAGAGAAGTCCTGTGAATAAACACATTTTTTTTTTAATTTGTACAAGTGTATTGTGACACGTTTTATGTAATTGGTAAATTGCATAAGTTTCTCTTGTCTTTACAATTTCCTAACTGGGGTAATTCACAGGTACATCCTTTGATCCAAAAATGTAAACACTGAGGTAAAGAATAACACTGGTTCCTGAAACTGGCTTCTAATATTGTTAAACCAGGAATTAATAGACGGTCATCATATTATGATATTATTATTATTATCATTATTATTACATTGGCTACCTTTTAATGTATCCATTTTAAAAATATATTACATATTGTGACTACGCGCCAAACCTTGCCGTCCTGAAGCACTGCACGTGTGTGTAAGGTTTGCTGTCCATCGTTCAAAGCTAATTGTTGCACTGCATGGTCCGCTTCCTTTAATAGTTCCACTCCCATTGTGGTAAGGGCCTTGAATTTAACACGCGAGCAGCGGGCGCACTACTTCAAAGTGGCACCTGCGTGTAATGACCTATTTCTGAAAATTTCTTGTCGTGTCATCGACGGAGCAGCGAGACCCGTCACTACGTGGTTAAACTCTCGCTAGAATGGGTACACATGTTAACACACCTTTGGGCTCCCCTCGGCCTGCGTCGCTCGTCTCGTCGCATAGTTTAATTTCGACAGTGAGTTTGAAGCGGACAGTTGCAGTAGCAACAGGAGCAAACTCGCAACGAAGATATACAAAGTTTACTGCAGCATTGCAATAAAGACTGATTATAAACACAGGATTTAAAGTATTAAAGAGATTTTATTACAATATTTTAAGATGGTAATCTGTTCGCTATAGTGCAAACTGCCGAATTCGAAATTATTGTTAAATAGCATAGAAAGAACGTTTTCGTTGAACATTTAAATCGGAATGCTTTTATTAGAACAAAATTATTGAATTATATTTACATATTAAAATAGAATAGAATTATTGAAACACATTCTGATAACAATCAAATTGTATTTTTCTGTATACAAAGTAAAACAAGAAAAAAAGAAAAGAAAACTAAGGAACTCCTTATTAATAATCAAAATATAGACAATCTTGTTCATGCATTCAATGCTAAGAACCATTAATGCAATTTCACCAATTGTTGGGTTACAGAAAACTGGGAATTATAGCTAACAAGAGATTTCTGTTTGTGTGCGTACTTATACACATATTCCAAATTTGGCATCTAACTTTGAAATCTGTCAGGATATGCAAATATTTAAAATAGAATATTCATTAACTAAATTCTATGGTGTATGTAGAAATATATTCCAAACTGTACAATGGTTGCCTTTAAAAACTCTATTAAGTCTTAAAGCATGACTATAAT
Source organism: Hymenopus coronatus (assembly GCA_030762935.1). Taxonomy (NCBI): domain Eukaryota; kingdom Metazoa; phylum Arthropoda; class Insecta; order Mantodea; family Hymenopodidae; genus Hymenopus; species Hymenopus coronatus. Next base: position 100,652,731 of record CM060888.1, on the reverse strand, counting down.
TAAACAACGTAACACACACACACACGCACACACTTCATTCCCGATTCTAAACTCAAGAAGAAAGTTCTTATACGTAAAATCACTCTATTTAGAGATGTTCTGACATTACGCGACTCTTTAACTAGAAAACGATTTCCATTAAATGTTTGAAGTTACACCATAACAAAGCATATTTTCAGTTCTGTTTTTTAGTATGTTTGTTAAATGCGTTTCATCCTTATGAACTTTAAACTTTATGGAAAATTATTGTTTGGACATAAACTATTTTTACTGTTCTAGGTGCGTATTTTACAAAACTCATCATTATTCCAGGATACTATTGTGATGGGTACTGAAATGCAGGCCACTTAAAAAATATTTCTTTTACTTTCTCTAGCACGTATGTATGTACAGATAGAAAAGATATTGTATTCTACCAATAATTTCCATATCGAGATACTCTTCAAACCAAAAGAAAGCATTTCTAGAAAAATGTCCGTGTGTGTGTATGTGTGTGCGCGCGCGTGCGTGTGCGTGTCTGCGAGCAGTATATCTCAAAAAGGAAAGTCGGTTCAATTCCAAACTTGGTATTTAAATCCATATCTTCAAGGATGCGGTACGACGATTTTCAAGAAAATTCACGCACCTCCAACTAGCGTTTACATGGAACATTTTCGAAAATGTTGATATTCTCAAAATTGGCTCTAACGATTTTGATTAAAATGCCTTATGTTTAAGATATTTTCATGAAAAACGGATGTAAATATTAAATTTTCTGGAACTAGCATGTGAAGATCTCTTAAATCTGGAGAGACGTTTGTATAACTCGTAAATCGTAAGAGATAGTCAAGACTTACTACACAAAATGTAGATCTCATTAACTTATGTCATATACATTTTTTTGTAGAGTTAACCTTTTCCGAGATATTCCCCGCTATTGATTTCAATGTTATACTACTTATACTTTTAAGGGGAAAGTCGAACTTTCATTTCATCTCTTTATTTCTATTCTCGGTAACGCAAAAGGAACCAAATGTAAATTGTTTTACATAGCATTAGCTTTTAAAACATTTGGCTAGTGCTTTAGCCTATTATATTCCCTTATTTTACTTCTACTTACATAAGCAAGTAATAAGACAATTTCTGCTAATGTTTAACTCTATTAGTATGCCAAAGTTTTTGTGGAACAGCCAGAGAAAGTCACGTGAATGGATCACATTTTTTTTCTTCAGATGTTACTTTTTACATTGCTGAAATCCTTGCTGTTTTTGATACTTTCTCTTAGATATGACTTTTGAAAACGTCTTTGTGTTTCCATTTGCGGGCAAAGATTATATTCTACAGCCTATAGCTTGCCATGTTTAAAAGTTGCTCTCTCTATTCTGCATTTTCTGTCACAGTGGGTTTCCTCGAAGCTTTTTATTTCAGTTCATGTTCTGAGAGGAGAGTTTGGTTCATAACGACATTTGTGGTGTCTGTACGTACATTCCGAATAGCGACTTCAAAACCCTGCAATCTATTTTTTTTATAATGCCTCTTTTTATTGGAAGTTTTCCAAACTTGAAACAACCAAATGAGTTCTGGCAGTAGAGCTTTAGGTCTTGATGATTTTCGGTTGGAAGCAAGCAAGCTGATCTACGTTTTTTATGGATGTTTTATGTGTACCGAGATTGTTTTCCAAACATTTCTCCTTGCCTTTCCATCGTTTCACTTCCATAGGACTTTACCCCGTGTTGGGATTTCAAAATGATGTCCAAACAACGGAACTTCAACAGTTAGATTACGCTGGCGTGAATCGATTACATACAGATTTTCCCATGTACTTGACTAGGCTATGTCACCTCTGTCGCCCTCTCCAAAGAGCATATCTGCATGGAGATGGCGTTTTCTTGTGAACCGCCCTCGCAGACTATTGACCATCTCTCGACGTTGTAAAATTGACCCTGCATTAACGTATAATTTCACTTCTCTCTCCGAAATTGAAACTCTGTCAGCATTGGTCCCACGTCCATGCTTTCAATTGTTTTTTAATCCCCCTTTCTTCTGTTCTTCCCTCCTTTTATTCTTTCTTCGGCCTTCTCATATGCAGAACTTACATCCCCCCAGGGCTTACATTCCAACACCTTGGGTCAGAGCAGAGGCTCTGAATTAGATAGAAGCTTGGATGGGTGATCAGTCCACGCCTGATACGAAAGTAGGAAGTGGATGATATGAAAGTTGGTGAAACGGATGATAAGAAATATGATTTGGGGCAACTGGTGGAATGAAGAGAACCAGATAATCCAGAGGAAACGCGTCCAGACTACGCTTCGCCCATCACAAATGTCACATCCTATCTCCTTACTTCTTAATATTACTGCGAGTAAATGAATCCTAGGTAACAGAATTGTTGTCGATTTTAGGTTAGTCTCTAAAGAATTAAACAATTATGGAATATTTTGAGGAAGAAAATAAATTAGCTCAATTTTTCTTTCTCACATCGATGGTATGTACAATTCAAATACTATAATATAATTTTTAAATACTCCAAATTATATTTTAACTAAATTTTGATATAATTACTTGAATGTTATCGGTAGAAGTATAAAATTCATCAACTAGAGGTATAAATACTTTGAGAAATGTTAAAACGTGGAAGAAACTGGTCAAGAATATCACTTCGGGAAAATTATAACACAAGTAGAATATGAAGAAAATCTAATCCGAAAGCATCAACTATCTGCGAATAAACATTTTACCTGCTGTATAACGATGTTTAATAAATTTGGAATCAAAACTAGTAGACTTATAAAAGTAGGAGATTTCTTTGTAATTGCACAGCGACCATAATAAACACTTTCCTGATTATGACAGCTCATCCACTCTAAGCTCCATGCAGCGATCTTATTACAATTATTTTTATATATTTTGTGGTATTTAACAGTTAAACCTGTTAGTAGGTTTTACTGTCATTAGTGAAGTAATAGATTTAGAAATACTAATGTGAAATACTTGAACTTATAAGAAAAAGAAAGTACAACATCTGAATCCTAAGAAAGCTCCAAGAAGACGAAGAAAAATGCAGAAATCACAAGGGTAAAATGATCTACAAATATAAATGGCAATCTACATGAAAGTAGATATATGACAACAAAAGTAAAAGATTTAAGACTAAAAAACTTCAAAGAGAAGTAAGGAGACTGCGGAGAAATTGAAGTAAATGAAAACAGGAAGTTATATTTTTCAGGTCCCACTCGAAAAGATGGACGAATTCTTGTTCACTAAGCTTCAGGAGAGCAATCATTTATTTTTGGTGTTGAAATGAGCATAAGAAGGGCTCAAAAAGACAAAGAAGTGCAGTAATCAAAGCTGTTGTTCTTGAGGCATATCAAGCATCAGTGAAGCCGCACTAGTGATACTCTTGAGATCTAAATCACCGCTCTCGCCTTTTGGTTTGATGTCAGTGCTTTATACCCATGACATGGCTACAAAGGTAATGATACATTTGATGTCCTTTGTAACCGCAGTCTTGGAGGGAAACGAGCAGAGAAATTACTTCTCTAGCTTCGGGCTTGATGAAGCTGCCTGCTTGTATAAATGCTGGTCTAACAGCAGCCTTGTAGGTATACCAAACAAAATTTCCCTTCTATTTAAATAATTTAATTATTCGTGCAACATTGCAACTTTCTGTTTATTAGTGCTGCCCATATCAGAAATGGAAATTTATCACCAAGTAACAACCGTTTTCTTCAAGTAGTTAGATTTAGTTTGAAATGGTTTAAGAGAGAGTTCAAATAAACCATCTGTTATGTTCCATTCACCTGACTTTCTATTCATCTCTGTAACAAATTATTGTTAAAAATGTTATTGTTCTGTCTACTTCATGCTAATCGAGATAAAGATTAACAGAATGCTTTCTTGCGAGTAGGAGGGAAATCATGGATTACACTAAGCTAAAACGATAGTCAAATCTTTTAAAAGCCAGTGGATAAAATCCGTGTCTTTGCATTGCCAAGAGTTGACAGATTTCCATATGTGAAAAGTTTCTAAGTATTTTAAAACTGCAACTAATAGCAACGAATATCTCGAAAATGGTCAAAACCACGAAAAAATGTAAAGGACATATATTGTGTGTTTTAATGAAATCTATATATATATATATATATATATATATATATATATATATATATATATATATATATTTTGTACAGTAAGTCTTTGTTTTTCGCTTACGGATGTCCAGTTATATAAAATCCAGCAAAATGCATCCAGAATAAAGAGGTCTTCAGAGGATATTTCCAGAAAATTCAAGATATATATTTTATTTGTCGTGTAAATATTTTTAATATACGGTATTTTAATCAAAATCGTTTTAGAGCCATTTTTGAGAAAATCAAAATTTCGGAAATTTTTCAATGTAAAGGGTGGGGGGATTTTCTTAAAAATCTTCGTGTCGCATCCTTGGAAGACACTGAACTGATATACCAAGCTTGGTATTTTACCGAGTTTTTTTTAGTTGTGTTTATACACACACACACACACACATACACACACAAACACACACCATTTTTTTCTAAAAATGCTTTTTATGAATACAGGAGACCCTTAAACGTCTATTTCCGGTGAAATCTCGGGATCGATTTTTGGGTGGAATGCAATACCTTCTTATACACTATGTACATGATACGTGCAGAGAAAGTAAAGATGGTAAGTTACTTGTAACGGTTCATTAGATTCATTATTAAGAAAGTGTAAACCTCCTTCTGTAGATTTAAATGCTGGTGTTTTTAACTTGAAACTTCTGGATAAACAACAATCACAATTTTCTTATGAAAAAGTAATTGTTCTGTAATTTAGTTAAAATTGTTGTATCTGCCCAGTGGCATAGATTCACCTGAACAAATATAAACATTCCTGAAGTTTTTTGTGAAACAAAGAGGGATAATCGTTATTTGAAAGTAAAGGTAATTAAGCTTGGAATCATTTGTAAAAAATAAAATAATGAAAACAATGTTGATACATTCTAATAATTTGCATCAACAAACAGCAAATGCCTTATGTAAAACACAGTAATATTATTATTTCAAAATGAAATATTAAGTTTAAGGCAGTTTTCCAATTCATGCTGGATATAATAATGTAATCAAAGTTTCTGACAGAAATAAAACAGAAAGATAAACTTGAAACAATGTTTATGTTCTTGAATTTGGAAGTAGATTAAAATAAAAACAGACCATAACATAGTTTATTTTTGATGAAATTAGCAGTACAAAAAATATTTGTTATAGTGGTAAAGTGCTCTCTATCTTGTTACCCAGGGCAAATAAAAAAGCTGTTTAATATTTTAATCGGTCGAGGAAGCTACCCGAGAAATTAAAGAGTTATTAACTAAATGAGGTTATATAATACTTCATGTGAGATTAAGAATAATTTAATCGTGGTCAATAAATACATATCTGTATTTAAAAACATTAAATTTTCATTGATATAATTCTTGATATTTTCTATCCTAATGTAAAAACAAGAAGAATTTTAGTATCGAATAGCAATCGTGTTTAAGTCAAATCAAAACATTAAACAAATCTAAGTGGTCATCTAGTTTCGCACAGGATAAATAGGAGTAGAACCTTTAGTTTTAACTAGAAAATATCGGAAAAACTTAACAAGAGCCAGAAATACTTCGAGAAAATGGTCCATAATTTAAATTTGTAGCTCAAGTTAAACCGATTTAGTTTATATCAGATGTAAACCATCTTGGAGAAGATTGTTCTACGTCTAAATATTCCTACATAAATTCCTAAATTTTGAACCAGTTGGAAAAGAATATATGGGAAGACTAAGGAGAAGATGGGATATGAGAGAGAAATAGAACGCTTCGTGCTTTTAAGGAAAAATACGATACTTTCAAATGCATTCAATAGAAACTTCAGTAATCAACAATTTTAAATATAACTACGAAGTGCTTCACTTTTACAATCAAAGGCATATTTGTTTTTATGTATTATTAGCATCAGCTTAGCATAATATCAGATACATTATTAATTGCAGAGAAGACATCAGGAAATATGAAGGTTGTTTACGTAAGCAAATACTATAAAAACATAGAGAGTTCAACCTAGAAACATACATTTCCTAGGATGCGAAATAAATATGGGTTTGAAATAGATATTAACAAAAAAACAAACAACTACATAGCAGGAACCCCAAAAGGAACATTAAAATATAAAGCTAGGAAAGACGCAATAAAAAAGTTGTATAAAGGAATGGAGTTTGGCTTATGGATCTGAAACGGGCAATGACTACACATCACAAAAAGGAATCCAGAGAGCCTAAATGAAAATTTTCAGACGTATAACAGGGTACACAAGGCTAGATAAAATACAAAACAAGGAAATAAGCAACAATTAAACATAGAAGAATTAAATGAAACAATAAAAGAATATAGAAACAATTGAACACTTGGAAAGAATGATGGAAAAGGGAATATCTCAAGCAGCATATAATTAAAGGCCTCCAAAGAACACAAACCCAGGACGACCCAAAAAGAAGAACAAAATATTTTGGAACCGGAACAGGTGTTAGGCTAAAATACCTAACCCTTGGAGATGAAAATGATCTATTAGCGGCGTAGCTTCGCTATACTGGATCCGCTCTAAGACATTGTATTACGCTACGCAATACGTGCATAGCATAAGCAATCAATATGCAATACCTGCTAAGTTCTAGTAGACTGATTGTATTCTAATTCAAAATAACAACACAAATTTGGCATATTACATTGAAGTTATTAAATGTATCTGTCTGCGTGTTTTAAAAGTACTAACATAAAGGAAGCATGAGGTGTATTTTCTACTCGTGTTGTGGTTAGGGGCCGATGAGGAAGTTCACTGCAGCTATGTGCTTATGGCTACCTCTCTCATTTGTTTACCTCAAGTGTGTTTCTTATTTTAGAAACAGTATAATGTAGCATTCCTTCCTTCGTTCTTTCTATTTTCCTTACTGCTTGATATTAAGCAATGTGGTTTTCTTTCGTTTCTTCCTATTCCATGAGGAATAAAGGTCGCATAATATGTCCACTTGCTGCGTTTTCAGTCCTTTGTAATCGTTTGCAGCATCCACTGCATGTTTCTAGGACGTATCCTCAACTCTTATTTTCTTCACAGAAGTAAAGGTCTTGAATGTTATTTTCTTTTAAATTTTGCCCTTAGCAGTAGCTATAACAATTTTATGGCTTTAACATTTAATTCAGCTATTGCCCATAGCTGCTTGCTGCTTTAGCTTTGATTTGAATCGGCGAAGAATCGTTTTGTGATTGTTCAGTAATTTTGTGTTAGTGAAATGATAATAACAAGGCACTAATTGCGAGAAAAATATAATAAAACCCTAAATTTGACTTTCGTGCGAAGCTTTTATCCCTGAGCGAGATGCTAGTGCAAAGACTAAACCCTGTTATCTGATTCTAACACTTACATCCCAGTAAACCTTAATGTATTGCTTCACAAAAAGGCGAATTTTTTAGTTTATTTTATAAATTCAACGTTGAATAGCATTTTCTATAACCAAGAGCAAAAAGTGTATAGCTCAATACTTTTTGTTTTTGGTTAGAGAAAATATAAATAAACAACTTAAAATCACTTCATTGTCTCATAATTATTCTGCACTGTGATACTTTTATGCTATATTTGTATAATTTTTGCCTATTATACTTCTAAAATAACTTTTTATTTGGTTGTATATAGTCAAAATACGCGCTAATCATCTGTTTAATGTGGAATTATGCTTTCTGTGTCTCTAGCAATTAGAGAGCAAGACTCAAGCTTATAAACGAACACAGAATTAAAATTCAAAGTGAGCACTTACAAAAATAAGTAGTTTATAATTAATGTTACGCCTACGTTTCAACGTAGCTGCTGTGTTAGATTCCTAACATGACAAGTTTCACGGATGTCAAAGGGTCATATTTGCATTACATTTTGTTGCTACTACTATCATCTTAAACATCGAAACCTAAAAGAAGAATAAATAAACACGCTTCTGACCTAAAGTGGACTGAAGTAAAACATGTCTCATGTAGGAAGCAGGTTGGTCGCACATTCAGAAACCGGAAGCACATTTCGTGACTAGCGTGTGGCATGCATGTCGGGGGCAACTTGTGATTGATTGCACAGAATCACATGACCTCTGCTGTGGCTTTCATTTTAAGCAGGTTTCAAGTAATTTGCTGGTATGAAAATACAAAACACTTGGAGCTAACATAAAACGTATTGTCATACATTTAAATTAATTAATATTTAAAACAGTTGTTTATATCATTCAATAACTTAAAGGACTTCAAAAGTTTGTTATAATTAACATATGAAAATGCTTCCAGATAGAATGTATTCACAAATAAAATCAAAATAGGCAATACCATTAGTGTTATAAAACCGCACTATAAAAGCATTCCCTAAGTTCAGTTTGAAAACAAATCACCTTTGATGATCATTGTATCATTAGTGTCAACTGTTAAGCTATTAAACAATACCTAACCTTAAAAGCAAAGGTAACTTTTGCATTAATAGAATAAAAGAGAAATACCCGTGGGAGAATAAAACTGAAACACGTATTTCGACGACATTTTTAAGCTGTTAACATATTGTGAACAGTCAGAAATTGGAAACAATTTGATAGGTAATATTGTATTTAAACTTGCAGGGGGCACGACTATTATACTTCATGGGATGAGAAAATTAACCTGTAATGAAGCGCAAATGATTAGTATCATGGCGTTATTTTGGAAACTTATGTAAGTTACTTCCATTATAATTCTGCTGTTTACGTGAAATCTGTGTGAAATTGTCTCATTCGATCAATTATCATTAAACTAGAAATGTGAAATATTTGAAACTGCTATAATAACATACATAAACATACATAAAATATTTAATATATACAAAGTTTGACTTCTCCAAATACGGCACGGACTATTTCAAACCAGTCGACGTACAGTGTCTCTCACGACGCGCGTTTATTGGGCAGGTGTGAGAGATGGGATCGAAAATCCGTGTACTGTGAATGGCGGGCATAATATCTAAAAATAATGCGCCAGTAACATGAATAAGTTGATCTTAACTTTTATCAAACTAGATGAAACTTCTGAAACAGCTTCCGTAACTATCTGTAATTTTACTGAGCACCCGCCTGATTTCATTCTCAAAAGAGTGTATGGGTTGTGATAATTTTAATTGTTTTTCTCACAGAAATCGTATGTAGGACAGGAGTTGGATAGGTAGAGTCAGACTGAAAAAATTAATACCATAGCCGGGATTTGAGCCACAGATTTTTATCACAAATATCCATAATAGTTGGCTATGATATGAATCCTGCGGTTTAAAGTACCTACAACATTGTAACTCACCATTGGGGTTGTCATCTCAAAATAATTTGAGATCACCTTGTGGTTTACCGGGAAACATGCGAGTCAGTTGACACATTCAATGCTATGCCGGCATGTTGACATAGCAGCTCAGTGGAAGAGCAACCGGCTAGAGACCGGGAGATCCGTGGTTCAAATCCCGGCTATGGCATTTTCAATCTGGATCTACCTATCCAATGTGTGAATTTTTTACAAAGACTTCCCCCCAAACAGATAAAAATCGCATTTGTTGGTCTCTCAACGCCAATCTTCACCTCGAACTTCTGTTTTCTGAAGTTAGACCCAAGTGATGCTGTTTACTTCCGTTTCTTTCCATTCTATACGGACACGGATGTAAACTAGCGATTTACCAAATTATCATGTTTCCACTGGGTGTCACTGGGCGGTCGGGGATACGGCATGCGTGGTGATTGCATTTTCTGTCCACGAGGGAACGCCGGTTGTTCCACTAAACGCGTGGAATATGTCCGCTAAAATGCTGATAGATTTGAAATGGTCCAACTTTACTTGTAACGGAATAAGTTTCAGTGGTAACTGATTTACACATATGAATAAACTTGAAAATATTGGTAGTTACAGCTTTTTAAATGAACTCATCCATTTGAGAGATTGTTAAAAAATGTCATTATTGAGCTCTAGACGTTTGCATATAAATTCTCTTAAGACCGTTACACATTGTGTGTCATTATACTTTTTTATTCTTGTATCTTTAAAGCCGTATTAGCACTCTTCTAATAACTGTAGCAGGTTGCCATTCTTGTATTGTTGAAGCCGTATTAACAATTTTAAAACTGGGGTGAGTGGGTACGCGTTTAAAGGTTGGCAGTATTTCTTTTGGATTTTCTAATAAATGTATATTTCAAAGTATCTAATCATTTTCGCATCAGTGGTGGTTCAATTTCAATGAAACATCAGTATAATCATATTCACAACTGGGGTTATTATTTTGGTTATTATTTTTATGCAATAATACGACTCTGGACGAAATTAATGTTTAATCATATAGCTATCTACGAATTTGTATCAAACTAGTATGCAAAGGTAAAAGTATATATTAACAAATGTACGATAAGTAATATATTATTTAAAACCAAATATACACTGGTAATTCTGTAAACTTATAATAACATGAGACACCTTTAATCATTATTTACGATTAATTTTTCATAAAATATTTAATATCGTAAAAATTATTATTATCATTTTATAAATTTGTAGTTTACACATGGATTATGTTTATCTCAAGAACATTAGAGAAGTTTGTACGAGAACGACACTAAATTTTTTTAGAAAACAATAGATTAGCTTTAAAAAATACATCATTTTATAGATTTTGACGAATTAAAATTGTAAAACATTGCAGCCCGGAAATGTTTGTAGTCAAATTCATGTTTGGTTGAACACAAAATCTTCAAATGAAAATGCACAAATTATTAGAGTAAAACTAACAAACTACACGGTAAAAAATTCACAAAACATTAGAAAGCAGCTGTCAGATATAAATATGTTTCATTTGTTTTTAGAAATATGGCATTTTAAATTTTTTCATTATTGTCCTCATAAATTAGGCTCATTTCTCCTCATTTTATCTTATAGAAAGGTCGTATATAGCAAACCATGATAGAATGATTTTGATTACAGGCCTCTGTTACATTTTCTAAAATAAGGATACAATAAAATACGAGATATTTCGATTATTCTTGTTTTGTTCCTCCATCACTTTATCAAACCAAAAGGTAAAATACAGCCTCTTTACTATGAGAATGATGACCGCGCGCGCTGTTCCTTTTCATACTCGTAGCTATTTTCTTATTAAACTCGTATTAATTGATAGTTTCTCAATCTTTCGAAAACCAAAGTTTTCCTTTTAGAAACAGGTAGTGTTAATTTCTGCTTTAAAAAACAACTCACAAATCCATATTGTGAATATAACTCACGGGCATGATAATGGTTTTCAGTGACGTACAGAATGAAGATTATTCTGGCTGAATGCGATGGTACGTTTCAGCAATGACCACTCCTCTGTGCATGTTTCCACCATTACATCAGCATGACGTATCATGTCTTCTGCGTACATTCCTGAGGTAACATAAAATGCATGATGATCCATAAACCTCACCAAACAGCCTCCAGGTTCTCGCTACACGATCATAAACTTCAACAACGATGTTAAAGGTGAACATCCATCTGGATTTATGCTTCACAAGTAATTACAGCTATGCAAAACCACCTTACTTTTACAACTGTGAAAAAGTATCATCCATGTAAAAGAACCCATTTGTTTCGGTGGAATAGATTATGTCTGTTTTCTTAGGAGATTTAATAGCCCATGATCTCTTAAGAAAGAACTTTTCAGTTAAACATTTCAGTTCCAGCATTCTTTCCTCGCCTTTACCAAATTTGAGTAAATGTTTCAAAGTATCTCGAAATAACTAAAAAACATTTTTAAACAAGTGTTCGCTATATATGAGTACAGGGTAGCTAAAAAAATAAAAATTGGGAACTTCTAAGCAAGGACGGCTAAGATGTACATAACATTTTCCCACAAATTATCATCACTTCCGATTTAATCGAAAACTACTCTGTCGATTATGTTTAAATACCTGCAAATATAAGCTTTTCATTAAATTAATATGAAAATTTAATAAATTCTATTACAATTAGGGCACATTGGCATAAAAATATATGTACCCTCAAATGATTTTTCTCTACGTGTTGTCAAAAATTATTCTTACAAATATTATTACTTTCTCTACACGTACTATATGCGTAGTGTATAGAGAAGGTATTGTATTCCAGCCAAAATTCACTACTGAGATTTCACAGAAATATCTGCACCCAAAGGGAGCATATTTAGAAAACGGTCTGTGTGCAGCATAGCTCTAAAACTAAAAGGCCGTTAAATTCCAAACTTGGCATTTAACTTTATTATCTTCCAAAGATGCGAAACGAAGATTATAAAAAAAATCCTCCCATTTCAAGCTATTCTTTACATGAAAAGCAATTTTGAAAATTTTGTTTTTCTCGAAACTGGCTCTAACGATTTATTAAAATACCGTGTATTATAGATATTTGCATGACAAATAAACTGTATATGTTAAATTTTCTGGAAATAGCTTCTGAAGATCTGTTCGTGCTGGACCACATTTTCTGAATTTTGAAAAACTAGTAAACCGTAAGAGTAGACAAAAACTTACTGCATAACAGATGTAGATCTCGTTAAAGCACATGATTTATGTCATGTGTGTATTTTTGTTGTAGAGATGGCCGTTTCCAAGATATGCCTTGTTATTGGTTTCAATTTTAAAATACTTGTACTTTTTTCAGACAAGAAGTGTCCGTTTTTCTTTTGTTCTGCTCCTGGTCAAGCAAAGAAGCGAACTGCAATGACAATCACATAACGACAGCTTTTAAAACATTTGCCTATCGCTTTAGCCTGGTGCGTTCCTTTAGCTCCCTTCTACTTAAAAGGAAGTAATAAGTACATTCTGCTAATGCAGCTCAATTAGCATGGTTTAGAAAGAAGAATACTCTTTTGTAAGTAGTTTGTTTGTAGAACAACTAGAGAAAGTCATGTTAGTGCAACGCATTGTTTTCTTCTATCTACTTAATGCTAGACTAAATACACGTTAGCAGAAACTTACTATTTAGTTCATAAAAAAAAGTAAATAAGAGAATATACTTGCTCAAATCTTTTAAAAGCTGATTGAGTGTGATTGAAGTTCGGTTTGGAAGTTTGGATATAAAGATTTCGCTGTCAGTAACTAAGTACTCGGTGACTTCGCTACTAAGTAATTTTTACTTTCTCTACACGTAGTATGTACATAGTGAATAGAGAAGGTATTTAAATTCCACCCAAAAATTCGATACCGAGATTTCACCGGAAATACATGTTTTGAGTCCCCGTGAATAAAAAAAAAGCATTTTTGGAAAAAGGTCTGAGTCTGCGTGTGTGTGTGTGTGTGTGTGTGTGTGTTTGTCTGTGGACAGCATAGCTCCAAAACGAAAATACGTTAAATACCAACCTTGGTACTTACGTTTGGTATCTTCCAAAGACACGACACAAAAAAATTCAAGAGAATCCCCCACCCCAAACTATGCTTTACATGGAACTTTTTTCGAAAATTTTGATTTTCTCAAAAATGGCTGTAACGATTTGGATTAAAATCTCTTATATTAAAGATATTTACATGCCAAATAAAATGATTTTCTTGGAACAGCCTCTAAAGCTCTCTTTATGCTAGGTGATTTTTATTTAATTTTGCAGAACCGGTCAACCGTTAGAGATAGACAAGAGCTTACTTCATAAAAATATGGATCTCAATAAAACACATAATTTATGTTAAATGCATTTTTCACAAAATTAGGCGTTTCTGAGATAGGCCTTGTTATCTCTTTCAGTTTTAAAATACTTATACTTTTCTCATACAGGAATTTTTCAACCCCTATCTATACAAATAAAGGTATTTCAAACACATAGCAAACCAGCTTTTAAAATATTTGACTAGCGATTTAGCCTAATGTATTCCTTTATTTCCCTTCTACTTACAAGGAAGCGAGTACTAAGACTTTTTCTGCCAAATTTTTCTCGATTATGATAATGTAAATAGATTAATAAGCTTTATAACAATCATTTATTGTAGAAATACAGAGAAAGCCATGTGAATGGAACACATCAGATTTTTACTTTAGGATATGTGGTGATAAACCTAAGACATAGTGCTCGGGTTTGATCGAAAATGGAAAATTGGAACTGTCATGGGTTATCAGCCCGCACTATATTTTCTAAGGATTTTCTCCTGACTTTTTATGCTATGGGAGGACCGAGCTCCAAGTCGCGCGTCGAGCCTTGGATGTCTGGAAACATAATGTGGAGCAACAAGCTGAAAATGAACCAGAATTCAGATCAAACAATAATTGAAATTACTATCAAAACGTAATTAGAGGAGATCTGTAACAAAAAGTTTAGATAATAGTCATTCCATTCGAAGTAAAAGCAAAATTATGTTTTCCTCCTCCATACAGCAAAACTAAAGAATGTGGACACACGCTTTTGCAATCCTTTTTCTGATTTATTTGTTCAACTCTTACTAAATGCCGCAAAACCCTAAACCTCCTTGTTCCCATCACTTTCAATTTTATTTTCTTTGTATAGTAATACAAAAAGTTAAATGTACTATATTTACACGTTTCCGACTCGTTAAAACGTTTAATATACTCTTATTTATATTGATAAATATAATGCTCCATGTGTATAAGGTAAAATGTCATATTTGATTTTGTAAAGACAGATGCTATATGCACACGGTATTTATTTTCATACTTTTAGTGTAGCTTTTTCCCCTCAAGGTGTTAAGATTAGGAATTATTTCATTATTTAACAGTCGTATAGGTGTACAATATGCCAAATTCTGATGATTTATTTTTAAACAAAAAGTAAAAAGAAACTGTTTAATAATAATGATCAATAGTAAAAGTGTCATATCAAATTGTTATCATCGAAATTATACTGTTACGATACAATTTCTAAAACTTATTCTAGAAATTACGTGAAATTGAAACATTTCCATTTAGTTAGTGGAATTTTCTTTTACGAAAATACTATGAATATACTCATAAAATGTTTACAATTATAAAATATCTATTTGCAACTGTCAAATAGCATACGTATTTGGAATAAGCAAATAAAATACATACTTGTGAGAACTAAAGTAAAGAAATAAGTAACGCAAAAATAAAAACACTACCAATAATAACTGAATAACTTCCAGTGTCTAATCATTTCTAATTCTAGGAATGAAATACGTTTACAAGCTTTACCCTGTTTATAAGAGACTTAACAAAGGAGATAAATTATTACTTTCTCTATACGTACTATGTACATGGTGTATAGAGAAGGTATTGTATTGCACCCAAAAATTAGATAACTAGATTTCACCGAAAATACTTTTTTTGGGAACCCCTGAGTCCAAAAAAGCACTTTTACAAAAATGTCCGTGTGTAAGTCTGTCTGTGGGTGTGGGTACGTGTTTTGGTGTGTGTTTATGTGTGTGTGGGCAGCATAATTCAAAAGCGAAAAGTGCGTTAAATACCCAACTTCATAATTAAGTTCAGTTTCTCCCGAAGATGCTACACGAACATTTTCAAGAAATTCCCCAAATTCCCCAACTACCCTTTACATGGAAAAACATTCGAAATTTTTGATTTTATCAAAAATTGCTCTAACGATTTTGATTTAAATCCCTTATTTTTAAGATATTTACATGACAAATAAAATGTATATCTTGAATTTCCTGGGTATAGCCTTTGAAGACCTCTTTATTCTAGATAAAATTTTGTGAATTTTCCATAACTGGTTAACCGCAAGGAATTGATAAAACGTGCTACACAGAAAACGTAGATCTCATTGAAAACACAATTTAAGTCATATACATTTTTTCGTGGAATTGACCGGTTTCGAGTTATTCCTTATTATTAATACATTTACTTTTCTCATGCGAAACTTGTGAACTTCTGGCCACGCAAAGAAACGGATATCAATCCTATAGCAAGTACATTTTAAAACATTTGACTGTAGGTTTACTCTGGTGCATTTCCCTATTTCGTTCTACTTATAAAGAATTACATAATAAGACAGTTTCTGCTAATGTTTATCTCGATTATCATTAATTAGATAGAACAATAATCTTACTAGCAATAATTTGTTATAGCGATGTAGAGAAAGTCATGTGAATGGAACACATCAGATATTTTTCGTCCCTTAATGGTGCTCCAGTTACGAGTAATTAAGATTTCTATTGCAACAGTTCCAACCTGGTGCTAACGTTTCTTATTGTGTAACGTGTTGTATAAGATCTTTTTTCATCTATCCTCGTCATAAGATGAAGACATTGTTTCCATATCTAAAAAACGGTATCCGTTTAGTTAACCCGATTTTCACTATGATCCGTATAGCAAGTAAATTACTACTGGCTAAAAATCCGTAAGCTACATGAAAATTTAAGTCCAGGGTTTCATCGAGTTAAACTCTTGAAATTGCATACAATACGGTTACGTGTGTGTTGGAGATCTGAGCGTTATATCAGGGCGCTTTGACCGCAGCAGTTGTGCGCCCTAAAACCACACTACTGGGTATCATATCACTACAGGGGTTAACCCAGGCTCCACATTAACACTGATGTTATTCAAAATATGAACCCGCTTCCATTGCTTTGTATATAAATTATTACCGTTCTCGAACACCCTCATTCAAACCTCCAAGCTGCTGTTCATATTCTCCAGACTTATTGGCATCGTCGCACAAAATGTATTTGGAATGTTTATTTGGAAATGACTTATTGTATTTGCATCAGTACGATCTTCTAAACTTTATTCTGAGTTTATAAACACAAATCCGCTTGTCTTCGAGTCTTCCCAACTTCTTTACAAATACCGTTTAGAAATCCTAGTATTAAAACGGCTTATTATGACAGATACAGCTTTCAAAAATACTCTATTCCTGGCACCAATGCCAGAAAATAAATGACATAATTACAATGGCAAAAAGATAGCAACATCCTCACCGCCACAATCAATGTGCCTTTAAGAAAATCTCAAATCACTTTCGCAAGTGCAGCAACATTAAAGCACAACAATCACCTCATTAAATTTGTTTTAAAACAAAACAAACAATATACATATTAATCAGAGCCTACGTTACTTGGTATCCCACTTTTCTTGGTAAATATTAACAGCACAATTAATCATATCAGAAAATGTTATCCCTGAGCAACCCTTGACTTCTACTGCATTAACATTTTTGCTTCCTACAGCCGCATTTTGCGTTTCTCCACCCACAAAACTTTTCATTTTCTTTTTCGTAAACATCTTTTGATTTTTCTGGAATTAATAAACTCTCAGCACTCTTGGTTTAGTTCAAAATGCCAAGCGAAATGCAATCCCTATTTGCAATAATTTTATCATTACCTTCCACTTTGCTCCAGTAAGTGTTGAAACAAATGAAACATTTGCTTAGCAACCACACTTACGTCACACATTTGTGATCTCTGTAGATTAGAATTTTTTATTTACCAACTTTGTTAATTATTTTTAGGTATTTTTATGCTAAAATTGCATAAAACATACATGTAACACCTGCATAATTTCACTCGTAAAAATCGCTCACGTGCTAAACGTATACTCGCGTCACATCAGTCAGATTATACACTAGTTCCATTTAATAACTATAGACCTAATTAGTAGCTACGCTTCTCAGGTGTGGTGCGCATACAGCAGCTGCCACCTTCGACGTCTCCACCGTTTTATTGTCAGGGAGCACTTCGTATACATGTAGTAAAGCAGTATGGGGTATGTACGAACATTTCAGGTCTTATGTTCGGTCCCATTTGTACTGATGTAGAGTATCTGTTACTTATACCCGTTTAGATTCGCATATATTTCGTGCAACCATATCCGATTATATAAAGTGTATATACTTTCTACTAGTTTGTCGCATTATGACAAGTATCATACATTTCAAACGTCTTTAGGCATTTTTTCTCTCACTTTAAAATGATGCGTATCAGCAATGAATCAATTGTTATTAACCCTATTATTTTATGCTCTTAAAAACATGTTGATTGCAGTTGGAGTAGCATAAGCTCAACATTACAAAAAGTAAAAAAGTAAGCATATCTATTGCAAGATTAGCCAAAAAGTTAAATTAAGTTCCAGAAACTGAAGATACATTTAAAACAATAAGTTTTCTTCGCATTGGAAAATTCCCCTAAACTTCTGGGCGCATTGGATTGTACTCAAGCAAATTCGGTTACCTGGGAAAAATAATGCTGAATTATTTGGAGACGAAATGACTATTTTTCATATTTATTTTGTCAGTTTCCACAAACCAGTGTCCATTTTCTTATTCTCTATAATATTTCGCTTTTCGCAGCGGTTATTCATACACTCGAAAACCAAAAACCAGTTAAGCACAAACTTGTTCAGTATCTTCCTAGGATGCGATACGAAGACTTTCAGGAAAATCCCTCAAACTACCCTTTATATGGAGCATTTTTCGAAAATTTTGATTTTCTCAAAATTGCTCTAACGATTGTGATAAAATACTATATGTTTAAGATGTTTTCATTCAAATGAAATTTATATCTTGAATTTTCTGGAGCGCTCTTCGTTGTGAATGACTTTTATATAACTGTAAAACCGAGATAGGTTTAGTATATAGAATAAAAAACTCGTCAAAACACACAGTTTATGTCAAATACATTTTTTGCGGGGTTAACATTTCCGAGATATTCCGTGTTATTGAATTAATTTTCCTATACTTTTCTCAAATAGAAGTTCGTTGTTCGTTTTTCTTTTTACCGGTCTAGTAAAGGCAACAGAATTTTAAAATTATCACATAGCGAACACATCTTTAAAGATTTCAGTCTACTAAATTTGTCTAATCCCGTTTTATCTACAAAAAATTGTGTATTAAAAGTATTTCAGAAAATATTTATTTTGATTATAGTTTGCTGAAGAGATATACAAGAAGCCGTGTGAATGTACTACATCAGATTTAAAAATAAAACAAATTAGTTAATAGTACAATGCTTGGAAACACTTTAAAACTATTATTTTCTTTTGAATTTATGGAAACAAATGAGGACTATATCCATAATACGATAGATAGATTTCAATACGGAAGATAATTAACAAATACTTTGCTTTTATAATTACCCTACAATGAAGCCGAAATTGACTAATATTCAAGGCGTTCTTTAACGCTATTCAGTCATAAGTTAACCATAAAATATTATTTGCTTTGTTTTCAGAATACTAGTCCAGAAAGCGCACAACGGTTAGCTCGATAATGCATCGATAACCATGTTTCTTTTTAGAAACATTAATTGAAACATCAGGTATTTCATCCGGTCAAACGAACAATTCATTTATTCGTATGCCAGAAAGGTTTAAAAGTTGACGTAACCATATGGCATAGATCTCGTGACCTGACCAGTTGTGCTGCAAAATAATTTCGCAAATGCCTGTTGCTCGGAATAGAACATCATTGCAAGGCAATATCGGATACCAATGCGAGATGGGGGTTGGCTACCAGGGCCACAAAACAACCGATATGCCCTCTCTTCCATTTAAACTTAAGAATTTTCCAATAAGTGGAAAAATTACAAAAATAGGAATTTGTATAAAAGGAAGCGGGGAAGCAGAGTGGGATCAGACCTAATGAACAATATTGCTTTTTTATTTAAAGTATTTTCCAATAGTATTAAGTATTAATTAACTCGATAATGGAATGGGCTTGATATATTTCGTAACAGTTTTGCGCTCTTTGTATTTCATAGGACCATTGAAGAATAGAATGAATTGCCTGCAGCAGTCTTTCAGGGCTGTCCTCTGAAATTAAAAAGTTTAGGGATATTTAAAGAGAATAAATGGTAGATATTAATTAAAATGGATATTGTGAAGTAATTAAGGATCTCAAGAATTATTCTATAATATTAATGTTGAGGCTTCATAGTAACTTTTTATAAACAAACTGACATAGTGTTGTTATACTGAAAAATAAGTAGTTAGATATTTAAAAAAACAACTATATATAATATGTTAGTTGTATTACTGTTCTTAATTTAACTGTAAGAATGTTATTGTAAGTGAATTTTGTATATTTAACTCTGCCACTGGACAGTACCCAATTGCAGAGAATACACCCCCCCACACACACACATACATACACACATACATACATACATACATACATACATACATACATACATACATACATACATACATACATACATACATATATACATACATATTTTGTGTAAACAAACTCTGAAAGTGTAAGGTGTGCTTATTGGTCCCTATTATGCAGTTGCGCGTTTAAATAATTGATTATCTAAAACAAACTTATTCTTTCTCGGATTACCCTCCTCTTTTTAGAACATACAAGTCGTTGCCTTGAGGGGAAGCAGCTTTGGATTCCAGAATATCCATCTAGGATGGGTGGTGAGCTCAATACCAGTGATGGTGGTGAAGGAGGAAATGAAATATGGTGATGAGGGGGTTATTAGGAAAAGTTGCAGTTCAAATAATGCAACCCAACATTGGCCTAGCGGCCAAGAAAAAGCGCGAGGAAAACCTTCAGTGAGATTGGTCGGCCTCAATGCTTCAATTTATTTTAACTCCACTATATTTTTGAGATTATGCAGTTGCTTCTGTCAAGGTTAGTTACTAATTTCTTCAGTTATACCGGCGACGTTAATTGTCTCTGACAAAGTCCTTGGATATAAACAATTTCATTACTGAAGTAGAAATGTGCAATAATTGCAAAACTGAATATTCGATAAATACAAGATAAAAGAGTAAACTATAGAAATATCTAATTTGTAAACATACTGTTGACTTTCTCAAGCAATAACCTCATATTCTTTACAGTTTTTGCTATTAGTATTTGCTATTCATCTTTCCATGTACATTAAACATGATAATTTTCTCAAATTAGACAATCAAAATTTATTGCATAAACTATACGAAATAAATTATTATAATAATATTAATAATAATAATAATAATAAAACTAAACAGACAAGAACACTCATATTTTCACAGCCGAATCACAGTTCGACAAAAGAGGCAATGATTATTTCGGAAACGGCTATTAGTAAGGTAACAATTATTTGATACAAAATTGTTTATTTTATAGAGATCTATTTATTTTTTACTTTATAAGTTATCAATTTCTTCACGTTTCTAAGTTACAAAAATTCAGTCAAAATAAAGTGAAATTCACGAAATATTATAGAACACTGAAGATATCATAGAATACCCAGGGTTCGAGGGCTGCTTACTCTCTCATCCCATTCGGTAATCCTAAGGGGTTGGGAGCTTAGATGAATTTTGGTTTGCAAGAGGTGCAGAGATCGTGACCTCCAAGGAACGGTAAAGCGGGAAAGGGGATAATCTTAAAGGGGATTAAGAATAAAAGAGGCATGGTATTAACAACTAACTTTAAAATTGATAATTTAGAAATGTTCGACTTTCTTAAGAACAGGACCTTTAGCTCCTGCCTTACCTGGGCACTATCGCTTTGACGCGCTATTACACTATTTAAAATGAAATTGTTACAGCCCTCGTGACCTAACTCTCTTCCTCCTAGTGAAATACATCACGACCTCTTGATCAACAGTTGACGGATGCAGAGCGATAGACATAGAGAGCTTAGAACTAGGTCGACCGACACCTTTTAAAGAGTACTTAGACCTGTCAGCACTTCTAAGATGTCATGGCCTTAATAATTTTGCATAGTGTCATACTTGGACACTTCGCCTAAATGGTTAAGCCTTAACCAAGGCTTCGTATTTAGTATGAAATCTGAACTTTTGCAATAAGTCAGGGCGATACGCTACAGTTTGCATTTTATTCGTCATGAAAGTACTTCAGCCTTATAGCATTTTTTGAGATAATAAGAGGTTATTTGGGCGTTATTGTTTTTATTGTCTGTGTTTGTTTTTAACTTCACTTAACATCCTGGATGGATATATGGCTCAAATAGAAAATTCTGCATTTATCGGATTTATGCTGTTCTCATTCACTCACGCTCACTCCCACTCTCACAAAAACATTCGCACGGAAGTGCACACTTCTTTATCAAAAGTGTTTATTTTTGATTCAGGGAACTCTAAAATGGGCATTTTCAGGAAACGTTCGTTCTTATGAAATGCAAAACATAGATAAGCATACATAAGCACCTAAACATGTTAAAAGTGAAATGAGCTTTCACTTAAAGAATTAGGAAACATTAGTCAGAAGTTTCTCAGAGGAAGCTTTTACTTAATTGCATTAAATAAATAAATAAAAAATGGATCATTGCATTGAGGTTTTGAGTTGTCTTTAAGTACAATAGCTATTGGTTCTCCAGTCTTTATAAGTTTAAAATATTAGAAAAAGTTAGTAATTTATTTCCTAAGTTTACCAATACATAAATCAATGTTCACTATATAGGCCAATTAATGTAGGTAACCGATCAAAATACCACAGTAAGACGTAAATAACGAGGTATAAGGATTTATTTGTTGCTCAGCATTAACCACAGAACAAGATTAGCTATGTGTCAAAAAATAAACCACATGATGCAGAATAAGGTCAAAGAATTAACTTAACCAACACAATGAATAAAGCGTGCCTGATTCTCCTTTGTAATGCATAAGAGAAAAAATAAAACATGGTCATGTCAAAAAAAAAAAAAAGTCGAAAAATTACATTCGGACATACTGTCCAATTTTACGAAGCTGTGACCTAATTATTTTCATTGCTCTTGTCTCAACATTCACAGCTGTTGATGCTCGTTACAAGACAGTGTTGATCGTTTTTCTGGTCATTTGTGAACATAACGACTTCCCTCTGTACTGTTACAATAAGAGCAGTAACTCCAGTTCCTTTAGTGCGGTATATTCACGATTATTCTTCCTTCTGAGTCGGAACGGCGAAGTAAGCTGAAATGTACACCTCGGGGCATAAAATGTGCATCATTCCTCCATGGCTAAAGTGCTTTTCGACATCAGTTGTCTAGTGAGGGACCAGGAAATCAGTTCAGGGACATAAAACGAATCACTGGACGATGTTAAAGACTAAGGCCTCTATAAAGGAGTTTCACTCTGATTGGTGCACAAGGAAAGTTAAACCAACACGACACAATTCGTCCTTTTAGAGAAAAAATGAAGAATTTTTGCATATGTTATCAAACTGGAAGATAACCACGATATTTATAAGGAAGATGTCATTAGCGATAGAAAGACGAAGTTCAAAATTATTGCCGCCGTCGGTCGGAGGGTTGAGAATCAGGAGAACCACGTTAAGAAAATACATACGCTGTAATATAACAGCATAAAAATACAACAGGATTTAGGTATATTAAAAAAACACAAAAAACAAAGAAAAACAAGAGAAAGAGTTTACATATTTATTTGTACACTGTATTACATTTTGCGCCGAAACTCAAAGAATCATCTTGATGGGTCTCGGCTAGTGAAAACAAGCACATTTATCGTGTTGTGCTATCTTTCGGCACTTCTTCCAGATTTTGTGGAAGCTCAAGTACCGTGCCAAACTAATTGCTAGAATTGCGCAAAGGAGGAGAGAGAACGCTGCAGTGGAAAAATGAAGTGTGTGATTCTCAGCTTACCATTCTATACTGAACGTGAAATGCCCCTTAATTTGCCCAGAGGCCGCTTTACCAGGCTTGAGATTCTTTTACATGACATAAAACTACGACTCGGAACAACAGCTTTACCTCTTCCGAAAGAAGCTATGCTAAGGATTTTTACGCCCCCCCCAAAAAAAACCATCATCCTCCGCCGGATTTGAACTCGCGACCTTGAGTATATGAAGTTAGCATAGTAACCATACGCTGCAGTGGGGAGAGCTATGCCAGTAACAAAAATCTGATATATTCCATTCACATGACTTTCTCTACATCTTTACAACATATTATTGTTAAAAAGCTTATGTTTTATTTACCTTATCTAATCGAGAAAAAATTAGTAGAAGTAGTCTTATTACTTGCTTCCTTGTAAGAAGAAGCGAGATAAAGGAGTGCCATAGGTTAAAGGGATAGTAAAAAACTGGTTGCTATGTGAGTGAAGGTCCTTTGTATAGTCCGGAGTTGACAAATTCCCGAATGGAAAAAGTATAAGTATTTTAAAGCTGAAACCAATAACAAGGAATATCTAAAAAAAAAAAAAAAAAAAAAAAAAAAAAAAACAACAACAACAACAACAAAAAACGATCAACTCCACGAAACATATATATAAAACATAATTTGTGTGTTTTAACGAGCTTACATTTTCTGTTACTTAACTCTTGTCTATCTCTTATGGTTTACCAGTTATGCAATATTCTGCAAAATTCACCAGAATAAAGTAGTCTTCAGCGGCTATTCCTAAAAAATGCAACATATACATTTTATTTGTCAGGTAAATATCTTTAATATACGAAATTTTAATTAAAATTGTTATAGCTATTTTTGAGAAACTCAAAACTTTCGAAAAAACGTTCCATGTAAGGGGTAGTTAGGGATGGGAGGATTTTCTTGAAAATCTTCGTGTCGCATCCTTGGAAAGTACCAAACTTAGTATACCAAGTTTGGTATTTAACGGTCTTTTCATTTTTGAACTATGCTGTCCACAGACACACATACACGCACACACAGGACCTTTTTCTAAAAATGCCTTGGGTGCATTACAATACCTTCTCTATACACTATGTACATAGTACGTATAGAAAAAGTAACAATTGACTGCATGGCCACTTTCTGTGCACGCGACTTTAGGCGACTATTTGCAACGTACAATTTGTTTACTTCATTCTTCTTCCAAACCTCAGTTGAGTGGCTGTACACATGGGACATAGGTTAGGTTGTAAGTTCTCAGATTACACCAGTGTTTGTTTACCGAGTTGGAAAATGTTTAGCTCACATATATCGTGATGGTAACCACGAAACACGTCATGTTTCAGCTCGTATTCTCTACACCACGTTCGTAATGGCTAGACCTCGAATTTTAGGCGCTAAAAACGAACCTTTAGGCACCTAAATGGCCTTTAAAAATATTAAAATAGGTCCTTTAAATACTGTTTTAGGCTTTTCAATTTTATTAAGACTTCAAATAAGAAATAAGAAAAAAATTACACAAATGTTGTAGGCATAATACTACAAAAAAGAAGAATTTGCGCTAGAAATAAATAAAAATATAGGTACACTTGACCTTTAATTAAACTAACATAACTTTATAAAAACACATTCATATCTTAGTCATTTTATTAATTACTAAACAACTATCGGAAAAGGAAACAAAGTGTAGTAATGAAACAATGACTACAAAAAAAATAATTTTCTTTTGTAATGTAGTTTAATGCAATGTTCTATGTTTTGTCTCAGGGGTGTTAGAAATTCCTCCTTTAGCATTCCTAGGTAAGGATTTTATGTTACAAGAAGGGTTGGTAGAAATCACAAGTATGTTGACAAAAAAATGTCTTTCAAGGCAGGTACTCTAGACAATTAAACCATCCTTTCTCATTTATAGTTATGTGTGGTCAGTAATTGCTGGTTAATTTTCTCAGCTTTATAAATATAGCGTTAGTAATGTTTTATTTTAATATATTATTCAAGCTATGAAGGGTTTGAAATTTTTTTCAAAGTTATTTTAAAGGGGAAAAATATATACTGTATTTAGGCTTAAAACCCATAAAATAGGTAGATACATTGCATAAAATAGGTACTTTTAGATACAATAAAACTTCTAGAGCAGGTGCAATTTGTCATGAAACGTGAACATATAGAATTGCTTTTTACTTTCTCTAAATCAATATGTACAATGTACACAGGGATAGAGAACAATTCGATGTCGAGATTTCACCGGAAATAAATGTTTTATTCTGGATGAATTTTGCCGAATTTTTCTTAACTGCTAGACCGTAAGAGATAGACAAAACCTCAATCACTACACAAAAAATGAATATCACGTCAAAACACACAATTTAAAATTTAAAAATTTAAAAAATTTAAAATTTTCTCAGAAAGGAAGTGTCCGTTTTTCTTTTGTTCTCTTGACCAAGCAAAGAAGCGATTTGCAATGTCAATGTTAAAACGACAGCTTTTAAAACATTTGACTATCACCTTAGCCTAGTGCACTACCTTAGTTCACTTTTACTTATAAGAACTAAGTAATATGAGCAGTCTGCTAGTGTTTATTTCGATTAGCATTGCGTAGAAAGAAGAATAATCTTTTGTAGAAAGTTTGTAGAGCAGCTAGAGAAAGTCATATGAGTGTAACACGTCAGATTTGTTTTACTGCTTCAGGAAAAAAATAGGTATATAACCTAAAATCTGAGAACTAGTAATGGCACCCAGCTTTCTTCTCATACTGAAGCGACGGGTGCTGCATGCTCTCAAGTTTGCTTAAGAACTTCTCTCCAACGAACATAAACAACTTTACTGAGAAGCCACGAGTTTGAGATAAAACCTCGTCTGCGGTTGTATGTGTAGGAGAAATGTTCCTGCTAGAGTCAGCATTAGCAGCATTGTTAGAAAGTCGATGCAAATCTACTTTACAAGCTATTTCAAAATACCTTATCTTAACTATCACCGGATTTTCTCCACCTTTTAACATACAATATTTTCATAAATAGTCTAGGTATGACTACAACAGCTTATTTTTATTTTCTCTACCACATATGTACAATGTGCAAAGTAAATAGGAAAGATGTTGCATTCCACCCAAAAATTCTATACCGAGTTTTCACCGCAAATACAAGTTTCGAGGACACCTGAATCCAAATAGTATGCTTGTTTAAGTTTGGTATCTTCCATTGCGACACTAAGATTGTCAGAAAATCATCCCCACCCAAAAACTACCCTGGATGCAACATTTTTCTAAATGTTAAATTTTCTCAAAAATGGCTATAATGATTGATTAAAATTCCAGGCATTAAAGTTGTTTACATGGCAAATAAAATAAATTTTCTGAGAATAGCCTCTGAAACCTTCATTTTGGATGACTTTTGTATAATTGTAAACTGTGCGATAGACAAAGTTTTCGTACGCAGAAAATTCAAATTTCATTAAAACACACAATTTATGCCATAATTTTTTGCAGAGTTAACCATTTACGAGATATTCTTTGTTATTGGTTTTAAAATGTCCAATACCTCAGACTTTTCTAAAATGGAAAATTATTATTAATTTTATTAATAAGCTTATTGATTTTTTCATCCTGGTCATTAAAGAAAAGATAATTTCTTTTGCATCAAAAAACGGCCAAAGATCAGTCTATCACTTTAGCCTACTGTATTTCCTTATTCCCTCCTCCTTAGAAGTAACTACTGATGTTTATCTCAATTGGCATTACGTAGAGAGAAAGATAACATTGTAGTAGAATAGGTAAAGAAAGTCACGTGAAAGGAAACAGATAAGATTTTGCTATTAATTCCTATTAAAGCAATCAGTGGTAGAAATTTACATCTTAAACGTTTGAGAAAGATTAGTAAAATTATTAAAAACTTTAAAAAATGGTGATTAAAATGGCTAAGAAAGGCAAACCGAGATTTATTTAAAATGTTAAAATAAATAATATGCTTAAATAAACTTAAACATTAGTATAACCACTACATAAATATAAAAAGTAAGAATACGAATTACGAGATAATTTAGAACAATTAACAGTGTTACAAAACTGCTGCATTAACTTTGAGTTCTCATATTGCAATAAAATTCATAACGAAATTCACAATACAAGAACAGTGACAACTTGACTCTACACAATCATTACCGAAAAAGGAGAAAGCGACTTGTTTCACCCCTTGTTTGTGATATGAATTCATAACGTAACTATCCAAAATTCATTTCGAATAAAGGAAATTTCACAGACTGTTCACAAAAAATCCGATACATACTTTATTAGTGATGAAAATTCTTAAATTATATTTCAGTGCATGTTGTTACAGCCATTTTGAAAGAATTGTCAATATGAGGGGTAGTTTGGAATAATTAAAGACAAGTTTAGTATTTATAACTCGTACGCAAACGTTACTGTTTCTGCAGTGTTTCTGTGACTAAGGATGCACACTGAATTTTGACATGCGTGTATTCATTTCTGTTTTTTTTATTATTATACAGTAACTGCGTCTTCGCTCTTCCCTATTTATAAATAATTTACACTCAAATTTGTTTCTACCCATTCTTATTCTCCAATCAAAATCGAACCTATTGATAATTTTAAAGCATGCTGGTCTAAAGCTAATAGCTAATGATCGACTTTTTCAAAAATACCATACTTTAAATATAGTTACATTCCAAATGAAATGTATATCTTAAATTGCCTGGGAAAAGTCTCTGAAGCCCTCTTCATTTAGGATGACCTTTGCATAACCGTAAACCGTAAAAGATAGACAAACTCTTACTACACAAAAACAGCATATTTCATTAATACACAAATTATGTCATCTGCATTTTTGTGGAGTCAACAATTCCCGAAATATTACCGTTAAATTTTCAAAACTTTTCTCAGATGGGAAGTTTTCATTCGTTTTTCTTTTGTTTTCAGCAAAGAGAGCTAATTTTATTTGTATCACACAGCTACCAGTTCTTAAAAGATTTGACTCGCTTTAGCCTAGTGTATACCTGTTACGGCTTATTGCCTTCGTAGATTGTCAGTCTCCGACTGCCCGTAATGTGACGGTAATAAAAACTATCTGGTAGGAATTATGTACTATGTTCTACTGATAAGAAATGTCTTCCCTGGAGTGGAGCAGAATTGTGCTGTGTGAATGCCCAATGGCAGGATGTTCCGGGTGAGAACGTGAACTCAACAAAGACGTCAAACGCTGGAGAACTGCCGTAGAAAGGACATCTAGACTAGCTTACAGAGATCGAGTGGGCATTACCGGTGGTGAGCAAGGCACTTTCCGGAGTTTGAAAATTTAAAAACCCTTAGTAATTTGGCATTAACTTGACAACATTTTCAACCTTTCTGCCGAGCTCTCATTCTTATATAAATATTCTGACATATGCTCTAATTTAGTAAATTTTTTATCGAGTTGTTAAATGAGGCAAATTTCAGAAAACAGCCACGTTTCAAGGCATTTAAATTGGTTGTATTTTTCGATCTTTAAGCCGTTTAGTGTTTTAGTGTGCAAGAGATTCACGTATGCTGAGAATTATTTAGAATATTTTCAAAAGTTTTTATAAATACAACAGCTACACCTTTTATATTTTGCTGAAAGCAGTTTAAAGACTGTGATTCTATATACATTTATATTATTATATATATTCGTGGTGGACAAAGCGGCGTCTGAGCGGGTTTTTTTCCGGGTCCTCCGTTTCCTCGCCACTCATTCCACCAATTGCACCATCGTCAACTTTCCAATCATTAATTTCGCTTATATTTCATATCATCCTGTTCCTCATGTCCATGCCTGGCTACGGGCCGACCCCTCGTAACAGGTCCTCCATTCTGTGGTTTCGTGCCATTGGCTCCCCCACAGGCTTTTGACCCCTAGGCATTAGTTTGTAAGTCCTTGGGGGGGGGGGTGTCAGTCCTACAAATACGGGGAGGCTAAGCTGATTACGAAACGAATAAAATAAAAGACAAGGTTACATTCCTGCGAGGAAATAAGTAATAAGGGTATTTCTGCAAATGTTTAGTTCGACTAGCAGGAAGTAGATAAAAAATAACCTTTTTTAAGAATTGTTTGTTGCAAAATAGATAAAAGGCATGTGAGTAACACATGAGATCTTTTCATTGAAGGAGCTTAAGCCCGATTTCATATTCGTAATGTAGCTTCTGGTATTCATTTGAGCACATCATCTTGGTGTAATTATAAGTGCGATATTTGTGAGCCGTACGTGCGAGTCCCAGTTGACCTGTAGTTCAAGGGAATCACGCAGCTGTGAGCCGGACCGTTGCTATGGCAACACATGGAGGGTGTAGAGGGGAGGGAGTAATGGCTCTAGTACTTCCAGTATTATTTTACATCGTCATGTCGAGTTTAATGGGCCACTTCACTTTCTTGCCGATGAGCCAGGAAATGATGCGGTCTGCCAGCTGATTTGCCGCTCTTCACCAAAGTATTTGAATTTAAGTATCATTTAGGAATGTCGCACTGCCTCAAAAATGTTCAGCTGGAATATATGAGAACAATGGCGGGAATTGTTTGCATTATATACCTACGTTTTGCAAAAGTATCTGCATTACCATTTCGTTCTAAATACATATCAATTAGAAAATAATTATTTATTTTAAGGCTTCTTTACTTTCTCCACCATCTACTTCAAAAGGTATACCCATCTAAAATCAAATATAGTTATTTCGATCAAAATAACATATTACCATTTCGTTCTAAATACACATCAATTAGAAAATAATTATTTATTTTAAGGCTTCTTTACTTTCTCCACCATCTACTTCAAAAGGTATACCCATCTAAAATCAAATATAGAGTTATTTCGATCAAAATAACATATTTTGATACAGATAAGTACGATTTGTCTTTTGTTCAGGAAAAGGATCATGTCTGTCTGTCAGTAAAAAACAGAACTTCAAAATGCAAAGTCCGATAAATGTTAATCTTGGTATTCAAGTTCAGCACATTACAATGAAATAACAAGAAACTCTTTCCATTATGATGGCCACATCAGCTCTGAAGCCGATGAAGTAACAAGAAACTCTTTCCATTATGGCCCCATCAACTCTGAAGCCGATGAGGTAACAAGAAACTCTTTCCATTATGGCCCCATCACCTCTGAAGCCGATGAAGTAACAAAACTTTTTCCATTATGGCCCCATCACCTCTGAAGCCGATGAAGTAACAAGAAACTCTTTCCATTATGGCCCCATCACCTCTGAAGCCGATGAAGTAACAAGAAACTTTTTCCATTATGGCCCCATTGCCTCTGAAGCCGATGAAGTAACAAGAAACTCTTTCCATTATGGCCACATCACCTCTGAAGCCGATGAAGTAACAAGAAACTCTTTCCATTATGGCCCCATCACCTCTGAAGCCGATGAAGTAACAAGAAACTCTTTCCATTATGGCCCCATCACCTCTGAAGCCGATGAAGTAACAAGAAACTTTTTCCATTATGGCCCCATCACCTCTGAAGCAGATGAAGTAACAAGAAACTCTTTCCATTATGGCCCCATTACCTCTGAAGCCGATGAAGTAACAAGAAACTCTTTCCATTATGGCCACATCACCTCTGAAGCCGATGAAGTAACAATAAACTATTTCCATTATGGCCACATCACCTCTGAAGCTGATTTGGGCATGCTGCTCAACACGAGAGCAGCCCACATCAAAGATACATAGACCATACCCAAGCCCAAACTGGGCCAGGGGTCTCATACGTTTCATCAGGAAGTGTTGGATTCGATTCCCACGGCGTACCTCTCAGTCCCATTCTTTTTGTTTTTATTTTGTTTTGTTTGTTTTTTTCTCCCGGGTCACTAAGCGAATGCTTGGAAGATTTATTCATTCCCCCGATCTTCTTGTTCTTTGATTTTATTTCCATATCATCCAGGCGGTCTTTTTTCAGGGCTGTAAGTTCGGCGAAGACTGTGGGGGTGACGCCCTTCTGTCATGGTGAATGCGGTTTGCAATTAGAGCTCTCGGTGGCGGGATGGCGTTGGAGTCGTCTATAGGATCCAGGGAGTTCGGCTGAACCTGGAGCGCGGGCTCCTAACGTCGAGATGATGCTTGGGTTATGTTAGGGACCCTCCACGCAGTCTTTTTTCCTGCAGTCCGGTTTCGGCCAACCATCGATAATACTCTCATACCTTCTGGAGTCTGACACTCAATGAACCCACAGTGGCTGTAGTGTGAAACCCTCTAGAACGATACCTAACCAAACACACGCGCACTCGCACAATCTATTGCTCAGGACCAGTGCAACTCTCCAGGTATTATGGTATCGAGTCTCAAATAAAAATTAGGAACCGAACTAAGGAGGGAGATCTTTACTTTCAACAGATAGGATCCACCGTCCCTCTGCTTCAATAGTGCTGTGGGGAACTGTGCAATATTGTATGGTTGTGTTTGTGAATTAACCAAAAAAAGGGCAAAAAAGGTTGAGGGCATATTCCTTGAAGGTGATAAGATTTCAGAAAATGTAAGAGGTAAATTCCTTGAATTTTTGCAGATTTTGTTTGTATTCATCGTGATACGTGGGGATTTAATTACTAAATTGCAAGAAATCGTATCTGTACATAATTCTCCGAAAAACGGTAGGCTTTTTAAACAGAGACTAAACTGAACGAAGCTTCAGATGTAATGTTAAGGAACTCCACTAAATGAATTGCGGAAATTAACACAGCAAACATTTTTTTTTCTGTGCAATCAGCACATATAACAGTTAGGAAGTAAATCAAATTGCGCCGTTATAAATATACTGTTGTCCCAAATACCAATATTTTTGATTGCGCGAGAAACCCAACATAAAGTGGCCTAAAACAAGCGCAAAAGAGCCGAATTCTTCTACAGAAATGCGGACAGCATTTCCAATATCCTCTGTGAAACTGGTAAGTAATTGCAACCTCAGTTGAGTTCATCTTCAACCCTAATAATATCGCGAATAATTACCTCTGAACTGTGATGAATGTGCTGTGAGATTCACCGTGACTAAAGGGGTGCTTCATAGGAAACAGCATATTTCCTCCTTACTTTTCCTTTCTTATGCAATGCACGCTCAGTACTAAACAAGCTCCCCCGCCATCCAAATGACATTTTAGCTACTAACTTGAAGAACTGAATTTTGACTGATGTGTATATATATATATATGATATACACAATATTTGGACGACTAATCAAATATTTTATTTTAAACCAGCTAATATACCTGGTTTTTGAAAATTTATCCTTTCCACTTCTTTAGCCTTAGGTTGCTTGTCCAACATTCGCGAGATTCTTCGGACATATTCAAATTATTAAACAACGCACTCAAACAAATAATTAACTAAAAACCAGGAAACTACAAAGAAACAAAATTAACTGAGAAAACAATATGCAAAAGCACGGTGAACATCCACAAATATCAGTTTGTAATGTTTTTTTTTGTGAATGCAGCATTGTCACATTTGGGGTATCTCGTCACATTTTCAGAGAAAAATCTCAATCGGGAAGAAATAATACCAGTTTAAGTAACGTCAGTATATACTTGTATATTCTCAGCAACGAAATGCATAAAAATATTAAGCATAAACAAGAAGAAAAAAAAACTAAACAAAAATTAATAAAATGAAGATATGAAAGACAAGAGGAAGAAGTGGCACTATGACTGGTTTGATGCTGCTGCTGTTATCCACGTCCACTTTGTTGTTTTATATATCACCAGTTCTTTTTGGTTTATTTTTCTCCTTATAAAACATCACAAAACTTCCCATAGAGAAATATTCCCGCTGTTTACAAAAATTATACTAAACATTATAATAAGTGATGTCTGAACATTGAAATATGCTCACAGAATGTGTGGTTGTTAATACCGACTTATCTATTACTCTATGTTAGTAATGTCTGAGTGCCACATAACTTTTGTAGCTAATGCTTTTTTGTGCATTTTATATCAACATGCAATAAATACTCATTGAAGATAAATAAGGTGATAATGATAAAGATGAAGCATTGTGTCTAGTTTGAGGTTTTTGCTGCTATTTTCAGACTTTTGTTAATTTTTCAACCATACAACTGTGTTGCCTTTGTTTTTGTTTAAGCATAATAGCTTTGGTAATTACTTGACGTTTCTTTATTCATGGTCAATTTCAGATATTAGGTTAACGAATAAAATGTAAACTCCATTTTGCTTTGTTATTTTGTGAGGTCGTGAAAGTCTAATAAGGTAATTAGTTTTCTTATATATTTGCAATGCTCCAGCTATTAACACAATTACTGAGAAAGATATAGATGGTCTTGTGAGCTTTAGTAGGTATTATATGAAATTAAATAGTTAATCGTGAGAAATGGAAGACCTTTTGAATTATTATGCTGACCAAGTTTTGATAATTTTACGCAACTAGGAAGCCATAAGAAATAGGCAACAAGTAGAACTAACAAAAATACAGAGTTTGTGACAATTTTGTTTCGTAGCCTTGGCCACTTTTAAAGCATGTTGACTGCGATGGTTATATCAATGGTTTTGTTCTTTCCTTACAGAAGGAAGATTTGCATTCGATGCACAAGTTCGATATCAAGATTTCGCCAGAAACATTAACTTTGCATAACTCATATTCCATGCGTAAATCAGGCATCTTCTAATTTATTAAAAAAGAATTCCCCCACTCTAAATAAAAGCCTTCACGTGGAAAAGAATAGTTTTTATTTAAACATTTCATGCTTACTATTTTGGCACGATGAATGGAACAACAAAAACCTTGAACTTTCTATGTATTCTGCAAAGAGCTCTTCATCCTGATCGATTTGTCTATTTCACGATATTGGTTTGAATTTTCCAATTTAAGATATACTTTGTAAAATGAACAGAACATGCCCCCTCCCCGTTTAGAACTATAGCTGTTCATACTACCTTTGTTCGTCCGGAAGAACAGTGCTTTCTATTGAATTATCAAAAGTGGTTGAGTGTCTCTCTCTCTCTTGCTTGCAATCATGTACATGCGCTCACACACAATCTCTCTCTCTGTCTCTCTCTCTCTCTCTCTCTCTCTCTCTCCTGCTCAGACACGTACACGTTCCCTTTATAATATCCTGACTGCATGCTCTTCAAAGGAAGTAGAAAGTATTAAGTGTGAAAAAAGATAATATATACTTCATAAGCTTAAAAGTCTCGAAAGTATACAATGCATTACAAATATAAATAAAACTCTGCAAGTGACAGCTTGTGTCTAAAATAATTTTCACGCATTTTATTCATACTGTGATCTTTTCTGATTGAAATCTGTGCCACCGGATACTTATCTGAACTATCCAATTCATGGGCAAATGGACATGTCCCAAAGATTTTTGGAGAGACAGTGTGATCAAAGGACAAACCTGTGCACCTAGAGATTATCATTACTGAATTTGCGATGTGAAACGGGTTAGAACAGAATATTTAAACATCCTATTTTTGGTTCCCATTGAAATTAAAAAATTCAGCATTTAACCATTGCATGTACGGGTTATTTAAATTGCTATTAATACCTTAATTAATTGTATAATATTTTTGTAATTATTGGTCTTAAGTTAGCTGTGTAGAAATGTATGGATGAAAAAGGTTGTATGCAAGAAGACTATTCCAGTATTACTTACACAAAGATGCCCAGATGACAGAGTAGGTCCCATTAAGGAAGCAGGTTTCAAAGTTGGCATCCTAGTCTTAGATTATAATCTTCACTGGTGCACAAAAACCTAGATATAATCATAGGATATCAAAATAATTTCCATTTCAGAGCCATTTATGTTGCAACCTGGGCGGCCCAAAAAACCAGATTTAAGAATCTCATCATCTTTCTGTAGCTCTGTATGCTCGTGAAAGTTCGAGGCTGTTCATTTTATGAAGGGCAACAAAGCGTCACCACTAAGTCTTGAGTAAATGCATTCATTTGTCACTGACGGTAAAAACCCATTTACCTATTTTATTAAAACAATAAAAATAGGCAACACAATTAATATTTAAATCACTTTTGAAAGGGAGTGTTATCGTATTAATAACTTGTTCAATTTTCAACAAGATATCTTACATATTATGGATTTTCCAAATTTCATGGATTCATTACCTTAAGTTTAAATAACATTATTGTGGCTATAGGTATCAGATATTCGGTCCTAACAAATAGTCAATAACAAATGCAAATTATGGTAAAAATCTTCAACCAACGAAGTCCATTTCAGTGCCTGTAAATGAGATCAATATTCCATCGTAATATTATTTCATCCAACCTTACTTCAATTCCTTAAACTGAAAGGATCTTTAAACAAGTACATCGTACTACTTGCTACACGAATTTCTGGAATGAGTTATTTTGTAAGCCCAGCGTTGTAAATCTCGGAGTTAGATGACGCAAGTCATTTCAGGATACGAGAAAAAAAATATTTATTCAGGCAATTCACCCATACCGAAATTTGAAATAGGACTCGCCCTCAGTGAACGGATATCAGGCGTCTTTCCTTTTGTAAGCTAATTCAAAGTATCATTTTTGGGCATACATAGAGCGGCATAATTCCCGAATCCACAATACGTATAACAGAACAATATCGTCAACAACGACTACGTATCTTCCAAATGCAAAAAAGAATCCTTCTTAAATGTAGATGGTAGGTGAAATGGACAGAATGGATAATATATTTTGATCGATTATATTGTTATATAGCATAAAAGTAGTCTTTAAAACATCCAGTTTGTTCGGAAACAAACTCATTCAACGACTTGCACTGATTTTTCTGGTTCTTCAGATTTTCTTTCTACCGTAAGAAATTCTTCACCTTCCAATAATACGCCAAGTTACTTTTATAATCTTAGTAGTGAAATCTGTTGGGCAGTTTAAGGAAGCTGTAAAAACAGTGAGCTAATTGAAGCAATTCCTGGTTACTTCCAAATTGCCTGTCATTTTTAGTTCATAATATGGAGCATAAATTGCAATGA
Organism: Hymenopus coronatus; assembly: GCA_030762935.1. Lineage (NCBI taxonomy): Eukaryota > Metazoa > Arthropoda > Insecta > Mantodea > Hymenopodidae > Hymenopus > Hymenopus coronatus. The sequence continues at coordinate 100,616,242 of CM060888.1, read as the reverse complement.
TAACACAAATCTCAGTAATAAAAGCACAGGTTTATCTTTTAGGCTGGTTTCCACTTCTTGGAAATTGTCTTGGATTGTTGAACAATCATTTTCATATCTTCCAAAAAATGGGATATTCCTTCGATTAATGTTATTTTCATTTTAGTCTTCATAAAACGCTGATAACATTACTTTCAGGTCTTGAAATCTTGCAGCGCCTGTAACGTTTAGAAAAAGTTCGTGCTTGCATAAGAGACTCGACAAATCCCTTCACTTTCGCTGCAGCAAATCCCATGGGCATGTCTATTGGCGTTTACGTTTAAACAAAGGACTGCAGGAAAAAGAAGTGTCAAGGCACTGAACATCCTTGCAACTGGGTGAATAAAGGTTGAGATGGTTTAGGATTACTGTTTAGTTATTTATTATCAAAATGTTAAGTCTCATAATACTGGAATATTAATTGCTTTATGAAATATAGTATTGATTTATTAATAGCTCTATTGCATAATTATGGAATTTTGGTGAAAATTGCTGAAAAAGTTATACACTATCGCAGTGAAGAAAGCAAAATAGAGAAGGTAGGAGAGGCAATAAAATGAAATTGAGGGTTATGTACTGCAATGTCTCTGTTTTATATACAACCAATTAGTAACGAGTTTGGATTTGGTCATGTTGGACTATCAACAGTGAGATCCTGCTGTATTCATACAACGATATTAAAAAAAAAAAAAAAAAAAAAAAAAAAAAAAAAAAAAACATTTTCGACTGTTCAAAGTTTGTTTGCTTGGGTTTGCTTTTTGGACCTGTTAAGGTAGTAACCCGCCGGAAACGAGATTTGAACTACGTTTTTTTCTTGTTTTTGTGTATGTGTGCGTGTGTTTTTTGTTTAACCACACCAAGTAGATTAAATTCCGATTATTTTGTTTAAATTGACCCAATATACATGGTCCAAGGTTAGTTGTCACTTTGATTGATTGATCCGTGTTCTGGAGTCCCGTGCTCGATTCCCAGCTGTGGCGGGAAAGTTTTCTTTAGCCAGATTTGTTGCCTATCCTCCGAAGAGTCTGGAAGTATGAATGTGAAAGAGAAGTGTGTTTAGAGGAAAACATACTAAAATACAATCTATCGTTCAGTGAGAAAGCATGATCACTTTTCGAGTCAGAGCCCCGATATGAGCATAGAGGCTCAACGGATAAATAAAAATAATAACGGATAAATAAAAATAACAAAGATGGAAAAGAGATACACTTATTTCCTTAATTCTATATTGCATATATCATGTTCATTTACGAGGGGTGCTCAATAAGTCCTTAGAAAAATTTAGGAACAAAACTTATTTTTGGACTTTTGTATCTATTATTTTTTTAATTTTTAATATAATCTCCTTTTAGCTCGATCTATTTTCCCAGCGTTTCTCCAATTGAATTAATCTCAAAATAGCTTCCTGTTTCGGAGATGTGAACCGTTTTCCGCCGAGCCACTTTTTCAAATTTGGAAATAAAGAAGTCACTGGGAGTCAAATCAGGTGAATACGGTGAATGTTGTAGTAATTTGAACCATAATTATACAATTTACGCCATCGAAACTGCGCAGTTGTACATCCTTGCATTGTCTTGATGGATGAGAATCTTTTCTCTTCCAGACGAGAGCATTTTTCATGTAATAATAATGCATAATACTCTCCATTTACCGTTCTTTCTTTCTCCAAGTAGTCAATGTAGATGGGCACGCGTACATCCCCCTCCCCCCAAAAAAAAACAACTGAGGCCATCATCTCGTCTGCAGATATCACCACCTTTGCCTTCTTCGAAGCCTTTAAAAACCCACTGTTTCATCTGTATTTTTGTCTCGGATGTAGCATTGTATCCATATTTCATCCAAAGTTATGTATCGACGCAGAAGCTCGTCAGGATTGCGAACGGAAAGGTGCAAAACCAACTTCTGAATCGATCAACGATTGCTTTTATTACTCATTGAGAGTAAATGCGGCACACATCACCTGGCACTTTTTTCACGCCTGATTTTTCGTGTAACATTTAGAACACTGTACCTTGGATATTCCAGTGGTCTCTAATATTTCGCAAACTTGATCCATCGATCACTCAAAATCATATCCTGGATATTGTCAATAATTTAGGAGGAAATCACTTCTACTGGGCGTTCGGAAAGAAGTTCATCATTTGTGGATATAAGGCCACGTTTGAATTCATTTATCCAATGTGTTGTTGCAAACAGGAGCGATGTGCCATGAACTTCATCCAACTCGGCTTTTATCTCTCTCGGTGTTAAGCCTTTAAACAGAAGTGTTCAATCACAACACGAAACTCGTGTTTTTTCATCTGTCTAAAGAAGAATAAGATTGTTGATTTAATCGCTTGTGGCACAAAACCACGTGATGGATATAGCTCAAACTTTTAACTTCCATCTAGTAAGAGACGACGGTTACTAAATACTAACTTTTTTCGATGCTACGAGTGTAATTTCTTGGATTTTCTATGGACTTATACCAGAAGACACAACTCAAAAATCTGATGTGTACCATTCACATGACTTTCTTTACATCTCTGCAACAAATTATTCTTAAAAAGCTTGTACTTCTACTTACTTCATGCTAATCAAACAAAAAAAAAACAAAAAAACAAAAAAAAAAAGCAGAAATAGTCTTATTACTTGCTTCCTTGTAAGTAGAAGCGAAATAAGGTTAGCGATAGTCGAAAGCTGGTTGCTATGTCACTGAAGTTCCTTTGTTTGTATGGACAGCAGTTGATAATTTCCTGTATGAGAGAAGTATAAGTTTTTCAAAGCAGACACCAAAAACAGGGAATTTCTCAAAAACGATGAACTCTACGAAAAAAATGTATGTGACATAAATTGTGTGTTTTAACGTGCTCTACATGTTTCATGTAGTAAGTTTTTTCCATCTCTTATGGTTTAGCAGTTATTAAAAATTCCGTAAAATTCATCCAGAATAAAGTACTCTTCAGAGGCTATACCCAGAAAACTCAAGATATACATTTTATTTGTCAGGTAAATAGATTTAACATACGATATTGTAAACAAATTCGTTAGAGCCATTTTTGAGAAAATCAAAATTTTCTAAAAACGTTCCATGTAAAGGGTAGTATGGTGTGGGGAGATTTTTATGAAAATCTTCGTGTGACATCTTTGGAAGATAATAAAACTTAAATACCAAGTTTGGTATGTTAGCGACTTTTCGTTTTTGAGTTATTGTGTTAACGAACGCACGAACACACACAAGTACCTTTTTCTGAAAATACTTTTTTTGGATACAGGGGACCCTAAAACATATATTTTCGGTGAAATCTGGGTATTGAATCTTTTGGTGGAGTGCAATACCTTCTCTATACACTATGTACATAGTACGTGTAGAGAAAGTAAACATGAATCATTATAAATTAAAATCCTATTGCATAAATGATAATATTTACTACCGGGAGAATTTTACCATGTAACACACCGGTTTATTTTTAAATAAATCAGCTGTTTATTTACTATCAAAATCGTTATTTTATTCTTCTGATTTTACCACCATTCCCTCATGTTTTAAGGAATTTATAGAAACTATTCATTTCCAGGTAAGTTAAGGTTCAAGTAAATTACTGTAAAATATAGAAAATTGCATAAAGGACATGCTTTACTCATTTGTTTTCGACACTATTAATCCACTTATGTAAACTACACAGTCATTTCAGCAAGGAGCGATTTGGTAACAAGATTGCAAAAACAATCAGGAATACGTAACCTAACTGGATTTCTAAAGCACGTCAGGCATTGCTATGCGAGGAACGCGCACACAATTCGAGGCAGATATAAAGGAGATCGATTAGTCGATACCAGTAGCCGGATGCTACGGACCACTAGACAGAGCATGTAACCCTATTGGGCGAAGAATCGATTTAAACTCACCATGATCGTGTTAAAAAGAGATAAAACAGGGGTTCAAAGGGATTATTAACTGAACGTCTTTAAATTATTAATAACATTAAACCCAATTAGGATAAGACATATGCATCATTTTTAGTTCTTCAGTTACAAAAGTTTTAAATCTGTTAATTCAAAATCTTCTCGGGCTTCTAGCCAGGTAAAAACTTGGTTTGACACCAACGTTTCGAAGAAGTGCATCTTCCTCGTCTTCAGGGTGAACTGATCAGACGAAGACGAGGAAGATGCACTTCTTCGAAACGTTGGTGTCAAACCAAGTTTTTACCTGGCTAGAAGCCCGAGAAGATTTTGAATTAATACGTCACCAGGAAAGCTTCAGTTCTTATTTTAAATCTGTTGTTCATCAGACAAAAGCTCGGACTTTTATATACATATCTAATAATATCCTACATCCGCAAAATGACATGGCAATTTTTCGTGAGATACGAGATTAATTCCGTACGAGAACGCCTACGCATATAAACGCATATAAACGCATTTTAGGGCATAATATCGGGAAAGCCGTAATATCTGCTAATTTTAATTTCATTCATATAATTTGTGATTAATTCTGCACGAAAATTAGCTTGAATTTATGATAAAATAGTCCATACAAACACTATTAATTTAAGCTGTTAATGAGAATTTTAAAAATAATTGGCAATGCAAAATCTTGCCTGACTATCGCCCTTGTGCCCAAAACGAAATGTGTAATGCAGCTATCCCAATCAGGATGAAGTAGATAAAAAAAAAAAAAAAAAAAAAAAAAAACTGCATAAAACAGCGTGTAGGATCTATAAGCTAAAAATAAATGATAGTGCGTAGAAAAACTCATGTGAATGCAACACATCAGAATCGTTTTACTTTCTCTACACGTACTATGTACATAGTGTATAGAGAAGCTATTACATTCCACCCAAAAATTCGATATCGAGATTTCACTGGAAATATAGTTTTGGGGTCCCCTGAATAAAAAAAAAATATATTTTCAGAAAAAGGTCCGTGTGTATCCGTGTGTCTGTGAACACGATAACTCAAAAACGAAAAGTCGTAAAATACCAAACTTTATATTTTAGTTTAATATATTCCAGGGATGCACAAAGAAGATTTTGGAAGATAATCTCCCCACCTAAACTATCCTTTACATGGAAAATTGAAAATTTTGATTTTCTCAAAAATAGCTGTAACGATTTTGATTAAAATATAGTATATTTAAGATATTTTATGGCAAATAAAATGTATATCTTGAATTTTCTGGGAATAGCCTCTAAAGGCCTCTTTATTCTGAATGGATTTTGCTGAATTTTGCTAACTGGTAAACCATAAGAGATAGATAAAAATGTTACTAAGCAAAAAATATAGATCATGTTAAAATACACAGTTTATGTCATATACTTTTTTCATGGAATTGCTATTTCTAAGATATTCCTTGTTATTTGTTTCAGTTTTAAAAAACATACTTTTCTCATGCAGGAATTTGTCCATAGAAACAAAGGAACGTCAGTCACATGGCAACCAGCTTTTAACTATCGCTTTAACCTAGTGTACTCTCATATTTCGCTTCTACTTTCAAGCAATCAAGTAATAAGGATATTTCTATTGTTTCTATTGAAGTAAATAGAAACATAAGCTTTTCAACAATAATTTGTTGCAGAGATGTAGAGAAATTCATGTGAATGGAATACATCAGATATTTTCCGTGGAATTGACTATTTCTGAGGTATTTCTTGTTATTTGTTTCAGATTTAAAATAGATTTAAACTGCTATCACACAGAAAGTTGGTAAACTCCTGGGCCTGCATAGAAATGGATATCAAGTACATGGCATCGTTTTAGCCTAATGTACGTAGTTTCTTATTTTCCTTCTACTTACAAGGTAGCAAGTCATCAAGATAATTTCTGCTAAAGTTTATTTCGATTATTATAAAATAGATAGAAGAACATCTTTTCAATAATAATTTGTTACAGTGATGTAGAGAGAGTCATGTGAATGGAACACATCAGAATCTTTTTTCTTCCTCTTTTGAAATGTGGGAGTAGAACATGTTGAATGAGGTGATCAGCATTCGCAAACGCTGTAGATCCCAAAGCCCACTCTCCTAGCCCCGTATGTCGTTATTAAACATGTTCACTCACTTTTTCCCCATAGGTAAAACTTCTAAACAACGAGATACACGTTGAATGGCAACTGTATTACTGGCTTTTAAATTCCCAAGAGGTGATGCGCATATTCCAGTGCTTTTACCGTTATAACCAGTGCGTATTCCCACAAGAAACGCGCAGGAAAACCATATCTGGATAGCGGTAAGCAGATACGTTCAGAATAATTAAACCTGGGTCAATAGCAAACATTGCTACATTAGATAGGTATTTTACAGAATGTTCGATAACAAACTTACCCATTCTTGTGGAGTTCTTTTTTACTGACACACACGGCAGTGAAGGCGTCTTCCAAGAGGCACAGTTCCTTCTTTTTGCAATTCAGTGGATGACAAAGGTCGCCTGTAAAATAATCACACATGTTAAATTACGTCACCTCCTTACAAAATTATATATCATTAAAATCTGTGATAATAGAATGTTAATTTCAAGGTTGGAAAATTTAACACTAGGGAAAACAAGGGAATGCACCACTGAAATCTCTTGAACAGTTCGGGAAAATGAAGATTTGAATTGTATGGTAAAAATATCTGTATCAGAGCTATAAATTGATAATTCATGTTTGCTTTTGTCATTGCAGAAAGTTACTTTAAATATATCAGGATCCAAAAAATATATGTTTTTATTTAGTTCTAAATGTTGAATTATTGAATTTATTTTTCTCTGTTCTTTCGCTCCTGAAATGTTCCAAAGGATGTTTTTATCCGTCTCCAGTTAAATTTTTCATTTTCTAACAGTTGAATTAAAACTACGAAATGAATATTGTGTGTTCTGAAATATTAATGGTTTTAAATAGAAACGTACAGAAATTGAAAACTTGAAACAATTAAAATGATAATTTGTTTTACAATTACTTTTGTTGAAATAAAACTGGCAGACAAGAATTATTTGTCAATTTTGTGCACACTGAATAGATAAATACAAGTATGCTTAAAATAAAAATTTGAATTTCAGTATCGAAAGTTTGGAATTTGAGAGTAAAATTAAATTCCCACGAAATTAAATTTTCAAGCAATTGATCAAAAATGTTACAAAACAGGATTATCAGTGGCACATTCGTCCGTGAGCATTCGTTTTTAAAATCTGGATATGCTGAACCTGCTGTTTACATCTTTGGAATATGTCTTATACTTATGATTATATACATTAAAACTGGACTAAAGATTTCTTGGTTAACCACTGTGATGGTGTCCATAATCTGGACATTAGAGAATCCTGTTAAACCTTGAAGCAGCAATAATGATTATAACTACGTTGTATCAAAACATAGTTGATGATACAATGTGTTTAGTTCAAAGGGAAACCTAAATAACACCATTAGAGAATAGAATTCAAGATATAGCTAAAAATCGTTCGGAGGAAATCTAAGGGAACTACCGCGGTTTTACTTAATACTAAGAGTGTTAATAGAGATATTATGAATTATTATTAGTATTATTATTATTATTATTATTACACTCTGCGGTATAACAGTTCTGCAAGGCCAAGGCCTACACCCGAATGTAGACCTCACGCCCACATGCACCCGGACAGAGGCAAAGGATATTCTTCTGGGGATAGTTGATGTAGTTATCATCAAGTAACCCCCAGATAAGGCAGGTTTTCGTGAACCACAGATCAATACTATTCTTAGCTCCTAAGCGAGCAACCTTCTATACTTGGGCCCATAACAACCTTTATGGATAGGCTCGAAGGCCGATAGAAGGGAAAATATCGTTAGCATTAAACAATTGAGTAATTAATAATGATGGTGATGATAATAATAATACTATTATTATTATTAAACTCTCTTATCATAGTACATGTCATATAGGTAGAGAAAGTATTGCACTCCACCCAAAACTTCAATACCGAGATTTTTTAGGAAATACACGTTCTAGGGTCTTCTGTATCCAAAAAGAGCATTTTATTTCTTCTATATGTACTATGTGCATAGTGTAGAGAAGGTATTACATTCCACTCAATAATCGATAATGAGATTTCACCGCTGTTTTAGAAAACAGTCCGTGTATGTGTATTCACGTGTCTGTGAACACGATAACTCTAAAGCGATATGTCGGTAAAATACCAAACTTGGTAGTCAAGTTTAGTATCTTCCAAGGATGCGAAACGAAGATTTTGAGGAAAATCCCCCACCCCAAACTACCCTTTATATGGTAAAAATTTCGAAAATGTTTATTTTCTGAAAAATGGCTCTATTTTGATTAAAGCACCAAATATTAGATATATTTACATAACAAATAAACATTCATCTTGAATTTTCTAGGAACAGCTTTTGAAGACCCTCTTTGATGTGAAACAATTTTGCTGAATTTTGCAAAACTAGTAAATCGTAAGAGATACACAAAAACTTAAGTACGCAAATGATGTAAATCTCGTTAAAACACATATACATTTTTCTTGGAATTGACCATTTTGGGATATTCCTGTTAATAATATCAGTATTTAAATAATGAGCAGACGGGATTATGTAAACTCCTGGATATGCAAGACACGGATTTCATCACATGGCAAGCGATTTTTAAAAGATTTAGTGTACTCCATGTATCTCTTCTACTTACCAGACCATTTCTGCTAATGTTTATTTCAATTAGCATGGAGTAGATAGAAGAGTACGCTTTTTAGCAATAATTTGTTACAGAGATGTAGAGAAGATCGTATGAATGAAACACATCAGATTTTTTTCTATTCTCCCCGTCGTTTTCCCAAATAGAAAAGAATTACATTCACAGCAAAAATTGGAGCCGGGCTGAGCCACCCAATTAAAATAAAATAAAAGAAAAGACCCGATGATGTTCCATTCACATGGCTTTCTGTTGCTGTTATACAAATAATTTTTCTTACAAAATATTATTCTTTTATCTAGGACATGTTAATCACGGTAAACATTAACAGACATTGTCTTATTACCTGCTTCCTTATTAGTAGAAAGGACATAAGGGAGTAAGTACACTGGGTTAAATCGATAAACATATTTTTAAAATTCTGGCCCTATGAGAAACAAATGAAGATCGGTTCGCTTTGTATGACCTCTGTAAAACAAGAGAGATGAAACGAAACATCACTTCCCCTTCGAGAAAAAGTATAAGTAGTTTAAAATTGAAGACAGTGAGAAACGGTCGGCTCTATATAAAAACGTTTATGATATAACGAGATCTACATTTTTTATGTAATTTTTTCAGGTAAAGGGTAGTTTGTGTTGGGGAAATTTTCTTGAAAATATTATTCGTGCCGTATCCTTGGGAGATACCAATTACAAATATAAAGTTTGGTATGTAATGGTCTTTTCGTTGCTGTCCCAGACACACTCACACACACATACTCACGAACCTTTTTGTGATAAGTTTTTTTTGGACTCAGGTGACCTCAAAACATAAACACTTCCGGTGAAATCTCGACAGCAAATTTTTGGATGGAATACAACTCCTTCTCTACCCATTGTGTACATTGTACATACGGGCTAAAGAAAGTAATTAGATATCTATTTTATGGAATGATTGCCTGCCTATGCGTCTGTATGTACAAACAAAAATCAAAACACCAATATCAAATTTCGTTCTTCAGCCAGTGTTTTTTTTAACAGAACTCCTTTATCAGGAACATTTTTAGTATATACTTGGTTAATTTTTATTAAAATATCATATCTGAGATATTAGCGTGCGAATAAAGTGTATACCTAAGATTTATCCTACAATTTAACCGTTTTGAAAGAGTCTGCAAAACTCGTCCAGAATAAAGAAATCTCCAGAGGCTAATTCCAGGAAATTTAAAATATAAACTGTTTTGTGGTGTAAATATATTTAATATACGGTATTTAGATCAAAATTGTTAAGAGGCATTTTTGAGAAGAAAAAATGTTCAAAACATTTTTCCATGTAAGAGGTAGTTTGTGGGGGGGGGGGGTTTCTTCATAATTTTCGTGTCGTAATCTTGGAAGATACTTAACATAAATACCAAGTTTTGTATTTAGTGGCCTTTTTCTCTTTTGAGCTATGCTATCTACAGGTACACACACACACACAGGCCGCGCCGTGGCCGAGTGGTTAGACCACTTGCCTTTCACCTAGACGGCCGGGGTTCGATCCCAAGCGACCGCATGTGAGATTTGTGGTGGACAAAGAGGCGCTGGGGCGGATTTTCTCCGGGTACTCCGGTTTCCCCCGCCATCGCATTCCACCGGTGCTCCATCATCATTCATGTAACATCAGTGTCACTGCCTGCGGTGCCATAAGTAGTTAAAACGGGCGTCAAACGCTACAAAAAAAAACCACACACACACACACCTTTTTCTAAAACTGTTATTTTCCGGACTCAGGGAACATCAAAACATGTATTTTCGGGAAATAGCACATCCAATTTTTGGGTGAAATGCAGTATATTCTCTAGCTACATATGCATACGTGCTAGAGAAAGATAAAAGTGCCCCAAGTTATTTGTCTCAGCTCAGTTTAGAATTATAAATAGATAAAACAAGAAGCACCTGATACATCCGCTTTACTTGTTGAAATAACGTTGGGTGTAAAATATTTAAAATGCCTTGTTCGGCTCAGTTTTTAAATTTATTTTATCAGCAACATATCTGCGCACAATATTTGTAAATATTCGCCGTCACGAAACGCAAATATTGTGCGCAACAAAATAACAAAAGCACTAGAAACATTTAATGCATTACTAAATTAATTAAAAGATATAAATATGATTGCAGATTTATGACATGAGAGGCAATAAATTCGGGCAGGATGCATATGGCGTTATGAACGGACGAAGCATTCCACTGATGTACGTATATTGGATTTGAAAATGTTTTATTTAACACGACTGGGATGCCAGTTAAAAGCAGGTGGAGCCGTGCGAAATATCCAATACGAACTGCATTAAATATACACGAACAACGCGTGAAATATAAAAGTGTCAAACGTTGTTTATTGTACGTTTGTATCTCAGATACAATCGTATTATCGAAGATGCAACTGAATGAATTCATGAAATATATATCAATGATATAGTGTTTGCATTCCATTCCAGATAGGATTCTGTGCTGAGGCTGCTGCAGATGGATATACAAAATGTCAATAACCACAGCCATCCATCACTGCCATCCAACATTCAATTGGTAAAAGCTTCAAGCGCTAGCCTCGTCGTAAATGTAAAAAAATTGGATTACAACCCTAGTTTTGCAACCTCGGCGATTCGGCTTTAGTAAAATATGAAAACTGGTTTATAAAAAGCGTTAAGTGCTAAAGGATGCACTCTACATTATTCTGAAATCCGAATAACCAAGACTGTTATTCAGCCTTCTACAACCATACCTGCGAAACACTTAAAAAGAAATGAGAACAAAATTTAGTCTGATCAATTCTTTTGTATTAATTAAACCGCCTTTCAGTCAAGCTACATTTTTATTTGGTTGCTAAGTGACAATCAAACTATACTAATAATCAATAGCTTAATTTCTCTTACATTAATTTTATTTTTATTGTCATCATCTTGGCTTCTAATACGAAGGGAGAACCCCCATTTTCCTGTACTGGCGCTTTGTATGTTACAAACTGTAAAGTTTTGCTAATAATATGGGTTAATTTCAGATAACTTAAGGTTCTGCGAATCAAAACCTATTAACATTTTTTCTTGTTCTATCAAGAAATGTGAAGTTTATACCCAAATTCACTACCGCGGCTATATAATACAAGCATTAAGTAAAAATGACACATCCTTCAAATATGGCACCGAATAAAAATCGTAAAAATCACAAGACACCATGACTTCCTATGTTCCTTTTATTTTTCATCGCCATATTAGCAACATGATTACCTTAAACAGATATCAACTTTATAAGCAAAATGTACACATGGCCTGATTATGACCAGTTAACGCAGGGGACACCTAACTCCTCGGCCATCAGTATAAACGAGGGCGGATCGAAAAGTAACGCACAATATTTTTTTTACAAAAAGTTTAATAGTTAAAAAAAAAAACAGACATCAAATGTTTTAACTGCGTACCCCAGGAGACCCCTCTTTTGGGGTAAGTAATTAAGATGCCATACAACAATTTTCTATGGTAGAACCTGACAATCTAATTTTAAAGCATTAACTTCATCATTCTTCAGTGGAAGTGTAAACGCTCTCTCTCTCTCTCTCTCTCTCTCTCTCTCTCTCTCTCTCTCTCTCTCTCTCTCAGCAGATACACGGAAGAATAATTAAATATGATTTTGTCCTCAATATGGCCCGCATCTTATTCGCTATATGTTCACAATTGCTTAAAGTTTCATTAAAATGTACTATAGATTTCCTCCGTCAAACAAATTTCAACTTTAGCAGTATTATGAAGTACAGCTGTTGAAGTTCCTATGCCTGTTAAGTCTACTTTAATGTTGTAAAATCCAACGATTTGAAACAGCTGTGGTTATTTTGTTTCTACTTTATGGCTTTGTTAAATTCTATAACGTATATATTCGAAGCCATGATTAAAATTCCTTTGGCAGAACTAAAAGTAACACCTATTAACACTGTTGGAGTTTCTATAGCAGCGCATTTTTTGCGCCGAAAAAGCGCCAGCCAGCTTCAGATATCCGATTTACACATAATCGGATTACAAGAAGGAACACTGTTACCAAGCAGAGTTTCGACATGCGTGCGATGCTAAGGAAATAACAGTCGTGTTTTAGCGAACGCAGGTAAGGGTTCATCATGGAGAGAATGCAAACGCCCCATTTTCTCGCAGAGGCCAGCAATTTACTTTTCCCTCGAAAGCGAACATCATGAAATTCTAATTTCCTCGAACGTTAACGCTGCCTTCAGCTCTTTCGATTCGATGGCTGTTACAAAGAACGTAACAGTTGGTTTCTATGCACCATTAGACCGGCAGGGAATCCTCGCTTCTTAAAACCCTCATTAACATTATTTTTGACAGAACGGCAGAGGGAAAATATGTCTATAAATTACACTTAATTCCAAGAAGGTATGTGAGGTTTGCTCTTTTAAAACAGAAACATCTTAAGAGCCGGTCCCCATGGCCACGCTCACTAAGGCGTCTGGCTTTGGTGCTTCGTGGGCAGGGGATCGTGGGTTCGAGTCCCGCCTTGGGCATGGGTGTTATATGTTTGTGCAATGTGTATATGTCTGTGTAAAAGGAACAGTAAAACCAGTAATCATACAGGGGGGAATGTAAATATGGGATACAGCGCCGGATTCTGACCAGACTCTGGTACTGTTAAAAAAAAAAAAAAGAAAAAAAAAAAAGGCAAATGCACTGGTGAAATTTGGTAACAAACGTAAACATTTTCGATTTTTTGTGATTTGTATTTTTATTGTGCTTATAATAAAATTATATGTTAACTAAATAGTTTATTAAATGTAAAAACTCTTCTGCCAAAATAGCTAGGTAATTGATCCTATACCACTTGTATAGCAGCGGGGCCGTGTCGTGGCAGAGTGGTTAGACAACTCGCCTCTCACCAAGACCGGGTTCGATCCCAAGCGATCGCACGTGAGATTTGTGGTGGACAAAGCGGCGTAGGGAGGGTTTTCTCCGGGTTCTCCGGTTTACCCCGCCATCGTATTCCACTGATGCTCCATCTTCATTCCATATACCTCCAGTGTCATCGCCTGCGGTGCCACAAGTAGTAAAAGTGGGCGTTAAACACTGCAAAAAAGTTGTATAGCAGCGCAACGAACTTCAAACTCCCTTTTTCACTTTCTTTTTCAGCATTTTTCGCTTTCAGCTCCACGAAAAAATATACATAACATAACATGTGTGTTTTAACGAGCTCTACATTTTTTGTTACACAAGTTTTTGTCCATCTCTTAGGTTTACCAGTTATTTCACAAAATTTATCCAGAATAAATGTCTTCAGAGGCTATTCCCAGAAAATTTAAAAAATAACTTTGTTATGCAAATATCTTCAATATACGATATTTTAATCAAAATCGTTAGAGCCATGTTTGAGAAAATCAAAAATTTCGAAATGTTTTCCATTTTTCCATTAAATCTTAGTGTCACATCCCTAGAAGATAGCAAACTTAACGGTCTTTTCGTTTTTGAGCTGTGCTGCCCACAGACACACAGACACACACATGGACATTTTTCTATTTTTTTTTTTTTGTATTCAGGAGATCTCGAAGCATGTATTTCCGGTGAAATCTCGGTATCAAATTTTTGGATGTGATGTATCTTCTCTATACCCTGTTTACATAGTACGTATAGAGAAAGTAAAAAATTAAAGACGGCATTCGCCATTTGTGTATCGTTATCTCCGCTCATTAGTTTCCACTGTCATAGCCCAAATATAATTATTTAATCATATTATATCACACGTTAATTGCATCTCGTCATTGAATTTGGGGGTCAGAAAGTGTTAGTCAACGATTCTAGAAAACTCATCTTGGTAACGCCTAGAAATTTCAGAACAACTGGAAGATATATAACCAAGGTCAGATGAAAGTAAGAGGAAGACTAAATAATTAATTGATAATTAGTTGATCGTAAACTGCACTAATGGTGGCAGCATTTACATTGGTTGGATATTTGTATGCGTTAATTTCTGTCGATTTGAATGCCTTTGTTCGGTACACTGATTTGACAATTATGTTATTTCAGAAGAAGTGCGGTGAACTGGATGGAAGTACTTCTCCCCAAGATTAAGTAGAGGTGCTATTATTTTGGAAAACTTTCATTTTAACTAATAGTATAATCAAATGTAACCAAACTGATTTTATTCTCAAAAGAAATTCTGGCTCACTATCTATCCCTCAGTTATTTTTCCAATGTCCAAGTTAAGAAGCAGTTTGGATGGTGTACAAGTGGAAGATTATAATCTGCTACACTTAGTCAAGGCGATGCTATGAAAATAATAATCAGTGAACAAACCTTCATATAGTTAACGAAAGGATGTGAAACATGGGAGCGGTAGGTGGCGAGTTCGTCACGTGATGTCAACAAGGCAGAGATATGGTATAATCAGGGAAGAGAAAAGTGGGCATCCTTCGTACGTACAGCATTGCATTTAGGTCGTAAGAAACAAAGGCTATCGTACTACCTAGCATTGTAAAACAATTGTTTTCATTTATAATCAATTTAGTTGTCAGACTATGGTATCTAAGGAAACTTGTTTGTTTGTATATTTAAAAAAATGTGAAGTTACTTGGGTGCTTTTTAAATAGAATATTATTTGAACATTTAATCATCATTTTACACAATGCCTTATGAGAAGCAGAATGCCTATTTAATATCATTTCGTCTCTTGGTGGTCTTTAATGGGCAGAAGTTATGCGTTGTTGAATTAGTCATCTAACACTACATATTATCCCTACTTTGAATAACTTAGTCACTATTTGCAGAAAAATATTCACTCCTAAATTTTTCTACAAGTTCAACAATACGTTCAATATTATATTTCAGTATTGGAGGCAAACTGTTTGAAACTAACCAGTATAGTCAACACAGCAGAGATACACTATGAGAGCTCAGATGTGTTTTGCTATGACTGTACACATGCTCTGACGTCACATATGCACACGTCCCAGGTATTGTGCTTGCAAATATACATGAACAATGTAAATATGATGCGCAGTGGCATGAACTGACGCTGGTGTCAGCCGGCAAGTTGCAAGCACGTAGCGAGCATTCAGTCTGTCTAGCACAATGATAACCTGAGTATCGCTCCTCGTGACGCATAGTGAGATAAAAATAGACTAAACTATGCTACCAGTAAATTACAAGGAAAAGTCTTGCACAGGCAAACACGAAAAGTGACTGGTAATGTTTATCAATTTATGATGAGAGAGGCTGCAGAGGGGACCACTATTAAGTGGTCTGTAGTCTGTACAGAAACATAGCGGTAGCCACCGTTGTGTCGTTTAGTTCGGTTCGTAGAATTAAATCTGAATTAGAAATGTATTCAGTTACGCGAATGCAAGTCTTTCTCAACACTTCGTAAAAAAAGAAAAAAAAAATCTTAGAAAAGATTATTCATTTATCTACACCATGCTATTGATGTAGATATTCTCTTATTACTTGCTTCCTTGAAACTAGATAGGAAATACGGGGAATACACAAGGCTAAAGCGATAGTCAAATATTTTAAAAAATTATGCTATGTGAAGTAATTAAAATTCAACTATTAGCAGTATATTAGCAGTAAAACAAAAGAGGTGTGAGACGAAAGATGACTTCCCGTTTGAGTAACGTTTAAGCAGATGACTTCCCGTTTGAGAAAAGTAAAAACAATTTAAAATTGAAACCAATAACAAAAATATCGTGGAAACGGTTAACTCTACAAAAAATAAAAATCTGATGTGTTACCTCACATGACTTTCTCTAGGTGATCTACGAACTTCCTACAAAAGATTATTCTTCTTTCTACACAATGCTAATCAAAATAAACATAGCAGACTGCTCTTATTACTTAGTTCCTTATAAGTAGAAGTGAACTAAAGGAATGCACTAGGCTAAAGTGGTAGTCAAGTGTTTTAAAAGCTATAGTTATGCGATTGTCATTGCAAATCGCTTCTTCGCTTAGCCAGGAATAGAACAAAAGAAAAACGGACACTTCCCGTCTGAGAAAAGTTTAAGTACTTCACAATTGAAACCAATAACAAGGAATATCTCGGGAACGGTTACCTCTACAACAAAAACATATAGGACATAAATTGTGTGTTTTGACGTGATTTACATTTTTTGTGTAGTGAGTTTTTGTCTATGTCTTATGCTTTAGCAGTTAAGCAAAATTCAACGAAATTCATCAAGAATAAAGAGGTTTACAGAGGCTATTCCTAGAATATTCGAGATATACATTTTATTTCGGATATAAATAGCTTTAATATATGGGATTTTAATCAAAATCGTTAGAGCCATTTTTAAGAAAATCAAAATTTTCGAAATGTTGTTCATGTAAAAGCTAGTTTGTGGGGGGGGATTTTTTTAAAACTCTTCGTGTCACATCCTTATAAGATACTAAACCTAAATACCAAGTTTGGTACATTTCCGGTGAAATCTCGACATCGAATTTTTTGGTGCATTACAATACCTTCTCTATTCCTATGTACATTGTACATATGGGGCTAGAGAAAGTAAAAACATGTATATGACATAAACTATGTATTGTAACGAGATCTATATTTGTATAGTAAGTTTTTGTTGATCTCTTACGATTTACCAGTTATGCAACAGTAATCGAAAATGAAGAATTCTTCAGAGGCTATTCCGAGAAAATTCAACGTTTACATTTCATTTGACATGAAAATACCTTAAACATTTGGTATTTTAATCAAAATCGTTAGCCATTATTGAAAAAATAAAAATTTACAAAAATATTACATGTGAAGGGTAGTTAAGGGGTAGGAATTTTCTTAAAAATCTTTGTATCGTATCCTTGGAAGACACTAACTTAAATATCAGTTTTACTATTTAACGAACTTTTTGTTTTTAAGCTATGCTGCTTCACAGTCCACACATGAACAGTTTTCTAAAAATGCTTTTTTCTTCTATTTTTGGATTAAGGGAGTCTCAAAACCTGCTTTTGCGGTGAAATATCGGTGTCGAATTTTTGGGTGAAATGCAACCTTCTCTATCTACATACGTACTAGAGAAAATAATAATGCAGTAAATTACACAGATTTTGACATTATAAATGCACGCATGTGTTGAATATTTTTTGCACACAAAACGATGCTCATTAATAAATAATATGAATGTGTTTTGTTATATCATGCCATCGCTTCAAGTCTCCGCCTCTACCCCTCCCACCACACCCCACCTTACACTGCGCAACTTGAGTGCTCTGTTCTATTTACAAGGATAATAACTTACAATCGCTGTATAATATTTCGAAGCTGCTGGATATTCATTTCAAGTGTCTTATGTCATGTTGTGTGGTGTAATGTCACGAAATCTCCCGCTGTGGTGCTTCGTAGCGCTGGGGATCGTGGGTTCGAGTCCCGCCTTGGGCATGGGTGTTATATGTTTGTGTATATGTGTGTGTTGTAAAAGTAAGAAAACAGTAATAATACGGCAAAACAAAGTAAAAAGAAAAAAGGTAAATAAAAAGTAGGGTATACAGTGCCGGAGTCCTGATCAGACTCCGGTACTGTATTTGAAAAAAAAAAAAAAAAAAAAAAAAAAAGAGTCTAGCGCCTGAGCTTGGAATGCATTCCGCCTAGCACTTCCGCAGAGGCGTATTCTAAGTGAGTCGGAGAAATTGCCTAGCAACAGTGGCGTTCAGTTCAGCGTGAAACCTTCCATGTTGTAGCAACAAAAATCAATTTATATACATTTGTATCCTAAAAACACCTCTTTTGATTATGCTCTTTGGTCGATGTTGAAGGTTTATGAAAGCTTTTAGTGGAGTACTTGTTATTGCTAGCATAAGTCACGATGAATTTGTTAACAGAAGTGTTGTTTTTCGCCTTTGTGGCCACGCCGTGGCCGAGTGGTTAGACCACTCTCGCCTCTCACCTAGACGGCCCGGGTTCGATCCCAAGCGACCACATGTGAGATTTGTGGTGGACAAAGCGGCGCTGGGGCGGGTTTTCTCGGGGTTCCCCCGCCACCACATTCCACCGGTGCTCCATCTTCATTCACGTATCATCAGTGTCACCATAAGTAGTTAAAGCGGGCGTTAAACACTACCAAAAAAATTTGTCTTTGTGAATATAAATAAAACATCTGTGTAGGGTGCATGATATTTGGAAATTTGATGCAAAAAGACTAACATTTTTGGTCTTTTATTTTGGTTTTTGCTCGTAACACCGCACTTTATGATTAAAGTCGTTCACGTTTAGTATCACTGTTCTACGCGTATCATACGTGTTTCAAAGCCGAGTGAGAAGATGAAAAGCAACGTTGTAGTTTCCTACAACTATACATTTACTCGGAAGAAGAATGAGAGAGAAAACAAGAGAGATGTTGCAGCACTGTGGAGTTATTTAGCTTTGTGTCATTGATAATTTCTTTGATTTCATTGGTTAAAGCGATACACACATTGGTGCAATGTGAAACATCGACTTCCTAGAATAAACTATGCATACGATGGGTGTTACCTGAGAGGCTTTGGGTGATCAAAGGCAAAGCACATGTTAGCCATTAGAGGAGCACATTAATAATCATCGGATTGAACGCTGCATTTACTAGTCAACTTCTCCGCCACGCGTGTACTAAGTAAGCTCTCCTTAGCTCTTAGAGCTAACATTTCCTTATCAAAACAGTGATTGACTGTCTCCGTGGCGGAGCGGCCAGCGAGCTGACTTCTCACCCGGATTCGATTCCTGGCGTGTGTTTAATGATTTAAACAATGATTAACCTAGTGTTCCAAGGCTACAGTAACATGAGTTGTTTCACAAGTCAAAGCCCACAGTATGAACATTGAAGTTAAAGGACGCTACACAAATGAAACAAAACAAAAACGGTGATGTGATACTTTAAAATGAATACCACACTCTTACCTCTAAAGATGAGTTACAATATTACGAATTCAGAACTATTATTTCCGCATTCAGTGAATAACTGCGATATACGTGAATATTGTTGGAGATCAAGTTCATTGAAAAAACTGGCATTTTGAAATGACATTTTCGATTTTCTATCCTTGTTTGGAAACGAAGCTCCGGGTAACACCATGTCAAATCAAACGCTTTTGATACATGTCGTGTTTTATAATTTAACAGTAAAAAGTTGTGTTTGCCGTAGGCTGATTTAATGCAAACACCACATACAAGTCTTTTGAATGACGGACTGGGATGACGGTAATCCGATGAACAAGCAGTAATATATGCGCTGCAGAGCGCTTAAGCGAACAGAACAGGACACACAGCGAGCCAACTTCCTTTTTATTTAAAATTGCACACAACACGCTTCCTATGCACAAATAAATCAACTTATCGTCTAGAAGTACATTACTGACATATGAAAGTTATTGCTTTTATTTCATTTTTACTTTCGCTACACGTACTATGTACATAGTCTATAGAGAAGGTATTGTATTGAACCCAACATTTTGATGCCGAAATTTCACCGTAAATATATGTTTCGAGTCTCCCTGAATAAAAAAAAAAAAAAAAAAAAAAAAAAAAAACATTTTTAGAAAAATGTCCCTGTGTATGTGTGTGTGTGCGGACAGCATAGCTCAAAAACGAAAAGTTCGTTAAGTACCAAACAGGGATGCGACACGAAGATTTTGAGAAAAATCCCCCCACCCTAGACTACCTTTTATATGGATAAAAAAGGAAAATTTTGATTTTCTCATAAATGGCTATAACAATTTTGATTAAAATGTCGTATATTAACGATATTTATATGGCAAATAAAATGTATATCTTGAATTTTCTAGGAATAACCTATAAAGATCTCTCTATTCTGAATGAATTTTGCTGAATTTTGCGCAACTGATAAATCGTAAGAGATAGACAAAAATTTATAACCCAAATAATGTAGGTCACGTTAAAACACATAATTTATGTCATATACTTTTTTTCATTCAATTGGCAATTTCTGAGATATTCCTTTTTATTTGTTTCATATTTAAAATACTTTAAATTTTTTTCACACGGAAAGTTGTAAACTCCTGGCCCTGCATAGAAACGGATTTCAACAACATGGCAACCGGCTTTTAAAAGAGTTGACTATTTGTTTTAGCGTAGTGCATTTCCTTACTTCCTTAAGACAATTTCTGCTAATGTTTGTCTGGATTATCATAAAGTAGATAGAAGAATATGGTTTTTAACATAATTTATTACAGCGATGTAGAGAAAGTCATGAGAATGGAATGCATAAGATTGTTTTCATTTTTGGCTTAATTCCTACTTTGCACTGGTGCTGTGAGCTTCCCTTCAATGAGGTGGAATGGGAACGACACGATAGCAATCATCTGATCAAAAACTCAAATCAATCAATCAAATCTCGGTGCCAAAGGGCAGATTCTTCACTGTCATTCTAGCCTCCTCCATCCTCCCTTTTTACTTTCTCTACACGTACTATGTACATGGTATATAGAGAAGGTATTATATTCCATCCAAAATTCGATACCGAGATTTCACCGGAAATACACGTTTCGGGGTCCCCTGCATCCAAAAAAAGTACTTTAAGAAAAAGGTCCGTGTATCTATGAACACGATAACTCAAAAACGAAAAGTTGGTAAAATACCAAACTTGGTGTATAAGTTTAGTATCTTCCAACGGCACGAAGGTTTTGAGAAAAATTCCCCTACCCTAAACTACCCTTTACATGGAAACATTTTCGAAAATTCTGCTTCTCAAAAATCGCTCTAACGATTTTGATTCAAGTACCGTATATTAAAGATATTTACACGACATATACTATGTATATCTTAAACTTTCTTGGAATAGCGTCTGAAGAACTCTCTATTCTGGATGGATTTTGCATAAATATTAAACCGTAAGAGATACACAAAAAACTTCCTGCACAAAATATGTAAATCTCGTTGAAACATACAATTTAAGTCATGAACATTCTTTTTCGTGGCGTTGACCATTTTATGAGATATTCTTTGTTATTAGTTTCAGTTTTAAAATACTTAAAAACTTTTCACATAGGGTCTTTGTCAACTCCTGGAAATGCAAAGAAATGGATTTCATTCACATGGTAAACAGCTTTTAAAAGATTTGACTATCGTTTTAAACTCGTGTATCCCATTACTTCCCCTTCTTCTTACAAGAAAGCAGAAGTAGACAGGAGAATACTTTTTTAACAATAATTTGTTACAGAGATGTAGAGAATGTCACATGAATGGAAAACATCAGATTCCTTGTGTTCCTTCCCACACGAGCCATATATCCATATTGTCTGTCATCTGGTATTTTGTTCTTTCGCAAAACTTTTCGCTCATTCACCGCATCTATTAGCAAATCGTTTATTCACGACAGTTGTTCAAACTAATTCTTTTTCCTTCTGGATTTGTTTCGGATCGTTGTTCATATTCCATATCAACCAAAACAGCTTAGTTGCCTATGTTTCTGTTCATTTATAAGTGTCTTTCACTTTATTTTTTCATACTGAGCTTCTACTATATATTGCAATGATTTTAATTATATTATTTCGATTTTCAATTGTAAATTCCGGTCACAAATAAATTATTTGCCATTAAATGTTGTCTCACTCTATACAAATCACATACGTAATCTCCTCTGTACTTGTTTTTTTAAGGGTGCAAAGATATGTTTATTTTCTTATTGAAAGTTCTCTCCTGCTCCACTTTTTGTCTCCATTTACATCTTAGGCCACATCGCTCAATTTGCTCACGGCAATGGTGTTCACACGCGCGCGTGCTAGGATTTAACTCTCTTTAATACTTCCAGACTAAGGAGGATAGAAAATAATCTTGGCTAAAGAAAATGTCTCTCCAGACGGGAATCGAAGCTCTGGATTTGGAGGTAACATAGCACCACCAGTCCACGGATGTTACTCTGTTTCACTACTTGACAGTTCACATGACATCCTAAGTATTTAAAGCTGTCATATTAGGTTTCCACTGTCTTAACACGAATCCCCAAATATATCCTATTTGCTTTTTTCTAATATATATATATATATATTTAGTTTTCCATTTAGTTGTAGATAAAACATACTGTAAAAGATACTTGGTATCAAAGGTGCCAACTTCGTATGAGATTCTTTTAAATGTTTAAATGGTACCCAAAAATAAATAAAGACACGATGGAAATTGCATAGACTGTTCCCATTTTCCTTAATTTTATAATATGGTAACAAATGCAAAGTTTGTTTCGTTTATAAGCCGTCTTTGACATCTAGGTCATTTTGGCGGCTTCTCATTTGGAGCTATTGCTTATTACTCGTTTATTATTGGTGTTAATCTTTGATGAGTTATCTTTAACTTTGCACACACACACACACACACAGATACACTCGCTTATACCCCCAAACTTTGGGCAGAATCGGTAATAGCTACTACCCATCCGCGGCCGGTAATCGAATACGGGACCTCTGGCACAGTATGTAGGAGGTCTACCAACTGGGCTACGGAGTCAGCCAAATGCATATGTTAATATAAGTCCTCAGTCATCAGCAACAATTATTACAGCCTGCAGCAACAGCAGCATGCGAAGGCTCTGGGGTAATGTGTATAAAGTTTGCATTCATGTAAGTTCAGTTCGATTCCCGTCGTGCCGACCACTCTGACCATGAAATTTTTCTGGTTTCCCTGGGTTGGTAGGTCAAATGCTGAGGTAGTTCCCCTTCTACCACAAATTTACTCTTTATCATTCCCTGTCCCCAGCACTTCATTTCGTCTATTTCGGGGTTGTAGCTCCAGGCTGTTGGTTTGTTGCGGTAGGACAGTGAAATATCCGGTCTATAAATATTTCTGCCGTATGCTTGGCGGGACTACTGGGCCCTGGAGTTTGTCTATTCCCAGAACTTAAGTTGCGGGTGGCTAAGGCAGGACTAGCCGACATCAGATTGATAATATGCTGGAATCGTTGCTAGCTGATCAACCTTCGGTTCTTTCCCATCCCTTCTTCCCAGGAATCACGTTTCAAGCACTACGACTTATCTCCTAATATGGCATTACAAGATTTGTCACAGAAACACAGTGTGCACTGCCGGAACATTACATCTTACCCTGAGGGAAGAGGAGTAAGACTACTCGGTGGCGTTCGATACTTTACGACAAAAAGAAGAGAGCGATGAGCCTAATGCCTCTCAAGATTCTTCTGACATTTTAGACATCAGTAGCAACCAGACTGTATATATCAATGTATAATAATTGTTAAGTACAATCGAGTGTGCTCTGCTATTTCAAAATATTGAATGTTGTAACATTTAAAGTTCTTATTTGAACTTTCTTGCACTTTAAGTTCATATATTCTACTATCCTTATACTGTATCGCCGTACTTCTGCTCCATTAGTGTTTCCTCTGGGGGGCTTTTAGCAGAATTGCTTCTAAAATAATATTTTTCTACGTGAACATTTTGCAGACAAGCATACGTTCTCATTAAGTGGTAGATACTATTTCTGGATTACTTGAGGCAACGTTCAGAGATTCAAATTAAATGAGTTTGGGAAGGAACATAACTGAGAGTAGAGCAAAGGAAACAGTACTGAATAGCTTTGCTAAAATGATACAAAGAAGTTGTACAGAAATTACAGAATACGTGAAATGTGTTGGCAACAAAGCTGTAGTAAAGAATGCTACAAGGACCAGTTGGTTAATTTTTAATTGTAAATTATTTGGCTAACAGAAACAACTCGCAATCTGAATTATTTTCAGAAGTAAAGTAATATCTCTTACATTATTTTTATCATCTCTCCATCTACAGGCCTGCTACTCAATTTCAGAACATTGCTTCGTTTATCTAATTTTGTTTTCAATCCTATTCTAGACACCGATTGAAACACGAGCTTTCTATTTCATCGATAGGCCACAAACGATTAGCAATAGTTTAACGAATTTATGCTTCTCTGCCTATTTAGACAGAACCATAAATACAAACCAATATTTACAAAAGTTCTTTGCTGTTTTCTCTGTTTAAAATTTACATTGTTTTCTAAGAAACTGGAAGAGGAACTTTTTAATTTTGATGATGATTTCCTCAGTACATTTAAACATATCAATAACTTACATTAACACATTCGGATTTCTGCATATATTGGCACTGCGTTATAATTTTCTGGAAAAGATTGAACAATGCTGAAATGATCAGGGAAGAAGGTTATAATCGTATTCTATTTAGTCAAGAACATCCCAAAGATCTGATATGGTCCATTCACCTGACTTTTCTACCTATTCTGCAAACTATCCTTACAAAATTATCCTGTGCTCTTCTTTGCATCACCAGGATTAAAACCAAAGAGACGTGATACGAAAGATGACTTCCGTTTGAGAAAAATAAAAGTACTTTGGAATTGAAACCAATAACATGGAATATCTTGGAAGTGGTTAACTGTCTTTTAAATGGGGAGTCATTAGAGGTTTTCCTTTCTCTTGGTCAAGCAAAGAGAACGGAATTTCAAAGCCACCACAGAGGACCAGCCCTTAAAAGACCTGAGTATATTAAGCTTAGTGAAATCACCTATTCCATTTGCCAAAAGACGCGGAATAAAACCATTTTTTCACTAAGACAAACCATAATATTGCAAATTAATAAAAAAATAATAGAATAGAATAATAACGATATGAGAGAAAGACAAAAGAAACAAAAAAGTTAAATAAAAGAAAAATAAAAGCTTTTTATAGAATATAACGAATACAAATTTTATTTTTAAAAGATATATTGTGCACCATAAATGTGTCTGAAAAGTATTAAGAGTGATCCTCGTAAGTGTACATTTCAATTGTCATGAAAATACAGTACAGCACATTACACTTTAATCAAATTCTTTATGCCGTTTCCCAGTGGCAGATGCTGAATCGAAATACCAAGTTTGGTGTTTGAAGGATTTTTTTTCGGTTTGAGTTATACTGATCATAGGCGCGCGCGCGCACGCGCACACACACACACACACACACTTAAATTTTTTAGGGTGGAATACGACATATCCCTACCTATTATGTAAAAATGTACAAAGTAAAAACTTGGATCTCATTAGGATAAACAACATATATGGAATAGTTTTTGGGATGGAGGATTAACCAAATCCGATATATTTCTTGTTATTGGTATGACTTCTCTAATACTCATTCAAAGGAACGTCGTTATACCTCTCTTTTTTCTTTTTGTTTTTTCCCTATGTCATGCATAGCGACATGTTCGTAAAATATTTCACCGCATCTTAAAGCCTACTGTATTCCCCTTATCCCTTTGTGCCTATAAAAATATGCACATGTTTATTTTGATTAACATGAAGTATAGAGGAAAAAGAAGCTTTTATAAGAAGAGTTTGTACTAGAGTTAGTCGAGAAACTCAGCGACAGTATGAACTGATGAGTATCAAACTATAATTACTTCGAGGCTACGGATTTCTCCTGCCTTAAATTGTTGTTATACCTCTACTACGCAAATAATAAGTTTTATTATATATATAGAAATGATATGCATAACGATTATACATTTCTAAAACGGGAGTTCGTAGATATATACAGTTGTCAATATGCTAGAACAACTGACTATCTAAAACGTCTGATATATCTGTGGAGAGTTATTTGAAATATTCAAAAGAAATGATATATTTTTATATTTCTGTGTTACAAGAAATGCCAAATCATTAAATATAGGGTGTACTTCTGGAATACAGAGATAAAGAGAACAGACGTGAGAGAGTGCGTGTGTGTGTTGTGTGTGTGTGTGTGTGTGTGTGTGTCAGTGAGTAAGAAACTGTCATAAGCGTATGCTTATGGTTAAATCTTGGGTGTGTTTTATTTGTGTGTCAAAAATAGTGCGGCAGTATTGGTAAAGTTTATTACAGTGGATACTTTAAGTTCTCCAGGTATGCTTAGTGTATAGTCTATTTCATTATGTATTTTGTTCCTATTATTCCACCTAATATTTCAATTACACACACTCAACAAACAATTGCACGGATACAAAAGGAGACTGAGAAGCAAACTCTTTCAAAACAGAGCATTTGTTTGCTTTAAGCGGCAATGCACATTAGCATATAGACCACTTCTCTTCTGGAGGTGAAATTATATACATTAGCTATTCTTTAAATAGCTTTAAATATTCAGGGAATTATGAAACAAACTGCGGGGTAGTTTGATGTGTTGCATACATTTACTGTTTGTACCCACTGTAATTTATTTTTAGAAAGCCTTTACAGGATATTCTCACAACAGCTCACTCTTCTTCATCCCTTCAAGTTATTGTATAATTTGCTGTGTTGCATATTTTGCTATATGTACAAAGTTAACTGCAATCGTCAAATACTTAAAAGTGCGTTGCTATTTGTTGGTCTTGAAATGTTACGTTTTTTTCGCGTCATCGCAAAAAATAACGGAATAGTGCAGCATCTAAAAACATTAAAAGAATTACACCCATTGAAAAACAAACCAATAATCGAAAATGAAACAAACTTCGTGTTTTAATATTTTCTGTGTAGTACGTTAATGCTTTCTCTTATGAGTTTACTTATACAAAATTCCTTCCGAATGCTTCTTAGCCTATTCGCATAACATTTAAGATATTGTTTTATTTGTGCCCCCGGGAGCGATCCCACTCATGATGTTCCGATTTTAAGTCCCGGATACGGGAATTGGGCCCCATCAGCGGTCCCGGGTAAGAAAACCTACATTCCGGCTGCAGGAAGTGTAATGCTGGCCAAATCACTTCGCCGTGTCGATTGAATGATCGTGAGTTCGTGACGTGAAGCCGGCAGTCGGGTTGGCAGGCACAGACAACACGTGGGCTGTAGCGCAATGTGATTTATTCGTTATTTTATTCATAATGTAAATCTCTTAAATAATATTTATTTAGAGTAGAACAATTTAAAACGCGGCCCGAAAGACAGTTCTACGAGTGAATAATAACGTTTGTCCACTTGTATAATACATTATTTTATCCTGCAGATACGATAAATTAATATATGACAAATATTCAGTTAATGATATTACAACAGATAGTAATAAATTAAATAATGAATAAGGCATTGAATTGCGGCGTTCTTATAATTATAAAATATGGTAGGCTATATATGAATACTGATTCTGTTTTTATTGTTGCTAGTTTCACATTGATTAAGTTTATGATGGACGTTGAGAACGTTAATATATCGGATCCATATGATATATTAAAATGAAGCAAAAGAAGCAGTTGAGGCTTTATTAAAGTCAACTTCACAGAAATTATACGAAAAAAAGTTTCAGTAATTTAAGGATTAGCAGATATGAAGAAATGTTCAGGGCATTAATGAAGAAGTGATTCTTACTGTTAAAAGGGTATAGAAAATGTGTAGTTATCAAAAATTTATTTATTTACTTTATCCCTCTCGTTACCGGAGCAACGAGTGAATTTTGTTTACTTTATCGCACCCGTTGCACCAATAGCTAGCTTTTCTGCATAGCAACGGTGTCTATTACAAGTACCTGTAGGATAAAAGCCATTTAAAGCCATTTTTGAACCAGTAATTTTGAAAAATTCCAATGTAAAGAATAGTTTGAGATGGAGGGTTTTCTTTAAAACCTTCGTAGTCCAACTTTTGGAAGAAATTAACCTAAATAAGAACAAAGTTGGACATTTCATTTTGAAGTTATACTATTTGTAGGCCTACACATTGTGGAGCTTTCTTTTATTTTTATTTATTTTTATTCAGAGGTCCTCAAAGCAGTATTTTGGTGAAATCTCCATATCGAATTTTTGCGCGGAATACAATAGCATCTTTATCTTACTAGGTAAGTGGAGGAGAAAATAAAAGCGGAATCACTGACTTTGCATTATCAAACCTTTCTATGCTAAACTTGTATCGTGACTTCAAATTTGCAACACTGCATTCACATCTTCACCACCCCAACTTTCAACACAATTGCATTCTACACTTGTTCGGAAACTGTATCTCGCAGCACTCAGATGTTATGTGCTGCTCGAGAATCCTCTCTCAACAGGAAATAATCCTCAAGTCGCAGTCTCAAAAGGAAAGCAAATATAATTTTCTGGGAAACCAGCTCTTCCGTGTCTAATGAGCAAAACCCTCTGGAAAACAGAATCAAGGAAGGCACTTCAGAGAGCACGTAGCAAGGTGTTTAAGAATGTGCTACGTCTGTACTAAACTGCTAGTAATCAAGTAAACTAATAAAATTAGTGAAAATTAATGAGAGTAATCAGTCAGTAAAGTTAATATCTCTCTCTCTCTCTCTCTTTCTTTTATATAAGAGTAATAAAGACCAATTTTTTTTGCAACGTTCATTGGTAGAGAAAGTGTCCGTCAAAAATTTGGTTTTAATTTATTTTATTAATTTTTTACATTGTTAGAACGAACGTTTTAGGTTATATTCATTCTTTAGTGTTCAAGTTCCTCTTCTAGATAGAAACAGATATTTAAGTGAAATACATATTTTGAGGTCCCTGAATGAAAACAATCATTTCCATAAAATCATCATGCGCGGATACGTCTGAACAGCCCAACCCAAGAACAAAATTTGTGATAAGTATCAAACTTGGTATTTAG
The DNA here is from genome assembly GCA_030762935.1 of Hymenopus coronatus. Classification (NCBI taxonomy): domain Eukaryota; kingdom Metazoa; phylum Arthropoda; class Insecta; order Mantodea; family Hymenopodidae; genus Hymenopus; species Hymenopus coronatus. Next base: position 100,587,093 of record CM060888.1, on the reverse strand, counting down.
AGTCAACAGATTTCTAAAAATGCGACACCAAGATTTACAACAACAAAATTTTCCACCCCTAACCACCGTTGACGTGGAAGATTTTCCGAAGTTTTCATATTTTCAAAAATGGTTTTCTAACAAGTTTGATTTAAATACCTAGCGTTTTAGATATTTACATGGCAAGTAAAACGTGTTTGTTGAATTTTCTGGTAAAAGTCTTTAAATGGATGAAGCAATTTTGTATAATTTTACATAACTGATAAATCGTCAGAGGTATACAAATTGCTTTACAAGAAGGGCAGAATTCTTTAAAAATCAGTTTATTTAAATAAAATGTATTATGGCTACAGCCATTTTGAAGATATACGTTACGGTTTAAATGTTTTAGTACTTGCCATTTTTAACTGATGTCGTTTATTCAGTTGTTTCTTTTGGTCTTTGAAAAGGCTATAGAATTTATAACCATAATATAGCGACTAGTTACTTTCTCTACCACATTAACCGTACATCGAAAGTAGAGAGATATTGCAGTGCACCAAAAATTTAGATACCGAGATTTCACTGGAAATACCTGGTTTGAAGGCCCCTAAATTAGCATAATTTTTAGAAAAAAAGGATTGTGCGTATGAGCTTGTGTGTGAACACCATAACACAAAAACGAAAATTCGGTTAAGTTCCAAACTTGGTACTTAATTTCAGCATCTTCAAAGGATGCGATACGGAAATTTTCAAAAAATCTATCCACCCCAAGCTACCCTTTAAAAGAACATTTTCGAAATTTTCGACTTTCTCAAAAATGACTCCAACGACTTTGATTAAAATATCACATATAAAAGATGTTTACATCATAAATAAAAGTGTATCTTGAATTTTCTATGAAGAACCTCTGAAGTCCTCATTTTGGATGACTTTTGCAGGTCTCGTAAACTATGAGATCGACTAAATCTTACTACGGAAACATATGTATTTCATTGAACTGCACAAGGTATACGCAATATACAGATTCTGTGGAGTTAACCATTTCCAAGGTTTTCCTTGCTATTGCTTTGAACGTTTCCAATACTCACCTGTTTTCAATTGGAATCAATTATAAAACTATATCATTAAGAGTGATATATCTCTATTTGGTTTCAACTAAAAGTGGGAAGTGGTTATTTAATTTTTTCATCCTTATCATGCAAAAAGTGCAGAATTAAATTTCCTTACATAACTTTTAAAGGATTTGATTATCGCTTTATTCCCTTGTTTTCCTTGTAATTACAAGAAATTGAGTAATAAGAACATGTCTGCTAATGTATATTCGATTAGAATGAAGTAGATAGAATAATAAGCTTTTGCAAGAATAGTTAGAAAAACTCATGTGAATGGAGCACTCAGGTTTTTTTTGTTTTTTTTTTTTGTAATTATCTGACTATGGATTCGGTTTCCATTAATTTCTTGTATTTTCAATGAAATGCATAATGAAACTATTTTTGCAAAGATTTATTTTGATTAAAACAAAGTAGATAGAAAAATAAAGTTTCATAAATACAGTTTGTGGAAGAAAAATAAAAATAAATGACAGCTGAAGATATTCGTAAAAAATGTAACCCATCAGATTTTTTACAATGATGCAAGAGTGCGCTACAGTGCAAATCTCTTTTCCACTTTTCTCCTCTTCTCGGCATGAGAGCAACAAGTTTCTCACTAACTCACATGAGTATCCCTGTAGTATGCAATACGCCTCATTATTGAGAGTAACCATCGCTACTATCTAGTGCTGGAATAAAAACGCAAGCATCGTGCTATGACCTTTACTTAGCTATTGGTTATCATGTTTCGTTCTAGCCGGGCTCAAAGGTTTGTGGTTGAATACGCACGAGTACTCTGACTCAAACAAGTAGCGGTGGAACAGCTGGATATAAAGGATAACCTAGAATGTGGGAATTTCATTAATGTAGTCCTGTCACACTCTTGAATATGCAGACATTAAATAGCAAGTTTGGTATTTATCCGACTTTTCATTTTTGAGTTATGGAGTTCACACACACCTTTCTCTAAACTATTGTTTTTTTATCCTCTAAATGCGTATTTCGGTGAATAATCACTATCAAATTATTGAGTGATATGTAATAGAGTAAGTAATCAGATAAAATATGTACAAACAAAAACTAAAACATTAAAATTCTACCTGTATTTCATCTCAATTCTAGTTTCTAGTTTCTCTAGCAACTTCTGAGCTTCAGATAATGCAAACACACCTGGGGTCAAGAAAAGAGACAACAAATACAGTCAAAACCTTCACCATAATTATTCTTGAGACAGAATAAGAGCAAGCCTTATGAGGACGGTTAATACAACAGTGAGCTAGCAGATGGCGCGGGATTATGTAGCTGCCACAAGGCATTACTCTGTTCGTGAAGGCAGCTGTGAGTAGCTTTGAAATAACTTATTTTATGACAGGCACTGCTAAAGGCTCACACATTTCTAGAAGGCTGCAGTGCATCATTTCAGTAGCGGCAAATGAATATAAGCACTATACTCGTAAATTACGGAATTAGGTTAAATTAGTTCAAAGAAGACATATTACATTGTAGCAACAACTTTGTAAATAGTAAGCAATCTCACGGGTCATTTATCTGTTTATTCTCCTCTATGTAGGACTTACAAGCCATCCTGGGGTAAGACGTCATTTTAGGTGCAGAGAATCGGAGAGAAGCCACGATGGGTGATCAGTCCGATGTCAGTATGAAAGTGAGGAAGAAGGTGATATGAAATGGATGACAGGAAAGGTGATGATGGAGCCATTGGTGGAATGAATGGAGGGAGATACCGGAGAATCCGCAGAAAACCCGCCTTAGTCCACCACAAATCCCACATGCAGTCCCCCGGGATTTTATTGCCCTCCGTGGGGTAATGGTTATAATGCTAATTTCATATACCCAAGTCGCGGGTTCAAACCGGTGGAGGACGATGGATTTTTTCGGGCGTAAAAATCCTTAGAATGGCTTCCTTCGGAAGGGAAGTGAAACCATTGGTCCCATGTCGTAGATTTACGGCACGTAAAAGAACCTCAAGCCTGATAGAGAGGCCTCTGAGCAAATTAAGCGGTCTTTCACGCCCAGTATAGAGTGGGACGCTGAGAGCCACAGCAGTTAAAAAGCATCGATAAAATAATAATAATAATAATAATAATAATAATAATAATAATAAAATAACTGGAATACCATGGGATTTAACCCAAGCAGCTGAGATGAGAGGTTCAACTTAAAACTACTTGGCAAAATAACAATAACTATTGTATATTGAGACTGTAGTACTTACAACAGTACTTACAGTACTTAAAGTCGGAAGTCGCCATTGGGGTTGTCATGGGAAACGTGACAGTTAGTTGAGAAATTCTATGCTATGCCAACATGTTGCCATGGTAACTCAATAGTAGAGCTACCGGCTAGAGATCGGCAGATCCGTAGTTCAAGTCCCGACTGTGGCATTGAATTTTTCAGTCTGACTCCACCTATGCAACTCCTATTCTACAAACGGTTTCTGTGAGAAAACAATTAAAATTATCTTAAAATTATATCCTAAAATTCTTAAAATATCCAAGATAAGGGTCATTAATTGAGCAGACTTAGCATTGGCGGGAAATGCCCTTTAATATCCTTCTAACCTCACTAATTGATATTATAAAGGAACAGAGCATTCAAAATGGCAACAATGAAAGAAAGAAAAAAGGAAAGAAAGAAAAGGAATAGTTAATAAAGCAAATCATACCGTTATTAATAACATATAAGTAAATGTTACCTTTATTTTTGAATGTAATAATTAACTTCAGGGATAAATATAAAAGGTGTAACAAGACAATGACAGCATTATTTAACTTCATTTAACGTTGTGGTTGGGAGAAGAGGATGGACTAGTTATTAAGGCCCTTTTAGAATAGGAAGTATTCAGAAGTTTCACAAGAGCAGAATTGTTTGAAACCCAGGTGGTAATCCAGGTAGAAGAGATATGGATGGATTGGCTTTAAAAAGAAATAATACGATGTGATATACTCACACCACTTTCTATAAGCATTCTTATTTCACGGTTGGGGTATGTCAAAACAAGTGTATATTATATTCTTGTATTCACTCTTCATGACTGGTTTGCCTAGCAACGATCACAATTAAGCAATACAACCTTAGTTAACATGTTCTACATGTATGAGCTTGGTTAAAACGCACAATGACTGCCTGTACTGCTATAGATTATTATTATTATTATTATTATTATTATTTATTTATTTATTATTATTATTAATAATGATTATAATAATAATAATAATAATAATAAATCATAACAAGTCTGCGTTATGCTTAGTGATTGCCAACCTAAAAACAATAAAACATTTTAACATCGATGCATTTGATGGTCGGTCGTCTCCTTAGCTTACTAATCGGGAGACCTGGGTTCGATCCCCAGTACCGGCGTGGGGATTTTTCCGCCGCTGGGAGACCTGGCCCGGGGTGCTCTCAGCCTGGGGGGTCAATTGAGGAGCTACTTGATAGAGAAGTAGCGGCTCCAGGTCATGGGGACCGCATTAACCGGCATTAACCGGCCGGGGTGCGCTGACCACGTCTCACCCTCCAATACTGCACCCCATCCATGACGTCTGTAGTGGACCGAGATGGGGGACGCAGCGGCCGGGCGGTAGGCCAAGATTCCCCGTGAGCTGTCATGCCATGGAGTTATTACATTTGATGGTCATACACTAATGTCCGGTTATTATAGTTTCTCGATAACCTATATGAGTATGTTGAGTTTTATTTTAGTACACAAAACTCTTCTGTTTCTCTTTATCTCAAAATATCACAACGAACATCAGTTAAGTCAGTAATACTCTTATCCCAACGAGATAAAAGCTAAACAGTGTACCAGCCCTTTTTCTTTTTCTTCTTCTCCCGTCTCTTCAGTATATTATACAAATTGTACACAGAGAACGAAAAGAAGGGATAAGTGCGAACTAGGAGAGAGTTGGAAAATAGACGATAGAAACAGCCGGTAGTAGGGGGTAAAGGGGGATTTCGGGACTCAAAGGATGCCGCCCATGTAAAACATCATGTACATATGTAACACTTAAGATAAACATCAGCCGACAGACCACCCACACAGCGCTGCCTCTTTGCCAAGACAACAGTCTAAAAGCTTCCCCATGTACCTGTCAATCAAAGTATGTGCTGCCGGCTACTACCCCCTCCCCCTTTGCCAAACCACCTGTCTAAAAGATTTTACTTGCAGGGTTCTTAATCACTTGAACAATCGTCTTTCACATTCACAGATCAAATTCAATTTAATCGATTGACCACGCCCACTCGAATTTCTAATTTTTGAGCTACAAGGCTCATCTGCATATCAAATCGATCTAGTTTTTCACGAGGAATCTGAATCTCTGATCATAAATACAAAATTCTTTTGATTTCAATTCGATAGTCTCTTTTAATTAAAAACACGTAGGATTTCTCTATCTCTGGCAATTCGAGAGCTACAAGGCTCATTTGCATGACAAATCAGTCTAACTTTTCACAAAGAATCTGAATATACAAACATAGTTCAACTGTCATGGCGAAAAAACTCGATAAAATTACTGAGTGGAATATTTGATATAAATTATTAGATATCAATTGAACATGCGTTAGCGGTAATATTTTTGCAAGGAATTATAACACTCACACGACTGAACATGTTAAAAGCTTTATTATTCAATACCAACATATGAAATGAAAAATAGCAAGAGAGAGAATTGCTTTTATAAAACCTACTAACTTATCACATCAAAAACCAATATGGCGGCGAAGTGATTGTGTTTCCAACGAGCAGAGGGCACCCAACAGGGAATTGAACCTGGGACCTCTCGAACACTGAGAATGCCAACATCATTCCAACACTAGACATTATAAATCTTAATAACGGTTCTTACACGGAGACCTACAATCAACTTTCAGTGTGGGGGGGGGGGACCTACTAATTCATCATATCAAAACCAAATTGGCGGTGAAGTGATTGTGTTTCCAACGAGCAGAGGGCACCTCAACTGGGAATTCAACCTGAGACCTCTCGAACACTGAGAATGCCAACATCATTCCAACACTAGACATTATAAATCTTAATAACGGTTCTTACACGGAGACCTACAATCAACTTTCAGTGTGGGGGGACCTACTAATTCATCATATCAAAACCAAATTGGCGGTGAAGTGATTGTGTTTCCAACGAGCAGAGGGCACCTCAACTGGGAATTCAACCTGAGACCTCTCGAACACTGAGAATGCCAACATAATTCCAACACTAGACATTATAAATCTTAATACCAGTTCTTACACGGAGACCTACAATGAACTTTCAGCGGCGGTGCAACCACGCGACATTACTGCTATGTATAATTAAACAACCTCAAAAAGGATTGAATGTAGAATGCAATTATAACACTCGCTATACATAAAAGCTGTTTTTATTCCCTTATAATCCCCTATCCAGTACAAGAATTAACTTCACGAATAATCAAGAAACTTTAATTACAATTACACTAATTAAAATGACAATAACGCTTAAAGAATTGAGGTTACAATAAAACGCCATAACACTTTTCTTATTCCTTTATCAGCCCATACCCAGCACAAGTACAAGACACATGATTGGTTAATTTTAAGAAATTTGAATTACAATTACGCTAATTAAAATGTTATTAACGGTTAAATAATTGAGATTACAATAAAATACTATGAGACTTTTCTTGCTCATTTATCACCCTTCATCCAGTACAAGAATGAATTTCAGCTATCCAACACTCGAGAAACTTTAATTACAATTACGCAAATTAAAATGTCAATAACACTTAGAGAATTGAAGCTACAATAAAACGCCGTAACACTTTCCTTATTCCTTTATCAGCCCATACCCATTTGTGATTGGCTAATTTAAGAAATTTTAATCACAATTACGCCAGTTAAAATGCCAATAACGCTTTGAGAATTGAAGTTACAATAAAAGGCTATTAGACTTTTCTCAACCCTTACCATCTCCTATTCAGTACGAGCATTAGATTCTCGGTTAATTCAATAAATTTTAATTACAATTATGCCTTTTACTTCAATTGAAAAATGTAAATAACAACTCCATTTGCAACGATGTAGCGAAATTGGTGATATAAATTCTTCACGAAATTACATCTACATGCTAATTACATACTTGGATTATACGCCCAGTGTATTCAAACATTATTCGTAACTATCACAAGACATAAAATGTTTTTATTTACGCAAATGTCAGACCTATACCAAAATATGGTGTGTTCCATTCACGTGACCTTCTATACCTCTCTGAAACAAATTATTGTTAAAAAGCTTGTACGTCTTTTTACTTCATGCTAATCGAGTAAAAACTAGTAGAAATAGTCTTCATACTTGCTTCCTTGTAAGTAGAAGCTAACTAAGGGAGTACCATAGGTTACAGTGATAGTCATAGTCAAAAGTTGGCTGCTATGTCACTCTCCTGTAAGAGAAAAGTAAATGTTTTAAAGCTGAAACAAATAACCAGGATTATATCGAAAAAAAGGGTTCACTCCACAAAAGTCATGTATTTAACATAAATCGTGTGTTTTAACGTGCCCTACATTTTTGTGTGGTAAGCTTTTATCTATCTCTTATGGTTTACTAGTTATAACAATTTATTCAGAATAAAAAAGGTCTTCAGAGATTATACTCAGAAAATTCAAGTTATACATTTTATTTGTCCGGTAAATATCTTTAATATGCGATATTCTAATCAAAATCGTTAGAACCATTTTTAGAAATAAAACTTTTCGAAAAAACGTTCCATGTAAAGGGTAGTTTGGGAGGGCTTTTCTCAAAAATCTTCGGGTCGCATACCTGGAAGATACTAAACTTAAATACCAAGTTTGGTAATTTACCGAATTTGCGTTTTTGAGCTATGCTGCCCAGTCACACACATATACACACCAACACACGCAAACACACAGACATGCAAACACACACGAATCTTTTTCTAAAATGGATTATTTTGGATACAGGGGACCCTAAAAACATATATATTCCCAGTGAAAAATCAGCATCCGATTTTGGGTGGAATACAATACCTTCTCTATACACTATGTACAAAGTACGTGTAGAGAAAGTAAAAACAACAGCTAACACAATTTGAAATCACTTAGACTGTCTACAACTGATTCAGAAGTATTCTCTAATTTTCAACACTGTACATTTTCAACAAGGGGATACCATAGTAAAACCAACAGCTAACATGGCTTGAAATCACTTAGACAGCCTACAACTGACTCAGAAGTATTCTCTAATTTCAACACTGTAGAATAAACTTTAGCTTGAAACATCACGTACCTTGACGATTATGCATAAATAAATACCTTCAAATGAAATACCATACCAAAATAACAGCTAACATTGCTTGAAATCACTTAGACGGACTACAACTGACACAGCAGTATTCTCTAATTTTAACACTGAAGTATAAGCTATAACTTGAAGTACTCTCCACATGACTTGACAATTATGCATAAATAGACATCTTCAAAAAATAAATACCATACCAAAACTAACAGCTAACATTGCTTGAAATTACTTAGACAGCCTACAACTGACACAGCAGTATTCTCTAACTTCAACAGAGAAGTATAATTTATAACTCGAAGCACTCATCACATAACTTGAGGATTGAGCATAAATAAACATTTTCATAAACACTTATCACAATCGCTATGAAAGAAAGCCGCGCAAGGCTGCTCACCTCTTGGCTAACATATAACACAAGGGAAAACGGAAACATACTACCTATTACAAAAAGCGAAGCATGATCCGACCAGTTTCAGACGACAAAGAAGGCTGGCGACATTTTGAACAAAACATCCTAGCTCTCCCCTTCAGAGCTTTCTGTTAGAAAAACATCCTCACTCGGCCCCTCTAGGCTAAGAACAGGCAGATACACGCATTCCCCTTCCTTAGGTATACACTGAAGAAAACATGTTTTTTTTATGTGAGCAACTATATAAGCCTGAGGTCTGCAATATAGAGCTACTTATTCGATATAACCGCCGTGAAAAAGCATTCTTGAAAACAAACGTCAAAGCTTTTGATGATATGAACGAATACAGGAGAGAGTGTGCTGAAGATTCGCATCATTATACATACTTTCACAAAGAATCGTGCAATGGACGAATGCATACGATTACATGCATATACCCTGCTTACCATAATCAGATACCTTCAAGGAATCCGTGTTCCGAAGACTGCTCTGTCTACAAGAAAGATATATTGTAAGTACAATACATTCACGTCTTTCTACTATTATAAGTACTACAAATGTATTCGAGTAATGATGGCTAATTCCAATACATTTTTATATATCTAGGGGTCGGAACACACAAGAGCTTCACGATTCAGATACCATAGATGCAACGGATATGTTTAGATCAGCACATGAGATTGAAGATCACTTAGAATTATGCAACGGTCGCACTCATGTGGTGATTTGTTCAAAACCCGCAGTGCATTATAGAATAACATCATACTTCATCTGCAACTCGACCTGTAGCGTGTATTGGTCAAGGCATATGAGACAAAGGTAATTACAAACTAAAAATACGACGAGTGGCCAGCACATCACACATTTATTTCTTGAAAAAATTAATAACCCTCATTGTTCTTTCCAGAGTTCGAGAGGCAATCCCGGTACCGCCAGAGCTCATAGACCCTGCTAGGACTGACGTTGACGAGGTGGATGTCTGCATTTCAAACCCATGGAACAACTGCCCTGTACAAGATTATGATGACATTCCGAATATGAGTACGTCGAATCAAGCATCAATGTGAGTATAATATATTGCTATTACATCAAGAAAGAAACTAACCTTATTTCCATTGCAGTGATCGAGTCAAAGGAAAACTAATAACATTTACTAATTTTCAATAATTCTAATGTTCCAGATCCAAGGAGATACAAGAGGAGAAAGAACCTTTTGCTAGTCATCTCAGGAAGCTGAGATTATTGGAAGACCGCATGGACAACACTTGTAAACGAGAGGCAAGCATAGAGAAATATGAAACCCAGAGCAGACCAACTAAACGCATCCATCCCATTCTACATATCCAAAACAAATAATTCTAGTGTAGTGCTTTATTATGAACTACCAGTGCTTCTCAAAAGCAGTGATCATAATGGCTTTGTATATACATGACATATATAAAGCGCGCCTATGACTCCCTAAATTCTGCATGTGCACAAAAGACAAAGTGCGCACATTGTGAATATATTGAAAAATATAGTGCTATAATATATAATTGCATTCATGAAAAAAACGAAGCCGCTAGACTCTTTTAATAAAATAAAACAAAGGATGAGTAGGATTTTAAAAGAAATGAAGATGTAAAGAAGCTAGCACATTTATAAGCAAACATTTATTTAATCTAACTAATGAAAATAAAACATTTTGAAGAGGCACGGACATGGAGAAGGAATGTAATGAAAATACTTATAAATAAAACTATTATGTACATATAATCCCACTAATGTTTTTATTCCACAAAAACAAATACAAATTTTCAACATCCTATTCCTTTGCATAATTAGGCATTTAAATTATCGATTACATGACAGGTGATAAGGGCTTGTAGGTGAATACCTCATTGTGTATAATCAGACAATTTAATATTGTAATTTCTGGTGATAGACGTCCTGCATGCTTTAAGGTTGAGAGCGAAAATACCCCTTTACACCAGCAAAACAGGAATACCAGGCTGAGTCGCAAATATCTAGAGGGCACTTCTGTTTACTAGCATTCATACAGGAAATAATCCGTTTCTTCAGCTTTACTTTTATCACACACTTCTCTAACAAGAATGTAAGTAATACATAGCTCGACCAATGAAAAACAGTTTCAATGCTAAAAACCCAATCAAATTTACGGTAGAAGCCCATCTATAAAAGTGGAACAGGCTGATATCAGATAACTCAATTTAGAGAAAAGGTCTCAGCGCAGTGATTGGTAGGAATCATCTGAAAAACTACGAGCTAATTCGCAAAAAAGAAGATACCTAATCAATCAAGAACCTTGAAACGGCTGGTAGGATTTTTAAAAAATTCGCTCTTCTTGTTCTTAAATGTATAATATACAGCGACAGCTTAATTTACTTATAATGCTTTTTCAGAAATTTTACTAGCTTCATGAGAAAAAATTGCATTACATAAGAACTTCATATATTTCTACAAAAGAGAATTTGTACAAGTAAGTTCGATACAAAAGGTTTTTCACACTGAATACACGATTTGAGGGCAACCGAACACTTCAAAAGCAAGTTTTAGACAAAGTATAGTGTGCGAGTGAGTGCATGTGAAGCAGCGTGCCTCTAAAAATACACAAATTCGAAGTGACAATTGAAGTGCTTTGGCACATTAAATTTCTTATTTCTAATGTACAACGGAGTAACATGTAATGAAAACATTATGCTATTATTTAGAATTATAAGCGTGAATTATATATAAAAGAAAATCTCATCTTAATGATGGGCGATTCGTTCAAGTCATGGGTGCAGGAGCACAAGGACACTAATCGGTTGAAAATACCAATTGAGCATTTTCAGAAAAATATTAGTGTTGTATGTACAGTATAACTTAAACACTCAATTTTTATTGACTTCAGATTTATACTACTTCAACTCTCTTAAACCGGAAGCGATGTTTCGTTTCATCTTTATTGGTTTACTCATGTCAATGCAAATCGTGAGGCCGCGCCATGGTCGAGTGGTTAGACTACTCTCCTCTCACCAAGGAGGTCCGGAGTCGACCCCAGGCAACAGCATGTGGGATTTGTTATGGACAAAGCGGCGCAGGGGGCGGGTTTTCTCAGGTTTCCCCCTGCCATCACATTCCACCGGTGCTCCACGTTCATTCCATATATCAGTAGTGTCATCGCCTGCGGTGCCACAAGTAGTAAAAGCAGTCGTTAAACACATAAAAAAGTGAACGAATTTCAATGAGAATCGCAGGGCTAAACATTATAAAAGATCCGACTAACCTAGTAATTTCCGCTAATGTCCCTAATTATATGGGGAACAATTGAATAAGAACATTTTTTTTCTGGAAAATGTTTATCTTGAATAGCATGAAGTAACAGAAGAATATAATTATTTTAATATTGTCTATCATGAAATCTCAACCCTTGTACACGCTTCTGCTAAAGAATGTTTCCTTACACCTACATCACGCCGAAAAGAATACTACAGGTGAACTCATGGTTTCACTACAGAATTTCATGTCTAGTTCTTTATTACATTAAAACTCTTATAAAGTGAAGGAAATGAAAATCCATTTATGTTGATAGAACTAAACCGAACACGCAGTTTTAAATGGTCACTCCTACAATCACTGCTTCTAATCAGATCTGCAATCATACAAAAACAAGGTTAAACATTCAATGCACTTAGTTATAATATCAGAAAATAAGACTGTCTCCGTGGTCAAACGGGTAAGTGAGCTGACTTCTCACCTGCAGATACCGGGTTCGATCCACGGCTAGGACGGCGAATTTTTCTTTAACCGCAATTACTCCCTATCCCCACAGAGTCTGGAAGGTATAAATGGGCATGTGTTTAGTAATATAAAAAAATAATTACCATAAAGTTCTAAACCTACACTAATACGAGTTGCTTCATAAGTCAAAGCCCCTATGTGACCATTGTATTGCAATAGGTCCCTAAAGAGATATAATTACACATTCATATATCTCAAGGTTTTTCTCAAGCTCACTCAACATCCAGGATTCACAAATATTAGTTTCTTATATTCTCTCTTTATAACATGGAAAATATTTTAGCATCTTCAATTTCTTCTTCTTCTTTTATTATTATTATTATTAGTTTGTCACATTTCTGGGAAAAAACACGACTGTAACTCAAGTACAAAATTAAAAATCGAATGCTAGCAGTTTTGGTTTGTATGAGAACTGGTAAAATGACTTAAGGATAAACCCATGCGGATTTTATTATATAACGTTACAAACTTATTTGTTGCTTGCCAAGCGGTAGATCTGCGATCGATTCATAGTACAGGCATAGGAATTTTTTTCCCCACCTAGGATACATGGACCGGGGTGCACTCAGCCTCGCGAGGTCCCTGGAGGGGGCCAATTGAGGAGCTACTTGATGGAGAAGAAACAGGATACTCTCTTCGAGAGAGAAATGGTCAGATAGTGGTATGTACTTCGGTTCCTTTAGGAAAGGGTATACCCCATTTGAAGAGTTCTCCAAGAATTAAACGTATTGGTAGATAAAGATGTGTCTATTGTCTGTCATAATTAATATATACAGAATGGATTTTCTTCATTTAACGTATAATGTTATTGCTTGCGTTATGTTGAATATGATGACTGAGGTTAGGTTGTCCTTAGGACATCATACATTGATTTGTTAAATTAGCATTGTGCAACTATTTTTGTAATTTTCTGATAGAATTCTATGTTATGTTTTGCACAATGCTGTGCAAGTATCTCATTGCAATTGTGTTTGCCTGTGCTGTGATTTGCCTTCCTGATGCAACATGCATGGCAACATCATTTAATGATGTATATAATTCAAAGTCACGAGTCTTGTGTTAGCCATGATTATTACTATTCAAGATTAAAGAGAAGCTACATGTCTCAGCAATGAAGTGGTTGGACCAAGTCAGCGGTGTAGATAAAACATCTTCTTATGATGTAAATTCTCTGGTAGATCGGCTGCGATTGCTAATGTACTCGCAAGCAGCTTACAAAGGGAAGCAGTCAAAAGAAATCTTCTTGAATATGCGTGAGATGAATGATTCTGCTGTAATAGAGCGAAAAATTGACAAATGATGTCATATGATGTTGTAATGTATTTCTATAATGAATGTGGTGTGTCTGATGTTTATTATTGGCTATGATGTTAGATTAGTTTAGGAAGGTTAGGTTAATTTAGGTTATTTAGGTTAGGGTGGGTCAACTAATTAAATGTTACTTATTAAGAAAATTATTGTGTGCATTGTGAAAATCGCAGGCTTTTTAGTATAAGCTTGTGACTCCCTTGCACAGCTAAGAGCCTTGGACTGCTGCTGTGTCCCCCATCTCGCTCCGTTACAGACGTCATGGATGGGGTGCACTATTGAGGAGGTGAGACGTGGACTGCGCTTCGATCTCCCTCCCCCCCTGACCAGTTAATGCTGTCCTCATGACCTGGAGCAGCTACTTCTCCATCAAGTAGCTCCTCAATTGGCCCCCTCCAGGGACCTCGCGAGGCTGAGTGCACCCCGGTCCATGTATCCTAGGTGGGGAAAAAAATTCCTATGCCTGTACTATGAATCGATCGCAGATCTACCGCTTGGCAAGCAACAAATAAGTTTGTAACGTTATATAATAAAATCCGCATGGGTTTATCCTTAAGTCATTTTACCAGTTCTCATACAAACCAAAACTGCTAGCATTCGATTTTTAATTTTGTACTTGAGTTACAGTCGTGTTTTTTCCCAGAAATGTGACAAACTAATAATAATAATAATAAAAGAAGAAGAAGAAATTGAAGATGCTAAAATATTTTCCATGTTATAAAGAGAGAATATAAGAAACTAATATTTGTGAATCCTGGATGTTGAGTGAGCTTGAGAAAAACCTTGAGATATATGAATGTGTAATTATATCTCTTTAGGGACCTATTGCAATACAATGGTCACATAGGGGCTTTGACTTATGAAGCAACTCGTATTAGTGTAGGTTTAGAACTTTATGGTAATTATTTTTTTATATTACTAAACACATGCCCATTTATACCTTCCAGACTCTGTGGGGATAGGGAGTAATTGCGGTTAAAGAAAAATTCGCCATCCTAGCCGTGGATCGAACCCGGTATCTGCAGGTGAGAAGTCAGCTCACTTACCCGTTTGACCACGGAGACAGTCTTATTTTCTGATATTATAACTAAGTGCATTGAATGTTTAACCTTGTTTTTGTATGATTGCAGATCTGATTAGAAGCAGTGATTGTAGGAGTGACCATTTAAAACTGCGTGTTCGGTTTAGTTCTATCAACATAAATGGATTTTCATTTCCTTCACTTTATAAGAGTTTTAATGTAATAAAGAACTAGACATGAAATTCTGTAGTGAAACCATGAGTTCACCTGTAGTATTCTTTTCGGCGTGATGTAGGTGTAAGGAAACATTCTTTAGCAGAAGCGTGTACAAGGGTTGAGATTTCATGATAGACAATATTAAAATAATTATATTCTTCTGTTACTTCATGCTATTCAAGATAAACATTTTCCAGAAAAAAATGTTCTTATTCAATTGTTCCCCATATAATTAGGGACATTAGCGGAAATTACTAGGTTAGTCGGATCTTTTATAATGTTTAGCCCTGCGATTCTCATTGAAATTCGTTCACTTTTTTATGTGTTTAACGACTGCTTTTACTACTTGTGGCACCGCAGGCGATGACACTACTGATATATGGAATGAACGTGGAGCACCGGTGGAATGTGATGGCAGGGGGAAACCTGAGAAAACCCGCCCCCTGCGCCGCTTTGTCCATAACAAATCCCACATGCTGTTGCCTGGGGTCGACTCCGGACCTCCTTGGTGAGAGGAGAGTAGTCTAACCACTCGACCATGGCGCGGCCTCACGATTTGCATTGACATGAGTAAACCAATAAAGATGAAACGAAACATCGCTTCCGGTTTAAGAGAGTTGAAGTAGTATAAATCTGAAGTCAATAAAAATTGAGTGTTTAAGTTATACTGTACATACAACACTAATATTTTTCTGAAAATGCTCAATTGGTATTTTCAACCGATTAGTGTCCTTGTGCTCCTGCACCCATGACTTGAACGAATCGCCCATCATTAAGATGAGATTTTCTTTTATATATAATTCACGCTTATAATTCTAAATAATAGCATAATGTTTTCATTACATGTTACTCCGTTGTACATTAGAAATAAGAAATTTAATGTGCCAAAGCACTTCAATTGTCACTTCGAATTTGTGTATTTTTAGAGGTACGCTGCTTCACATGCACTCACTCGCACACTATACTTTGTCTAAAACTTGCTTTTGAAGTGTTCGGTTGCCCTCAAATCGTGTATTCAGTGTGAAAAACCTTTTGTATCGAACTTACTTGTACAAATTCTCTTTTGTAGAAATATATGAAGTTCTTATGTAATGCAATTTTTTCTCATGAAGCTAGTAAAATTTCTGAAAAAGCATTATAAGTAAATTAAGCTGTCGCTGTATATTATACATTTAAGAACAAGAAGAGCGAATTTTTTAAAAATCCTACCAGCCGTTTCAAGGTTCTTGATTGATTAGGTATCTTCTTTTTTGCGAATTAGCTCGTAGTTTTTCAGATGATTCCTACCAATCACTGCGCTGAGACCTTTTCTCTAAATTGAGTTATCTGATATCAGCCTGTTCCACTTTTATAGATGGGCTTCTACCGTAAATTTGATTGGGTTTTTAGCATTGAAACTGTTTTTCATTGGTCGAGCTATGTATTACTTACATTCTTGTTAGAGAAGTGTGTGATAAAAGTAAAGCTGAAGAAACGGATTATTTCCTGTATGAATGCTAGTAAACAGAAGTGCCCTCTAGATATTTGCGACTCAGCCTGGTATTCCTGTTTTGCTGGTGTAAAGGGGTATTTTCGCTCTCAACCTTAAAGCATGCAGGACGTCTATCACCAGAAATTACAATATTAAATTGTCTGATTATACACAATGAGGTATTCACCTACAAGCCCTTATCACCTGTCATGTAATCGATAATTTAAATGCCTAATTATGCAAAGGAATAGGATGTTGAAAATTTGTATTTGTTTTTGTGGAATAAAAACATTAGTGGGATTATATGTACATAATAGTTTTATTTATAAGTATTTTCATTACATTCCTTCTCCATGTCCGTGCCTCTTCAAAATGTTTTATTTTCATTAGTTAGATTAAATAAATGTTTGCTTATAAATGTGCTAGCTTCTTTACATCTTCATTTCTTTTAAAATCCTACTCATCCTTTGTTTTATTTTATTAAAAGAGTCTAGCGGCTTCGTTTTTTTCATGAATGCAATTATATATTATAGCACTATATTTTTCAATATATTCACAATGTGCGCACTTTGTCTTTTGTGCACATGCAGAATTTAGGGAGTCATAGGCGCGCTTTATATATGTCATGTATATACAAAGCCATTATGATCACTGCTTTTGAGAAGCACTGGTAGTTCATAATAAAGCACTACACTAGAATTATTTGTTTTGGATATGTAGAATGGGATGGATGCGTTTAGTTGGTCTGCTCTGGGTTTCATATTTCTCTATGCTTGCCTCTCGTTTACAAGTGTTGTCCATGCGGTCTTCCAATAATCTCAGCTTCCTGAGATGACTAGCAAAAGGGTCTTTCTCCTCTTGTATCTCCTTGGATCTGGAACATTAGAATTATTGAAAATTAGTAAATGTTATTAGTTTTCCTTTGACTCGATCACTGCAATGGAAATAAGGTTAGTTTCTTTCTTGATGTAATAGCAATATATTATACTCACATTGATGCTTGATTCGACGTACTCATATTCGGAATGTCATCATAATCTTGTACAGGGCAGTTGTTCCATGGGTTTGAAATGCAGACATCCACCTCGTCAACGTCAGTCCTAGCAGGGTCTATGAGCTCTGGCGGTACCGGGATTGCCTCTCGAACTCTGGAAAGAACAATGAGGGTTATTAATTTTTTCAAGAAATAAATGTGTGATGTGCTGGCCACTCGTCGTATTTTTAGTTTGTAATTACCTTTGTCTCATATGCCTTGACCAATACACGCTACAGGTCGAGTTGCAGATGAAGTATGATGTTATTCTATAATGCACTGCGGGTTTTGAACAAATCACCACATGAGTGCGACCGTTGCATAATTCTAAGTGATCTTCAATCTCATGTGCTGATCTAAACATATCCGTTGCATCTATGGTATCTGAATCGTGAAGCTCTTGTGTGTTCCGACCCCTAGATATATAAAAATGTATTGGAATTAGCCATCATTACTCGAATACATTTGTAGTACTTATAATAGTAGAAAGACGTGAATGTATTGTACTTACAATATATCTTTCTTGTAGACAGAGCAGTCTTCGGAACACGGATTCCTTGAAGGTATCTGATTATGGTAAGCAGGGTATATGCATGTAATCGTATGCATTCGTCCATTGCACGATTCTTTGTGAAAGTATGTATAATGATGCGAATCTTCAGCACACTCTCTCCTGTATTCGTTCATATCATCAAAAGCTTTGACGTTTGTTTTCAAGAATGCTTTTTCACGGCGGTTATATCGAATAAGTAGCTCTATATTGCAGACCTCAGGCTTATATAGTTGCTCACATAAAAAAAACATGTTTTCTTCAGTGTATACCTAAGGAAGGGGAATGCGTGTATCTGCCTGTTCTTAGCCTAGAGGGGCCGAGTGAGGATGTTTTTCTAACAGAAAGCTCTGAAGGGGAGAGCTAGGATGTTTTGTTCAAAATGTCGCCAGCCTTCTTTGTCGTCTGAAACTGGTCGGATCATGCTTCGCTTTTTGTAATAGGTAGTATGTTTCCGTTTTCCCTTGTGTTATATGTTAGCCAAGAGGTGAGCAGCCTTGCGCGGCTTTCTTTCATAGCGATTGTGATAAGTGTTTATGAAAATGTTTATTTATGCTCAATCCTCAAGTTATGTGATGAGTGCTTCGAGTTATAAATTATACTTCTCTGTTGAAGTTAGAGAATACTGCTGTGTCAGTTGTAGGCTGTCTAAGTAATTTCAAGCAATGTTAGCTGTTAGTTTTGGTATGGTATTTATTTTTTGAAGATGTCTATTTATGCATAATTGTCAAGTCATGTGGAGAGTACTTCAAGTTATAGCTTATACTTCAGTGTTAAAATTAGAGAATACTGCTGTGTCAGTTGTAGTCCGTCTAAGTGATTTCAAGCAATGTTAGCTGTTATTTTGGTATGGTATTTCATTTGAAGGTATTTATTTATGCATAATCGTCAAGGTACGTGATGTTTCAAGCTAAAGTTTATTCTACAGTGTTGAAATTAGAGAATACTTCTGAGTCAGTTGTAGGCTGTCTAAGTGATTTCAAGCCATGTTAGCTGTTGGTTTTACTATGGTATCCCCTTGTTGAAAATGTACAGTGTTGAAAATTAGAGAATACTTCTGAATCAGTTGTAGACAGTCTAAGTGATTTCAAATTGTGTTAGCTGTTGTTTTTACTTTCTCTACACGTACTTTGTACATAGTGTATAGAGAAGGTATTGTATTCCACCCAAAATCGGATGCTGATTTTTCACTGGGAATATATATGTTTTTAGGGTCCCCTGTATCCAAAATAATCCATTTTAGAAAAAGATTCGTGTGTGTTTGCATGTCTGTGTGTTTGCGTGTGTTGGTGTGTATATGTGTGTGACTGGGCAGCATAGCTCAAAAACGCAAATTCGGTAAATTACCAAACTTGGTATTTAAGTTTAGTATCTTCCAGGTATGCGACCCGAAGATTTTTGAGAAAAGCCCTCCCAAACTACCCTTTACATGGAACGTTTTTTCGAAAAGTTTTATTTCTAAAAATGGTTCTAACGATTTTGATTAGAATATCGCATATTAAAGATATTTACCGGACAAATAAAATGTATAACTTGAATTTTCTGAGTATAATCTCTGAAGACCTTTTTTATTCTGAATAAATTGTTATAACTAGTAAACCATAAGAGATAGATAAAAGCTTACCACACAAAAATGTAGGGCACGTTAAAACACACGATTTATGTTAAATACATGACTTTTGTGGAGTGAACCCTTTTTTTCGATATAATCCTGGTTATTTGTTTCAGCTTTAAAACATTTACTTTTCTCTTACAGGAGAGTGACATAGCAGCCAACTTTTGACTATGACTATCACTGTAACCTATGGTACTCCCTTAGTTAGCTTCTACTTACAAGGAAGCAAGTATGAAGACTATTTCTACTAGTTTTTACTCGATTAGCATGAAGTAAAAAGACGTACAAGCTTTTTAACAATAATTTGTTTCAGAGAGGTATAGAAGGTCACGTGAATGGAACACACCATATTTTGGTATAGGTCTGACATTTGCGTAAATAAAAACATTTTATGTCTTGTGATAGTTACGAATAATGTTTGAATACACTGGGCGTATAATCCAAGTATGTAATTAGCATGTAGATGTAATTTCGTGAAGAATTTATATCACCAATTTCGCTACATCGTTGCAAATGGAGTTGTTATTTACATTTTTCAATTGAAGTAAAAGGCATAATTGTAATTAAAATTTATTGAATTAACCGAGAATCTAATGCTCGTACTGAATAGGAGATGGTAAGGGTTGAGAAAAGTCTAATAGCCTTTTATTGTAACTTCAATTCTCAAAGCGTTATTGGCATTTTAACTGGCGTAATTGTGATTAAAATTTCTTAAATTAGCCAATCACAAATGGGTATGGGCTGATAAAGGAATAAGGAAAGTGTTACGGCGTTTTATTGTAGCTTCAATTCTCTAAGTGTTATTGACATTTTAATTTGCGTAATTGTAATTAAAGTTTCTCGAGTGTTGGATAGCTGAAATTCATTCTTGTACTGGATGAAGGGTGATAAATGAGCAAGAAAAGTCTCATAGTATTTTATTGTAATCTCAATTATTTAACCGTTAATAACATTTTAATTAGCGTAATTGTAATTCAAATTTCTTAAAATTAACCAATCATGTGTCTTGTACTTGTGCTGGGTATGGGCTGATAAAGGAATAAGAAAAGTGTTATGGCGTTTTATTGTAACCTCAATTCTTTAAGCGTTATTGTCATTTTAATTAGTGTAATTGTAATTAAAGTTTCTTGATTATTCGTGAAGTTAATTCTTGTACTGGATAGGGGATTATAAGGGAATAAAAACAGCTTTTATGTATAGCGAGTGTTATAATTGCATTCTACATTCAATCCTTTTTGAGGTTGTTTAATTATACATAGCAGTAATGTCGCGTGGTTGCACCGCCGCTGAAAGTTCATTGTAGGTCTCCGTGTAAGAACTGGTATTAAGATTTATAATGTCTAGTGTTGGAATTATGTTGGCATTCTCAGTGTTCGAGAGGTCTCAGGTTGAATTCCCAGTTGAGGTGCCCTCTGCTCGTTGGAAACACAATCACTTCACCGCCAATTTGGTTTTGATATGATGAATTAGTAGGTCCCCCCACACTGAAAGTTGATTGTAGGTCTCCGTGTAAGAACCGTTATTAAGATTTATAATGTCTAGTGTTGGAATGATGTTGGCATTCTCAGTGTTCGAGAGGTCTCAGGTTGAATTCCCAGTTGAGGTGCCCTCTGCTCGTTGGAAACACAATCACTTCACCGCCAATTTGGTTTTGATATGATGAATTAGTAGGTCCCCCCCCCCCACACTGAAAGTTGATTGTAGGTCTCCGTGTAAGAACCGTTATTAAGATGTATAATGTCTAGTGTTGGAATGATGTTGGCATTCTCAGTGTTCGAGAGGTCCCAGGTTCAATTCCCTGTTGGGTGCCCTCTGCTCGTTGGAAACACAATCACTTCGCCGCCATATTGGTTTTTGATGTGATAAGTTAGTAGGTTTTATAAAAGCAATTCTCTCTCTTGCTATTTTTCATTTCATATGTTGGTATTGAATAATAAAGCTTTTAACATGTTCAGTCGTGTGAGTGTTATAATTCCTTGCAAAAATATTACCGCTAACGCATGTTCAATTGATATCTAATAATTTATATCAAATATTCCACTCAGTAATTTTATCGAGTTTTTTCGCCATGACAGTTGAACTATGTTTGTATATTCAGATTCTTTGTGAAAAGTTAGACTGATTTGTCATGCAAATGAGCCTTGTAGCTCTCGAATTGCCAGAGATAGAGAAATCCTACGTGTTTTTAATTAAAAGAGACTATCGAATTGAAATCAAAAGAATTTTGTATTTATGATCAGAGATTCAGATTCCTCGTGAAAAACTAGATCGATTTGATATGCAGATGAGCCTTGTAGCTCAAAAATTAGAAATTCGAGTGGGCGTGGTCAATCGATTAAATTGAATTTGATCTGTGAATGTGAAAGACGATTGTTCAAGTGATTAAGAACCCTGCAAGTAAAATCTTTTAGACAGGTGGTTTGGCAAAGGGGGAGGGGGTAGTAGCCGGCAGCACATACTTTGATTGACAGGTACATGGGGAAGCTTTTAGACTGTTGTCTTGGCAAAGAGGCAGCGCTGTGTGGGTGGTCTGTCGGCTGATGTTTATCTTAAGTGTTACATATGTACATGATGTTTTACATGGGCGGCATCCTTTGAGTCCCGAAATCCCCCTTTACCCCCTACTGACGGTAGATCAAATCAAATGGAGTTTTATTTATGGACGCTCTTTAATTGCTGCGGTCTTAGCGTCCCTTTCTATACTGGAGTGAAACACCGCTTAATTTTGCTCAGTGGCCTCTCCATCGGGCTTGAGGTTCTTTAAAGTGCCGTAAATCTGCGACACGGCTTTACTTCCCTCCGAAGGAAGCCATGGTAAGGATTTTTACGCCCAAAAAATCCATCGTCTTCCGCCGGGTTTGAACCCGCGACCTTGGGCATATGAAGTTAGCATGGTAACCACTACACCGCGGAGGAAGACTTGACGGTAGAGGAGAAAGGAGTGAGAGACAAAGAAAAACTACAGCAAGAGAAGAATCTTAGTATTTAACATTGTACACGTGAAGAGCTGCAGATTCTGATAGTAAAAATCCCAAGAACTCCCTGCTTTAAAACAATTACGAATCTATAATACAAGTAAAATAATTCAATTATTCCTTTAGAAGTTATGATTCTCTTTATTTACCTATTGTAAGTTATAAACTTCTATATGCAGTTACCATGCCTACTGTATATTATAATATTCACCTGAACATTTAGTAATTTCAGATTCTGCTTTCTGCTCTCTCTATATTGATATTCACCTGTCTGAACACATGACAGCCTTCTGTTTAGACCAATTAAATCAAGTACAGAGCAGAACGGTTGGAAGCTGGCCTACTCTGTTATGAAGAGTGCTGGGAGCAACTGAAAGAGGAACAAGGGGAATATGTTGATGTCAATCACTCCCTCCTTCGGTGCAGTGACTTTCCTGTGGGATAATTGTCATTAACCGTGGAGGACACTACGCCAAAACGTAGGTCAACAGCACCAACTAGATTCAACCATGCTTGGGAGTATGCTATGTTATAAAACCATAAAAATTCTGTCAAGTTTTTTAATTTTGTAATAAAATGTTAAACCACATGAAAAATGTAATCTACAGCATCATCATTCATCGTGCCATGCGAATCCATATGAAAACTAAACAGAAGAAAGATCAGTTTTGTTGGAACAACAAAAATTCATGTTTATGCAATCAAGTACTGTACAGTTTTTGGTGCTGTAATTCATTATTTCTGGATTTATTCATGCACACGGGTTCATTTTGTCTTTGAACAAGCGAATTATCATAATGTTTGTGTTAAATGATTTATTATTGATTGGTTTTATAATCCGACAAATTATTTATGTTTTGCTATATTAAACATGGGTAATTGATTTACTTAATAATGATGCATTTTCACATTACTAACATTCTTACGGAAATAGCACGCCAAGTTACTCACGTGCAGTTGCAAGAGACGGCACGGAGTTTATACGCCACTTCTGCTCAGCTTTGCTGTGGCAGACGTTAAGGGGAGCGGATCAGGTAAAGCTGGTTCCCTAGAGCTATATATTGACGATGTCTGGTTTGGACAACTAAGTTACTTGCAACTCGCCGTACGTGCTAAGTATACATCACTACAAAACCGATGTACTTCGCACCTTGCAGGTAAACAAGTTCGAAATAACAGAACTGCTTGCTATGGGATTCAAACTCTTACTTTGTAACACAGTTAAGTCTCTGATGCATGGGTTGTGTCATAGGGAGTATGCAAGTTCCTACACATACATATATTGCTACACTTTCCTTAAAAGGTGACATGTAACTTCCTCCGGAACCAAATTCCTAATTACACATTTTCATTTGCCTAGAAAAACACCTTGCAGTGCGGTCACATTTCCTCCATTTTATCATAATTCTAAAGCGGAAGGTAATCTGTTAGTTTTTAAGTACTTATTCAACAATTCCCGTTGCTTAGAGAGAGAGAGAGAGAGAGAGAGAGAGAGAGAGAGAGAGAGAGAGAGAGAGACACACAGAGAAGGGGGTAGGTCAAAAACAACAGAATACCCCTGTACTAACAAATATCAGCGTGGTACTACTCAGCTACCGTCAACCACAACAATGTCCTGTGTATAAGCAAATATCAGCGTAATACAACTCAGCTATGGTCTACCACAATAATGTCCTGTTTGCCAGCAAATATCAGCGTAATACAATTCAGCTATGGTCTACCACAATAATGTCCTGTTTGCCAGCAAATATCAGCGTAATACAATTCAGCTATGGTCTACCACAATAATGTCCTGTGTGCCAGCAAATATAAGCGTGGTACTACTCAGCTATGGTCTACCACAATAATGTCCTGTGTGCCAGCAAATATCAGCGTAATACAACTCAGCTATGGTCAACCACAACAATGTCCTGTGTGCTAGCAAATTATCAGCGTGGTACAACTCAGTTATGGTCTACCACAACAATATCCTGTGTGCTAGCAAATAATCAGCGTGGTACAACTCAGCTATGGTCTACCACAACAATGTCCTGTGTGCTAGCAAATAATCAGCGTGGTACAACTCAGCTATGGTCTACCACAACAATGTCCTGTGTGCTAGCAAATATAAGCGTGGTACAACTCAGCTATGGTCTACCACAACAATGTCCTGTGTGCTAGCAAATATAAGCGTGGTACAACTCAGCTATGGTCTACCACAACAATGTCCTGTGTGCTAGCAAATATAAGCGTGGTACAACTCAGCTATGGTCTACCACAACAATGTCCTGTGTGCTAGCAAATATAAGCGTGGTACAACTCAGCTATGGTCTACCGCAACAATGTCCTGTGTGCTAGCAAATATAAGCGTGGTACAACTCAGCTATGGTCTACCACAACAATGTCCTGTGTACTAGCAAATATAAGCGCGGTACAACTCAGCTATGGTCTACCATAACAATGTCCTGTGTGCTAGCAAATATAAGCGTGGTACAACTCAGCTATGGTCTGCCACAACAATGTCCTCTATACTAGCAAATACCAGCGTGGTACAACTCAGCTACGGTCAACCACAACAATGTCCTCTAAACTAGCAAATATCAGCGTGCTACAACTCAGCTATGGTCTACCACAACAATGTCCTGTGTGCTAGCAAATATAAGCGTGGTACAACTCTGCTACGGTCAACCACAACAATGTCCTCTATACTAGCAAATACCAGCGTGGTACAACTCAGCTACGGTCAACCACAACAATGTCCTCTAAACTAGCAAATATCAGCGTGCTACAACTCAGCTACGGTCAACCACAATAATCAAAATAGCTGAACTAAGTGCTCCCCCCTCCCATTGGAAGTGGTCAATCAAAGTTCTCCAACAAAAACAATTTTCACAAAATAAACATCAGTGGAGCTGAGGAAAAGGATGCTGCTCCTAAAAAATGCAACCGTTCGAGGAATCTATCTACCATTACCTCCTTAACTTCATCACCCGAAACCTCAAATACAAGACCTTAACCTTCACCTCATTCCTGAGGTTAAATTTCACCCTAAATTATCCCAATTATTATATTAAAAATAATATTAATTTTAGAGGGGTAGGTACACATCAGCAACACCTAGGCTCACCACGAGTCTACCAGATGTCGCTCGCTCCTACGCACGCACAACAACAATAATGTCCTGTGTACCAGCAAATAGTGTAGTAAGGAAACCCAGCTAGGGCCAACCACAACAAACAGTGCCATACGCAGGGAGCATGAACACACCAGGCCACCCGATAGCCCCATATTTGATGTGTACAGATATCTATTTCTACGTTAAATCAATTACAGAACTCATTGGGACTATTTCAAATTAAAACCGGTAATTGGCTAAGCGACTTTGTTTTCTGTCTCTTAATTATCACCGAAGAAAGTGAACGGGCGGCTCTCATTGAGAGGTGTAAAGCGAAAGTTCGCGTTCGTCTACGTGCCCTTTCTTTCTTTGTTATGTGTTATCCATCTAGGTGCAAAGTTAGTTCAGTGTTTGTCACTAATAGTTTTGGGTGTAAATATAAAGGTATACGAACGACAGTTCATTTAGTGTGTTCCTCAGCCTTCGATCTTTAATTTTCTTTCTAATTATTTTGAAAAAGAAACCTCACTAAGACTTTAAATAATAAAGGGAATTTTCAAAACTTAAAAAGTTAATAAAAACAATTTCAAAGTACTAGAACACCTAACATGTTATCGATTGTTCTTCGTAGTTAGAGAAGGTTCTCTACAAAATTTTGGCAGCTTGCCTCGGTGAGTTACCAAATACTACCGAAAGACGCTTTAGGTCTAGACATGCACCATTAGGAAGAAAGAAAGCGGGGAAAAAATTGTCAACGTTTTGTTAAGATTCGAACCTGAACCGAGCATTTTGGAACCCTTAACAGCGCGCGTTAACCAAATACGCTACTGTTTAGCTACAACTCGTAGCGCCAAAGGCTATAATGTTAGTATACAGAAGATGGGTCTTGGGAACGATGTTTTCAGTTAGTCTGTATGTAGTCAATAAAACCAGAGAATAAGGGACAGGTGAAAACCGTATGTATGTGTGTGTGTGTGTATATATATATATATATATATATATATATATATATATATTATAGTATAACATATATAGTAGGGTTAAGAGTTAACTGTTTCCGAGATATTTTTTGAACTAATTTTCGATTTTAAGCTTCTCTCATACGGGAGGTCATCTTTCGTTTCATCTTTGTTTTGTTTTACACTTGGTCATGCAAAGCTAACCAAATATCAGGTGTTTCACATAATGACCGGCTTTTGAAAAGCTGGACTGTCGCTTTAGCATAATGTGTAAGGAACTAAAACAAGAATGTCTGCTAACGTTTATCTCGTATACCACAATGTAGATAAAGGAATAATCTATTGTAAGGATAGTTTGTAAAGAGAGACACGTGAATGGAACACATCAGATTTTTACTTTCTCTACACGTACTATGTACATAGTGTATAGAGAAGGTATTGTGTTCCACCCAAAAATTCGATACCGAGATTTCACTGGAAATGTGTGCATTGGGTCCCCCTGATTAAAAAAAAGAGAATTTTTGCAAAAAGGTCCGTGTGTGCGTGCGTGCATGTGTGTATGTGTGTCTATCAACAGCATAGCTCAAAAACGAAAAGACCGTTAAGTACTAAACTTGGTATTTAAGTTTTGTATCTTCCAAGGATGCAACACGAAAATTTTCAAGAAAATCCTCCCACTCCCAACTAACTTTTACATGGAAAAAATTTAGAAAACTTACAAGGAAATAAGTAATAAGTCTATTTCTGCTAATTTTTCTCAATTATCATGAAGTAAATAGAAGCATAAGCTTTTTAACAATGATTTGTTGTAGAGAAATAGAGAAAGTCATGTGAATGCAACACATATTTTTTCTAGGTGGTACCAGGTGTGCATAAAGCAGGAGGGAAAACTTGCCGTGAAGGAAACTGTATATCGCTTCCTGGTCATGCAGGCATTTTCGCATCTAGCCGTATCAAGACTGACTGTACAATAATTTATAAAGTCCGCTTCATACAATTTCTGGGAACAATGAACACTTGAATGATTTTATCTCATAAAACTTGGTGTTGCCTGCATCTACAAGCTATTCCTACATTTTAATAAACCCCTCGATATTTTGAACAAGACAAAGCTTTGTATCATTATCCACTGCTATATAACTGCAAACTCTTGCAATGACTAGCTTAAGACTCGAAAACACACGTAAATTAAATGTAAACAAATCTGTTACATGAAATAATAACAAACAAATACGTCAAGATAAAGCAGTAATGTCGTGTTTTGTTAGCCGAAGGCCATGAAGCGTATAAACTCTATCAGTGAAGCAAGAATAAAGACAGACATTATCTAATATTCCACGTCTCCTTTATAAATAAACCAGCACACAATAACCAATATGTACACAAAGAAATGTTTTGTTTTTATGGAACTGAAAATCACTGAGTGGTGTAAGTACGCATATATAAATGAAATAAACCTTAGTTCTCGGCAGGAATGACTAGCTACGCGCCACCGCCAAAGGAAATGGAGTTTTATTTATGGACACTGTTTAATTGCTGTGGTCTCAGCGTCTATACTGGGCGTGAAAGACAGCTTAATTTTTCAGATGCCTCTCTATCAGTCTTGAAGTTCTTTTACGTGCCGTATATCTACAACACGGGAAAAACGGCTTTACTTCCCTTCTGAAGGAAGCCATGCTAAGGATTTTTACGCCCGAAAAAATCCATCGTCCTCCAGCGGGTTTGCATGGTAACCATTACACGACGGAGGGAGGTACACCGGAATCCACAATCACTATTTATACAACACATCATTAATAGTATTTTTACTTTCTAGACCCGTCTGTACCATGTACTTAGTAGGTAAAGTATGTACTTCACTTGAAATACACGTTTTAAGGTCTCCTATATTTTTAGAAAAACGTCCGTATGATTGTGAACACGATAATTAAAACAAAAACACTACAAACTTGATCTTTAAGCTCAGCATTTTCCAAGGATGCAACACGAACATTTTCAAGAAAATCCCCAACCCAAATTTCGAAAACTCTGATTTTCTCAAAATGGCTCAAAAGATTTTGATATTAAAGATACTTACTTGGGAAATAAAACATACATCTTGAATTTTATGGCAATAGCCTTTGAAGACCTCTTCATTCCGAAGACTTTTACATAACTGATAAATAGTAAGGGATAGACAAAACTACCTACACAAAAATATATAGGTAGATCTCATAAACATATAATTTATGTAATATGTACTTTTTGTGCAGTTAAGCGTTTTGGAGACATTCCTTATTATTCTTTTCAATTTTAAACTACTTAAACTTTGCTCTGCAAAAACTTTCTTGTTTTAAAATAATTAAGAATAGTTAAGTTGAGGATGCAATAATTTGAATTAGAAAGTAGTTTTAATTTTTATTTATAGTTTATAGGTTGCTATAACTTATAATAGAATTACTACTCCGAAGATAAAGGTGGATCCTTTATTAATGTTTTTCTTTCCAAAAAGAAGTTTAAATTCTTCGTAGAGTTTAAAGATAATAGTTATTGGTAAAATTAGTGTAATTTCAACATCAAAAATTTAAAAAATATAATGCAATTTAAAAGAATCGTAAGGAAAAAGGCAATCGTGAAGACGGGAGGTTGTCTTTCAAACCATCTCGCTTGTTTTACTCCTGGCCATGCAAAGAGAATTGAATTTCAATATTTCCACACACCGACCACCACTTTTGCCTAGTATATTTTCCCATTTTTCTTTACTTACAAGGAAGCAAGTAAAATGCCATTTCTGCTAACGTTTATCCGGATTAGCATGATTGCATAAAATAATAATCTTTTGTAAGAATAGCTCAGAGCAGATAGAGAAACTTGTGTGAGTGGAACAGATCCGATTTTTTGTAGTAGTATCGGTACACTCCCAGGGAAACTTTTCAATGAAATTCCGTTTTATCTTCAGTTTTCTCTGAAATAATAATTAAACCTTTATTTAAAAATCCTTTGCAGTTATTTAAAAATTGGTTTGAAGTGAATCCTCTGAAATTTTACCTCTGTCAAATTTTTAAATTATGCTTACAATGTTTGAGTTATGCAATTATTATTGTTTTATTATTATCATTATTATTTAGAGACTAAGAATTAGATATTTAAAATTGGCTTGATGTGCAAGGGGATTAAAGTGAATATATTATTTCTTAATAAATTACAAACTGAAACCTCAACTGGAAAATATCCAAGAGTCTAAAGTGGAGGTGACTTGCTTTCCAAACAAAATGCATCCTTTGGACTTATAGAAAACTTAAAATTACGGGAAGGCATCCTCTCTAAACAACTAGTTCTGTGTATTCGTGTATAATGCCCCATTCACAATAAGGTGTACGCAATGTAAGCATTCACAGAGACGCACGCAACCCGCTACGCAATGCAACGCAAGAGTTTGCAATCTCCAAACTTTAACCTTGCGCTGAGAAAGAATAGTAACTAGTCGCAGTAACTAGTGGTTTATAAGGCCCTAGCAACGTCTGAAGCCATCATTTATGGACACATAGACACATGCCCTGCAACCACGACACTGTGTTGCTGTGTCTATGTGTACGCAAGGTCAATGCACGCCAACCATGCTTAACTAAATGTTCGCTCTCTCTTGTTACGTTCCTAAAAATAAATGCTTTAATAATGACTATAGGAGTGTTCTTTAGCTTTTCACCGTTAAACTGGCCACTGTAGTGTCCTATACTTTTAGTTAACCACTTTGGAAAACGTATTAATGATATATTGCACTTTGAATCACAAAACTGAATAAATCTAGAGTGTGATTACTGACAATAGAGCTGAAAATGAGAATTTTTAGCTAGTGAACTTTAGGTTTAATTAATGGAGAGTGAGGATATAGATTAGTTAAGTCCCGAATCGGTCCCATCTATTTGCATGTCTGAGCCGTCAAGTGAAGTCAATAAAATAGCTGATAAAAAGATAAATAATGGAATATTATACAAATTTAAAACCAAAGGCCATTTTATTGTATCTAATGCAACACATATTTGGGAAAGCTATGGACTGGCACAGTTTGAACCAAATATAAATGGAAATGCTGCATATATTCATGGCTTCCCGTCAATACTTCGAACCTCTAGTGAGACATTGAGTAAGAGGTTTAGGCGGACCCAACTACGATATAATTTTGGTACAAAAACCTTTATTTCATGTCAGTTGTCCCACATATATACACATTTTCAATTCTTGCCAATACGTCTTGCTTTTATAGATTATGAAAAGTCATGATTAAGTAAACATGAACAAATTAGACACAATTATGAAATAACTAGCATATAATAAAAGTTTTACAAAAGTATATAGGAATGATTATATAAACAATTACGCATAAAAGGGAGTCATAGAACCCATATGAAAGGAAGAAGCCCATTTACACCACCTTTATTTTTATATATAGATAAAATTATAAAATAATAGTTGAATTTTTAAGATAAAAGAATCTTATTTTCAGCAGACAAGTGTGAGAATTACTGACCAGAGAAAGAGAGAGTGAGAGAGAGAAAGAGAGAGAGTGTGTGTTTACAAAGAACAATATTTAAAGCAAAGAAATTAGAGAGGAGATAATTTAGCGGAACAAAACCGATTAGAGCAACAGTAGCTTTCCACAAGGATGTGAAAGTACGATGAAAGCGAGACATTCATAAAACAATATACCACTTTTTGTAACTATAACACACTTAAAATAATATTTCATAGTTCCATCCGAAAATGCGTGTTGCTGAAATTGTATAAGACAACCTTTAATTTTTCTATAAGTCGTAAACATGGGCCTTAAGATAAGAAACAGATTAAAAGAATAGAATCCGCTGAAATATGGTTACAAGAACATGGGTGATCAAACATTGAATGACAGGAAAAACAGTGTCATATTCGAAACCAGTTTTAACTTGTCTACTTTAATTAACAAACAATACAGAGGAAGACGATATTACCTTGGGACTGCAATCAAAAAAAGAATGCCAGCCAAAGGAAAAGACCGGGTGGGAAAATCAAAGAAATGTTGAGACCATCTATGATTGGATACGAAACAAAACGGCATCGGATCCAGTGCGGTTATGATGATGATGATGATGATGATGATGATGATGATGATGATGGCAGTGACTGCAGATTTTCGTGGTAAATGAATGACCCTTACTGGGTATATTCCTTTGCTAGATCCATTGTATTTGGAATGATGTTGGTTTTTGCCTGTCGTAATGAAAAATCCTGATGAATCTTTAAGGGAAAAACATGGTTAATAATTGAAAAAGCGTACTTTTTTTATTAGATCTGACCTTTATCGCTGAAAGAGCGTTATGCAGATTATTTCAAGAAGTTCAGAGCTGTCTCTTCACAAAAGAGTGTTTCGAACTGCATGACAAAAACATCTACGCTTGTTTAATTAATTTTCAGTAGCTTGGAAAAGGCAGGGATGCTAGAGGAAAAATATTAGAAAAACTTTTATTACGCTTTTCCACGACAGCTTTGCAGTGATAATAAATTTTAGACGTACCCTGCAGAAGTTGTTCATCATTTCCGTCTTCTGTTACTCTTCAACACGTTTGGCAAAAGCTCTCTTCGCCACACGGGGAGATAAAAAACGCCTACAAATGCGATGTTTTATACGTCAGAAGCTCTCGACAAAATACACACGTACATACATTTAACGCTGTGAATAAATGCCATGTACAAGGGCTCAAGGAGAAAAGAAACTAAAAGAGAAAAAGGTCATACTTTAGTAGTTTTATATTCAACTTCAATGAAAGACGCACTCGACATGACGTACTCCGTCCTTTATATTTCAAATAGAACAATGACCATAAATACTGTTACTACACATGCTCTAAAACACCTGAATGCTGCGCATGTCATAGATTGTGGATGAAATAAAGCCAAGCAACCAAAGGCATGGCAAATGTGGTTTGAATTATGTGCACAATAAGAAATAGAAATGGTTGAAAAGTCTAGGAAAAACTGAGCAAAGCCAAAAAGTAGCAGGAAAATGAGCATGAGGTATAATTAGAACATCCAAGAATTATTTTTTTTTGTTACTTTTGCGGGCTCAGCTATTTGGGCACATCTGTAGAGTTTTAAGAATTATAATACTGTTTATTGCTTATAAGGTTACACAAGATTACCTGTACTATGAAATAACTAATTTATTCACCTAGAGAGGAATGCACATTCCATTTGTGATAATTTTAATTGTTTTCTCACAGAAACCGTGTGTGGACAGGAGTTGGATAGGTAGAGTCAGACTGAAAAATTCAATGCCGTAGCTGAGATTTGAAGCACGGATGTCCCGGTCTCTAGCCGGTTGCTCTACCTCTGAGCTACCACGGCAACATGCCGGCATAGCATTGAATTTCTCAACTGACTCACATGTATCCCGTAAAACCAAAACGTGATTTCAAATTATTTTGAGATGTCAACCTCAATGGGGACGTACGATATTGGAAGTACTTTAAGTCCCAGCATTTATAGTATAGTTAACTATTATGGACAATTGAGATCGTTTTAATTGTTCTCTCACAGAAACCGTGTGTAGGCTGAGATTTGAACCATGGATCTCCCGGTCTCTAGCCGGTTGCTCTACCACTGAGCTACCAAGACAAAATGCCAGCATAACATTGAATTTCTCAACTGACTCGCATGTTTCTCGGTAAACCACAAGGTGATTTCAGTCTGACTCTACCTATCCAACTCCTGTCCTACATACGGGTTCTGTGAGAAAACATTAAAATGATCACAATTCTCCATAATAATTGGCTATATTATGTATCCCGGGACTTAAAGTACTAGTAACATTGTAAGTCGCCAGTGGGGTTTGTCATCTCAAAATCATTTGAAATAGGCTGCTAGCCATTATTTATCCCTTGTCAATATTTTAATTGCATGTATCTTCTGTCGAAAGATACTGTGAAATTCTGACTACTGACATATTAAGAGCTTTCAAAAATACCAGGGCTATAATAGTAGTTTCTTGCTTGCAGTCCATTCGTATTCTTTTCGGCTAGGACTTGTAGGAGGGGCAAGGGTGCCGCTTGATACAGGAACCTGTCCCTCCTCTTTGACACCTGTTGACCGGAAAGAATTCGAATAGGCTATAGTATATTATACACCTAGCAAACTACAAACACTGAAACGAATGAAAGTATAACATAGGAGAAGCAAAAACTCTGATGTGCTGCTATCACATAGCTTTCTCTACCTATACTACAGTAAACTATTATTACAAAAGCTTATTCTTCTATTTAGTCCATGCTTATCAAGATAAACATTTTCAGAAATGTTTTTATTACAATATTATTTCCTTGTACAAGGGGAATAAGGAAATACAATAACTAAATCGGTAGTCAACATTTTTAAAAGCGGGTCACTATGTGATGGTAATGAAATTCTGTTGTAACCTTGACCACGATGAAGAAATATGAAAATCGATTTCCCATTTGAAAAAAAGAAGCAATATCTAGAAATCATTAGATCAACAACAAAGATCTATTTGACAAAATTGTATGTTTTAACGGGCTCTTTATTTTTTGTGTAGTTAGATTTTATCTATCTCTAACGGTCTAGCTGGTCTGCAAAAGTCAAAATCAAAAATTTCCAAAACTTTTCCATGGAATGTGTAGTTTGGGGTGGCGGGATTTTCTTGAAAACCTTCGTGCCCTATCCTTAGAAGATGGTGAAATTATACATCAAGTTCGGTTTTTAACCGATTTTTCGTTTTTCACCTAAGCTGTTCAGACACCCATATTTTTTCTATAAATGCTTTTTATGGATTTAGGGACTCTAACGCTAGTATTACTAACAAAATCTAGGTATTGAATATTTTGGAATGCAATACCTTCTCTATGTACTATGTGCGAAGAAGAGAAAGTCAACAAAAGAAATCTGATGTATTGCATTCACATGACCTTAGCCAATGTTACATTTTTATACAGCAAACTATTTTTCTCTCTACTTTATGCTGATTAAGATAAACGTATATGCAAATAGTTTCCAAAACCATTTCATTGTAGGCACCAAAAGATGCAGGAGCCAAATCTTTAAAAAGCGGTTCGTTAGCCTTGATGTGCCATAACCTTTTCATGAGAAACTGAATGGTAACAGATCTTCAACAAACAAAAACGTTTGGAAAAATCTAACGATTAGATATATTGGAAATGGCTGATGTCACAGAACAGGTATTTAAAATTAATTGTGGAGTAAATTTTTGTGTCCTATTCTTTGCTAGTTATACAAAATTTTATAAACTTCTTTCCGAATGAGGAAAACTGTATAGAAAAATTTCAAGATATACAATCTTGTAAATTGCTTAAACGTGCACTTAATCAAAGTCATTAGGACCGCTTTGATACAATAAAACGACAAATATTGCCTGTGAATGTCACTTGGGGAATCTTATCACACCTTTAAAACCTACTTAAGATTTTCAGTATAATAATTGCAATTTTTACTTTTTCTACTTAGTACATAAGTGGAGAAGGTATTAATTACATTCTACATAAACCTCGATACCGGGATTTCACTGAAAATATACATTTTAGCGCCCCTTGTTTTATTATTGTTTAGAAAAAGGTCCTCGTGTGTGTAGGTATAAGTGTGTGCCGTGAACAACATAACTCAAAAACGAAAAGTCGGTCAAATACTAAAATTGATAATTGAGATCATAATCCTCCAGCCCAAACTAGGACGGATGGTTAGACCATTCGCCTCTCACCTAGACGGCCCGGGTTCGATCCCAAGCGACCGCATGTGAGATTTGTGGTGGACAAATCGGCGCTGGGGCGGGTTTTCTCCGGTTTCCCCCGCTATCGCATTCCACCGGTGCTCCATCTTCATTCATGTATCATCAGTGTCACCGCCTGTGGAGCCATAAGTAGTTAAAGCGGGCGTTAAACACTACAAAAAAAAAACAAAAAACAAAAATAAACTATCCTTTACATAGAAAAATTTCCGAAATTCCTTTTCTCGAAATGGCTCTGAACGATCTTGATTAAATACCGTATATTAAAAATATTTACATGGCAAATAAAATGTATATCTTGAATTTTCGGACAAAGCCTCTAGATGACTTTAGCATAACTGGTAAGACGTAAAAGTTAGAAAAACACTTTACTGCACAAAAAATGTAGATCTCGTTATGACACACACTTTATGTGATACATTTTTGTGGAATTAACAATTTCCACAATATTCTTTGATAATTGGTTTCAATTTTAAAATGTTTACACTTTTCTAAACGGCAATTTGGTATTCCTTTTTCTTTTGTTCTACCCGTGGCCATAACCGAACTTCAATCATATCGGCCAGATTTAAAATATTTGAATGTGGCTTTATCCTTGTGGATTCCACTTAAAATGAACTAAGTAATAAGATCATGTCTGCCATTGTTTATCTCAATAGAATGCATTAGATAGAAGAATAATCTTTTGTATGAATAGCTTGTTACGGAATAGCTAGAGAAGGTCTTATGAATAGAGAACATAAGCTATTTAAAGCACTGTGAGCATTCAGTTTTCTGATAATATTTATAAAGTTCCAGGGAAGATATCTTAAATTTAGGCATAACTTGAAACAAAATTTTCAAACCTTTTTCCATGTAAAAGGTAGTTTGGGGTGGGGGGATTTTCTTGAAAGTCTTCGTGTCGTATCCTTGAAAGATAATAAACTTAAATACTAAGTTTGGTATTTAACGCTCTTTTAGTTTTTGAGCTCTGCTGTCCGCAGACACACACATGAACCTTTTTCTAAAATTCTTTTTTTTTTCTCAAAACATATTTCTGGTGAAATCTCGACATTGAATTTTTGTTTGCAATACAATACCTACCTTCTTTATACACTATGTACATAGTAATTGTAGAGAAAATTGCAGAGAAAGTAAAAAGTCTAATTTAAGGGTATAGAAACCTAAAGCGAAAGCTAATGGGGTCATATAACCACCACCTGGTGAGAGCTTCTGAGAAAATAGTCTTCTTTTGTGAATTGTTAGAGAAGATACACAAATTCTGGTTAACTTGTAATATTTCTTTAGGGTCTCAGTATTGACAGTTTATGGAATTAAATCTCGTTTATTTAATACGAAAGCGAGACTGTTAAAACAGGATAAACATCCTATACCTATGGTCGGAAAGTTTGCAGTGTAAATGTTGATTCTGCATTGCTACGTAGTGATGAAGGTAATTGCTTTTCTCAGTTGTGACTTAATACGCTTATCCTCGCACATATAACAAGCATCGCTTTATCCCTAAGATTATCACAAATTAATGCAACTGGATCATCAGCAAATAGCTAATGGACTTAGTCTGTGCTTGGCATCATCACAAAATGAAGTAGATAGTTAATTAGCAAAAGCTCTCCCCCTAACGTGCTCAGGCGCTGATATTGGTAATAAGATCGCGTTATACTACTTCAAACCCCAGTTCTTGATTACGTTAGCTCCTTATATAAGCATTATATCAGAAGAGAAGATTTACTGTAATCTATTTCATCGTAATGACAGACCCAACTTCATTGTTCAGCACTTACAAAACTTGTATCTCCCATGCTGTTTTATGAATACCCGTAAGTATTGTTTAAACAAATGAGAGCCATTAACGACTTTTGCCTTCTCTAGCAAATATGTACAATTTACATAGTAGGCAGAAAAGGTATTGTATTCCACCCAAAAATTCGATTACAAAATTTTATCGAAAATATATGTTTTGAGGAGCCCCGAATATTCAAAAGGAGAAAAAAAAAATTAAGCAAAAAGTCCGTGTGTGTTTTTGTGTGTATCTGTGGACAACATGCTTAAAAACGAAAAGTTAATAATTAAAACCAAACTTGGTATTTCAACTTAGTATCTCGAAGGATGCGATCCGAAGATTTTGAGCAAATCTCCCCAACTTAAATTACCCTTTACATGTAAAAATTTTCGAAATTTTTGACGTTTTTGAAACGACTCTAACGATTTTGATTGTGATATATTTAAAATATTTACGTGACAAATAAATTGTATATCGTGAATTTCTTAGGAATAACCTCTGAGTTTATCTTCATTCTAAATGAATGTTACATAACTGGTAAATGGAAAGAGATAGACAAAAACTTACAACACGAAAACTGTTTCATTTTTAAATACTGAAAACCTCGTCGTTTCTGTCTCTGTTGTTTTACTCTTGGCCATGGGAAGAGAACTGGAATTCAATAAAAATTACATAGCGATATTGATAGAGAATATTATTTAATATTTTAATAATTGAGGAATTTAAAATATAATAAAGTAAATATAAAATTGTTGAAATCTGTCCTGTGGAAAAGATTATATTTAAATATAGATTAAGTTGTTATTTTAATTTATTTAAATATTATGGATTGATAATTTGCTTGAGCCTCGAGTATCCCCTTATTTCCCTTCCACTTACAAGGAAATAAATAATAAGACTATTCTGTAATCTTTATCACAATCTTTTGTAAGAACAGTATGCAGAGCAAATGGAGAAACTCGTGTGAATGAAACACAGCGGACTTTTTTCCTTGAAACGAAACTAAAACGAAGTAACATTTTCCATATAATATATGCATAGTTACGTATCCATTATAAATACAATATATGCACTTATAAAAGGAGTCATATTCGAATACGCAATACGCAAGAAAGTAGCAGCACTTTGACAGCTCTATCATTCTGGTCAAAGCAAACAGAACATAAATCGTGCATGTTAATGTTTAACCACACTGTAATATAGAATACCGATACACAAATATATTGCAATACAGTTCTGTATAATGTCTGTTAATAATGTACAACACACTTACTAGTTTATTCTTATGACTACAGTTTGTCTGAACATCGTGACACTCCATGTGCGCAAGGAGGAGAAATGAGAAGTGGTAAGAATGGCGGGGGAGCAAGAGATAAGATGGAACGTTAGTCCCCTCCTCTCTTATTATGACTAGTTTATTCTTATGACTACAGTTT
The DNA here is from genome assembly GCA_030762935.1 of Hymenopus coronatus. Lineage (NCBI taxonomy): Eukaryota > Metazoa > Arthropoda > Insecta > Mantodea > Hymenopodidae > Hymenopus > Hymenopus coronatus. The sequence continues at coordinate 100,548,313 of CM060888.1, read as the reverse complement.
GTCTGAACATCGTGACACTCCATGTGCGCAAGGAGGAGAAATGAGAAGTGGTAAGAATGGCGGGGGAGCAAGAGATAAGATGGAACGTTAGTCCCCTCCTCTCTTATTATGACTAGTTTATTCTTATGACTACAGTTTGTCTGAACATCGTGACACTCCATGTGCGCAAGGAGGAGAAATGAGAAGTGGTAAGAATGGCGGGGGAGCAAGAGACAAGATGGAACGTTAGTCCCCTCCTCTCTTATTATGCAAGTAGCTGCTTCAGTGCTATTGCGCATCTCTGTCACGACGATTAAGACAAGTTGAACATGTCAAATGAATAATTCAGTGGGGTGTAATGCACCACTTCTAAAACTAACAGTCTTCCTATGTTAATCCCTCTCACCTTTCGAGACTTTTTCCTCTTTCGTCTATTGTTTCGTTTCGAAATCGGCTTACCCTCCCCGTATTTGTAGGACTGGCCCCCCTATAGGAACACAAGTCAATGCCTAGGGGTCAAAAGCCTGTCGGGGAGCCAATGGCACGAAATCACAGAATGGAGAATCTGTTACGAGAGGTCGGCCCATAACCAGGCACGATGAAGTGGATGATATGAAATGTAAGTGAAATTGGTGATTGGAAAGATGATGATGGAACAATTGGTGGAATTAGTGCCGGAGAAATCCTGCCCAGAAGCCGCTACGTCTGACACGAATCTCTCATGCGGGCGCTTGGGACCAAACCCGGGCCGCCTAAATGGGAGGCGAGCGGTCTAACCACTCACCGACGACGCCACCTCTTTAGTATATATCACACTTTAAACCCACACTGTACCTATTCATTACTCAGCCAATATGCGGTGCCATTTAGGTTCCGATTAATATCTAGGGTATAAATTATATTACTTATTTCATCGAAGGAGAGAGGTAATAATGGGATTTGAAAATAACAAAATATACAAAATGAGTATATTATATAGCCTCTGTTTTACACAATGCTACTTACTGGACTTTTATAAGTAATACCGCGAATGAATTTACATACTGAAGTGCAAAATGGTAATGTAATTATCTATATAAAAAAGCAACATTATGATAAATTTATTCACCTCCAAAAGATTGGGGCAGGGTAGGAGGAGGTTAAGGAAATCATAAGTACACATGTCCATATTTCATGCCTACCCACTTCAGAGAATATAGGAGATTAATCGTGATTTATTAAAAATGTCACGTGGGTGTGGAAGATTACAATTATAAGAGGCCAAATGGAGTTCACCATAGAAATGTTTTATATTACTTTAAATAATTTCATAAAGGATACGCGGAAGAAGCAAATAAAATAAATTTAATCGCCATTGGAACATTAAGGGAACTCATAGAATATAATCATTCTCATACTATCATTAATGACCAGCATATTTATATGTAACCATCTAGTTACATATAAATTTCTACATTGATTGTACAGGGTTTTAAAATCCTTTTATTTTAACCTTTTCTTTAAAATATTTGCCTGTTATATATTTTGGGAATATATTAAATGAGGTAACATGAGAATCTCTAATGAGTGGCTTTATTTTAAGTGTTTGCCTCGTGTTTATTCTACGTACTTCTCATACATTCTTTGGTAGTCTTTTGGAAAACGCAAAGGTAGAAAACATGTTGCTCGTGCCCACATCGTTACATGCGATGGCAGTGCAGCCACCTGCATCTTTATCTACCTCTCCCACAAGTATATCAGCGTTTCTGGTAGTAATAACTGCAGTGGGACATGTGAATAGCAAAGTAGGAGACCAAAAGAGATCTCCTGTGTCACAGAGTGCAAAGTTTATGGATAAAAGGCTGTGTCAGTTGTATGTGAGAAAACTGTGTTTATTTTTTCAACTACATTGTTTCTCCAATAAAATGATGATTCCGGGCTTCTAGGCCGTGGTCCAGCAGATTTATCAACACCTGACGTTTCGCCCGCCATTCCGTCGGGCATCCTCAGAGGAAGACTTCTGCCGGTAGCTGCTGAAGTGGCGCCCAGCCGCAACGAGTTGACGTTGAAAGCAGGCAAGCCTCCTTGGGCGAGACCGCCCCTCTACTCTCATTGGCTGCGCACCAGCCAATCAGTAGCCTGAGTCAAGTTGTAAGCCTAGCTGAGCTGTATGACTACATGTGTATCAGCCAGCCGGGAATTAACATTTTATTGGATAGACGCCGGCCGTGAAATCCTAAGCACTCATACAGTGTTTCTATTTATCCTGTTTTCGCTCAGGTCTTTACAGTGGATAACTTAAGTACTGATACATATACACTGTAGATATGCACTATAATATTTGAGAGTTGAATTTAAATCGTATCGTCTTTGGCTACCCTTATTTGTTAAGATTTAATTCATGCAGCATTTCAATATAACTTTCAGTTAATGATTGACTTAAGGCAGCACTACAAGGCGTGCCTAATCGATCACCAGTTCACAGAGGCTAACGTGATCAATCTTGATACCACTTTTGAACATCTGACAATGATTGATTTAATTTTTTGCGTAAATATTTATATTATTCACTGCCGTCAAAAAATAGTATGCAATCAATATCATATATATTCCTCGTTTTGTAAAAATATTTATCATAAGTTGTATAGCATATGAGTATACTAGAATCAAACGATGCTCAAATGAATTACACCCTGCCTATATGGTCCCTTGTGCACATGCCTGTAGTTTATTAAGCCGTCGGATACTTATACAAGGGACGCAGGCAGCAGCTCATTTGATCCATATTAGTTTCAACAAGTATGGATGGGTTGGTTGCCTGGAAGCAATGCATGCGGAGACGACCAGAGTGCATTTTGCAGCCTTGTTTGTTGGCAGAGCACTTGTACCAGTTCACCAGCTCTACTCAGAATGAAGCATTAGCCCGCCTTGTAGCTGTTGATTCATAGTGGGACTTGGTTCCACCCGTGAACCCTCAAGTCGCTCTTAAGGAGGGGGGGGGGTGAAATGATATGCTCCATTTTTATAAGCTTGCGAGATTTACAGTACTTTACTCTGCTTGGTTTGCTACGCTTTAAAGAACATTGAGATCCTGAAAAAGAAAAACATACATTTTTCTCGTGTGGGAATATGAGAGTTGTTTCCAAAAATTTGAAATTCCCTGAAGCATTTGACGCACAAAAAACCACAGCAATATAGTTCATGCAACATAGTGCCAAGATGGATACTACTGTAGCAATGACTAGATGCTTAGATAAACTGAAATTTTGTTTTAATATCCATCATGCAATGTTTTCTATGCACTGAATCAAACTGAGGTCGCTGTGAGAGATACATTATAATTATTCTGTTCATTACAACGGAGGCATGACCCGCCTGGGTAGCGTGGTGGTAGTGTGTGTGCCTCACATTCAAAAGGTCGTGAGATCGAATCTCGCTTAGAGTGAGTTACCCGATAAGGGTTTTTTTTTCGGGCAGTGACAGCAGTAGTATTGGATAAAATAAAACAAGTAAACATTTTTAGAAAAGGAAAAAGCACATTGGACTCTTGTGACGTCCTCAATGATTATTATAATAACGGGTTCAGGTCGTAAACATTAAGTTTACACACATGGAAAGAGCTATGCTAATATTTACAATCCAAATACCATAAATTAATGTGAACAATCTTAATGTTCCCTTTATGTTAATCCAGTTAATCGTTTAGGGAATTAGTTGCGTCAAGGTTGTTATATGTACAATGTATATGGGTGATTATCGCTGCATACCTAAAGCATAGGAGTTGCCGATAACTTCACTACAACCGTGACTTATTAGCTAGCTAATAGGAATTGCTAAGCTTTTTATAACGGGTCCATATTTACAACAAATCGTGGCCCAAGCCACATTCGTTTTAGACATACCATTTTACTATATTATAATCTACACAGATGTTAATAAGTGATGGAATTAAACACTTAACAAATGATCAGTCTTTTATTTACAATCTCATAGTAATGTAGCTAATATACAATACATACACACATACAGATTTTATACAGGAAGTATTTTTTCATATTAATAGCAGTTTTTATTGAATGAAAAGAATCAAAACAACTGCTTTTAGCGCTGTAATCGAAGATATGTGATTTTGTGTTGGTTTCATAAAAAATGCATCTGAATGTTCATCAGCCATAGCTGGCCTTTATTTATATTTGATATGAATATCATGTTTAAATATCCTTTCACAGATGTATGTTGATGTGAACCTGACATTAGTTCTCATGCAAAGCCTCTCAAACCAGAAAATGCGTTATTCAGCAGAAAGTTGAAAATAACAACTAAATTAATTTCCTTGCATTGACATTTGATCATTAGAATATATATTAATGATTATTTTATCGTTTGAAATTCTTAATTTATTTAATAAATTAACTTAAAAACGTGTTTTCTGGAATTTGTAGGCGGACTAAACAGAAGTAGCTCGCGGCATGTAGTTTGGTAAAATCCATCCTTGGTCGCAATGGCGTTTTCTCTCTGTTAGGTTTCTATGAAAGAGGTTTATTACGATTGATAAACAAAGAAACATGTGTTCAGGTCTTCTAGAGGAAGGTGTGGTATTAAACTGGAAGATAACTATGACATTTACACCGGAACCTTTCATCATTGACATGGAAAGGAAGATTAAAATTACTGTCGGCATGAGCGCCAATTATAAAACAGACAATAAGGTAGTTTAGGGTGAAATAATAGGTTTAAGTATATTACTTTAAGTGTAACAATAAAATAAAAAAAAATCTTAAGCTTTGTCTTTATTCCTACGTTTTTATTATATTTTGCTTTAAAATTCAACAAACATTGCTTTATAATTGTGCTCCGTTAGAGATCTGCACTATCATTACGTTACGTGTATCTTATTCAAATTATTGAAATGGAGATGCCTAAGCTAGGAAACAATCGGACCTAGGATATGCAGCGACGACACTAGGTAAGAAAACTGCTCCCAATTATTAACTCACTAAATAACATTCGCATATACTTTGTTCAATTAATTAATCGCAAAGAGCGTGATCTGGTCACCGTTTCCGCTGATAAGTAAGAACGTAAAGCGAAGGCTACACTCGTCAGTTGACCCCTCCACGGTTTTAACTTTAAATATCCCCGTTGAGAGCTTCAACTCTTACACAGGAAAGGGTATTTGCAGTTGTGTCACCTGGTGTAGACACTCTGCACGCTCGCTTTTCTGGGCGCTCTGGTCTCTAGTCTTCATTCGGTAGGTTTCGTGTAATTTTGGAAGAAAGCAGTGAGACTTGAAGTACACTATTTATTTTGATATCTAGTGGTTTCAATGCAAGCTTTCATTCTATCTAAGGTCCCCGAGTTCACTCACATGCACGTGCGCTGTATTTTATTTAATAATTCAGTTGGTTCGCAATAAATTATATAACCTATTCACCATACTGGCCAAAGGCTTCAAAGAAAAACTTCACCATAGTACATAAACAAATAAACACGTTAAAACCTAAGTAAACTATAGCTACATTAATAATTTACTTAAACTCTAAACCATTTTTTTTTTTTTTTTTTTTTTTTTTTTTTTGTATCTTAACTTCCTTTAACCTGGATCGGAAGATGAATGAAATTGATGAAATGATGCTCATATGATCTTGGGGTCCATGGAGCTTAAAGCTACTACACTTTCATCTTCTCAAGATAAGGGAAAACCCCGAAAAAAACCTTATCCGGGTAACTCACCCTTAGCGAGATTCGAACTCACGACCTTTTGAATGTAAGGCAGACACGGTAACACCACACTACCCAGGTAGGCTCTAAACCATTGACAATTAAAATAAACTAATAAAATTTAACAGTTCGGACAGAGCTCAACGAGAAGCACCAAGCTCTTTTACCCAGCGGCAAAGAGACTTAAAATACTGCACACCAACTCAAAATGACCAGAACGGAACAAAATCAATGACACATTATTAACAAAATAGATATCTCGTGAAAACTACGTTTTAGGTTACCAAAAAAGCTGCTAATTGAAACAATGCGCAAAAGCTAGTCTGACATACTTATCTGAATTTAAATATTGGGCATACCAAGCTATACAAGAAACTCGCCCAGTTTTGAGATGTGTCCTGCGCCAGAAACCGAAGAACCGGGAGGCCACATACGTTCACTAATTCAAATACAATCGGTAAATAACACTTCTCAACGACAGATACCGAAATTATTAGGAAATACGTAAAGCAAAATATGCGCACAGCACAGAACAAAGACAATTAATTTGTAATATTAATATTTTTCGACAGGTTGGTCATATTTTGGGTAGAATAGTACCAGCACAGTTGTTGAAATTGAAATCAGGGACAGAGAGATTGATTCTGACCTGCGTTTTATTATTTTTCATTCTTTATGCATGTGTTTAATATGAATCTAGAAGATCAGACAGTGTGCACCACATAGCTCCGTTGGCATTTTCTGTACACTACTTCAGTGATTCAGCTTGCGGTCTTGTTTGCTCGTGCGCCTCACCTTACTCAAGCTGGTCCAAGTACTTAACAAAGGCATTCTTGTGGCAGAGAGGCCAGTGCAGTAACTCATGTTTATCTGGAGAAAACGGTTTTGTTCCCCTCCCCCAGGAAGGGGGTACATTTTGGTTTGACTAGTAATTCTAGCTGTAAGGACACTTAATTGATCTAAATTATATATTATACGATGTGCATAGTTTTGGCATTTTCCCATATTTTGTGCTCATCATTTTTATTACTTATTGTAAATGAATACATTCTGAAAAAAAATTAATGTACATGTTTTAAACCATAGTAATGAAAACCTTTCCAGACATTTGCTTTTACTTTCTCTACACGTACTATGTGCATAGTGTATAGATAAGGTATTGCATTCCACCCAAAAATTCGATACCGATCGGAAATATATGTTTTAGGGTCCCCTGCATCCAAGAAAAGCATTTATAGAAAAATGTCCGCGTGTGTGTGGGAGTCCATGAACATGATACTCAAAAACGAAAAGTCGGTAAAACCCAAACTTGGTATTTAAGTGTAGTACATTCCAGGGATGCGACACGAAGATTTTGAGAAAAATCTCCCCACCCAAAACTACCCTTTACAGAAAAAAAAATGCTGATTTTCTTAAAAATGGCTAACAAATTTGATTAAAATATCGTATATTAAAGATATCCATAAAACAAATAAAATGCATATCTTTAATTTTCTGGGAATAGTATCTGAAGATCTCTTTATTCTGAATGAATTTTGCGTAACTGGTAAACTGTAAGAGATTGACAAAAACTTACTACATAAAATTTAGGTTACGTTAAAACCACAATTTATGCCGTATACGTTTTTTCGTGTAATTGATCATTTCCGAGATATTCCTCGTTATTTGTTTCAGATTCGAAATAATTAAAATGTTTCTCACACGGAAAGATGTAAACTCCTGGTCCTGCATAGAAACGGATTTTAACCACTTGGCAACCAGCTTTTAAAGGATTTGGCTATCGTTTTAACCTATTGTATTCCCTTATTTTCCTCCTACTTACAAGGAAGCAAGTAATTAAGACAATTTCGATTAGCATAAAGTAGACAGAAAAACGTGTTTATAATTATAATAATAATAATAATAATAATAATAATTTGCTACAGCGATATAGAGAAAGTCATGTGAATGAAACACACATCAGATTTTTTATAATCATCCATCGGCTATAGTTGACCAATAGTTTTATACCTATTCCGTTAATCATCTCATTCATTTTAGGAAATCAAAAGCATAAAAGTTAAAACTGAAAATGACATGCCTATAATTCATGAAATACATTTTCAGAAAACATAATGGTCTTATGGAATCAATATCGTGCACAAGTGTCAAAAGTAGCAATGAGTATTCGTGGTTTATAGAGAGAAGATGAAACCATTATTTATATTCTTTTCTCTAGGCAACAAGGATGCGTATATCTCAGCATCATCAAATATAAATAACTAAAAATCTGAATTTATGGTTACTTATAATGCTGTGCTGATAACAGATCACATCACAGTTCGCAACACCTGTTGCATGCAAGTGGCTGTCTTGATTATTGGTTTAACACGTCATGTAATAACAAATGAAATCAGGAAGAGAATCTTGATCTTGTTTATATATGAAGATGTTTTCATTTAAGTCAGCTATTGTTATAGTTAAAAAGTTTATGCTTCTTTTTACTTCATGTTACTCGAGAAAAAAAAATTAGCAGAAATAGTCTTATTACTTGCCTCCATGCAAGTAGAAGGGAAATAAGAGAGCAGCATAGGCTAAAGTGTTATTCAAAAGCTGGTTGCTATGCGACTGAAGTTCTTTTGTTTGTATGGACAGGAATTTATAAATTTTCGTATGAGAAAAGTATAAGTTTTTAAAAGCTGAATCCAATAACAAGGAATATCTAAAATAATGATCAACTCCACGAAAAAAATGTATATAACATAAATTGTGCATTCTAACGAGTTCTACATGTTCTGTTATGTAAGTATTTGTCTATCTCTTACGGTTTGGCAGTTATGCAAAATTCCGTAAAATTCATTTAGAATAAAGTAGTCTTCAGAGGTTATTCCCAGAAAATTCAAGATATTAATTTTATTTGTCAGGTAAATATAATTAATATGCGATATTTTAATCAAAGTCGTTAGACGTTTTTGAGAAAATAAAACTTTTCAAACATTTATCCATGCTGAACATATTTTATCCATCTCGTGCATAATCTTAATATAGGCTCATTAAATTATAAAGGATCTCTCGCGGCTTCTCTCCACTGCGCGAGAGATCCCAAAGTCGCCGGGAAAGTGATTGCAACAAAGGGGCACTGGAGTCCTTACCTTACATAAATGCTGAAAATATTTACCCTCTGCTCCAAAACAGGCAGTATAACTAGATAAAGATGTTCTCGCTCATTCACCTAAGCTCAGCAGTACATTTCCTGTGTATCTACAGAAACTTTGTGATAATACCATGCAAGAAATCACCGGGATTTCTGCTGCTAAGCTTAGATGAGAGAATATTTTAGCAAACTGTGCTGCCCGTATGTGAGCAAAAAGTCTTAAGATACGTATTTCAGTGCGCCTTTTCCGGCACCACTTTCCCGGCGACTTTCGGATCTCTCGCGCAGTGGAGAGAGGACACGACAGGGGTTACCATATAATTTAACGGCCTCATATAAAGCTAGTGAAAATTGTCACACTCAGTGTGTTTGTGTGACACACACTCACTCGTTACATAACATCACTTACTGCATAAAATACTGTATAACCAGAATAAAGAACCTCTTTAGGAATTCTCTGCCTTTGCATCCCACATCTCCAAACTGTTTTGGAATTGGAAGTAGATTCGTTAATACTTATTATTGGACTCATGCATTCTACTATTTGCTATTCTTATCAGAAATAAAATCAAATTGTTTTTCAATAACAATTTTAATTTGCTAAATGCAGAGGTGCTAAAGGTTTGTTAAGCCTACAGGTTTCACTCTCTGAAATCCAAATGAATGGTACCGAGCCATTCAAAATATCCGCGTTAATGAAAATAGGAAGACAAAAGACTGTGTTAATATAAAGGAAGACATAGAATAAAAGCAAGCTGTAAAATGCCGTTATGTTAATACATTACAAAGTTAACCATTTATCTAGAAAGGAGTTGTGCTAGTTTGTGTTTTTGCACAGCTGCAATTAAGTGGCCTCTTTCTTGATGAATGGCTTTCTTGTGCGTTTCTGGCACACCACAGGCCATATAATATTCCGTTCTTTAGGTTCATATATGGATGTGGTCGTTTAATTTCTAATTCGCTGTTTTTCCCAGTTCAAACCTTGTTATGTAGTAGTATAAATTCAAACCAATCTCTAATTAGGGCAGTCTGCTACCGTGAACAGTTACGAATGGAAGGTAATTCGACGTGGGCATCAAAATTAAAGAAAGGGTTGGAAACCATTGGGATGGGAGACATTTGGATGGCGGGGCAGGAAAACAGGCGAAGTATTTAGAGAAAAATTAAGAACCGCCTCCGTGATATTGACAGACAGCAAATAATTGCGCAGAGAAGGTGTCATTAGGAGTACAATCTGGGCTAAAATCGGAGTGGGGTATGGAGCAATACATCAAAACAAGTACCAAACTCATTAGAGAGGGGCTCGCGTGGATTAGATTAGGAGCATGGAGGAGCACGAACATTTCTGGCGAGAATGGTATGAGAATCTGTCCCATTTGCGAGGAGGAACAGTCGTGGACTCACATCTTGGCAAGATGTAGGGGTACGGAGGAATGGCGGGAAAAATATTTGCCGCGATTTTTTACCACTGCGAATGTAGGGCTAGAAACATGTTGGATGCTACTGCCAGGCACGGAAAACATGGACGGGCTAGGTAAATTTATACTTAAGGCAAGACAGCTGAGATCTGAGGAGGCTGCCAATAGAGAAGGGGGAATAACATCAACTAAACAAAAGTGACTACAATGTTCTACATACATATATATTATGTCATACTTAGGTCACTGTTGTGCTATGGTTATATATATGGTGTATATATTATGTGTATATATGTCTTTTAAGTGTAATTATCTATTTATTATAAGAGGGTGCACTTATGAAGATGTACTCTGCGCTGTAAATTTAAATTGCTATATTTGAATATCTTTGTATTTTTATTTTCGGGTTCACTCTTAATTCTTGTTTTCTTAATTGTTGTTTAATATTGCTTTTGACTGTGTATTTCCTTTGTCTTTTTATTTTCGCGTTTACTCTTTTAATTCTTTGTTGTTGTTTTAATATTGCTTGTAATGTGTATTACAAAATCACGTAAGGTCTGTGGACCCGTGCGATTGTTGAAATTCTATGTATGATATTACTATGTCAATAAATACACTTATTCATTCATTATAAATTCAAAGCTTGGCAGCTTCAGCCTCTTATTCTATTCCTCTTTTTTATCTGAAATATTTCTTAAAGTAAACTGAATAGCCTCCAGCAGCAGATTGAACAGCATTCATTAAAAATACAAATCTTACATTATATGCTAAACATTGTAAAATTACTAAAACAGACCAACTGAAACTTTAATACCTAACTTGCTAATTTGAAAAATGTCAAAGGTTTAACCAGCCACAAAGTAGGGAATTAACTACTATACACTTTTTCTCAAAATCAATTAGTTCGCAACAAAGTATTGTCGCATGTGTCTCGTATTCGCGACGTTTTGCCTGATAAAATAACACTAACGTACAAGGTCCTAATATACATTAAGCATAATTGTATAACAAAATGTTTATGTTAGTGTTTTAGCATATTCGTTTTAATCACAATGTTTACAAACCTTTGTTTATAATTAATGATTGACAAACAACTAATTGGGTAGAGTAGTATTTTCAGCTATAGTGACACAAATTTAAACTGGTACAGTAATCCACGCTAACTTTAGGAGGTAGTTTTGTATGGCTTTGAATAGTTTAAGTAATATAAAATTTGACTGAAACTGGAGTATAAATACGCTACCTACGCAAACTTTTACCTACACTTACATTAATGCATTATTACTATTTCTAGACCGTATGTACAGCGTATATAGTGTATAGACCCAGATTTCAACGGGACGTTTGAGGTCCTAAGCCCGAAAAAAAAAATTAAAAAAAGGCCTTGTGTTTGTGTGTCTTGTGTGTGTGCGTGTGTGTGTCTGTCCGTGTGTGTCTGTCCGTGTGTGTCTTGGTATTTAAGTTTGGTATTTTCCAAGGATGCGACACGAAGATTTTCAAGAAAATCCCCCCACTCCCAACTACCCTTTAAGTGGAAACATTTTCGAAAATTTTTATTTTTTCAAAAATTACTCTACGATTTTGATTAAAATATCGTATATTAAACATATTTACCTTCCAAATAAAATGCATATCTTGAATTTTCTGGGAATAGCCTCTAAGGACTACTTTATTCTGCGTGGATTTTACGGAATTTTGCATAATTGCTAAACCGTAAGAGATGGACAAATACTTATCACACAAAACATTTAGAACACTTTAAAACACACAATTTACGTTATATACATCATTTTTTTCGTGGAGTTGATCTTTTTTTTTTTTTTTTTTTTTTTTAGATATTCCTTGTTTTTGTTTCCAGCTTTATAATTATCTCATACAGGAATTTGTCAACTAGTGTCGATACAAACAAAGGAACGTCAGTCACATATCAACCAGCTTTTGATTTTCACTTTAACCTATGGCAATCCCTTATTTCTCTTCTACCTACAAGGAAGCAAGTAATATGACCATTTCTGCTAATTTTTCCTCGATTAGCATGAACGTTTTAAGAATAATTTATTACAGAGATGTAGAGAAAGTCATGTGAATAGAACACATCAGATTTCTTTTAGGATAAATTTTGTATTTGTTATTTCGTTTTGATGATTTGCGTTATCATATTGTGCGCTAGGTTGATCGTTTTAAAAGCTTTAACTAATGATAAACTGAAAGGACATTTAAAGCTTCGGCAGTGGTGTGGAAGTTATAAATAAGCTTCATAAGGAAAGACAACTCTCGAAAAAGGCGCTGCTGCCTCGCGTGTTATGGCACCACGAAAATATGTTGTGGTTTTCCTGCGATGGATGATAATGCCCCATGCGTGTGAAGTACGCATTACTTGGTGACAAATTACGTATTGTGATGGCCGCCATGGGAAATGGATTTACGAGTAACATCTGCGTTTGGCGGGTGCTTTTGTAAAACTATGCAAATATTCTTTTTGCGAGGATGCGGGAAAGTGACAGCATTAACAAAAAACGTCCGTAAAGTCGGAAATATTTAGTGAAAAGGTTTTGTTACATTTGTGTCGTTTTACATTTTTTTTTTTACTCCCCACAATAATTCGAGGACCATCCAGAAAGTAACGAACCATTTGGCACAACTAAATAATAACGAAAGATATCAACTCAAAAATGTATTTACAAATTTACAGTACCTTACTCTATTTCTGAACGTAGTCTTCATTCTGTCAATACATTTACTGTCACAGAATCAGTTTTTCAAAACCGATGTTTTATTTTTCTACGCCAAAGAACTTGTTCATGTTTGAATGCACGAAATATTCGACCATTCTAATTGTATAGACAAATAACGCACGGCAGTGTTCACGACAAAGAACAGAATGGAAGTTCATCAATCGTTATGGAGGAGTTGAAAGCAAATGTTGATAACAGAATTCAGAAAACCCGTACTTGACTTTTTGGGTGGAAAAGATTTCCCAAGCGGTGAAGAACACAAAGTGACGGTGACATCTTGGCTCAGATCCTTAGCGGTGGAAGAGTGTAACATCTGCATTGAAAAACCGGCCCCAAGTGACAATAAATACCTTAATAGTAATGGAGATTACATTAAGAAATTGAGTAAAGTACTGTAACTTTGTAAATAAAGTTTTGTGTTGATATCTTTTGTTATTAATTAGTTATGACATATCATTCTAACTTTCTGGATTTATTTTAGCTTGAGATTAACTTTTGATAAACGGGCCTTTCCTGCAATGACTATTCTGAATTCTTTCCCGATATTAAATCTGTAGGTACTATTTGTGGGGAAACATCTTTGAAAGGCATCCACGAAATCGCAAACTAAGTCTTCAGAGCTCTATTCTACAAAATAGAGACAAAGGCTTTATAGGACGTGTTTTCTAAACATAATAGTTCTCAATTTGTGAAAGCGTTCAATAGATAGATACCCTTGTTTCAAAACAGGTTGTTTAGTTAAGTTGTTGTTTACATTGTGCACTTTCATTTGTGATACATCGCCAAAACAAATTTATTACCGATTCATAGGTCATTTTGGATCTGGAAGGCATTTCAAATAGTTGCTCAACGTATTTAGGCTAAAATAGAAAAAAAAAACAACAACAAAAACTACAGTATCGCCCATCTTTACTTTTGGATAGAAAAGATGGAAGAAGCAAGTCTGATGCTGCTTATGAAAACTTTTTGCCGAAGTTGGATATGGTTCTACGACTTTAAACGTGGTCTTAATGTCCGTTTTTGTTGAGGAGCGTCCAGGACGCCTGGCAGATGTGGTTACCGAGAAAAGCATAGTTCACGACTTGATTCTCGCTGATCGTAAAACGAAAGTCGTGAAGTAGGACTCGTATATAATTGTGTCAACGTGAACGGCAATTTCATATTTAGCATGATAAATCGGAGAAGAATAAGGTGTTGGCCCGATGGGTGCTGCGATTGCCACCGTAGGCAGCAAGCGGATGCGGCTTTCAGTTTCATTGATGTGTTTAGGGCTATTAAGGAAATCTAAAGGAATTTTTCCCCGATTTAAAGGTAGCGTAGCATTTCAAGTTGCTTCTTAAGATATAAATCACTAGCTGTTGGGCATTTCTTATATGGGGCATACCAAATTAACAAAGGTTTTAATTACCGTAACCATGTCAGTTGAAATGACGAGTGATATGAAATGACAAATGTGTGAAGATAAGAACCCATGTCCCATTTTGTGCGATGCCAATAGAAAACTTGAATGTATAATAACACTCAGACTTTGATATGATTTAATTATCCCTTTAGATTATTATTTTCTTCTTATACCTTCAACGAAGTGTGATAAAGAATAAGTGCATGTAACACATTAAATGTTTTAAAATACGCTTTAGTATTAACATACATTCTCTCGCAAATTCTGCGGAGCATAAGAAAATATTGTAGTTAAAGGAAGATTGCCTACCACTGCCGGGAATCAATCTCGAGACCTCTGGTTTAAGAAGAGAGAAGTACATAAAAATAATATTATACTTAATCGTACACTCGAGTGCCCTTCTTGTTTCGGGTGCTTGAGTGTCAAAATTCTATTTAAAGTGCAGTAAAGGCGATCGGTAGGCCTACTAATAATTTGATTTCTAAGCACCCAATTTTGAGGTGTTCAAAGTTACACTCTCAACAGTCATTTTCTTGCGTCCAGTGTGGAAGATTTTTGCATTAAAGTTGTGACCTAAGACGCCAAGAGCATTCTCTTGCAGAGCAAGCAGGCTGGTGGTGCAAGTGGTGAATAAACTTGGGTGTACTTTAGAATTCAGTCAGTATTGTGCCAGAAGTGTAACAGCAGGGCAGTACACGAAGTTGCACTGGCCTGGTCCTACATTTTTAAAGCACCATTCTCTCCCTCGAAAGGCCGCCTGCCTGCTTTTCTGGAATCTACAGCGCTACAGTGGAGTGTATTATGTTTTCATTTCTCTTCTGCAATAGAGCTGAACATCGCTTCGATAGCACACTCTACTGGGGATAAAAGAAAATGTATGAGATTAAGAGTATCGTCCTTGTTTAACATTGGATGCAGCGTTTTATCTGTTTCCAAAATGTACCACAATGTCTCACCGAAAAAAAAAAAAATGCCAAAAATTAACAATGCATCTAGCATGAAATAGTTGTTTTCAAAGGTGAGCTTTAAATGCTTGAAGTAGAAACCTCTGTTTCTCAAATGTACACGGTCTTCCCGAACCCCCGCCCACCTCTTGTATATTTCTTGCTATTCGCATTCAAATAAAGTATTTCTTCTAAATCATCCAATTTTTCCTAACAAATTTAAAGATGAAAGTCTGGTATATTACCTGACGAGAGTAAAAATCATTATAATCATATTTACTGAAATTGAGTTTTATGGATGTTTTTTAACAGCTATGATTCTATATTGAGCACGCAATACCATTTAATTTTGCTTTATCAGGCTTGAGGTTCTCTTACGTGCCATAAATCTACGACGCGGGACCACTGGCTTTACTTTTCTTCCGAAAGAAGCCATACTAATCACTTTTACGCCATAAAGAATCAATTCTGTTTTCTCTTGCTCTACGAGTACTTGATGTGTTATTATTTTCCATGTATACGGTTTGAGCTATAAACATGCAATTCTCCTGTTATTGTTATTCAGAATACGGTGCATGAATACCTTAAATGCTTTATTTATACAACTATGTTTTCATTTTAATCGTATATGTTTAATGCCATAATTTCTCAAACTTATGTATTGCAGTTCTGCTGTAATCACGTTACAGAATTAAGACGTCTCTATATTATTTAATATTGCCGAAGTCTTCTTTCTGCCCACATACCTATTCTCGCAGGTTCATCGTTTTACTTTTACCTGTTCATCTTCCCAGGAAATAAAAATTGGGGTTTATTAAAAATCATCATTTTACCACTATTTTATTTCTAATATAATTTTATACTTATATATGTGTATGTATTTAATAACTTTGCTTTTAACAGGTGTCTTTAAAATTATGCACAATTACTACTTCTGTGGCATTGATTAATTATCTATAAGCATCTTATTGAGAAAATAAAATCTGATCGTCTTCAAAATTTATTGTTTTATTTTGCTAATTATTTTAGAAATTCCAATTAAACTATTTTTATTTTATTAATTTATGTAACCTGTATTTGATATCCCTGTTACACTATATTCAAAGAACAGGCATAAGAAAATAAAGGTGTAACATTTGGTAACTCCGTGCTTCTAAAGTGATTATCTTATTCTATATGTGTGATACATTTTGTAACAAATTTTAAAACTTTCATATGTGTCTTATGGCAGATAGTAGTAGGCAATTCTAAATTTCCTGGAAATGTATAAATAATACTTCAGTAATGAAGGTGGTATTCGGAGAACCAAGTATCATAAAAAATCCGATGTGTTTCATTTACATGACTTTCTCTACTTCTCTACAGCAAATTATTATTAAAAAGATTATTCTTCTATTTACTTCATGCTAATCGAGAAAAATATAGTAGAAATCCTCTTATTACTTGCTTCCATGTAAGTAGAAGGGAAATAAGGAGGCACCATAGCCTAAAGTGATAGACAAAAGCTGGTTGCTATATGATTGAAGTTCATTTGTTTGTATGGGTAGTTGACAAATTCCGTTATGAGAAAAGTATACTTTTAGCTGAAACTAATAACAAGGAATATCTCAAAAACGATCAACTCCACGAAAAAAATGATTATAGCATAAATAGTATGTTTTAACGAGCTTTAAAATTTTCTATCAAGCACGTTTTTGTCTATCTCATACGTTTACCAGTTATGCGAAATTCCGCAATATTCATCCAGAATAAAGATGTCTTCAGATGCTTTTCTCAGAAAATTCAAGATATATATTTTATTTGTCATGTAAATATCTTTAATACACGACATTTTAATCAAAATCGTTAAAGCCATTTTTGAGAAAATAAAAATATTTCCATGTGAAGTAGTTGGGATGGCGGGATTTTCTTGAAAATCTTCGTATCGCATCCCTGGAAGGTACTGAACTTAAATACCAAGTTGGGACTTTTCGTTTTTGAGCTATGCTGCCCACCCACACATACACACACATATACACACACGCACACACTGACATACACACATGAACATTTTTCTAAAAAAAATTTTTTTTATTCTTTATTCAACTACATATGTTGTGTTTATTAAAGCTATAAAGTATGTACTTCCTGAATACTCTAGTAAAGAAACTGGGTGATAAAGGTATAAATGAGGCATTTCACTTTTTGGGTTTTAAGTTAAAATGTTATAGAGCGCGGTTTACTATTGAAATTACGCCATAAACCTAATGTTATTTATTATAACTGCTACGAGAGCCATCTGGCCTATCTTTCCCCAGTAACGGTATTATTGATTCCAAGGGAGAGGTTTTAATGCCACCAAGCGCGTGAATGCAAGGGGGAATTTTATTTTACGGGGCAACGTTGAGTGTTCCATAAAATATTAATAAGCATATGCTTTCTCTCTCATGTCGTATCGTAATTACTGTTCTGGGATTTTACACGTACAGTATCATGCGGCTTTAGGTTCGTAACGGGCCTTCCTCTACATAAGAGTGCGTTTGCATCAACAGAAAAATATCTGATGCGTTCCTTTCACATGACTTTCTCTACATTTCTGCAATAAATTGTTGTTAAAAAGCTTATGCTGCCTTTTACTTCATGCTAATCGAGAAAAAATTAGCAGAAATAGTCTTATTGCTTACTTCCATGCAAGTAAAAGGGAAATAACGGAGTAACATAGGCTGAAGTATTAGTCAAAAGCTGGTGCTATGTGACTAAATTTCCTTTGTTTGTATGGACAGGAGTTGATAAATTCCCGTATGAAAAAAATATACGTTTTTAAATCTGAAACTAATAACAAGGAATATCTTAAAAACAGCCTACTCCACGAAAAAAATGTATATAACATAAATTGCGTTTTCAATGAGCTCTACATTTTCTGTTAAGTTTGTCTATCTCTTACATTTTGCCTGTTATGCAAAATTCCGTAAACTTTCCAGAATAAAGTGGTCTTCAGAGGCTATTCTCAGAAAATTCAAGATATATATTTTATTTTTCAGATAAATATCTTTAATATACGATATTTTAATCAAAATCGTTACCGACATTTTTGAGAAAATCAAAACTTTCAAAAATTTTTCCATGTAAAGGATAGTTGGGCGTGGGGGTATTTTCTTGAAAATCTTCGTGTCCTATCCTTGGAAGATACTGAACTTAAATACCAAGTTTGGTATTTATCGGAATTTTCGTTTTTGGATTATCGTGTTCACAGATACACGATGAATATACATTTTTTGGATCCGGTGAAATATCGGTATCGAATTTTAGGGTGCAATGCAATACCTTCTCTATACACTATGTATATATTACGTTTAGAGGAAGTAAAAATTAAACTTAAAGGTCAGTGGCATAATTTACGTGAAGTACCCAGCATATGCTACAGCACGAGAAAGCAGTTATCAGATTTGTCACTAGACATAAGTAAGGCTTCTCTCCAATTAGCACTCTATTAAAATGTAAACAAGTGTATACCCATATGTAGAGTTCTTTTACTTTCTCCACCATGTACGTACAATATATATAGTAGGCAGAGAAAGTGTTGTGCTCCATTCAAAAATTGGTTACCGAGATTTCACCCGAAATATATGTTTAGAGATCTAAGAAACATTTTTTTTAGAAAAAGGTTCGCGTGTGTGGTGTATGTGTGTGTGGTGGGTGGGGGGAGGAGTGAACAGCGTAACTCAAAAACGAAGGGTCAGCAGTTTCCAACGATGTGACACAAACAACTCTTAATTTTTTCAACGTTTTGATTTGCTCAAAAATGGTTATGTACAATTATGTTTAAGATATTTTGTATCCAATGCATATTTTGTATCCAAAATCCCAAGATATTCCTTTTCTTTTTGTTTTTCTGGATTTTGGTTTTTCTTTTTATTGTTATTTTTTTGACTCCTGCTCCTGTAAAAAAATCTAATTTCAATATGATCACATAGAGACCAATTCTTAAAATATTTAACAATCGTTTTAGCATCATGTATTCCTTATTCCCCTAGTAACTACAAGGAATTATGTAATAAACCACTACTACCAATGTTTATTTCAATTTGCACGCAATGCAAGGAAACATTAAATTAAATTGGGTTTTATATATGGACGCTCTTTAACTACGGTGGTTCTCAGTGCTGCATTCTATATTGCGCGTGAAAGTCTGCTTAATTTTGCTCATGCCTCTTTATCAATCTTGAGGTTCTTTCACGTGCCATAAATCTGCGACAGATATTACTTCCCTTACGAAGAAATTGATCCTAATGATTTTTCGATCGAAAAAATCCATCGCCTTCTGCCAGGTTTAAATCCGCGATCTCGGTATGTAGAGGCTAGCATGTTACCTCCAGACCGCGGAGGACAACCTTACAAATGGAAGATTCAGCTTTTGAAGGAACAGCTTGTAAAATGGGTACAGTCACTGAATGTAACACAAGTTGCTCTATAAGTTCCTTTCCTGCTGTTTGGTAGGAATACGTCAATACAGATGAAGACTTTAAATATGCAGAGCTGAGCTTATACTTTTAAACATAACTGTACATGACTATCTATTCTTCATCAAGCTTATTGCAAAAACTTATTCTTCTCCTTACTTCACGCTAACCCAGACCGACGTTAACATAAATTGTCTTATTGCTCATACTTACTTCTTTGTAAGTTCAAGAGAAATTAGAAAATACCCCAGGCTAAAACGATAGCCAAGTCTTTTAGGGGCTGATAGCTTTGTGAATGCGTTGAAATTCGGTTCCCTTTGCATAGCCAGGACTTTGGTAATATCTGACAAACTGTATGCTTTAGAGATATCTACACTTCTAGGTAGCAAGGTTTTGTGCATCACTTTATTATGGAAATAGTATCCATCAAGAAGAGGATTTTCTGAGGATATTTCGAGAAAATTTAAGCTATACATTTTATTTGTAATGCAAATATCATAAAGATATGGCATTTTAAAAAAATACTCCATTGAATTTTAGTTTGAAATGAGGAGAATTTCTTGATGTTGTATCCTTGAAAGATGTTGAACTTAAATATCAAATTGGTGTTTAACTTACTTTTCGTTTTATGTCATTTTGTTCTTTACTTTCTCTACACGTACTATGTATAGAAAAGGTATTGCATTACACCCAAAAATTCGATACCAAGATTTCACCGGAAACACATGTTTTGGGTCCACCTATTCCAAAAAAAAGCATTTTCAGAAAAAGGTCCGTGTGTATGTGTGTGCATGTGTGTGTGTGCCTGTGGACAACATAGCTCAAAACCGAAAATACCGTTGAATACCAAACTTGGTATGTAAGTTTGGTATCCTCCAAGGATGCGACATGACGATTTTCAAGAAAATCCCCCCCTCCTCCAACTACCCGTTACATGGAACTTTTTTCGAAATTTAAAAAAGGCTTTAACGATTTTGATTAAAATGTCGTATATTAAAGATATTTACCTGACAGATAAAATGTATATCTTGAATTTTCTGGGAATAGCCTCTGAAGAGCACTTTATTCAGGATCAATTTTACGGAATTTCGCATAACGGCTAAACCGTTAGAGATGGACAAAAACTTACCACAAAAAAAAAAAAAAAAAAAAAAAACCCGTAGAGCACGTTAATTTTTTTTTTTTTTTTTTTTTTGGTAGTGTTTAACGCCCGCTTTAACTACTAATGGCACCGCAGGCGGTGACACTGATGATACATGAATGATGATGGAGCACCGGTGGAATGCGATGGCGGGGGAAACCGGAGTACCCGGAGAAAACCCGCCCCAGCGCCGTTTTGTCCACCACAAATCTCACATGCGGTCGCTTGGGATCGAACCCCGGCCGTCTAGGTGAGAGTCGAGTGGTCTAACCACTCGGCCACGGCGCGGCCCAGAGCACGTTAAGACACACACTTTATGTTCTATACTTTTTTTCGTAGAGTTCATCATTTTGTAGATATTCCTTGTTTTTGGTTTCAACTTTGAAAAACTTATACTTTTCTCATACAGGAAGCTGTCAACTCCTGTCCATACAAAGGAACTTCAGTCACATAGCAACCACCTTTTGACTATCACTATAACCTATGGTACTCCCTTATTTCGCTTCTACTTACAAGGAAGCAAGTAATAAAACTATTTCTGCTAATTTTTTTCTCGATTAGCATGAAGTAAATAGAGACATAAGCTTTTTAACAATTATTTGTTGCAGAGATGTAGAGAAAGTTATGTGAATAGAACACAGATTCTCTTTACTTTCTCTACACGTACTATGTATAGTGTATAGGGAAGGTATTGCATTCCAACCAAAAATTTGATATCGAGAAATAGACGTTTAAGGGTCCCCTGTATCCAATACAGTATTTTCAGAAAAAGGTCCGTGTGTGTGTGTCTGTGCCTGTGTGTCTGTGAACACGAGAACTCATGTCGGTAAAGTCGGTAAGTTACCAAGCTGGGTATTTAAGTTTAGTATCTTCCAGGGATACAATACGGAGATTTTGATAAAAATCTCCCCATCCCAAACTACTTTTTGTATGGAACAAATTTCGAAAACTTTGATTTTCCTAAAAATTTTTGAGATTAAAATACCATATTTTAAAGATATTTATGTGGCAAATAAGATGTATATGTTGAATTTTCTGGGAAGAGCCTCTAGAAACCGCTTTATCTTGAATGAATTTTGCGTAACTGGTAAACCGTAAGAGATAGACAAAAACTTACTACATAACTTACTCTGTAAAACATACAATTTATATCATACACATTTTTTTTCGAGGAGATCGTCGTTTTCGAGATATTGTTTGTATTAGTTTCAGTTTTAATATACTTAAGCTTTTCTCATACGTGAACTTGCCCATGCAAAGAAACGGTATTCAATTCCATAGCAACCACATTTTAAAATATTTGACTGTCAGTTTAGCCTAGTGCATTCTTATATTTTCCTTCTAGTTACTAGGAAGCAAGTAAAAAGACCATTTCTGCTAATGTTTATGTCGATAGCATAAAGTAGGTAGAAGAATAGTTTTTAACAATAATTTGTTGAGATGTAGAGAAAGTCATGTGAATGGAATACATAAGATTTTTCTATAAATCATTTTTATGGAATCACGGACTTCAAAATGTATATTTTCGGTGAAATCACAACATCGAATTTTTGGGTTGAATACAACACTCCCAATACGTACTCTTCGTGGTGAGGAAACTAAAAATCTAACTTACTATTTGATCTTGTTTTAAGAAAATTAAAGCGACAATGTCAGTAAAGCAGAGGTATGAAGCCGACATCATATCAATGCTGAAACCGAAGCTACCAAGGGTTTACAAACTGGCCCTCTCAGTACAGATCCTGCCAGCACTTAGCGGAATCGAAATGCAATATGTGTATAGTGCTTCTCAGCTTTTAGAGCGATGTGGGGCAACCCATTTGGAGTTGGTTAACTTTCTAGAGTTTGCTCCCCAGATACAATGCCGCACCTCTGTGCCACATCTCTGTGTAAACAGAGCACAAATGGTTTGATTCAGGGATTGCCTTGTTTGTTGCAGAAATCTAGCGAGTAATTGATAACCACTATACTAAATAAATAACTTACGTATTAGGCCACAAAATAATGAATTGAATTGCATTACGTCAATCTAATACACACATACAAGAATAAGTGACTTTTGCAGGCAACTTAGAGCAAAATGGAACCAGGCATGTAGTCAAAATCCACCAGTAAAGTTACGTATGGTAAGGAAAGATGACGTCACCAATCCTTGCCCCGTACGTTCACTGAAGAGGAAAGAACAAGTGAATATCACAAGACTACGAATAGGAAATATTAAACTAAGCCATTCATAAATCTTCACCAAAGACAACCCACCTCAATGTGAAGTCTGCAACACACAACTCACCATTAAACACATTTTCATAGAATGCAGAAGATACACTACAGAACGATAGCTCTATAGCATCAATGAAGATATATCCACAACACTGAATACTCCACAAAAATTCAAGCAAGTTCTACTCTTTCTCAGAAGCCCAAAACTTGATTTCAAAGTGTAACGTGCTTATTCACAATATTCTAAACCAATGTAAAACTGACTTTCGACACCAATGTACTTATCCACAATATTTTATTTAAAGATATATAAAACTTCCTTTCCTAATGTAATTTTTAATTCACAGACCTTTGTTTAATGTGGAAATAATGTCATTGTAATATAATGAATTCAATTGTTATAAATATGGTCGCAATATGACATAGGAGTTAAAGCGACATAAAACAAATAAATAAAAAAAAGAATAAATGAGATATTGACATTAGTTGCATAGAAAGGCATTT
Organism: Hymenopus coronatus; assembly: GCA_030762935.1. Taxonomy (NCBI): domain Eukaryota; kingdom Metazoa; phylum Arthropoda; class Insecta; order Mantodea; family Hymenopodidae; genus Hymenopus; species Hymenopus coronatus. The sequence continues at coordinate 100,524,698 of CM060888.1, read as the reverse complement.
GATAGAGTCGTCTTTTTTTTTTTTTTTTTTTACTTTCTGTAGTACGTATGTGCAATATATCTACATAGTAGAGAGAGAGAAAGAAAGAGACAGAAGGTATTGCAGCCTTACTCCATCCAAAAATTCGATTCAGATATTTCACCGGAAAGATATCTTTCAGAGTTCGCTAATTAAAAAAAAACATTTTTAGAAAAAGGTTCGTGTGTATTGTGAACAGCATAACTCAAAAACGAAAGGTTAATTAAGTACCAAACTTGATATTAAAGTTCAATATCTTCCAAGGATGTAATAACATATTTTGGGAAAATCCCCTTAACCCAAACTACCTTCTACATGGAATATTTGTCGAAATTTTTTATTTTATTACTAGAAATTAAACACATAATTTTATTTGTCATGTAAATGTATTTAATAAGTGGTAGTTTAATTAAAACCGTTAGTGCCATTTTTTTTTTAAAATACACATTTTCGAAATTTTTCAGTTAAAGGGTAGTTTGGTGTGGGTAGATTTTCTTGAAAATCTACGTGTCGTATCCATGGAATATATTGAATTTAAATACCAAGTTTGGTATTAAATAGATTTTTGAGTTATAGTGTTTTCAGTTTCAATGTGCGCACGCTCACACACAAACACACACACACGCGCGCGCGGACGTTTTCTAAAAATTCTTTTTTTGGTCCCATAAATTCGACACCGAGATCACCGAAAATATATGTTTTGAGGTCCCAGAGTCCAGAAAAGCATGTTAGTGAAAGGTCCGTGTGCTGTGTGCGTGTGTGTGTATGCTGTGCGTGTCTATGTGTGTGTGTGTGTTGGCAGCTTAGCTCAAAAACTAAAACACCGTTAAATATCAAACTTGGTATATAAGTTTATTATCTGCCAATGATACGAGACGTAGTTTCAGAAAATCTGCTCGCCCCATACTGTCCTTTTCAAGGAATTAATTTTGAATTTATTAAAATACCGCATATTGTCTATATATGTTTACATTACAGGAATTGTATCTTGAATTCTCTGGGAATAGCTTCTGAAAGCCGGTTAATCCTGGAGAGGTTTGCTGAATTTTGCATAACTAGTAAACCATAAGACATAGGCAAAACCGTTCTACAGAAAACGTAGATTTCGTTAAAACACATAATTTATAACATATACATTTTTCGTGTAGAAATGACCGTTAACGAGATATTCCTTGCTATTGATTTCAATTTTAAACTCCGGTAACTCTTCTCAAACAAGAAGGCACCTATAGGAAATCATATAGGTATCTGTTGTTTACTGCTGGCCATGCAACTTTCATTGTTTCACATAGCGATAGCTTTCAAAAGATCTTACTATCGCGTATTATAGTGTATTCCCTTATTTCCTTTCTACTTACAAAGAAGCAAGTAATAAGACCATTTCTGATGATGTTTATATCGATTAGCATCATGTAATTAAAAGAATAATATTTTATAATAATAGTTTATATGTGGAACAGCTACAAGAAGTCATGTGAATGGAATACATCGAATATTTTATTTTCGTTAAATGAACTCTGTACTTAGTTTATAGAAAAGGTATTGTATTCCACCCAAAAATTCGATGCCGGTATTTCACTGGAGATATATGTTTAGAGATCTCCTGAAAGATAACAAAAACAAAAAAGCCAAACAAAACTACATTGTTACATAAAGGTCCGTGTGTGTATGTGAGAGAGAAGAGAGAGAGAGAGAGAGAGAGAGAGAGAGAGAGAGGATGTGTATGTGTGTATCTGTAACACGATGACTCAAAAAACGAAAAATGTTAAATAACAAAGTTGATATGTAAGTCCCGCATCTTTCAAGGATACGTGTCGACGATTTTCAAGAAAATCACCACCCATTCCAAACTGCAATTTACATGGAAAAACTTTCGAAGATGTTTATTTTCTGAAAAATTGCTCTGATGATTTTGATTAAAATGCCGTACATAAAGGATAGTTACATGACAAATAAAATTTGCATCTTGAATTTTCTGGGAATAGTTCTGCAGTCCTCTTCATTCTCAACGACTTTTGCATAGTTGTTAAATTGTAAGAGACAGACAAAAATGTAGATCGCCTTAAAACACACTCTATACTCTATACTTTTTATTTTGGAGTAACCATTTCCGGGATATTCCTGGTTATTGGCTTGAATTTTAAAATACTTATACTCTTCTTAAACGTGAAGGCATCATTCTTTTCATATCTATTTTGCTTTACTCCTGGCCATGCAAAGAGAACAGCTTTTAAAACATTTATAAGCGCTTTAGCCTGGTGTATTCCCTCATTGCATAAGCAAATAAGCAATAAAAACGTGTTTGCTTATAATTATTTTATTTAGTAATATAGAAAATAAACTTTTGTGACAATAATTTGTTGCCTTATAGGCAGAGAAAGGCATGTGAATGGTATACATCAGACCTTTTATTCTACGATTATGCTCCTAATAAGCCTGAGATCCACATGAACTTGCAAGCCAATGCCTTGTGTCGGTAGCCTGTAAAGGAGCAATTAAACTCTCATAATATATCCAGGATGGATGATCAGTCTAATGCTTGGTGTGATGATGATGAAGAAGAAGGAGATTAAATATTTTAGTGAAAGGGTTGATTTTAGGATTAAATTATCTAACCAAGCATTCGCCTAACGCCCGAGGTAAATCAAAAACAACTTTGGTCACATTGGTTGACGCCGAAGGTTTATACACGAGACTTCCCGAATGCAGGGGCACAGATTATGTGTTTTCAGGAAGAGCGCTCTTAGTCATGACATATGGATCAAATGGCTGAAATAATACTTAACCGAGACCGGATTCCATAGAGGTTAGAGTTACCAGAGGTTCCTCTTCTCTATTAGGTAAAACCTCGGTAAAATCTTACCTCGGTAACTCGCCTTAAGGGGACAAGGTACTCTGAAGTAGTAAAAAATATTTTTGATTTGTTTTAGACACTAATAAAACCTCTATTATTTCTAGTTTAAGAAATGTATACTTTTGTGAGAGGGGGAGTAAGGGTATTTTAATCAATTTAAGTATAATTTAAATGTAACTCTGCATTTCTTTAAAGCTGTAATGCAAGGGCCCTTTTTAAAACATTTGTAACTTTAAATTCAGTTTTCTCGAATCAGCATTTTTGGATACTTATGTACCTTTTTCTCAGAAACTATGAGAGCTGGAAAGCTGAAATTTTCACCACATATATACAACACATAGTTGCACTTTTTGAACCACAATCGTGATGTTATAATATATATTGATAATACTAAGAAAGCAACAACATTGTTGCAAATTTTCCACATTTTTACTTTTTTGAATTTGCAAATATATTTCTTTTTAATTTCTATTGAAATTGTATCATAGTTAATTAACTAAGACTTAGAAGATAGCTGATTACTCTCAGAACAAGCGTACAAAGTTGTGATTATGTATTGCTAGTAGTATCAGAGAAAAAGATACATGAATTCACATGTTTTAAGACTAAGTTTTATTACTTTTCTGATGAATGAAATACTTTTTATAAACCCAACCACATAGCCTTGAAATAATTATCATGATTTATATCATAATTCATACAAATTTCTGGAAAAACAATTGAATACTTTGAGAGCAGTGTTAATTCAACTCACTTAAGGTGTAATTTCCTTGTCCCTCAACCGGATTCGAATTTAGGACATTTTGAATATGAAGAAGACACGCTATCTCCAGACTAAAGTGGTGGGTTCAGTGAATAAAATAAATGTCTCTTTATATGATCATTAATACATCCCGGGTTAAGATCTTCCAATTTCCAAAGCCTGTTTCACTGCCTTTCTAAGACGAGGACGAGCTGTCTCGCGATCTTGAGAAGCGTTCTCAGTGCTAAATGGCTGCTGTCTCGCGGCATCTATTAATGTGGCATCCGGAATTGGAATTGGAATTCGTGGTCGTACGCTCCCTGGTTTTCTTTTCAAATATCCTCCTTTATTTTCCTTCCGCCAATTGGATGCTGTGAGCAATGCAAGACTTAGAGCTCTATACCTCTGTTTTCCGTAGATGATAGGAATGTTTACTACGGTATTAAGAACATAACATACTGGTCGAATACGGGAATCATGTTGAGCTTCATATGCACGGCAGTAAGCAGTTCTGGTGCATTTGGATTTTATTTCGTGTGAAGCTCGTATTTGGGAAGTCTCATATCAATTCGCGTCGACACATACTAACGTCGAGGTTTACGTGGGTAAGGCGACTGATTGCTGGCGTGGTTTCTCTTCTCCCGATTTCTTCTCGCCTCATTCTCCGTTCATTCCGTTTCCTTGTAATGTTTAAAATGTGTTTCCAGGCTTATGGGTGAGGTGGTTTTGTACAGATGCTGCGGACACATCATTCTCTCAGTGAGTTGGGTCTTTGAGCTTCGGACTTCTGCGCGTCTCCGTGATCTGCAGTCTCCTATGGTTTATTCACTGCAACCACGTCTCCTGGGAGGCCACAATATACGTAGCTTCAATACGCTAAGGGCATCCATTCTCTTAAGGCCACTTAATTTTGCTCAGAGGCTTCTTTATGAGGTTTGAGGTTCTTTAAATGCCGTAATCTAGGACTTGGACCAATGGAGATACTTCCCTTCTGAAGGAAACCATGCTAAGAATGTTTATCCCCGAAAACAAATCCATCACCCTCCACTGGGTTTAAATCCGCGACCTTAGGAACCAGAGGCGCGGATGCTACCTTTAAATAACGGAGGTCGACGACACATTTAATAACTTTTTTTAAAAAAGGAAAACCGATTTCTAGACAGCAATAGAATGAGTTATTGGCCCGATTCGACCAGAATTTGAAGGAGACAAGGTCCCATTTGGCGAAAAAGAAAGTTTTTTTGTTTGTTTTTGTTTTTGTTTTTTTATACCAAAGACAAGGCACCAGCACTTCAGCCGGAGTTTTCACCACCAAACTACATATACTGTTTTATAAATTGCTGCCACAACCCCCAATAATAGTCGGTCTGATTCTTTATAATTTCATTTTGTTCTCAAACATGAAAAAATGGTTATCAAACAGAATTTAGATTAAACGAGATTATCGTCAAAATCCTATTTTTTGAGCGATTAAAAATGACACGAATGTTGGAGGAAATGCATACCCCTAAAAGAGGATTATGTTGAGAAATAAATAATTTATGTTTGAAAAATATTCTAATATGCGAGCTTAATAAACCACTCTCTTATATCAGATGGCCCAACTGCCCATATTTGACTTTTGCAAATACTTTTTGCTACATTAAAATAGTTGCAAATCTAAACGGACTATTTCGTGTTAACAGCCTTTCGTTTTACTACTCTTGCTCACTGGCGGATTTTAACATGAAATAGCCCCGTTGAGTTCTGCAACTATTTTAACGTACGAAGGCACAATAGCCGCGCACGTCAATCGATGGGCTTCTTGGTATGGGTATATTAAATTTTCACTTCAAAGTGTCTCAGCACCATTGTCTGAGTCAATTTTTGAAGCGAGTGTCAGCTATGAACCACAGAAGTTTTGTAGCAAGGACGCCTTCAATCTATAAAGAAATACTTAAGCAATAACAGGTAGACCAAATATACAAAATATCACACGCAAAACTTCCTTGCGTAACTCTACCAGCATCACTTTTTTACACACAAATTATGATTTTGTTTGCATTCGCACAAGCAGAGAGAGACACACAGTACTCTTGTTGCCCTAGCGATGACAAATTCCCGTGTAACGGTAGTCTCGTTACTTAACGAGCCAGCCAATCCGTTTGGCTCCTCCCAAAATAGTTTTCCACTGGACAGCCAAGAAAGTAGATGGTTGACGACCGGCAAAGGCGTCTAACGCTCGCGGCTGCCTCTCGAATCTCTGGGTGCAGTAAGGGCCAACTTACCTCTACTGCCCCCGCTTCTCTTGCCCCTCTCGGATATATAATCCCCTGCATTCTTGGCCAGAGAGGGCTCTGAATCCAGTCAACACTACTAGTTCGTACACGTCACTTTCGCTAGAAAGTTCACTGCTACGAGAACACTTCTTCGACATTGTCTCAGGCCAGGTTGCTACGATTGAGAAATTAGGCAGTAACCCGCCAGCAGTTTCGTCTATACTAGTACTGGTAGACGATTATGATTACTGCACAAGTGTATGCTAAATTCACTTAGGCGAACATGGAAGCTTCGCCATCATTAATCAGCATGCAGTTGAGACATCCAAGGGTTACAGAACGTGTGTTCTATGCGGATTCGATTAGATTACCAGACTTAAGGAAATTTAGTCAATGTTAAGTATTCCAGTAATATTTCCTTTTGAGATATTTAGAATAGATCACGCAACATTCACATTGCCTCTCTCAGTATAAGGATAGAGCCAATTTTCATGTTAAGAGCATTTTAATGTAATATGTTCATGTCTACAGCGTGCTAAAGCTATATAGTTGGTTGGAATAGCGAAAGACGCATCAGGGAAGAAAGCCTTTGTTAACTCTAGTGAGTATGTTAGAGTAAGGCGGATCAAGCCCAGTCATGCGTCAAATGGGTCCATAGTAAAATCTTGTGTGATCCTTTTCTTTGTGGGTTATATGGCAGTGCATTTGTGCACCGTGGAAGTGTTAAGCTTTAATTTCAGGTTTTGCTGTAGCTCCAGTATTTTCATGTTACTTCCACTTATTTTCTTAATACGGTCATGTTAAATATTCAATTTTATTATTTATTCAAAGCAGCTTATGTAATGCTTACTGTTAACTTGGTAAGATTGTACGAGTGGATTCAGTAATCTTATATTTATTTGTTTGTTCTAAATGTTTGAGCCCAAATCTTTTACTATTTAAGGTGTTCTAGCCAAAGCTTCTTTTAGCTTGTACTTTTCTTATTAAAGTAAATTTTTGTGATAGAGCTTAACGCCCCTTTTTACTACTTGTGGCACCGCAGGCGATGGCACTGGTGATACATGGAATGAAGATGGAGCACCGGTGGAATGTGATGGCCGGAGAAACCCGCGATATTAAAGTCAAGTTTTGCAGTTTAAAAATATAGCTGCTTGCAATTGTAATCCATACTCTGGTCTGGCGGCATTTGTCTTAACTTGTTTTGTATATTTTGTAAACTCAGTTACATTAAAACACTCAATATTGAAAAACTTAGTATAGTTGTCAAATGCTCTCCTTGCGATCCTGGTAAAATATCCCTAGCGAATAGAAACTCTAACCATGACCCCAATGAAGGACAAGAAGATAGTAATATAATTTATCTTCATTGAGTTTGTGTTAACCTGAAGTGGTTAAACAAATAAGCCAAGGCTGGTGAAGCACCCGTTTACAGTTTTCTTAGACCTGTGATTTTGAGGAAACAAAACACAGTGGGAAAGAGGTTTCGGAAGGAAACATACTGTCTGATGCTACGATGTGGAAGGTTTCTCCTCACGTTTAGTTTGAACACCTTGTAACTTTTACGAGCCATACGCCCCTGCAATAAGTAAGTACTAGGCGGATTGAATTCCATATTCAGCTGTTAAAAGAAGTGACGTTATACAGTAGCCATAGAAACTGTGAAATGAACACCCGGTATAAACCTTTATTTCATTTACAGCCATACAGGATAGATATGAAATTTTCCGACATGCTTCCAGAGTTTGCTCCGGAATGTTTGTTGAATGCTTTGTTTAAGGACCCATGAAACTGCATTTGGTACTTTTTATCTCAACTGCTTACATGGAATATGCGTTGTTTCCTAATAAAGCTTTTGCGAGACTCCCATGGTCCATGCCGCTCAAGAAGTACGCCATCTCTTGGGATGTTAAGAGGGTGTTTGACAGTCCCTGGCGCGCCTCTGTGGTTATGGTGGTCGACACTTTGAACTGTCGCTTTAAAGAAATGGTTCTATTCACAGTAATAACAGAACAGCAACGTAATAGCAGTGAAACTACGACTTGCACCCTAAGTTCTTACAATGAAAGCATAGACGCAGTATAAACACAAGACTTTGCACAGTTATTTAATGGAAGCATTTACATAGTAAGGCAAGAGATTGCAAACTTCAAACTTTATGCTTAAGTTGCATGCATAGAAGTGAATGTTGCACTTTCCACCATGCAATGCCTGTTTTAACAGCAAACGATCTCGATGCGATGTTTTATGCCATCTACCAAGCATAAACACTGATTTTTTTTATTTGGCCTGAAGCACGTTTTGTGACCAGCCGCCATCTTGCGATCTACCCACTACTATATACACCATACGCAACATCTGTCAAATGAATTGTTTTTTCAAGTTTTTGAAGTAAAAAACAAAGAACAATGGAAGGGGAGGGATCTCTGGTTGAAGGAATATTTAATACAATCACATTTTTCGGCCTGTTAGAAGTTATTATAGATCAATTGGTATTGTTGCAGTAAACATCGCGGCAAGGTCATAACTTAATTTTGTTCTAATTTCTTGGTCTAAAACTGAAGGAGGGCAAAATATTAGATTTTGAACAAAACCTTGTTGTTTGTCTCTCATGCCTATAACCATTAATTCTGCTACCTGAAATTATAAATATGTGCATATCACACAAAAAAGGGTAACAAGTATCAGAGATTATCCCAAAGATTATAATGACTTTTACTGTGGACTGCATGTATTGCATTCCGAGTCCGAAGAACACGATTCTGGTATTATAAGCATATAATTTTAAATTAAACACTTCTCGCGATAGCTGCTAAATGGGCGAATTAACAAGACGTTTCTTATAAACCGGAGTAGGTTGCCAATTTTGGCTATTTCTCAACGGTGTTTCCGATTTGGAAATCTAAAATATATATATATATATATATATATATATATATATATATATATATATATATATACATATATATATATCGTTCTGTTGATAATATATAACATATTTCACTAAGTATACTGCCGAAAACTCACTTAAATAAGTACACTAACCTGTGTATTGAAATATTTCACTAAGTACACCACCGAAAAATCACCTTTCCTTGTTTATACCTCTGCTATTCGTGAAACTATAACCAAACACCACATATGTATTGACCATTATACTGGTTTAAAACTTACACTCTAAATTTACCGCTTAATTAAAAGTTTAACACCATAAAATTACTTAAATAAGAACCCTAACCTATATATTAAAACACATTTCCCTTTTCTTGTTTTTGCTTCTACTATTCGAGAAACTACATCCAAAAAAACACAAACGTTACTATATTACTCGTATGCTCTTTGGTAACGTTTGTTTATATCCCTTTATTGAAATGAAATTACTGCAATAATCAGATAAGGAGTAATTGAAATGGCCTGTTATTTATGGACGCTCTTTAACTGCTTTGGTTCTCAGCGTTCCATTCTATATTGGGCGTGAAAGATCGCTTAATTTTGCTCAGAGGCCTCTCTTATCAGGCTTGAGGTTCTTTTACGTGCCGTAAATCTACGACACGGGACCCACAGCTTTACTTCCCTTCCGAAGCCATGCTAAGGATTTTTACGCCCGAAAAAATCCATCGTCCTCCGCCGGGTTTGAACCTGCGACCTTGGGTATATGAAGTTAGCATGGTAACCATTACACCACGGAGGGCGACGTAAGGAGTAATTAATTGATTTATTGGTGATATTAACATTCGTCTGTCGTTGATGATGTCCACCATACGTTTCAGGTAAAACGTGACTACAGATCGCAAATTTGGTTGTTCCCTTTTTTTTGTGTGCTAGGTATCTGTCTATCTCTTACGCAGTTATGCAAAGGTTATTCAGAATGAAGAGGTCATTGAAGGCTATTTCCAGGAAATTCAAGATGTAAATTTTATTTTTCATGTAATTAGCTTTAACATACGGTATTAAAATAAAATCGTTAGAGCCATTTTCGAGAAAATAAAAAAAAAAAATTAAAAATGCTTCCAATAAATGCTACTTTAAGTTTACGGGACTTTTCATGAAAATCTTCATGTCATATCCTTGCGAGATCCTAAACTTCAATATCAAGTTTTGTATTTAACCCACTGTTCATTTTTGAGTTATGCTGTTCACACAGACATAGAAACTCACACATATGCACACCCAGACTTGTTTCCAAAAATGCATTTTTGAATTCAAGGGACTCTTAAAGCGTGTATTTGGCTAGCATACAATATCTTATCTATCGGCGTACGAAATGGAAATTGTACAAACCGAATCGTGCAGATAGTGTGTACACAATTTCAGAAGAAATGCCCTAATATTTCAGCTCAAGGTAGAGAAACTGTTAGATGTCGGTTAGTAAGTTTAGGCAACGGGATCACTAAACCTACAAAGTGAAAAAGAAGTCCTTTAGAAGAGAGAGAAATAAATTAATGAAATTGGTGCATCATTCTAAGTGCTTAAGTGTCAGCTAGTGGAAGTTCCAATAACACGTGTTCATAGAAGTACTATACTTTTAAAACTGAAACACTATAGAGCGATGTTGTTCAGGAATTACAACCTCGTGACGAAGAATGCCAGAAAACTCTCAAGATATATAAAACTTTCAACACCACCAACATTCACTGTGCATCTTATTATCATTCGTCATGAGGAAGTGGGTTCTAGAGCGAAAATCCCGGTCTAATACTACATTTACAATGAGATGCAAGCGCATGAGTTGGACTCATATTATTTAATATAAGCATTCACACAGAAACCCGCCAGACGCAACGCAAGTGTTTGCAAACTCCAAACTTTATCTTTGAGTTGCGTGCAAAGAGGATTAATGTTGCTCTTTTCCTCTATTCAGTGCCTGCTGTGCAATATCAGACGATCGCAATGCGAGTTTTTACAGCGCCCTCTGCACATACATGCCGATATTCCATTTGTCTGTGACGCTGATTCTGAGCTTTGATTTAATGGATAGCGGCTAGCTTTTTTTTTTATTTCTTTATTTTAGGTCGCAGAACTACAGGGTCTTATAGCGACCACATTAAAAATCTTGTTTACAGTTTTACATCCCTAAAAAAATGAAAATTTTGAACATAAGTAAATCATTATATATTCAGGGATTAAAATATACCTCTAATGCTTATGACATATGAAAACAATAATTTAGTATAACAAATATAACAACATTAAAATTATATTACAACAAACAGTGACAATTAAATTAGGTATAACATGTTAGTAATTATAATTCTGAGAGTTATATAAATTGATTTCTTTAAGGTATATTAACCAGCTTTCTTGGTTCTCACAATTCGTAGTGCGCAAAGAGAAAATGCACATGCATTAAAAGTGCACTTTATAATTTTCTGTAGTCTCCACATTTGCAAAATTTCCAATATTTTGGTCAGTTCATAATATCACTGCCGCGTTAGTTGTGTGTATAATTTTATACTTATTTATTCATTATAAAAGATTAAGTACATTTTCTGATATATTGTTGGTTATGTTATTAAATAAGTACATGATATTCATATGTATTTATGAATCTAGAAACCCATGCCAACTTCTTGCGTTGCGCTTACGATTGCATTGTGAATGGTGTCTTCTTGTGTCATCGGTTATGCTGGGTTACGTCTGCGCTTCTATCTCATTGTTAATGTAGCATAATAGACAGTGCGAGAAACACGCACACTCGCGTTCCGCGGCACGGCAATATGAGAAACGCTCTGTTATGTTTAACACAAGCACAGGGAATTATCTGGTAATGAGCCATCGGAGAACATAGTTTTCGTAAATAAAACACTCCACAGCCATTTCTAAAAAACTTCTAAAACTGCCAGTAGAGTTCACATCTAACCTGTAAAATGCACAACATATGAGGCGCGTAAACACTATCATATCGGGCACTACTTTAAATGAAATGAACAGTATTACATGTCAAAGTCTGTTGATACAATAAAACTTAGGATAACCGATAAAATAAGACAATTGCTGAAACTGTAGATTCAAAGTTCATTTGAATCAATAGTCAATTCAACCATTCATCATTCACTCCGTTCACCATTTCCAAATGCCCCGGGCTCTGACGTGGCATTAAATACCAGAAAGAGAAAATATGAACGAGGGGAAAAGAAAGAAACCTTCCGGCCAGCGCGAATATAGAGAATAATATTATGGCAAACAAAGCATACTAAATTTCCTGCAGGGAAGGATAAACCAGAAGTGCAGCGGAAAATGAAATAACTAGCCGAGCAGCATCCCCGCTGACCGGCACTGCCTGGGGCCCTCGGAACATTCCTGTTTATAACACTTTCCCTTCTAAAACGTCCTTTTCCGCAGGCCACGTACAAATATTGTCATGTAATATAACGCTCTTTAGAGCTGAAAACCCTTGTGAGTTTATCCTTCATCTCCATTGTCGCTCTGTGAGGATGCGGTGTGAAGAATATTTATCTTGCGCCGCGAAAAAGAAACAGGAGAAGGAAATACTCTGCAAATTATTATCAAACTTTTCGACCAGTATTTCACGCTCCACTCATTTCCATCTGTTGTCTCAGCTGTTTATGAATAAGGGCCAGAGGGAGAAGATTAAGCAAGGATATAATACAGGTTTTATACAGCAGATCCTTAGAGTTCTTTGGTTAAGTCTTTTGAGACAGTGGAAGGGGGCCACACTAACCGACTTAAGCATGGGCAACCTCCTTTGTACATTTGCCATTTTCACTGTGCCAAAAGACTTGGACCAGAGAATAGTAGTACACTTCACAACGTTTTTTCGCCGTCTTCCAGTTAACCGATACCATTGCCCTCTTTCTCTCTATGCTTCTTCCTCCAATTCTCTTGTTTCCATTATTTGCTATGTTAAACTACTCCAGGTAAATCCAGTTCTGCTGCTTCTTTTTTCTTTCTGATGCTGTCGAATCAAAAATTTGTCTTGGAATTCTTCCTTTATCCATTATCTTTAGTTTCCATACCATTTCAATTGTTTCATTTAGAAATCTAGTGTGCTTCCATGTATATTGATGATTTCTCCATATAATTCCTTATTCTATCAATACAGGGAAATCCTAGAGGAGCATTTTAGACAATTAATTTTAATGCCAACAAACATCTCTTCTCCTCTACTCATAGTTACCACACTTGTGATGCATCATTATGATATTTTGTATTTTTACCTATTAATCTTTGGAGTGATCCTACTCTAGAAAATTGAATTTAGTTGCATTAGTAATTTTCTCCGTTTTCCGCTCTTTTATTTCATTATTAAATTTTCTACTTGAGCTCAGTTGGCGGAAATGAAGATATGGAACACATTTTATTTAAATGTAAAGAGACTGAAGTTTGGAGAAAAGAGTATATTAATAAGAAATGGTTTAAAATAGATAGAAATGTAGCGGTATTTGAAATGTTTAAAAAAAGACTAAGAAAATTAGGCAATTCTTACACAAAGTGAAAAATAAATGGGCATGGATAGTAAATAGAGACACAATGGTGTAACAAACTAGAATTAATAAACTATTCTAAAATATGAGTATGACACCAGGGCTGAACACCGGTCAAATTCACCTGTATACAGCTTAGCATAAATACATAAACAAAAATTAGCTCTAAAAGATAACATTAGTGGCGTATGTATCTCGACTTACTCTTCCAGTCATTTCCTTTTATTTATTGTCTGTTATGATAAATCTAAATGTTGGAAGAGTAAACAGATAGCTAAATATATAAATTCTTTGTCGGGGTTAAGATATAGATCCCTTAAATGATAGCTATCTGATGTGTAGCTTTCCAGTACATTTACAAAAGCAATGCTGAAGTACTTGACTCGGTGCTTTCCAAACTATACCCGTGTTACCTCCGATAGCGTGGAGGAGGCACGCAGCTTTGTTCCTGGGTAACTGCCTAATCCACACTGAGCATGAGGCGATTTCTTGATGGTTCTTTATTTGCGTTGATAACTATATATATTGGTATCACATAAGATCTGAGCAACAACGTCCATCTCTTATACCCCCGCCACTGAATCCTTGCACTTGACAGTTCGGGTGGTTGCCAGAGTAACTAGTAAACAACACAACTGATGAAAAATGTCTCTATCGCGTGTAAAGACGAATATAAACAGTGTACATAGTAAAAGAATGCCGGTGAATAATGAAACTAATTCGTTATTTGTTATGTTAATTGAAAATAACAGTGATATCTACTATAAGCTGTGTAGCATACATTACGTATTTATGACAATATAGAACAAATTAATGCAAAATAGCTTGTTACTCTGAGAGAAAGATATAACAAAGTGATTTTCACCGGGTTAGACTTTTAATAACTCAATCCTATCCAAGTCTGCGTCATCATTCTCGGAAGCATCATCGTCATTGTCATCAGTGGTTCAATTTACTGATGATTCAGTTTAATTCATGTGCTTTTCATATTATTTTGTGCACATGATTCACTTTCCTCTTCCAGAAGTCGCGTCCACCCTCGCCACACCTCCCGCAAAAGTATATCAACCTCTATAATTGTGAAAGTCTTGTTATATTCCCTCACGTACAAACAAACACCAACACTATCAACAACATCAACAAACATAAATAACAACGAATAATACGTAGCTTGTGCAGAACAACTGTGTTAGGACGCGGTTGGAAATAGCCAGATATTGCAATTGTTTGCGGGTGTACCAACTTAACTCTCAACTCTCAAGTGTGAGATAGTACATGTGTCACGGGGCTATAAGTTATCTAAAAGGTAGATATAAATTATAGCCAATATAATATAAGTTTTCGTAAACTTCCACGGCCAATATTAAAATTATATTGGTCCAGAGTTTCCGGTGTAGACCGCGTCTTAAGGCTAAAATCTGCCGACGTTTCGCCCATCTTGTGATAAGGCTTCCTCAGGGCTAACTGCGTCTGGTCCGGCTGGCGTACCTTCTTATATACTGTAGTTGGGACATGCCAAGTACCGCCCTCCTGTGTTGCCATTGGTTATCGTTTGGCCAATGGCTGGGGTCGCTGCTTTCTGTATTCCTATTGGCTCGCTGGCCGCAAGGTGGGATGCTTTTCTTAGCAGAGGTCTCCAGATGGTGTTCAAACTTTTAGAGGCTTCACTTACTGGCTTACCAGAGGAGACATCCAATGATATCAGAATGGACACTTACAAGGTACTCAAACACGCAAAAGTTCCCAAAGCAAACATCACTCATGCGGAACGTCAAGCCCTCAAAAGCATTGCTACCAACCCAGACATCGTAATCTTACCAGCAGATAAAGGCAACGCTGCTGTCGTGATGGACACTGAGGATTATGGAGAAAAAATGACACACCTACTGCATGATACAGCGTATAAGAAAGTAGAGAAGAATCCAATAAACAAACTAGAACGAACCACAATTTCGGTAATAAAAAATTCTTCAATACCAACAGAACAACAAAAGCGTCTCCTCCCTCATGACTCTCGTACACCGACGTTCTATGGGCTGCCTAAAGTTCACAAACAAAACATCCCATTGAGACCAATCGTCAGTGCCATAGGCTCACCCACTCATGAACTCGCCAGATTTCTAGCCAAGGGTCTCCAACCACTAGTGGGCAAGACAGACTCTTTTGTCAGGGACTCCGGCCATTTTGTACAAATACTCCGGAATTTTACCTTTGAAGAGCACCACATCTTAGTCAGCTTTGACATAAAATCTCTGTTTACTCGCATCCCAGTTGAAGAAGCTCTTAGATCCGTACAACAAAGAATCAGCATTAACCATCTCCCAGAAGACTGGACCGACCTTGTTGCCCACTGTATAACCAATACGTATTTCTCATACCAAGAAGACATCTACCAACAACAAGAAGGTGCAGCCATGGGATCTCCTATCTCGCCGATTGTGGCTAATATCTTCCTTGAAGATTTTGAAAACACGGCCTTGGACACTTGCCGACTCAAACCGGATATGTGGTTAAGATATGTGGATGACACTTTCGTGGTATGGCCACATGGATTGAACAACATCCCAGAGTTCCTTGAACATCTAAACAGTCTTCATCAAAATATACCATTTACTATGGAACTAGAACATAACCAAAAATTACCATTTTTAGACGTTCTAGTAGAGCGAAATTCAGCAAGTAAAACAGTGCATTGTTCAGTTTACCGAAAGGCTACACATACAGACAGATACATAGATGCCACATCCCACCACCCCATTTCAGTAAAACGAAGCATGGTCAAAACTCTGTTCCAACGAGCTACGCGTATTTGTGACCCAAATCTTTTAACTGAAGAGAGACACCACTTACAGGAAGTGTTAAAAGCCAACGGATACTCAAAAACCGACATAAAATACTGGGGAAAGAATGCCAAAAAAACCACAAAAAGAAAAAGAAAAACAAAAGACAAGATGGGCTCGCCTTCCTTTTGTTCAGGGCACCACTGAAAGGATTGGCAAAATTTTACTCAAACACGGGATTAATACTCGGTACAGCACGGTTCGGAAGTTACAATCCACCCTCAGACCAGTAAAAGACAAATCCAACCCACTACTTAAGCCAGGAATTTATAAAATAACCTGCGATTGCGGCAAAGCATATATAGGTCAGACCGGAAGATCGGCAATCACACGTCGAAAAGAGCACATCAGAAGCCTCAAACTTAATCAGCCTGAAAAGTCCGCTCTCTCCGAACATGCTATTGAAACTGGCCATCACATTGATTTTGATAACATGAAATTATTGGTACCATGTGAAGACTACAAACATCGCATTATACGCGAAAGCATAGAAATAATTAAAGAAGAACATAAAGTTAACAGAGACAATGGAAAAAGTTTGAACACCATCTGGAGACCTCTGCTAAGAAAAGCATCCCACCTTGCGGCCAGCGAGCCAATAGGAATACAGAAAGCAGCGACCCCAGCCATTGGCCAAACGATAACCAATGGCAACACAGGAGGGCGGTACTTGGCATGTCCCAACTACAGTATATAAGAAGGTACGCCAGCCGGACCAGACGCAGTTAGCCCTGAGGAAGCCTTATCACAAGATGGGCGAAACGTCGGCAGATTTTAGCCTTAAGACGCGGTCTACACCGGAAACTCTGGACCAAGATAATATAATATAAATTATACTAAGGGGGGACAAATGTACATTGAACATGGCTAGGGAAGAAGACAAAGACAAACAGTTGTCACGAGCTGATAAGCGACCCAGGTAGGATAGTACTGTTAAAGGAAGGACAATGAACCGGAGGGGTGAGGTGGACATAGGAGGGTGGACATAGGAAGAAAAACAATTCTCCAACTGGTCGAGCCTCACTTTAGCACTTGGCGTGGAACATCCGCGGAGCTAAGTTGTGATATTTGGGTCCGTGGCGGAACTGAACGGGCTACCTTTGGTTGTGGCGGAAATAGTGTTAATTTAATACGGGCCAGAATACCGACGAAATCACTGTACCAAAATACTGTTAAAAGTAATAAGTAATAACAGGCGCGGTCGAGTAAAGCGCAACTTAAGAGTAGAAAATGTAGGAGGAATGCGTGTGTGTTCGACGACAGAAATGAATAAATGAGTTCGATAATAATCTGGAACTCAGGAAAATCGCTTGTGTCTTACCACATCTGAGAAAGATGCCATGCTAACAAAATTCTGAGCTAGGGCACCCACATCTCCACACCATTCCTTAATAGCTAAAATCTTTACGCGGGTTGCGAACCCGGAACCCCTAAGCTACCGCCGCAAGTACAAGGATTCAGCGGCGGGGGTATAGTGTCGTTTTGAAACATACTGTATAATCACCATATGGGAGGCAGTTACACTTCTGGTACTATAGAAAAAGGAATACCAATAGGCGACATGACCCTGGATCACTCGGAGACAAAGTCTCTGTCTGAAATGCAAAGTACGTGGTCTACATACTGTCACATCCCAGAATATCTGCTCCCAAAGAGTGGAAATGCCTACGAGCATTACAAAATTTCTTTTCAACTGTCACTTCAATTTGTCGGACAGAGCCGGAAATACGGTGATACGGCCTCATGTTCAATTTTGGAGAGTGCAAAGAAGGCACGCTTAACAAGTTTTAAAAGTTCAAAATTCGCCTCAAGGCACATTGAATTTGCTCTTTCTTACTGAACCTTACTTCCATTTTCATTCTATTCTCACAGTTACTTTCTTTTCCTTTCCTGTAGGGTAAATCGAGCAGAAGCTTGCTTGGAAGTTCAATGAAACAGCGTCGTACAGAAAGGAAAGGAAAAGAAGGGAATTAGTTGGCACTAGGAAATGGAAAAGATGAAGAGAGAAGGGGCGGCCTTTCACGTTTCGCAGAGGAAAAGGAACAGCGATAAGGAACAGTGATGAATAATTAACGAGGAAGAGCTCTGGCGGTGGGTTTGCGAGGAAAAGAGCGACCTTCCAGGCAAGTCGTTAAGGACACAGAAATGTTCCTCTTCGATTCTATTAAAACTCGTCACCTTAGGGCTTCCTTCCTTCAGAGGCGTTTAAAAATAGGAAGCGATAACGCTGGATATTTTTGCTGCTACAGCGGAATGAATCGCTGCATTTGTTCTCTCGTAATTAATACTGCTTGACAAATGCAGGGAAAAATGACCTGGGTCTTTTATTTCCGCTCCGGAAATGGAGAAGTTCCAATGAGCCGGATAATGCGCAAAATTACGACATCAGAAAGTTATGTCGCAAACATTTCCACTTTCTTAGTAGAAGACATTACTTTTACAGGAGAAAAGAGACTGCTAGAATCCAACAGGTTTCTTAAAAATGCTGTCTTTTCATAGCTGACATTACACTTGCAGTTTTTGTCTGACAGTTGAGAACAAAATTAAATCCATATCGATATATATTTTTGCAATCATGAAATGAAAAAAAGAAACAGAAATTGAGGTCATGCATTCATTGTATAATGTTAAGAGAGTGTCTTCTGACAGCCATAATAGATATTCAGAAGAACTTGTTTTAAAAACTAAAGGCATGGCTTATTCCATGTCAATGTAAGTATCGGTGATGTCTTTTATATCAACATTGCCTCAACCCAGACCACTCTTTACATGAAACATTTTTCGAAAATTTCAATTTTCTCAAAAATGCGTCTAATTATTTAAAAAAAATCCCATATATTTAAGATATTTTTGTGACAAACGGAATATATGCTTTGAATTTTCTGGAAATAGTTTATGAAGTTGTATTCATTTTTGATGACTTTTGCATAAAGGTAAACCGTGAGAGATAGACAAAACTTACTACACAATGTAGATATCGTTGAAGCAGAGATATCCATTTTCGATACCTTGCTCAAATGGGAAGTCGTCATTCGCGTTTCTTCTTATTACTCCTGGTCATACAAAAGAAATAACCTTTCAGTATCACATAGTAATTAGCTGTTAAAGGATGTGATTATTATCATTTTAACGTAATATATTTCCATTATTTTCTGTACCAACGAGAAGGAGGAATCTCCATTTCTGCTACGTTTATCACGATTAATGGATAGAAGAGTGAAACAGTTAAAAGAATAGGTTTTTGTAGGAATAGTTTGCTCCAGGAAAGGTAGAGAAAGCTATTTGAATGTAACACATTGGACTTTTTAAAAGCTGATCGCAATGTAATGCTTTGAAATTCTGTGTTCTCTCCTTAAAAATAAGTAAAAACGATTAGCGACTTATCTACTACTTCTAAAAAGTGCAGGCATCTACTTGAAATTATAATGGTAATGCTCCTCTCTTTTTGATATATTGAAAGGTGCAAAAAGGTAATAGCTAGTACTATTAGAACCGGTTGAAAAATTTAGAGCAACGGAGAACCGTGTTTATATCCCGGCTGTGGCATTGCATTTTTCAACTATTTTTTCTATTTGAAAACTCAATCTAATATCAAAGAATATTTTGGAAATGTTTTGCCACAAGTACATTTTATTCAACATCAACTGTATGCTTTATCGAGATCTGGAGTTTTGTGTGATAAAATGCCCATCTTTTACAGTTTACCTTTTACAAAATATTCAGAATGTAAAGGTTACAGCATGCCCTTATCTTCAATCTATTTCATTTTCAGGAAGATATTTTTTGAGAACATTTATAACAAACATTTTTCCATAAAAAGTGAATTTTGAGCTGAGGTATTTTCTTAAAATTGTTCGTGTCCCATCCTTCGTAAATGCTAAACTTATACCAAGTTTGATATTTGATAGAATTTTTGTTTTTGCTTCCTCTACACGTACTATGTATATATCAGGTAAAGAAGATATTGTATTGCATCCAAAAATTGGTGTCGAGATTTCACCGGAAGGTATCTTGAGGTCCCTTGTACCCAAAAATAATTTTTGGAAAAAGGTCCACGTGTGGATGTGTGTGTGTGTGTGTGTGTGTGTGGAAAACATAACTCAAAAACTTGGTATTTAAGTTCAGTATCTTGCAAGAATGTCACAAAGGTTTAAGAAAATCCTGCCATTCGAAATTAGTTTTTATTCTCAAAAATGGCTCTAACGATTTTGATTAAAATACCATATATTAAAGATATTTTCATCGCAAATAAAATGTATATCTTGTTATTTTCTGGATTTAGTTTCTGAAGACCTCATCACTCTGGATGAATTTTGTATACATGGCAAAATGTAAGTGATAGACAAAAACTTACCGCACAAGAACGTAAATCTCGTTAAAACACACAATTTATGTCATGTACATTTGTTGTTTTATTTTGTAGAGCTGACCGCTTTCCAGATATTCCTTGTTACAGGAAGTCACCTTTCATTTGTCTTTTGTTTTACTGCTAGTCATGAAAACGAACTGCACTTCAATATTGTTCACAGCGACCGGTTTCTGAAAGATTTGACTATCGCTTTATGTAGGGTATGCTTTTATTTGCATTCCACTTAGAGGGAACCAAGTAATAAAACAAATTATGCTAATGTTTATCTCTATTATCATAACAGATTTTACCATCGCTTTAGCCTGGTATATTCCTTTATTTCCCTTCTGCTTAGAGGGAAGCAAGTAATAAACGAATTTATGCTAATGTTTATCTCTATTAACACGATATAGATAAAAGAATAATCTTTTGTAACAGCAGCTTGTTGGCAGTGCAGGTAGAGAAAGTCATGTGAATGTAACACACGATTTCTTTTAGTTATGCTGTTTAAAAACGCACAGATAGACAGACAGACAGACCGACACATACAGACGTGATACCTGTTTTCTTTATTTGAGGAGTCTCAAAACGTGTATTTTCGTGATATCGAATTTTTGGTTGGAATGGAATACTTCCTCTATTTACTATACGCAATTAAAAGAGAAACTATATACCTTGAAAATATAAGAGAGAAAACTATGTCGTGGGCAAGATTTGTGGTATCTCTAGCTTAAAAACCTTATATACAATACACGCAATTTTATTTTATTTTATTTATTTATGTATTTTTTTTACTTTTTAATACTGTTTTTCTAGATTATCTGGATCATTTTTTCAATTATCCTTACATAATCTCTGTTTTCCTGTTTTCACTTACAAATACAATTACACATATTTATAAACACACAAATACACATGGCTGAGGCGGGATACAAACCGTGATCCCCTGCGCCACGAAACACCAAAGCTAGGCACTTTAGCCAGCACGTTCTAACCCCCAGCCGGGAATCGAACCCAGGACCCCTTGTACAACAGCAGGAGCTGTAGCGACTGAGTTACGGGATGGGGTTTTTTACGGGGTAGTGAGAGCGTGGAGGACGAAGAAGAGAGCTCAGCCACCTGTCTTTCCGCAGTGTTGTCAACCACAAAGTTTCTTTCTTTGAGACTTTCAGCCTCCAATTTACTAGTTGGATTATTAAACGAAATACAGTGCGTGTGTATGTGCGTTAACTTGGGGATCTATAGACTGAATGAATCCTTGGCGTTGAAACCACTGACATCATGTTGTGTATAGCGGACTTCATGTCTGAATGTTATCGCTCTGATTTGCTTCCGAAGTTGCACGAAACCTAAATGAAAATAGTCAGCCCAGACCCAATAAAAGCTGCGCGCATAGTACAATATCTTGGGGGAGAGGGGGAAAAATACATCCAGCGCATCGCATTGTTCCGTAAAATGAAAAGAACTAATTTTTGGAACATCTTTTAAACTCAGGTACAGGACTTAAAGAGCCTGCAGTTTTCAACATCTGTTCACAGAGACAGAGAAAGCAAAACAGTTTCTACAAAATTGGCAAGTCCTTGGCAGAAGTCGGCATTGTAAGAAAACATCTTATGTTATAGCTTGACAATGGAATGCATTGGGTGGATGGTATACATTCTCGAATTTTAGAAAACATTCCTTCCTGATCTGTTTTTCTTTTTAACTGCATAGTTTAAATTCAAACATTCTTAACCCGTTTATTTTTGGAAGAGAGGGTGATTTGCTTTTATTGGTTCTAAGTTAACAGTAAGTATAAAGCTTTAATAACTATCATACTTTGTGTTGCATATGCCTAGTAACGGAATAGAAAATTGTCTCAAAGCAACAGGTGAATTTTATATACACCTTAATGAAAATATCTGTTGTGTCTCATTCACATTACTTTCTCTACATCTCTGTAAAAAATTGTTATTAAAATGGTAACTCTTCTATCTACATCATGCTAATCGAGGTAAAAATCAGAAGAAATGTCCTTATTACTTGCTTCCTTGTGAGTAGAAGAGAAATAAGGGAGTACCATAGGCTAAAACGGTAGCCAAAGCTTTTAAAAACGATTGCTATGTTTCTTTGTTTATATGGCCAAGAGTTGACAAATATCCACATGAGAAACATATAAGTATTTTAAAGCTGAAATCAACAACAAAGAGTATCTAGACTCGGTAAGCTCTACTAAAAGGTATATTACATACATTATGTGTTTTAACGAGATCTACATTTTTGTGTAGTAAGTTTTTGTCTATCTCCAGTTATGTAAAATTCAACAAAATCATCCGGAATAAAGAGATTTTCAGAATTATTTCCAGAAAATCCAAGATATACATTTTATTTGCCATGTAAATATCTTTAATATGCGACATTTGAATCAAAATCGTTGCAGCCATTTTTGAGAAATCAATTTTTTTTAATTTTGTCCATGTTAAGTGTAGTTTGTGGTGGGAGGAGTTTCTTGAAAATCTTCGTGTTGTATCCTGGGAGATCCTAAACTTAAATACCAATCTTGGTATTTCAGCTTTTCATTTTGAGCTATGCTGTCCTCAGACACACACACACACATGCACGCACACACACACACACACACACACACACACTGACCTTTTTTCTTAAAATGCTTTTTTTTATTCAGAGGGTCTTAAAATATGTATTTCCGATGAAAACTCGGTATCGAATTTTTGGGGGCAATACAATACCATATCTATACATGATGTCCATAGTTCTTGTGGAGAAGGTAAAGATACCAGAAGTGGTAACAGGCCTTGGAATTTCTTTCAGAGAAGCCATGTCCAAAATGTTTGTAAGGTCTAGAATACTGAGTCTTATCCTAAAGGGAAATCCCATTTTCGTTGCACATGGACGTGTATAAAATGACCCATAAAGGAACGGACCTCTTTACGATGATACTTTAAAACCCGCCCCACCCTCTACAGCCCTCTCTCTTTATTCAGAGCATAATTCTAACCATTGGTTTGGAGGATATTTTTTTTTTTGTAATGTTTAACGCCCGCTTTAACTATTTATGGCACCGAAGGCGGTGGTTTGGAGGATATTTTGCCTCCCCTAAAGTATGGCCGAACTGCCGTAGGCTAACATTAAAACCTAAACCTTGTATTTTCATGTTACAATACCGTGTTCTTAATATACAATTGGTTATTCCCGTTCGAAAACGGCAATACTTTTAAACATTATGCCCAAGGTCAAGGGTTCAAACCCGGCGTAGGACGATTGATTTTTTCGGGCGTAAAAGTCCTTAGCATGGCTTCCTTCGGAAGGGAAATAAAGTTGTTGGTCCCGTGTCGTAGATTTACGGCACGTAAAAGAACATCAAGCCTGATAAAAGAGGTCTCTGAGCAAAATTAATCGGTCTTTCACGCCCAATATAAAAAATCACAGCAATTAAAGAGCGTCCATAAATAAAACTCAATTTTTTTAACCATCGCATTCATCGTCTACATGTTGTTGATGAAAACTCTCAAATATGGAAGTGTCGTAGCAGTAGTTCAAACGAGATCTACAAATAAACCTTCACCCTTCATATAAAATGCCGAATAATGTTGTAATTGGTTTCGCCTTTCTATTTTACTTTTTCAATCACGTATGTACAATGTACATAATAGGTAGAGAAGTTATTGTATTCCACTAAAAAATTCGGTACCGAGATTTCACTGTTAATAAATATTTTGGACCCCTGAATATAAAAAAAAATAATAATAATAATAATAATGATAATAATAATAATAATAATTAAAAGAAGAAAACTGTCCGCGTGGACCTCTGTGTGTGTGTGTGTGTGTGTGTGTGTGTGTGTGTGTGTGTGTGTGTGTGTGTGTGGACAGCATAATTAAAAAAGAAGGCCATTAATTACCGAACTTGATACTTAAGTTCAGCATCTTCCAAGGATGCGACACGAAAACTTTCAGGAGAATTCCTCTACTACTCTTTATATGGAAAAGTTTAGATTTTCTAAAAAAATGGCTCAATCGATTTTGATTAAAATATTGAGATATTTACATGACAAATAAAATGTACTTATATGTTGAATTTTCTGGAAATAGCCTCTGAAGTCCTCTTCATTCTGAATGACTTTTGCATAACTGGTAAACTGAAAAGATATACCCCAAAAATTTAAATCTCGTCAAAATACACACGCTATGTCCTATATATTTTTCTTGCGGAATGTAACCCTTTCAGAGATAATTTATGTTATTGGTTTCAATTTTAATTTACTTTTACTTTTCTCAAACATCGTCTGTATTTCTTTTGTTCTACTCCTGACCATGCAAAGAGAACCGAATTTCAATAACAATTGCATAGCGACAGATTCTAAAATATTTAACTGCCGCTTTAGCCTATTGTACTTCCTTATCTCCCTTCTACTTATAAACAACTAGGTGAGTAAAAATACAGTTTCTGATAATGGATGCGTAGGCTTCCACGACCTGTGTCTTGATCTGTATTCTCAGTCCGAAAAAGTCCGCCTCATCTTGCGTGGGGTTGTCGACGTTTCGCTCCTCTTGCCCTTAGCTTCTTCTGTCTCTTCTGAGAATAGTTTGTTTTCAGTACAGATAAATGTACAGAATGGAACAATTTAGATTTTTTTATTGTTTTAGTTATACCCTTCCTTTAAGCTGTATTGGCGGCCTTTTTACCTTTGGAATATATTATTGTCTATCCGCAATAGTGTTAAATCGTGTATAGTACTCATTGATGTTTTTTTTTCTTTTTCTTTTTTTTTTTTGGTAGTTTAACGTCCTTTAACCTGGTTGGTCATATCGGTCGATGAATGAAACTGGTGAAATGATGCTCAAATGATCTCGGGGTCCATGGAACTTAAAGTTACTCGACATTCGTTTTTTCAGGATAAGGGAAAACCCCGAAAAAAGCTTATCCGGATAACTCACCCTAAGCGAGATTCGAACTCACGACCTATTGAATGTGAGGCAGACATGCTACCACCACACTACCCAGGCAAGTTGATTGCATCTTATTTATTTGGGTTTTGTACGTGAGATCACACACACACATTCACACTCTTACACTATCAGATTATAGGGAAGATAGAAATAATTTGGCTAGAGGAAAATTCTCACCGCTAACCGGTAATCTAACACAGGACCCTTCGTACAACAGGCAGGTTCTTTACCGACTGAAATACGGGGCCACCTCACTCTATCAACAATCTTGGCGATACTCTGTCTACACTACGATCGTAACATCGTCCATTGGTTAGTTCGTATGTGCACTTTTTTTAATCGCAATTTTTTTTAAATGTTTATGTTGAAATTGCATTGGTTCTACTAGTAACTATTATTTAGCTCAGTAAAAAGTTTATAATAAAAACCATAGAGTATCTAATATTAGATTTTATTTTTAGTTACACAATAATCCCTTGGTTCGTTAATCAATCATAAATTCACTAAATATATTGAAATTTTAATTAAAAAGGTTAAAACTATTCAAAGACATAGGTAAATGCAAATACAGAACTTCATTAATATAAACTAAAGGAAAACTAAATCATTTATTGAGAATGTTTTATTATTTCTGCTAAAACAACTAAAAATGAAATTAAATGTGTGCACATTTTTTTGTTCAAGAGCCTCAAAGCATTTCAGGTGAAATCCCATAATTAAAGGCTTAGGTGGATAATACTTTCCCTACTTAATATATTTGTAAAATATAAATGTTCATACTGCAACAATAGTTTCATAGTTCAAGTGTAAGGGAAGTAATGTTAGCAGGTGCATCTGCTTCATCAGCTGATGTGGTTGTGGATCATCATCTCCTTTGGTAAGGAGTTACCCTCAACACAGACGTTTCTGTTATTCTCGCCGCTGAGGCCTATATATCAATAGAGACTTGACCTGCGAGGGAATCTGCCGAAATTAAATTCCTA
Organism: Hymenopus coronatus; assembly: GCA_030762935.1. Taxonomy (NCBI): domain Eukaryota; kingdom Metazoa; phylum Arthropoda; class Insecta; order Mantodea; family Hymenopodidae; genus Hymenopus; species Hymenopus coronatus. The sequence continues at coordinate 100,498,264 of CM060888.1, read as the reverse complement.
AGATACGTCGCAGGGCAAAGAACGCTATCCCCACATATCCAATATAAACGTAGGGCAAGCGATGTCAAGGAAGACATTGAGGGAGGAAGGAGAAGAAAAAAATACAGCTTGTAGTAAGACTCGGGCAAGTACCTCAGCAGTTTCAGCTTTTCACCTGCTACTTACGGATTAATATTAATATCCGAAATCACTGGAACGTAACAATACAGTTCTGCTGGTAGATAACATCAGCCTTTGAACCAGCAGTGCAGACCTTTTGCTGATGTTGGTAAAAATGTGTCTTTTCTGTTCTTTTTGCCTTAACATAATTTAAAAAGAATTATATTCATTTCTATTAATTTTGTAGTGTTTTGTTTGTTTTTCAAACAAAAAATTGTCTTCAGAGAAGTCAAAGCATCCTATTTCTGTACGTTTTCATACCAGGTTTGAGTTTCAGGAAAGCACGTCTATAAATAAAAATGCAATACTTAAATACACCAAGCATTTTCTTTTAATAATATGACAGCAGTTTTGCCAATAATTATTTTACTTTTTATGTTTATGGTAAGGTTATTATCAATTATGTAATAGAGGAAGTCTGCAGTAAATATTTTGATACACTGAGCCTGTGGAAGAAGATATATTGTTGCAGTACTAAACAATGAAAAGTCAACACTAATAATGTTATGTATAAGTTATTATATAGACTCCAAGCGTGGTGTAGTGGCTACCATGCTAGCAAGGTTGCGGTTCTCTAATATCCAGCGGAGGATGGATATTTTTCGGACGTAAAAATCCTTAGCTTGACTTGCTTCGGAAGGGAAGTCAAATCGTTATCCCGTGTAACGTTTATTTGCATGTGAAATAACCTCATCTTGAAAGCAAAGATCTCTGGGCTAAATTCAGCCAGTTGCACGTCCGTAAATCATGATTTAGTTCTATTGTGCTCTTTGGGCGATAGGTTGATCCCTCGTCACCTTGCACGCATACTGACGAACGAGCGAACTAGAAATTCCAATAATTAAAAGCTTGTTAATGGAAGCTAAAGCTCTCGAAATTGGGCTGTGGTGCCATAGATAGAAGCTATTGTTTATTAATTGTAAGAAAATGTCAGGCACAGTTTTTTTCTCTGGGCAAAAAACCTTCCCATTTTGTCTGTACAAAATATGTGAAACTTCAGCAGAACATCTAACTTTCTTAAACTTCCCCCGATAGTCTTCCCAGTTCTAGACATTCTGCATACACTTTACTGGTGGAATAACCACTGATCGGAATAGTCATAATTTATTACATAATTACAGTAGGTGAAATTTTTAACTAGTTTGCGTTTTCTTTGGTCCCATAGTTATCGAATTAAATAAAATCTTCTTAGTTTTCAAAAAACGCAGTAGTTTTAACACATTCAATGAAATGGAGATGAACATGGTGAATATGAGGATTGTTTTCTTTATTTTATTGTTTATCATGACCTCCTAACGAAGTTGAATACACCGTAAGGCTTTCTTACGTGAATGCTATTAAAATAATTTGGTGGTATCCATGCGTTTCTCCTTTGTTTTCTGTATTTTAATTTCTTAGTTACTAAATCGCGACCATCTGCGTATAAATTATTTGGAATGAAATATTAGCGGCAGTAGCCTGGTTTTACTTGAATTTCTTTGAAGTAACACTTGTTTTCTACTCTATGACAATTGCAATGAAAGAACATCTTCGGGGTTAGTTTCTTTTATAATTCCTTTTCTTTTTTGTACGTAGGCTTTGTAGATTATTTTTAGTTATTTAGTGTTTTATGAAATGTTATAGGGTGTTTTATAGCCATGTTCACAGAGCACAAATAGTAATAGACATAGAATTTCTGGTTGTCTGTAGGGGATTTATAGGGCGTGTCTTCTGATATCTGCTGGCCTCACCGTCACTCTAATTGGGGAAGGAGGATGGGTTGTAGCTTTCCTGTTGTAGTAAATTATAACACCATACTTTTTCTATTGTGCTTGGTGACAGTCAGTAATGCCTCACACAAGCGCGGTGATCCGCGGCCTTATGGTGGGCGCATGGTAAAACAAAATGGAAATGTTGTGCAAATGAGTATATCTGTTGTGCAGTATTGGATTAAACGTTTCCAGGAGCGCGGTGAAGATGAATTAAAGACGCGTCAAAAATCGGGAAAGCCAAGAAAAACAACGGCGGAAGTCGATGCTAAGATTATAAATGCAAGCAGAGATGAACCATTTAAACCGTCTGCAGGATTGTGCCGCGATCTGATGCTATCTTACTGCCTTACTACATGAAGCTGGCGTCCATCATCGAAGGGCAACAAAGAAAATAAACGACTGAACAGCACCGCAACAGTCGAATGGTATTTGCGCTTGAATACTTGGTCAAACTCGACCGATTTTGGCAGCCAGTGATTTTCTTAGATGAAAAGGTATTTTGTTCTGATGAAGATGGGAAAATGTATTTGTGGCGACTCGGTATGTTTCAGAACATGTAGTTGCCAAAGACAGAAGTGGTCGCATAAGTGTGGGGTTCACGAACAATACTGATTACTGCCTACTTCACAGCTCTATTCTCCATCACATCAAATCCCATCCCCGCCGTAACTTTAGGCATTATACCAAAAGCAAAATGTTCTACTAGACGCATGTAAAACAATTCTGATTTATATTCATGTAAATGTCGAAACATGCATTTTCTCTGTAGTATCAGCCAATAAATAAAAACATGACGTAATGCAGTACCCTACAAACGGTAAGGAATGCGGTGTACGGAACAAGACAGTGCTGATTTCTTTTTGTGTCTTCTGTACGTCGGAAAGTATACGGCGTTTCAGCGATGAATGTATTATCAAAATCGATTTATTTATGGACGCTCTTTAACTGCTGTGGCTCTCAGCGTCCCATTTTATACTGGGCATGAAAGATCGCTTAATTTTTCTCAGAGATATCATTATCAGGTTTGAGGTTCTTTTACACGCGACAAATCTACGACACGATACCACTGGCTTTACTTTCTTTCCGAAAAGCCTCCGCCGGATTTGAAACCGCGAACTCGGAATTCAGAGCCTGGCGTGTGGTTCCTAGATCACGGAAGATGAATAGTTTCAGAGTTTGCCCTATTTACACAGACATACATTCAATTTTTACTTTATTTAGTACGTATATAGATAGTATACACAACTAGGCAGAGAAGATATTGCATTACACCCAAAAACTAGATACCCAGATTTCACTGTATTTTTGTGTTTTGTGACCCCGGGAATCAAAAAAAGATCATTTTCGGAAAAGAAATGCATATATGTATTGTGCGTGTCGACAACATAACTCAAAGACCAAAAGTCGTTAAATACCAAACTTAATATTAAAGTTCAGTATCTTCCAAGAACGTGGCACTGCAAACAACCCTTCACATGGAAACCTCTTTCGATTTTTTAATTTTTTTCTAATAATTCTAATAATTATCTCCAATGAATCAAACAAATCCCCTGGAAGGAGAGATGAAAGGGAGATCCTGAAGGGAAAACAAATTCAGATGACAATGTTAAGGTCGGAGTCCCAATGATCCAACACATCAAGTCCTGACGCCGGCGCCCTGACTTAGCAATCAATCTTCAACATGGTGTCCTGGTATGATCAAACCACTCCTAGAAAAAGGCCGTAGCCAAACACCAGTGAAAAATCCCTCCAGGGCGCAAATTGCACCCCCGCAGCAACACACCGAACATCGTTGCTTGATCCTAAACCTTGAAACAGATGAAAGTAAATGAGGGAGAGGTAATTCATAGTAGAAGAGAAAGCAACCTGGGGTAACCTCGAAAAAATAACCAGGCGGGAACCAAACCGATGGGTAGAGATCTCGCTGCGTAGAGAATTGGGAGAGACGAGATGTGGGCTAAATCATTTCCTAAAATTGTCGGATTATCCAAATATGTGCGCATGAGGCTTGAGATGAACAGTAGGATTGGTCAAATAATGGATACATTTACTTAACAACAAAACGTTATCAGTGCATTCAATTTTCCCGTAAAAAGTAAAAAATAGTAATTACACTTTTGCGTTTAGTGTTTTGAAAAATGTAAAAAGTTTGTGTTAATATGCAAGATGTGAAGAAGTTGGCATTTTAAGTAATTTTAGTTTACCTAAAAATACTCGCCTAACACTAAACTAACAATATTCGACCCATATGTGTTTTCTTAGGCAGCTGAAACTAAGAACGAGGGCGGTAAATTACACTGGCTACGAGGACTGTTACAACGAATGGGAAGAGATGTCGCAAGTACACTGTTTTTGTTGTTAAATGTTATGACATAAAATAGTAGTACTTTATGGACTCTACTTCAGTCAGAACCCTGCAATTATGAAATTCTTAAACTGCACGCAAAGTTATACAAACACTTTGACAAACTAATAGACTTTGTAGCACATGCCTATGAAGTCGCAGAGTGTTTGTTACTGTGCAAACCGTCTTCGCTCTTGGAATTCCCTCCGGGTTCGTTATTTCACTGACCTCGAGAGTGGCGATCTCACTCGAACTAGCTCCGGGAGTACGGATATGGTTCTAATTGATTTAGAAGCCAGGGCTGCCGATTCGAGTATTAGGAGGGATTGATGTTCTCTAGCGTACCGTGTCCTAATCCCGGCAGGCCGCAATCCTTTCTTGCAATGGGCCATTGTAACCTTTGAACTTCAGATAGTATATGATAAATGGAACTGCTATAATCACTATGATGGCTTGGATTGCCTTATGTGCAGTGCAGAGAGAATCAGAGAAAGCGCTCAAAAAGTTAAATAATAATGCAAACATTGCAGTACACCGGAAAATAAATTCGTGAATCATTGATCGCATACACAGATCAGGGAGTTGGCTTCGAAACTGCTTTACTGCGGGTTAGATTCCTGAGAGAGCCGAGTATTGTTAATATGGATTAGACAACTACCTCCGTAGTTTTAGGAAGAGAACATCATGCTATTTACTACAAAGAATTATGATGTACTTTCAAATGGCTTCTCTACCCTTCTTCAGCAAGATATTCTTAAAAAAAATATATATTCTTCCATCTACTTCAAACTAGTCAAGATAAATATTAGCAGACATGGTCTTATTATTTACTGCCTTGTAGATACAAGGAAATTAGGGGAATATACTAGGCTAAAGCGATAATCAACTCACTAAGCAGCTGGTCGCTATTTGATGGCTATGAAATTCCGTTATCTTTGCTTGACCAGCAGAAAAAAAAAACAATAATGACTTATAAAAGTAATTGAAAACAACTGCAAGGAATATCTCGGTAATGGTTAACGCCCTAAAGAATTGTTTTCACATAGATTATGTGTTTTAACGAGCTCTACGTTTTTGTCTGTCTTAGGTTTACGAGTAATTAAGAAGTCATTCTGAATGAAGAAGGCTTCCGACCATTTCAAGTAAATCCAAAATATACATATAATTTTCATAAAATATCTTAAATATATGCTATTTTAATCAAAGTCTTTGATAAAATCATTTTTTTTTTCAAAAATGTCCTTTGCTAAGGGTAGGTGTCGCCTCGTTAAGGCTAATGAGTACCACGTAATACCTTTTATCATATAGGTTAATAATTAGTCATCTATGTCAGTTCATTTCTCCTATTCTGGAAACTATTGACTTTTGACTTTTAAATGCCATTTATTACAGTGGCACAAATCCCTTCTGTTACGCTTACAAGTTCTTTCTCCGATCCAGTTGTAAACTGAGTACTGGACATGTGTACGAAACATCACTGAATGTTTATCCCGATAACCTACCTGAAGACAGATATATTAAAATAACTTAATCTTTATTCAAATTATTTACGTCACGTTGCATGAAAGGGGTGAAAGTAAGGATATATTCGAGAGTGTGCATGTCTGTCCTAGTACATTCTATTATTTCTCTCAAGTAACTGAATATTAACACCATTTCTGGTAATGTTTGATTAGTGCGAAATAGATAGGAGAACAAAGCTTTAGTAAGAATAGTTTGTTTGCAAAATAAATAGAGAAACGCATGTGAATGGAACACCTTAGAATTTTTTTTAATATCTATCACCTCTTTAATTTGCAATCTTCTTTCATTGTAGTAATACCTTCAACCCTGTGTGGTGGTAGCGTATCTGCCTCACATTCAAAAGGTCGTGAGTTCGAACCTCGCTTAGGGTGAGTTACCCAGATAAGGCTTTTTTCGGGGGTTTCCCTTATCCTGAGAACACGAATCTCGAGTAACTTTAAGCTCCATGGACCCCTATATCATTTGAGCATCATTTCATAAATTTCATTCAGCGTCCGATATGGCCAACCAGGTTAAAGGACGTTAAACTAAACTTAAAAAAAAAATCGATATCACTGGTAAAAGGGATGCGGTTCAATATAGGTCAAACGGAAGTTTTGCAGCCGCGATACTCTTAGGATCTATAGGGGTATATGGTTTGCAACGGAGGTGGATACAGATCTACTGCGGCTAACAGGTATCCAATGTAATAATAAGTATACATGAAAAATCTCTTACTCTTCTCTACTAGGTTTTGTTATAATTACTTAATAATAATCCTTGACAGGTTCATGAATGTGTGATACCTGAAGCTAATAGAACAGTGTTCTTAGGAATGGATGAAGTGAAAGAACCACATAATGCTAAGCAGATAAGCCACAGAGAAGCTCAACTCGAAGACTCCTGCCGCTATCTAGCTGCTCAGAGAGAATGTAGACAACTCTCTAGCGTCCACGGGGAATAACCTTTTCCTTGGTGCAAGTATTCCTGTCATCTATCCGGTATCACCTCACGCCAAGAAATTTAAAGCACACCTAAATAATGAGAAGGAAATGAGGGAAAGTAAATCTTGAAGCCGGTAACTTATTCGAAGCTTTCCATATATTACTGGCACATGAAGATTAGGATGGGGTGCCAGTCACTGGGGCAGAGGGGACCTACGTGACCCCAGGGAAAAAGGGATGAGGGGAGAGTCACAAAAGGTGACTAGATCCCGGCAAGCATGGACGAGTGAACGCTTCAGACGCCACCCGGGCCCAACCTACAAGCTGCAGGCCTCTGGGATTCTCCGAAGGGGCCTTAGCCTGTACTCGCCCATTTGAGTGGTACCACGGCGATTTGGGAATAAACCTATAGAGTGCGCAAGCCACCATCCAGCCGCGACCCACCGAACACCGTAACCTGGTCTTTCAACCTTCAAACAATGACAATGACAATGACGTGATGGAAAGGAAGTTCATCTCTCAATATTCACGTGGCAATCCCCGGTAAAAAAAAAAAACAAAAAAAAAAACATGGAACAAGCGAGTTGCACGGTTACCGTGGCTCCACCACGTTCGGTAGATAGACTGTTACTAAATCACTAACTTTCTTACGTTAACTAACAAAATTATGCAGAAAAATAGAATATGTTGCAAATCTTGAACAGATGGGGCGAATCATGTTAACTGTTTTCGGCTTTTAATGGGTAGGTCCCACAGATCTTTGGAGAAGTAAAGTCAGATTGAAAAATTCAATGACATAGGTGGGATTTGAACCACGGATATCCTGGTTTTCATCCAGTTGCTCTGGTCACTGAGCTGTCATGGTAACATACAGGCACGGCACTAAATTCTCCAACTGGCTGAATTTTTCAGTCTGGCTTTACTTCCCCAACTTTTGTCCTACACATGACTAGTGTGTAAGAAACAATTAATTCATATTAAATGACCTAACAGTTGGTTGAATTATAAAGTCCGGGACTTAAAAACTTGCGAAGTCTGTAAGTTGCCATTGACGTATGGCATCTCGAAATAACGTAAAACCACCTTGTGTTTTAGCGGGAAAAGCGCGAGTCAACTGGAGAATTTAGTGCCGTGCCGGCATATTGTCATAGTAACTCAGTGGTCAAAGAAACTGGATGGAACCAGGAGATCCGCGATTCAAATTCCGGCTATGGCATTGAATTTTTCAGTCTGACTCTTCCTCTCCAACTTCTGTCCTACACTGAATGGTGTAGAAGGAAACAATCCCACACAGATTTTTCTTTCCCTCATTCACCCAAGGTGATTAACGTTCAGCACAGTGCGGTAATAATGAGAAATGACGATCTACCCTGAAGAGGATATCCCTCTAAGCGGGCGCTATTACACTGAAGTTTGTAAGTACTAGGGCTACGGGAGTATAAGACCGCATGCTTAAAACCCTTCTTTGCTGTCAGGTTTACAAACAGTGCCTCACTGCACACACATTAATTTCGGCTCTTCGTATAAGCCTTCTAGATTCCTGTCTCTGATGCACAGCGCTCGAGATAATCCACCGTCCAGAGCCGTCACTTTCACTGTTTCGTCTGTAGATGCCTGAGGAAGCTCATAAACGGGCCCTATTCATGTTAACACTCCCCCATTATGAAGTTGTTTCATTAGCCTCTCCTTTGTGTGTAGTTTCTTATCACAAGAAGAACAGTATATTATCTAGCAGAAAAACGTTGTGTGACTGCGTATTATCATACCTGTTAAGTACTCTTTTCATGTAAGAGCTAGACATGAACACGAATAAACTGAACTGCGAAGAACAACAATATGATTAAGCCACATTATGATTTTCTCTATAACACAGACAGTAGATAGAGAAGATATTGTACTCCACACAAAAAATCGATGTCAAGATTTCATCTAAAATATATGTTTTCAGATCCCCTGAATAAAAAAACAACTCTTAGAAAAAGTCCATGTCTCTATGTGTGTGTCCGTGAACAGCATAACTTAAGCATATTTTAATCTTTCAAGAAAATCTATCCACCCCAAACTACCCTTTAAGTTGAAACTTCTTCGAACATTTTAATTTTCTCAAGAATGACTTAACGATTTTGATTAAAGTACCAGTCACTTTTATAGCAAATAAAATCCATATTTGAATTTCTGGAATACAATTTGAAGTCCTCTTCATTCTGGATGACTTTTACATAATTGGTAAACCGTAAGAGATAGACAAACCCTACACAAAAATCTAGATCTCGTTAAAATACAATTTATGTTATATGCAGTTTTTGTGAAGTTTCCAATTTCCAAATCTTAACTTTTAATTAAACTACATAAGTTTATTAAACTACAGATTAATATAAAATCTCTTTTTAAAATTAATAAATTTAAAGGTAATCTTTTCCATCATTTCATATAGCAATCCGAGATATTCTCTGTTATTAGTTTCTAAATACCCATTACTTAGAATGTTATCAAATGGGAGGTCATCAATTTTTTCATCGTGATCATGTAAAGAGAACAGAATTCCATTGCATCACATGGCGACAGCTTTTAAACATTTGAACTATCGTTTCAGGTCAGCCTATTCCCTTATTTCCCATGTAATTACAAAGAACTAAGTAATAAGACCACGTTTGCTAATGTTTGATTAGCATGAAATAATTAGAAGAATAAGTTTGCAACAATAGAATAGATAGAGAAAGCTTTGTGAATGGAATCCTTTTTTTTTTTTTTTTTTTTTTTGCAAGCTGTTTCTAACTTACTGTGAATGGACTTCATAACTGTGTACATCTGGAAACAGAAAAGATACCAAAGCCAACGAGAGCTGTTAGTTCAATATTAATCTGGAAATGACAAAAACTGCATTGAAATGTTCACATTTTTATATCACCAATCCCTCTGGTCTGCATCTATAATGTCAGTTCTTCAGAGAACTACATCCGTAACTTAAAGTAATATTATATCGGCATAAGCATCAGATAACGCTAGGTTCGTAGTCCAAAGCGAAAATAACAATTTATTTACTTTTATTTGCGCTGAGACAAGTATACCCTTACTTTGTAGATGAATAAAGGTAAAGTTTTACTCCAATTATCATTTTTAGATTAAAAGCTCTATTAAATTATATTTCTCTTTGTTACTTTTTACTTCAGTTGCTAGATGGTGAACAGTACCTTATCGGATTATTCGTATTCAGCGCCTCTTGTTTATAAAGTGGTTTTTCTGTAGGCATGAAAATATTTCTGAAACGTCGCCTACAAGTACTTATAAATTATAGTGGTGTTAAAATCGATTAATTATAAATAAGAGTTTTATATCAAAGAACGAAAGGTAGAAAATATCTTCCAAACGCGAGTTCGCTACAAAACTGCCCGTGAACAGAGTAAAATCGAGCTTCACAACCTGCTTTTCATAACAATGTGCCGACATTCCTTTCTCCAATATGCGTCTTAAAAGGGGCAATAAAACAGTATTCATAACTCGAATTTTTGTACCTGGTTCCGAGAAACGTTCCTTTAAAATAATTTTGTACATATTTACCTGCAGAAAGCAGAACGTGTTTTCACATTAATTAAATATATCTGAGAGAAGCGTCTCTTTATAGATATTCCCTTTCGTAGAAAGCGGAAAACGCTCGTCTATACAAACATCTGATGTGTTCAATCACATGACTTTCTCTACATCTCTGTATCAAATTAGTGTTAAAAAGCTTATTCTTCTATACACTTCATGACAATCGAGATAAACATTAACAGAAATTTTCTTAATTGCCTGCTTCCTTGTAAGTAGAAAGTAAATATGCTAAAACGATAGTCAAATCTTTTAAAAGCCGGCTGCCAAGTGGATGAAATCCCTTTCTATGCAGGGCCGGGAATTTACAGCTTTCCGTGTGAAAAAGGTTTAATTATTTTAGATACAAATAACAAGGAATATCTCGGAAATGGTCAATACCAGAAAAAGAAAGTTTTTGTCTAAATATTACGGTTTACCACTTACGCAAAACTCAGGAAAATTCATTCAAAATAAAGAGGTCTTTAAGAGGATTTTTCCAGAAAATTCAAGATATACATTTTATTTGTCATATAAATATCTTTCATATACAATATTTTAATCAAAATCGTTAGAACCAGTTTTAAGAAAATAAAAAATGTTCGAAATAAAAATGTTCGAATTTTTTTTCATATAAAGGTTAGTTTGGGGTGGTTTTTTTTTCTCAAAATTTCCGTATCGCATCCCTGGAAGTTAATAAACTTAAATACCAAGTTTGGTATTTTACTGACTTTTCATTTTTGAGGTATCGTGTTCACAGACACACGGACACACACAGACCTTTTTCTGAAAATACTTTTTTCGGATACATGGGACCCTAAAGCATATATTTCCGGTGAAATCTCGGTATCGAATTTTGGGTGGAATGCAATACCTTCATAGTACGTTTAGAAAAAGTAATATGTGAAATGAGGAACCAATCAGAAGATAAATGTCACATGATAGCTCGAAAACTTAAAACTAAGCAGTAATAAGAGAGTATCGCAATATGGTAGAAAGATAATTTTGTGGCACAAGATACTGTGACAATATACTCAGCCCCCTTGGCTCGAACTGCGGGTATTCTGGCGATGCTCCGGGACTTTAAACATTTTCAGCGTTTCCGGCACGTCTTCGGCGTAGTGAAAACCACGTTTCCGTTGATATATTGCACGGTGGCGAAGCGAAGCTGAAAATATGGGAAAATAAAATGAATGTAAAATCGCTGATATGTGTGTCTGTTCAATTATGTTCCAGAACAAGAGTCGCACGTCAGGCTACAGCCACGGAACACCCCGAGAAAATTACCAAGTGTCATAACCCACCTTCCCACAACCAATGTAATTACGATAATAACTTATCCAATTTTATTTCATTAAATTCTGAGGGTTCAAGATATCACACTCAACGGAGCTTTGATTATCGCTTTAGCTTATATACGAGGAAATACTATTGAGAGTATTTCCCTAACATTTTGCTTGATAAGCATGAAGTTGAACGAATAATAAACTTTTCAAAAAATAGTTTGTTAACATAATTATATAAATTATCCAATTCCTTTAAATATATTTCTAATTATATCTGGCTGGGTTTATCTTATTTACTATGTACAATGTACATAGCAGGCAGCGAAGGCCTCCTAAAAATTCGATATCGTGATTTCAACTAATATACGTGTCTTGAGGACACCTGAAACCTGAGGACACAAAAAACCTAGTTTTATAAAAAGGTCTTGAATGTCAGTGAACAGAAGAAATCTAAAAAGAATAGTCGGATAAGCACAAAACATGGTATTTAAATTCAGTATTTACCAAGGTGCGATACGAAGATTTTCAGAAAGATCCTCCCTTCCCAAACTACATTTGAACTGAATATTTTTCAAAAAGTCCAATTTTCTCAAAAAGGACATGATTTTGATAAACATATCTATATAAAAGAGATTTAAATGGATATAAAACTTATATATCTTGAATTTTCTGGTAATTACCTCTGAAGCCGTCTTCATTTTGGAGGATTTTTGCATAACCGATATATCGTAGGAGATAGACAAAACCATACTAATCATAAAATATAATCTCTTTAAAACATACAATATATATTTTGCAAAGATAACATTACGGAGATATTCCCCGTTACTGATACACATTTTCCAGTACTTGTAATACTTACAATGGAAAATAACAATCGCATAGCGACAGCTTTTGAAAGATTTGGCTATTGCTTTAGCTTAGCGTATTCCTTTACTTCGATTGTGCTTATTAGGAACTAAATAATAAGGCCATTCTGTTTGTTTGCAGAACAAGTTAAAAAAAAGCCATTTGATTGGAACGCATCAGTTTTTTTTTAACAATTTTATAAGCATAATTGTGGAATCATAATATTCTTTTCTTGGATAATGGTTTTATATTTCTGTGATAGTATTCAAAAGTTTCAGCTATAAAAAACTGTCATGAAATGACAGAAAATACCGACAAAACAAGTAAAGTATTACAAATTAGAGAGCAGGATTTTTTCCGCAGCGGAATTTGGTTTAGCTGAAAGTGTTACTTACAAAACATTGAGGTAGGGCATTTCGAAAACATATAGGTAATATTCGTTTTTATCGTAGTCGGCTCAGCCTCCCAGGATGTAAGTCTGACACCCCCCCCTAGGAGTTACAAACGGTCGCCTAGGGGTCAGAAGCCTGTCGGGGAACAACGGCACATAACCACAGAGTGAAGAACCTGGAACGAGTGGTCAACCGTAGCCAGGCATGAGCGAGAAATGGATGCTATGAAAGGTGATGTAGGAGCAATTGGTGGAATGAGTGGCGGGGGAAATCAGAGGATCCGGAGAAAACCCACCAAGTTGTCGTTTCGTCCACAAGTCCCACATCCGGGCGCTTGGGTGGGAGGCAAGCGGTCTAACCACTCGGCCACGCCACCGCCTTAGGTAATATTCCAGAAAATAACACGAGAAAAACATTTAAAATATAAACTTGAAAAATAACTATCTGAAACTAACACAAATATTTCCTATGTTAATAAGAATGTACATTTATAAAGGGTTTTCTTACATAAGTAGTTCCAAGTGTCAAAAAATATCAGCACATTGGTTCTACTTTCTTATTTTCTACCAAATATATTAAATCATTATGACTTTCCGAATTATTTTAAGATGTTTAAGAAAGAAAGAAGACGTGGAAAAGCACACAGATTATTGCTAAAAACACAGATTTTTTGGGGTAACAGAAAGAGCACATACATTTCGTGCACCGGACATTCAAAACTCAGTGCTTGTTTCACACGCAGCTTAACCGCAGGACTGCAATTTAAGTTTCAGAGTCTGCTCCGCCAAGTTCCAACAGAGCTTTGGATAAGCACTACGCCGAGGGAAACTGCACAAACACCTACCCATTAGAGCATAAAATCACGTTTCCTTGCTATTTATTACTGCTGATTTGCATATTCTCTCCCATTCTGTAGATTACAAGGTAAACAAAGCTAATACAGTCACTTTACTGCGACAAAACACAGTTTTCACGTTTCTTCTATAACCGCCCAAACATATGTACGCCTTTTACACTGACCAAACAATGTAACCTAACATAATATTCCGTCTCAGAGGAACTTCAATACCTCCAACATCTGTTTACATCTGAACAAATTCGTTATATGCAAATAACGTCGTTAGTTTGTTATTTGTTAATAAGAGGCAAATAAAGCATTGCATTTACAAATAACACTCCATTGGAGAAATCTTACGCAGATGGCATAGATTTATTTTTTATCATTCATCAATAAGCATTATGGAGAATGGAGACAGATACAAAGAGTCTCAGTGGTTGAGTGCACAGCGAGCTGACTTCTCATCTGGTGATCCGTGTTCGATTCCCAGCTGGAGCGCGGAATTTTTTTTTAACCAGAATTATTCATTATGTTCCACAGAGTCTGAAAATAAGAATGTGAGAGTAAATGTGCGTGTGTTTAGTACTAAAAAAAAAACTTTATTAATCTATTGTTATAACCCTTCAGCAATACGAGTTATTACACAAGTCAAAGCCCCCGGTATGTAAGTTGAAATTCAAGGGGGCTATACAAATGAAACAATAAAAAAAATAAATATATATGGAGGTCACACATGCGACCTGCTCCACAGTGACTTTTATGATGACTAGAGAGAGAGAGAGAGAGAGAGAGAGAGAGAGAGAGAGAGAGAGAGACAGACAGACAGAGAGACCAGCGTTTGGGAATTGCAAGTTAACAGTACCACGGGGTTAGAAAACGTCACAGACAAGAGGCAGGGTCGGTACTCACTGTCCGCTTACTAAGATAGGCGACGGAACTTAGCAACTCTTCTTATGTTTTGCTTTATTTTCAATTGTGTCCAAACTATTGGTGAGGGATTTTACCGAAAGCTTCAAAGGTGCGACACTTTAACCTGTGGAAGAGTTTGGATCTGAGCTTTTATCTACCGATGGTGATGTGGAGTATAGTTTTTCTCAGCAAAATATCATCGCCCAAAAGCTCTCAAAAAGTATATTTGTTTCATTCCATTAGATGTGATCGCGAGAAAGAGATTAACTAGTATATCTACAAACACAACTTTGTGTACAAATATTTTAAAATATACATATGCATAAATATATACCTATTGGAGTCAGACTGAAAAATGCAATGCCATAGCCGGGATTTCTAACTGGTTGCTCTACCACTGAGCTACCAAAGCAACATGCTGGATTAGCATTAAATTTCTCAACTAACTCGCATGTTTCCCGGTAAACCACAAGGTGATCTCAAATTATTTTGAGACGACAACCCCAATGGCGACTTAAAATGTTATAAGTACTTTAAGTCTCAGGATTCATAATATAGCTAACTATGAGAAATTCAATGCTATGCCAGCACTTTGCCATGGTAGCTCAGTGGTAGAGCAACCGCCTAGAGACCGGGAGATCCTTGGATCAAATCCCGGCTATGGCATTGAATTTTTCAGTCTGACTCTACCTATCCAACTCCTGTCCTACACACGGTTTCTGTGAGAAAACAATTAAATTTATCACCATATATACCTATGTTACATTGCATTGTTGCAGTACTATAGGTTGCAGAAAATAAAAATATTTTAAATTGCATTTCCAGGTTTATATGTAAATACTTATTAATATAAGCAATTTCATTCTGCAAAGACTGTACTGATTTGTCTTCGCTACTCAAAAACTGGTTCATAGAGCACGTGGCTTACGTCTACAGGTATTCAGGGTGTTAATGAACTATACTGAAATATTTTCACAGAATATATAGATTACTTAAATAAGTAATTTGAGATAAGACACTTATGACCTGTTTATTGAAATTTCGAAGTAACGGCTATAAGTTTCTAAAGTGCGAGTACGCCACTGGCTAATTTACCAACCATAACAAGAAAAATGAAGGGACATATTACAGCGTAGTGGTTATGATACTGGCTCTCAAGTGAAAGATAGTTTCCGAGTTCGGACCTCGTTCACGTATCGCTGCACTTCGTCTGGAATGAAAAAAAAATAATAAAAAGCATTTACTCTTATGACAGGAATCGAACTCACGACCTTTGGGATAGCAGCTTCACGCGTTACGCATTAAACTATCAGAGCAGTTGAAAAAAACGCCTTCAGAGTAGTCTACATAACTCAAGAACGAAGTTAATGAATGCTCAGTGTCGCGCTGTCAAGTGATTAGTTCGAGATTTTACAGATTTTTGCGACATTAAATCTTGAAAACGCTAGTAACGAGCTGTTAAAAATCGATATTTCTATTCTAGGGCAGCAGTTTTAAAGACATTCTAAGCTATTTTTTCAACCTGATTTGCTTTAACATCGACTTATCAGCACCTGATACCCACCCGTTTAACGCTATGTAGCTGCGTTATGTTTATCCGAGGACATGCATCGCCGATCTCAAATTACTTATATCAGTCACGTGCAAAATCTCGCAAATTATTTCGGTGTAGTTAATAAACACCCTGTATGTGCATAGAACATATGCCTGTATAAATACATGGAATAAATAGTATACGTCCTTAAAAATTTTGTAGAATTCTCTTGACTCTTACATTGCTTTACATAAGGCCCCATTTTGAACGGTTGTTTAACCCCGGTATCCAGGAACTGAGTCCGGTTTGTCCTCCACTGCGAAAGCACAGATTCAAGTAATCCTCCCCAACAGTTGGCAGGGACTGTTTACACCAAGTCATCATCGATGACGATGCCAACGCACACAGTAGAGTAACCACAGTGCAGACCTTGGTAAACATACAACAAAGCATTCAAGGACGACGGGAAAATATCTTGTGCATAAACATAACAATGAAACACTGACTCATATATACAAACAAGCACAAATTTTTCTCTCTCCTGCTTACTTTTGGTAAGGTATTATGTTGCACTAAAAAATTGACTGTTGAGATTTCTCTCCTAAAATTCACGTTTTGAAACTCCCTGAATTGAAAAAAATTTACTATCTCTATGCCTGTATGTACAATGTACTTAGAAATAGACAAGTATTGCATTCCACCCAAAAATTCAATGTCGATATTTCACCGGAAATATATGTTTTGGGGTTCACTGAGTCCGA
Source organism: Hymenopus coronatus (assembly GCA_030762935.1). Taxonomy (NCBI): domain Eukaryota; kingdom Metazoa; phylum Arthropoda; class Insecta; order Mantodea; family Hymenopodidae; genus Hymenopus; species Hymenopus coronatus. Next base: position 100,481,427 of record CM060888.1, on the reverse strand, counting down.
AAAAAGCAATTTTAGAAAAAGGTCCTGTGTCTGCGTATGCGTGTCTGTGGACAGCATAGCTCAAAAACGAAATGACCGTTAAATACCAAACTTGGTATTTATTTAGTATTATCTTCAGAAGATACGACACGAAGATTTTCAAGAAAATCCCCCTACCATAAACTGCCTTTTACATGGAAAAACCTTTGAAAACTTTGATTTTCTAAAAAATAGCTCTAACGATTTTGATTAAAATCCCGAATATTAAAGATATTTACATCACAAATAAAATATATATCTTGAATTTTCTGGGAATAGCTTCTGAAGATCTCTTTATTCTGGACGAGTTTTCTTAAAATTTTCATAACCAGTAAACCGTAACAGATACTATACCAAGGATGTAGATTTCGTTAATATACACATTTTATATCATATAACTACAAATTCTTTCCTGGAGTTTACCGTTTTCCAGGTATTCCTTGTTATTAGTTTCAGTTGTAAATTATTTATGCTCTTCTCAGATAGTAAGTATCTGGATTTTTTGTTTTTTGTTCTACTCCTGGCCAAGCAAAGAAGCGATTTGCAACGACAATCGCCTAACGACAGCTATTAACACATTTGACTATCACTTTAGCATAGCGCATTCCTTTAGTTCCCTTCCACTAATGTTTATCTTGATTAGCATGGTGTACAAAGAAGACCTATTGTAAGGAGTTTGAGCGTAACACATCAGATTTTTTTTAAAGATGCTCGTGCTATGTCTTCGTTAAAACACAAATTTTCTAATACGTCTTTTTACTTTCTCTATTTAGTCCATAGGTAGGGAAGGTATTGCATTCTACCAAAATTAGATACCGAGATTTCACTAGAAGTACATGTTTTAGGGTCCCCTGAATAAAAAAGCATTTTTAAAAGAAGGTCCATGTGCCCAGTGTGTCTGTGAACACGATAACTCGAAAACGAAAAGTCGATTAAATTGATTATTAACTTCAGCATCTTACAAAAATGTGCCAAAAATATTTTCAAGAAATCCCCCCCCGCACCAAACTACCCTTTACATGGAAAATATTGTGAGAATTTTGATTTTCTCAAAAATGACAAAGAAAATATACATTTCGAATTTTATGGGAATAACCTCTGCAGTCCTCTTCATTCTGAATGAGTTTTGCATAACTAGGAAACAGTCAAAGATAAATAAAAAGCTACTGCACAAAAAATCTAATGTGTACCATTCACATGACTTTCTCTATATCCCTGCAACAAATTATTCTTAAAAGGCTTATACTTCTATTAACTTTATGCTAATTAGTAAGTAGAAGCGAAATAAGGGACTACCATAGGTTAAAGTGATAGTCAAAAGCTAGTTGCTATATCAATGAAGTTCCTTTGTTTATATGGATCGCAGTTGACAAGTTCGTGAATGAGAAAAATATGTTTTTCATAGCAGAAACCAAAAATAAGGAATGTCTCAAAAACGACGAACTGCACGAAAAAAATTTATATAACATAAATTGTGTGTTTTAATGTGGTCTACATTTTTTGTGCAGTAAATTTTTCTCCATCTCTTACGGTTTAGCAGATAATCAAACTTCCGTAAAATTCGTCCAGAATAAACTACTCTTCAGAGGCTATTCCTACAAAATTCAAGATATACATTTTATTTGTCAGGTAAATATGTTTTATATACGAAATCTTAATCAAAATCGTTAGAGCCATTTTTGAGAAAATCAAAATGTCCGAAAAAAGTTCCATGTAAAGGGTAGTTGGGGGTGGGGGGATTTTTCTCAAAATCTTCGTGTCGCATCCCTGGAGGATACTAAACTTAAATACCAAGTGTGGTATTTTACCGACTTTTCGTTTTTGAGTTATAGTGTTCACAGACACACGGACACACACACATACACACGGGTCTTTTTGTGAAAATGCTTTTTTTGGATATTGGGGACCCTAAAACATATATTTCCGGTGAAATCTCGGTATCGAATTTTTGGGTGGAGTGCAATACCTTCTCTATACACTATGTGCATACTGCGTATGGAGAAAGTAAAAATGTATGGCATGTATGGTATATACAGTTTTTCAAATATTGCTTAGTATAGTAGAACATATTCATATTAGTAAAATTGGAATTTCTCATTGTATAGAGGCCGCTCTCTGTGGTGTAGTGGTTATCAAGCTAGCCTCTAAAGCCCAAGCTTGCAGGTTCAAACCTGGTGGCTGGTGATGTATTCTTTCGGACGAAAAACCCCCTAGCATGATTTCCTTCGGAAGGGCAGTAAAATCGGCTCCCCGTTTCATGTTTATTTGCAAAGAAGAAGGTTCCTGGGGGGGGGGGGGGAATCCGCCATTTTGCTCCGCAAGTTGTGATTTTGTCCTGCAGTGACATCTGCAGGGACGAGCTGATTCCTCGTCATCATAGCGCATAGCGGCGTATTCACGAACTATATGCCCTTTGCTCCACTTAGGAGATACAAGAAATACTACTACTCATTGTAGAGTTCTTTTGATTACTATTAAAATAAGTAATTGAACATTTAACTTGAAAACTGCCGAAGATATTTGAATAAACATTTGTATACCGCTAATAAGCTTATGTTACTTTCTGAGTACATTTCGAAAACGTGTTCATAAACTAGGGTTTAAAAATGGCACATGTGTGTACCCTTAATAAAGCTGTGCGCATACTTCAGAATGTGTTTACGAAATGTAGTAACAAACATAGGGATCTTTCTCGATGCCTATACCTACCTAATATTTAAGAGGCTCCTTATAAGCCACACTAATGTGTTGTCACCGCACCCCTGTTCTGTGACCATAAAGACACACATTGGGCCCTGTTCATCAGCCAGTTGTCAGTCGTCTTACGAAACGTTTTTGGGTATTTAAATACGTATAGCATACGTTTTATGAAACATTAGTTTTATAATGATCAAATAAGTCGGCATTCATAGCTGACGTAGGTGAAAGCGCTTTCATATGCTGTGAGAGTTGACTTCTCTCCCTTATTCGGTATCTTTTTATTAGTTGACAATTTAAATATATCAGCTGCACAAATTACATTCCGTAAAGGAAGAAATTGTATACGAGGGCGGTTCAAGTAGTATCCATGTTAGAAATGCAGACGCCATTCAAATACAACTTATTTTCAGCATAGTCCCCTTTTACGGATAGCCACTTTTTCAACGTTCCTGCCATTTTTATCCGTCCAAAAATAAGAATAATCAATCTATGCCAAATACGCTTCTGTCTCGACGATGACCACCTCATTTGATCTAAATTTTGTTCCCGCGTGCAATTTGTTAATGTTAGGGGTCAATCCCAAGCGACCGCATGTGAGATTTGTGGTGGACAAAGCGGCGCAGGGGCGGGTTTTCTCCGGTTTTTTTCCACCATCGCATTCCACCGATGCTCCATCTCATTCCATGTGTCACCAATGTCATCGCCTGCGGTGCCACAAGCAGGAAAAGCGGACGTTAAACACTACCCCCAAAAACGAGAAGAAATCATAAGGAAACAGGTCGATGCGGTAACAATTCATATGCACTTCATGCAGTTTGGCATTTTTCTAAGAAGTAAGACCTCCTTCACATCCCAAAATGTCGTCATCACTTTTCCGATCGATGGGATCATCTTTGCCTACCTTGAGCAGATTCACCGGAAGCAACCCGTAATTTGGTTGTTTCTTGATTTCTGGAGTATAATGAGGAAGCATGCCTCAACGACGACAATTCAAATTTCGTTTAAATAGCTCCAAACAGAGGCTCGAAGTCGAAAGCGGCACCCTTGTTGTCTACTGTGAGCACCCTTCGGGCCGACAAGTTTTTTTATCTCCAACTTATCACAATACATGAATTACCCTTGCTGTGAGAAAGTTAGCATGTTTCTGGACTTCTTATACTATTTAATGGTAGCCTAAGTACAGGTTACTGCCATCATCAATGTACTCAGAAGTTGGAGAAGGATGTGCTGTGTTTATTTTGTGTGTGCAATAATAATCACATGAAAATACAGGAATAAACATCAGATAGTTCAAAGCATTTTATAATCTATTCTGCATTGTTTTGAACGATTCGTGCCGGTCCACGTGGCCGCGCTTTCCAAGGCGTCTCGCTTTGGTGCTTCGTAGCGCAGGGCGTCGTGGGTTCGAGTCCCGCCTTGGGCATGGGTGTTAAATGTTTGTGTATATATGTGTGTGTATAACAGAAGAAAAACAGCAATTCAGTAATCATACAGCAACCAAAGTAAAAAAAAAAAAAAGTAGGGTAATACAGAAAAACAAAATAGGTAATTAAAAGTAGGGTATATCGTACGTCCATGCCTTTAATGATTAATGTTTCTCCAAAACTTCCACTTCTAAATTTACCATTACGCTTGAAGTATCAACATCAGACTCCTAAACCAGAGATGCTAAAAATGAGGCGAGTCGTGCACTCGCAGGCACTAGACCCTCAGTCAATCTCTGCAAAGTGGTACAGCGCGTGTTGCGTACCTGGTGACTCGTGGAAGAAAAGCGGCACCCCCGACTCTTGGAAGCAAGTCATTGAGAATGATATGCAACCTCTAGTTTTATTATTTCGAGCCAACATTAGTGAATTTTGTTGTACAGTCAAACTCACAGTGTATACTCCTGGGAGTTCCGCTCAAGCCAGCACAGGATGCAATTTGCACTCCTTACCGCTGAGTTACAGCCGTTGCGAGTACCCAACTTGCTTCTCTGTACCTTCTTGGCTCTATAATAATTAGAGGTGGAGAGACTAATCGTTAGGTAATACTTGTTATTTGCTACAGACTCACGGCACTGATAGCTGACCCAAGCCCGTTTCACTACTAACCTCTTCACCTTTGTAGCATATTTAGAGCGGCCCCGCCGTGACCGAATGGTTAGATCACTCGCCTCTCACCTAGACGGCCCGAGTTCGATTGCATGAAGATGTGTGGAGGACAAATCGGCGTATGGGTGGATTTTCTCCGGGTTCTCCGGTTTCCTCCGCATCATATTCTATCGGTGCTCCATCTTCATTCCATCTATCATGAGGGTCATTGCCTGCCGTGCCAAAGTAGTAAAATCGGGCGTTAAACACTATAAAAATATATCTAGAGCCTCATTTGTTTCCTTGAATAACTATACATTGCATCTACATATTTAACTAGCCCAAAACATAAATTTCCTCAGGTACTTGCGTTCTGCCGATTTTGTTTCCTTACATTTACTTTCGTATGAACATCTTTTATTCACATTTCTTACAATTTATAGGCGACTTTGATAAGGGCTAGGAGGACCACAACAAGAAGCCCATTTAAACAGCGCTTTAAAGACATAACGGGTAAGTAGGATCGCCGCGTCACAAAGAAGCAGTATTACGTAACGCAGAAAACACTAGAGAACGCTGGCGCCGTCAAGGCTTTGTATATGTGGTTATGTTACTTTCGGTGTTACGGGAATGTGTTTAGATACCGATAGGTCAAACATGATTGCCTCTACATTGTAGTGATCAGTGTGTTGAATACTGAATCCCGAAATTGGGATTTTATTCTTTGCTGGATGGAGATATCATCTTTAATCCAAATAATATCCTGCCTTCCGTAAACCTGCGTTTTAATTGTGTCAGAAGCTATTATGTATTCTTTTGTTTCTTGTTTTTTTATATCGGTAAATGTATCAGTACGCAAACTTATAAATAAAAAGAATTTTAAACCTTCGTTATATTCGATTTAATGAATTAGCTTCACTCCTGGAGGTTCATTTGTTTCCGTTACGTTCTTAATCGCTGCATACATACTAATTGGTAGACTAAGGGATGAAAACAATTATGCTTTTTCCACTGGAAATGTACGCTTATTCTGAAATTAGAAACTTTTCCTACTTTATCCACCACCTATAGAAGAATTGCTGCATTGTATTTAAAAATTGGATATCTCTTGAAATGCGTATTTTGAGATTTCCTGAAAAAAAATATAAAAACATCATCTCCCTCACTGTATGAGTGAGTGTATTTTATGTGTGTGTATGAACAGCACAACTCAAAAATAAAAATCTATAGAAAACAAAATCCTGCCCATTACGAAGCACGCTTATATGGAATTCATTTTTATTTAACTTTTATTTTCTAAAGATAGTAAACGCATTCTTTTATAATGTCAATTGTTTAAAATATTTGCAGGATTAATAATAACATGTACATTTAAAACTTTTGTGAATAATCTTTTCCTTCTACGTGCATTTTTGTATAGCCGGTAAGCCATAACTGATAGCCAGACAATAACCACAAAAATTTACACCTGGGTATTAAAAAGAGAGAGAGAGAGAGAGAGAGAGAGAGACTAATTATGTCAAATACGTTTTTGTGGCATAATCACTTTCGATACATTCTGAGACATTGATTCGGGATTTCCAATACTTCTGTATTTTTGAAGTGCTCTAGAAGCACACATTGCTTCTCTTGAGGGCATCTAAAGGACATGGAATTTCATTTCCAGAATATAGCGAGACGATGTTTAAAGATTTGACTAATACCTTGTTACATTCCTTCATATCTTCTCACGCCTACATTGTGTACTGAAACTACTACTGGATTAAACTGAAGCAGAATGAAAAAAGCTTTGTAAGAATAGTTTGCCGACTTTTATAAATGAAGCTAGGATAGAAAAAGTCACGTGAATGTAACAACGCAACCATCAATTATATCATAGAATTGGACTGTAAAATTGAATATCATGGTATTTAAACTATGTATCTTCCGGTTTCCGTCTGGTTCGGTACATTCCGACACGACATTTAATTCTCACACTTGCAGTTTCTCCATTAAACCACAAGGAGATATAAAATGTATTTTGAGACGACATACTAAATGGCGACTTAAAATAATAAGTCCGAAATTCATAGGTTAGCAAACTATTAGGTTAATCAAAGGTAAAGATTTAAAAACCACTGCATGCAAAGAATAAATCTAATAAGATCTCTTTCTTCAAACAACTGGGGATCAGATCAGTCAGTGGTTATCAAAACATATAAAGCCTTAATACGGTCCAAACTGAACTACGGTTGAGTGGTATATAACTCAGCATCCCCATCTGCTCTGAAAATTATATTCTGCATTAAAACTTGTGTGTGGAGCATTCCATACTAGCCCAACAACCAGCATACAAATAGAAACAAATGAAATGCCTCTTTACATAAGAAGAAAGCAGTTAACAGTACAATATGCTCTCAGAGTAGCAGCAACCAGTTGTTCACCTGCATTGAAATATCGCTTTTCAAAGAAATATAAAGATAACAGCATCCAAGATAAATCAGCTACCACCTCACCCGAGAGTCACCAAATAAATCTTAATATACCATAACTGTATCTAAAGGAATTCACAGCTCTGCACCCTGGATCCTGTTTAATCCACAGATAGTATTGGAAATGGCCAACCACATTAAAAGTGACACCAACTCAATTCAGTTTAAATGCTTATTTCATGAGTTGATGAGTAAATACTCAAAATACTGTGTAATTTATATTGATGGCTCAAAAACTACAGAGGAACTGCGCAATAGTATCTACTGATAAAGTTTCATCCTTTAAGCTTCCAAAAGACTTCTCAGTATTTTCCTGTGAGCTCTATGTAATTAAACATGCCCTGATACAGATACATAATTCAGATGAAAACCATTTTACCATCCTTTCTGATTCCACGAGTTCTCTAAAGAACCCATGTACTACAGATAAATTGATTCAAGACATACAATTTCTACACCATACATTGAAAATCCAGGGTAAGGAAATTATGTTCATATGGGGACCCTCTCACAGGGGATAGCTGGTAAAGGAAACTGACAAGGAAACCAAAACAATAGCAAAGGATCTAGTTTCACATCCCTACTCCTCATCAAGACCTTTCATCAGTCATAGTCACCAAATTCAAAGCAGCATGGCTCATTGGAATGACACTCCCTACAGCAAACTACATGAAATAAGGTCAATAAACAACCAGAGTGTTCTCTATAACAAATTCCACAGAAAGATCAAGTTAAGATACTAAGACTAAGAATAGGCCATACAAAATCACACATTCTTATTTATTGTCAAAAGAAGCACCACCATATTGTGATTTGTGTATGAGTTCTCTTACAATTAAATATATTATATTTCAGTGTCCAAAATAAAATCATGTCAGAAAGCAGCATACAGGTCCAAAAAACTTTGCATTAACACTTACGAACACAAAAAGTTTAGTTAATGTATTAATGTACCTTAAAGAAATCAATCTATATAACTCTCAGAAGTATAATTACTAACATGTTATACCTAATTCTGTTGTCACTGTTTGTTGTAATATAATTTTAATATTGTTATATTATTTATACTTAAACTACTGTTTTCATATGCCAATATCATCAGAAGTATATTTTAATTCCTGTGTATGTAATGATTTACTTAGAATGTTCAAAATTTCATTGTATACTGGATGTAAAGCTGTACATAATACTTTTAATGTGGTCGCTATAAGACCTATTACTTCTGCGACCTAAAATAAAGAATAAAAAAAAAAAAAAAGGTAAAGAAATCGGACGGAAACCGCAAAATCCGTGGTTCATATCCCAGATATCGTATGACTTTTTTCAACTATTCTCCCCCAACCTTGTCTAATATACGGCTTGCATGAAAAACAATTGCTTACCAATGATAAGTTTATGCCCAAACTAGTAGTTAAAATTATACTGCCCAGGCAGTAGCGTCGGGAGGCATTCAGAGATCATAGGTTCAAGTCCTGTGGGCCGATCAATTGCCAGTTCGCTCATTTACCAAGTAAATATTGTATTGCGTATTATTACCAACTTACAAACTAATTATAAAGTTCCAACTTCAGTCTAAAAATATACTAAAACTTAAAAATACATGGTAATTGAAATTATGCCGCCATCTATCCACAAATAGGGAAACAACTAGACCGGATCGCAACACAGTGTCATGTGATTATCACGGAGCATAGTAGTATGGTATATAAGACACGAAACTTTGAAGGCTATAACTTTTAACTCTTGAAACGGAACATACATTTGAGCTGAAGCTATGAAGTCATTGGTAATTAAAGGCGAAATAAATAAATAACATAAAATGACATAAAGCTACAAAAAATAATAACAGAAATAACCCTACCTTGACCCACCTTTTCTGTTGACCTTCCTCTCCTGAAAACCTTCTATTTGGACAAAAATTGGAGAGAGAAAAAAAGAGCCAAACTGATGGTCAAGTATTTATCTCTAGAGATCAGAGGTTGATTTACTTTAATTATTGCATACGGGATAAACTGAGGCAAGATAATAGAACAGGTGATTTTTTGTACATTTACGGACAAGCCAAAAGGTACTAAAAAAAGAAGAAGAAAAGGCTGGCTGTATACCATCTGTATACAGATGGTGCATCTGAATATATACTGTATGGCACCCTAACACCGCCGACTTGACACGAAGCGAAAGTAGAACGGGTTCGGGCATAAACGCCTCTAATGTGGTGATTAGAGACCAACGAGTATCACGAACAAAACCGCCGTGACATGGCCAAGCAGTTATATCGACCTAAATAAAAAGAATAAAAACAAACACCTTTTTTGGGTCATTTAAGGGAAGTCGAAATGCCCTATCTTGCCAATGTTAAAGTTTCACCCATTTTCTCAACTATTTAAGAAAATGACCTAAATTTTTCAAGGTATATTCAGCAATAACTTTACTGTTATTTGATGAAAAAAAGTACTTCTGTTGATTAGAAGGAAAAGTATGATTTTTGTAATAAAGCTCTTAAAATTTTATTGAAAAATGATGACTTTTAAATTTAAAAAATAACTAATGCACATAAACAATTTTTCGTTAAAATAAAGCCTATTTAGGTGCAAATCTCTGATAAAAATGTCAGCCATTGGTGTCAATTAGTTTCTGAGTAATAGGGCATTTCTACAGACGATCTTACTAACTACTCCAGAAATTGCTTTCAAACATAGCATTTAAAAACATGGATAACCTAACTTTGCAAACACAGCTTTGCACTATTTCGAAACTCTCACACAGAGGAAATATGAGCGGGATGCCAATGTTGCGAATAGTTAAAGTGAAACTTTCCGATCAAAATAAAAAAGAACTCTTCTCTAATACTAATATTTACAAATTTATTGATGTTATACAGGTGAGTCTATCAGAATAGTCTAAAAAACTACTGCGGAGGATTGTTTTCACAACATTTGTAGAATATTTACAATTAGCCTCTATGAAAGCTATACCATAAAGAGAGAAAGATTCAACATATTTATTCAACATGCAAATAGCAAAAAAATGAAAATCCTATTTGACTCCCCTTGATGTCGTTACCTTTTTGGAGGGATATTTCATTTTAACTTCTAGAAAGTAGTGGTCTCTTTGGAATGGTTTTGAGAAGTTTATCTTGAGTGACCCTGTGGTTCAGTTGCCATTAAAATTAACAGTGGCGTCATTTGTCATTGATCGGTGGAACTGTTCACTACTCTCTTAGGTTACGGACACACCGAAGATAAATCGCCTCTTGCGGTACGGTACGGGTTTAAGTCTGATCTGGATGTCACCTGCTTGTAACGCAAAACCACAATTTAAACGGACTATCACGTGTCGAAGATCCGAGCCTTTGCACTATCATAGTCTGGAAGGTATGACGTCGGAGCCATGGCTACTCCTCTAGTGGCAATCGCGGAGAAACGGAGAGGCAAAATTTGTTGGCCGTGCCTTCCCAGCGCAGTGTCGTGATTTAAAGAAAAAAAAAGCATTCCTTCTTATTTGCATTTCGCTTCGAAAGGTTTTTTTTTTTAAGTTTTTCTACCATATACAATGTACATAATAGGTAGAAAAGGAGTTGTATTCAACTCAAAAGTTCGATACCAAGAGTTTACTGAAAATATATGTTTTGACATGCCCTGAATCCATCTTCAATATACGATATTTTAATAAAAATCGTTAGGGCCATTTTTAAGAAAATAAAACTTTTCGAAAAAAGTTCCATGTAAAAGTTACTTGGGGGTGGGGGATTTTCTTGAAAATCTTCGTGTCGCATCCTTGCAAGATACCAAACTTAAATACCATACACACACGGACATTTTTCTAAAAATGCTTATTTTGGATTCAGGGGTTCTCAAAACATATTTCCGGTGAAATCTCGGTATCGAATTTTTGGGTGTAATACAATACCTTCTCTATACACCATGTACATAGTACGTATAGAGAAAGTAAAAAGGGTAAGTGATTTTGTATGTACGCGAGCACGTGTGTGTGTGTGTGTGTGTGTGTGGCAGCATAACTCGAATAAAATGTATATCTTAAGTTTCCTGGGAATAGCTTCCGAAGTCCTCTTCATTCTGAATGACATTTGCATAACTGACAAACCGTATGAAATAGACAATGACCTGCCACACAAAAAATGTAGATCTTCTCAAAACACACAATTTATGCCTTATACATTTTTGTTGTGGAGCTATCTGCTTCCAAGATATTCCATATTATTGGTTTCAATTTTTAAAATAATTATAAATGTATAAACTATATGTTTCTTTTGTTTCACTCCAGGCTATGCAAAGAAGTGAAATGTTATAATAATCGCATAGCGACAGGGTTTAAAACATTTGACTATAACTTAGTGTATTCCCATAGTTCACTTCTACTTATAAGGTGCTAGAAATAAGACCATTCTGCCAATGTTTATCTCGATTAGTATTGAGTAGAAAAAAGAATATTTTTGAAAAGTTTACTTGTAGAACAGGTAAAGAAAGTCATATGAATGGAACACATTAGATTTGTTTTTATTTCTGTCTCTTCTTTTGTTCCCAACTAAGGATCAGAGAAAACACGTTTTGTGATGTTTCTAAACGTCATGTATTTAGACTTGAATGTAAAAGTTTAAGTCCAATAATTCAAAGCTGGCTCCAATACTGTGTTAAAGATTATTTTATATCCGACCTTATTTTTTACCAAAATATTTATTGATACACTCACGTACTTTATTATTGTACTTTTTAATGATTCAGGTTTTTAATCTTATTTTAATTAATAGTAAATATTCTATTATACTAATCCCTTTATTATCCTTATTATTTTTGGACGCTTTTCCTGCATGCCATTTCTTTCTAAGTTATCTTAATTTTTGTTTTTATTACTGTAGATCGAAATACTTCCCTTTCGCTTTTATAGAACAAGACTCACACTTTCATTTTTTTTTGTTAGTTTTACTATATTTCCAAAACGACTACATCGTATGTCCACAATGTTGATCAATCTGTTTGTTTTGTTTTTGTTTTTTTTTTAAATACAGTTACGGAGTCTGGTCGGGACTCCGGCGCTGTATAGCCTACTTTTATTTAACTTTTTTGTTTACTTTGTTTGCTGTATGAATACTGACTTGCTGTTTTCTTCGTTTACAGACACACACACACACACACACATACGTACACAAACATATAATACCCATGCTCTACGCTACGAAGCACCAAAGCGAGACGCCTTGGCGAGCGCGGCCATGGGGACCGGCAGCTTTAAGATTTGTCATCAGCTTCGGATTTCCGTTTAGCAAATAGTTTGAACACAGAAAAATGAACCCGTTTATTACTAAAAACCTGATATTCTACATTCACATGACTTTTTTTCATCTCTTTAAAAACTAGATATTGTTAATAAGATTGTTCTTCTCTATACTTCATGCTAATGAAATAAACATTAACAGAAACGGTTTCATTACTTAGACCCTTACATAAAAGTAGAAGGGAAATAAGGGAATACACTAGACTAAACCGACAGTCAAATGCTTTAAAATGGGGCTGCTATGATATTGAAATCCACTTCTTTGCATGGCTAGATTTTGACAAGTTACCGTATGAGAAAAATATGTCTTTTAGAACTCAAGCCAATAACAAGGAACATTCCAAAAATGAACAAAAGTTATGTAACATAAATTATGTGTTTTAGCGAGCTCTATATTTTTTGTAAGTAAGTTTTTGTCTATCTCTTACGGTTTACCAGTTATGCAAAATTCCGTAAAATTCATCCAGAGGCTGCTCCCAGAAAGCTCAAGATATACATTTTATTTATCATGTAAATATGTCTAATATATGATATTTTAATCAAAATCATTAGAGCAATTTTTGAGAAAATAAAACATTTCGAAAACTTTTCCATGTAAGGGGAAGTTGGGCGTGGGAGGATTTTCTTGAAAATCTTCGTGTCGCATCCTTGGGAGATACTGAGCTTAAATACCAAGGTTGGTATTTAAGGGACTTTTCGTTTTTGAGCAACACACACACACACACACACACACACACACAATGGCCGCGCCATGGCTGAATGGTTAGACCACTCGCCTCTCACCTAGACGGCCCGGGTTCGATCCCAAGTGACCGCATGTGATATTTGTGGTGGACAAAGCAGCGTTGGGGCGGGTTTTCTCCGGGCTCTCCGGTTTCCCCCGCCATCTCATTCCACCGGTGCTCCATCTTCATTCATGTATCATCAATGTCACCGCCTGCGAAATGAAAATGAAATGGCCTGTTATTTATGGACGCTCTTTAACTGCTTTGGTTCTCAGCGTCCCATTCTATACTGGGCGTGAAAGATCGCTTAATTTTGCTCAGAGGCCTCTCTTATCAGGCTTGAGGTTCTTTTACGTGCCGTAAATCTACGACACGGGACCCACAGCTTTACTTCCCTTCCGAAGGAAGCCATGCTAAGGATTTTTACGCCCGAAAAAATCCATCGTCCTCCGCCGGGTTGGAACCCGCGAACTTGGGTATATGAAGTTAGCATGGTAACCATTACACCACGGAGGGCAACTCACCGCCTGCGGTGCCATAAGTAGTTAAAGCGGCCACTAAACACTACCAAAACACACACACACCCACACACGGGCATTTTTTTAAAAATGTGTTTTTTTTTTATTCAGGGGGACCCAAACTTATATTTGCGATGAAATCTTGGTATCGAATTTTTGGGTGCAATATAATGCCTTCTCTATCCACTAAATACAGAGTACGTGTAGAGAAAGTATAAAATGTATTGTAAACATAGTGAAAGCTAGGCTAGATAAACATTTCTGCAAGTTTTATGATGTTGCCTCTCGGATTTGTTGTAGTTACATCCCCTTTACAACTATCCGAAAATTCTACTCTGTTAATAAGTATTCCAACGAGGGTGATGAGGTTTTACTATAAACCTTTACCCTTTGAGCGCACATACGCCATGCACCTGGCGGTAATCACTTTGATACAAAGGCTAATGCTATCAAAGACTCCATAACAAAGTTCTGCACAGCAAACTCCGCTCATGGTTACCGGCAAACATTTTTAACTGTTTTTTTTTTTTTTCCTCTGCCTCCTCTCGTGTCCATAATTAAACAGAGCTACACGAAGGAGGCCAGTATATTAAAGCAATACATACATAGCAATATGCCAATAGCGGGTTTATTGGACAGAAAAAACTGCAAGCTAATAGTGATTTCACGTACTTAGCTTTATGGTTACCGGGCTTTTAAAAAAAAATGTGGAATATTGAAAACCCCTTAAATTATCCCTTTTTCTGGAAATAAAAAACTTTGGATTTTCATTGAATAACTTTTCACAAGAGGAAAAAGAGTTAGACTTCTATAAAATAAAACTTTTGGATGGGTCCCAAAGCTGATTAGAAAACGCTCACTAATAGGGATAACATACGGAGATAGCGTGTATATATTACTTAAATGACATTGGAGAATCTAATGAAAATATATTGTGCAAACAGGATGTTCTGAAAAAAGGTTGTATTCCAGGGAAGTATAGCTTTAAGAACGACAGCTCAAAGTAGCAAACAATATTATGGGGATGCAACCATAAAATTTTGCCAAAACTATTTTAAAACTAAATGTTTAATTTTTAAGCCTGTATAACCTTTGAGCGTTATGCTTGAATAAACTCTCACTTCTTTAATGAGATATTTTAGACCCTGTGAGTTTCTAAATGTTTGTTCGCATTGATACCGTGTATGGAGTTACTTTCAAACAGCTATTATTTTTCCTAGCTAATCTGTGATGCAGTTTTTATGTTCAATTTTTTCAGAACTAAAAAGGCAATAATCTGCCACACGGTTTCCCTAACGTTTATTATTGTAAGATATCTGCAACTTGACTTGACACTGTCTAGAAAATATGTTAAAAATATACATGTAAGGTTCCAGAATATCCTCTCTGAGGCACATAGAGAGATCCACAAAATTTATATGACGAGTTTATTTCTAAACCTTAATTTAAACTGATTTGTTTAGTTTTATAAAGAATGACGTATATACACTTTTAGAAGAGTTTCAATTTACCATTTTGTTACATTTAGAGCATTTTTTCTCTGATGAGTAAAATATATTATGGTAAAACACTTGTGTATTGCTTCAAGTAAAACAGTCTATGAAAATATGAATAACTTTGGCTAAAAACTGTAGGATTTAGAAATAACGCCTTTATATCCCCTCAAATCGAATTGTTAAATTTCAAATTACATCAACATTTGAAAAATTCCAGAGTATGGATCCTCAAATTTTTTGTATTTATCCCTGAGTCATCACATGAATACCTGAAAGTTCATTGATTGTTCTCATTTGATTCACGTATCTCGGTAAATCTATAAGAATATCTTAACGATTCTGAAACGCCATACCTTAAAAATGGCTGCAATAATCTCCAATATTTTACTTAATAGTGTTATGAGAATTAATTTATATTTGATAATTATTCCAAGCTTTCCATATTTTCACCTATCGAAACAGGATACCCAGAAATTGAATACGTTTCTCTCAACTAATTCCTGGCAATATGTTGTGAAGACATTTTCTTTCTATCATTGTTTTTTATTTATTATAAGGTTAGGGTCCTTTAAACGGTTAGGTCATATCGGGAGGTGAATGAACCAAACTGTTAAACTTACGATCAAATGGGTCCGGCATACAAGAGAGTTATTCAACCTTCGTCTTCTCAGGATAACGGAAAACTCATGCCCTCATCCAGTAATTAATTCACGTAACCAAGTTCCGAACTCGGGAGCTCTTTAATGTGAGACACGCTAACTCCATACCACGGAACGGGACAGATTTGCAATACTGTAAATAATTTTAATTCCTATCTTCTACTTCAACACCTATTAGAACGTTTAATTTATAGCTTGCTTGTCAGAGGATACTAAGAACGTGTAGCGCCATAGGCACTGTTAATGTGTACAAAAATCCTTATCATGAATCCCAGATTATGAAAATATTGGGCCATTGTGGGTATTTCATGCCATTTGCTAGTTTAGAGCATTTTGTTTAGATATTACGTCATTATTTTCGCAGTATTGTCCTTTGCAACTTTGTGGTCATTTTCTTGAATTTACTTTAAGCATGTAAAAATTTAATATCTTTTAAATTTTAATAAATATTACCGCAATTATTAGGCAAAAAATTAAATGTATGTTCAAGAGTTAGTCTGGAAGATTCGAAAGGGTGCCTATAAACAGCAGATCAGGTATAATTAGTCTTATGAATTTATATTTCAAATTATCTATGAATTTTACCTGAAAACTCAAAACATGCAATTCTGTAGTTTTGTTAGAACTGTTTCAAATACACTGTCTTGAATTTCTTTACAGATTCTTTAAACAAGAATTATATGCATTTATTTATTAATTCATTATGACAGCCTTTCCAGCCGCTAATCGCCGCACGTGTGTGAGTGGTTTGTTTTCGAAGCATAACAATTGTTACACCGTTATGGTCGAATTCTTTTCATTGACACTGTCACAGTTGTTCAGGAAATAAACACGTGAAGAATGACGGTACTACTTCAAGATATGGGACACCTAGGCGCAATTTTTTATAGTGTTTAACGCCCCTGGAATGTGATGGCGGCGGAAATCGGAAAATCCGGAAAAACCCCGCCCTTGCGCCGCTTTGTTCACCACAAATCTCACATGCGGTCGCTTGGGATCCAATCCGGGCAGTTTAGGGGAGACCTAGGCGCGATGGACACGGGCGAAAATGTTCGTTTTTTCTGGAAATTCCAGTCGTCATCGACAGCTATAAAAGGAAGATCTGCAAGTCAGAGGAGTCAGTATGTTTACTGGGAGTTCTAGTCCACAGTTGCGTGGGAGAGTAGTCAAGAGTCTATACATCGAAGCGACGGAAAATCGTCTACATTGTTGTGAAAGCAACGGAAGAAAGATTATTTATTTTGTAATCAGAGGTTTGACGCATTAAGGGCAGTTTTGTTACAATGCATGTACATGTTTAATTTCTAAATGATCTATTTGGTTTTTATACACACTTTTTTGTTTGTATATAGTATACCCATTAAAAACTAATTTTTATTTTTCTGTGCAATAGTTTTAATCAAATAAATCTCAGCACATGTAATATTTGTATTATTACATAATTTATTTTAAATTTTTAGGTCATCAAAATCCAGACCCTGTTGATAATCATTCATCCACTTTACCAGTGTTTCAGCAATCGGTGGAAAGCTTCAGATTTGAAAAGTTTAGTGACTCGAACGACGGATTTTCAGCTTTCTCTGTCGATGTTACTGTAACGAAATGTTCGATAAACTCACAACTACAAGAAGCTTGTAAATTAGCTTCTGTAGAACGTTCCTAAACCTTCCCTTGCATCTCCTGCAGGCGCACGGAAGAGTAGGTACGTGCACAACGCCCACAACGAGCTCTATTGAGGTGGCTGACACAAACTCAATGGATGAAGAGGTAGGGGAACGACCAACATGATAGATTAAGCCAGAATGAGATATATGGCCCAATCTCTGGATAATCACGATGATAAACGCGTATTACATACTACCTGGATTACATACACATTCAAACCTTTCACATAATTACAGGCTTGACGTCATATTCACCGTGTATGGCACCCACAGACTATCCTCATCATTTCCAATCAAATAAAGAGGTTAGTTATGTGGGCGGTATGATGACCGTCTATCAAACTAAAGCTAGGTTACTCAATGGACCAAATTGAATATTAATCTCATCTCACTGCGCTTGTTTCCAATCAATCATTACCGTAAAGGTGCCTATTTAAATGTATACTTTTCTGAATTCATAATCAATGAAAGTTTACAATAATTACAATATATCTGATGTCTGACAGTTCCTATAATTTGCCATTTTAAATTATTTCTACAGCTTATTCAGATGCTCATTTCTCTAACCACATAAAATGGTTTCACCAACGTTAGATTACGCTGATATGAATTTTATAGTACCTATGCAATACGCTGAGGCAAAACTTCAAATTATCAAAGAACAACTTGATATATGTATATTGCTAATGCTTCTTATAGATTGCGGAAAACATAGCTCACCCAATTTTGTTTACTCTGTTCTATTTTATAGTTTATATTTAAACTTCGATTTTAGGTTATATTCCTATTTTTTAGTGAAGCAATAAAAAAAAGTCTCATACGTTCCATTCACATGACTTTCCTACAACTCTACAACAAATTATTGTTAAAAAGCATATGCTTCTATTTGCTTCATGCTAATTGGGAAAAAATTAGCAGAAATAGTCTTATTACTTGCTTCCTTGTAAGTAGAAGCGAAATATGGGAGTACCATAGGTTCAAGTGATAGTCAATTCGAAAACTTTAAACAATGGGCAATGTATACATCGAAATTGCTAACATAAAAATAAAAAATATTAAAATTATTCAAGTTAATTACAACTAAACTATTGTGTAATAATTTTCTGTCTAACATTTCTTGTTCCAATAATGTGAGTTTTTAGGAGAAAGATAGGTCAGTTAACATTTTATAGAAAGCTTTAGGCTTTAACACGTTTTATTGTTAGTTTGCATACAACTAAAGAATGTTTTGATGATTCTAATGCAAATGTGGGCATTTTGAGAAAATTAAAAATAACGAAACTTATTTTTAAATAAAGGACTAGTTCGTTACTGATATCGTCTTTCGTCCTTGATTATTCCCAATTTATGTACACAATTTTACATTTATACGTATTTAATATTTTTAGCTGAGTTCAGTGCTTTTCATAGTCGAATACAAATACCTACAAGTAAGCGCACGTACAGCTATACATCTTTGTTTGTAAACATGTTTTCTGACACAAGGATCTATTTATGCATGTCTAAATTAAAGAAGGCACAGTAACTCGTTGCACTCCATGTGAAGCATTGGGGCATGCTGCTATGCGAGGTAATGGCATTTTTGTAAATACAAGGGGTGTTTTCTTTCTTCTTTTTACTTTATGTTTTATCTTCGATGTTTTACTTTGAACGGTTCCATCAATGCCTGCTCCTCAGAAAAATGTACAGAGGCTTAATAAATGAATTAAATGATCGTCGTAGTGTATGACAACCATTTGATGTATGAATTAATGTGCGGCTCACTAATATTTTCCCACCTTGAATGGAGTAGGAGGAAACGAGTTTTGTTTTCTATAGTTCGCAATGATTACCTTTGGACATGCCTGATATATATTTTTTTGTTTAGTTTACTCATATATTTGAATGGTAGGTTTCATTCCCTTTAACAGGGCAGATCATGTAAGGAAATGAATACATGAAATGGTGTTCAACTAAGCCCGGAGTTCATCATAGAGCTTAGTTACCAAACATTCTACTGAGAATAACCTTATCCAGAATATTATTACCCCAAAACGAAATTCGAACTAAAGACCGCTTGAAGTGTGGCAGATATACATATTCCACAAAACAGAGATGCAATGAAATTATTACGCTCTCTAGCCTACATGTACAATGTACATAGCGGATAGAGAAGGTATAGCATTCCACCCAAAACTTCGATACCGAGATTTCACAGAAAATACATATTTTAGGACTCCCTGAATCCAAAAAAAAAAAGAGTATTTTCAGAAAAAGGTCCGTGTGTGTCTGTCTGTGTGTCTGTGGACAGCATAGCTCAAAAACGAAAATACGGTAAATATACCTAATTTGGTATATAAGTTTGGTATCTTCCAAAGATGAGACACGAAGTTTTTTCAAGAAGTTTCTCCACTCCAAACTACCCTTTACATGGCAAAATTTTCGAAATTGTTATTTTTCTTAAAAATGGCTCTAACGATTTTCATTAAAATACCACATATTAAAGCCATTTCCATCACAATAAAATATCTTGAATTTTGCTCAATTTTGCATAACTAGTAAACCGTAATGGATCGAAAAAAACTTGCTCAACTAAAAATGTAGATCTCGTTAAAATACACAATTATGATATATACATTTTTTTCGTGGAGTTGGCCGTTTTCGAGATATTCCTTGTTATTAGTTTCAATAAGTACGGACATTTTTCTCCGTCAAGAAGTGTCCGTTTTTCTTTTGTTCTACTCCTCGCCAATCAAAGAAGGAATTTGCAATGACAATCGCATAACGACAGCTTTTAAAATATTTGACTATCACTTTAGCATTTCGCATTCCTCTAGTTGTTTTCTACTTACAAAAAACTAAGTAATAAGTACTTTCTGCTAATGTTTATCTCGATTAGTATTGTGTAGAGAGAAGAATAATCTTTTGCAAGAAGTTTGTTTGTAGAGCAGCTAGAGAACGATATGGGAGTGTAACTCCCATATATGAATGACACAAAGCGTAAACACTCCTATTTTTTCAATTAAATATATTTGCACAAGTAGTTCTTCTGGCCATTTCTCCTCCAGAAACTGTTGGTAACCCTGATGCGGCGCTTGAGATGGAGATCTTCATCGTAATCAAGTCGCTTCTCTTGAATGTCTTCAATCTTATTAGATACGCTTGCCTGAACTGCAGCTAATCCCTGTTTGTCCCGCACTAAAACTTGTTCTAAGCATTCTCCTTACTTTAAACTAAGTAAGCCATGCACATCTTCCACGTAGAATACAAGATCCTCCACTTACAACTTTCTGGTACTGTTTTCGCTGTTTCAAACCACGTACCCTAAGGATTTCTCTTCAGAATAAAATGGGCCCATAAGTGAGAAATAGATATCTTAGTACTAATTTATTACATACTTTTTGCTTATCTCTTTCTGAAGCCAATTTAAGATAACGTTTCGGAATATTGCCACCGGTGCCATAACATCCACAGAAAAAGCCTGTTTTCATTGGTCCGGCTAACTCTATAGTTTATTCTTGAAACATATTAGTTCTTTTGGTGAAAATAAATTATTTTGTTTGTTAACGACGCTATAGATAGATAAGATCATATCAGCGCCGCCGCCGGTGTGCCAGAATTTCGTTCCGCAGGGGTTCTTTTACATACCAGTAAGTCTACTGACATGGGGCTGTCGCTTTTAGGCACACTTAAACACCATCGGTCTGGGTGAAGACGTTCTTGATGGCCAACTGCCCCGTATTTGTCGTTTTCATATATACCGTCGTGCGTTAAAAAGCTGCAGAACTCAACGGGATCATTTCAAGTTAAAGCCGGCTAGTGGTGAACTTCGCTTTACTCTTCTCAATGACAGTCTCCGCTGGTAAGCGAGATGGATAAAAGGAAGGTCATTCCCCCACTTACAATTTTTGCCCCACTGAGTTCTGTACACGTCAAATACGGATAGTTGGATCACCTAGTATTTGGTAAAATTTAATTTTTATTAATTCGGCTACTGATCGCATGCAAAAAAGAATTCTTATGGTGAACTGACAAAACTTTTTTTACCCTTAATGCATACACAAATGCGCCGTATATGTTACTTATAACTATTCACTAAAAAGTGATCCTTCTATACCATTGAACTTAATCAGATACACATTATAAAGTAATAATTTATTTCCTATGTCTTTATTTGTGATTGTATACAACAATAACTTTTTTTCTTTGTGATTAGCTCATGAGCAGTGGGCGAGAATAGCGTCTCAATTTCAAACATTCAAGTGCGAACCAATCTAAGCTAAAGCTCGAAGCACGAAACAAGTATTTCGAAAAATGCTAATGTTGCAAGAAAAAATATTTGAAACGAATATCATACTTGAATAAAATCTGCAGTTTTTTTTTCATTTTCTCTATTTGTACTATGTACAAACTGGATAGAGAAGGTACTGTATTTCATTAAAAAATTCGATACCAAGATTTCATCGGAAATATATGTTTTGAGATCCCTGATTCCAAAAATATAATTTTTAGAAAAAGGTCAGCGTATGAGTGTCTGTGTCTGCCTGTCTGTGTGTATCCGTGGACAGAATAGCTAAAAAAACAACAAGTTCGTTAAATACCAAACTTAGTATTTAAGAATGCGACATTGTCGGCATCTTCCACGGATACACGAAGATTTTCAAGTAAATTCGCCTACCCCCAAGTACCCTTACATGGAATATTTTTAAAAACTTTGATTTTCTGAAAATGGCTCTTATGCTTTTTATTACTTTCTCTACACGAGCTATGTACATGGTGTATAGGAAGGTATTGCATTCCACCCAAAAATTCAATACCGAGATTTCATCGAAAATAGACGTTTTATGGTCCCCTGTGTCCAAAAAAAAGTATTTACAGGTAAAAGATCCGCGTATGTGTGTGTGTGTCCATGTACACGATAATCAAAAACGAAAAGTCAGAAAAATACCAAATTTGGTATTTAAGTTTACTATCTTCCAAGGATGCGACACGAAGATGTTTTGAGAAAAATTCCCCCACCCCAAACCACCCTTTACATGGAAAACATTTCGAAATTTTTGATTTTCTCAAAAATGGCTAAAGATTTTGATTAAAATACCGTATGTTAAAGATATTTATATGGCAAATAAAATCAATATCTTGAATTGAATTTTGCTGAATTTTGCATAACAAGTAAACCGTAAGGAATAGACAAAAACTTACTATACAAGAAATGTAGATCACGTTAAAACACACAATTTATGTCATAAAAGTTTTTTTCATTAAAATTACCATTTCTTAGGTATTCCTTTTTATTTGTTTCAGATTTAAAATACTCAAAACTTTTTTCACACTGAAAATTGTAAACTCCTGGCCCTGCATAGAAGCGGATTTCATTCAAATGTCAGCCGGCGTTTAAAAGTGTTGACTCGTTTTTGCCTAGTGTATTCACTTATTTTCCTTCTGCTTA
The DNA here is from genome assembly GCA_030762935.1 of Hymenopus coronatus. Lineage (NCBI taxonomy): Eukaryota > Metazoa > Arthropoda > Insecta > Mantodea > Hymenopodidae > Hymenopus > Hymenopus coronatus. The sequence goes on along the minus strand of CM060888.1, from coordinate 100,458,384 downwards.
TGAGGAAGCAAGTAATTAACAGAATTTCTCTTAATGTTTATTTCGATTATTCTGAAATCGACAGAAGAACATGCATTTTAACAATAATTTGTTACAACAATGTAGAGAAAGTCATGTGAACGGAACACATCAGCTTTTTAAAATACCATGTGTTTATAGATATGTTATTACAAATGAAATGGATATTTTAAATTTTCTGAGAATAGTCTCTGAAGTCCTACTCATTCGGAATGACATTTACATAATTGGTGAACCGTAAGAGATGAACAAAAACTTATTTCACCAAAAAAAAAAAAAAAAAAAAAAAAAAATACCCCTAGTACAAACACACAATTTATATCAATACACGTTTGTGTGATGTTAGTAATTTCTGAGATATTCCTTGTTATTGGTCTAAATATTGCAATACTTACACTTTTCTCAAATGGAAACTCATTCATTCGTTCTTCTTTTGTTTTTACTCCTGATCATGCAAAGGGAACTAAATTTTAATGTCATCATCACATGGTGACAAGTTATTACTTTCTATATACGTGCTATGTATATAGTATATAGAGAAGGTATTGTATTGCAACCAAAAATTCAATACCGATATTTCACCGGAAATATATGTTTTGAGACCCCCTGAATCCAAAAAAGAGCATTTTTAGAAAAATGTCCGGGTGTATGTGTCTGTCTGTCTGCCTGTCTGTGTCTGTGGGCATAGTTCAAAATGAAATTAGTATTTAAGTTTAGTATCTTCCAAGGCTGCAACACGAAGATTTTAAAGAAAATTCCCCCACCCCAAATTACCCTTTACATGGAAAAAATGTCGAACATTTTGAGTTTCTTAAAAATGGCTCTAACGATTTTTATTAAAATCTCGTATATTAAAGATATTTACTTGAAAAATAAAATGTATATCTTGAATTTTTTGGGAATAGCCTCTGAAGACTTAGTTTATTCTGGATGAATTTTACGGATTTTTTTTAACTGCTAAACCGTAAAAGATGGACAAAAACTTACCACACAGAGAGTGTAGAGCACATTAACATACACAATTTATGTTATGACTTTTTTTCGTGGAGTTGATCGTTTTTAAGATATTCCTTGTTTTTAGTTTCAGGTTTGAAAAACAAACTTTTCTCATACAGGAATTTGTCAACTCTTGTCCATACAAACAAAGGAATTTCAGTCACATAGCAACCAGCTTTTGACTACCACTTTAACCTATGGCACGCCCTTATTTCGCTTCTACTTACAAGGAAGCAAGTATTAAAACTATTTCTGCTAATTTTTACTTTCTCTAACGTGCTATGCTCATAGTGTATAGAGAAGGTATTGTAATGCGCCAAAAAATTCGATACCGAAATTTCACCGGAAATACATGTTTTGAGACCTCCTGAATAAAAAAAAAAGCATTTTTAGAAAAATGTCTGTGTGTGTGTGTGTGTGTGTGTGTGTGTGTGTGTGTGTGTGTGTGTGTATGGGTGTGTATGTGTCTGTGGGCAGCATAGCTCAAAAACGAAAAGTCCGTTAAAAACCAAACTTGGTATTTAGGTTTGGCATCTTCCAAGGATGCGACACGAAGATTTTCAACTACCCTTTACATGGAACTTTTTTCGAAAATTTTGATTTTCTAAAAAATGGCTCTAACGATTTTCATTAAAGTCTCATATATTACAGATATTTACCTGAAAAATAAAATGTGTATTTTGAATTTCCTGGGAATAGCCTCTGAAGACTACTTTATTCTGGTTGAATTTTGCATAACTACTCAACCATAAGAGATGGACAAAAACTTAACACACAAAAAATGTAAAGCACGTTAAAACACACAGTTTATGTTTCATACATTTTTTTCGAGGAGTTGATCATCTTTGAGATATTCCTTGTTTTTGGTTTCAGCTTTGAAAAACTTATACTTTTCTCATACAGGAATTTGCCAACTCGTGTCCATACAGACAAAGGAACTTCAGTCACATAGCAACCAGCTTTTGGCTTTCACTTTAACCTATGGTACTCCCTTATTTCACTTCTATTTACAATAAAGTAAGAAATAAGTCTATTTCTGCTAACTTTTCTCGATTAGCATGAAATAAATAAAAGAATAATCTTACTAACAATAATTTGTTACAGAGATATAGAGAATTTCATGTGAATGGAACACATCAAATTTCTAGTGACTATCACTTTAGTCTAATGCTTACAAGGAAATAAGGAATAGAACGATTTCTGCTAATGCTTCTTTGAATTAGCATGAATCAATTACAAGAGTAAAGTTTTATAAGAATAATTTGTTGTAGAATATAGAGAAATTTATGTGAATGGAACATATCAGATATTTTAATATGTGTATTTTTATAAAAGTCACCATACTATGGCAGGGTTGTTTATGTTTATTTATTTTTTAAATTACGTCGCTTTAACCACTTGCTTATATCGCGAAGGGTCTGTTCGTGATACTCGTTTGATGCATATGGTGGACTGTAGCCTTCATGATATTTTCCCCATGCCCATATCTCTTTCCTTTCGAGCCAAGCAGCCGGTGCAAGAGTGCCACCTTTTTCACCATCTGAACCTCAGATAGTTCCATCTATACTCAGATAGTATATAGTCAGCCTTCTAGGTCTCAAGCCTTTTACACCATACTTCTTTGCTCTGCGACATACAGATGGCGTTGGGGTACCGTATCTTTGAATAGATGGCAGCGTAATCATATTTTTTTGTGACTCAACGTCCTTTAACCTGGCTAGTCATATCGGACAATGAATGAAATTGGTGAAATGATGCTCAAATGACGTCGGGGTCCATGGAGCTTAAAGTTATTCAACATTAGTCTTCTCAGGATAAGGGAAAGCCCCGAAAAAACCCTTATCCAAGTAACTCACTCTAAGCAAGATTCGAACTCCCAACCTATTGAATGTGAAGCACCACCATACTACCCCGGCAGGTCTAATCATAATCATAATTTATTTTTAAGTTTTACTGTTGTTTTCGACTGAAAGTGGGACTTTGGTTTGCGGTATTAAATATTGTCACATCCTGGCCGCGTGTATAGGATGTGACAACATTGTAAAATATTAAGTGTTTCATATGTTGGCGACATTGCCAACTTTGCTGTTTATAAAAAGTGGCTCCCGCTTCCTCTTTCGACTGCAATGTAGCGCGTCTGCTAGAAAGATGTGTTTGTATTCTTGTATTGGTAGACACTAACAATGTAGATTCTATTCCCTCTGCTCTCTGATAGAACAGAACTGCGACCTCATATGCACGCCTAGTTGTAGTGAAAAATATATTTTCCCATACCTTTTTTCCAAGCAAGTTTTTGAATTTATAACAGCAGGCGTGACAATATCCCACTCTGTATTTTCCTTAGCGACTTAGGGAAACCACGAAAACGTTTCAGCCAGATTGATCGGTCCACGAGATTTAAACTGAGGACTTCAAAAATGGGGGCCACAGATGTTACCACCTGAGCCATCACATTCGCTAACAAGCAAGTTGTTTTCCTTAATTATCATAATATTTGCTAAGTGTGTTTAATACATTTGAGAAGGCTTGCAAACAGCTCTGCAACGTTGCTAAGCAACTGAGACAACAGCTTCATCCAAAGCACCTCTTGCAGCAAGCTTACTCCCCTTGAATTTAAAAAGAAAGCCCCCCTGAGCGTTGTAGCACTTGAGGTGTCCTGGAGTTGTTAAGGGTTGTTGTTAATTACAGGCAAACCAGGTATTATTTCAAAGCTTCGGAACTCTTGAGCAAATAGCCGTCCCCACACCTTCCATGCGGGTATTTGAATGGCAATTTCAAACCGGCTAATGAGATCTACACAAAATGAAGGACTGGAGCGTAAACCCGCTAGGCACGGTCATTACAATTTACTAACAAATGTAAACTCATTTGCAGTTCACTTTACCTGCTGACACAAACAAGCACACGCCATCTGCTTACATCAGCTTGTTATAACGACCATCAAATATCATCAGATATTATCATTTACAATAAACCTGATCTACTTTATGTACATTATTTACCGAACGAGATGGCTTTGAGGTTAGATACTAGGTGCCCCGGCTTCATTCCCAACGACAACCCCACTCTGACCTGAGGATCTTCGTGAATTTCTCTGGTCAGCAGGCGAATATTGGGGTTGTTTCTCATCTATTCGATTTTCTATTTTTTCCGTTTCAGGTTGTTTCTAGGTTTCTGACGTGTGGCGGTGCCGGACAGGTGGCGTGTATGCTTGCTTCAATCCCGTTGGACACTGAAGAACAAACTAAAGTGTTGGTTGAATATTCCATTTTTAGAGCTGCTTATACATTATATTTATATTCTAAAGTGGCTTTCAAAAGGGATGAAGTTTGTCCTTGAGCGCCACCAGGCCGGCAGCCAATCGGAGTGCTGCTGTATTCGCATATTGCGTTCGCACTTAACTGGGGAATAACGTGCTACGTGATCCGGCTTTCATAAATACTACTTGCGCTAAGACAAAACATTCAAATTTTGCAACAAAAAAAAATTACGAGAAAGATAGTAGCAAAACAGTAAAACCGCAGACTTTTAGTTCAAATAGTTTTCAAAATACACATGAATAAACATTGAATAAACATTGTCACCAGGTACATATTTTGCGTGTTCAGTGAGAGGGAAATATGCAAAGAGTGGGGGTAACAATCTGGCAACGCAGAGCACGATAACGCCCCTCATTCGCTGCAGCGTAGAACTCTTCCCATTTGAAAATATTATAGTTGAACGAGACTTCATCGCCTTCTCTAACCAGCTCTAAAAGTGGGTTAGGCCTAGGGACTTCTGCGCACCTCTTTGACCTTTTCCCGGCGGCCTGTAGTCCCCTGTGATTCTTTCGTCCAGATGGTAGCTGCAATATATCTCCTCTGTTTTATACTACGCTATATACATTATTTGGTTTCGAAAATCGAAGGCAGCTAATGATCTTAAAGTTGAGAAATGCAGTTTTAACAATTGCATCTTTTTTTTTTTTTGATTAGTTTAATGAAATGTTTAACGCAAGAATATCAGATCATAATAAACATGCTGAGAGAAACAAAACAAAGTTATTAATTTAAATAAGGACATTAGTTCTTTTGTGTGTATGTATATGCATACTATATCTAATACACCACACACACACACACACATATATATATATATTTATTGGATGCCCGTTTTAAAACACTATGCTGATTAAGTCACTCTTCTTGACAAATCCTCACTTCAATTTTCTAACTGTATTCCAATGCTCCAAGCCTATATTCTCAAAACAAAATTATAGAAACAGATCCGAAAAATGTTTACAACTGACTTCTAGTTGTGTGCCATAAAACAACCAATGGGAATTTTTAAATGCCTTGGCTTAGATTTTAAAAAGATAATTTGCATAATCACCCTTTTTTATTTTTCTCTCTTGAAAAATATGCAAATAAAATAATTAGGATAGGTAGAGCCAGACTGAAAAATTCAATGCCATGGCCGGGATTTGAACCTCGGATCTCCCGGTCTCTAGCCAATTGCTCTACCACTGAGCTACCATGGCAACATGCCGGCATTGTATTGAATTTCTCAACTGACTCGCATATTTCCCGGTAAACCACAAGGTGAGCTCAAATTATTTTGAGATGACATACCCCAATGGCGACTTACAATGCTTTAAGTCCCAGGATTCATAGTATAGCCAATTATGGTCAATTTATTTAATTGCCGTGTATAGGACTGCAGTTGGATAGGTAGAGTCAGATTGAAAAATTCAATGCTATGCCGGCATGGTTGCTCAGTGATAGAGCAACCGGCTAGAGACCGGGTGATCCGTGGTGCAAATCCCCCCAATGGCAGTCTGACTGTACCTATCCAACTCCTGTCCTACACACTGTCCTGTGAAAAAATAATTTAGTTCACATTTTAATAAAAACTGATAATTCATAGGAAATATCATGTGATAATAAGCATTACAAGAGTTTTCAACAAATCGCAAAATAACGGAAGTGTTGCTATCTACTTTAAAATTATTTTCTACCTACTTCATGCCCATCTCTATAGCGTGGAGGATCTTGTCCGAGTAGTAATCCGGAAGACCCGATTTCAAATTTGGTTTAAGGTGAGTTGCTTGCATTTTAATGTATTTATAAAATAAAAATCTATTTTTATTTGCATCTCCAATGCCGGTTTTACTCCATATGTATTTAAATAATAGACTTGTAACAATCCAGTTTTTACTGAAAAAGAAAACTAAATACCAAATGTTTCAGCCGTTACTTTTATGAGCAGCTATAAAACAAAAGTGAATTTATTCTATCAAACCATGGAGTAGAGTGAATTAAAAGACACATAAAAGGAGGTGATAAGAATGCGCAGCATTTTTATTTCACTACTTCAAATTTAAATTTCTATCATTATTTTCCTTCAATGAATATTTTTCTCACTTTGGTTAAGAGATTCGTAAATTTAAATGCTGTGGTATCAAACATTTTAGGGAAGTATAATTTATGAAATGTAAACGTACTAATTAAGGAGAATATCAATCCAACATAAAATTCGAAAAGACTTGTCGGTATTATCATATTGGAATGATGAAATTGCAGCTGAAGAAACAGACTATTAGGTTGTGAGTAGATAGGTAAAGCTAAACTTATGTTCTATTTAGTCATGCTAAAAACTCCTAACATGATAATAAAGTTGGATAGTTTACATTTTCAAAGTCGGATAATTATGGTGTAGCTAAATACAGAAAGGTTTGTGCTTTCCGTAGATAATGGAAATAAAACCAACCTTTGCATAAATTTTCACAGGCTATTACATTTCGTTTCCTTTTGTTGGATACAAAATATGAATTCAAATCTTGCATTTAAATATCTTCATTTTTTTTTTTTTTTTTGTAATTTCATCTTGGCTGGCGTTTTCCTTAAATGCAACAAACAAAATTAAGACGTTATAAAGGATTTGAGCCTTCGATATACAATGTAAAACGCACATTTGAACAATTTTCTAAAGAAGATTTTTGTATTCAAAACATGCAGGTCTGATAAAAGTTAGGATTTTTGGTAATGTTGTTATGTAGCTAATAATATAAAAATACATATTTTTCTCTGCGAACTATTTTAATTTTCTTGCAACAGCTTATTCTACTTGGAGTTGGTTGAGATAAACATTTAAATATTTTTTTATGCATTTAGTTGTAGGTACTATAGGGGAATATGAAGAGAATCGTCAAATGTTTAAAAAACTGATTCCCAAAAGATCCTGACTGTTTCACGACACCACACGAACAATTTTAGTAGCGATAGTACATTTAAAAAATTACAAAGTATTAACACATTAAATCTACTAATAACGTATATTTCGAGTTTGACTGTCGGTAAAAGAAACCATTTGATATATACCAGGTCCTTTAAAAGATCCGCAATATATATTTTGTATTAAGATTTTTTCCTACCTCATTGATGACTAGTCATACAAAATTTGGAATAAAGAGGCCTTCGCTGGCTATTAGCACAAGACAAGATATGAATTTTGTCAATCATATAAATATTTTAAATAAAATCGGTATAGCCATTATTGAAAAAATAAAAAACTATTATAAAACTGTATATGTAAAACGTTGTTTAGAATTGGAGGATTGTTGAAATCTTAGGAAGATGCTGGACTTAAACACGAAGTTTGGTACTTATTGGACTTTATGCAAGTTATATTATTCACAGGCACATACATACATTTTTCAAAAAAAGATTTCTATTCAATAGACCTAAAACATTTTTACGGTGAAATCTGGATATCAAGTTTAAGGTGGAATGTAATACCTCTCTACCTACAACGTAGACGTGGAAGAGAAAGTGGAAGTTAAAGGAACGGACTCCACTAATTTTAAATGTTGTATATAAATATCAGTTGAATCAACTTTCAAATGGAATAATTTCTTTCAATTTGTTGTCACAAGTAGCTACGCTTTATTCGCTATCCCAATGATTAATGCTAAGGAGCGTAGTTTTCTCAAAGGCGTTCTCAATGCGGGTTTCTTCATTCGGGCGCCGAGTTAGGTAATTATTTGTGAACTGGGAGCCGAATTGACGAGCGGTTGTACAAATAGCACAGCATAGCACTGGAGAGGGCAAGTCTGATTGTTAATTAGCTCCGAACTTGTTATCGATTTGGCAACGGTTCTGTAATGGAGTTTGGATTTGGTGCCTCGATTTCCGATCTCGTACTGACACACGGGTGCTTGTAATCAGGAATAGATGGCTCGCTATTCAGTATTCATCTCACTCTAAAGTGCATATGCAGGGGCAAAAATAAAACACAAAGATGCAAATAAAATGAAACCGAGCTAACTCGAGACGTGTACAATATAGAACATTCATGTCAAGTAGGAATGGCTTCCAAAACTTGATCAATCACAGACATTTGCTTTTTGCACTCTCCTTCATGATCTTAGTACGTATAGAAGGTGTTGCCTTACACACAATTTTCGGTATCGAGGTTTGTCCTGAAATATATTTTTGAGCCCTCTGAATTAAAATAAATCAGTTTCTAAAAGATTTTATGTGTTCCATTCACATGATTTTCTCTACATCGCTGTAACAATTTGTTATTAAAAACATATTTTTCTATCTACTTTATGATAATCGAGATAAACACTAGCAGAAATTGTCTTAATTACTTGCTTCCTTGTAAATAAGCGACGACACGACTAAAACGATAGTTAAATCCTTTAAAAGCTAGAAGCCTTATGGTTAAAATCCATTTCTATGCAGGGCCAGGAGTTTACAACTTTCTGTGTCAGTAAAATTTTAAGTATTTTGAATCTGAAACAAATAACAGAAACTCTCAGAAATCATCAATTCCACGAAAAAAACATATATGACATAAATTGTGAGTTTTAACGTGATCTAAATTCTTTGTGTAGTAAGTTTTTGCCTATGTCTTAAAGTTTGCCACTTAGGCAAAATTCAGAAAAATTCATTCAGAATAAAGAGGCCTTCAGAGACTATTCCCAAAAAATTCAAGATATACATCTTATTTGCGTATAAATATCTTTAATATAAGGTATTTTAATGAAAATCGTTACAGCCAATTTTTGAGAAAATCAAAATTTTCGATATTTTTTCTATATAAAGGGTAGTTTGGAGTGAGGGGATTTTTCTCAAAATCTTTATGTCGCATCCCTGAAGATACTAAACTTAAATACTAAGTTTGATATTTTACGGAGTTTTCCTTTTTGAGTTATCGAGTTCACACACACTCACACACACACATGCGGACCTTTTTCAACAAATGCTTTTTTAGGACACAGGAGTTCCTAAAACATATATTTCCGGTGAAATCTCGGTTTCGAATTTTTGGGTGGAGTACAGTACCTTCTCTATACACTATGTACATAGTACGTGTAGACAAAGTCAAAAGGTCCGTGATGTGCGTTTGTGAACACAACTCAAAAACGGAATGTCGGCTAAACACTAAATTTAGTATTTACATTGGAATTTTCGAAACATAAGGTGGCAAGAATTTCAGAGAAATTCCGCCTCCCCAAACTATGCTTTATATGAGACTTTTGAAGAAAAATGTTTCGAAAAAAGTCAATAGTTTTAATTAATGCATCTTCAATTTTCTTCTGTCCTCTTCATTCGGAAGGCATTTTCTATCAGCAGTATACTTTATACAGTATTCGTTACATTGCATGAGGGGTTCTCCTAAAAAAAAAGCAAAAAAGCAAAAAAACTTGGGGACTGCCTGAACCCACCTATGGTTCTCTCGCTTCAACCTTCCTGCTGGGGGGGGGGCTGTTATTGTGCAATATATTTCCTGAGTTCGAAGTGCGTTAGGTATCCTCCACCGTCACCTAACCTTCACTTTTATGTATACTTGAGCAATCTGATAAGGGTACCGGTAACGCGTTTCCTCGTAAAAGCTATATGTGAAATGTATGCCAAATTCCTAACAAAACAAGCATACATTTTATCTTACTTTATCTTATTTATCTTACTGCATTTATATAATAGATTACTATTAAAAAACTCTGACGAGTTACATTCAGATACCGTTCGTTCTCTATTTCTCGTAACAAATTATTGTTAAACAGCTTATTTTTCTCTCTACTTCAAGCTAATCAAGAGAAACTTTGAAGCAGAAGGGTGATAAAGGAATACACTAGACTAAAGCGATGGTCAAATCTTTTAAAAGCTATTTGCTATGGAATTAAAATTCGATCCCAGTATTGCCATGAGTAGACAAATTCCAGTATGAGAAAAGTTTAAATATTATTAAACTCAAAATAATAACAAGTAATATCTCAAAAATGGTCAACTCCACGAAAAATATGTATGACATAAATTGTGTGTTTTAACGAGATTTACATTTTTCGTGGAGTAATCTTTTGTTTAACTCCTGCGGCTTACAGTTATTCAAAATTTAGCAAAATTCGACCAGAATTAAGAGGTCTATAGAGGCTAGTCCCAAAAATTCAAGATTTATATTATATTTTTCATGTAAACATCTTTAATATACGGTATTTTAATCAAAATCGCTATAGCTGTTTTTGTGAAGAACGACATTTTTTCCATGTAAAGGGTAGTGTGAGGTGGAAGGATTTTCCTAAATATCTACGTGTCGTATCCCTGTAGGTTACTAAACATAAATAAATACAAAGTTTAGTATTTTATCAAATTTTCTTTTTTGAGTTTTCCTGTTCATAGACACACGGACACACACACTCACGCGCAAGCACAGGCGCGGATGTTTTTCTAAAAATGCTTTTTATACAGGGACCCTAAAACGTATATTTCCAGTGATATTTTTGGATGGTGTGCAATACCTTCTCTACACACATACAATGTACAGAAAGTAACAATGTTAAGTATGGGAATGTCAAGTTAATATAAATGGAAGGAAATTAAGTTGAAGCAACAGTTCAAGTTTGATAATCTGTTAATCTAGATACTCGTTTAGTAGTTGTTTGCTACTTTAACTCTTTAATTCTAAAACTATCTAATTCTATATTTTTCTCAAAGGAAATCACTTAAAAAAACTATACATAACAACTGAAATAAGACATGTAAATTGTAGAACGTAATACTTAGGAAACTGAGAACGAGTTTTCAATAACAAAAGTATTCCGCAGTGACCGAGTATGCCAAATTTATATGCAATATTATGACAAGTTTGGGATTTTCACAAAGATGTACCTGAAACATATTAGTAGTTAGTAAAATATGAAATAAAAAAACAAACAGCTAAGTTATCATATTGTTTGATTCTATTCGAAGGAATTTTGGAACATAAATTTAGTTTTACTGGAATAGCGCCCCCAAGTTTTTGAGATAGAAGATACTCACTGTTGGGGTCATGTATCCAGCGCTTCTTCTCCCCCATTTTCTGGAGTCCCGAGCTGCTGCTGCTACTGCTACTGCTGCCTCGAGACTCATCCTGTGAAAAACAATTCCCCAGTTAGAGCAACTCTTTCAGAAAAACCACTTTGTAGTTTCCCTTCCCGTTCCAAACTGTTTTAAAGAAGCTTTCTTAAGCAGTATCCTGTTACATACGGGCTTTGTTACAGACACTCCACTAACAACCACCTCTAACAACAACTCTGTGACTGTATCACTTAACTTCATATTTAAAAACAAATATAATGGCAGTGAACACATAGATCCAAAAATTGCTATACATAACATTTATCATATAAATTATAAAAATATGATGTGCTCCATTCACATGATTCTCTCTACATCTATGCAACAAATTATCGTTAAAAATCTTATGCTCCTATTTATTTCATACTAATCGAGAAAAAATTACCAGAAATAGTCTTAATACTTGCTACTTTGTAAGTAGAAGCGAAATAAGGGAGCACCATAGGTCAAAGTGACAGTCAAAAGCTGGACGATATGTTCCTTTGTTTGTATGGATTGCAGTTGACAAAGCTCTGTGTGAGTTTTTCCAAGCTAAAACCAAAAAACAAGGAATATCTAAAAAACAATTAACTCCACGAAAAAAAAATATATATAACATAAATTGTTTGTTTAAAAAGGCTCTACAGTTTTTGTGTGGTAAGTTCTTGTCCATCTGTTACGGTTTAACTGTTATGCAAAATTCCGTAAAATTCATCCAATTCAGAGGCTATTCCCAGATATACATTTGATTTGTGAGGTAAATATCTTTAATATATAATATTTTAAACTAAATCGTTAGAGCCATTTTGAGAAAATAAACATTTTCGAAAAAAGTTCCATATAAAGGGTAGTCAAAATCTTCGTGTCGCATCCCTGGGAGATACTAAACTTAAATACAAAGCTTGGTATTTTACCAACCTTTCGTTTTTGAGTCATCGTGTTCACAGACACACGGACACACTGACACACGGACCTTTTTGTGAAAATACTTTTTTTTGGATACAGGGGGCCGTAAAACATATATTCCAGTGAAACCTCGGTATCGAATTTTAGGCGGAGTGGAATACCTTCTCTATACACTATGTACATAGTACGTGTAGAGAAAGTAAAAATGGTTCGTAAGCTACTGCACTTGGCTTTCAGCCTCGTGTTGCAAACATTCCCACTACAATTTTAACATGTTTTGTCATATACTATTTTTAGACAACACTAAATATTATAGGTTCTTGATTTCCGCGCAGTTGGTTGCGTAGTTCACAGTAGGCGATCCGCAGCAAAATTGGGCAACCACTTGGTAGTCCGCCTAGGTAGTGTAGGGGTTGCGCATCTGCTTCACACTCAACAGGTTGCGATTTCAAATCTCGCTTAGGGTTAATTACTCGGATAAGGAATTTTACAGGGTTTTCCCTTATCCTGAGATGACGAATGTCGAGTAACTTTAAGCCCCATGGACCCTCAGATCATTTTAGTATCATTTCACCAATTTCATTCATCGTCCGGGGAAAAAAAAACCACTAAAGAATTATTTGCCATGCAGTGATTTACTGATGGCAGTCATTATTCACAATAACGTATTTTCTTAGGTATACCAGGACTAGGATTTTTTGAGGGGATCACGTTTAAAAATCCGATGCGATCCATTCACATCACGTTATCTAGCTGTTCCGCAAACGTTTCTTAATAAAGATTATTTGTTTATCGACATAGAGATAAACATTAAAAAGTTTATCTTATTACTTGCTTTCTTGTAGGTAAAAGGGAAATAAGGGAATGCACTGGGCTAAAGCGATAGTCAAATATTTTAACAGTCGTTCGCTATATGAAACAATATTCGGTTCTGTTTGCTTACTAGGCATAAACTAAACATAGAAGAAAGGTTTAAGAAGCTTAAAACTAAAACAAATAATGAGGAATATCTCGGAAACAGCTAACTTTACAAAAAGATGTATTTGTCCAAAGTTGGTTTATTTAATTAGATCTATTTTTGTGTGCCTAGTTTTTGTCTATCTCTTACGGTTTACGAATTATACAAACGTTATATAAAAGTCATTCAGAATGAAGAGCTCTTGAGGGGCTGTTCCCAATAAATTCAAGATATACATTTGTTTGTCATAGAAATGCAATTTTTGAAAAGATCAAAATTCTCAAAAAATGTTCCATTAAAAGAGTAGTTGGGGGTGGGGTATTTTCCTGAAATATTCGTGTCGCATCCTTAGAAGATAGTTAACTTAAATACCAAGTTTGGGTTTTAAATAACGTTTCGCTTTTGAGCTATGTTCTTACACACACACACACACACACACACACACACACACACGCACGCACACATATACTCACGAAACTTAGCCGGTCCCCATGGCAACGCTCGCTAAGGCGTCTCGCTTTGGTGCTTCGTAGGCAGGGGATCGTGGGTTCGAGTCCTGACTAGACTCCGGTACTGTTTAAAAAAAAACTAGTCTAAGAATGCTTTTTTCGGATTCAGTAGGCCTCAAAACACATATTTGCGGTGAAATCTCGACATCAAATTTTTGGATAAAATGCAATATCGTCCTATCTAAATGTACATTTTATGTACATATGTGCTAGAGAAAGTAAAAATGTGAAACAAAGACACTCACAGCCCTAATAACTCTGGTAAGGTATCATTATTTTCCTGGTCATATCAGTTCCGGGGTGAACATAGTCATGCCTCCCAATTTAGTATTTGCATACTTCTAGCGAGACTCGCATTCTCCCTTACTCTGTATTCGCCAAATATTAAAAGTGAGAATTCAACAGAAGTATATTATTTCTCCTTCAATGGGAATAGTTTATCTATTTGTATAGGTATTAGAGCACTGTTAACCACCGAAAAAGGAAACAAGAAAGCGTACTATACTAATGTTACGATTAATTATGTAATATTTAAAATATTACATAGCAAATAAAATGCATATATTTCATTTTCTGAGAATAGCCTTCGAAGATCATTTCATCCTGGACGAGTTGATACTACTGTAAGATATAGACATTTCGAGGTATTCCTTTTTAGTGTATTACATTTTATAGTACTTACGCTTTTCTCGAATGGGAAATCTTAATTCATTTTATTTTTGTTTTATATATTTAATCAAAATGGTTAGTCATTTTTTGGGAAAATCGAAAATTTCGAAAAATTGTTTATACACAGAGTAGTTTAGAGCAAGGGGATTTATTGAACATTTTCTCATTGAATCTTTGGAAGATACTGAACATAAGTATTGGTATTTAATCGACTTTCGTTTTTGAGTTTTGCCGTTCACTTAGACACACGGACTTTTTTCTATTATTTTTTTTTAATTTTGTCTACGCTCATATAAAATGAAATAATAGGTAGAGAGAAAGTAAAAAGACGTTTTATTTTATCTTTAGAAGGAGAATCACCACAGCATCTGACCCTACCCTACTACTGAAAAGTCAAGGTCAGATTTGTGACCTCCCGAATGCGATGCTCACACATTATGTTTTCGGTGATACTAGTGCATGTCTAGTTTCTTAAGCTGATATTTAAACAGTGAAAATCGCGAGAGAAGGCAGGCAAAAAAAAGTCATTCCTTTCCCCAGTTTCACATACAGACTACATGACTTCATTTAGCAGAGACAGAATTTATCAATGAAATTGAGTTTTACTTATGGACGCTCTTTAACTACTGTGGCTCTCAGCGTCACATTCTATATTGGGAGTGAAAGAACGCTCAATATAGAGGCCTCATTTCGTAATTAGCTTACCCTCCCCGTATTGGTAGGACTGACACCTCCTGAGACTTACAAGCCAATGCCCAGGGGTCAGAAGCCTGTCAGGGAGCCAAAGGCTCGAAACCACAGAATGGAGAACCTGTTACGAGAGATCAGCCCGTAGGCAGCATGTACATGAGGAAGTAGACGATATGAAATTCAGAGGTCTCGTACGAGCCGTTAATTTACGACACGGGGCCAACGACTTTACTTCACTTCTCAAGGAGGTCATGCTATGGGTTTTTACATCTGAAAAAACTCCATCGCCCTCCGCAAGGCTTGATCATAGAGGACATCATAATACACATTTTCACCGCAATAAAAAAAAGTTGATGTGTACCATTCACATGACTTTCTCTACATCTCTGCAACAAATTATTGTTAAAAAGCTAAGGTTTCTTTTTACTTCATGATAATCAGAAAAAATTAGGAGAAATAGTCTTATTACTTGCTTCCTTGTAAATAGAACTGAAATAAGGGAGTACCAAAGGTTAAAGTGATAGTTAAAATTTGGTTGTTATGTGACTGAAGTTCCTTTGTGTGTACGGACAGTAGTCGACAAATTCCTGTATTAGAAAAGTATGTTTTTCAAAGCAGAAACCGAAAACAAGGAATATCTAAAAAAACAATCAACTCCACGAAAACATGTGTATAACATAAATTGTGTGTCGTAAGTTTTTGTCCATCTCTTATAGTTTACCAGTTATGCAAAATTCCATAAAATTCATCCAGAATAAAATACTCTTCAGGGGCTATTCCCAGAAAATTCAAGTTATACGTTTTATTTGTCAGGTAAATATATTAAATATGCGATATTTTAATCAAAATCGTCAGAGCAATTTTTGAGAAAATCCAAATTTTCGAAATAAAACCATGTAAAGGGTAGTTAGGGGTGGGGGATTTTTCTCAAAATCTTCGTGTCACATTCCTGGAAGAAACTAAGCTTAAATACCAAATTTGGTATTTAAGCGACTTTTCGTTTTTGAGCTATGTTCACAGACTCACGGACACACACGGACCTTTTTCTGAAAATGCCTTTTTTAGATAAAGGAGACCCTAAAACATATATTTCCGGTGAAATCTCGTTTGGAGTGCAATACCTTCTCTATACACATAGTACGTGTAGAAAAAGTATAGGTTAAGCAGTGAATATTGTTAAATAAATTGAATAGCATTTCCCTTTGTTGCACAGTGACCTTAAAATGCTCTACATAATAAACGTAGGGCAAATATTTGTTAACAATATCGTGATAATCGCATTACTGGCAGTGTAAAGCATTTTAGGAGGTGATGATGAAGTTGCGTGGGCCAACTCCCGCTTAAGCAATGCTAACATGGAGTTCCTGTTCGAACCACGAGGAAGAGGAACTGCACCATGGCTGACGGAAAGAGGAAACCGGTGCGGTTGTAAAATAAACTACTAAACCGTAGTTTCTGGTTCCGCAACATTGCTTATTGAATCTGTGAAGGGAAACTGCGGTATTAAATTATTGCTACCGTCCTGTTCTAGGAAATATATAGTGCGAGCTTGCAGTTTGCTCAGCAGTTCATTTTTTTAGGGTGTGGTTACTAGCCAAGCAACTTGCACTCGCCGAGATAAATCATTCTGGCAATATATCACACCCAATTTCACGAGTAGATGCTTTTCCTTTACATTTTAATCTCATTGGACGAAACAAATAATAAGAATATATTTTGTTATTTTTTGGGCAAATGGATACGCTGCTGTACGATGAAGTTGGGACATAAATCATGATTAAAGATATTATAGCAAGTAATGAAGACACATTCTATTTGTATTATTTTCTCTACACGTACTATGTACATAGTGTATAGAGAAGGTATTGTATTCCACCCAAAAATTCGATACAGAGATTTCACCGGAAGTACATATTTTGGCTACCCCTGAATTCAAATAAAATCATTTTTGGAAAAATGTCCGTATGTGTGTGTGTGTGTGTGTGTGTGGACAGCATAGCTCAAAAACAAAAAAACAGTTTAATACCAAACTTGGTATTTAAGTATGGCATCTTCCAAGGATGCAACACTAAGGTTTTCAAGAAAATCCCCCCACGACCAAACTACCCTTTACATGGAAAACATTTGAACATTTTGAGTTTCTCAAAAATGGCACTAACTAAAAATTTTGATCAAAATCTCTTATATTTAAGATATTTACATACCAAATAAAATTTATATCTTGAATTTTCTGAGAATAGCCTCTAAAGACCTCTTTAGTCTGGATGATTTTTATTAGATTTTGTATAACTGGTAAACCTTAAGAGATTGATAAAAACTTACTACAAAAAATGAAGATCACAATAAAATACACAGTTTATGTTACATTCATTTTTTCGTGGAGTTCATCGTTTTTGAGATATTCCTTGTTATTGGTTTCAGCTTTAAAAACGTATACTTTTCTCATACAGGCATATGTCAACTCTGGTCCATACAAACAAAGGAACTTCAGTCACATAGGAACCAGCTTCTGACTATCACTAAACCTATGGTACTCCCTTATTTTGCTTCTACTTGCATGGAGGCAAGTAGTAAGAATATTTCTGCTAATGTTTCTCGTTTAGCATGAAGTAAATGGAAGAATAATATTTTAAAAATAATTTGTTGCAAAGATGTAGAGAAAGTCATGTGAATGGAACACATTAGATTTTTTTCTTTTTCGTTATACTTCGAATGGATACAGCAGACACCAAACAATACACATTGTGAATCAGTAGCCCCTAGGTTATTTTACTTTATGCAACCTCCTATGCGGCAAGTATGGCTTGGGTTTGTCTTCATTGCCCGTTACGTTCTCACTTAGGTATTTAGTTAAAGGTACCACATTCAAGTGTCTTCTACTAGAGGTACATCAGACCGATTTTATTTAATTTTACTACACACTATACTTTGCTATCCAGTTCTGAAGCCAGATAATAGTAATGGAAATAAAGTATAACCAGGAACCTCACACCACAACCCAGTGCGGAGCGTTTATCATCCCCAGGAGGAACGGATGAGGTGAAGGAAGCGCAGGCAGATACGAAGAGGCCCCTAACTATTTCAAGTTTGATGACTCGGTCATACACTGAGGGGCTGCTCGGAGAATGCTTCCCTCTGTTGGAGAACTCAGCAGTCCTGAAATGGTCGCCATCTGACGGGACCGTGAGGAACTTTCCAACGAACAAAGATCTGAGCCATCTGTACGACAGCGACCGTCACTACACATCCCTAAACCTACATGAAACTGGAAAGGGAAAGTAAAATGAAATGAAATAAACGAAAGAAAGTAGTAAAAGAGAAACCACTCAGCATTTGCCTTACGAACTAGTGAAAAGCACTAAACTCCATGTCCGGAATGGACGGCTGAGGAATCGAACTCGGCCTCCTGAATTTCGAGTCTATCGCGTTACAATAGAATTATT
This sequence comes from Hymenopus coronatus, assembly GCA_030762935.1. Classification (NCBI taxonomy): domain Eukaryota; kingdom Metazoa; phylum Arthropoda; class Insecta; order Mantodea; family Hymenopodidae; genus Hymenopus; species Hymenopus coronatus. Next base: position 100,439,834 of record CM060888.1, on the reverse strand, counting down.
TCGTGTAATGATATGCCTATAATATGTATTCAATGTTGAAAAGAAAATGACGGATATGAACAAGTAATGAAACCATAGGTACCAATTAAGTGGCATGCCTATATATGAAACGGACACTGAATAGTCATACCACACAAAATAAATTAAATGTCAACTCTGACCTGCATTACAGCTAGTATAATTTGATACGCCATACATATTAATCTGTGCCGGTTGATTAATGTATAATTTGACTTAAATTTATCAAAAGGCCTTAACAAAAAAAGCAAAGTTTCAGAGCAGAAATCTAGTTTCGTCTAGTATAAAGCTAGATTCATTTATTCAAGTCATATCTGTCGGCGTTTCCTGATCCGCTATGTACATGTGGTGACGAGTAATACACTCATTGCCCATAGATGGTATTATAGGACGAAATCAAGACTTGAGGACGAGAAACATAATGCATTTAGTCCAGAGATCTTTTCCTTCAAGTATGGGGTTCTTTTACGAGCAAATGAACATCACACGGGACCAACGGCTTTACTTCCTTTCATAAGATTAGATTATAAGAGTAAGAAGATTCTATGATCCAAATAGCTATAAGGTATAAGAACGATATCTATGGTGTTATTAAGTGACAGCATGGGCATGTTTGGAAGATATTGAGTATGGCACTTTCTGACATTTCGTTTCTGAATTATATTGCTCTCTCTCTCTCCCTCTCTCTCTCTCTCTCTCTCTCTCTCTCAGGGTTCCTTTTGTAACCTTTTTTATTCAGGGCACTTACAAACATGTATTTACGGTGAAATCTTAATGGAATTTTTAGTTGGAATGCATGACTTCCTCTGCTTACTATAACTAGGAGCCAGAGAGGGTTAAAACTACCAAAATATTTCGGTTCAAATTTTAAATAATGAAGCTAATATATCAATTTTAAGCATTAAACAAATTTTGTACATAAAATAAATACTTTTATTTTTAAATCTAGGATTTTATCTAGGATGTCACAGATAAGCGCTGTTCTCCCTGTCCTCCGAAGTATTAAATTTTAGCACTTAAGTTGTAAAGCTATAGTTCCCTCATATCTTACCAGGTCATTCATATTACCAAATGCTCTCACTCATATCTCAACAAGTGCAGGACTATAGAACGTTCTCTGCATATGAGTTAGCACTTTATTTCTCATAAATTCTAAGATTTTCATAAAAATTAAACTTTCTCAAGCATATTAACGAACTTTTTGTGTTCTTTTACTCTGCAATCTGACAATTACACAATAAAATTATCAAAAAATTGAAAAATAGAGATATGACTTCTCTTTTGTGTTTAAATTTCACTCATCATGTCCAACACAACTGTGTTCGCTTATCGCTTGACATAACTAGGCTACGCGCAAGACTACAAGAACATGAGGCGTGCATATCGTCACCCTGAATCCAGAAAACGCACTTTTACTTTCTCTAGCGTGAACATAGTAGGTAGAAAATATACTGAATTGCACACAAAAATTCGATATCGAGATTTTACCGGAAATATATATACAAAGTGTCCCAGAATTCAACCGCACAGATAAGCGGGATTGTGAAGGGGTCCTAGATAAACACTTTGAAATTGGAAACCTATTGACCCTTTTTAATAAATGTCAAAGTTATGGCATTTTTTTTCAGAATCGCACAGCAAATTAAAACAATGTGGACGTGTGTGTCCTATTTTCATTTAGAATGCCTCATTTATATGCCAGTAGTTGAAGGAATGCAGTATTGGTGCAAAATACATACGAAATTTAAATTGCCTGTTCTTTGCGGGTGTGCACCCGCTGATAATCTGGTTGATTTCAGATCATATAGTTTGCCAGGAGCCAGGAGCCAGGAGCAGGAACTAGTCGCCCGAGTGTACTCGGGCGGGGGCAAATCACCACTGTACCTATCCGCTTTTCTCGCGGATTTACCCGTGTGATATAAAAGATGTAGCCTTATGCAAGCGTTTTTGTCTGTGTCATAGTATTTGGGCTGGGTGTTTCCCTCTGTGCAGCCGGCGCGGGCTGACTTACCTATCTGAGTGGCCACCCACCCAGAGAGGGACCAGGCCCGATGCTGCTTACCTTGGCCAGCCGCTTGCGGGCTGTCAAGGAAAGCAGTGCCGGCTAGCGGGGAGACCTGAAGGGATATAGGTACGGGGTGGGGGAAGCCAGTGTTGCAGATCTGGTCGGAGTACAACTGGATGGTCACCCGTCCGAGTCGTGACCATGCCCGATGCTGCTTAACTTGGCGGGTAGATCAATAAAGGGAGAGGCGGCCGGAAAGCTACCATCCCAAGGCGTCCTTGGGAAGGCGGTAGCTTACGCGTCTCCTAGGCAGCGTGTGGTCGTAAAGACCGAGAGTGTTCACCTGGGGATTTGGGTGGGGAGCAAGTTTAGTGTATATTGTGCGAGCTCTTTCTCGCACAACGTCCACTATGTAAGGGATTCCGGAGTGGGAATGGAGAATGTGGGAAGGAAATCTGCGGTCTGTGCCGTATATCATCCTCAATGCCCTGTTCTGCACCGCCTGCAGCCTGCGGATGGTGGAACGAGCCACCGAACCCCAGACCTCACAGCCGTACAGCATCAGGGGTGGGATGACTGCGCGGTACAGCCGTAGTTTTAGGTATGTAGGCATGGTGGAGCGGAAGATGGGAAACAACTGCCGCAGGGCAGCGTGTCCCAAACCGACCTTCTCCCTGACATGTGGAGTGAAAGTAAGGCCGCGGTCGAGGAGGACTCCAAGGTATTTGGCGGTGCGGACCCAGGGGATCCGCCGCCGCCGCAACCTCAGCGACCTCTCCGGTCGCCAGCCACGGACTTTAGCCAGCAGTAGAGCTGAGCTCTTCTGCGGGCTGATAGCCATCCGCCACTGTACACTCCATCTGCCTATGGCCTGGAGCTGTCTCTGTGCGCGAGTGCTCAACTCTAACATACTGGTGGGTGAATCGGTAAAGCGCTGGTCATCGCATCCCACGATACAAAGTTCGCACCGCTATCTGAAGTTTGCATTTTTTAATTTTCCTGTTTTTCTCAGAGTGGTACTCAATTTGAGCAGTCCAATACGCTTAATTTACATTTCTGAAGCCAAGACGATAAACCCTCTAGTACAAATTACTTTAAAAACACTGTGAATGATGCATCGTATTCAATAGTAAATGCAGTAATTGTCAAACCACTTGCATAGATTAATGCAATGAAACAATTAGGTTTCTTGAAAATATTGCTTTGAAAAGTATAACTGAATTATGTTTTGGGTTATTGTTTAGAGTCAAACAGTGGTACTTTGAATTTATCCATATTATATATTATGCTATATACTTGAGCTACTGTGGTCCTATTGTGAGAACCATGAATTGCTCATATTGTAAACGTGGGATGTGTAAGGAAAGAAACGGAGATCACACGGCTAACATCCTAAGCTAATCTAAGCTGCGAACTTATGAGCTTGTGTGCTTTTTGGTGCCTCGTGGTAACATTGCGCATGCCTAAGAACTTTGCTTACCAGATACCAGTTGAATCAGATGATTAACTTGAACTGCTTCGGGCGAGGTTCACAATACTGCTGGTATTTGACAGGATACAAGAATAATTTCTTCGTGGGATACTGTAGATTGTCACATTGAACAGTTCCTATAATAGCCTTGTATTTTGTGCTTCAAATATTGTTGTATTTCTTGAAGTCTCTTTTTATTTGCCTTTAACTGCAATGGTCTATCGGCGGATTTTTATCAATGGAAAATACTGCTTCTCGGCAATGGTGTTAACTCGGTACAGTTGTTCTTTGCATCATAAACATTAAAACACACACATGTACACTCATGTTCATATTTTCAGACTCTGGGAAGGCTAGGGAATAATATTGATAAGAGAAACATCTAGCATGGAAATCGAACCTCGTACTGCTCGAACAGCAGGCAGGTGCTCTATCGTCTGTGCTACGGACCAGGGAAATTGCTATTTGATTGTGAAACCAAACACCTGTTGACTGCCTGCGTGGTCGAGTGGTCAGCTCGCTAACTTGTTGTCGGGTTCGATTCCCGGCTGGGGCGGGCAATTTTTCTTTAACCAGAATTATTCCCTATCCCACATAGAGTCTGGAAGTATGAATGTGAGAGTAAATGTGCGTGTGTTTAGTAATAAAAAAGTATTTACCTATGTTCAGAGCCTACAATTTCACAAGTCATATCCTCCGATATAACCATTGATGTTAAAGGGGGCTATAGAAATGAAACAATAAAAAAACAAAACACCACGGCCGCCTGGGTAGTGTGGTGGTAGCGTGTCTGCCTCAAATTCAATTGGTTGCGAGTTCAAATCTCGCTTAGTGTGAGTTACCCGGATAAAGTTTTTTTTTTTTTTTTCAGGGTTATCCCTTATCCTGAGAAGACGAATGTCGAGTAAATTTAGGCTCCAAGATAATCTGATCATCATTTTACCAATTTCATTTATCATCCGATATGACCAACCAGGTTAAAGGGCGTTAAGCTAAAAAAAAAACTGTGATTTCTATAGCATTTCATTTGTAAATACTTAAGCTTGTTTGTCAAGTTCCAGTTTACAAACCCTCTTTGTGAAACTTACAGTTTATGATGATAGTAAACACTATGAGTGAGACCTCAGATCGTAGGAAAAAACGATAAGGTATTTAGTATTTCCCCGCATTAAATAATTCCAAAATGACACTTCGTTTGTTTTTGTTTGTTTCAAATAACAGCGCCAATATACGAGTATTTGCCTCCTTTTCAGGAACGGTGAGAATGGCGGACTTGAGCAATTTCAGTAATGGGGTGAAACAACTATATAACACCATTTTCCACTTTAGGTAGTGTCTGTAAATCCCCCGGGTATTTTAACTTGCATTGGAGGTTGTAACGTCCACCTCTGCCAGCTGTTGTATCCTTAGCTGCGGGCACATCCTGAACACCATTATCTCATCACCGACTCTTATATCCTGTCCCAGATATTGTTCTCGGGATATCCATGTAGGCATAATGAGGTTATGTTATAAACCCATTTGTTATGGAGCAAATAACATGATTAAATATATAAAACACACAAATATGCTAATTACCACAACTCAGGCTTAACAAGTTGCTGGAGAATCCTTGTGTGAATGAACCTCTCACACGACATTTTCTACTCATCATTTATTTTCAAAGTTGTCCTACAATCTATACATCAAAAATTATTTTTTCTGCCACCTACCTATAGTAGTATGTAATAGGAAATACCATTGGAAACAGTATTTTAAGAATGCCAGAACCTAAAAAAAAAAAAAAAAAAAAAAAAAAAAAAAAAAAAAAAAACCTCCCTTTCCGTTCTTTCTCTCTCCCTTTCTCTCACCCTCTCTCTATCTTATTTCTGTGCGTCTAAGAATATAACTATAAAAATCTTCGACAAATACCAAACAGGGTATTTAAATGTTAAATCCTCCAAATATGCCACATGAACATATTAAAGAAATCAACAACCCAAAAATATCCTTCACGTGGAAAAATTAATCATATTTTATTTTCTCAAAAATGTCTGTCCATCATTTATTTCCAAAGTTGTCCTACAATCTATAAATAAAAAATAATTAATTTTTCTACCGCCTTCCTATAGTAGGTAATAGGAAATACAGTATTCCACCCAGAAATTGGATGTAGGGATTTACAGAAATCGTATTTTAAGAATGCCTAAACCTTATTAAAAATATCCTCCCCTCCCCTCTCCACTCTCTTTCTCTCACTCTCTTTGATTTGTGTGTGTCTATGAATAACATAACTCTAAAACAAAATCTTGGACAAATGCCTGACATGGTATTTAAATTTTAAACCCTCCAAATATGCCACACGAACGTATTAAAGAAATCCCAACGCCCCAAAAATATTCTTTACGTGGAAAAATTGATGATATTATTTTATTTTCTCAAAAACATCTAATAGTTTTAATTAAAATGCATATTTCTATAATATTTTCCTACATGACAAATACAATTCATATCTTGAATTATCTGAGAATCGACTGTGAAGCCCTCTTCACTGGGAAGAGATTTCGTATTGTTTTGTATATTGAGTGATAATTTTGTGTAAGGGATTGTTGATATCCGATTCTTGAATCTTTATATATTTTTGTCATTTTAAAGTACTGTCGCGATTCAGTTGTTTCTCGAAATGTCACAGGAAAGGCATTCAGTGTCTGACTTTTAAACATCTTACTAATTGATTCGGCTTTCTCTAGTCTCCTTGTATTATCATACAACCAAATATATAATAAATCTGTTTCTGCAAGTATTAATCTCAGTTAACTTGAAGCAAATATAAACATAGATAGAAATAAGAAATACCTTGTAAAAGCTACACAAAAAGAAACGATAATGGGTACATAAATTCATGTGAATGTAACGTATCAGAATATATTTTATTTTTATCTGCTTACCACTAATAGTCGCCTTCCGTCGTGTAGTACCTATCATCTAGCCCAGGGTCAAGGTTTTAAATCCGGCGGAGGACGATGGATATTTTCGGACATAAAAACCTTAGCATTGCTTCCTTCGGAAGATTGTAAATGGCGTTTTATTTGTGGACGCTGATTAACTACTAGGGTTCTCAGCGTCCCATTTTAAATTGGGTATGAAAGATCGCTTAATTCTGCTCAGAGGTCTCTCTATCAGGCTTGAGGTTCTTTTACGTGCCGTAAATCTACGACACGGGACTAACGGCTTTGCTTCCCTTCGTGCTAAGGATTTTTACCTAGGCCCGAAGAAATCCATCGTCCTCCGCCGGGTTTGAACCCGCGACCTTGGGTATATGAAGTTAGCATGGTAACCATTACACCACGGAGATAGACTACTTCATTCGGAAGGAGCAAAATTAAGCGGTCTTTCACTCCCATATAGAATGGGACGCTGAGAACCACAGTAGTTAACCAGCGCCCATAAATACAAATTTCATTTGTCATTTACCACTAATTGCAACATATGTGGGAGTGCGGCAGAACGTTATAACGCAATTCATGCAGTATGCGGTGACAACTCCGGAAGAATGTGCCGGTCCGTTGTCATGGTGAAACAGCACTTTTTTCCTTGCAAAATATGGTTGTGTCTCTTGCGCTTCTTGTCGCCAATAACTCACTGTAGTATTGTGCAGTAATCGTTTCTTTTTTCCAAGAAGTCAATGAGGATAGAATCATCTTTGTAGTCTTAGGAGGAGATTCACCGTAACCAACCCATTGTTCTGATGTTGCTTGGTAAAATGATGAATCCTTGTCTCATCGACGGTGACAACTCGACATTCTTTCGAATTTCGCTCAAACATCTCCAAAGACAGCTTCGAAATCTTGTTGTCTGCTGTGAGCAGTAGCGTCACCCATCGGCCGACGACTTTTCATCTCCAAATTATCATGCAATTTATATGAACTGCCATTCCCAACTACGGGAATGCCAGTCCGCGAACTTTCGTTCTAGGATCAGCAATAACGTGTAATTTTTCAATGAATTTCTCGGTAACCACAACTTCGGGGAACCCTGGGTGTTCCTTTCAAAAACAGATGTTCGTCAACTTTTAAAGTTGTTCAATAAATATCGAACTGTGCCATAGGTGGCGAAAGTTTCCCATAAATAACACCCAATTTTGCTTTTATTTCCTCGCAAGTTTTCCCACCCAAAAGTAAGCGATTATAATTTTTTTTCATTTTATGGAAACATTTTAAACTGCTAACGAAATGCCTGACAAATGCAAACCAACCTATGAATTGGTGAAAAATTTACTTTTGCGAAGTGTAACAAATGACAGCACACGATAACTCCAACTTGCTTTAGCAACACTAGCTTTTTTGAAACACGGATACCTACTTATTGAACAATATCCGTAAGAATGACACAGAAGGAGGCAATAATTCATACACATGCGTGGGCGAGCTGATATTCTGATAAGGATCATCTGATAAGGTCAAAAGACCTTGCAAACTTACCGGAAACAATAGCATCACGGAGGAGTGGAACAATAAACACACATCTGAGATAAATTTGAACAAGATCAAAATGAGAGTATTTAGAAATGGCAAAAGAACATTGAAAAAATATTTATAAGGAACAGAAAACTGAAAATTGTACCAGACTGCAAATATCTAGGCTAAAAATATAAACCAGCGCTACGCAACGCACACGATAGTCGGTCTAGGTGGCTCAGTTATTTCGGTGCTAGCATTCTGATCCCAAGGTCGTAGGTACAAAACCCGGCCCAGTAGATTTACTGGCATATAAAAGAAGTCCCGCTGAACGAAATTCCGACATACCGGTGGCGCTAATATGATCCTGGTAATTGACAGCGTCGTAACAAATACATTTTTATTTTCTCTACACGTACCATGTACATAGTGTATAGAGAAGATATTGTATTGCACCCAAAAATTCGATACCGAGATTTCACCGCAGATACATGTTTGTGTCCCCCTGAATCCCCCCCCCCCAAAAAAAACTGTAGCTTGGCATTTAAGTTTGGTATCTTTCAAGGATGTAGCGCGAAAATTATCAAGAAAATCCCCCCACTCCCAACTACCCGTTACATGGGAAAAGTTTCGAAAATTTTAATTTTCTGTAAAATGGGTGTAACAATTTTGATTAAAATATCGTATCTTAAAGATATTTAAAAGATAAATAAAATGTAAATCTTGAGTTTTCTGAGAATAGCTTCTAAAGACAACTTTATTCTACATTAATTTTGCAGAATTTTGCATAACTGGTAAACCGTAAGAGATAGACAAAAACTTATTACACACAACTTGTAGAGCTCGTTAAAACACACAATCTGCGTTATAAACATTTTTCGTGGAGGTGACTGTTTTTGAGATATTCCTTGTTAATGGTTTCAGCTTTAAAATACTTATACTTTTCTTATGCAGGAATTTGTCAACTCCTGTCACATAGCAACCAGTTTTTGACTATGGCACTTCCCTTTTCCTTTCTACTTACGGAAGCCAATAATAAGACTATTACTACCAATTTTTCTCGTTTAGCATGAAGTAAATAGAAGCAAGAGCTTTTTGAGATATATAATTTGTTGCAGAAATGTAGAGAAAGTCATGTGAATGGAACATATTAGGTTTTTATATCTATAACTGGAAAAGCAACTCCAGCACGATATAGAATATATCAAATTTCTCAGCTTATAAATAGCAATGGCAATATTTAAAACAAAATAACATCAGTACTAACATACGGCATTGAAATAATTGAAGAGCACCTAACAATGACATATCTAGAACCACTAGAAAATGTCAAAATGCAAACTACATCATGTAGAAAGCCACTGGAGTTTCCAAGAATATACGATGGGGACTTGAACGCCTACTAGCAAGAGAGAAGACCTGCCTTGTTGAAGACATGCACAAATATGCTTCTATCCTGGTCTAACGCTTCGACAGGACTACTAACAACAAGAGAGAAACAAGAAGCCACTCCACCAGAATTCTACGGCACAGGGGCCATGATAGATCGAGAATACAAGAAAAAACTTCGAAATGTGACACATGATAACAAGGTTGGCAGTCTATGGGTTCCACCACCCTGCTACAAAAAGACTTTATACCACGAACCAAATGAATCGTACGAGTGCAACAAAACATGTGCACGCTACCATATAGAACTTTGAATCAAAATGACATAAGTTACCACTGGGGTATGTAATCTCAAAATAATTTGAGAGAACTTTGTAGTTTGACAGGAAAAATGTACCGTGGAATTTAATGCTGTGTCAGCATTGCAGCTCAGTGGTTAGAGCAGCTGAACGAAGACCAGGAGACCCATAGTTCATGTCCCGGCTACGGCATTGTATTTTTTTAGTGTGACTCTGCCTTTCCTTGTTATCGTCATAGAAACAGTATATTTACCTTTTACAGCGTAGACTTCAATGTACAGTATAAAAATGTCATAATTCGTAATATTTTATACATTATATTCTGTGATAAATCTAATTTTTTATATTTTATCATATTCTCGATTTTCACTTTTAAAACTATGATCATCAGCAATCAACAGGTTTTCCAGATATTCGTCCGTACAGATTTTTTGTAAGACATTTACAAAATCCTTTTTAGAAAGGCAAACGATCTTTCCGGGAGACGCTTGCAGAAACTGTGGGGTACAGTTGCGAAGATGTAGCATTTCCTCTCTGTGGCGTCACGCGCAAAATTACACCTCTGTATTGTTGAAGAGCTTTCTTTTCAGAACCAATGCTTTTAGTGGCATATTGTAATAAATACAACGGCAAAGAGAAATTTTTTCTCTAAGAAGTTCAAGGGTGTTACAATGAATAAGTTCTATGAGCTCTATGTAATTTGTTATACTTCATTAATTGTTTTATTATTAAAGATGGACCAAAATCTACAAAGTGTATGTGAATCTGACCCATACCCTTAAAATATAAGATGTTATATTTAATACTATTTTTGGGATTTTTATTGATATGTTTATATTTTGGCAAAAGAATTCTAATGAAAAAAAAAATTATTTCATAGCATTTCGTAAAATCTTAATTTTTATGATCTTCATATTTCTTCATGTTCTATTAGATTTAAGATTTCCTAAAAATAACTTGCTTTAGCTATGAACTGGTTTATGTAGCCTCCCGTGAAACTAATTTAGAACCTAAGTGTTATTTGAGAGAGAGAGAGAGAGAGAGAGAGAGAGAGAGAGAGAGAGAGAGAGAGAGAGAGAATGTGTCATAACTATCTGGTAGTTATTTCCTCCAAGTGACGTCATGTGCGAAATTAAACGCCCTCTTGAAAGTTTTTGTTTTCATGAACCATACTTTCAGTGGCATATTGTAATGACTATTAGGCAGGGATAAAGGAAACAGTAAGTTCCGTTTTTTTTTTTTTCTAAATTCAATGGTTTCGCAATGATGAAAATTTATAAACGCCATGAAATTTATTTATTTGATAGGATATCAAATTTATACCATATTATTAAATTGAAAGCAAACTACAAAGTCACTTTTTTAAATGTGTTGAGCCTACTCCAAACTTTAAAGAATAAGATGTTCAATGCTAAAACAAAATTATCTACATATGTGATGTATAATATATTTTGGAACATTTTCTTCAGTTTTTGTCTGTCTAATTATAAGAAACATTTGAATTCCTCTCAGAAATATTAAAACCACCCTTTGAAATAGGTTCATAAGGTTTTGAACAAATATTTTCATTAATTCTATCACTTTTGAACGAAAAAAAACTTTTGGTATACCAATTATATGAAGAAAAAAATTAAATTCTTTGCAGCAAGAATGTTTACATCGTCATTAATATTAATAACAAATTAATATCATTAAAACTGATAAAACAGCCCAAAATTTAACGCCATGCCACTGACTAATTTTTAAAAGCATATACTTATATAGTTTCTCTATTTTATGTCAATACGTTTCGTTACTTGTGTACATAGATTCCGTGCAAAATAGCACGCACGGCAATTGGTGAAAAACTCGCGGCGAGAGAAAGCAGGCAGAAAGATCAAGAGAAACTGCCACACTTGTAAAGGCTTGCAGAGCGCATGGTATATCTCTTCCGGCCTTCCTTCTTCAAAAAAGAAGACACATTTTCCAGTTTTTCCAGAGAACGATGCTGTCACAGACCTAATGCTCTACGGACGAATGGCTGGCCACTTTACGACCTCCCGCCGTATAAAACCCGCTGGCTACACAGGGGCGAACGGAGTAACTTTATTTTTCGTGTTTACTTCAAAGTGCCCACAGCCAAATTTATAGGTTCCCTTCCTGCTGATAGCCCGCTCATAATGTATCCTACCCCTTTCCTTCTCAATAAAGGCTGACTGGACAAATGGCGTGCAACTTCTTCCTCTGCACTAACTTGGCTCAACGATAAATTGTAAACCCCAGTACGATGACTGTAAGGTACGTATTGACAAAATGAATAAGGTCTCTGGATGAAAGTAACTGGGTTCTAAATCTAAAAATCTGATATGTTCCATTCACATGACTTTCTCTACATCTCTGTAACAAAGTATTGTTAAAAAGTTTATGCTTCTATTTACTTCATGCTAATCGAGAAAAAATTAGCAGGAATAGTCTTATTACTTGTTTCCTTGTAAATAGAAGCGAAACAAGGAAGTACAATAGGCTAAAGTGATAGTAAAAAGCTGGTTGCTACGTGACTAAAACTCTTTTGTTGTATGAACAGCAGTTGACAAATTCCTGTATGAGATTTTTTTTAAAGCTGAAACCAAAAACAAGGAATATCTCAAAAACAATCAACTCCACGAAAAAAAATGTATATAACATAAGTTGTATGTTTTAACGTGTTCTACATTTTTGTGTGGTAACTTTTTGTCCATCTTTTACGGTTTAGCTGTTATGCAAAATTCCGTAAAATTCATTCAGAATAAAGTAGTCTTCAGAGGCTATTCTCAGAAAATTCAAGATATACATTTTATTTGTCAGGTATATATTTTAATATAGGATATTTTAATAAAAATTGTTAGAGCCATTTTTGAGAAAATCAAAGTTTTCGAAAAAAGTTCCATGTAAAGGGTAGTTGGGGTGGGGGGATTTTCTTGAAAATCTTTGTGGCGCATCTCTGGAAGATACTAAACTTAAATACCAAGTTTGGTATTTTACCGACATTTCGTTTTTGAGTTATCGTGTTCACAGTCACACGGACGTACACGGACCTTTTTCTGATTTTATATACATGTATATATATACATGTATATATATTTATATACAGGGGACCCTAAAACATATATTTCCGGTGAAATATCAGTATCGAATTTTTGGGTGGAGTGAATACCTTCTCTATACACTATGTACATAGTACGTGTAGAGAAGGTAAAAAGATGAAGGAATATGGTGGTCTTATCACGTTGTAGAACATGTGTGACGAAAAAATGACTCGCAGTTATTACCGTGTTATTCAAAAGGTTAACATGGTCTTTATCTTTGCTAGTAAAAACCTCTCAGATAACGCACTGATTATTCCGGGTAATCGCCGACGTTTTTCAATGCATCAATGAGCGCGACAGTTCAGCCAATAGAAATCACAAATGATAGAAAGACGTGGAGTAAATCACAATGTCTTATCGCAGCTTTTGAATCGAACAAGCTAATATTTTGAGTACCACAATACAACACTATGTATGTATCGTGTCTTATCTTTTCCAACCCCACTCCCTCTCCGCTCTACAGTTGGCCTCATTAATTTTTTGTTTTATTTATTTACTGTTCTTGCTTATTTTGATATTATAAAAGAGGTGTTATACATTAGATTTTTCTTACATTCGGCTCGCTATCATACTAAACCACATTGCTGCGATGTGCTTCACATTCTTGAAAGCACAACGTTATTAATATATAAAGAAATGCATAAATGAAATTGAACCCAAATCTATAAAAATTATATTTCTAATTTCAGAATTTACAACGATCTATGAACTTTCTACTTAGCGGTCATAGCTTTACAAATGTATTTTAAGACTATTAATTAAGTTTCTATAAAATCTTATGTTACGTCATGCTCGGATCATATCAGCGCCGCGAGTGTACAGGAATTTCGTCCCGAAGAGGTTCATTAACATGTCGCTAAATCTACTCACACGAGGCTGTCGCACACTTAAAATTCATTGTGCCGGGTTCGAAGCCCAGTTCCTAGCGCTCGGAAAGCCAGCGCCCAACCAACTAAGCCATCAGACCGACACAACTTTACAAATTTCAAAATTCAGGGTATAAGGTAAAAGTTTTTCATTTTGATTATCTGAAGAGCCTTTGATGAAATTGGGGACAAAATGTTAAAATATGTTTAAATGTTCACAAATCTATTATGAAACAACAAGAATTCATATTAAAATAATCTGTTTCTCTTGAATATGTTTTTTTTTTTTTTTGCCTAACATCGTTTAACCTGGTTGGTCATATCGGACCGATGAATGGATTTGGTGAATTGGTGCTCAAAGTAATCTCGGGATCCATGAAGCTTAAAGTTACTCGATGTTCGTCTTCTCAGGATAAGGCAAAACCCCGAAGAAAACCTTATCCGAGTAGCTCACCCTAAGCGAGATTCAAACTCGCGACCTGTTGAATGTGAAGCAGACACTCCAGCCCCACTACCCAGGCGGGCCGTGAATAAATTTGTTAGATCCCATCTTTCATGACACATTTCATTTCCGAAACTATAACATAGGCCATGTTAATTACCTTGAAATCTCTCCTTCGCTTTCTTTAAAATAATTTTACCCTAGAGATGCGCTCTTTAAAAAAATACAACACGAATTTCAAGTAAATCGTCACAATCAGAGGTCCGCTGCATTTAATTTTCGCATAAAATTGGATCAGAATGCTCCGAAGCAAAATAAACCCTAAATGCGTTTGTTCCAACTCTACTCGTCTGGGTCGGAGTACTCGTGTACTTTGTAATCATACTCCGGATTACTCGTGTAATGAACCACAAACCTCGAAGTCCGGCTAGAGGAGAAGGCGATAGCCAATACGTCAGTAACGCTTGCGTTAAAACACTTTATCCATCCCTGACATGTTGATCTCAATAATGAGGCAGGCACACCCCTATGTGCAAGTGACTAACTCACTGCTCTTTGGCGTATAGTTAAGCTGAAACAACCTGTTCTATGTGAACCTAAATAGTGTTCGAGAATCTAGGGAAGGTGTCCAAATTCTACTAATACCTACTTAATGATTCCTAGCCATGCCAACAACGAGGCGCTCATCAAATCGCAATCAACACCAACAAAACTAAATGAACTTTTCAGAAACATTGGCTTATGGGTTTAATAATTTGAAAACTTTATTTGCCGACGGTCAGGCTAGTTTTGCGATCACTGGACAGGATTTACTAAGCATATCAAGGCAAGAATAATCAATTTAAGAAATGCGTGTAAACTATGTCTGTATGGCACAAATGTTGAGTTGAAAAAGTTTAAAAACCATTCAATGTTCATAAAATTATGAAACGCAGACCATATACATGTATTGTTACTTTATCCTCTCTAATTCGGGAACTAAGCATTTCCAAAGCGTCTCGCTTTGGTGCTTCGTGGGCAGGGGATCGTGGGTTCGAGTCCCGCCATGGGCATGGGTGTTATATGTTTGTGCAATGTGTCTATGTTTGTAAAGAAACAGTAAAAACAGTAATCAGTAAAACCTACGGGGGAAATGTAAAATGGGGATACAGCGCCGGAGTCCTGATCAGACTCCGGTACTGTTTAAAAAAAAAAAAAAATACTAAAGGAAAGCTTTCTGGAGTCACTGTAGGTAGGTTTTTAGGTTCGCGCGAGAAGAATGAATTGGGCGATGAAAGAACATCGAAGCATAAGAGTGTTACACTCCAAAAAGGGAAGACATCAAATGTCAATAGAGCAGAGAATAAAAGCTTAAGCCGCATTGGAAGATCCTACACCCTGAAGGGAAGAATGAGTCCAGAGATGATTTTAAAAGAGCAAGAAAATCCGAGGTCGACGATAAGAAGGGCGTCTGCAAAGAAAGGAGACGCATTTATGTGTTGACATGCTTGATTTTAGAAGCAGTTGGTGTATAAAAAGTGTGGGTTTTGTAGATATCTCTGAAAGAAGCCGCCGATATTGTCCCTTTGTAGTCTATATTGTCCATAGAAAATGGGTTTTCTAGAACAAATGAAATGCTCTAAAACCATTATTGTAATGTATTCTGAAAACTTCTGAAATTATGTCCTCAGTTGTTTTACGTTGAAACTTACAAATCGTCAGTGCCTGTGGTAAGAGGCATAAATCTTTAAATTTCGCTTTACGCATTTTGTATTACGTATATACCTACAATTAACTCAGGAAAATTCCAACCTTGGTTGTGGACAACTTTCAATTATCACACCGATAGTTAACGTAAATTTGAAGACAATAAATTTATTGAAATATGAAACTGCTATTTGCGAGAATTGTCTGAAACTGCTTGCTGAAAAATTATTTATACACCTGCGACAAAACCTTGAGTCATGTTGACAACTTAAAGTGCTTGGGAATTTAAGACCTAGTTGGTCAAAGAAAGTACTACGTATCCTAGGTATTCATTTCAAGGGTGTCATGATATTGTTTTGAGTCCACTTGATACTAACAAGCATTCTTATGATACGTTCAAAGCATTAATAATAGGACGTAGAGCAAATAACGTGCCTCAAAACGTCGAACAGAAAAAGCGTAGTGACTTCCTCCGTGGTGGAGTGGTCAGCAAACTGACTTTTAATCCGGGGGTCCGGGGTTCGATTCCCGGCTGGGCGGGACATTTTTCTCTAACCAGAATTATTCCCTATCCCCACAGAGTCTGGAAGTATAAATGCGAGAGTAAATATGCGTGTTTAACGATTTTAAAAATGGATTAACCTAACGTAATAATCTACAGTAATATGAGTTGTTTCACAAGTCCAACCCCCCGATATGACCATTGAAGTTAAAGGGGGCTATATAAATGAAACAGTAAAAAAACATAACAATAATAATTAATAATAATAGTAGACAATCAAATGGGTCGTCTCCTTAGCGCGGTGGTAGCGCAGCTGCTTACCAAGCGGGAGACCTGGGTTCGATCCCCAGTACCGGCGTGGGGATTTTTCCCCCGCTGGGAGACCTGGCCCGGGGTGCACTCAGCCTCGTAAGGTCCTTGGGGGGCCAATTGAGGAGCTACTTGATGGAGAAGTAGCGGCTCCAGGTCATGAGGACCGCATTAACCGGCCGGGAGGGACTCGAGGCGCTGACCACGTCTCACCCTCCAATACTGCACCCCATCCATGACGTCTGTAGTGGACCGAGATGGGGGATGCAGCGGCCGGGCGGCAGGCCAAGGTTCCCCGTGAGCTGTCGTGCCATGGAGTAAAAAACAATCAAATGTGTTAGTCTTTCTTGCATAACCATGCCACATAGATGATTTTGTTTGCATTTGCAAAAACAACCGTAACATTCTCTGTTGTCTTACACCAGTGATGACAAGAATCCCACTTACAGTTCTTCGTTATCGACAGTGGGAGGTTTGGGTACAGTTTATACCGCACAGACCGCCAACTTTGACTGAGTACGACCAGGGAGGAACAGGAGGAACAGATTAGGTGAAGGAACCAAAGGAGGCTACAGGCCGCAAGCAGACCGGTGGGCTACTGAGAGAAGGCTTCCTCCTGGCGGGATCGGGAACACCTGAGGCTGCTCTGGCAGAGCCAAGGACTTCCAACTAGCAAGCTTCTGCGTCATCTGTTCGACCCCGACCAGCTCCAAAGCCTTCGAAACATGAAACCCGAAACCAAAGGACAGGAAATGAGGGAAAGGAAATTCGTGATAGAAACGAAACCACCTCCGAATTCGCCTTGCAAATCAGAGAGAACTACGAAAAATCTATGCTCAGAGTCGAGCACAATAAACTGTCAATATACGTTAGTAATAATCTCGTACGAAAAAAGAGATCAGCAGATGTTCATAATTCACATTAGATAGAGGCTGCATGAAGCTTGTAAATTTATAAAACAAAACAACGAATATTTCGAAAACTGTTATTTTAGGGGAATTTATGAAAAGTATATGTTGAAGAAAAAATGTGTATGTTAATAAGTTCAGCATGTTTCCTCCAGTAAACTTTTATCCATCCCTTATGATTCCCAGTTATACCAGGTCCCCAACTGCCCCGTATTTCACTTATGCAGATATCTCTTCGTACATTAAAAGAGTTACAGAAATCAACGGGGCTATTTCAAGTTCAAATTCACCAGTAGGAAAGTTGCATAAGTAACCTTCCTTTAAGCCCTCTTGATTATCAGCGGAGACAGCGAGTTCTGCAACTCTTTTAACGCACAAAGAGATATTTGTACACGTCAGATAGGAGTATGTAGGCCACTTAGTATAATTCAGTAAGAACAAAGCTAACTTCTCAGGTTATTTACAGAAAATGTAAACACGCCTTTTATTTATCGTATCGGTATCTCAAGCATATATTTAATCTAGAGTCATTTTTTCAAAAAATCGAATCGCTATCAATATTCTCTCTTCCTCTTAGATTTGTGGAATGTAGGGGATCTTAGAAAAATCCTCGGCTTACATTCCTATAAGACAGCTCACTTAAATATAAAGACTTAATTTTCAGTTTTTGTTAAATTGTACAGATATTTTTCAAAATGTCATTTTAGTTCACGGGGTTTTAAAACATGCATTTTGGTTAAACATCGAATTTTGGTAGAATATCACACTGGCAAGAATCAGAGGAGGAAGTAGGAGATAGGTGTATCTTTCGATTTGCTTCAGAAAGCAATATGAGTCCTATGTCTAAGAGTAAGTACTTTTTCTGCTTTAATTTAAGCCACATGTCGAGAAGGTTATATTGCAGCCATTGTATGCGTTCAAAAGTGAACTACAGGATAGAATGTTATATGTTAGAAAGTTTTTGAGGTAAACAGCGTGTGTGATAACATTCATGTAAACTCCTAGAAATCACTTATGATGTGTAAATTTCTAGTTTCTGTTAAGCAGCAAAGGAAGTGACAACATTGTCTGTTTTCTCTGTTTAATCTTCATGTTGAGTAACCAGACGTACAGGTGCATCCATATATCTTGCGAGAAATCTGCGCAGTAGGAATGAGTAGCAAATGTAATGGGTATAACATCCCTCTCGCCACGATGCGTCACTCGCGTGAGATTACCAGAGAGGAGTAAGATACACAACCTGACTCACAAAGTAGTTTGCATTTACTTGTTGGCAACTGATATGACTGGCCCTTCCTCCCCTCCCTGCTCATATGTCAACTGCTCTGAAATGGGTTCGTCCAGATATCCCTGCGCATTGCACTCCATCTGGCGCGATAAATAATTATATCTGTACATGTAGATGACCGAGATACGGGAATAGAAATATCCTATTAATAATATATTGATAAAGCTTGCTTTAATCACAAAGGCAAAGGAGTGACTGAAGACTATTGAATTCACATAGTTCAACATTATGTTCATATATTTAAATATCTTTAAAATCTACAAAGAGATACAAGATTCAAAATAAGAATTTCATTCAGACTGGAGGAAATTTATTGGAAAAAGAGAGGTTTCGACGTCAAAGATGTCTTGATTATCGATCCACATGTATTTAATGAAAAAGGACCACGGAGTTCTAAAATGAGGTGAATACAATAAAAAAATTCATCTGTAAGTGTTCAAAACTCCTTTGTGTAGAATACATATGTTTTTATTAAAATAAATATTCCAGCAGCCCGCCTGGGTAGTGTGGTGGTAGCGTGTCTGCTTCACATTCAAAAGATCGTGAGTTCGAATCTCGTTTAGGGTGAGTTACCTTATCTTGAGAAGGCGAATGTCGAGTAACTTTAAGCTCCATGGATCCCGAGATCATTGGAACATAATTTCACAACTTCATTCATCGCCCGATATGATCAACCAGGTTATTGGACGTTAAGCTTAAAAAAAAAAGTTTATATTGAAGAACTATGTTTATAATAATGAATACTTTTATTTATATAAAGTAGACAACTCAAGACAAACATGACGGCAGTTTTAATATACATATTTAATAAAAAATAAGTGCTCGAATATTAGACCTAGATGCCATGCTCACCACTTTCTTCCGTAATGAAAACAAACACTGAAGCTATGGTTTTCTTGAGGCTTATTTCATAAATAAGATGGCTAAGGATTCCAGCATAATATATATTCAGTAACTAACTATTCCATGTTCCTAATTTTAGTAGATATTGAATCAATATTAAATTTGCCAACCTAAGCGAGGATCAATAAAAACATATATTTTGTGAATCTATTAAAGTTAATGTGATGTATAATAATAATAATAATAATAATAATGATAATAATAATACCTAATAGGATATGTAAATGAGTAAACATGTGCCTTTTAATGTTCATTCATCCCAAAAGTATAAATCTTAATCATAAAAGAAAAGCAAGAGATAAAGTCATTGCTTTGCAGCTTGTTCTGATAAAGCCATAAACATATTTAAAAGAAAGCATACATTGAAGTATTTGTTAAAAGGTTACAGCGGTCCCTACATAATATAGAGGCGCAGGTAACAAATAACGGCACAGAAGTTACCTGGTACTGGGCGTTCATGAACAATATGGGCAGAGAAATATGGCTTTATAAAGAACTGTAATAATGGGCGTAGGAGCAGCATACTTGTTGAACCCACGCCCGTGTTTTGTTTTCTATGGACCGTTCGAATCTGTGCCAAATATGAATGTAATGCCGTTTGGCAAGCAGACCTCGTCCCCATTCCATCTCACAATAATTCACTGAAATGTGTATGCACACAGTACTTTTTGTGCGCGTGTTTTGAAATTCCAATTCCCTTTAATGCAAGGCGCATAAACAACGTAAGAAAAATAAGTACACACGCCTGTGCGCATTGCAGTAAAATTCTCCCTGCATTGTTATTTTTAAAAAATGTTCTATTCAAAACTTCGGTCAGATAAACTTCACCGTTGCACTACTTGTTTACTGTAACTTAACACCCACTAAAACTTTATGAGCTGTGAGCAATATTTAGCACGCCTGTGTGTACCCAATTACTGTTATTAAAGCGTTATAAAATGGTAGGCGGCCCTACAGGGAGCATAATATTCTAAATTTGTGAGTCCAACGCTAGCAGCTGTCTTATTAAACTCAAGTTCAGCGTTTCAGTTGCCGTGATAAATTAACTGGAACGTTTCTCAGCCAATGAATCAGATTATTTATGTTGAATTGATCAATGAGGTGAGAAACTATATCGATAGTATTGTCATGATGCTTGTAAACTAAAACGAGGGCTCGGGTTTTAATGGCCTAAAACTATTTGAATATTGCGTAATTTAAAAATGACATCATTATAAAAAAATACCTAAAAACCGAGGTTTATTAAATGTACTAAAAATAATGCAGGTAAAAGTTTACAGAAATTAATATAAATTTATGTAGGGCTATATAATAATGAAATAAATTAGAAAGTAGTTAAATATATGCATATTATAATACATTCCATGTTCTTATTTAAAGAATCTGAAAAGAAAGCTAAGAAGGATGTTTATAAAAATTGTAATATTAATTCTATTGGATTTTCACATTATTCAAAATTCATAGCAAATGGAGAGTAATTCTCAGCCAGTGATACGATACAAGGCTAAAGCAATCTGAATCTCAACGGTATAACTCATATTTTGCGATGTGAACTAATAACACTAATATCTGGTACATTATAACGGTCACCCTCTCCCATAAGTAACGTTTCTGAACCGACCCTTTAATGTGATTTTGCCTAACCATTGCGAATTATTTCTTAGTTGAACACTTTAAATTTGTGACGTTAGATGGTTTGTCCTTATGTAAAATTTATATACATAAAACTCTTTATACATTCTATTTAAATTTAAGAAAAGACCTAAATAAAGACGAAAAAATAAAATAACAAAATAATGGCGAAAAGTTGATAAAATACCCCAATTAAATGGCTCGTAAGGACCAAAGATGACCTAATAGATATGAATTTTCATAAACAAGGACACATGACAAGGACTTATGCAAATGTGAAGGGATGGTATGTCTGTGTATGTGTGAGTGTATGTGTGGACAGCATAAACAAAAAACGAAAAGTAAATACCAAGCTTGGTATATAGTGTGATGCTGATGTTTTTCTCAAAATGGTTCTTAAAGATTTTTATTAAAATACCCTACATTAAACTGCTTACACGATAAATGAAATGTAAACCTTGAATTTTTTGTATAGCCTCTAAAAGAGGCCCCTTCATTCTGAATGAATGTTGTATAACTGCCAAGTCGTAATAGCTAGATAGAAACTTACGGAACAAAAAATTCAGATCTCGTCAAAACACATAAAATATGTGTGTGGAGCTAACAATTTCCGAGATATTCCTTATTATTGGTTTCAATTTTAAAATACCTGCTTAAACTTTCTCTAACCGGGAGCATCATTTGTTTCATCTCTCTTTTGTTTTACTCCTGGCCATACAAGGAGAACCGTATAGAACAGCTTTTAATAGATTTCACTCTTTCTTTAGCCTAGTGTATTCCCTCAGTTCCGTTTTACTTATAAGTAATAATACCATTCCTGTCTAATGTTTAACTGGAATAGCATGAAGTAGATAGAAGAAAAATCTGATGTGTACCATTCACATGACTTTCTCTACATCTCTGCAACAAAGTATTCTTAAAAGCTTATACTTCTATTTACTTCATGCTAATCAGTAAAAAAAATAGCAGGAATAGCCATATTATTTGCTTCCTTGTAAGTAGAAGCGAAATAAAGGAGTACCATAGGTTAAAGTGATAATCAAAAGCTGGTTGCTTTGTCACTGAAGTTCCTTTGTATGGACCGCAGTTGACAAATTCCTGTATGAGAAAAGTATGTTTTTTATAGCAGAAACCAAAAATAAGGAATGTCTCAAAAACGACGAACTCCACGAAAAAAATGTATATAACATAAATTGTGTGTTTTAACGTGTTCTACATTTTTTGTGCAGTAAGTTTTTTGTCCATCTCTTACGGTTTAGCAGTTATTCAAAATTCAGTAAAATTCGTCCAGAATAAACTACTCTTCAGAGACTATTCCCAGAAAATTCAACATATACATTTTATTTGTCAGGTAAATATCTTTAATATACCAAATTTTAATCAAAATCGTTAGAGTCATTTTTAAGAAAATTGAAATTTTCGAAAAAGTTCCATGTAAAGGGTAGTTTGGGGTGGGGTATTTTTTTTCAAAATCTTCGTGTCGCATCCCTGGAAGATAATAAACTTAAATACTAAGTTTGATATTTTACCGACGTTTCGTTTTTGAGTTATCGTGTTCACAGAAACACGACACACTGACTGACACACGGACCTTTTTGTGAAAATGCTTTTTTTTTTTAGATAAAGCGGACCCTAAAACATATATTTCCGGTGAAATCTCGGTATCGAATTTTTGGGTGGAGTGCAATACCTTCTCTATATACTATGTAGATAGTTCGTATAGAGAAAGTAATAAGCTTTTTAAGAATAACCTAACCTTATTAGTGTAATGCTCTTCCAAAATACCCCGAACTCGTATAGTCATCTTGTAAGGTTATATGCTTTAATCTTTATATAATTAAAATATAATTATACCAAAACTTCATATTTAATCTACTTAAAGTCAAACCAATTAATAAATAAAGCTTACTCTTACTAAGACCATTGATTTTAGAACCTTAACAGGGGAACTTTGAAATTCTTCACGCTGACAAATATATAGTGTGCAAAAACCTGCATTTAAACTACAAAGAAGTAATAATTGCACAGACAGGATTTGATAATGGTGGTGTTGGGAGCGCGAGAGGCATAGATATACATTTGCTTGCATTTTGTTTTATCACCGAAAGAAATCCAGCCTTGGCTTAGACATACTGCAGTTAAAGCTGATATATAAGGCTAGGCTTTACATGTTCGATCAGAGATATCAAAGGTAGTTCTAAACTTAACATTGCAGCATTTTAAAACCGAGTAAACATCACTGCTAAATAATAAATACAGAAAAGCAAAATTAAGCAAATAATACTTAATTGTACTGGGAAATTTTCTTACATGTGTTGGCATACTTTGCCATCTCTTCCTTACCCACTTCACTGTGCCTGCTTGGTTGTGTACATGACGAATGACAACAGATAGTAACGTTTCTTTGAGGATGATTTACAAGAATGATAGACACAAATTTCACGTGGAATGGAAAATTCATTATATGTACGTTCAGAATGGTAAAAGGGATGAATGTTTATAATGTCATATGCCGTTGGGCTACCTGAAAAATTATATCTGACGGTATATTAATTCTGCACATGCTAATTAGCATGAAAAAGTAAAATTTCAGGTATGATTATACAAAAATATGAAAAAACTATATTAAGAGTGACAAACTTCTTCTTTAATTAAAATATCTCTAAAGCTTTTATCAATGCTGTGTCTCTCTGCGTCTACCATTAAGCCTGACATTGATAGATTTCACACCGGAAAAAATATTTGTAAAGCCTCATTTGAGGAACAAAGACCACAGGACATATTCTCGTACCCGGCCACTCGTCTTTAAAATTAACCAGCCCTACCACTGTTGTGCTTTACATGCTGAACAGGTGGAATGTGGAGGCATCACACGTCCCCTCCCTTGACTGCTTTAAACTCAAGTATGCTACTCGCAAGTTTACCCCGTATTTCTTAACTATCACGTGACCTCTCATTTACTGTCGTGGGGAATAAGCGAGTATTCTTCGTTTTAAGCCTGCCTCTTGGATGTCGAAAGTAGTACGTACTATTATTACAGAGTATTTACATCGCTTTTATCGCCTGCCCTTACTCATAGGTTTTGTATTCCAAGATATACTTAGCCAATCAGCGGAAAGGGGAAAAGAATTGTGAACGGTAGATTATATATCAACGGGACAGTTTAAAGAAACCAGGATTAATTCACATAACCGTTAAGCAATAGCGGGCAAACTTTGTGGAGCAGACCTTATGTGAAAGCGGCCAGATGTAAATAATTTCCAGAACCACTGTCTTAATAGTCCAGCAGTTTAATGTAACAAATACTCTCGAATATATTCACCTTTTTAAGTTTGTGTTAACGTGAACAAGTTTACGAAGGTTCTGCGAACTAAAATCAGAATGGTACATTCTGGAGACACTAAGCGATAAAAAGTTCCTGGTGGCTATAAAATCGCAGAAAAGTTGCAGTCTCTATGTGTAAAAATAAGACATAAAAATCTGAGTGTGTTTACTGCGCCAGCATTTGTTTGGAATGTCGCTGTTTTGGCATCGCAATGAAGTCCAAACGATTGTGTTCGCGTCGATCCGGCGCCGAATGTGCTCCGTACAATGTAGTGGGAAAATCTCGTTTGCAGGCAATGATTGCCCACCTTCCCCATTCCACTTTGTGTTTGTTTTCTCTAGAGGTTTGTTTTGCTGAGGAGCAGTGCTCTCGTGTTTCACTCCACGACACAAAAAAATGGAGAACCATAAATACGCTGCCGTGTATAAACAAAAGAGCACAGCAGTTAGAACATCTGAATGGATTAGAGATCCAAGCACCTGCAGTAGAGCCCGTGGTAGTGCAGGTATTTTGACAGCAAGAGCCCTAAGGGCCAGAGCGAGAAAGTATTTCCGGGAGAGACTGCGATTATATATGCAATAGCTCGCATTTGTTTTGAGTAGACGTAGACAGTGAGCTATAGCTACTGAAATTAATTTACGAGGTTTCGGAAAATAACATAGGACTCATCATATTTCATACCTTCCACCTTATACTAAATAAAAAATCTGATGTGTTCCATTCACATGACTTTCTCTACATCTCTACATTAAATTATTGTTAAAAAGCTATTTTTCTATATACTTCATGCTAGCCGAGAAAAAATTAGCAGAAATCGTCTTATTACTTGCTTCCATGTACGTAGAAGGGAAATACAGGAGTACCATAGGCTCAACTGATAATCAAAAGCTGATTGCTATGTGATTGAAATTCCTTTGTTTGTATGGACAGGAGTTGACAGATTCCCCTATGAGAAAAGTAAAAGTATTTTATAGCTGAAACCAACAACAAGGAATGTCTAAAAAAACGATCAACTCCACGAAAAAAATGTAAATGACATAAATTGTGTGTTTTAACGTGATCTGCATTTTTCTGTAGTAAGTTTCTGTCTATCTCTTACGGTTTACTAGTTACGCAAAATTCAGCAAAATTCATTCAGAATAAAGAGGTCTTTAGAGGCTATTCCCAGAAAATTAAAGATATAGTTTATTTGCCATATAAATATCTTTAATATACGGTATTTTAATCAAAATCGTTGGAGCCATTTTTGAGAAAATGGAAATTTTCAAAATGTGTTCCATGTAAAGGGTAGTTTGTGGTGGGAGAATTTTCTTGAGAATATTCGTGTCACATCCTTGGAAGTTACCAAACCTACATACTAAGTTTGGTATTTAACGGTTGTTTCCTTTTTGAGCTATGATGTCCACAGACACACACGGAGCTTTTTCTAAAAACGATTTTTTCGGACTCAGGAGACACTAAAACATATATTGCCAGTGAAATCTCGGTATCGAATTTTTGGGTGCAATACAATACCTTCTCTATACACTATGTACATAATACATATAGAGAAAGTAAAAAACTTCAGATTAGCCAATTATTTATTTGACATGAATAAAAGATTAGGAGAACTATCCTGTAATTGTTTACGGGAAACTAGTGTCAATCAGCAGCCTTATTCTGTTAAAATCAAGGTAATCTATTTTTCTTCTATCATTTCTTTTCTAGTTGAGAGAGAGAGAAAGAGAGAAAGAACATGATTAAATAAGCAAACAATTGCTATTATTAATTAGGTTTATACTTGCATCATGCAGGGATGTGATTTTGTAGGTAAATGTTTTCAGATGAATTATTCCAGGAATTTCATAAAAGGTGAATGTGAATGCAAATCAGGTCTATCAGAACGTTGTAAACATATTGCTGCATTGTGTTACTTCATTAATGGCGAAAAAGAATCGTCAAATTCTTCAACAATAGGAAAATCCAAGAAGTTCCTGTTACAACCTATATTATAAAGGTGAGACTGGGAATGTTTCGTGATAAAACACTGACATTTTTCCTATGGAACTAGAAAAGGAACTTTCCTTTAAGAAAGAGCGTTTTAAGAAAATAAAATACATTTATTGTGCTTTCCCGCCACCTTAAAAGAAGAGTACGAAAATGAAACTTTCGTAATGTCAGGTTCGATTGTGGAGCGGCTGATAAGTGAAGATGCTGAACAATGTGAAAATAATAAAAACGTTTGTTACCGTAAAGTTGAAAACCAGAGTGGTTACAAAGTGCCTGCTCTGCAGTGGTTAGTTTGTCTAATTTTAAATTTAGGATAGCACCAGTAATTTTCGAAATTATGCATTCCGAGGGAGTGCAGAAATTTATACTGTCAATGTAAAAGTGACAGAAAGCCAGAAATTTGATATTACTTTTCAGACAAAGGAGCAACGAGCAGGTCCAGCATGTTCCTTTTCGTTTGAAACAAGAAACATTTCGTTCAAGGAGGATGGTTTTTGCATGTATTAATCACACCCAATGACAGAACAATTATTGGCACTCGTGCTAGAACCTCAAACACTAACTTCAACCATCTCAACAACAAAAACATTCATCCTTTACTACCGCATACGCACTGCATATGACTCCCAGAAAAAGATGTATGGCATTGCCAGCAGAGTTCACCACTTTCAACTGTACGGAACCTTTGGAGTTTGGAGCATTCCCAGAGATATATACGCATGCAAAACGATGTCAACGGCGCGCGGTGAAGCGAATAACTGAAAACAAGTGACAAGCGCATCATCATGTCTAATGCAGCTAAATCAGTTAGCCATGTCTCAGACAATGTGCGCAAATGCTAACCCTAAGTATTTTGAAACATGAATTAGTGCATATGTTTATTAACTTTATTATACAGAGTGATTTATATAGAACTGACACATTTCTTTATTCAATTATTCTGTTGGAAATTCATTCAATGACCCAATTTTAGCACTAAATTAAGCAGAATGTTCTGGAGTTTCGATTACTTGTCACAAGATGCGCAGATGTTTATGTTTTATTCCTAATTGCATTGTTGGCAGCTGTTTCGACATTTTGCAAATGCAGTACGATGTAGAGCTGAGTCAAGGATTTTTCAGCAAGATGGCGCTACATGCCATACATCAAATGAATCCATGAACCTAATTGCAAGTTTCTTTGACGACCGGATAATTTCTAGAAGCCTATGGCCACCGAGATCTCCGGATTTGACATTACCGGACTTCTTTCTATAAATACAGGATTTGCGCCACACGTCCCCAGACATTGGACGATCTGGAGCACATCACAAAGGAGATTCAAGCTATTGACAACAGAGTCCTCCAACGAATAGCCAGTAACATGGAACGACGTGTTAAGTTGAGCCTTATGCAGGATGGAGGACATTTTCAACATTTGCTATAGAGCTAAATAATCTCCTAAAATTCCTCTACAATTTAAGTATATTAAACTGTCGCTAGCACAATTCGTTTTGAAACAATTAAAGAAAGAAATGTGCCAGCTCTACATACATCACCCTGCATTACTTATAATTATTATTACTATTATTATTAATACTCATTGTTAACCTCATATGTTTGAACTATTTCTGTATAATTTCTCTCATTATTCCATCGCCTACGTTTGAGGGTTTGGCTAACCAGAGTAGTTATCAGTTTAACTTAAAATATGTATTTTTTTTTTTTTTGTCCCTAGGGTGGCATTCACTAACAATAAGGACTTTTTGGAAGCTATAATCCACCTTTCTTTGCATGCGCTTCAACCGCTCTCTTTTGCATTTCATTTTGATCGCTCTCTAGCGTCCTCGTTTATACATATAACTAGTCATTGACGGAATCTCACCTTTTGTTTGATGTGTTCAATGTCCAATTGATACATACTTTGGTTTGAACGCAAATATCTTTGAAATAAAAATAAGAATTGAAAAAAATACTTTGATAGGCACGAAGGTAGTGTTTGTTGCGTCACATTATGTCCATAATTATATCTCGAGAAATTGTAACGTAAAGTTAACGTTGAGATACAATGATACGCGCATTAGTTGCACATGTATTGAAGTACTACAATATGATAACGTTATTTTCGCTGTCATCAATTGCGCTGGAAACAATATAGGTTTTCCAGTCATACAAAAAGGAAAGTGTAATTGATCTATTGCGATGCTACAAACACCATTTTATATCTTACGAGTATTTTGCCATGTATCAATTGCGTAAAAACAATAAGGGGTTTTCATACATTAAAAAAAAAAAAGTTTATTTTGAAGTGGCCTTCATAATCCAGTTTAGCGTCCATCCCCTATCCTCATGCCTGTGAAAGTTATTCAAATCCTAATTTTTACTTTCTCTACACATACTATATAATAGTGTATACAGAAGGTATTGTATTACACCCAAAAATTCGATACCGAGATTTCACCGGAAATACATGTTTTGGGACCCCAATAAAACCATTTTTAGAAAAAAAACCCTATGTGTGCCCGTGTGTATGTGAATTGGTTAATGTGGGGTGAATTGAGTAAAACTAAACAAAGACCCTCCCTCCCAAAAAAATAATTTTCGCCCAAAATTCAAACTTTTAACAACAAAACAAATCATTGGTTTCATTAATAATACTTATAGTATATTTTTATACTCACAGATTCCATTTTTATATAGAAGAGAGAAAAAACCGAAAAGTAGGTAAAATACCAAACTTATATAATAAGTTTAATATCTTCCAAGGGTGCGACACGAAGATTTGTAGGCAAATCCCCTCACCCCAAACTACCCTTCTCATGGAATAATTTTTGAAAATTTTGATTTTTTCAAAAGTAGCTCTTAACGATTTTCATTAAAATACGGTATATTAAAGATATTTACACGACAAATATAATGCCTCTGAAGATCGCTTTATTGAGGATGGATTTTGCTGAATTTTGCAAAACGAGTAAGATATAGACAAATAATGTAGATCTCGTTGAAACACTCAATTTATATAATTTTTTTGTACAGTTGACCATTTTTTTAGATAATCTTTGCTATTGGTTTCAGTTTTAAATACTTAAACTTTTCACATACGGGAATTTGACATCTACTGGAAATGCAAAGAAACGAATTTTAGCCACATGGCAACCAGCTTTTAAAAGATTTGACTGGCGGTTTAGCCTAGTGAATTCTTTTATTTCTCTTGTACTTATAAGGAAGCATTTCTGCTAATGTTTATCTCCATTAGTATAAATACGCTTTTTAACAATAATTTGTTACTGAGATGTACAGCAAGTCATGTAAGTGGACCACATCAGATTCTTTTCAGAGCTATTTGCGATGCAACTCTTAGATTCGACATGTCTACATTTGTTTACTTTAAAGATAATTTATTTATTATCGTAATTATGAGACGATGATGAATGTTCTGTCTGAGGCCAACTCTAAACCTGTAAAAAAGGTGGTGAAAATCAGTAATATTTTTATAGGTCCGCAGAGTCAGAAAGAAGTGACATAGTTACTCTCATAGAGGAGTAATTCTTCTCAAGACTTATTTCCATAGATATTATGGACCAGGAAATACCATGCCACTGGAATATACCATTCTGCCGATATAGTATATCAAAGTCAATAGGATAGAATAACACTCTCGAATTGGGAAATCGGTGCGTATGAGAGTGAGGAAAAGTCGAGTAGAAATCAAAGACCAAGTGGATGAAAGGAAGGATATAGCTTTTGTTGGCCAGTAAATATTTTAAACGTTTGTTATTTTGATTAAAATCTTTTAAAATCTCAAAAATAGCATTAAAATGCCCATGTAAATGATATTTTGAGGTGTGGGTATTCTGCTAAAATCTTGTGTTTCATATTTGCAAGAAGCTGAATTTAAATACGACTTTGATATTTTGTAATCTTTTATGGTTTAGTTGTGATGCTCACAGACTCATGGATTTTCTCCTGGAAATTGCTTTGTTTTTATTTAGGAAACTCAAACATTTCGGAAGAAATTTCGATGTCAAATGTTTGGGTGGAATACAATACATTCTCTACTTACTGAAGCTAAGCAGAAGTAAAGGTATTAGTCTAGAATAAGTTAATCATGTGTACTAGGCTGAAAATATAATTTCAAATGAGATAATACAATACTTTAATAGCACATTAAACCACTTATTTGATAAAATACGTGCCTGAAACAATTTTGAATAGTATTCCGGCTGAATAGCAATACATAGTTGGAAAGAAACCTTTGGAAAGCGTATAAAATTGCCCATTTGCAACGTGTGTGGTATACTAGCTATTTTAGAGCCCTTGTTATCTTTGAGACTACGAAACAATCGGAAGTGTTCCAGCTTCCATAAAACAAAGGAAAGATTCCGGTAAATTTGACGAGCGCAGAGGGAACACATTGTAAACGCAAGGTGCATTAGCTTTGTATTCCATTCCAATTTTATGTTCTCGGGTTCGTTTATTCACAGAGGGGGGACAAGCTATTCTTTCATGAGCTTCAGAAAAAACAAGAAATTCTCATTCGTTCTCCGATTAGTTTCTATTTCCATAAAAAAAAAAAAAAAAATAGTTAACTAGGAGTTGGGAAAAGAGGTCAGGAGAAAGGGAGAAACAAGAACAAAGGGAGCATGATATATAAACTGGCATGCTTCTACTTTATGAAACTGTTTTCACATTTTCCTTAAGCCTTTTGTCATGGCACACAAGTTATATTTAGCCCAAAGCGGGGCCTTGCAAAAGCTGACAAAGGGAAGACTCCTGCATTACAGGGTAAACAATGTGGAGACAGACGTGTGCTAATTCAGGCGTCCACACTCTAGCCTGACCTTTAAGGCATCCCCGTCGTCCTGCACCACGGGTTCGAGATCATCCCTTCTCATCCGCGTCTCAGTCAAGTGCAGGTGCGGTTAAGTGTGCTTTGTCACGCATTATGTGTGCTTATGCAAGTGAGAGTGAGAGAGAGATGGAACGGGGAAAGGAGAGAGGGAGAGTGAGAGAAATGAACGTGGGAGGTGGAGAGGGAAAAAGGGAATTGAACGCGGGGGGATGGGGAGAATGAGAGAGATGAACCGGCGGAGGGAGAGAGGGAGAGTGAGAGAAATGAACGTGGGAGGTGGAGAGGGAAAAAGGGAATTGAACGCGGGGGGATGGGGAGAATGAGAGAGATGAACCGGCGGAGGGAGAGAGGGAGAGTGAACATCGCAACTTAAAAATCGAAAAGTTTGATAAAATTAAATTTGCATTTAAGTACAGCATCTTAAGAACGCCACGCAAGCAGATTGTAATACACATGTGATATTTAAAGAATAATATACATATCTTGAATTTTACGCAAATCCCACAATTTTCTTATCATTCTACATGATTGGAAACTCTGGGAAAACAAAAATATATTTTACGCAAACAATAGCTGAAATGAATTTCAAATGGGATGAGGTTTGTCCTTGAGAGCCGGCAGCCAACCGGAATGCTGCTGTGTTGACATGTTGGATCCCCGCTTAACTGGGGAGTAACGTGACAGGCAGATTTCAATGCTCAGTGTGCGAGTGAGAGGGAAATATGAAAAGAGTGGAGGGTAGCGACCTGGCAACGCAGAGTACGATAACGCATCTGATTAGCTTCAGAGTAGAACTCTTCCCATTTGAAAAGCATTATAGTTAAGACACGTGTTGATTACTTTCTCTACATAGTACACGGTAGTTAGATGGAGAAGCTCCTCACTCCCCCCAAAAATTACATCGGAACTAGTGTACCCTGCCTGTATCGAAAAAGCACTTTTAGAAAAAGGTGTGTGTGTGTCCGCCTGTCTGTGAACACAATAACTCAAAAACGAAACATCGCTAAAATACCAAACTTGGTATTTAGGTTTCGTATCTTCCAGGCCTGCTACACGAAACTTTTGAGGAAAATCTCCCCACCCAAAACTACGCTTTACATGGAAACTTTTTCAAAAATATTGATTTTCTCAAAAACGGCTCTTAACGATTTTAATTAATATAGCGTATATTAAAGATATTTACATTTTGATAGTACTCAAAGCCCGTTTTTACTACATAGGGCACCGCAGGCGATGACTGGTAATACATGGATGCAGATGGAATGTGATGGTGGGGGAAACAGGAGAACCGGGAGAAAACCCGTTCCTGCGTCGGTTTGTCCAACAAAAATGCCACATGCGGTCGCCTGGGATCGAACCCGGCAGCCATCAGGGAGAGAGGCGAGAGATCTAACCGCTCGGCCACGGCGTGGCCTAGATTATTTACATGACAAACGAAATTTTTATCTTGAATTTTATGGGATCAGCCTCCGAAGAGGTCTTCATTCTGGATGAATTTTACTGAATTTTGCATAACTGGTGAATCGTATTAGAAAAAAAAAAGACTGCAAAAAATGTACATCTCGTTTAAATACACAGTTTGTGGCATAAGAATTTTTTCGTGTAGTTGACCACTTTTGGGATATTCCTCATTATTGGTTTCAGTTTTAAAATATTTACATTTTTCTCACATGGGAATTTGTAAACTCCTCGCAATGCAAAGGAAAGAATTTCATCCGTATGACAACCAGCTTTTAAAACTTTTATGCAACTCTGCTCTCAATTTTGCGTAAACCCGCCATCCTCTGCCCTCCCTTAGTTTCCATCTTTATCTAGTTGTCCTTCATTTCACTCTCCATCATTCTCGTTTGTGCACCTTTTTATAAGAACTTGCTTTTTCTATTGCATGGAAGATTTAATGTACACTTAGATAAATATTTTCATAATACTTGTAATGCAATCAGAACTGTTGTTTCAAGTTGTGCCTACAACAAAGAAACACTTTTATCAAACTTCTCTAAAACAAAAACAAGCAATTGTACGTTGCATTCGCATTACTTTCTCTACTCGCTCCTCTACAAACTGTTATTACAAAATATTCTTTTGCCTGCACTTTTAGCATGCAATTAGACATTTTGTTGTACATGTAAGTAAAGGCAAGTTATATCTTCTCAAAAATGTCCATTGTTATAACTTCGAAATGTCATTATCTTTGAATGAAATACAAAAACTAGGAGTAATCAAGAAAAAGAAAGCAACGTATAGCAAGTTTTATTTGCGAAAAATATTTGAAAATTCGGGCCAATATAAAAAAAAAACATCTGAGAAACGGCTAATTTCCCAAAAATGTATTTAACATAAATTGTCTGCTTGAATAACGATATCTCATTT
This sequence comes from Hymenopus coronatus, assembly GCA_030762935.1. Taxonomy (NCBI): domain Eukaryota; kingdom Metazoa; phylum Arthropoda; class Insecta; order Mantodea; family Hymenopodidae; genus Hymenopus; species Hymenopus coronatus. Next base: position 100,406,062 of record CM060888.1, on the reverse strand, counting down.
TAGTTAGCGAGATTTTATCTATCTCTTTACTGTTTACCAATTAAATATAAGTCATTTAGAATGAAGAGAACTTCACAGACTATTCGCAGAAGCTCCAATGTGAATGTAAGTGTATGTATATAGACATTATTTGTGATGCAAATATCTTAAATGTATGTAATTTTAATTAAAATCGTTGTACATTTTTTTAGAAAAACTAAAATAGTTGAGATTTTTCCTTACAGATTTTCCAAAATTTGAGATGGGGGATTTTCTGAAAATACCGGTATGGTATTGGTATGTTGTGCTATGCCCGCGCGCGAATTTATTTCCAATTTTTCGTTACTTTTTTTTTTTTTTTTTTTTATTTAGGTAGTTTCAAAACGTGTTTCAGGTGAAATATCGGTATAGAATTATTTATCGAATTCTTCCTACACTTATAGGTAAGTAATTGAGAAAGCAAAAACCATTTAAATAAACAATGTTTTTAAATGTTGTTTAGTGTGAAAAGTGAAAATTAAACGAGAGATTTCGATGTTCAGTTTGTGTGCATTAGAATTATCACATATAGGGAAAGTAATTTAAATGACATATAGCCTATTTTTATACGTAAGATTTATTATATAATAAATATTATAAATAATCGCTCAGCTGTTCTTCCGCAGAAAACAGCGCGCGCACAAAATTGGCGTGAGGGTCCCACATTACACACTTACCATCAATTACTGATCTAAAATCGTACATTACCGAGAACTTTCGCTTGCAGTTTGATTATATGTATAGGTTACGCTTTAAACCTTTAAGAGTTAATTTTAAAGCATCCTATATGAAAGCAATAATTTAACTAATAATCATTTTATCACCGTTGCACTCCATCGCAGTAGTAATGAGCATAATCTATATGCAAATTATTAATACCTAGATAATGAAGTTGCTATAATTAGCCAACAAAATCAATATGTGCTGTTCAAAGGGTAATCCCTTGTAACCAGTAGAGCTATTATTAGATGTCCAGGTTTCCGTGACGGAGGAATACTGGTTTATTAGAAAAATGAGATTTCTGAGTCAATGTTTTACTTCCTGGACCCGGTAAATAATATATCTAACGCAATCCTGAAGTGATAAGGAAGGCATTAAGTTCAGAAGGTATTTCTCAAATAAAGTCGAATTACCCGCTCAGAAGCTTTTGGTGACATTACATATATAGGGGCAAACTGGGTCATGTTGAAGCGCAACGCAGCTAACTTAGTATTAAAATAGCTTAAAAAATATCGTTAATCGTCGTGGCTACGTCCTTTCGTCGCTCTGCAGCTCCACTCCTGACCTATTAAAAGAATCCCTCAACGCTTTGCGGCTTAGGGCCCGCCGTTCATGACAACTGAAGAAATATTCCGATAATGCCTCGCGTGGATGCACGTGATTTATGTAGTGTATGAGGCACAAAAGTTAAAGTGTATGTAATTAATGCATCAAAACATAATATGGGGAAGTTAGTAATGATATTTGTGTGCATTACAATAAAGAGGTACCGTAGATGCGTGTGTTATGGATATAGCGATTCCGAATATATGGGAGTTTATCCGAAAAATGTATAGGCGCTGGCTTGTAAATCCTTGGGATAGTAAGATCTATATAAGAGGATAGTAAACAGAGAAAGAAAAAAAAAACAAGAAACAAAATCTAATTGGTTGGAAGATTTCTATTTGGTGTCACCGTCTACTAGAACTGAGAAGCTGTTCCAAGGTCTTTTCGTCATACAGATGCTCTTTTAACTGTTGCACTCTAAACCAATTCTCTATGATCAGAGAACTCTTGTAAGGATACTCAAATGATCGAATGGATTCAAGGTTAACGGCTGAATCTACGGGTAGCTTTTGTAAAGTTTCATTACCTGAACCTTACAAAATAATGGTTCTTTTTTCCCTACCTCTATATCATACATTGACTACTGTATCTGCAGCTACCCGCATACTTCTATTTCTATGTTACACATTATTGCAGTTCAATGATAGTAAAATACGTATCTGTTTCTAATTATACCGTAATGTGAAAATTAAGTAGAACTGTTAGGAAACGAATGTGTGTATAGCTTGGAGTGACGATGAAGCAATTTGAAAATTCAACATGTTCCATGAAAACAGCTTAAAAGGTGTCGAAATGCCCTATCCAAGTTAATGTTTGACCCTCTGTATCAGCAACTATTTAAGATATTGAGATAATTTTTCGAGGTATATTTAGCACTATCTTTGCTGTTGATTGATGAAAAATAGAATACTTCTGTTCATTAGAAGGAAACTATGATTTTTCTAAATAAACTTCTTAAAATTTTATTGAAAAATTATGATTTTTAAGTTTAGAAAAAAAACTAATCCATATGAATAACAATTTTCATTAAAATAAAGCATTATTAGGTGCAAATGTGCGGTAAAATTTTCAGCTCTTTGTGTCAATTAGTTCCTAAGGTAATGGAGTATTTGCATAGAGCATTTTACTGTTTTCAAATATAAAAAAAAAAGAAAAATGTAACCTAACTTTACAAACACAACTTCGCAGGACTTTGGAACTCTCAAATGACGGAAATATGAGCGGGATGCCAATACTGCGAATAGCTAAAGTAAAACATAGTCTAAACTTGTAGGGGAAGAAACATTAAAATAAATTGAATTTAAAAAATATACTTCAATAACAATCATGGAAAGTTGGTTACAAAAGCATTTTTCCAAGTTCTCCCTCCGTTTAGAATATAGCTTGATAATTGCCCTTTCCATGGTCTAATACACCCAGTAACATTTTGTGACCCAAGTTAAGGGAACAATATAATCAAAACAACGGAAATGACATCTTAAATGAGTTGAACTACTCTTAAAGTATTCAACTGTTTTTCCAGAAATTTGTATACATTATTCTATAAATCATGACAATTGTTTCAAATAATTGTTAGTATTAATAGCTTACGTGGTTGAGTCCATAAAAAGTATTTCATTCAGCAGAAAACTAATAAAACCTACTCCTAAAACATGTGAATTTATGTACCTTTTTCTCTGATACTGCTCGCAATACATAATCACACTTTTTCATTCTCGTTCTTAGTATAATCAGCTATCTGCTGAAACGTAATTAATAAGCTATGATACAATTCAGTAGAAATTAAAAACATTATTTGCCAATTCAAAAAAATAAAAAAATATGGAAATTTTGTAATGCTTTTTTTCTCTTAATATGATCAATATATACGAGTATATATATATATATATATATATATATATATATATTTTACAACGACGATTTTGGTGCAGAAAGTTCAACTATCTTGTATATATGTGCTGGAAATTTAAGCTTTCCAGCTTTCATACTTTCTGAGAAAACAGAATCTAAATAAGCAAAAATTTTGTTCTGAGAAAACTGTAATTTAAAAATACAAATGTTTTTAAAAGGGGCATTGAATAACAGCTATTAAGAAATGCAGACTAGTATTTAAATTATATTTAAATTGATTAAAATCCCTTAATCCCCCAAACTAATACATTTTCTGAAACTAGACATAATAGAGCTTTTACTAGTGTCTAAAACAAAAAAATAATGTTACTTTCTCTGCACGTACTATGTACAAAGTGTATAGAGAAGGTATTGAAATGCACCCAAATACTCGATACCAAGATTTCACCTGAAATACTTGTTTTGGGTCCCCCTGAATATAAAAAAAGAATTTTTGGAAAAAGGTCAGTGTGTGTGTGTGTGTGTCTGTGGACAACATAGCTCAAAAAGCCGGTCCCCATGGCCACGCTCGCTAAAGCGTCTCGCTTTGGTGCTTCGTGGGCAGGAGATCGTGGGTTCGAGTCCCGCCTTGGGCATGGGTGTTATATGTTTGTGCAATGTGTATATGTTTGTAAAAGAAACAGTAAAACCAGTAATCAGTAAAGCCTACGGGAGGAAATGTAAATAGGGATACAGTACCGGAGTCCTGATCAGACTCCGTTACTGTTTTAAATAAAAAAAAAAAAAAAAACGAAAAGACCATTAAATACCATACTTGGTATTTAAGTTTGGTATCTTGCAAGGATGCGACACGAAGATTTTCAAGAAAATTTCCCCACCCCTTTACGTGGAAATTCTTTCAAAAATTTTGATTTTTCTAAAAATATCTAACGATTTTGATTAAAATATAGTATATTAAAGATATTCACCAGACAAATGACACGTATATCTTGAATTGTTTGGTAATAGCCTCTGAAGACTATTTTATTTTGGATGAATTTTACGGAATTTTGCATAACTGCTAAACCGTAACGAATGGACAAAAACTAACCACACAAATATGCAGAACACATTAAAACACACTTTATGTTATGTTCATTTTTTGTGCGACAGGTGGTTTTTGAGATATTCATTGCTTTTAATTTAAGCTTTAAAAAGTAATACTTTTCATACAGGAATTTTCCAACTGATGTCCATACAAACAAAGGAAATTCAATCACATAGCAACCAGCTTTTGACTATCACTTTAATCTATAGTACTCCCTTATTTCGCTTCTATTTACAAGGAAGCAAGTAATAAGACTGTTTCTGTTATTTTCTCTCGATTAGCAGTAAGTAAATAGAAGCATAAGTGTTTTAACAATAATTTGCAGCAGAGATGTAGAGAAAGTCATGTGTATGCAACACATCAGATTATTTTTTTTTTTTTTAAACCATTTCAGAGTACCTTGTCCCCTTAAGGATCTACTAGGTTTCCGTAAGCAACATACAGTTTCATTATCTAATGTAGGGGTATGCGGTATTTCCTTGACGACGGTCGGTTCGCTAAACAGCTAACCGCAACACCGAACAACAAATAAATGCTGGCGGCACATCGACGGGCTGTCAGCGGGTTCCCCCAGGAAACGGTTGTCCACGTTCTTGTTTGTTCCCGTATCGGCTTTCATAACGCATGAGTACACACGATGCCATGGAAAAGGGATTTGTCTCTCTACCTGCAGCACCTCAGGGACCCACAGCAATATCATCAAGTTGCAACTTTATTGTACACCTCCTCCGTCTTTTCTTCCTGTCTCCTTCTTCACATAACTTTCCTGCTTTATTCTTCTGCGACCTCGTTTACTTTAGCATACAGAAGTTGCATAGTATTTTCATAAAGCGTTAGCTAAAATGCACTGGCGGCTATTCAGCTGGCGAAACTCCATTGAACTTGGCACTTATTTTATTATCTTTTATTACTTTCTCTACAAGTGCTATGTACATAGTATATTGAGGAAATATTGTATTCCACCCAAAAATTTCGCCGGAAATACATGTTTTAGGACCCCCTGAATGCAAAAAAAAAAAAAAAAAAATTAGAGAAAGCTCCGTTTGTGTGTGTGTCTGTGTGTGTGTCTGTGCACCACATAGCTCAAAAACGAAACTTGGTATTCAGCTATAATATCTTCCAAGGATGCGACACGAAGATTTTCAAGAAAATACCCCCATCACAAACCGCCCTTTACATGGACCAATTTTCGAAAATTTTTATTTTCTTAAAAATGGCTGTAACGATTTTGATTATAATCACATATATTAAAGCTATTTGCACCCCCAAGTAAAATGTATATCTTGAATTTTCTGGGAATAGCTTCTGAAGACCTCTTTATTCTATAAGAATTTTGCCCAATTTTGCATAATGCTAAACCATAAGAGTTGGACAAAAACTTACCACACATAAAATGTAGAGCACGTTAAAAACACAACTTATATTATATGTATTTTTTTCCGTGGAGTTGATCGTTTTTTTAAATATTCCTTGTTTTTGATTTCAGCTTTAAAAACATACTTTTCTCATACAGGAATTTGTCAACTCCTGACCATACAAACAAAGGAACTTCAATCACATAGCAACTAGTTTTTGACTATTATTTTAACCTATGATACTCCCTTATTTCGCTTTTACTTACAAGGAAGCAAGTGATAAAACTATTTCTGCTAATTTTTTTCTCGATTAGCATGAAGTAAATAGAAGCATAAGCTTTTTAACAATAATTGCTTGCAGAGATGTAGAGAAAGAATGAAACACATGCGATTTTTTTTTAATTAGAAGATATTCCTTACTTGATTTTTACTTTCACTAGCCCCGTATGTATAATGTATATAGGGATAGAGAAGTATTGTATTCCGACCAAGAATTCACTGGCGAGATTTCACAGGAAATGAATATTTTGGGGACGCCGAGTCCGAAAAAAGCATTTTTAGATAAAGTGATGTGTGTGTATGTTTTCTGTGGACAACATAGCTCAAAGACGAAATTACTGTTAAGTACCAAAATTGGTGATTAGGTTTAGTATTTTCCAAGGTTGCGATACGAAGATTTTCAAGAAAATCCCCCCACCACAAACTACGCTTAACATGAAAAAAGCTTCGAAAATTTTGATTTTCTTAAAAAGGGCTCTACGATTTTGATTAAAATCTCGTCTATTAAAGCTATTTACATCCCAAATAAAATGTATATCCTGAAAAATCTGGGAATAGCCTCTAAAGACCTCTTTATTCTGAATGAATTTAGCCGAATTTTGCTTAACTGCTAAACCGTAAGAGATAGACAAAAGCTATAACACAAAAATGTAGATCTCGCCAAAACGCATAATTTATGTCCTTCGCGTTTTTCTTGTGGAAGTAACCTTTTCCAAGATATTCCTTTTTAATGGTTTCAATTGTGAAGTACTTATACTTTTCTCAGACATGAAGCGTCATTTTTCTTTTGTTCTACTCCTAGCCAAGTAAAGAAGTGATTTGCAATGGCAGTCGCATAACGACAGCTTTTAAAACATTTGGCTAACAATTTAGCCTAGTGCATTCCTTTAGTTCCCTTCTACTTATAAGGAACTAAGTAATAAGAACATTCTGCTAATGTTTATCTGTATTAGCATGGTAGTAGAAATTACAATAATCTTTTGTAAGAAGTTTGTAGAGCAGCTAGAGAAAGTCATGTGAGTGTAACACATCAGATTTTTTTATCATCAGATGGGGATTTGATTTTTATGTTTACCTTTATGTAATGTTTGTTTTTTCTGAGTGGATTTTAATTTAATACCTATATATAAGTTAAGATGTCTACACAAGCAAATTTAGGTTTACAAGGTAGTGCTTCACCTTTAATAGAACAGCTTATATACCTTCATAATTTCAACTAAATAAGGAAGATTGATAATTCAATACTTTTTGAGCGCAAATCAAATATTATGTTTAACTACGACTCTAACTAAAATCGTCCTACCAATCTAACTGATAATCAAAATACATTAATTAATGTACCAATTTTTATTAAATATTCAAACACCTGTAATAATCCATATCCTAATTTTTAGTAAACTGAATATAGGGGTTGGATAGGTAGAGTCAGAACGAAAAATTCAATGCCATTGCCGGGATTTGAACCAGTGATCTCCCGGTCTCCAGCCGATTGCTCTACCACTGAGCTACTACGGTAACATGCCGGTATAGCAGTACATTTCTTAACTGACTCACATGTTTCCCGATAAACCACAAGGTGATCTCAAATTATTATGAGATGACAAACCCCAATGGTGACTTGCAATGCTGTAAGTACTTCAAGACCCAGGATTCATAGTATAGCCAACTATTATGGACAATTCTGATAATTTGTTTTCTCACAGAAACCGTGTGTAGGACAGGAGTTGGATAGGTAGAGCCAGACTGAAAAATTAGCTGGGATTTGAAATTGAATATAGGTGTTTAATTTGTTGTACGCTCAAATATCCCAAGAACCCAATGTGCTTCGTGGCGCAGGGGATTGTGAGTTCGAGTCCCGCCTTGGGCATGGCTGTTTGTAAATGTGTATGTGTCTTTTTAAGTAAAAAGAAAACAGAAAACAAATAGGAAAACAAAGGAAATGTAGGGAAAAAGGAAGAAAGAGGAAAAAGAAAAATGAATAGAAGAAAGAGGTGGGAGCTACCTGCCTTTAAAGAACAAAAACAACGAAGGAGGTGATGGTTTAGTCTCTCTGGGTATGAATCTATTTTACTTTCTCTATACCTACTATGTACTTAGTGTATAGAGAATGTATTGCATTCCACCTAAAAATAGATACCGAGATGTCACCGGAAATACATGTTTTGGGTACCCCTGATTCCAAAAAGGTAAAACGAAAAGACTGTTAAATAAGTAAGGATCTTGATTAAAATCTCACATATTTAAGATATTTACATGCCAAATAAAATGTATATCTTGAATTAAAGTCCTTTATTTTGGATGATTTTTATTGAATTTTACTTCACTGGTAAACTCTAAGAGATAGACAAAAATTTACCTAACAGAAAATGTAGATCACGTTAAAACACGCAATTTATGTCACATATGTTTTTTTCGTTGAATTGACTACTTCTGAGATTTTCCTTGTTATTTGTTTTAGACGTAAAATACTTATACTTTTCTCACACGGAAAGCTGTAAACTCCTGGCCCTGCAGAGAAATGGATTTCATTCACATGGCAACCGGCTTTTAAAAGATTTGATTATTGTTTAAGCCTGGTGCATTTCCTTATTTAAAAGGAAGCAAATAATTAAGACAAGTTCTGCCAATGTTTATCTCAATTATCATGAAGTAGATAGCTTTTTAACAATAATTTGTTACAGCGATGTAGCGAAAGTCATGTGAATGGATCACATCAGAGCTTTTCTCAATGGATATGTAGCTGTCTTTAATACCTGGTTGTTATGACAGTAAAAGAGAGCTTAGGGTTCAATGTGAGTTTAGCACAGGCTAATACAATGGTATATTGCCCCCGTAAAAGAAGGGTAACCTCCGCAAGTCACCGCATTCCCTAGGGATGTTTCTGTGATCATTAATCAGCAACAATTACATGAATAGTCTAAAAATAATTTTCAAGTAAAGCGGTCGTGTATTTGAATACTATTGTTACCCGTTGTTTTATATAATTTTATTGAAGTTAACTCCGCTGCAAATTTTTATTTCCATCTTCTGTTTTGTTCTGTTAAAATTAGCGAAAAAATGAATCCGCAAAATAATAGTCCATTTTCGCGGTGGAATGATTGTCTTATTAAACTTATTCTTAATTTTTCGGCACAAACAGTGGAATAAAAAGTTGCAAAATGTTACCAAAAGCACTTTAAACGTACAGTGAATACGAGTTGCTGTTCAGTAGTTGTTATTTAGACTTGTTGAATGACGTAGAGAAGAACAACCTTTACATGACGACATAACTAAGAAACATACCAAAAAATGGGACAGAAAAATCAACGTAATATATATGTTGCATGTGATTTTTATGTGATAAGAGCAACTACAGTTTGGACCACGAGCCGCCTGCTTGCAGTTTCCATCATGCCTCAAATAAAAAAATAGTTTGTTTTACACAACATTTTGAAAACCTAATTCTTTTCCTTCATAATTGTATTTCCAAGTACCATATTCTGGTTGGGAGAATTAAAGTAATAAAATGCTGCCAGATTCGTTTGCTTCCTACGAATAGAGGATATCACTGGATAAGTTGTTATTCTATTAGCAAATAACGTAAAGAATTAATACACAGTCTTAAAACAATGGCATTCTAAAGTGAATTGATTCGGAGGAGATTTAATGTAGAATATGGAGATGTGAAAAATAAGATTGAAGATTTTGTACATAATTTTATTTCCTAAACATCACTTCCTCCATAAACCATCAGGCCAAAATTATACCTTGGAAAAAATCCTGCATTATCTGTCAATCAGAGAAACATTGTATTTAGGCGTCAGTATAACGTTACTTTTCTGAGTTTTGGAATTGTATTGAAGTTTAAGAGTTTATCACTGCTTATTTAAAAAAAAACTGATCTGTTCCATTCCCATTACTTTCTCTAGCTATTCTGCAACAGTTTACTCTTACATAAGCTCATCCTTCTCTCTTGTAATTCGTGCTATCAACATACTCAGAATCTAGAAGAAATTGTCGTATTGGTTAGTTCCTTAAAAGTAGGAGAGAAATAAGGGAATACACTACGCTTAAACAATAGTCAAATATTTTAAAAGCTGGTCACTATGTGGATGAAATTCATTTCTTTGCATAACTAGGAGTTGACAAATTCCAGTATGAGAAAAGTTTAAATATTTTATAGCTGGTATCAATAACAAAAAGTATCTCGGAAATGCTGAACTCCACGAAACAAATGTATATGGCATTTAATGAGAAATAGATTTTATTTGCATGTAAATATCGTTAATATACGGTACTTTAATCAAAGTGTTAGAGAATATAACATTTTCGAAATATTTCAAATGTAAAAGGTAGTTTTGGGTGGGGGATTTTCCTCAACAGTTTAGTGCAGCATCCTTTGAAGATACTAAACTTAAATACCAAGTGTGATAAACCAACTTTTGGTTTTTGAGTTACCGTGTTCACAGATACTCTCTCTCTCTCACACACAAAGATCTTTTTCTAAAAATGTGTGATGTGTTACATTTTTTGTTTTGGATACTGGGAACCTAAAACGTCTATTTCCGATGGAATCTCGGTATCGAATTTTGGGTGGAATACAATACCTTCTCTACCTACTATGTATATTGTACATATATACTACAGAAAGTAAAATGGTTTTCAGGAAACAAGTCTATCTTTAATGATTTTCAATAAATATTGATAAAGTTAAAGTTACTAATTTTGTATAAGAAGGAATTACTAAAACCAACTGCTGTACAAATTATAAAATGAAGTAAGACCAGATCCTAAAAGATGTCGCACCTTGATGCGGTACAGTGCATATGCTAAAATTTGTATTCAAAATAAAGTTCAATAGATACCTTCACCAGCGGACTTCCTCTAGCCATTACATATACATATGTATACACCTTATATTTCAGTATCCCTATACAAAGGAATGTGCTATAAATATTCAGTATGCATTTTTGCCTAGGGATGACTTCAAGCAAGAAACAGCAAAGCTGACATTTCAGGCCTGATTTGAGATCGCTCGTTGGCCATTTCCATCGATAGCCTTAGGTATAAATATATCTGCTGTAATACGGTACAGTTATATTTCTGAAAACGCATATAATTTGCATCATTCTTATTATTGAGCGCAGAGACATATCAGTGTTTACCTCGTTGAACAACGGTTATATCTGGAAGTTAAAGCAATGCTACGACTCGAAAATAAATCGCAACTTACATTTTTCTGCATCATTTATATAGTTACACAATTCGTTTGGATGGTGTAGAAATTTAAAATGTATACATATTTTACGTATAATTATGATATAAAATAAATTAGAGATACTGTCATGTAACAGACTACCAAATACTTTCTGCTATATTGTTTCTAAAGGTACAAGAAATTTACATTAATGAATGTGCAATTATTTTCATCTCCATTGGTGCTAAAAGCTAGAGTCTTCGTGGAAGTAAGTAAAACAGTTGAGACTCATTGATTAAAATTTTGAACTAAATTGTAAGTTCATCGCGGTTAAGTAGAGTTGTTCACTACACGAAGCTCACTATTAACTCCAAACTTTAATTTGCAAAGGAGTAATAGAAATAACAAATTATGAAAGGGAGTTGCTAAAGGACTGAAATTGTGAAACGATCATGACCTGATATCAGCCAGCACTTCTAGTAACCAGTACTTCCTTTGTGAGCAACAAGTGCTTAGTTGGATGGCTCTGTGACTCAGTCAGTAGAGCAACTGATTCCTATGCGAGGGGTCCGGCATCGATTCCCGGCTGGGGGTGTTTTTTTTCTTTCTTTCTTTCTTTCTAGCTCAGGAGTCCGGAGGTGTGAATGTGTTTGTTTTCTGTATGGTATAATGAATAAAACCTAAAAAAAAACCAGAAACCCAATGACAACAGTACATGAGTTTAGACCTCTGCCGATGAGCAATATATGTTCCAAAGGGAAATGGCATTTATACCCCACCGTACAGTTAAAGTTGTGTAAATGCAACAACACCAATTGCTTAGATATATCAAACAAATCTATCTACTGTGATATTCAAAACGAAAATTCACTTCGAAATGTTAATTCAACTAATAATTTAAATAGATAGATAAGATAGATGGATGGATGTAGATAATCTCTTTATTTGCCAGGACAATAAAATTACATAGCAACGTTGAAACAATACATTAAAATTTCAATATATTACATAAAGAATTAAAATATTCTGCTGTCATAAAAATTTTAAGGCTATAAAAAGGATTAGATAACAATATTGATTTTATAGTTCTCTTAAAAACTGAAAACTGTATATCTTATACATTATTTGATAAAATGTTAAACAAGTTTATGGATTGAACTTCAAAGAGAATGGAATTTCCAAGTTATCACAGGCTAGGCACATGAGGTTAAGTTAACTTCTAATATACTGTATATTTTTTACAAGTGAACGGATAGGGGAGATTCAGAAATCCCCTTGTGCTATAGTTATAGTTGGACCAAAAAGTAGTACACAGTTCGGTAGTAAACTTAAGTTTTTATTACAAAATATAAACAACATGAACAAAATAGTAAATCTGTACTGTAACAGATGGAATCAGTTTAATTTGCGATTTTCATGCATGGATAACTAGTGCAATACATTTTCTGGTCGTATAAATAGCAAAACATCTTCTAATGGACTTTGTATCTTCAGAGCAGCCTATTCGTGAACTGATTGCTTAGAGTGAATGTCCAGCAGGAGGGGAAGGGAGAGGGGGAGTACCAGTGAAACCCTGTGTAACCATTTTTCAGCCAGAGTGCACCAAATTGTCCAAAACCTAGTCATCGCATAGGGCGTTCTTTACGCAATGGACGGCAACATTTGCTTTAAAAATACATTTTCAAAGGTTTCTCTTTTGTAACTTTATTGTACTTGTAAGATGTATTTCATGTTGCAATTTTGTTTAAGGTTAACCATTTTAAAGCCAGAAATTGCTTTTCAACTGGTTTGTATCATTTAACTAAAGCATTCCAGTAAACTTTAGTCTCCATTTTCTAGTTAGTTATTTTCAGCATTTTTCACTTTTTAAAACGCTTTTCTTGGACCACAATTTATAACTTATCAGCTTAGAATTTCAGAACGGTTTCAGGAATTGCGGATTTAAATTTTGAATTTATTAAAAATTAAATAGTTCACCTGAAAGTTTAGGAAACATACGAATGCGCTGAGGAATTTCATGCCGCGCCGGCATTTTGCCATTGTAGCTAGAGGTTAGAGCAACCGGCTATAGATCGGCAGATCCGTGGTACTAATTCAGACTATAGCATTGAATTTTTCAATCTGACTTCATTTCCAAGTTAATCAAACTTTGATTTCCCATGCACCAGTAGGGAGCAAAACAACCGGTCCCCGTGACCGCGCTCACTAAAGTGCCTCGCTTTGGTGCTTCGTTGTGCCCGGGATCGTGGGTTCGAGTCCCGCCTAGGGCATGGGTGTTTCTGTGTTTGTAAATGTTTATATGACTGTGTGTGTGTATATATATATATGTGTGTGTGTGTGTGTGTGTGTGTAAAAGGAAAACGTTAAAGATTAATAGGTCAACGAAGGAAATGTAGGAAACTGGAAAAAAAGAAGAAAAAGGAATTTAGCGCCGGCGTCCTGGATAAGCCTCCGAAACTGTATTTTGTAAAAAAAAAAAAAAAAAAAATCAAGGAGGGTGGCGCGGCGACCTGGCAGGAGAGACAGCTCTCACGTAGGGGAAATCTTCCCAAAAGGTAAGCAACTGCACCATCTGTCCGGTACGCCGACACCACGAAACATTGTCCATAATGCTCCAGGACGATTGAATAAAAAAGGTTGCTTGATTTAATTGTGCTGGAGTAGCACAAGCTTTTACTCCAATACTTGGAATTGTTCATAAGTGTTTCACGTCTTCTGAAAATGAATTAAGTCTTCATGTTACGCCAATAATATAACAGGGATAAACTTTGGACAGGGTGGGCTGCACCGGGAATCGAACCTGGACATCCGAAAGCGGAGCCAACTCGCTCGGATATATACGTATTTATTCGTATCAACTGAAGAACTGAAAACAGGGGATTTAGAAAATTTTGGTTCCAACTCTCATTAGGTATTTTTATGAAATTCTTATGTTTAACCAAAAAAAGTATGAAACATATACACCTATACACTGAAAATGGTTAATTAGATGGTAAAGTCAGAAATAGGTTATGCGGGTCATAATAACATTCTTTTGATTATCCTCCACACCGATTAGTTAACAAATTTCACTATTCCTGCACAAAACTAAGTGATTGTAATTCTGTAAATACCAAGACTTAGTTTGAAATCCCCTGCCGTTTTCCGAGCTGCCTTTATGCATAACACACACACTCTACGTGCGAGCGTTTGAACACCCAGGTCAAATAAACACACAGAATCGCTAATGGATAAGTATATCACACCCAAGTGAACCTTGGCTGCAGTTCTAGCATTCAATGGCTTAACTATACGCCATTGCAAAGCGGTTAAGTCTTTGGTAACACCTCTGTAAGCCTTAGGTGTATAGGGAATGTCACTGAAATAATGTATAGCATTTTTATGAGCTGGACACTGCAAAATGCTACTTCAGGCACAAACTTTCTCTTCATTCTCTTTCAGTAGTTGCAATTACGGCTACAGTTTCTTAATTTAAGAAAAAATATAACATTAAACTTTTAATAGGACAAAGGATAGAACATAAAATTATTAGCATAATGCCTCTCTCGCGGATATTAGATCGCAAGCGGTAATTATCGATTTTATAATAAAGGAACCGCTTAATTGTTACCAATCCATTATCAATAAAAAGTAAAGGATTTACCTCTGAATATAGCTATTTCTTTCATATTTATTAATTCAAGTTTCTTGTATATTTTTAGTTCTTTATTGGGAATGTGGCGGATTTTTATAACAAGTATCAAAAGGATGAGTAAAACTCTTTAAAAAAAATCTGGGTTGAAGGGGTAATAAAATAAGACTACTACCTTCTTTACTTATTTAATTAGGCTTGAAGATTTTCTTTTAAAGGTTTAGTTGATAAAATGGTTTAAATTACCCAATACACTGGTGTTAACGAATGTCTATGTTTGTAATGATAATACTACGTTAGGCACCAGCTTTTTAGAACCCACAAAACACTACATGCGCACATTACACCGCCTTAATACACATTTACACGTCTTTAAAAATCTGCGCTTTAGGATACACAAAAAAATGTTAAACCATTGTTTCTTGCAGCTTTTGAAAGCTAGTTTTATTTTTATCCCGCTATCAATAGATATGGAAACTTTTCGGAAACGCCTAACCGCGGTGAAAATTATAGATGACGTTAGAACTATAAAAAAAAAACTTCCACATTCATATTTCAAATGCAATAAAAACATTCACGTTTTATTATTTCCTAATTTTGCCGTAGGTTGGTAGAGATAAAGGATACTCAAAACAATCTAAAATAAAAAAGAGAAAATTGAAAGATAATAAAACTAAACCATAGCATACTAACACAAGTACCAATAACATGTGAAATATAATAAAAACTGTTTATTTAGGTCGTTAGATCAAATCAGAGAATATTACCAAAGCTTATAGTAAACAAAACTATATTTCGTTAGTATTTTTCTTTGGTTTAAATACAAAGCAGATGTCTGGACTCAAGTTTATTAAGATGCCGTCATATTTATGCAAGCTAGCCAACTTTTATTCTAGGGGCCTCACTCCATCCATTGCCCACATCGCAACGAGTATTCCAGCTTAGCTAAAATGCCTCATTGAAATTGGCTAGAGATGTGCCGCCTTCAAATTTCAAAATCAGGTATTCACTGAAACTAAAGGTTTCTATCTGTCGTGCTTTCGGAAAGCATTATGCCGGATTCACAATGGAAGCGATACTGGGTCTCATCGCGACACGCATTTGTCATGGAAACTAATGCTAACAATAGGGCGGTGCCATTTGACATTACTGAGCGGTGCCAGTGAATAGCACACCTGAAGCAATGACTGCGGATTTAAAACAAGTTCTTCTTTTGCATCTTCTGAAAAGAAGAAACAACAGAAACAATTGACAAAGAAGACAGTAGAAGCTCCGTGGTTGATGGGTTCGACCTATATTCAAGGAGCGTAGCCGATTTAGGGATTTTCATACTCTAATCCTGATTATAATAATGAAATATCTCGAATCATATTACAATTACATGCGAATGACACCATCACAATTTGATGATCTTTTGCATACCATTGGATCATCATATAGAGAAACAGTCAATTCGAAAGCCAATATCTTCAGCAGAGCGTCTTTGTGTAGCTTTGATGTTAGTATAGACTTATTTATTATTCAGTCAACAGCATAGACGTGGTTTTAATTAGGTGGCAAGATTATTCTGGCATGAAGGTATAATTTTGGCTGTTCAAGACAGCTTCGGAATGCAGCCTCACCATTTCAATAAGGATTTCTTCTGAAAACGAATGAAGTTCCTTGATGTTGACGCCATCTTTAATAACCTAAAACAAGGACCAAAAGGAATTCTGTGGATGACACCCATGCCAAGCGGTAAAAGCTAAATCTAATTCAACTTTCTTCGCACGGGTTTTGTCGCGTCAATTTCATTCTGAATTCCTATTGGTCGATCGTTTTGCCACGCGTCGCCACGTAGATGTAAATTTAGTTTTTACTCATGGACGCTCTTTAACTGGTGTGGTTCTTTACGTCCCATTCTATACTGGGCGTGAAACCACTTAACTTTGCTCAGAGGCCTCTCTATCAGGCTTGAGGTTCTTTTACGTGCCGTAAATCTACGACACGGGACCAGCGGCTTTACTTCCCTTCCGAAGGAAACAATGCTATTGATTTTTACACCCCCAAAAAATCCATCGTCCTCCACCGCGTTTGAACCCTCGACCTTGGGTATGTGAAGTTAGCATGGTAACCATTACACCACGGAGGGCGACACGCGTCGACAATATCACTCCATTGTGAATCCGGCATTTCGCAAAAATAAGGCCCGTGTCTGCAATAGGCATTCTCCTGACTACAAATCAAAATGAAAACACGACGCTGTGCTGAGTGATCCATCGTGAGGAAATCGACACCATTGCACTGCGATCTCAGGATCACATTTTCTAGTAAATTTAAGCTATTTCGTTGTCCGGAAGTAAACGGCCTGTAGAATTTTATATAACGCTTGAGGCGGTATGACGCTATGCAAATTTTTGTGCATGGGAACGTGACGTCCGCCCCACCCACACTATTTCGACAAAAGCTTCTTCTTTCACATTTTGTATTCATGAGGGTTTCTTATCTTTGCAGCACTCCTAAAATTTCAGGCTCAAAAATACGGCCTAAATAAACTTCTTTGTCAAAGCAGCGCAATAACATCTTTATTACTTATTACTTATTTAAGAATATTCTGGTTAACCCTGTTGGATCTGCTCATATGTCTATATTACTCTAGATTTTGTCTTATGCCAAAGGTTTGACACAACTTCCTCAGGCTAGGATAGGAAGGTCAAAGCTGGAGAATGCTTGTTCTGTTGGAGGTCTTGTTTTTAAAAATATGGAATTATTGCCTAAATACACTCTCTTTCACTCTTCTGTAGTATAAGCAATATAACTTTAACATAATGTACCTATATGAAAAATAAAAAATATTTAGATGTAGAATTCATTTCCTGCAGTTTATCGTCTTCTGATAATATTGACTTGTACAAATATATTATTTTTTCCTTTAGTGAAGGTTTTGGAGCTTAAAATCGGATATTAAAAATCTGTAGACATCTACTCATGGTGTTTTCTGAGCTGAATATGCTTTTAATGAATGGTGAAAACAATGTAGCACGTATGCTTAAAATAGTGTAAGTAAATGCTAAACTTATAATATTTTATATAACGCAGTATATTATGTACTGATACATTACACACAAATTAAATATGGATATCCCATTGTCATGTTTTCAATGTATGAAGTACATTTTATAGTATAGATAAACCTTCTACTATTCTTTTAAACCGTAAAAAAGCATTTCCAAGAAAATTAATAAAATCTACTAGTAATGCATGAAAATAGACTAGGTAATTAAAAATTCAATTTGGAGGTTTTGCCGTTATACTGATGCCCGGTTTTGAATACTATGCCTGTGTGAAAATAAAAAGCGTTAAATAATTTATAAAAACCGAACTCTTTGCACCTGTGCACTTAGTCGAAAGTTTTGTAATTAAAATATAGGAAATAGTATTAAAAACTCATATAATAATATAGCTTTATAGTTGTAACTATGTTAATTGATCCGGATACTAAATACTTGTGAATGTAAGTCGCCATTAAAGCGTTCTCAGGTTGGCTAACCAGTGAAAAGCTTATGAATCAGTTGGAGGATTGAATGTCATTCAGGCATATTGTCACAGTAGCTCAATGGTTAGTGCAACCGCACAGAGAGCGGGAGGACCGTGTTCAAAACCCGGCTGTGGCATTGAAAGTTCCAGCTGATTCTAATAATAATAATAAAGATTTGCGAAGTTTAAGGACAGCACTAGTGTAGATTTCGGCTTTCGCCTTACGACATCAAATTCTCAGTTGTCTCCTTCGCTACGTCATTTAGTATTTCACTTCCTGAATATATACGATGCTCTCATTTCTGGTTCCATTTTCTTCATTTCCTCCGGATAGCGTTCCAACTTCTTTTCAAATACCATTGTGACAACCTGGTGTTTTCCAGTCTATTTGAGAGATCAAAGTAAGACAATATTATAGCACATTGTTATTTCCGGGCTTGCGGGTTATAGTCTAATAAAATAAACACTTTCAGACGTTTAAGATGTAGTTGTGGCATCCGTCTTCAATGTGGCGTCCTTAGGTTTCTTCTCGGGAACTCAAGAGGCTACCGAAATTGTAGAGGGATTTGTTCTGTTAAGACGGCGATCCAATAGCCCTGAAGCCACACCATGCTATGTCTTACATGGCATCTGCCATAAAAGCCTTTGCACTTTAATAAGACAACACTTCTCATTTTCACGGCATTTCAGGTGCTGCCGGTTTAAATCTTCCAATTGCAACATCTCATTGCTAGATTCTGTCCCTGAAATGTGGCTACTGGTCCTTGGGCAATTTATTCTGTATTGCTATTCCTTCGCTGTGAGACTTCATGAAGTTTTTCTCTCTTCTCCTTGAAATAGTTGCCCGATCACAATATTCTACGACACACTGGATTTACATCGAAACGACCTCGGTAAGTGTCTTGAGGATTATAACTTCAGACGACGCCCCTGACCAGCAACCGTCGAGGAGCATTCTTGCTCCCTCCTTTCCGTCCCCTACCCATCATCCTGCAATCCCCTTCACTTCATAAAGTGATTAAACCCATTGCGGGTTGGTATGGTTCTTAATGCTCTCTCAGGCTGTCCTCAGCCTGTCGACATCTGACTGGACCAAAGATGAGACATTACGTTTCTAGACGTTTCTCTTCCCAGACTCTCTGTAACTTCAAACCTATCTCTTCCCTCTGGTTGCAACATTTGGAACAAAACCTTGTACCAGACAGTCTCGTAAAATGTAGAATGAGTGGTCATCTTAAATTAAGTTCCTATCAGTCTTCATCGATTATAATTTCCAGACTCTCCCTTCTTTCCTCTATCACGTGAAATAAGAGAAATTATAAAAACTCTGGAAGAATTAAAATATAAGGTTGAAAACATAATTACTCCGTAACATTTACATCTATTAAAATATTAATTCAATATATTCAATAAAATTCTTCCTAAACAAACTGGAGGTATAACCCTTTTTGATGCCCTGAATGCAGCTATACATTATCATTATTATTGTTATAATTGTTATTATTATCATCACTATTATCATTATTATTATCATCGTTATTATTATTATTATTATTATTATCATCATCATCTCTGTTCTGTTGTTCTTGACGAGAAAAACAAACAGAAACTTTGTAGATGTTGCAATTTTGAATGAACTTGAAACTTGACCATTCTATATTTGAAGCTTAACTATCCTTGTTCGGACTGGGTACTCGTATTATTCGCTTGAAGTGAAAGCCGATTATAGGTAGGTACAATACGTTATGATTTCAAATAGCGCCTTTTCCACGAGAGTTTTCGGAAACTAATATCTATATATCTTCAGGAAACGCACCGTATTCCCTCATATCCATTTATACAGATTACGTTGTGATTTACAGTGGTGCCAGTTCTCAATAGCTTCTAGTAGAAGGGATGATGCATTAAAGTCTTCAATTTCAAGAAATACAGCCTAATTATTTTTGTAAAATGTTACGTTGCGACTCCCCACTCAGAGCAAGTCGCTTCTCAAATGAATGCGTTTAGTTATCTGCTGTAAATACAATTTTGCGTTCACCTATTTGCAAGAAGAATAGCAATTACATCATAAACATGTTTGTCCAGACCAACTTCAGACGACTATTTATTTATTCAGATGTATCTTTTATTCGAATATTAAGTTTTTCTTCCATTTTTCATGTTAAGTAATACATCGTATTCTAAACACTCTTACATACCTATGTAATTTATTTTCTTCTTTTCTTTTTATCTTCTGTTAGACAATTTATAGAGCAAAGCTGGCTTAGTTGATTATTTTCTATCATCCATTTATCGTAGGTACTTCCCCAGTTGAATTATTCTATATTCTTTCTTATTATATATGAAGAATTTACCAGGTATACTTCCGAAGTATGATATGGTACTCTTTTAATTCTTTGTTTTTGTTGTTTTAATATTACTTACTATTTTGTGTATTGCAAAAGGACGTACGGTCTGTGGATTGTTATAGCCCAATGTATGGTACTGTTGTGCCAATAAGTACACTTATTCATTCATAATGCATTACTAAACATTTATATAGTGCAGTTAGCCTATGAGTTCGTGTTATTTCGGTTGGCCTCCGTGGTCTAGGAGTAACATGGTCATTTTAGTTCTCGAGACCGTGGACTCAAATCTGGCGGATAGCGATGGGTTTTCTCAGTTTCATGAATTTCTTCGGAAAGGAAATAGATCAGATGGTTCTGTATCACAGATTTACAACATATAAAATAACCTCAAGCCTGATAAAGAGGTCTCTGAGCAAAGTGAAGCGGTATTTCACTCTCAATATAGAATGAGAGTTAAAGAGTGGTTGTAAATAACATTCAGTTTAAGTTTCTTGACATTTCCATTGCATCCAAATATGATTATAATACGTGAAAGTTCTATGTAATTACTTATTAATAGTGTGTTCCAAAATGACTATGTTTAGCAAAAATACGGCAAAATATACGTTTAGCAAAATATATATTTATAAAGATCTAGAACATGGAGCGGGAAATAGAAATCATTGAGTACTGGAAACGTTTCCTCTGAATTACTTCTTCTATCTTATTCAAACCTGTAAACTTATAGGACTACCCTACTGACTTGTTTAGCACTGAAAATGAAGTGAGGTGATGTTTGCTTACAGTGCGAGTCCCCGGCCCGTGATCTAGGATATCAATTTAAATTAAAATTAATTAAAATATAACATTCAGGTATATGTTATTTTGTACGGTTATTACCTCAACGTAATATATGTATGTAATTTATGGTTCTGTAGTACTATTTCAGTTCTCTTAAGCGTCTGGCATCATATACATTATCCTCTAAACAAAGATATAGTACTACTCAACAGTTTTATATGGTGCAACAGGTCCTTTCTGTCCTACAGAATATGCCAATTTTCCTCCCTTAGCAAACAAAACCCTATTCAACAAATCTACAGTCCTGGGAGATTAGCGTCACAACCTCCGCACGGGAGGCCGTGGAATTCCCCGCTCTATTGTAGGATTTACAAGAAAGAGGAGCGAGCACAAAGTGCTGCGGAGCGTGGAACTACCCATTATCATAACATTTCTTTGTGGAGAAACAGTGCATCCATCAAAATTTCTGTACACATTGGGGAAAAAAAAAAAAAAAAAAAAAAAGGAAAATTACTGTATGGAAACGAACGTCTCTCCAAGAGTGGTGCAAAAGCCCCTGGGATCGGGAAAATTTATCAAAGCCGCAAC
This sequence comes from Hymenopus coronatus, assembly GCA_030762935.1. NCBI lineage: Eukaryota > Metazoa > Arthropoda > Insecta > Mantodea > Hymenopodidae > Hymenopus > Hymenopus coronatus. The sequence goes on along the minus strand of CM060888.1, from coordinate 100,384,107 downwards.
AAACATGCATGAGTGTTTTATGTTCATGCTTTGCTACGCTAACAGTGATCCACTTGTTAAGGGAAATTATTAAGTGGGATTAAAGATCCTATGATGCCAATGTAAATGTGCTACATTAATGAACGATTATCTCAGAACAAAAGACATTTCATAACGTTTAAATACACACCTTATAGGTATACAGATCTAGTTTTACCAATAAGATTGTTTATTAACTAAAATAGTATTAGTTGTTTATTTATGCAATCTTTAATTACAAGTTATCAACATAGTGGCGATAAAACACACGTAAATTTAATATCTAAATTATTAACAACGCAAAATGAAATTCCTACTTGGCAACACAAGGGTTCTAAATGTGTTTCTCACAGATTATTTTCTCTGCCTGTTCTGCAAACAAACTACTCTTACAAAATATTATTCTTTTATCTGTATCATGCTAATAAATATCAGCATTACCACAAATAGTCTTATTACTTCAGGTTCAAAATGATAAAACGTTGCCGGCCTCAAGCTTGACAAATGGTGAATGAAAACACACACACAGGGTGTTAATGAACTATACCGAAATATTGTCACAGAATATGTAGATTACTTAAATAAGTAATTTGAGATACGAGACGTATGACCTGTTTATTGAAATTTCAAAGTAAGGGCTATAAGTTTCTGAAGTGCCAGTACGCCACTGTCTAGTTGATCAACCATTCGAGAGCATAATACGAAAAACGAAGGGACATATTACACTGTACCCATCTAGCGTAGTGGTTGTGATACTGGCTTTCAAGTGAAAGATAGTTTCCGAGTTCGGGGTCTCGTTCTCCTCGACTTTTCTTTTCTTATCTTTTTCTTTCTTTCTTTCTTTCTCTGTTTTTGCAGTTTAAAATGCAGTTACAGTGTTAGACTCTAAATTCGTATTTAGTGTTTGATTCACCGTAACTGAGGTGTATATCTGCAAGTTCAGAGAAGGTGTACTATCCTCAGTGAGCAGCAGTAAGGAAGTGATAACAGTGTTAATGCACTGGCCAATTAGAATCACGAATAAGTATCGCGGCACTTCGTCTGGAATGAAAAACTAACAATAAAAACTTTTACTCTATGACAGGAATCGAACTCATGACGTTTGGTATAGCAGCTTCCCGCGTTACGCATTAAGCCACCAGAGCAGCTGTAAAAACGCCTCCAGAGTAGTCTACCTCAAGAACGTTGTTAATGAATGCTCAGTGTCGCACTGGCAAGTGATTAGTTCGAGATTTTTACAGATTTTTGCGACATTACATCTTGAGAACGCTAGTAACGAACTGCTAAAAATCGATATTTCTATACTCGGGCAGTAGCTTTAAATGCATTCTAAGCCATTTTGTCAACCTGCTTTGCTTTAACACTGACTTATCAGCACCTGATACCCACACGTTTAACGCTATGTAGCTACGTTATGTTTATCCGGGGACCATGCATCGCCGATCTCAAATTAATTATATCAGTCACAGGCACAATCTCGCAAACTATTTCGGTGTAGTTCATTAACACCTGTATATATGTATAGGTATACAAAGCTTGAATCTGTGTAGGCACTAATAGAGAATTTAGGATAATTCTATACAAAACAGTTCCCAACATAAGTTTTCTTTTAGTGTTTAATGCCTGGTTTTACTACATATAGCCTCGCAGGCGATGACGCTAATGATACATGGAATGAGGATAGAGCACCGGTAGGATACGTGAGCGCGGGAAACTTGAGAGCGCGGAGAAAACCCACCACTTTGTCCACCACAAATCCCACATGCGGTCGGCTGGGATTGAACCCGGGCCTAACCATTCGAGCACGGCGCGACCATTCAACATATGTGGACAATAGGTGGAAGAAAACTACAGGATCGTAGACAGCTAGTTAAAGAAACACACAATGATGATGTTAATATCGTAATTCTCTGGTTAAATCACCCTAAATTAGGTGTATTAAATTCTATAAATTATGTCGTATCGGTTCTATACCAAGAAACACATACGAGATTTCTGATGAACGAAACGGCATCTGCGTAGGGTTTCCCCCGTCATTCATTACACTACCTGACTTTTCCTTTCATCAGTTATACCGTCAATTCACATAAACTTCTTCCTCACTCTTCTAGCAGGCATCGGGCTAATCACCAATCCTGGCTAAGTCCCCGAAGTCCCCCCTGCTCCTCAACAATCTGGTCCCAACCGTTGGCGGTGTATGTCCTCCATTCGAGGAGAGTAAATATGAAATAGAATACGTTTCGAAACATGAATTATAAATAATTTTATAAAATACAGGTGTATATAAATGAATATCGGGGTTTTAACTCTTTATAATATTTATTACATTCAACTTACAGTTATGAATGATATGTCAAATGAAAAAGCAACTCAAAACAATTTTACCAAGAAGCTTATAAGTGTTCAATGTGACTACCCTTTGTCACACGGCACACATCAAGTCTATAGCCGAGTTCTTCCCAAATGTTGATAAGTGTGTATTCAGTAATTGTAGCAACAGCTGCTTCAATCCGGTTTCTTAATTCAGGGAGGTCAGCTGGTAGCGGAGGCACGTACACACGATCCTTGATGAAGCCGCATGGCGTTAGGTCAGGAGAACGTTGAGGCCATGCATAGCAAGCCCTGTCATTGGGGCCCTTGCGGTCTATCCAGCGCTCGGGTACAGTGACGTTCAACCAATCGCGTACTTAGTTATGCCAGTGAGGTGGCGCACCATCCTGCTGGAAAATGAAGTTCTCTGATTCATTTTCTTCCAACTGAGGGAAGAGCCATTGCTCTAGTGTATCAAGGTAAGAAGTGCCAGTTATAGTAGGTTCACCAAAAACGAAAGGCCCATAAACTTTTCGCCGGGATACGGAGAAAAAGCATTCACTTTAGGGGAATCTCGTTGCATTTGTACCATCTCGTGAGGATTTTTCTGAGCCCCAGATGCGCACATTATGAGTGTTAACATGTCCACTAAGGTGAAAGGTCGATTTATCACTGAAGACAACACGATCCCAAAATCGTCATGAAACAACATGTCGTTTGCGAATTTGGCACGTAATCCGTGGTCTGTCGGCTTTAGAGCCTGTAATAACTGTAAACGGTAAGGACGTAGCTGTAAGCGTTTTCTTACAACTTTCCAACAGTCGACACAGGAACTTGTAATTCACGACTAGCCTTCCGGACTGATTTCTTTGGGCTACGAGTGAACGACTCTCTCACTCGCTCAACAGTCTCTTCACTTACACCTGGTCGTCCCGTGATCTTCCGTTTACAAAGGCAGCCGGTATCTTCAAACTGATTATACCATCTACGAATGTTTTTATCACTAGGAGGATCACAACCGAACTTACTACGGAACGCACGTTGCACAGTAACTACAGATTCGGTCGTTGCAAACTGCAAAACACAAAACGCTTTCAGTTTACTAGTCGCCATCTTTGCTACTACCGCTGTCTAGCGGATTGCGGCAGAAACATTGCACGCACATGCGTACTTGTGCCAACAAACAAAACTGTTTGAGTTGCTTTTTCATTTGACGTATCATTTATAACAGCTGTAAGTTGAATGTAATAAATATAATAAAGAGTTAAAGCCCCGATATTCATTTATGTACACCCTGTATATATTTACTATTTCCAGAAGTGCAGAATTACGACAGTTTTCATTGGAAATATCTCATTTGCCAAATGGATCTGGCTCGTAAGTAAAGCTCTCAGCTCCAAGGACTTCACTGGCGTTAATCTGCAAAACAGCTGCATGTAGTATCGATACAACAACGTGAAGTTTAGCCAAGTAGCAACTTGAGAACATTCCAGGAGGAGAATCGCGTGCGCCTTTTGTTATACTGAGACAGAAGTGCTGAAAAATCAATGTGAACATCACAATGCGTTCTTACAGTTATGTCATTATATTCCAGTTCCGAGCAAAAACTAGCGGCAGCATCTTCATCGTAATTGATCTGAATCTACTCTATTTTGAGCATCTAAAACCAAAACATTTAAACATTAATGTGCTGCCTTAATTCATATTATCTATAATTCCAACACAAAAGATCACTAATCATTTGTTTTATTAAGGTAACCTATCGGTCAAAACATTAAAATGCGCAATTCTTGACTTATCTTTAAATTTGTAAAATATGGCTTTGACAAGTGAAATATCAAATTTGAAACATCTAAGTTTAGCTTATTGATCACATATAAACTTTTTCAAAATGCTCCTCGAGATTCAAAACTTTGTTTCTCCGCCATTAAGCTCTTCCAAAGTATCTCTTATATCTTCTCAAAGTGTTACTTAAAATATTGAAATGCACAATCAATGTACAATATAGGAAAAAGAACCCGTCAGTTTATTTGTTTAACAGTTCTTCATCAACGCTGAACATTTCAGGAAAATTGAATAAGTAAGTAAATTGAATATTGCAAAATATTGAAGAGGACATGAAAAACGGATCATCAGACAAAATACCTGCGCATTAACATTTAAATTTCTGAATTTCTTCATAAATATTGCACTATTGGAATGTTGAAAGCAGAATATGAAATAAGAACGCAAAAAAGAATTGTAACAATAAAAGGCTTATTTATTTTAGAAACCTACTCTTATTTTTTATAAAACTTTTACTTGCAAAGAGATATATTTTTATTCTGTACAGCCTATTTCCATATCCATTGAACTTTATATCATGAGCTTAGTGCTGGAGTTTACAGACCACACGTATACTCTCCCGCTGGTAACTTATACTCTAATATTCAGGAAGGGCCATAAGTAGTACAGTTGTATAAATCATATATTTGGTGGATTGAGATGAGCAATTTTGAAGTTTATGGCTACTTAACTCACTATCAGATTTCCAACTTGTTCACTTTGTATTTTGTTTCTAGCCAGTTTCGTGTGTCACAATGGCTAGGAATTTGACAAAAGACCAAATAATCTAGGGTGTATTGGTTTAATTGTTTTTCACATAGGCCGTGTGTAGGACAGGAGTTGGATAGCTAGAGTCAAACTGAAAAATGCAATACCATAGCCGGGTTTTGATCCACGGATCTCCCGGTCTCTAGTCGGTTGCTCTTGCTCTTAATTGATCATAATAGTTGGCTATACTATGAATCCTGGGACTTAAAGTACTTACAACATTGTAAGCCACCATTGGGGTAGTCATCTCAAAGTAATTTGAGATCACTTTGTGGTTTGCCGGAAAACATGCGAGTCAGTTGAGAAATTCAATGTTATGCCGGCATGTTGCCATGGTAGCTCAATGGAAGAGCTACCGGCTAGAAACCGAGAGTTCTGTGGTTCAAATCCCGGCTAAGGCATTGAATTTTTCAGTCTGACTCTACCTATCCAATCTAGGGTTTATTGCTGATACGGTATTTGCTAAGAATCCCTGTACTGTTGCTTAAATCAATCAGTTCATAGAAAGACATGCCAAGAGAGACGCAAGCAAAGTGTGTACCAAAATGTGGTTGAGTGTGACATATAGGCTAAAAATCTGATGTGTTACACTCACATGACTTTCTCTAGCTGCTCTACAAACCTCCTACAAAAGATTATTCTTCTGTGTACACAATGCTAATCGAGATAAATATCAGCAGAATGTTCTTATTACTTAGTTCCTTATAAGTAGAAGGGAATAAGGGAATGCGCTATGTTAAAGTGATTGTCAAATGTTTTAAAAGCTATCACTATGCAATTGTCTTTGTGAATCACTTCTTTGCTAAGCCAGGAGCAGAACAAAAGAAAAACGGACACTTCCTGTCTGAGAAAAGTTTAAGTATTTCACAACTGAAACCAATAACAAGGAATATCTCGGAAACAAAAACGTAAAGGACATAAATTGTGTGTTTTGTCGTGATGTACATTTTTTGTATAGTGAGTTTTGTCTATCGCTTATGGTTTAGCAGTTAAGCAAAATTCGCAAAAATTCATCCAGAAGGTCTTCAGAAGCTATTCTCAAAAAATTCGAGATGTACATGTTATTTCGGACATAAATAGCTTTAATATATGGGATTTTAATCAAAATCGTTAGTCATTTTTAAGAAAATCATAATTTTCGAACTTTTTTCCATGTAATGGGTAGCTTGTGGTGGAGGAATTTTTTTGAAAAACTTCGTATCGCATCCTTGGAAGATACTAAACCTAAATACCAAGTTTGGTATTTAACGGTCTTTTCGTTTTGGGGCTATGCTGTTCACAGACGTACACACAGACACACACACACGGGCCTTTTATTAAAAATGATTTTTCAGACTCAGCGGACCCCGGTGAAATCTCGGTATGGAATTTATGGGTGCATTACAATACCTTCTGTATTTCTATGTACATTTTACATATGGGGCTAGAGAAAGTAAAAATGAAAAGGAGTTTTATTTATAGACGCTCTTTAACGGTTGTGGTTCTCAGCGTCTATACTGGGCGTGAAAGAGCGCTTAATTTTGCTCAGAGGCCTCTTTTCAGGCTTGAGGTTCTTTTACGTGCCGTTCTTCCGAAGCAGGCCGTGCTAAGGATTTTTACGCCCGAAAAAAATCGTTCTCCGCCGGGTTTGAACCCGCGACCTTGGGTATATGAAGTTAGCAGGTAACCATTACACCACAAAGGGCGACGTCATATAGGTTATTATGGACTTTATGCGTGTAGAGTTGTAGCCAGGGGTAACGTTTAAGAGATGAGGCCCCCTTGTTAAACGGCTGTAAGAAGTAATAACAAAATCTAATTTTAATTCGAATTCCTATTCTTAATTGGTGAATAAAAAAATCTGATGTGATACACTCACATGACTTTCTCTAACTGCTCTACAAACAAAGGTATCATAAAAGATTATTATTCTTTCTACACAATGTTAGTCGAGATAAACATTAGCAGAATGTGTTCCTTATAAGTAGAAGGACATTAAAGGTATGCGCTATGCTAAAGTGATATTCAAATGTTTCAAAAGCTGTCGTTATGCGATTGTTATTACAAATCTATCCTTTGCTTGGCCAGAAGTAGAACAAAAGAAAAAAACGGGCACTTCCTGTCTGAGAAAAGTGTAAGTACTTTACAATGGAAACCAATAACAAGGAATAACTAGGAAACTATTACCTACACAACAAAAACATAAGGGACATAAATTGTGTGTTTTGATGATATCTACATTTTTGTGCAGTGAGTTTTTGTCTATCTCTTGCGCTTTAGCAGTTAAGTAAAATTTGGCAAAATCCATCCAGAATAAAGAGGTCTTCAGAAAATTCAAGATATACATTTTCTTTGGGATGTAAATATCTTTAATATACGGGATCTTAATTGAAATCGTTATAGGCATGTTTTAGAAAACCAAAGTTTTCGAACATTTTTCCATGTACAGGGTAGTTCTGGGCGGGGGGGGGATTTTCCTGTCGCATCCTTGGAAGATACCAAACCCAAATACCAAGTTTGGTATTTAACGGTCTTTAAGTTTTTGAGCTGTGCTGTCCATAAACACACACGGACCTTTTACTAAAAATGATTTTTTCGGACAAAGGGGACCCAAAACATATCTTTCCGGTGAAATCGTGATACCGAATTTTTGGGTGGAATACAATCAATACCTTCTCTATCGACTATGTACATTGTACATGCGGGCTAGAGAAAGTAAAAATCAATTATTTCCTTTAATATTTCAACTCAGGATCAATTCATATTTGTCATTTGATTTTATACAGATCATTTAACAAAATAACTGCTTAGTATTTTTCTGGCTACGCTATTGCAAGAGTATTTAAATGCATTTAACATTTAAGACAGTCATACTGATAGTAGTGCTCTGTGTTAGTTTTCATCATAAACTGTACTGTAGTGAAAACAATTTTCTCTGTACACATAACGCAGTACATATGCCTAATACTAATTATGCCCTTTCTAAAGTTTATGATTTAGTAAATAATATTTGTATGTCTTAAATGTAAAAACTCGTTTTGAAAGCGGCTATATTTTAATGACATTCAATTGGCGAATTGATTTCTGTGACCAAAGAGAGTTTGTGAATAATAGGAGGTGCATCTAAAACCTCGGTTTAGAACTTTTGGCTATGGGATTGTGGTTCCCTGATTTGTGGAACCCCTGCTGGTTGTTAATCATTTAGATATTAAATTTACGTTTGTTTTTATCGCCAAGTACGAATATCACAATAATCGATAGTTGGACAGATTTCGTAATTAATGCAGCGAATCTACTACCACGTCGAAACCTTTTTTACGAGGCAATAAAATAGGCCTGTCTCCCAAACCTCTATCAGACTCCAAAATTTGTTACTCTTGGCAGCCAGTTGAGAAATATATGTTTCTCGTTATATATGGAAAGAGCGAACGTCAGCTCAGTTTGGAACGGGTGCGTGAACTGAAAAATGATGGTAGGCAAGGCAACAGGCAATATAAACCCAGAGCAAATCCTCTGGGACTGGTTGCCGAGATTGATCCGACTGAGTTCACTGACTGCTACAGGTCGTTCGTTCGTCCAACTTGTCCGGCTCTACGCCTTGATGCATGGGCAAATTCAAATACACTGCTGCTGAGCGGGTAGTCCACGCTGCAGGCGCTTCATGTAAACAATAGGAAGCCGCATTCATTTTTATGACCTGGCAGCAGTTGGCAGAACTCTGTGGCAACAAGGTGATACATACCACAGTTACTTGTATGTAGGACAACGGTAACACAACGTACCAACACTATAAAGGGAAACAGTCAAAATATTTATGTATAAAATATATAGTAGTGTAGCTGTGATTTGGTGGCTGCATTAAATAAAACTCGCACACGTGGTTATCAAATTTGCTTTCTCTACCATCCATCTATAGAAGGGAAGACGAAGTATTATATTCCAGCTAAAAGTTCGTTTTCGAGATTTCATCGAAACACACAAGTTTTGAGGCACAAAAATGCGAAGAAACCATTTTTAGAAAAAGTTTTGTGTGCGGTTATATACAACTCAGAAACGAAGGTTGATTAATACCAAACTTGCTATTTAAACTCACTATATGACAAAGATGCATTAAAGATTTTAAATATGATCTTCCATCCCAAACAAACGTTTACATAGATCATTTTTCTATTTTTTTTTTTAAAAATGGCTCAAGAATATTCTTATTAAATATCAAAAGTTATTTTTGTCTTGATTTTTCTTCATTTATACAGATTTTTGTCTAATTCAGAAGGGATTTTGTATAACTGGTAAACGTTAAGAGGCAGACAAAAATCATATGTAAAATTTTACATCCCTCTCATCTTCATCCTCATCATCATAATCGTTCATCTTCCTTTGTTCTGCCTTACAAGTTTGGGACCGAATGGTCCGTTATGGCATTAATCCAACATATAAAGGGTCCCAAGATTCACTTTCCTGGAGTTTGCTAATTCAAAATGTCGCATGGCATTCTTATTCGTACAGGAGATTTCCAGTTGCTTTTATATTTTTGACGTGATAAGATCAAACAGTAGAAAAGAAATGTGTGTGTGTGTGTGTGTGTGTGTGAGTATGCGCCTCGGGTACGATCCCAAGCGCCCGCATGTGAGATTTGTGGTGAATGAAACGGCTTCGGGGCGGGTTTTCTCGGTTTCTCCGTTTTCCCCCGCCACTCATTCTACAAAGTGCTTCCATCATCACCTTTCTAACACACATTTTGCTTTCATATCATCTACTTCCTGACGCTTAAGACTCTGGCTACGGGCCGCTACTCGTTCCAAATTCTTCATTCTGTGGTTGCGTGCCGTTGGCTCCCCGACGGCTTCTGACCCCTAGGCATCTAAGTCCTAGGGGGTGTCAATGGCAAATACGGGGAAGGTAAGCCGACTACGTAACGTAATTTATGTAATATGTGATTGATTCAGTTTGTAATTCCTACCCAAATCCAAACCGTATCCGTCCATTATCTACTTAGCAAACAAAGCTCTGGGGACCGGGTCACAAAAGTATAACTGTTCTATTTGATACAGAAGAAATGATGTATCATATTAGTGTGCCTTTCTAGAGGCCAAGCCTATAACATGTATTGTGTCTATAATTGTGTTTAGCAATATTCATCCAGTAGATTAACTGGTTAAAATGAAAAAAAATTAGGAAGGAAAATTTGAAACCACCACTGCTCCAATAAAAGTGGTAGAAATAAATAATTGAATGAAACATCCATTTGTTAAGGTGGCATCCCCACCACTTGACTTGGTCACTTCAGGACAATAACCAGTTGAGAGGACTTATCCTCTTAATAGACTTCAAAGTGTAGATCCCGTTATTTGTGGCATCAGCCAAAATATTGTCTAATATTAATTTAAATTGTTCAATATCTTGTTTATTTTAACCACTGTCGCTACTCACTTGTTTCTCACTGTCATAGCAAAGGTATAGAATTATAATAAAGCTTCAGTGATATAGATTCAGTTATCTCACCTGTATACAAAAAATGGTTTGTTAACGATGTTGTCATTGCCAGGATATCAGCGCCACCAGTGTGCCGGAATTTCGTCCCGCAGGAGTTCTTTTGCATGCCAATAAATCTACTTGCTTGGGGCTGTCACTTTTAAGCACATTTAAAAACCTGCAACATAGGAAGCAGAAACCAGCGCCTAACCAACTGAACTACGCTGAGCGATAATATCCCTAGTGTAGCTGCAGCGAAATGTATAATGGAATGTAATTATATCTTCAAATGATTGTCTGTCTGAATTAACGTAATTCAGTTAGCAAAATAAGCTTCAATAAGAATGGTTTTAGATGATGTGTGCAAAGAAATGCTACTGAAAAGTGAAACTCATGTGAATGTAATACATAGAATTTCAGTATGTATAGTGTTATATTTTTAAAACGTGTACAACCTTCTGCTGTTCACAACACTTTCCTAATTCAATTTATCTTACGTAAGCATGTAACATCGTCTGAAAAAATATTTTATCTTCGACAACATCGTTTCGTTACAACCTACGCTTCAATTAGACCTTTCTCGTCTTATCTGATGCGATCGCATCTATTGGAGTGAATTACAAAGCGCAGGCTAGCAAACTGTTCTAATGTCAAATGTCAAAACCCCTTCCCACTAGAGAATACCGTCTGCCAAGGTGTGTGGGAGTATCCTGGAAACGAACGAGGGAAACTGTGAAACGCAAGAGAGAATCTTGAAGATCCCTAAATCTTTTTGTCGCTCCCTAGTGCTAACGAGGAACATTACAAGGGTCACAGTCTCTCGTGCAGTCTTACAAAGGCTTAGCGTTTTCTCACAACTCCTGATTAGTTTTTCCTGCAAAGTCCACACTGCATACTTCTTCAAACACCCTGCTGTTCATGACTGACGACCTGATTCAATCTTAGCTACCACCTTTACGAATAAAGTTTGTGTTCCCGGCAGCTCCTCAGATTTCCATAACGAGGCTCTTTAGATGCTGAGGTCCATGATGGTGACGATGATGATAATAACAGCAACAATAATAATAATATTTCAGTGCATAGATTTATGAACAAGTGGTAGTCAAAAACGATATGTCCACTCCTGGTCAAAAATTGATGGGCTTTTATGGTTGATTTTGTGGTTGATTATACTCACTCAACTGTTCAGGTACTAAGTCTCTACACGTACTATGTACATAGCGTATAGAAAAGGTATTGTAGTGCACAAAAAATTCGATACCGAGATTTCACCGGAAATGCATGTTCTGAGAACCCCTGAATCCAAAAAAAGCATTTTTAGAAAAATGTCCGTGTGTGTATGTGTGTGTGTCTGTGGGCAGCATAGCTCAAAAACGAAAAGTCCGTTAAAAACCAAACTCGGTATATGGGTTTGGTATCTTCCAGGGATGCGACACGAAGATTTTGAGAAAAATCCCCCACCCCTAACTACCCTTTACATGGAACTTTTTTCGAAAACTTTGATTTCCTCAAAAATGGCTCAAACGATTTTGATTAAAATTTTGTATATTAAAGATATTTACCTGACAAATAAAATGTATATCTTGAAGTTTCTGGGAATAGCCTCTGAAGAGTAGTTTATCCGGGATGAATTTTACTGAATTTTGAATAACTGCTAAACCGTAAGATATGGACAAAAATGTACTGCACAAAACATGTAGAGGACATTAAAACACACAATTTATGCAATATACATTTTCTTCGTGGAGTTGATAATTTTTAGATATTCCTTTATTTTAGTTTCAGCTTAGAAAAACTTATACTTTTCTATACAGGAATTTGTCAACTCCTGTCCATACAAACAAGGAACCTCAATCACGTAGCAACCACCTTTTGACTATCATTTTTGCTTCTATTTTCAAGGAAGCAAGTAATAAGACTATTTCTGCTAATTTTTTCTCGATTATCATTAAGTAAATAGAGTAATAAAGTTTTTAAAAATAAGAGATGTAAAGAAAGTCATGTGAATGGAATACATCAGATTTTGTTTTATATCTGGTACACCTGAACACATCAGTAAAACTCGCAGTAAAATGTTGTTGTGTCCTTTTTACTTTCTCTGCCCCGTACTATATACATAGTAGGTAGAGATTCAATTACACAATTTCACCGGAAAACTGTTTTGAAGTACCCTGAATTCAATTAAACAGTTTTAGAAATAAAAAAAGAACAATGTATGAACAGCATAACTCAAAAACGAACATTTTCTTAAATATCAAAGTTCAGCATGTTTCAAATTTGCGACACGAAGATTTTCAAGAACATCTTCTACCCGCAACTACCCTTTACATTTTTATTTTCGCAAAAATGACTATACCGATTTTGATTAACATATTATATGTTTAAGATCATTTTATCAGAAATGAAGTGTATATCAGAACATTCTGGGAATAGAGACAGAAAACTTTATTCCGAATTAGTGTAGTAAAATTGATGTAAAATTTACTACACAAAACATGTAAACTTTGTCAAAACATACAATTTATACCATATGCAACTTTTTTTTTTTTTTTTTTTTTTGAGTTGATCATTTGAAATGTTCCTTGTTGTTGGATTCATTGTTGCTATACTTTTAACTTTCTTCACCTAGATAGCGGGCATTCATTTTCTTTCTCCTGGACAAGGAAAGAGAATGACATGTCAAAGCATCACAGAGTGATGGCTTTTAAAAGATTTGACTACTCTTTACGTTATCGTATTTCCTTATTCCTCTTTTACAAGGAAATAAAATTAATTAAACTATTTCTGATAAGCGAGACGTAGATATGGGCTTTGTATGAATAGTTTTGCAGAAATGGAGGAGAAAGTTAATTGAATATAGTACATCAAATTTATACTTCTAGCACGTATGTGCAATGTATATAGCCGGTAGAGGATGTATTGCATTTCCAAAAAATTCAAGATTTCTCCTGAAATGCATGTTTTGAGGACGTTTAAAATTATTTTAGAGAAAGATCAGTGTGTGCCTATAGTTGAAATTGAGTTTTCTTTATGGATGCTCTTTAACGACTGCGGTTCTTAGCCTCCCATTCTACATTGAGCATTAGAGACCGTTTAATTAGGCGCAGAGACCCATCTTACATGCAGTAAATCTATAATTTTTAAGTCCAAAAAGAATACATCACCCTCCGCCGGGTTTAAACCCGCGACCTTAGGAACTAGAGGCTAGCATGTTATCCTCAGATCATGGACGACGTGTTTGTTTGTGGATAGTATAATTCAAAAAAGTCCCGTAAATACCAAACTCGATATTTAAGTTAGGTATCTACCAATGATGCGATACGAAGATTTTCAGGAAAATCCCCTACCCTAATCTATCCTTTACATGGAATTTTGGATTTTCTCAAAGATGGTACTACGGTTTTTGATTAAATGCCACATATTAAAAATATTTACATGGCAAATAAAATGTAGGGTTATCTTGAAGTTTTTGGGAATAGCCCCTGATATATTTCTCCTTTTGAATGAATTTTGCACAACTATAAAACTGTAAGAGACAAAAGATTTTTACACAACATTTAGATTTCATTAAAAGACACAATTTAAGTCGCATGCAGTTTTTTGTACAGCAAACCATTTCAGAGATATTCGCTGTTATTGGTTTCAGTCTCTTCAGCTTTCGTTTTACTCCTGGTCACGGACAGAACAAAACTTCATTTACAATTCCATATCGACACATAAAGATTTGACTATCGCTTTAGCTTAGTATGTTCCCTTATTTCCCTTCTACTTACAAAAAAAAACAAAACAAAAAAAATCAAGTAATTACACCATTTCTTGTAATGATTGTGCTAAGTAGCATAATGTACATAAAAATAATGTTTTGAAAGAACTGGTTGCAGAATAGATAGGGAAAGTCATGTAAATAGAGTGTATCAATTTTTTATTTTCGTGATTTAATGCATAAAATATCGCCTCCTTTGGCCATACATATAAAATTTTCTTAGGGCTCTTTTCTACTAGTTTCGTTGTAACACTAATATTCAACCGTCTGCATTCACACTCACATTAAGCAGGGCTTACATTATGTAAGTAATTGTTGTTATTCTGGGAAATTTCGAGCTTGCTTGTACACAACGTACGAGTGGGTAGGCATACGGAGCTATGACCACTTCAGCAGATCTTCACTTTACTTCTTTTGATTGCGTTACTCACTTTGGTCCTTTAACTTAACAGTCACCCTATTTAGTTTAACTGTGTGCTTTAATTACTTTCTCTACACGTATGTGCACAGTCTGTAGAGAAGGTGCTGCATTCCACCCAAAATTCGATACTAAGATTTCACCGGAAATACGTGTTTTGAGATTCCCTGAATAAAAAAAAATGTTTAGAAAAATGTCCGTGTGTGTGTATGTGTGTGTGTGTGTGTGTGTGTGTGTCTGTGGGCAGCATAGCTCGAAAACGAAAAGTCCATTAAAAACCAAACTTGGTATTTAAGTTTGGTATCTTCAAAAAATGCGACACGAAGATTTTCAAGAAAATTCCCCCACCCCAACTTCCTTTTACATAGAACGTTTTTCGAAAAGTTTGATTTTCTCAAAAATGGATCTAACGATTTTGCTTAAAATATCCTATATTAAAGATATTTTACTGACAAATACAATGTATTGCTTGAATTTTCTGGGAATAGCCTCTGAAGACAACTTTATTCTAGATGAATTTTACAGAACTTTGCATAACTGCAAAACCGTAAGAGACGGACAAAAACGTACCCCACAAAAAATGTAGAGCACGTTAAAACACACAATTTATGTTATATACCTTTTTATCGTGGAGTTGATCGTTTTTGAGATGTTTCTTGTTATTGATTTCAGCTTTGAAAAACTTATGCTTTTCTCATACAGGAATCTGTCAACTCCTATCCATACAAAGGGACTTCAGTCACATAGCAACCAACTGTTAACTATCACTTTAACCTATGGCATTGCCTTATTTCGCTTGTACTAACAAGGAAGCAAGTAATAGCTATTTCTGCTAATTTTTTCTCGATTAGCATGAAGTAAATAGAAACATAAGCTTTCTAATAACATTTTTTTTGTAGAGATGTAGAGAAAGTCATGTGAATGGTACATATCAGATTTTTATAGTTACTTTCCGGGTAAGCGGTAGTTTAATATGAAACCTTATGTTATAATTAACGCGTGCTGTTAAATAAACTATGATGCTAACAAGTTGCCATTCACATTGATGTTGCAGATTGAGCCAAGAATTATTGTAGTGAAAGTACATCGAAAATAAAAATATATTTGTCTCGGCTTTCTCTCTCATAACGTCCCTATCCAGCGGAGAATAATTTGTAAAGTTTTAAATTGTAAGGTCTTCTGCTTAACGTTTGCCTGACTTGGTGTATGCCAGGAGTTGAAAATGAATTTCCCCGTACCGAGATTGTATGTTTCTGCGCGCAAGATGTACTAAAGATAACTTACAACCAATAATTCATATAGCATTTTCGTTTTACTCCAGTCATTGTTGCCAGCAAGAAAAAGAAAACAAGTAATTGCACTTTATTAAAAATGCATTCAAATTTGTAGATTGTTTTTCTGTTTTTGTAGCTTAACGCCCTTTTACCCGACTGGTCAAGCCGGACGATGTATGAAATCGGTGAAATGCTGCTCAGACGATCTCGGGGTCCATGAAGTTTAAAGATACTCGACATTCGTCTTCCCAGGATAAGGGAAAATCCAGAAAAATAAAACCTTATCCGAGTAAGTCACCGTAAGCGAGAATCGAACTCGCGATCTGTACAGTGTGACGCAGACGCGCTACCCCTACACTACACGGGGGGCATATTTTTGTTTTTCTTTTCAAGCTTGAACCTATATGAAAGAAAACCAACTATTTTCAGCACAAAAATCCCAGTTCCATCTGTAATATTAATATGACAGGTCCCTTGTAACCTTGTAATTGTTGCAAAGATATTTTAAAATCCTCTCAACAAACTTCTCGATTATCATTCAATTTTAAAATTATTATTAATTTAAACTAGCGCTACTGTATTTGTTATATAGTGATGCTCCATGGGAAAATAAATATACCGATTATTAACAAAACCTAGGCTCTGTGTGATTTGACTGGTGTTGCGGGCAGGCGGAACATCATTCATCGAACATATAAGCGTGCAGTATTAGAGACATTATATTATGGAAGAAAGAAAAAAAAAAAAATTGTTAACCAGCCTGTCGATTGCCAGGGTCTATCAACGCCACTGGTGAGTCAAAATTTCATCTCTCAAGAGTTCTTTAATATGGCAGTAAATCCACTGTCATGGGGCTTTCGCTTTTAGGAATACTTAAATCCGTCCAATTAACTCGCGACCTTGGGGTCATAGGCCGATTGCTGAGCCACCCAAACCGATACAATACAACTGAGTGTAACTCTGATATGTTAACAATTGGATGTGCTAAAATTAGACGAGTTTGGCTGCCCATTCTTCAACAAAGCATTTTACAAAAGCTAATTCTTGTATCTACTTCACGCTAATCGAGATAAGAATTTGTAGAAATTGTGTTATTATGTATAATGTATTATAATAGGGAGAATTAGTGTTTTAAAAAGTATTTAACCTTAAACTAACTTTACGATACACTCTGCCTCAAAATAGTTAGCAATGGATTGATACAAGATGCCATAAAGACTAATTTAAGTTTTCTACAGTTTAATATAATAGCAGGTCATTTTACTGTAGTATATTTTATTTAAATACTGAGGTCACTTGAATCACCAGAAGTTTCTATAAAGGGAAAAATGAAACTTTATGAGCAAAGATTGGTACTGCTGATGCTACTATTGAAAAGTATTAATGAACTATATGGAGCAGACAGAAAAAAAAAAAAAAATCTGATTTGTTCCATTCACCTAACTTTCTCTGCATATTTTGTAACAAACTACTCTTAAAAACTCATTCTTCCATCTACTCCGCAAGATTATTAAGGTAAACACTGGCAGAAACGATCTTATTACTTAGTTTCTCATAAGTAGAAGGGAAATAAGAGAATACCTAAGCTAAAGTGATAGTCAAATCTTTTAAAAACTGTTTACTAGTGAAAGACATTTGGTTCTCTTTAATCTTGAAACCAATAACAATAAATATCTCGGAAATGGTTAACTCCACAAAAATAATGTATATGCATTTGTGTTTAAACGTGATCTGCATATTTTGTGTAGTAACTTTTCGTCTATCTCTTACGGTTTACCAGTTATACAAAAGCCATACAGACGCCATAAGATATACATCTTATTTGTCACTTCAATATCTGTAATATAATATTTTAATGAAAAAATCGAAATATTTGAAAAATTTTCCTTGTAAATAGTAATTTGGGGTGGGGGATTTTCCTGAAAACCTTCGCGTCGCATCGTGTTATACAAAAGCCATCCAGAAGCCATAAGATATACATATTATTTGTCACTTCAATATCTGTAATATAATATTTTAATGAAAAAATCGAAATGTTTGAAAAATTTTCCTTGTAAATAGTAATTTGGGGTGGGGGATTTTCCTGAAAACCTTCGTGTCGCATCCTTGGAAGATGCTGAACTTAAATATCAAGTTTGATATTTAATGAACTTTTCGTTTTTGATGTCCGCACACCAGAATTTTAAGATATTTTATACACTTGACCCTATAACATGCATTTCCAGTGAAATTTCGGTACCGAATTGTTGGGTAGAATGCAATATATGCTCTACTTATGTACTAAGTAGAGAAAGTAATTATATCATATAGAAAGATAAGTGAAGGAAAAATACTGAAAATGCCAACAAGAGGTAAAGAAATTGGATGACAAAATGCTGGACAGAAGCAGACGCCGGATAATTGACAATTAGACGAATGTTTCATATTCGGGGACCATGAGGAAATTAAAAACGATGGACTGGTTTGAATGATTGATTATATATATATATATATATATATATATATATATAAAATAAATATGTGGTTATATAATATATATTTTCCTCATGAATTCGACTTTCACACATGAAAATCGTATGAAATTCTTTTTGATTGCAACGGGTTGAAGTAATACGAGTTATATATAATTTATTATATATAATAAATATCATAACTATCAATATAATAAATATTTCCCTCATGAAATGGACTCACATATGAAAATCGTATGAAATTCTTAGATTGCAACGAGTTGAAGTAATATGAATTATATATGTATAAAGTTAATACAGGATACTGACAAAGTGTTTAGCAAGCCAGTAGAACAGTATGTTTGTGTCTGAGGAGAAAAGTTGTAAGTGAAATAGAGCCGCCTTGCCTTCCTTCCTCTGCTGGGACCCCGGTTATTGATCCGGCACAAACACCCAACTCCACCAATATTTCCTCGTAGCCGTAGTGTAAACCTCACGTGACCTATTTCTAGAAAACAAGGTGTGGCACCAGGGCGCTCTCACACACATGTCCTTCAGAGTCACCCATTGTTACCCAGCACGATTCCTTTGTTAACGAGAAATCATCCGAGCAAGCCATAGACTATGGTCACGATTGTACCCATACAGGCCTCTTAACTTCTGTATCACTTTTATCAGTCGTGTCTGCTGGACCACAGCATTTAATATAAACACAAAAATATGATGTGCTCCATTCACGTGCCTTTCTCTACATTTATACAACAAATTATTGTTAAAAAAAACTTATGCTTCTATTTACTTCATGCTAATCGAGAAAAAATTAGCAGAAATAATCTTATTACTTGTTTCTTTGTAAGTAGAAGCGAAATATGGGAGTACCATAGGTTAAAGTGACAGTCAAAAGCTGATTGCTATGTACTGAAGTTTGTATGGACAGGAGTTGACAAAATCCCGTATGAGAAAAGTATAACTTTTTTAAAGGTGAAACGAATAGCAAGGAATATCTTAAAAACGATCCACTCTGCATACATTTTCTGTTAGATAAGTTTTTGTCTATCTCTTTCGGTTTGCCAGTTATGCAAAATTCCGTAAAATTCATACAGAATAAGTCTTCAGAGATTATTGCCAGAAAATTCAAGATGTACATTTTATTTGTCAGGTAAATATCTTTAATATACGATATTTTATTCAAAACCTTTAGAGCAATTTTTAAAAAAAATCTAAAATTTCGAAAAAAGTTCCATGTAAAGGGTAGTTGGGGGTGGGGGGGTGGGGTTTTCTTGAAAACCTTCGTGTCGCATCCTTGGAAGATACTGAACTTAAATAGGTACCAAGTTTGGTATTTAATGGACTTTTCGTTTTTGAGCTATGATGTCCACAGACACAGACACACACACACACACACACGCATAAAGGACCTTTTTCTATTTTTTTTTTTTTTTGATTCAGGAGAACTCAAAATATGTATTTCCGGTGAAATCTCGGTATCGAATTTTTGGGTGGAATACAATACTTTCTCCATAAACTCTGTACATATTACATGTAGAGAAAGTAAAAATCTGATGGTATCTATTCACATAATTTTCTCTACATTCTTATAAATGATTATTCTTCAATCTACTTCACGCTAATCAACACATAAACATTAGCAAATTTGCTACTTAATTCGTTTTAAGTACAGGGAATTAAGGGAATACACAAGACTAAACCGATAATTAAATCTTTAAAACTGTAGCTGTGCGAATGCCATTAAAATTCTGTTCTCTTTGATGGTAAAATGAAAAATAAAAGAAACGCATAAGACTTCTATTTGAGAAACGTATAAATATTTTAAAACCGAAACTCATAACAAGGAATACAGTTAGTTCCACAGCAAAAATGAATAGGACATAAACAGAGTTTTGTTATGAGCTCTATATTTTTTGTATAGCAAATATCTGTCTTTTTTCTTACGGTTTAACAGTTATGCAAAATTCTCCAGAATGCAGAAGACTTCAGAGGCTATTTCCAACAAATACATTTTATTTGCGATCTTTAATGTACGATATCTTAATCTAATTCGTTAGATCCATTTTTGAGAAAACCGAAAATTTCGAAAAATCTTCCATAGAAACGGTAGTTTGGTGTTGGAGGGTTTTCCCAAAAATCTTCGTGTCGTATTCTTGGAGGATAAACTTAAATTACCAAGTTTGGTATTTTAACGAACTTTTCATTTGTGAGTTATGCTGTCTACATGCACGCACACACATAAATATACTTTTCTAAAAATACTTTTTTTGTTTTTTTTTTACTCAGGAGATCTCAAAATTTATTTCCGGTGAAATTTCGACAGCGAATTTTTAAGTGGAATACAATAAATACCTTCTCTGATCTACTATTTACTTACAAAAATGTAAATGGTGTGTTATTTATGGACGCTCTTTAACTGCTGTAGTTCTCAGCGTTCCATTCTAAATTGGGTGTGAAAGACAACCTAATTTTGCTCAGAGGCCTCTCTATCAGGCTTGAGGTTCTTTTACGTGCCGTAAATCTACGACACGGGACCAACGGCTTTACTTCCCTTCCGAAGGAAGCCATGCTAAGGATTTTTAAGCTACGTTCATAATGAAGTCGCAGCACTTGAATAACGCAGCATATCGCTAACGGGAGGAAAAATCATTCACAATGCAGTCGTAAGCATAAGGGGCTTCTAGATCCGTAAATTATATGCGGAAATCTTCCAAGCTAGTTTGAGATTGAATAAAATAACCAACAATATCATATAATCTTCTATATATTTTATAATAAATAGGTTATAACAATTACACACGCACAACTATCCCAACACTTTGTTGGCAATAATAGTTGATTTAAAACCCTTAATCGCAATAATGTATTACGGCACGGCCAAATGGAGCAGAGGCATGTATCTTCAGTAGGAGCTGTAAAGTCTTGCACTGCTGTTGAACAGGCAATGCTTGTAGGAAATAATGTATCATTCTTCCTCTATGTATGCAACGCAGGCGTAAAGTTTGTAAGTTGCAAACTCCTATATTGTGTAGCGCGTTTGCGCAAGTCTAGGTGAATTCTTCTATTTAATAACGTGGATGCAAAGTCTTACGCTTACGTTGTGCCTGCACTTGCATCCCATTGTGTATGTGCTTTTTTTGTTTCAGTATTTAGTAGATCTTGTTTAGAATATTACATGCATAAAATCTTAAATTATGCGCTATATATTTGCCCAAATATCCTTGGAAAATGTACAAACATGTTCTATAATACGCCCTTTTGTGTGCTCACAAGAAATAAAACATTATATATTCAAAATTGTAAGTCTAAAATTAAATTTATTCCTGCCTATGCTTTATTATTAAACGAGTTAAATGAAAAACCTATGTTATACAAGAATTGTTTTCCATATTTTTTAGTCCTACCTTATTCTTTCTGTACGTAAAATGTACTTATGAAGAGAATACGTCCTATCAATTCGCATGAACAGATGGTACAAAATTGCAATAAACTGCTGTTTATTGTCGACACACTATCAGAATGTTGAAGGACTTGGCTGATTTCCGTTAGCGCTCAATATCCATTAATCCGTTCAAAGATGTTTACCATTTTCTTCTATTGGTAACATCAAGCCGTTCAAACGCTCCGACTCTACGTCTTCATACGTAATATTTCTTTTCTCCTTAATTTTCTGCATGCTCTGTCTTGAAAGAAGCACGAGAGGCAAAGAGTAAACAAAGACGTTTGTCCCCTATTTCTCGCACAGCGTTGTCTATATTGTAGCAAATGAAAACACTAGTTACTGCTAAACACTCTTTACTTACCACAAAAAGGCAATCAAGGTAACAAAACACGTACACTTCAATCATTGTGTCACACACTCAATACAGAACACAACTGATTCACCCAATCACAATTTCACTGAACCATTGAGTCAACAACTCACAACGCAGCGACCGTATGTGAGATTTGTGGTGGACAAAGCGGCGCAGGGGGGTTTCTCCGGGTTTTCCGGTTTCCCCCACCATCACATTCCACCGGTGCTCTATCTTCATTCCATGTATCACCAGTGTCATCGCCTGCGGTGCCAAAATAGTAAAAGCGGGCGTTAAACACTACAAAAAATAAAAACTACCAAAAGCTCACAACGGCACTTCGTAACTCGTAACTCACTGCGCTCTTTTGCTGTCTTAACAGTACATTTCCTGGCTGTCTTCACACTTCATTTCTTGGGCACTCGTCGGTCCCTTATATACGTCCCATAGCTCAAGCCAAATATTCTAGCTGTCGAAGGAAGAGACACTGCAAAAAGAAAGCTTCCAGAACTGTAGGGAAGTTAGATAAGAGGCTTTGCCGTGCATATAGTGATTTGCTACGCGCGATTATTAAGGACGGTCGATTGGAAAAATAGCTGTGTCTTAACTGAATTGGTAGGGGCCCCTAAGCGGGCTGGTTTGCGCCGCAGACTTTGATAGCTCTCCCAACATAATGTGCTCGAAGTTCAGAAAATTTCAATTGGTATTCTGCTCAATAAAAACAATGCATCAAAAAACGCATTGGAAAGAATAAAGTACAAATATTTGAATAGAAAAATATGAAAATAGAGATAGAGAAGAGAAGAGAAGGGAGAGAGAGAGAGAGAGAGAGAGAGAGAGAAAGAGAGAGATTCCGATGGACACAGAAATGCACTCTGGATCATGTATTCGAGAAGTTTATATGTGAAAATGCGAATCAAAGTCCACTAAAATAGTAAAAATATGCACATTAACCAAAATAAGAACTTTTTTGTTTGTTTTTTATTTTTTATTTATTTATTTTTGTTAATTCGCCACTATCAAGTACTTCTATCTGTGGTTTAATTTTTATAATTATATCTTCCTCAAATAGGAAAGCTGGACCCGCAGCAATAGTCTGCTGTGTTAGAGGTCCCGAGTTTGCCGGCCAGGGGAGAAGATGTTTTCTCTAGTCATGAGTATTTCCTATCCTTCCCAGAGCCTGCAAGTATGAATGAGAGCTGTGTGTGCGTGAATAATAAAATAAAATGACAACTGTACACGAATAAGCATCATTGCTGATAGTGTGTTCCAGAGGTAACGACCGCCGTTATGGCATTGCATTTAAAGGCGGGGTATAATAATAGATCAATAAAACGGCATTACTTTTCTCTTTTTTTTTCTTCTTCCCTGGCCATGCAAAGAGATCGGAGTTTCAAATCCAGCACATAGCGACTAGGTGTTTTATGATTATTAATTGACTAATAACGCCTTAGTAGATTTGCCAACAACTTCCAATATTTCATCATGACGAAAAGCTCTCTCCTAGGTTTGTGTTTAGAAGTTCAATTGCTAAAACTTTATATTGAAAATGATAACTAATTTATTTTAGTTTTTTATTCTATTTATTCCAATTTTCCTGTTGTACATAAAAGCAAATTTGTAATTAGTGTAAATGTTTCGTTCAATTAAGAAGAAGTAGATACAAGAAAATGGTTGAAAGTAACGCACCTTAGGGTAGGCGGGGGCAAAAGTGCGCACTTAACGCTTTTTTATTTTTCCCTTCTGCTATTCTGGTTACATCACAATGAAAAATTTACACAGTACAGTTAGGAGCATACTTTACACGATACAATAAGTTCAAGATTGGTTGCATAATGTGTTAAAATTATATTTAATAAAATGTTACAAATGAAAAAAAAAAATGGATCTTTGCCCCAGGATCTTTTCGGCAATTTTCCCGGTACTGTTTGTATTCCTGTTTCGTCTTCGTTATAGACTCGATGGGGCGGAAAATTATATTTATATCGCAAAGTTTCCAGTTTCTTAAATAAATCCCCATTTGTGCTTTAATGAATCCCATTGTCCTCCCGAAACTGATTTTCTCCGGTTGCCTCAAACTTAAATTATAACGTGCAATAAATGAGCGAGCCCAGTCTTCCCCTGCCAATAGGGTTTCTTTATTAAATGGGTGGTTTACGCCATTACTTTCGGCAATCCGATATGCCAAATGTCGGAAGTGTTTAAACGTAAGGCCATAGAACACAGAATCCAGATTGATACAGTGCTCCGCCAATTCAGTTTGTCCTGTTTCAGAAAATACTCTCTTGAAACGCCCTAATGATGCCATTCCATAGCCTGCTTTAAGCCTTTTACGTAATGTGGATTCATTACATCCAAGCTTTGCAGCTGCTTTTCTAATGGAGGATCCATTTTCTATTAGCTTACTAGCCTCCTCTAACGTTTTAGAAGACAACGGCATGGAGGACGTTTTTCTCTTGTAGTTTCTGTAAAATGAAGTTTAACTAGTCTTACTAATACTGAATCAGTTGACGTGAAATACTGAACTATAAATTAGGGTGCATCAAATATGACAAATAAACCTACGCGTTTAAGTATTAATATATTAAAACCGAAGAAAGTAAAAACAAACGTTTGCGGCAAAGGTACGCATGCGGACTTTTGCCCCAGCTAGTGCGTAGGGTCTTTGCCCCATGGCGCCGATTTTTGAACTTCTTGTATCAGCTGCCATGTATGCAACTTGATAAATTAACAACTTAGCTTAAAGCGTGAGTTAGGTTATGCACTTACATACGAGGTATTGGTAATTCTTTTGGTGTTTGTTATATTAGACAGAACACTATCAATTTCACTGTAAATATTTAGATCAAATGTTCCAAAAAATTAATCATCTCAATTCTCTAAAGCTTTAAAACGCAAATCAACAATACAACACACCGGACACTTCCCGCCAAAACAGCTCTCAACTGAAGGAGCAGGGCTGCCACACTACACTTCAGAAATAGGAAAACACTAGATTCGGATCTTTGCGCCCGCTTACCCTATAGTATAGTGGTGTAGAGATGAGAGACAGAAATCTGTAATAATTGTTCATTGAGAGACGCATTCTGATTAAGTGCAAACTCAGAACCAAAATTTTAGTGAAATATAACTAATCTCTCGAGTATAGATTTAACTTAAATATTCCATTTTTTTTTTGTATTTTATTTGAACAACACATGCCAATTATCATAAATTTGATGGTTTAAGAAATCGCATCTTAATATTTTCACCAATCGGTTACCATTATAAATATTAGAATCATGTTTAATCACTGCTGCTTTATCTTGTGCATGGGAGTAACATTTAACATGGCTAATTGGAAAACAAATTGTTACTTTCTCTACACGCAATATGTACATAGTGTATAGAGAAGGTATTGTATTGCACCCAAAAATTCGATACCGAAATTTCAGTGGAAATACATGTTTTGGGTCCCCCTGAATCCAAAAAAGAATTTTTGGAAAAAAGTTTGTATTTGTGTGTGCTTGTGTGTGTCTGTGTGTCTGTGGACAGCATAGCTCAAAACGAAAAGATCGTTAAATACAAAACTTGGTATTTAAGTTTGGTATTTTCCAAGGATGTGACACGAAGATTTTCAAGAAAATCCCTCCATCCCCAACTACCCTTTACATGGAACTGTTTTCGAAAATTTTCATTTTCTCAAAAATGGATCTAACGATTTTGATTAAAATATCGTATATTAAAGATATTTACCTGACCAATAATATGTATATCTTGAATTTTCTGGGAATAGCCTCCGAAGATTACTTTATTTTGGAGGAATTTTGCATAACTGCTAAACCGTAAGAAATGGACAAAAACTTACCACACAAAAAATGAAGAGCACATTAAAATACACAATTTATGTTATACTTTTTTTTTTCGAGGACTTGATCGTTTTTTAGATATTCCTTGTTTTTGGTTTCAGCTTTGAAAAACTTGTACTTTCCTCATGCAGGAATTTGTCAACTCGTGTCCATACAAACAAAGGAACTTCAGTCTCCTAGTAACAGCTTTTGACTTCACTTTAACCTATGATACTCCCATATTTCGCTTTTACTTACAAGGAAGCAAGTAATAAGACTATTTCTGCTATTTTTTTCTCGATTAGCATGAAGTAAATAGAAGAATAAGCTTACTAACAATAATTTGTTACACAGAAGTAGAGAAAGTCATGTGAATGGAACACATCAGATTTTTTTAATAGCGTCTAAGCAGCTCTTCAGTAGATTGTAAAAGACAATAAATAAGTCTAGACTTCAGATTAAAAGCTTCTAGGAGGGTAATTAAAATCTGTTCACTTGTGAGTAAAATAAAACGCTTTATGTTAGAACACTATCAGAAGATGTTTAATGATTTTGCTGTCTTTTTACTTTCTCTAGCCCCATATGTACAATGTACATAGGGATAGAGAAGGTATTGTAATGCACCGAGATTTCACCGGAAATATATGTTTTGGGGTCCCCTGAGTCCGAAAAAGGGATTTTTAAAAAAGGGTTAGTGTGTGTGAGTGTCTGTCTGTCTTCTGTGTTTGTGTGTGTCTTTGGACAGCATAGCCCCAAAACGAAAAGATCGTTAAATACCAAACTTGGTATTTAGGTTTAGTATCTTCCAGGGATGCGACACGAAGATTTCCAAAAAAAAAATCCCCCTACTAAAAACTACCCTTTACATGGAACAAATTTCGATAATTTTGATTTTCTTAAAAATGGATCTAACGATTTTAATTAAAATCCCGTATATTAAAACTATTTATGTCCGAAATAAAATGTGTATCTCGAATCTTTGGGAAATAACCTCTTTATTCTGGATGAATTTTGCTTAACTGCTAAACCGTAAGAGATAGGAAAAAATTTACTTTACAAAAAATGTACATCACGCCAAAACACACAGTTTATGTCCTTTACGTTTTTGTTTTGGAGGTAACCGTTTCTGAGATATTCCTTGTTATTGGTTTCAATTGTGAAGTACTTAAACTTTTCTCAGACAGGAAGTGTCTGCCTTTGTTTTGTTCTACTCCTGGATAAGCAAAGAAGGGATTTACAATGACAATCGTATAACGATAGCTTTTAAAACATTTGTTAATCATTTTAGCATAGCACATTCCCTTATTCTCTTCTACTTATTAGGAACTAAGTAATAACGTTCTGCTAATATTTATCCCGATTAGCATTGTGTACAAAGAAGAATAATCTTTTGTAGGAGGTTTGTAGAGCAGCTAGAGAAAGTCATGTAAGTGTAACACATCAGATTTTTTAATTTCCTGCATGCGAATAAGCAAAGTGGAAACAGAAGGTATTACTCGTATGAATGCGAAATGAACCAGTAAATATTCTATTAGAAGCTACAGTAAAATATTGGTTTTTAAATTCCACAAGCCAAGCAATTTTTCATTTTGGTAAGCCACACCGCTCTCATCTGGTGTTTCAGCAGCAATAAAATACAGAATTCTGGCCAGAAATAACCCTCGTACGTTTTACGGTGGTGGAAACAAAATATTTTCAATATTTATGTTAAAACTGCTTTTTAGTTGCTGGATGCACTGTGCAATTATGCGTATTTGTTTTCTACTGAAGTTAGCTCTTAGCTGATACATTTTAGTGGAATAGAAGGTGATAATTTCTCATGAGTTACCATCAGAATAGCAGCATCTCAATTAAATCTTCAATTGAAAAGATGCTCTGAGGAAGCTTTAGTATACCAGTACTCGCAACAACACACCGACTACTATTGAGCTTACAGTTTCAGCTCTAATTAACAGTAGAGATACTAATACATAAATACTAAGCCTATTCATAAATCATTTTCAATACGAGTTGGCACAAGTTGTTGCTTAATTTTTATTGCCATCTTAATAGCAATATATCAATAGACAATAAGATCACGAACGTCAACTCTATGAAGGAGTTTAGGCCCGTATACTGCATCTAGATTATGACAGCGCTGGGGTGTCGCAGCGTAAGACAATTAAGTTTACCGAATTAAGGTCACAGGGTCACCTTCACACAGGATAGGGAACGTCTCTGCACCGTTCGTGGTCACGATTAGTCTTTACAATAAGAACCAAATTTATCACCAACCAGATATGTAATAGAGGGTTGTTGTGGATCGGTATGTGAGGGTGTGTTAAGTAAAAAGTGAAACAAAGTCCTATCCTCCCAAAGTAATCACATTTGCCCAAAATTCACTTTTAAGAGTATTTCAATGTATTGGTTTGCTTAATAACATTTACAGTATTATTTCATACTACACAGATTCCATTTAACTATCTGAGGTACTTACAGACAAAGTCTTAGGCTCATAGGATAGAATAAAGAGCTTGTCAAACGCCTTCCCACGCCCTGGATGCCCTTTAGGTGTTACTATTTGATGGATGCACCGGCTAAAGTTCCTGCCAAGGCCTCCTACTTCCTAGTCCATAGGTACCTGACTGATAGTGTGGAGCCCGTCTACTCCTGTTACCTCTATTCGAGCAGCTTAAATATCCCACGCTGTGAGACGTACACATTCGGTGAATCTAAATTCACATATATCCTAATTTCAATACTTTTCTGAGTATTGTCTCATTCCAATTGCTGGAGCGCTATTATGTTAATGTATTGGATTTATTTTAAAGAACGCGACAAGTGAGACACACACAAGAATGTTCAAACTGACTGCTATGACAAGTGTTATATAACACAATTAAGATACATACAATTTACAGAATAAGTTATAGTATTACTTTCTCTTGCACGACCAGATTTATGGTGGCGGGTGCGTCATATAGAATAAGTATATACCCCCGCTTTTGTATTATACTTAATAAAAAATCTGTGCACTACTAAACTTTATATGCGTAAAATTATTGAGAAGTTTTGTTTTGACCAAATTTCGATGGAATGAAATAGCTTCTAGTGCTAGAGTTTACCTACTTTTTATATTATCATACAGAAAAGGAGATAACTTCTGGTTTTCAAATTATTACACGCCCATTGCCTAGACAGTGGGTAAAAAGAGATCCAAAAGTGGGAGAGTGGGAGTATTTGAAAAGAAGAAGCCAAATCAACTCAGCAGAAAATGCAGAACACGAGTAGAACTGCAGATTCTGCTAGCACAAAACAAAAACAGGGGTGTTTTATCACGAGCATAATTTTATTCGCTTACTCAAAGCGACATGAAAATGTGGCGAATTAAAATCAATGCATCCGCGTTAGAACTCTAAAAATATAGGCGGTTACGACGATTTTAGTTTTCAAAATGCAACACCGGACACACTTTCATTCTCTTAGTAAACGCACAGCAAGACAACGGTGTTTTTCCTGACTAAAATTAAAACGTACACTTCCGTTGAAGCGCGCATTTTCGCGTCAGTTAACATGACGTGATGGTAACACGTTTCTACCTTAAAGATTTCGCCTATTCACTCTATCTTTCAAGGGGAATTTATTTTTACCTGAAATTTTCTGCAAGATTAATCACTGTCTAAACAGATTCACCGCGGAGCACATTTAGGGAATTGAGAAAAGTTTGAAACCATTACTGCGCCTCCCGGAGATTTACGACAGAAAGGTGGAAACTGTTCCAGCAGCCCTTTGTTTCGCGGTAGCTGCACAGCGCAATTCAATAAATCATTACATTTTTGATAACACCTGCTACTCCTCTTTACAAAGAATGTGACATTGACATCTGCCACTGCTGCATCACCCTTTCAACAGAGAGTTATCCATCAATCGTGATACTGGAGACCCAATGGCGTCTGCTACTTCTGAAACCAGCAATTCTAGTAACTGTTGTAGTATTAAACATTTAATTCTTAACAGAGTTTGCAAGAATCAACCATCTTAATTACTATGTCATGATCAAATTCACAATATTTTTACGTTCAGACGCTGCACGTAAAATGGATGGATATGTACGAGGACAATCCAGAAAGTGACAAGACGATTTGGCATAACTAAACAATAACGAAGGATATCAACACAAAACCTTACTATATTTCTCAATGCAATGGTTATTGTATCAGGTATTTATTGTCACGTGTTACCGCTTTTTCAATGCAGATGGTATACGCTTCTACCGCAAAATCTCTGAGCGAAGTTGTACTACCACTTTCAAGTTAGGAAATTTTTTTCATCCAAAAAAGTCCGTACATGGTGTCCAAAGTGAAACACCGGTTTTTATGAATTATTTTATCAACATTTATTTTCATCCTCCATAACGATTGATGAACTCCCATTCCAGTCTTTATCATGCATATTTTTTTCCTTCCTTGATTACACTTGATTATGCGATATTTACTATCTGAAGACTCGTTCATTACATTATCACCATACACTTTTGCTATCTGCCTATAACATTCAATTGACCGAGTATTTTGTGTATTAAAACAAAACAAAAACGAACAAATTCCTTTGGCGGTAGAAAAGTATAACATCGGCATTGAAAAACTGTTACCACGTGAAAATAATTTTCTTGATAGAATGGAGATTACATTGATAAATAGAGTAAGGTACTGTAACTTTGTAAATAAATTTTTAAGTTGATATCTTTCGTTATTATTTAGTAATGCCAAATCGTCTCTCACTTTCTGGATTGTCCCTGTAGACACATCATACATATTCTGGCAGCTTGCTTGGGTATAAAATGCTTAAGTTTTACCATTTTAACTGATTTTATCGCAGGATCCGAGCTGAGATGTAAACTGAAATTTCAGAATTTGAATGCACAACAGCGAAGGTAGGTTTCCACTTAACATAGTATCGCGTTCAGGTTATCCACTGTGTTTGAGAGCTGTCAAGGAACACCTTTCAATACAAAGAGTGTTCATTTCCACATGACCTACCGTATTGTCACGAGACCGATTTTATGAAAATGACCGGGATACATTAGTGACACTTGTTGCATCTCGGCAATTTCGATATCCTGACATTCCCTAATGATACGTATACCCTAACCCACATCGTACAAAGATATTGTTCGGAGAAGCCGTTCTAAATGAACGAGGAGTAAGTTGTGCAGGTTAACAAATTCCTCGGGAAATGTGGCGCAGGCCCAGGCTAGTCCGTCACACCGTCGTACTGTTTCCAAACAAATAAGAATAGCACGTTCCTTTCAGCGATTTTACATGGCGAATAGTAAATGTAATGCCTGAAAAATTATAATATACTGTCTAATCAATAAAACCAAACGAGTCCCACAAGTTATAATGATACGATTCATTGGTTACTGAAACACAGATGACAAAACAAACAGATCGAAATCAAGCATGAAAAAAGGCGGATTGGAACACGGTAGGTCACCTACCTTAAGAATGCCGAATATTAAGTTACACAGCATATCTAAATAAAAAATATCAAGCAAAACGGAAGGTTCATACAAAAGGGCCAAATAAATACTTCTGTTGACTTATTAGTTGCAGAAAAGGAGTGCTGAGGTGGATAGTTTGGGAAAGGGCGATCGGCAGCAGTTGGTACCATATAAATGGGGCAGTAAAAATTTCAATGAAAAAAATCTGATATATTACATTCGCATGACTTTCTCTACACATATGCAATAAACTATTGTTAAAAAGCTTATTCTACTTACTTAATGTTAATCGAGAAAAAATTAGCAGAAATTGTTTTATTACTTCCTTCCTTGTAAGTAGACGGGAAATAAGGGAACACTATAGGCTAACCAACAGTCAAATGTTTTAAAATGAAGTTGCTATGGGATTCAAATCCATTTCTTTGTATGGCTACGAGTTGATAAGCTCACGTACAAGAAAACCGACACCTAGCCCCTCACTTTAACAGGACCTTTTACAGGTTTTACTATAAGCATAGGCTGAAATTAAATGTGTTAGCACATTGCGACATCAAAAAATATTTTAGAATCTGGACATCAGCTTTTCCTATTAATATTTACCCTTTCATTACTCTTTAAAGATAATCAGTGCTCATTTAATATATTCTGTTCTTGGAAACTGTTAGGAATGAGGCATACTTCCAAAAATCCACACTTTCTTATCGAACAAAGACATTTCACATTTTGCCGATGATTTGCTTCTTTCACCTTGACAAATCTTCATCTCTTTGTATTTTGGGAGGGTTCTGAAGTCGGGTCTTCAGAAAAAATGGTGTGTTATTTATGGACGCTCTTTAACTACTATGGTTCTCAGCGTCCCATTATAAATTTGGCGTGAAGGACCGCTTAATTTTGCTCAGAGGCCTCTCTATCAGGTTTGAAGTTCTTTTACATGCCGTAAATCCACGACACGGGACCAACGGCTTTACTTCCCTTACGAAGGAAGCCATGCTAAGGATTTTTACACCCGAAGATATCCATCGTCCTCCACCGGGTTTGAACCTGCGACCTGGGTACATGAAGGGAGACCAGAACTTCAGGAAGTCGAAACGATTTAAATCTTGTCTTTACCCTTACTTTCGCCACGGTGAATGGTCATGTCATTTCACTTACAGTTTATAGCGGCACGTTTTGTAAACACAGTTCACAAGATACTGAAGCTAAGTGAGGAATTTATCAAGATGTACTGCGTGACTCTTGGGGGAGAAAGAGAGAGCTCAGCAGTCTGCATCTCCGTTGTGTGTCTGGTTAAAATTAACAAATCATGCACATTAAACTTGGCTGGCCTCGCAGCTCAGCTGATAGAGCACCTGTTTGCTGTGTAAAAGGTCCAGAATTCGATTCCCGGCTGGGAGATGGGAATTTTTCTCTAGCTAAGACTTTTCCCTATTATCTCCCACAGTTTGGAGGTATGAATGAGAGTGTGGATGTCTGCATATAAAGCTAACGATAATTTAGTAAAGAATAACACAAAAAAAAAATCTGATGTGTTCATTCACATGACTTTTCCTACATCTCTGCAACAAATTATTGTCAAAAAGCTTATTTACTTCATGCTAATTGAGAAAAAATTAGCAGAATTAGTCGTATTACTTGTTTCCTTATAATTAGAAGCGAAATAAGAGAATATCACAGGTTAAAGTGATAGTCAAAAGCTGGTTGCTATGTGACTGAAGTTCCTTTGTTTGTATGGACAGGAGTTGACAAAGTCCTGTGTGAGAAAAGTTTAATTTTTTAAAGCTGAAACCAAAAAACAAGGAATATCTCAAAAACGATCAACTCCGTGCAAAAATGCATGTAATATAAATTGTGTGTTTTAAAGTGCTCTACATTTTTGTGTGGTAAGTGTTTTTTCCACCTCTTATGGTTTAGCAGTTATGTAAAATTCCGTAAAATTCGTCCAGAATAAAGTAGTCTTCAGAGGCTATTCCCAGAAAATTCAAGATATACATTTTATTTGTCAGGTAAATATCTTTAATATACGATATTTTAATAAAACTCGTTAGCTATTTTTAAGAAAATCAAAATTTTCGAAAAAAATTCCATGTAAAGGGTAGTTTGGGGTGGGGATTTTTCTCAAAATCATGTCGCATCCCTGGAAGATACTAAACTTAAATACCAAGTTTGGTATTTTACCGACTTTTTGTTTTTGAGTTATCGTGTTCACAGACACATGGACACACACGGACCTTTTTCTGGAAATACATTTTTTTGGATACAGGGAACCCTAAAACATATATTTCCACTGAAATCTCGGTATCGAATTTTAGGGTGGAGTGCAATACCTTCTCTATACACTATGTACATAGTACATGTATAGAAAGTAATAAAAACGAGTAAATATCGTTGCCATGAGTAACACATATTTTTCCAAAGGGGGCAAAGATGCCTATTGCACTTCGGTGGATGATTAATTTCAGACTTATTTTTTGTGTTTACTTATAAAATCATAGTGCAATTTGTTAATCCTATTATAATTCAAAATTCTAAAATTTATTTTGTCGATGTATTCTAGTGAGTAAGTACTAAGTACTTACATTGTCTAATCTAACTCCTCATTAATTATTTATTACTCGTAGCATTATTGCCACACTAGGGTAATGCTTTCTTGCCTGGCAATTTTGATATTCCCAGCCAAAATGTTTCGCCAATCGCCTCCTTTCACAACAGCCAAAGATGTGTTGGTTCATTTCCTTTGCACATTTCTGTTTTCCTTCAAAAGTCACAATAACATAATACGGAATGATATCACGCTTGAAGTTCTGACGTTTCGCCAATTTGCATAACTTCAACCATGATCAAATGACAGCAGAACTCTGTATCGCAAAAATATCCAAAAACTTTTGGGACAGAGGAGTAGACAAATGTTATAGTAAGCCTTAACGATATACAGAGTTGAGTAGATCTTTTCGGCGAATCTGGGAGGATATAAAACAAGAACCACTCTCCTTTCAGTTTCTTATGGAGTGTATTGTTCGAAAACTTAATAAAGAACCTTTTAGGTATTCTCATTTTCATTTAAATTACTTTCTCTACTAGTAGTAGATACGGAATGTATTGTATTCAACTAAAATTTCGATACCTATATTTCACTGCATATACGTGATCTGAGGAATGCCTATTTTTATGAAAACGTTCCTGTCTGTATGTGAAAAACTTAAAAACTTAAAATTTGATTTTATAAAATAAATAAATTTGCTATTTAATTTCAGCAGCTTCCAAAGATGCTACATGAAAATTTTCTTTTACTTTCTCTAGCACGTAGCACAATGTACAATCGAGTACACAAAAAATAAGTCATCCCCAGATTCTAGGTGTCGATCGAAGAGTTAAGGGCATTTTCGTAAAAATTTGTCTTCACAACGCATGAAAGAACTGTTTAGTGGTCTGTGAGTGACAGCGCAATGACTTAACTTCAGAGTACTGAAAACATATCGTAGAACAACGTTAAAGTGGCCGAGAGGTTAAGAGTTCCTAGGTTCAAATCTCGCGCTGCTTGTCATTCTTTTATTTGCTAATTTTATGACTGGATATGTAGAACATAATATTTCATTTATGTAACTTTGGCATTAGAACTTATAGGCCTATCTATGGACACAAAAACATAATTCTACTAATACTCGTGTTAAATAACTTAAACTAAAACACACCAAAAAAAAAAAAGCGTAATTAATATCGGTGTATGAACCATCAGCCCGTATAACTGCCCTCAATTTTCGGGATATAGACAAAATAAATGCTTATAGCAATGTGGACGAGAAGCTAAAAGAGCCAGGGCTTCTTAAATTTGTGCCCAGAAGCCATCTTTTGTCCTTCACCTATTTGCTGGTAATTGAAGCGCAGCAAAGAGGGAATCAAAATAATATCAAGCATTACTGTGTATTGCGCATCGTTCATTGCATCGTCAAGCTGCCATAGCACACCTAGACTGTCCCTTGATATCAAAACCCAACACGATACAGATATGTGACCATAATGGAATTGTGAAGCCGCGTATTTTGTATCGATCAGGTCCCATTTGGATGATAGACAATCACCTTTCCCTTACATGCGGAAGAAAAGGTCACCACGGATCGGTTTATAAAGGGTGTGTTAAGTGTATACAAAAAAAAAAAAAAAAATGAATATTAAAATGTTTGAAAACATTGGCTTTCTTAGCAACACTCTTAATATCTTTGCGTACCACATGCTGCCGTGTGCAGCATATTGATGTTCGGTAAAGTAAACCCTTAAGGAAGCATCATAATAACTATCATATTATTAGCTGCACCGAATGTCACGTATGAAATAAGCATATCAATAAATATGTGTCTATTCAGGTCATTAAGAGAAATACATAAATGTTTGCTACCTTCGAACCTCACCAGAGGAGTAACCTACGTTTTGTCACAGCGCTACAGTGAATACATGTGGAAAGTGGCAGGTTTTACAATCTAAGCTATATCACGTTTCCTGTCGTTAATGTTTACTTTTTTTGTGGTAGTGTTTACGCCCGCTTTAGCTACTTATGGCACCGCAGGTGGTGACACTGATGAGGTGGAATGCGATTGCGGGGGAAACCAGAGAACTCAGAGAAAACCGGACCCAGCACCGCTTTGTCCACCACAAATATCACATGCGGTCGCTTGGGATCGAACACAGGTCGTCTAGGTGAGAGGCGAATGGTCTAACCACTCGGCCACGGCGCGGCCCAATTTTTACTTTCTCTACACGTACTATATGCATAGTGTAAAGAGAAGGTATTGCATTCCACCCAAAAATTCCATACCGAGATTTCACACGAAATACAAGTTTTGGGTCCCCCTGAATCCAAAATATAGCACTTTCAGAAAAAGGTCCATATGTGTGCGTGTGTATGTGTGTGTCTGCGTGTCTCTGTGTCTGTGGACAGCTTAGCTCTAAAACGAAAAGACCGTTAAATGTAAAACTTGGCATTTAAGTTTGGTATCTTCCAAGGATGCGACACGAAGATTTTCAAGAAAATTCCCAACCCCAACAACCTGTACATGGAACAGTTTTTAAACATTTTAATTTTCTCAAAAATGGCTCAATCATTTTATTTAAATGTCACATACTTAAGATATTTGCATGACAAATGAAATGTAATTCTTGACTTTTCTGGAAGTAGTCTCTGAAGACCTTTTCATTCTGGATAACTTTTATACAATTTTTGTATAACTGGTTATTATGGGTTAGTAATATTAATATTTTGAATTTGCTTTTAATAATTTTAACTAATTATTCAATTATTTGTTGTAAGAGATAAACAAAAACTTACTGTTCAAAATAGATAGATCTGTTAAACCACACAGTTTATGTCATATACGTTTTGTTTGTTTGTTTTTTGTAGAGTTCACCGTTTTAGAGATATTCCGAGCTATTGGTCTTAGTTTAAGATACTTCTCATTCTTAGCAAGCAAAGAGAACAATTTCAATTGTTTCACATAGTGTCCGGTTTTTAAAAGATGCGACTATTGCTTTAGCCTGTGCATTCTCTTATTTCCCGTCTACTTACAAAATAGCAAGTAATAAGACTAATTATGGTAACATTTTATTAGCATAATTTAGATAAAGGGATAATCTTTAATAAGAAAAGCTTGTTTGTAAAACAGCCAAAGAAAGTCATGTGAATGGAACATATAAGATTTTGTTTTTAAAAATGACGATTTTTAGTAAATATCTAACATATTTTCATGAAAAGGTGCATATTTTCTTTCTCTACACGTGCTATGCACATAGTGTATAGAGAAGGTGTTATAATCCACCCAAAAAAAGGATGTCACTGGAAATACACTGACATTGCACGTACAAAGGAATGAGGTACTACAACAATAGTCATGAAATTTTATCTTTGCCTAACATGGATCAAGATAAACAAATAGTGACCACCTATTTGAGGAAAGTATAAATGTTTCAAAATTAAAACCAATAATACCGTATATCTCGAAAATAATTTGACATATTTTGTGTCTTTTAACAAGATGTGCAGTTTTATATATCAAGCTTCTGTTTCCCAGCTATGCAAAAGTTATTCAGAACACAGAGAGGCTATTTCTAGAAAATTCAAGATATACATTTTATTTGTCAACTAAATAGCATTAATAACTACTATTTTAATCAAAATTGTTACAGCGGTTTTTGTAAATTAAAATAAAAAAAAAACTTATATTAATGAGTAGTTTGAGGTTGGAGATTTTCCTGAAAATCTTCGTGTCGCATTCTTCCAAAGGTATTGCACAGATTTATATGTTTAAGTAATGCTGTTCAGATACGCACGCACGTGGGCCTTTTTTCTAAAAATACTTCTTTTTGGAGTCAGGTTCCTCGGTGGAATGCGATGCCGGGGGAAACCAGATAACCCGGAGAAAACCCGCCCCAGCGTCGCTTTATCCACCACAAATCTCACATGCGGTCGCTTGGGATCGAACCCAGTAGGTGAGAGGCAAGTAGTCTACCCACTCGGCCACAGCGCGGCCATGTTCAGTGATGAACATGAATACATTATGTATGCTCTCCGAATATTTCATATTGCAGAAAAGAAAGAAAAAAAAAAAGAGACAGAAAAAAATGTAATGTGTTTTATTGACATGACTTTCTCTACATCTCTGCAACAAAGGTGTTCTATGATTTTATCTACATCTCCATAACAAATTATTGTTAATGAGCTTATTCTTCTATCCACTTCATGATAGTCGAGATAAACACTAGCAGAAACGGCCCTACTACTTAGTTCCTAACGAGTAGAAGGAAAACAAGGGAATACACTAGGATAAACCGACAGTCAAATGTTTTAAAATGTGGCTGATATGGGTTTGAAATCCGTTTCTTTGCCTGGCCAGGAATTGACAAGTTCCTGTATAAGAAAAGTTTAAGTATTTTAAACTGAAACCAACAACAAGGAATATCTCGAAAATGGTCAGCAGCAAGAAAAAATGTATATGACATAAATTGTGTGTTTTAGGGAGCTCTACATTTTGTGCAGAGTTCTTATCTATTACATTGCCCTAGTTATGTAAAATTCAAGAAAATTCGTCTAGAATAGAGAGATCTTTAGAGGCTATTCCCAGCAAATTCAAGAAATACATATTATTTGTCATGTAAATATATTAAATATAAAGGATTTTAATCAAAATTGTTAGCCCATTTTTGAGAAAATCAAATGTTTTTAATTTATTTCCATATAAAGGATAATTGGAGGTGGAAGGATTTTCTTGAAAACCTTCGTGACGAATCCTTGGGAGCTACTGAACTTAAATATCAAGTTTGGTATTCCACAGACTTTTCGTTTTTGAGCTATGCTGCAAACACACACGGGCCTTTTTCTAAAATAGCTTTATTATTTATTCAGTGGATCCCAAAACATATATTTCCGGTGACATTAAGGTATTGAATTTTTAGTGCAATACCTTCGCTGTACACTACGTACATAATACGTGTAGCGAAAGGAAAAATAAAGAAAGAAACGTCACAATGTAACGTTAACAATGACAATAAATGAATCGGTTTAAAAAGGGAATTTGAGCTGAGAGAAGAAGCTTGCAGGCATAGAGAATACATTAATTAACGAATAACAGTTATTTGTATTGATCAGTGTGAAAACATTTAATCAAAGAGATACGTAAGTGCAGGTAAACGCACATTTTTAAATATCCCTTAGTACATATCAATTCAGTCAAAGGAATTATAATAAACAACGTTTCTAAAAGGTTGTTATTCAAATGTAATGATTCATCAGAAATGGCCACAAAACGAATAGTTCATACAAAGAATAATGGAAACAGCTTTTCTATAGTGCAACAGAACTAACGGATATCCCACTATCGATGTTTGAAAACAATAGGTATAGTCTTCTTTACTAATTTATCCTGCAACAAATCTACTTTAAAGAGATAATTGTTTGTTGTGTTTTTTTTTTCCATACAAGCCGTGTGTAGTACAGAAGATGGATAGGTAGACTCAGACTGAAAAATGCAATGCCATAACTGCGATTTGAAACACGGATCTTTCGGTCACTGGCCGGTTGCTCTAACCACTGAGCTACCAATGCAAATGCCGACACAGCATTAAATTCCTCAACTTACTCGCATGTAACCACAAGGTGATATTTTGAGATGACATATTCCAATGGGGACTTACAATGTCTACACACGGCTGGAGTAACAATTAACACTAACTGACATAATAGTTGTTTAAACTGTGGAGTCCGGGACTTAAACTAAAATCAACATAATTAAAAAAGATCTGGTGTGTTCCATTCATATGACTTTCTCTACATCTCTACAACAAATTATTGTTAAAAGTTTATGCTTCTATTTACTTCATACTAATCAAGAAAAAAAAAAAAAAATACCAGAAATAGTCTTATTACTTGCTTCCTTGTAAGTAGAAGCGAAATAAGGGAGTACCATAGGTTAAAGTGATAGTCAAAAGCTGGTTGCTATGTGACTGAAGTTCCTTTGTTTGTATCGACAGGAGTTGACAAATTTCTGTATGAGAAAAATATACATTTTTTAAAGCTGAAACTAATAACAAGGAGTATCTCAAAAACGGCCAACTCTAAGAAAAAATGCATATGACATAAATTGCGTGTTTTAACGAGCTCTACATTTGTTGTTAAGTAAGCTGTTGTCTATAGCTTATGGTTTACCAGTTATGCAAAAGTCATCCAGAATTCAGAGGCTATTCCAAGAAAATTGATGATATACCTTTTATTTTCATGTAAACATCCTTAATATACGATATTTTAATCAAAATTGTTAGAGCCATTTTTGAAAAAAATACAATTTTCGAAATGTTTTTCATGTAAAGGATAGTTGGAGGTTGAAAATCTTCGTATCGCATTCTTGGAAGATACTGAACTTAAAATACCAAGTTTGGTACATAC
The DNA here is from genome assembly GCA_030762935.1 of Hymenopus coronatus. NCBI lineage: Eukaryota > Metazoa > Arthropoda > Insecta > Mantodea > Hymenopodidae > Hymenopus > Hymenopus coronatus. The sequence continues at coordinate 100,343,796 of CM060888.1, read as the reverse complement.
CTTTCGTTTTTGAGCTATGCTGTCCACAGACACACATACATACACACAGGTCGCTTTATCAAATATTTATCTCTGGGTTCCTTTGCCTCAGTCGGAACTATTCAAGCAGCAATTTTACCTAAAGAGTGACTATCGTCCAAAATCGTGTACTTTACTTTCTCTATATGTCCTATGTACATGGTGTACAGAGAAGGTATTGTATTGAACCCAAAACTTCGATACCGAGATTTCACGGATAATAAGTTTTGAGACCACCTGAATAAAAAAAAAGAAATTAAAAAAATGTCCTGTGTGTATCCGTCTGTCTGTTTATCAGTGTGTGTCTCTGTGGGCAATATAGCTAAAAAACGAAAAGTCCGTTAAATACCAAACTTAGTATTTAAGTTCGGTATCTTCCAAGGATGCGACACGAAGATTCTCAAGAAAATCCTACACCGCTAACTACTCTTTACATGGAACATTTTTCGATTTTGATTAAAATTTCGTTAATTAAAGATATTTCCATGACAAATAAAACGTATATTTTGAATTTTCTCTGAATAGCCTCTGAAGACATCTTTATTCTAAATAAATTTTGCGGAATTTTGCATAACTGGTAAACCATAAGAGATAGAAAAAATGTACATAATAGGAAATGTAAATCTCATTAAAACACACGTTCTTTTCGTAGAGTTGGTCATTTTAGAATGTTCCATGTTATTGATCTCAGCTTCAAAATATTTTATTTTTCTCATATACGGGAATTTGGAAGGAGCTTCAAGCACATAGCAACCACCTTTTGACTATCAGTTTAACCTATTTTACTCCCTTATTTCTCTTTTACTTAAATGGAAACAAATACAAAAACCATTTGTGCTATTTTTCTCGATTGGCATGGGGTAAATAGAAGAATAAGATTTTTTAACAATAATTTGTAGCAGAGATGTAGAGAAAGGCATGTGAATGGAACACATCAGATTTTTATTCTAACTTATACCATCAAGTATCGTCTATATTTCTGGGCTGTATGCCTTAAGAACATTTTCTAAGCGAATTTCTATCGTAAGACCCGTTTATAAGTTTAACCGAAGCGTCTTCAAGAATTTGGTAATTTTAAAACTTTAACGTACATAGAAGAGTCTTTAAGGCACCCATTAGGGATGCAATAAAGCTACCTTAGCTCGCCCGTCTGGTAGCGGGAAGCGAGGAAAGAAGAAAAAAAGGCATGTCGCTAATATCGAGGCCACGATCGATCCATCGCGACGCCGTTATCGACCTCAGCACATCCCGTGACGGCGACTTAGCATCAATCACCGACGCTAATGCCGACACCCTTATGTCTTGTTCACAAGCTGCAAGGCTTCAACTTGGTGCCAAATGGCTTTTCTGGCGCTCTTCACATCCACAAAATGCACCATTCGGTGGTAAATTCCAGAGAACTGCGATTATCTAGAAATAAAATCAAGTATTATATCTGAAAGCCACGCTGAAACGAGTACTTTGAACTTAGATGTAGAAAACTACATTATGTTGTTGACACCATTTTCAATAGCAAGTACCCTTTACCACCGCGAAGAAAAGTGGCGTTTCCTAAACCGTGTTTCATAGGGCCCTTTTGTTTTGTGACTGAACTAAAGCATTATTTTACTCTAGCGAAGCATATTCCTATGCAAATAAAACAAAATTGAACATTTGCATTCAAATTTACACTTCTACACTACCAATATTATAAAGAGACAACATGTGTGTTTGTGCGTGCGCGCGTGTATGAACGTGCTTTTGTATGCAAGATAACCTCAAAAACCACACAACCGACTTTGATAATGTTTTCAGTATTAAAAGAGTATTCAGTGTTACAGTTCATATTTAAGTAACCAAATTTCAAATTAGTTTCCTTGAAAATGAATATCAGAGACTATTTTTGGCTCTTTTTGCAATTTTTGAGTGGCGGAATTTTAATGACTTCTAGCCTAAAGGGTAGTAGGTAGTGTGATTGTAAGGCTTTAACAATTTGTCAAAATTAACCCCTCACATATCAGGAACTACTTAATGAATTTTCATGAAAATTGTATAGCATGTACAATAAGAATTTTTATTTCTCTCAGTGAAAAGTTTATGCTTTTATCTGCAAAACTTTATTTTTAAAAAATTATAATGTTAGGGGATAAAAGAAGAAAATGTGCATGATAAAACATGGGTGGTTTCATATACCTCTTATTCAGAAACCTTTCAAAGCAGAATAATCAAAAATTTTACATATGGTCTGATTATACTTGTCTACTCTAACTCCTGAATCAGAAGTATATGGCTCAAGATAATTACTTTAAAAATACCACATTTGTGGAGAAAAAGATTAAAATATCTCCATTTTCACATGGTTAAAAATGTTTAATTTCCATAATTTTAAGCTAGGCTTATGAATAAGGCAGTCAGGAGTCATTAATGTGCATTTCAAAATTCTAGCATTATCGGTTACATAGTAAACGGTACATGTATATCAGAAAATGTAATATAGAGAACATTGAATTTAAAATTTGCAATGCTAATCTGACTTATTTTAATACATTCCGTGATCATAATCATAAGAATCTTTATTCCTCAACTCTGTCTGCTTCTCAGCATTCCTCCTATTGGTTCTGGCTTGCTTTATGGACTTTTGGGTAGCTCATTCAGCATGAAAATTTCCCTCAAGTTTCTATCATCTTAGAAAGCAGAAAGATTGGAGATGCAGAAAAGGTGGCGCTCTGCTTGGGGGCATTTAAAAGATTGCGCGCCATGTTTAAAAGGACATTAAAAAGATAAAAAATGGACGCATCATATTGAAAATATTTTTTGAATCAGAAAAATTCAGAGACTTTAACTATGCCAAAAACGAAAATTGTCATTTTTGACCCCTTAATAGTAACTTGTAGCCTAAAAGGTAAATAGACAGGCTCATAATATGTTGAAACCGAGTTATTTTTAGGTTTTTAGGGGGCTTGTTATCACTAATTTCCCTCATATTTCACTGATATGTTATTAGCTAAATAGTTTTGGGATGGTTTTGAGAAGTAGATGTCTCAATCGTGGCGAGAGAAAATATGTTAATTTCACGTAAGGTATATCGACGCAAAAGGAAATTATTATTGTAGTCTATTATCTAGTAGGTAGATATCGGATTTGTGTGCAACTGCCTATTTCATTTGTTTTAAGTGCAATATTAAATTAGATTTTCCAGTATGTTTCATAGCGTCTGCGCTTCTATCAAAGTTTAAGGTAGTACATAAACGTGCTTCATATTTCATTATTGTCTCACACATCGAGCAAAATATAAACCACGCATGTTGAAATGTTTTATTTTAAAATGGTTTACTATGGAAACATCCATATCAAAGAGACTCAGTAAAAAGCTTGGAGAGTAATCCTTTAAAGTATGCAGGAAAATTAAGGAGGAAATTGTGCAATGCTTTAACAAGTCTTGGCAAAGTTTTGAGTCCTGTGGAGAACGGAAAACGTAGTGCTTCCTAAAGAGGTTTTTCAGAGTTAGTAAATGCTTAAAAATGTTACTCAATAACAACTCGAGACGTGGAAAGTTTCTTCTCAGTAACTAACTGTGTTAAGCGATAAACAAGTTACAGAGCATTTGGGGAAAATGATCATTAAATGCTGCAAATCAAATTACAATGATCGGAACGGGGTTGAAGAAAGAATGCACAAGTAACTACAAATACTATAAGCTTAATCATTTTAGTAACTGTCTCTGTGGTCGAGTTGTCAGCGAGCTGACTTCTCTTTCGGAGGTACCGGGTTCGACTCCCGGCTGGGGTGGGGAATTTTTCTTTAACCAGAATTATTACCTATCCCCCACAGAGTTTGGAAGTATGCATGTGAGGGTGAATGTGTGTGTTTAATACTATAAAAAAGTAATGACAATAATCTACTGTGATCTGATGAGTTGTTTCACAAGTCAAAGCTCCCGAGATGACCATAGAAATTAAAGGAGATATGTAGATCAAACAAAAAAAAACAATAATTTTAGTGCATGCTTAGTGCATATTGTCTGAATTTTATAGCACATTTTAAAGGTTTTGAAAGTGTACAACTATGTTTTATATTTTAGTGAACACTATTAGTAAGAAATGTTAGTTTAGTATGAGAAATACTCACAGATATAAATAATTACCAAAAATATTCGCACCTATTCTTGACTTGATTAACAATAGCTTAGCAATTTCACTCGAAACCAATATAAAACCATTTAAGTGGAATTAAAGTTATACATATACAAATGAGTCACTCATTTTAAAAACCATAAATTCACTTCAAATCGAAACTCAGCTGAACTACCTTCTTATAGAAGATACCGAATCGTCATTTCACTGATGGAAACACAGTTCTAAACACCGTTTTCAATCGTAAGTATACATCTAGTTTTTCTGGAAAATGTTGTGAAATGAATTTAACAAATTATCGGAATGGATAGTTTAAATGTTTTCTCTCTGCTGTTCAGCGCACAGCAAGTCGAAGCTAATGTGCATAAGAATGTGTTTAAACTTTAACGAAAGTCTTGAAATTCCCGATTTAATATTATTTCCCAGGCGACAGGAATATAAAATGGATTCAAAATCCACTTACAACCGAAATAAATCTCGTTCGCGGGCTAAATGTTGACGATATTATGGAAATTAGATTTACAATGCAGCATAGATACATGGAACTTAGATAAAAGCATTGGTTAATTCATTCCTTCGTTTTCATCACTTCTTTAAAAACGATGTTTGCATCTGTAAATGGAAATTGAGTGTTATTTATGGTCTCTCTTTAACTGCTGTAGTTCTCAGCGTCCCATTCTATACTGGGCGTGAAAGACCGCTTAATTTTGCTCAGAGGCCTCTCTATCAGTTTTGAGGTTCTTTTACGTGCCGTAAATCTACAACATGGGACCCACGGCTTTACTTCCCTTAGCCATGCTAAGGATTTTTACGCCCGAAAAAATCCACCGTCCTCCACCGGGTTTGAGCCCGCTTTGCATCTGCATCACAGGATTAATACGCGTTATTCAAAAAGTTTCCAAAGCTTTTCTTTGATACATTAAACCATTTGGAGTTACTTTTGATGCGCTTAAACAAAACAGCTGTGTTTTACAATGTGAACATGTGAATACTCTTCCTTGTTTGTTTACAAAGTGTTATTTTACTCAAAATAATTATTTTACACACATTAAATTGCACATTGAAACTATTTATGAGTTTTAAAAGTGGTTATTTGAGTAGTATTGAACAGTGTCTTTTTATTACTTTCTCCATACGCACTATGTACATAGTGTATAGAGAAAGTATTGCACTCCACCAAAATTCGATACAGAGATTTCACCGGAAATATATGTTTCCAAGAAAATCATTTTCACAAAAAGGTCCCGTGTGTGTGTGTGTGTGTATGTGTGTGTGTGTGTGTGTGTGTCCGTGTGTGTGAACACGATAACTCAAAAACGAAAAGTCGGTAAAATACCAAACTTGGTATTTAAGTTTAGTATCTTCCAGGGATGCGACACGAAGCTTTTGAGAAAAATCCCCCCACCCTCAACTACCCTTTACATGGAACTTTTTTCGAAAATTATGATTTTCTCAAAAATGGCTTCAATGATTTTGATTAAAATTTCGGATATTAAACATATTTACCTGACAAATGAAATGTATATCTTGAATTTTCTGGGAATAGCCTCTGAAGAGTAGTTTATTCTGGATGAATTTTACTAAATTTTGAATAACTGCTAAACCGTAAGAGGTGAACAAAAACTTACTTCACAAAAAATGTAGAGCACATTAAAACACACAATTTATGTTATATACATTTTTTTCGTGGAGTTCGTCGTTTTTGTGACATTCCTTATTTTTGGTTTCTGTTATGAAAAACGTATGCTTTTCTCATACTGGAACTTGTCAACTCCTATCCATATAAACAAAGGAACTTCATTGACATAGCAACCAGCTTTTGACTATCACTTTAACCTACCTTTGTCCCTTATTTCGCTTCTACTCACAAGGATGCGAGTAATAAGACTATTTCTGATAATTTTTTCTGATTAGCATAAAGTAAATAGAAGTATAAGTTTTTTAAGAATTATTTGTTGCAGGGATGTGGAGAAAGTCATGTGAATGGTACACATCAGATTTTTTTTTCAAGAGATACGAGTATCGTAAGCGGCCGCTATAGTCTTGTTTAAACTTATTGACCGTTTAGTTCTCCTGTTAAAGCATAGCGCAATATACTAAGTCAGTTAAAATAGTTTTAAAATATATTGTGCCACACTATGAAGTTGACTCGTCCGTGGGCGGTATTTCCTCAGAGTGCAGCAGAACTCCCAACGATGAATAGCAAGATGAGCGCCGGAAACGCGCAGATGACCAGATGCAACTTTATTTGAAAAGAGTTTGATATTTTTTATTTTTACAAAAGTAGATTTAACAATCATGATTAAAATACCATAGATTTGAGATATTTTCATGATAAATAACATTTATCTTGTATTTCTGAAAATAGCCTATGAATTTCTTTTTAATCTGAGTTGCTTCTGTATAATTGGTGAATTTTAAATCTTACTTTACAAAAACAAATTTAGTTTTACACTTTTTTTGCTATTATTTTCGAGATACTCTTGTTATGCACTTGAATTAACAAATACTTAATACTTCTCTCAACTTAAAATCATGAATCTTCTTATTTTACTTTCATTCTTTCTTCCTTTTTCTTTCGTGTTAGTGCAAGGAAAACAGAGTTTCAACAAATCTGATACCGGTTTTGAAAAGATTTGACTATCGGTTTATCTTACTATATTAATTTTCTTGTACCACCATCGAAATGCGCAAATGAGAAGTAGATAAGTTCCCTAGTTCGAATCTCGGTTAGGGTGAGTTACTCTGATAGGCAGTTTGGGGGGGGGATTTCCCTTATCCGGAGAAGACGAATGCCGTGTGGATTTGGGTTCATTTGAACATTATATCACCCATTTCATTCACCCTCCGATCAACTATCTCGTTAGAGGACGTTAAACTTAAAAAAAAAATAGATAGAATAAGTTTTTATTAGAATATTTTCCATTAGTGAGACTAGAGAAAATAATGCAAATGTAACACTAAGATTTGTTTCAATTTCAGGAGTAAAAGGTTTAGTGGTGCATCAAAAGTTCCAATATACACCATAGAATGTTTCTTAAACCTTTTGACTCACTAACTCTTGTATTATTCCATGAAGTTCACAATGTGTTTTATTGTATACATCTTTCAATCACCGTTGTTTCCTTGTTTACCTAAAATACTAAAGTTTACAAAATTACAGAGCTGCGTTTTTGTCTCTAAATATAACTTTGTCTCATTGTTGAGCACAATTATTGAATTGTCAGGGGCGCATCCCAATATTCTTGTGCAATATTATAAACAAACAAACAAACAAAAGCAGACCATTAATCCCAAAGGACGCTTATCTCTTTAGGCAAGTAAGCATTCCAATAAGCTGCAATTACAATCGGAAGAAAATCTATTGTTTGTAAAAATTATCCAAAGGTCAATACTGTTCCTCTTTCTACTCTCGTTATTTTGAAAGAAGAGAAAGACAGACAAAGCAGTAAGTGCCGCTGTAGAGAAGATCGATAGCCAATCGGCGAACTCAACGGTTGGCGGTAAGATATCTTACTTTTAAGAAACATAAATACTTATTATGATACATTATTCCAAGCGTGAAATTATGCTAGGTATCCATAGCAACACAGTTGGTATCACCAGCAATGTTTAAACATACTAGCTAGCTTTTTAACAACCTATTTCTGTTGTAGTAGAATGTTTTATATTAAGTGCCTTTATTTTATAGTGCGCTCTTCTCCGAATCCAGAAGAGCTGGATTCGATTTTACATACAAATCCAGATTTTTCCATTCTTTGCAGTGTTTGGAAGAGAGAGAAAGAGAGAGAGAGAGACGATTTAATGCCCAAAATATATAAATAAACAAGAAAAACTGCAAACAATATCAGATCGTCCAAAAATTATTGTTCCAAATTAATAACAGTTCTAGATGTTGTTGTCCCCATATGGTCAACAACCTTCATGGGAACCTCTTTGAACCAGGCGACGACTGGGCCTGTTTGTCAGAGAGGAGCCCATTGCCTCCGGGCAATGAGGATGGCAATGGAATGAGGGGACCTACTGTTTCTACCGTAGACTATGAGCCACGTTGGATCTTGGGAATACTTCACATAGGCTAGTCAGAGATGAAGATCTGGGATAGGGGCGCCTTAAATTTGTCAGCGGCACAAGAATCGTGACTTCCGATGTTAAGGTGTCAAACGAGTTGCTTGGATTTCAAAATTTCAACCAAGGAATACACTAATATTTTGTAAACTAATTACCCTCAACGGTGCACAAGGGCCGCTGCATCATGACTGGCATCCGTTGAGGAGCACACTTGCTACCTCCTTTTACTCCCCAGCCTCATTTTAACCCGTCATCCTGCAAACCCCGTCAGTATGTGGTTAAACTCTAGCAAGAATGGGAACACCTCTAACACACCGTCGGGCTGTCCTCAGCCTGTAAAATGCTCGTCGTCGTCGTCGTTTATTAGACATCAGTTTTACAATCGTGTGTACCCAATAATTGGTATTGAATAAATTGCTTTTTCACACAAGACGTGAAATAAGCCTGGATAAGTAGAGCCAGACTGAAAAATTGAATGTCATAGCCGGGATTTGAACCATGGATCTCCCAGTCTCTAGCCGGTGTCTCTTCCACTGAGCTACCATGGCAAAATGCCTACATAGCATTGACTTTCGTAACTGACTTGCATGTTTCCCAGTAAACCACAAGGTGATCTCAAATTATTTTGAGATGACAACCCCAATGGCGACTTACAATCTTATAAGTTCTTTAAGTCCCAGGATTTATGGCATGTTGCCATGGTAGCTCAGTGGAAGAGCAACCGGCTGGAGACCGGGAGCTCCGTGGTTCAAATCCCATCTGTGGCATTGAAATTTTCAGTCTGACTCTACCTATCTTATAATTGTTTACAGTTTATTCTCTCACCACTTTGTCCTTACGTATAGGTATCATGGGTTAATTACAAGCCCGCAGCAGCAGCAGCAGCAGTAGTAGTAGTAGTAGTAATAATAATAATAATAATAATAATAGTACTTGACTAACTATACACAGAACAGTAGGTAATAACGTAGATATATATATAAGTAGACATTAACAATAAACTACATTCACAATATCTCTACGTCACAGTCCGAAATGTATAATTTTGAGCACATACCTTAATATATATTGAATGTGTGTTATTTTAACTTTAGGTTGTAATGACCGCTATACTTGTTTGTCTTTCCTGCCGTGTACCTAAGGTAGAGGAAATACTGCATATGGAAATTTCATTGATTTTACATCATAAATAAGTTTATTAATCAAAAGACTGATAAACAACAAATTCTGTACTCAAGTTAAGCAAATTTGAAAACGAGGGTGAAGATTTTCAACGATCTTTAGCTACACGATTAAATCTCTTAGTTCTTAAAAATGAATCGGAGATAATGGTATGTTAGCGAAACATCTTAAACTCTGGAGAATTAACCTATTGGCGCCTGGTAATCAATGAACTTTATATAAGAGATGCACAATATCTCACTACAAAATGAAATAAAATTGCGTTTTATTTATGAAATCGCGTCTTTAACTGCTGTGGTTCTCAGCGTCCCATTCTATACTAGGCGTGAAAGGCCGCTTAATTTTGCTCAGAGGCCTCTCTCTATCAGGCTTGAGGTCCTTTTACATGAAGTAATCTACCACGGTTTTATTCCCCTTACGAAGTAAAGACTTGCTCCTTTTGTAGAAGTTGAACTTTGTTTTTGCCTACAACACACAGTTGCCTAATATTACATAACTGCAAAAATGTATCGTTAGTTAAATTGAATAAAATATCGTTTATGAAATAATATTTAGTATAATGGCGTATGATGACATAAAGGTAGTGTGACACCTCGCACAAGACCATAAAGATTATTTGCTCATAACAAATAAAAATCTAATATAAAGTGGTTAGTTCATTTCGTTTCGTAATCGGCTTTCCCTCCCTGTATTTACAGGACTGACACCCCTCTAGGTCTTACAAGCAAATGACCAGGGGTCAGAAGCCTGTCGGGGAGCCAACGGCACGAAACCACAGAGTGAAGAACCTGTTACGAGGGTTCGACCCGTAGCCAGGCATAAACATGAGGAAGTGGATGACTTGAAACGTAAGCGAAATTGATGATTGGATAAGTGATGGGGCAATTGGTGGAATGAGTGGCAGGGGAAACCGATAAAACCCGCCCAGACGCCGCTTCGTCCACCACAAATTCCACATACCGGCGCTTGGGATCGAGCCCGGGCCGCCCAAAGTAGTTAGTATTGACCCCATATCCCGTAATAAACGGGTCTACAGTTTCCAGATTGAATGCATCCGCCGGAGCCCGGGCCCAAACACGGGTTCCCCTAAGCGGCGTCCGCCCGAAAATACCCTTAAGAGGGGTCGACGAAATGGTCTCAAGGTGATGCCAGAGAAAAACATCTTTAAAAAGTGCCCGGCCACAAGCCCTCTGTTCTTTGCAAAACAGATGATGAACGTGTTGGACAGAGGTAATGAGGTAATGAGGTACCGGAATATCGTGGCAGAATATAAACTACCTCGCATTCGCCTATTGACCTGCGAACACCACGAAAAACCCATGGGCTAAATTGCGCAATCGCCAGGGATTGATAAAGGGCCTCGCGTTGCTCACGTTACCGCTGCGCCACCTCGCTCGGTAAACCAAGATGTTGAAACTTTGGAGTTGGAGGTAAAGGATGCGTTAAACAGCCCTTTTCGCAATAAAATGATGCAAGGACATAGTTTTCAAGTCCAGAGACGCATGTCGAGTTTTACAAGGAGAACTTCACTGCAATGCAATTTTCTGTGACCCACGGCCTGCAACTAGAGGGGTCACGTTGTCAAGCCTTGCCACAAGCTTTACACAACAATGATTCGGGGGATTCCCACGTCAACTTGGGGCATTAGGAGGATTCCCAGTATATGAAGCAGTAATAACGTCTGCTATTATTAGCAGCACAAGAAGCCAAGCACAGGAATTCCTCTGCTGATATTCCACTGCTCTGGGTGCAGGCAAATTGCGCGGCATTCCGCTTAAATGAAAATATTTTGCAAAGCTGATGAATGTCACAAAGTACAGCAGAGCCTCTTTTTATTCTTTTTGTTATTTCTCCACCATTGCTCGGCTTCTATTCTTCTTGGCTTTCCTTTACTTGCGCTTCTTTGTTCCTTTTTTCTTACCGCGCCTCGAGTCCTTAATCACTCTTTGCTATTCTTCTGGGTTTCCTTTCCTGTAATTCTGTTATTTTATTTTTTCTCTCTTTGGTCCTTTGTTTACGGATATCTTCCTTTTGAGCTTTTCCCTCGAAGGAGCTTCATTTATTTTTCTTTATGAGATTCACGTTGTTTCTGTTCTTCTATGCTATTCTATTCCACCCCATTTCAAAACTTCATTCTTTTTCTAGTTCTCTCTGGTGCCAGAAGGTCTCGCTCGATTTGAGGCTACTTAAAAATCTTGCTAAAGCAAGCAAGTACTCGTCGTATTTTAATTTTGGTTTTAAATACACAATTGTTACTAGATAATGAAGGAAGTGCACACTTCTGAGGTACATAAGAATTATAAAGCTTCAGCGCAGCAGTCTAATTAATCAGAATTTTAACCTCAAGTGTGACATTTTAAACACAAATACTGCATCTATCCCATAAGATGGTTTTGTGTGCGGTGTTTATTCTTTTTAACATTATTCAGGTTTATTTCTGCTTTTGTTTCTTTATTTTACCTATCGCTAAGGCAGAGATAGTGGACAGTATTTAAAAAAATTCAAAATCTAAATGCCATGAAAAATGCGTGCTATTAAAACCTCTGGACAAATTGAAACAAAAAACTACTAAAAATTATCCTCATGTGTTTGGGGTAAGTTCTGCGAACACTATAAATAAAAATGAAAAGTTCAATAGATACCAAATTTCATTCTGGTACCCAGTTTAAAGACAGTATAGCATGTTTATTTAAAAAATGCTCCCGAAACAACCCTTGTATGAAACAATTTTCGTTGTATATTTTGTCAGAAATACATAGATCTAACGATTTTAATTAAAATGGCATATCATGTTAAATATATCGGCATGATATACAAAAATTATACTTGAATTTTTAATGTAGATACTGTAAAGTTCTTTTCATTTCATGGATTTGATAAAATTTAGAAACCATAAGAGATTTTTACACTTCCTGAAAAAATACAATAAACTAAACAGAAAAGAATTAAGAACTCCGCTTTTAGTCATCTCTAAAATGTATGTTATAGCTTCCTAGGTTAAATACTAATGTGGCATTTATGAAATATGATTGAAAACATGTGACGTCTTAGTTTAAATAAGGGCAAACCACGCATCACTAGAGAAGGAAGGGGTTACAGTGACGTAACGTAGATATCCCTCTATCGTAGCAGTGCCGTAATGCTGTTCTTATCTTTGAAAAATAGAAAACAAAATTAAAAATCTGATGTGTTACACTAATATGACTTTCTCTAGCTGCTCTACAAACTTCTTTACACACAGTGCCAAACGAGATACACAACAGGATGTTCTTATTACTTAATTCCTAATAAACAAAAGTGAACTAAAGGAATGCGCTATACTAAAGTGAAAGTCAAATGTTTCAAAAGCTGTCGTTAGGGGATTGTCACTGCAAATCGCTTCTTTGCTTGGCTAGCAGTAGAAAAAAACAAAACAGTCACATCCTGTATGAGAAAAGTACAAGTACCTTACAATTGACACCAATAACAAGGAATATCTTGGAAACGGTTACTTCCACAGCAAAAACGTAAAGGACATAAATTGTGTATTTTGACGAGATCTAAATCTCTCGTGTACCAGGTTTTTGTCTATATCTAACGCTTTAGCAGTTAAGCAAAATTCGGCAAAGTTCATCCAGAATAAAGAGGTCTTCAGAGGTTATTCCCAGAAAATTCAAGATATACGTTTTATTTGGGATGTAAATAGCTTTAATATATGGCATTTTAACCAAAATTGTTTAGGCCATTTTTAAGAAAATAAAAATTTCCATGTAAAGGGTAGTTTGTGGTGGGGGAATTTTATTGAAAATCTTCGTGTCGCATTCTTGGAAGACACTTAACTTAAATAGAAGTTTGTTATTTAACAGTCATTTCGTATTTGAGCTATGCTGTCCACAGACACACATGGATCTTTTTCTAAAAATGCTTTTTTCGGACTCAGAGTGCCCCAAAACATATATTTCCGGTGAAAACTTAGACATCAAATTTTTGGGTGGAATACAATACTCCTCTATCCCTATGTACATTGTACATACGGGGCTCAAGAAAATAAAAATTAATGTAACGAAATGTTGTTTCTTCAATGCATAAAGTAATGCTGTAGGTGAAACTGCATAAAAGAACGAGATAATACCAAACAGAAGTGAGGACGCGTAAAATAACATTTAAAATGTTTAAATTCAGGAACTCTGAATAATATTAATTTAAATGCCTAAAGAAATGTGTTATATAAACAATTGTACAAGAATATTAAATTATTAGTTATGTAACTAAACAATGTTCAGATATGCAGCAAAACACTGCATAAATATAAAATCTGATGTGCTTCATGCTCATGAGTTTATCTATATCTCTGTAGCAAATTATTGTTAAAAAAGCTTATTCCTCTACTTACTTCGTGCTAATCGAGATAAACATATGCAGAAATGGTTTTATTAGTTGCTTCCTTGTAAGTACAAGGGAAATAAGGGAATACAGTAGGTTAAAGCGATAGTCAACTCTTCAAAAATCTGTTCGCTATGTGGTTGAAATCCCCCCCCCCTTTTTTTTTTTGCATTGCTTGGAATTTACAAATTCACATATGAAAAAAAAAGATTTTAAAACTAAAACCAATAGCAATGAATATCCCATAAATGGTTAACTAAACGGAAAAAATGTATATATGCATAAATTTTGTGTTTTAACCAGATTTATAGGCCGCGCCGCGGCCGAGTGGTTGGACCACTCGCCTCTCACCCAGACGGTCGGGGTTCGAGCCCAAGAGACTGCATGTGAGATTTGTGGTGGACAAAGCGGCGCTGGGGCGGGTTTTTTCCGGGTACTGCGGTTTCTCCCGCCATCGCATTCTACCGGAGCTCCATCATCATTCATGTATTATCAGTGTCACCGCCTGCGGTGACATAAGTAGTTAAAGCGGGCGTTAAACGCTACCAAACACTACCTAACGAGATTTACATTTTTGTGTAATAAGTTTTTGTCTATCTCTTATGGTTTATCATTTATAAAAAAAAATTGCAAAATTCATCCAGAATAAAGAGATCTAACAAATATATTCTCAGAAAATTAAGGATATATATTTTATTTGTAATGTAAATATTTTTCACTATACGGCATTTTAACCAAAATCGTTAAAGCAATTTTTGAGAAAAATGTAAAGGACAGTTTGAAGTGCGAGATTTTCTTCAACATCTTTGTGTCCCCTTGGAAGATTCTATGTAAACTTAACTATCAAGTTTGGTATTTTAGCGACGTTTCGTTTTTGAGTTATCGTGTTCAATGACACATACACACCCACACACATACTGACTTTTTTTCTAAAAATGTTTTGTTTTTACACAGTACCCTAAAGTGTGTATTTCCGGTGAAATCTCGGTATCGAATTTTTGGGTGGAGTACAATACCTTCTCTACTTATGTACCATTTACATTATTCAGCGCTTCAATGTGATTGTAGAGGCTAGCATATTGTTGCTCCTTTTTGTTGGCGACCCGCTGAAGGTAGCTATTGCTTCGGAATTCTTTCTTATTCTTGCGTAAAGAATATCAGCTAAGCTATAGGTAAGCATCACAAAATAAGGTAACATCGTTTTTCAGTAAAGACTGCTACGAAAAACCCAAATTAGGCAAGTAACATTAGATTTAAGAGTAGGGATAGTCACTACAAGTGGACTTTTTTAAAATGACTTAAGAACTATTTATTTTACTGCAAAGTAAAAGTTTTCTCAACAGTTTGCAATACTGCTTCGTATTTAATTTTGATTTTGCTTTTATAGATTCTCGCTTTCTTTTCTTTATGTGTTTGAATTTTTGTTAGGTTTCTATGCTATTTGAGAAGACCAATGCAAAAAGGAATCGGTTACAAAACTATTTGCATTTACAATTTTAACAAACAATAAGTAAATTCTAAATTTATTTAATATTGATGTAAAAGCACTATCGTGGCCTGCATAAATAACATATTTCTTTTGTTTGTTAATAACCAGTATCAGAGACCGCATGATATCATTTATGCACAATTTAAACTATGTATACTGCCTACTTCATTATATTCGTTTAATAACTTATTTCAACCTTTCTGTTCCAATCTTTTCCTAAATATAGTTTCTATGCACCTTTAGTTTTCTTTTGGCACAAATACTACCATTTATTTTTCTGCACAAAGGAGAGGCATCTGATTGATGATAATGGTAGAATTTCGGAAGAAATAAACTATGGGCGTTTCAATTGATGCTATCCAAACTCGTTTCCTGGGGCGCCATGGAAACTGCATAAAATTCGCATAATGGGTTTCTGGAGCCACAGAGGCAGGAAAATTGCATTCCGCCATTACCTATCCATCACATGTAGGTATATAGAAGAGAGCGTCTAAAGTTTACTAGTGCTTCCATCCTTCGAAAAGCTAGCAAAGTGTGTGTAGTGAACATTTCAAAGAGCGTAGATTCAATTCTAGAGGATCCTAGTACTTCAGTCGGGCAACTTCGCTAACATGGCATGCTTTACATCCAGTGCTTTTATCTTAGCAATATAACAAAAGCTAAACAAGTTTCTTAACGTACAAATATGTATTTGAGTTCCATTCACACGACTTTCTCTACACATCTGCAACAAATAATTGTTAAAAAGCTTATGCTTCTATTGCCTTAATGCTAATCGAGAAAAAATTAGTCTTATTACTTGCTTCCTTGTAAGAAGAAAAGAAATAAGGGAGCACCATAGGTTAAAGTGATACTCAAAAGCTGGTTCCTATGTGACTGAAGTTCTTTTGTTTGTATGTATGGACAGGAGTTCACAAACTCCTGTATGAGAAAAATGTACAATTTTTAAAGCTGAAACCAATAACAAGAAATATCTAAAAAAAGATCAACTACATTTCTTGTGCAGCAAGTTTTTGTCTTATCTCTTACGGTTTACCAGTTATGTAAAATGCAATAAACATCATCCAAAATAAAGAGGTCTTTAAAGGTTATTCTCAGAAGATTCAATATATACATTTTATTTGTCATGTACATAAATATAAGAGATTGTAATCAAAACCATTAAAGCCATTTTTTAAGAAATCAAAATGTTCGAATGTGTAAAGCGTAGTTGGGGATGGGGGAATTTTCTTGAAAATCTTCGTGTCGCATCCTGGAAGCTACCAAACTTAAATGCCAAGCATAGACGCTTCACTAACACAGTTCTGACGTTTTAAGTGAACCTTTAATTTTTCCAGCCAGTTTTCTTGAAATGTCACTTCCTAACTCTCTAAGGAACATCGACACTGAGCGCAGTGACGGTAGTTGGAAGCATGGGACCGGCGATCTCTAACGCCACATGCGATGCCAACTGTACATATGCCGTATACCATACCAATTGTATACCACGCATTTCCTGTTTAAAGTAAAGGAAAACGAAACAAAAAATGAATCCGTATAAAGCGGAGATCCGGATTACAGAGGACCGAATCAACAAGATTCTTTTTTATGCTTTTCATCCACGAATTTCGGAGCCAAAAAACCGTTATTATTCCTTAAAAGCTGTGCTACCATGTACCTGAATATGTTTTTTAAAAGCTTCTTCCGTAGTTTGACCTAAAAAAACAAAATAAGGCACAAAAACAATACATCCACACTCAAAGTAAGCTTTCTAGTGCGACTTCAGTTCGCACTAGATGATGACGTCACAATTTAGTCGCTTATGTCGGACGCTGTTTCGAGAGCTTTACAAAATGAGACTTTAAAACATTTCTCCATGCTTTAAAAAATGTAACAGAACAATGCAATATCCTGTCACATATTTGTACCATTTGTGCATGTGTGCAATTGCACCTCTATGTGGCAAAATAGAAGCAATAATACTAGCATTGATCATTTGCCAAATTCATTTTATAGAGATACATGTTGTGGTTTTAATTATTGCTTCCCCTTTCCTATCCATCTGTTATTCCAACCAAATCTATAAAGAAGCTATTTCTGCAAATGCTTCAATCAAGAGAAACACGAGTAGAGAGTAAATAAGTTTCTGTACGAATAGGTGTAGAAGAGAGCTAAATAAACCTCATATGTTAGAGAAAATCATGAATACAAACTTGCCAACTTACTGAAATTGAAAGTTGCGAAACTTCGTCCAGCAGAGCGTCATATTTCGTTTTATATATAATTAAGAACACAGTAAATGTTCTGTGTAGTAAATTAAAAAAATACTGGTAAAATAAGGGGTTTTATAGGGGTTCCTAAAGAACCGATAGTACTGCTTTTTTTTGGCATAGATGCTAAATTTTCCCCCAGTATCACAACAAATACGTTTCAAAGCATCGAACACCACTTTCTAATCCACATTTTACGCGTCATAACTTTAACTATAAAAAAAAAAATAAAAAAAACGGTCACAACCAATGGGAGCCTTGTGTTGCGCATCCACCCAACACGAATAAGATAAATGATTACTTAAGAGAGTTGAGTTTTCAATGCAGGTCTTCCATTATGAAAGTTCGCTTCCATGTACTGATGGCTATTAGAAGTCACTAAGTGGAGCAATCAAATATTAAATCCGCACGTTATGCATTTTGTTGATGCCCAGGAGAGCGGGAACATGCTTGTCATAAGGACAGACGCACAGATGGCTCCGCCCAAACCCAGCCAGAATACCAATTAGTGCGTTACAGTCTTTAATTTTAAAGCGAGGGATGGTCATAAAGTTTTAATTCTCACCTCAAAGAATAAGGTTTTAAAATGTTTTATTTTTATTATTATTATTACTAATTATTATTGTTACTACTATTCAACTTTTTTCATGTACACGTCTGCAACTGCGGTATTTGAAATCCTGCGTCACAGTACCGCAGCGCGCCATTAGAGGAGCCAAAACAAAATGGTAAACTCCATTGATAAACAACAATATCTTGCGGTAATTAGTTTTCTACATTTTGAGGTGAACAACGTTGCAACAATGCATGCTGAGGTAGCGAAAGTGTACTATACGACATAGTTAGGTGACTTTGGCTGTGGTCAAATCTATCTGACCACGCCGTGGCCGAGTGGTTAGACCACTCGACTCTCACCAAAGTGGCCCGGATTCGATCCCAAGCGACCGCACGTGGGATTTGTGGTGGACAAAGCGGGTAGGTGATGATTTTTCCGGTTTCCCCCCTATCGCATTCCACCGGTGCTCCATCTTCATTCCGTGTTTCATCGGTGCCATTTGTAGTAGAAGCGGGCGTTAAACACTATATAAAAAATCGGAATGATGCGTAGAGACCCCGATGAACGAAAACCCGCATATCACAAACGAGGTGATTGGGCAAAACGTGAAAATAAGCCATGGATCACTTTTGAACATGAGAAACGTCGCCGCTCGCTGGGCTCCAAGACTGCTGAAACTCATTCAAAAACCTCGCCGAACCGAGCTTTGTCAGCCCAATCCAGATTACGCTTTAGCCGATTAATCACGTGGACGAGTGCTAGGTGTATCACTATGACACCAGACCAAGAAGCAAAGCAAGCCTGTAAACCTTTGGATTCATCAATAACGAAGAAGCCGATTACCGAACCATTATTGGTGATGTTGGGACGCCATGGTGTGTGGTGCTAACAGATTACGCCATAAAGAACAACCGTAATCTCGTCAAAATTTAATGACGAGGTTATTAAAAATTGTCAGGATGAGGCGTCTTGGGAAACTGTCCAAAGGGTCTTTAAAAGCCCCGCAACGCCCCAGCTTATTCTTCGTAGGACACTTACTGCTTCTTTTGGCTATCAAACATCGTCTTACCGCCCCCCTCCCGTATTCTCCTAATATGGCACCCAAAGATTTCTTCCTCTTTTCACGGTTGAAGAAACTATTGGGTGTGAGGCATTTCCAGACTTTCTAAGTGGAACTGTTTTCTGAACAGCCAAAATGTAGATTTCTACAACCAAAGTCTTCACCAAGTAAACATCGTTGGGAAAATTTTGTTGCATTCAAGGGTGAATATGTAGAAAAACCCTAAAATATCACCAAGTTTCATGGTTACAGTTGTTAAGATTTTGTTAGTCCGTGGTGAAAATGTGCAACACTCAAATTCTCTGTTTGACTTAACAGGCTTCGTCGCCAATTCTTTTCTCCCCACTCAAAATGCGTAATTAGGACCTTTGTTTTTTTCGTAGTCGGTTTACTCTCCCCTTTGTAGGCCTAACACCCTCCCCTAGAACTTACAAGCGAATGCTTAGGGGTCACAAACCTGTCGAGGAGCTAACGGCATGACACAACAGAATGGAGGACCTGGAACAAGTGGTCGGCCCGAGGCCAGGCATTAGCTTGGGGAAGTGAATGGTATGAAATGAAAGCGAAATGAAGGATAGGAAAGGTGGTGCTGGAACAATTGGTGGAATAAGTGGCCGGGGAAACCGGAGGACCCGTAAAACCCCGCCCAGGCGACATTTCGTCCACCCCAAATCCCACATGCAGGTGTTTCGGATAGAACCCGAGGCCCCTAGGTGGAAGACGAGTGGTCTAACCATTCGGTCACGGCGCCGCCTAATTAGGAACTTAAGATTCTAAAAAAGAGTTGTAACATTGTTCAAATGATTCTGAAATATAATAAAGAATAAAGGTGGCATTGCGAGTCCTTTGAAGAATACAGGCTTCTTATTAGAAACTATTTCTTATCTAATGCGGTGAGCCCTTCCACATTAAGATTATATATAGCATTGTCTACCTTCACTCCCTAATATATGGTCTTAAATTTCTCCTAATATTGTCTGCAAACACATTGTAGACATCTTTGTTTTGTTTATTAAAGATTGATTATTCAAACACTCTGAAGTCAACTTTCTTGGGTTTTGAGTGTCTGTTTCTTGCTTGCATGGTGTTGAGGTTGGCATCTCTTCCTTGGGCCTTCTGGGACGGTTTCCAATACGCGCAACTTGGCCTTGAAAGTTACCTATCTATAACATTCTCGCGATATGACCTTTCCATTTCCACATCTGTCTGATGACTTTCTCTGTGGCTTCTTGGTGATAATTTTTGGAACATCGATTCGTTGGAAATTCTGTTCCTCCTAGTGATTCCCAAGATCTTGTATTTGTCTTTGGCATATTTGTACAGAGTTTATCTGTCTTTGTTGATGGTTCCCATAAACTAGTGCTGAATAGCTCATGATAAAGAAATTTGCTTCATTATCATGCATTTGCAGCCTTTCTATAGTAGGAGTAAGCATAAATGAGACTGGAACAGAGTATTAGCCTAACTCCCGGAATGAAGTGGGTTTTGTAGATGATGTAGTTTTCAAATGGGTTTGGGAAGTATTGCGCAAATTCTTTTAAAACCGTGGAATTCACTAAAATGTTTTGCAATTTTTCATTGGAATACAATGATTCTCTCTCACAAGGTTCGCAAATATTTTAAGTTTTATTTTTTATCTTCGTTATACTATTATTTTCACAATAATTATTCTGATGACTTACTGATCTTAAATCTTGGTGAAATTATTCAAACAACGTCTTCGGTGTGCAATGCAGCGACTCTTGACCCCATGGGTGCGAATGTTAGATCATCGGCGCCAGCAGAACATGATTATTGTCGTAACCGTAACTTGCACCATATAAGGAGATACCAGTTTTTAGAGAAAAAGAAAACAAACGGGATATCCACCATAGAAGAGAGGCTGCCTTGATGGCAGTAACAGTATAATTTTCCAACTGGCGCCAATCCAGCGCGAATGCTGCACGATGAATTATGTGGTACATTTGTATGTACATCATAATTTAAGATTCAGTGGCATATCAGTTATGCCAGTGAAATGCTATCGTGTAGATATATCTGTAAATGTAAATTACAAATAATGGAATCCAAATTTTATTATGAAATACTAAAAGGCACTCTATAGCTCATACTGCTTTGAAGCAATTTATAGAATTTACCTCAATTTTTCATGCTCAAGTATAGAAATTTCCTTGAATTTGTATGTGATGCAGTTCATAAAAATGTGGAATTAATCAATTTCTCATTGCCCAAGCTTCTCTTGAACCAACCCCCCCCCCCAACATTTTTTTAAATACTCTAGCTAATACACATTTTCGTAGTCAAAACTTCCTGGGAGTTATCCTCATGTAATGAGCAATTTAGAAATTTAGAATCTTTCAAGTTACTGCAGTAAAGATTTGGATGGGATTTGTGGTGGACAAAGCGGCACTTTTTCCGGGTTCTCCGTTTCCCTCGCCATTGCTCTCCACCGGTAGTCCCTCTTCGTTCCGTATATTATCAATTTCATCGCCCTGCGGTGCCATAGTAATAAAAGTGGCAACAAACACTATAAATATAGATGGCGTGTCTCCCGCGCAGCACTAATTGCGGCAGCACCCGCTGTTTGGCACTAAGAAAAGCTTATGAGCCAGCGCAGGACAACAAAGGTGATGACGCAAGCTGTTCCTATCACATATTCTTTGTTATACGGTTTTTAGTGACACTTTCTGGCTGCTATGAAAAAGAAATTACTTGTTCAATTATGCGTAAGATATTACAGTCGTGTGACATAACACAATTTCTAGGATTCGGAGTCAAGGGAGGGAAGGGAGAGACTAGTTCTTTGACTTAACAAACATGTAGGTACACTCACGAGCAAAAAGAAAAGAAAGGTCGATAAAAGGAGCTCTGTGTTAAGTGTGCAAGGATTTAGTAAAGCAGCTCCTCCCACATTCATGGCTCCACCTGGTCTAGTTAACCGAGTTGATTAGCGTCTCCTCCTTTTAAACGATGGCAAATGTGCACCAAATGCTAAGGTTCGTGCTTGTTTTCATTCGTTAAAACAACGTAATTAGTTCAGCTTTATTATTTGTTCTTACGTAGGAGTGAAAAAGAGAATATAAAGGTATGTAATTCGGCAATTCTTGCATTTTACCGTAAAAATTCGTCACATAGAAATTTTCATGATAAACCAACATGCAAATCGTGACTTTTTTTAATGCTTTACATTTTACATGTTTTATTTCTCTGAATCTCAGTTCCTTGCAAATGACATTTGCTTTCATTTGTAATACCAAAGGTATCGTGGCCTTTTTTCTCCAGTTTATTTTCGGTATATTGTCCATGACCTTTGTTCATTTCAAATTACATTTAATAAAGAGAACTAGGCAATTTCACCCAACTAAACATAATGTTTCTCTCAAATCCCCACCTTTTGCTTCATTCCTGAGCCACAAACAACCTCTATCCATTGGATAAGGTTCCAGAGACAGAATGTTTATGTACAACCAATTGAAGAGGGAAATGTCTTTCAAGAGCTTCATAGCCACTAGGGAAAAATGCTACTGTTCCTACCCCTTCCACACTCACTTTTTCAATCCAATAAGAGTCGAGATACGTTGTAACACAACTGATAAGGGAATTCCCAATAGTAAATAAAGAATAGCATTATAGGGAACCAAAAAGCATCTGAACGTTTCTTTGCTCTCGACTATAACAGCGCAGCATGCATTCCAAGTAACTTCGCCCTCTTCCTTGCCTCATCTGCCCGGCACCTCTCACTCTGAGCAGGGAGTAAGAAGAGAATTGGATAGGTAGAGTCAGACTGAAAAATGTCAATGCCATAGCTGGGATTTGAACCACGGATCTCCCGATCTCTAGCCGGTTGCTCTGCCACTGAGCTACCATGGCAACATGCTGGCATAGCACTGAATCTTTCAAGTGACTCGCATGTTTCCCGGCAAACCACAAGGTGCTCTCAAATTATTTTGAGATGACAACCCCAACGGTGACTTACAATGTTGTAAGTACTTTAGACCCAGGATTCATAGTATAGCTAACTATTATGGTCAATTGTTATTGGAATAATTGTTTTTTCACACAAGCCGTGTGTAGGACAGGAGTTAGATAGGTAGAGTCAGACTGAAAAATTCAATAGCTGGGATTTGAACCACGGATCTCCCGATCTCTAGCCGGTTGCTCTGCCACTAAACTACCATGGCAACATGCCGGCATAGCATTGAATCTTTCAACTGACTCGCATGTTTCCCTCGCATGTTTCAGTCTGGCTCATCCAGCTCCTGTCTACACACAGCTTATGTGAAAAAACAATTATCCCAAGAAGAGAATTACTCGCTGACATTATAAACGTTCAGTTGGCTAATATAAATCCAAATAAGACGTAAATAATAAGTAGACGTATGTTTAATTTTTATCAATACTTCAGAAAATATTTTACACATGCTAAGCACAAAAACGGTGGAAGGGAGGACAGAGATGTGTGTTTGGTACGATTCTTTTAAAAGATGTGTACTTCCCAAAATAAATTCCCTCCTAAAACTAAGAAGTGGATTAAAACAAGATTAAACATGTTATTAATGCAGCCAGGCCAGGCTTACACAGACATAATTTTGATCTAAAACTAGGTGCATATATATTTTACTTGCAGTCATGTTTCAGCGGGTCAGTGGTAGTAATTCAACATCAATATATTTATAAGAAATATAAACACAGGACACTATAAGTTTGTGGTCCAATTCGAATGTAAAATGTTGTCTGTATGATACTGTTTTTACAAATTGTTCCGTAGCAGAGCATATCGCAATGTCTCGTAAAATTTAGAAAAGGTACAAGAAGTAAGCAAGTCAACATGGCTCCTATTCTGCTCAAATTACCTGACATCTTGAGAAGGGGCTATTTAAATTTAACTGTAATTTATGGTCCCAATGACCTTAACTTTTTGTTTATTTATTGTCCAATTCTATTATGCATATCTTGAGCAGATATTTTTATATTGTCTTTATGGTTTCTCAACGTTTAGACCAGAGTTGCTACTGAATGCGAAACTAGGGTTAACCCATCCCCAAGTACATCCTCAGTTTGACTATCATCCAAGGAGAGTCTATTCTATTAGTACTGTGTCGCCCAGCACACGAAGTTGGAGAGAGAGAGAAAGGAGAAGAAAGCCAAGACATATCTAGACGCACAAGCCATACAGGTCTATTGGAAATTAGATAAACTTACAATAAAGCGAAGTATATTAGAAAAAATAAGCAACTGAAGGAAAGAAAGAAGAAAAGTTTGTGGAACCATGTGGTCACACTACCCTCAATTCCTTTGACTGGAGGAGCCACTCTGTTCAAGCACATGGCTTGTTGAAAATTTTGATTAGAGCCTCTTCCAAAGAAGCGGCATATTGTTTGTACCCTTTCTAAAGTTTGCAAGGAGTATATACAGCGTTTTGAATATACCAACAACATAAAAATACAATGTTTTCATTTCACTATTATATTGTAACTGCATTTTTTATTTTCATTATTGATAACGTATTATATACATTTGAAAATAATGTATCCAAACAAGCGAAGTAGGTTTAGTCAATAGAATTAACTATTATTATTAATCATAATCCCATAATACTCTATTAATTTTTATGAACTACTTTAAGAGAATCCCGGGACAAATTAATCAGAGGTTCAATAAGCTGTGGATCATTATGCAGGCGATATACATGTTCAATAAGAGCATTAGCAACTATTAACCTCTATTACTGGTAAAGTCGGGCATTAAATTTCCGCATGTAGAGTCCGAAATGGTGCCAGTGCCGGTTTACAGTAGTTGCCGTATAATCCGTTTCAAACTTCAGTAATAATTCCCAATCCGCAACTTTAGTTTACAACGCATCCAAATACAATCTCTTTGGGAAGAAGTGCAGAGAATTATGAGAAATACGATTTTATTATTAAGTAGAAGTCATTTAGGTAAATCCTCTAATCACACTGTAAAGTATTCACAATAATATGTTCTTAATTCTACAGGGTGGACAGCACATGATGCGCCATACGTGAATAATCTACATAATAATTTCATTGCCAATTTACTTGCTAAGATATGATTTACATGAAGAAACTTTCTACTATACTTTTAGAACGACCTAGTGTGTCAATGTCTCAGAATGAAAAACTCATTTTTGCAGAGATAAAAGTGTATAATTTTCAGAATAAATGTTATCGTCCTTTTCTCCAAGTTACGAATTTAGACAGAAATTAAGATTGGATGTTACGTTAAACCATATTTTTCAGATCAACTTGGCGAGCCAAGCGTGCATGCCGGTACACCGTGGTGTTAAGAAGAGTTTGGGACCTGACTGATGTCTAGGCTTCGGATTTTGATTATATGCCTATTTTTTCCTGAACAATAAACAAAAATCAATTATACGAAGGTTGAAGTAATGCCTCCACCTTCGTAACTCTTCAACAGATGGCTGCATTGGTATGCGACAGGTACTGGCTTGTTCCGTAGCCTCTTCTCTACAGTTCCAGTTGGCGGGAAGCCTTAGCATTGAACGGTTTTGTTGTTACAGTGTCAAGTATGAAATCCTGCGCAGACGAATGATCAATGCGATTTAAGCAACGTGCAGTCAATTGAATTCCTGAATCTCCTTTGGGGTGACACCTTCTGCTGTCAAGAATTCAATGACTACACGTTGCTTAAATCGCATTGACCGACCGTGTACGCAGGGTTCCATAATTTACACTGTAACAACACAACCGTTAAATGCTAAGGCTTCCCGCCAACTGGAGCTATAGAGAAGAGGCTACGAAACAAGCCAGTACCTGCCGCATACCAATGATGCCATTTGTTGAAGAGTTACGAAGGTGGAGGCATTACTTTTCATTCAACCCTCGTATATGTTCACGTTTCATGACAAATTGCAACTTCTGTAGAAGTTTTATTGCACCTAAAAGTGCTTATTTTACCCCAATGTACCCATTTTATAGGTTTTAAGGCTAAAAGTTCCTATTTAATTAAATACAGTATATATATCCTTTAAAATTATTTTGAAGCAAATTTTCAAATCACCTTGACTAGCATATTGAAATAAAACTTTAAAACGTTACACGTATAAAGCTGAGAAGACTACCAACACATAACTTAAACGAGAAGGAATGGTTTAATGACCTGGAGTGCCTGCCTTGAAAGAAAGTTTGCTGTCAACAAACTTGTGATTTCTAGTAACCCTCCTTGTAACATAAAAGCGTCATTTTGAAATACTAAAGGAGAAATTCCTAACACTCCTCTAGAAAGTGGTTCTACAGTTGCAGTAAAGCAATGGTGCAAACATTGAGGTGAAATAAAAACAGAAACTAAAAAACAGAGCATTGCATTAAATTGCATCACAAAAGAAAATTATTCATTTTTGTAGTCATTGTTTTGTTAATACACTTTATTTCCTTACACCATAGTTGTTTAGTCGTTAATAAAGTAACTAACATAATAATGTGGTTTTTTTCATAAGGCTATGTATGTTTAATTAAAGACCAAGTGTTTATTATTGTTTATGTCTGATACAATTTCTTCATTTTGAGTTTTATATAAACAAAAGGGCTATAACATTTGTGTGCTTTTTTCTTATTTCTTATTTGAGGTCTTAATAAAATTGAAAAGCTAAAATGATATTTTAAGAACTTACTGCAATATTTTAAAGCCTTTTTAGGTGCCTAAAGGTTCATTTTTAGAGCCTAAAAAACCGAGGTCTAGTGATGTATGTCACCGTAAACCTGTGAACAACGAAAGCGACAATAACAAAGCTTCAAATGATTTTGTCCAATGACTTCGGTAGGTTTCGATATTTGGTGAGTTATATTTGTATTAGAGCTGCGCACGCGACCTTCCTTGTTCCATCTCATCAGATTTTCCGATAGTCTGCCGGACGCACAGCAAGTAGGTACCGGCGATATTGCTGAAGAGCGCTCTCTGAATACCTAAAAAAAGAATTTTAGATAAAACTCCGTGTGGTGCGTGTGTGAAAACCGCATAAGACAGAAACGAAAACTCTGTTAATTGCTAAACTGGTATTTTAGTTCCTTCCACGAGAGCGCGACTCCAACATTTTTAAGAAAACTCCGCAACCCAAACTAGTTTTTATATGACAATTTTTTCGACAAAATTTATCAAAAATCAGATTTCTGTGAAATATGATATATTTAATGAATTTACAAAACAAATTAAACTTAGTTTGAAATTTCACGGACGAGAGACTGAAGTCATTCATTCGGAATGCAGTTGTACTTTCTCTACACGTGCTATGTATATAGTGTAAAGAGAAGTATTCTAACCAAAAAATCAATACCGAGATTTCACTGGAAATACATGTTTTGGGTCCCCATTTTTGGAAAAAGGTCCATTTGTGTGTACGTGTGTGTGTCTGTGGACAACATAGCTCAAAAACGACAAGACCGTTAAATACCAAAACCAAAGATTTTCAAGAAAATCCCCCACCCCAACTACCCTTTACACGGAACCAATTTCAAACATTTTGATTTCTTAAAAAATGGCTTTAATGATTTTGATTACAGTCTCTTATATTTATGTACATGCAAAATAAAATGTATATCTTGAATCCTCTGGAAATAGCCTCTAAAGACTCTTAATTTTGGATGATTTTTATTGAATTTTACATAACTGGTAAACCGTAAGAGATAGATAAAAACTTATCACACAAAAACATGTAGATCACGATAAAACACACAATTTATGTCATAAACATTTTTCTCAATGAGTTGATAGTTTTTGAGATATTCCTTCTATAGTTTTCCCATACAGGAATTCGTCAATTCCTGTCCATATAAACAAAGGAACCTCAGTCATATAGCAACCAGCTTTTGACTATCACTTTAACCTGTGGTATTCCCTTATTTAGCTTCCACTTACAAGGAGGCAAGTAATAAGGCTATTTCTGCTAATTTTTCTCAATTAGCTGAAGTAAATAGAAGCATAAGCTTTTTAACAATAATTTGTTACAGAGATGTAGAGAAAGTCATGTGAATGGAACACATAAGATTTTTGAATAACTGGTACACTGTAAGAAATTTACAAAACAACACAATTTTAAAATGTAGATCTTGTTAAAGCACACAATTTATTACATTTTTCTTTTGCGAAGTTAACATGTTATTTGTTCTCACTCACCAGCCATGTACCGAGGCCGCAAAACGATGAACCGAGGTTGTCTCTCTGCCTTTCGATGATCTGCTTCGTAATTCAAGCCACATCATATCCGGCCAGCTCTATTAATTATATAGCAGATAGATGTGCAGAAGCCATGTCTTTCGACTGAAATAGAGTTGTACTCAACAGTCGCTTTTAAGTCAAGCTCTGTTCTCGCAGCGAGATTGAGACGTAAAATATTAATTCTCTTCCCCAAGTCTTCCCTTTGCCTTTTGTGCTTTCATGCTCCTTCTGTTCCCAGCGAGATTCTTTTCTTTCTCTGTTCTCTCACCCTCCCTCGATTCTTCAAAAGAGCAGTGGAACAAAAATACCCGGCTGGAAACTGAAAATGCAAAGAGGAAAAAGAATCCTGTCCATTTCCAAAGCCTGTAATCATTTTAACCCCGTCTACTCCCACGCACGTATTTCAACGCTTTCACTTCTCAATATGCGTTTAAACATTACTGTTCCTGGGGTGTTTTAAAAGGAAACAGAATTTGGCAGTACTTAAGAACGTTTAGCTTAAAAAGAGAAACTTAATTTGCACCGAAAATTAGACAACGTTAAAAAAGCAGTTACAAAAGTTTCAATTAGTTCCTTTAAATTTAAATATGCGTTTAACATTAATAGAAAGGAAACAAAAGTTGTCAGTAGTTGCCGTTTAGCTCGTTTTTAATCCTAAAACCTGGTAAAGCTAAGTGGATGGTGAATTAAAGCAGCGAAATAACGATCATATACTCCTAGGATCCGTCGAGTTTACAGCTACCGACATGCGTCTTTTCAGAATAAGGAAAAAACTCTGAAAATTTCTTATCCGGGTAGCTCATCCTAAACTGGATTCGGACTCGAGAACTCTTGAATGTGAGGCCGAAACACGCTACACCCATACTACAGAGGCGGGCTGACGTTTTGTTTTAAAAAGAAGGCGTGTTACACTGGAAATTGGAGAGAGTTCAAATAAAAATAACATATCCTTCGCCATTCCTTTAAATTTTAAAATGCATATTCTGTAAAGCAAAAGTTTAACTCAATTCTAGGCTAGCATAAAATTAATTACTTAAAAATGATAAAAAAACTTTACTTATACCAGAAAATTAAATAAAATGTCGCTGGCATTCTGAAGTTTTTTAGATTTATTTCTTTGAATCAATTTTCATTTATTTTTTTTAAATTTGTACTCTATTGAACATCTTGGGTGATACTGGAAATTTTTAATTTGTTCATCGGCAATGATATATAATCTTCTATAGTTGTAAATTTGTGGCTAGGTGTTACTTCGGTAATTACACTAATGTAGCACACAAATTCAATCTCATATCATTCATACTTCCATACTTCAGGGAGCACAGAAAATAACCCTGACTCAAGAGAAATTTTCAACCTTCTACCAGAAATAGAACCCGGGTCATCTGAATTGGAAGTTATCAAAACACCAGACCACAGTAACAATCTGAAATCCTTTTATGGATTACATTTTGAGCACTTTAACGTCATTTCTATGAAAAGAGCACACGAGTAAAACACCTCTCGATTCAGGAATAATATAGTGTCGTTGTTTAATGATGAGGCCACCTATAGGTGTGCATAGCGCGCTGTACTGCAGTGATCTCCATTTTTCCGCAGCGGCACTAGTCAAACTTTGTTAACCGTGTTTTGGTCGATGGCCTGTGTTGGTGCTATAAAGACAGTTTTAAGTATGCGCGTGTCAAATATGAATGCTTATTTGAAATATTTGTGTTGTGAATGTGTTTAGAGGTCATTATTTTGTTATTAGTACCCTGAAATGTCTACCCACAAATACACGCTTGAGCAATTATGCATACGTATAAACCGAATCACATTTAGACAGGTGTGTATCGAAAACGTGTTGTAACGGAGGAAAAATTAATGAAATTGGTGCATCATTGGAACGCTTTCCTAAAACGTTTCTAAGCCTGTTGCACAGCAAGTGAGTGTTTTAAAAATTTTCCCACGCTGGGAGACCTGGCCCGGGATGCACTCAGCCTCGTAAGGCCCCTGGGGAGCCAATTAAGGAGCTACTTGATGGAGAAGTGGTCATGAGAACCGCATTAACCGACCGGGGGTGCTCGAGGCGCTGACCACGTCTTACCCTCCAATTCTTCACCCCATCCATGACCCGAGATGGGGGACGCAGCGGCCGGTCGGTAGGCTGTCGTGAGCTGTCTTGCCATGGAGTTATGTTATTAGTATAAAACGAAAATTAAAAAAAAAAAAAAGTATTATAAGTATAAAACCTAAGGAATATAACGAGACACTAAGGCGTTAAAATATTAATAAAAGTTTGCAAGCAATGGAGAAAATTTAGATGTGCAAATAATTTATTTTACCTTCCGCGTTTTTATTCTATACTACATTTATATTATATGCTCCCTTTTTGAAAATCCAAATATCGGCCTCAGTTATTTATGTGAAATAGAAATCTTCAGTTCGTTTTTATTACCCCTGTTCATAATGCTCAGCACCTCACAATTTGTAATTACATGCTTGAACTTTTCAAAAAGCTTCCTACTCGTATATTAGAGTTACAATTGTTCTGAAATTATTACCTAAAACAATTTTGTCTTGGTCATTTGAAGTTTAGTGCTTGCAATAGTCGATTCTCAAAACCAGGATATTCAGTAATATACTCGTATATACAAAATTTGTGTTTCAGTATACCAATAACATTATCTTCATAAAAAAATTATAATCCAACTTTAAATCTAAAATAAACCATTTTAGGGATATAAAATAAACCATAGCATTTTATGTTATACAAAAAGTGATTAGTTGGAAATAAAAAGCCTATACATACAGACAATTAAATCCTGTATATTCATTTGGTTTATGTTCTTTATTAGTAAATATTTCAAGTAAACAGAAAATAAAAACATTTAGTTTTTTCACAGATGTGATGTCGGGGTAAGCCTGAAGGTTTACCGAGATACATGAATCAGATGAGAAACGTAAAATACGTCAGTAGAGAGCTAAAAGCCATGAATGAACTTTTTAAAATATAATTCAAATTTTCAAATTGATTAAGTTTAAACTATTCGATCTTATAATTATTTCACCTAAATTATCTTTTCACATTTCACGTGAATCATGATATAACGATTCCATGTCTTCCGCTTTCATAAAAATAAAAGATAGTATCAAAGTAAATAATTCTCATCTTTCCAAACCGTAGTCCTATGAACTCCAACATCAATACCTGCGATACACTGAAGTTTGAAGTTAGGATCAGATCTATTGTGGAGATAATGAACATCACAGAAAATCTCTATACACTCCTCCACAAAAACACTTAACAGAATCCCTGGTGGGCAATCGGATCTTCAAGGCTAGGACGGTTCTACTGCTGCTTATGTGACAAGCTCTACACGATATCCATCGATCGGTTATGATAGCCTGTCCGATCAGAGTGGGCTGAAGAGGCATTTTGTTCTTCATATCTTCATCCTGTGAACCGCAGCTCCATTCCGCTGGGACCATTTTCTCGTCGTCTCTCTGAACCGTGTGGGTGGATAAAGTGAGATTAATAAAGGACTGGCATGCGTATATAGACTTTCATTTGTATTTCCGGTTACTGCATTAACAGAGTGATAATTCAACAGTGGTAGGGACATATTTTGTCTGTACATTCTTCCGTCCATCGCTAGTGCCATGCTTGAGTTGGACAGCGAACTGAGAACATTAATTTTAATAGATGACAATGATTTCCTTTTCTTTTCCACTGTACGCTCATTTGAACTGTAAATTAACTGAGCGACTGCCTTCCTTAACGTTACACAATATTCAGCAACTTTTTTATTTTATTTACAATATCTTTTAATACTTTCTGAGCGTACAGAAATCATTAAATTACATGTCGAAAAATAGACCCATTTCTGATTCATATTATTCTAGAGAAGTGTTCCATTCTTAAAAATAGAAATTTAAATTAAGTATTTGATATATTCAATCATTTTAAAATCAATACTCCAAAGTTTCACAAAATATCGTTTAATGCAAATTATGTTTATATACAGAAATTTTAAAATTCCTTACAGTAATGTATAAAAATGTCTGATGTGTTACACTCACATGACTTTCTCTAGCAGTTCTACAAACTTTTTACATAAGATTATTCTTCTTTCTGCAACTTTCTAATGAGGTACCCGTTAGCACAATGTTCTTATTATTTAGTTCCACAAAAGTAGGAAGAAAATAGGGGAATACACTAGGCTAAACCGATAGTCAAAGGTTTTAAAAGCTGTCGTTATGCGATTGTCATTACAAATCGCTTCTTTTCTTGGCCAGGAGTAGAACAAAAGAAAAACGGACACTCCCGTCTGAGAAAAGCATAAATACTTCACAACTGAAACTAATAACAGCGAATACCTCGAAAACGATAAGCTGCACGTGAAAAGTGTATATAACATAACTTGTATATTTTAACAAGATCTACATTTTTTGTATGCTAAGGTTTTGTCTATCTCTTACGGTTTACTGGTTATGCCAAATTAAGCAAAATTCATTCAGAATAAACAGGTCCCCAGAAGCCATTCCCAGAAAATTCAAAATATAGATTTTATTTGTCAGCTAAATATCTTTAATATATGATATTTTAGTCAAAATCGTTAGAGCCATTTTTAAGAAAATCAACATTTTCGAAAAAAAGTTCCATGTAAAGGGTAGTTTGAGGTGGGGGGATTTTTCTCAAAATCTTTGTGTAGCATCCCTGGAAGATACTAAACTTAAATACCAAGTTTGGTATTTTAGCTACTTTTCGTTTTTGAGTTATCGTGTTCACAGACGCACGGACACACAGACACACACACGGACCTTTTTCTGAAAATGCTTTTTTTGGATTCAGGGGGTACTAAAACATGTATTTCCGGTGAAATGTCAGTATCGAATTTTTGGGTGGAATACAATACTACTCTACATTGTACATATGGGGCTAGAGAAAGTAAAAAGTTTAATGGAAGAGGAACTATTATATTGCTTTAGTTTAAACTTTTTTGGAGTAAAGTTAAACCTAAGATAAATTGTCTTAAGGAAGTTTAAACATATAATATGCAGCCTTACACTAAAATTGATTCAGTTATACAAAACAGTTATGTAAATAAATCACAGTAAAGTAATAGTTCCAAAAGTAAAATACAAAATCTTTTATGGGCCAGGCACCATTTCCTCGCCGCAGGGGTACTTATATAGTCATTTAAGGGATCAAATTATCAACAAAACCATATAATTTATACCTCAGAATTGTAGGCATAAGAAGTGATGCCTTACGCTTATAAAATGATAACTAGGCATTTTTTAAATATTATGCGGTAAATATTAATGGTTTGATACCACTAAAAATGTATCATAGAATAATTAAGTCGGGCTCTTGAGTTTTAATGGTACAGCAATTTTTACTTTCTATAGCCTATGTATAAAAATAGTAAATAGAGAAAGTATTGTATTCCACCCAAATATTAGATGTCACCGGAAATAAATGTTTCACGATCCGCTAAAATCAAAAGCATTTTTAGAAAAGGTCCACGCATGTGCATATGCTTCTGTGTGAACAACATAACTCCAGAACGAAGTTGGTATTTAAGTTCAGCATCTTCCATGAATGCAACACGAATATTTGCAGCAAAATTCCCCTATTCTCAAAAATTCTCTAACGATTTTGATTAAAATACCATATGTCTATGATATTGCTATGGCAAACCAAACGTACATCCTGAATTTTCTGGGTAAAACCTCTGAAGATCTCTTCATTACAGATGACTTGTAATAACTGATGAACCATAATAGATACATAAAAATGAGCACACAAAAAGTGTAGATCTCATTAAAAAACACAATTTATGCCATAAATACATTTTTTGTTGTTTAACCCACTTCCGAGATATTCTTTCACATATTGACAGCGTTTATAGAGTTAACTACCGCCCTAGCATAATGATTTCCCTTATCTCCATTCTACTTATAAAGAGGTAATATGACAGATTCTGTTAATGTTTATCTTGATTATATATATATATATATATATATATATATATATATATACAAATAAATAAAAAAATCTTTTGTAAGAAAAATTTGTTTGAAGAACCAGTTAAAGTTAGTGAATGGAACACATCATTCTTTTTGGGGTGTGTAGCTGTATTTTTACATTGATAAATACGATTATAAGAGCTATAAACATCATATGTTATTTGTTTCTATGTTTTGCCACACAATATTCTCTTATTTTTTGTAGCTGATTGTCATTTAACTGGTTGGTCATATTGAACGATGAATGGAATCGGTGAAATGATGCTCAAATGATCTCGGGGTCCATGGAGCTTAAAGTTATTCGACATTCGTCTTCTTCGGATAAGGGAAAACCTCGAAAAAACCTTATGCGGGTAATTCGCTCTAAGTAAGATTAGAACTCGCGACCTCTTGAATGTGAAGGAGATAAGCAACCCCACACTACCGATTGTTATTATTAACAGTTATTCGACTGTCCTTTTTTGCGTGTATTAAAATAATGTTCATATCTGAAATTTATGTTTCATTACAAATACAAATAATATTTATAATACTTCAAAATGTTTTCCGTCTGCATGAATACATATTTTAAGTGGTAAAAACAACTTAACCGGTTAAAACTTCCTACTGTACTTTTGTTTTCTTTTAACCAACTGTCCAGTGACTTTTGCATCCCCTATATTTTAGGAGAAAAAATAATGTATATTTTCTACTCCATTTCTCCACCACACATCATTATAGCACATCCGAAAATTTGTCATGCCTATTCCACCTACACTTCACTGTTCTAACCGCCCTCCGTGGTGTAATGGTTAGCTTGCTAACTTCATATTCCCAAAGTCGGGGGTTCAAACCAGGCGGAGCCGGATGGAATTTCTTTTTTGGGCGTAAAAATCCATAGCATGGCTTCGTTCGGAAGGGAAGTAAAGCCGTTGGTCCCGTGTTGTAGATTTGCGCACGTAAAAGAACCTCAAGTCTGATAAAAAAAGACGTCTAAGCAAAATTGAACGATCTTTCGCGCCAAATATAGAATGGGACGCTGAGAACCGCAGCAGTTAAAGAACGTCCATAAATAAAACGCCATTTTTACTTTCTCTACACGTACTATGTGCATAGTGTACAGAGCAAGTATTGTATTCCACCCAAAAATTCTATACTGAGATTTCACCGGAAATATATGTTTTAAGACCCCCTGAATCCAAAAAAGGCATTTTCAGAAAAAGGTCCATGTGTGTGTCTGTCTGTGTGTGTGTGTCTGTCTGTGTGTGTGTGTCTGTCAGTGGAACAGCATAGTTCATAAACGAAAACACTGTTAAATCAAATACCAAACTTGGTATATAGGTTTGGTATTTTCCAAGGATGCGATGTGAAGATTTTTAAGAAAATTCCTCCACCTCATCTTATCCTTACGTGCAAAAAAGTTTAAAATTCTTGATTTTCTAAAAAAATGGCACTAACGATTTTGATTAAAGTCTTGTATATTAAAGATATTTACATCCCAAATCAAATGTATATCTTGAATTTTCTGGGACCACTTTATTCTGGATGAATTTTGCCGAATTGTGCTTAACTGCTAAACCGTAAGAGATAGACAAAAACTTACCACACAGAAAATGTATGACCTTTATATGTTTGTTGTGGAGTTAACCGTTTCCGAGATATCCCTTGTTATTCGTTGCAGTTGTGAAGTATTTTTATATCTCTCAGACAGGGAGTGTCCGTTTTTCTTTTGTTCTACTCCTGGCCAAGCAAAGAAGCGATTTGCAAAGACAATCGCATAACGATAGCTTATAAAAACATTTGACTATCGGTTTGGCTTAACGTATTCCCTTATCTTATCTCTACTTCTAAGACCAATCTGATAATGATTATCTCGATCAGCATGGTCTAGAAAGAAGAATAATCTTATATAATAAGTTTGTAGAACAGCTGCACTGTTCTATCAAGTTCTCCCCTAGCAGCATTAGTTTTCACCTGAGGTTTTGCACCACTGATACCTGATTCTACAAATAGTTTCCTTTACGTTCCAGCTCTGATGTTGTAGAAAGCAAGAATGAAAATGTAAACAAGATGTTGCTTCAATGCTGAATTTTTCAACAGTTCCTTTGCAGACAAAACACAAGTTGTACTCTTCAGTTGGAAGCTCTTTCACCATCTGCAGCAATGTCATCACAATGGTTCGCATTATATAGAGCTGCTCCGTGTGTTAAAGCAGGTGGGGAGCAAGAAGTTTCTAGAAGTTTTCCTTATATGAAGTTTAGATGGAAAATGTTCAACACATTTTCAATTATACTCGAACCATTGTATATATGAAATTGGAATTTTATATGCGTTGTTCCAACTTCAGAACAATGTTTATCCTCTCATTTAAAATTTTGTTTAAACTGGTATAAATTTAGAGCCAATGTAAAAAACCTGATGTGTTCCATTCACATGACTTTCTATACAACGCTGTAACCAATCATTGTTAAAAGCATATTCTTATATCTACTTTATGATATTCGAGATAAACATTAGCAGACATTGTCCTTATTTACACTAGGCTAAAGCGATAGTCAAATATTTTAAATGCCTATTGCCATGTGGATGAAATCTGTTTCTATGCAGGGCCAGGGGTTTACAACTTTTTGTGTAATGAAACGGCGTTTTATTTATGGACGTTCTTTAACTGCTGTGGTTCTCAGCGTCCTATTCTGTACTAGGCGTGAAAGACCACTTAATTTTGTTCAGAGGCATCTCTATCAGGCTTGAGGTTCTTTTACGTGCCGTAAATCTACGACACGGGACCAACAGCTTTACTTCCCTTCCGAAGGATGCCATGCTCAGGATTTTTACGCCCGAAAAAATCCATCGTCCTCCGCCGGGTTTTTGTGTGAAAATAGTAAGTATTTTAAATCTGAAATAAAAAGAAATATCTCAGAAATGGTCAATTCAAGGAAAAAAACGTATATGAAATAAATAAATTGTGTGTTTTAGCGTGATGTACATTTTTTGTGCCTAAGATTTTGTCTATGTCTTACGGTTTGCCAGTTACACAAAACTCAGCAAAATTCATTCAGAATAAACAGGTCTTTAAGGCTATTGCAAGAAAATTCAAGATATACATTTTATATTTCATATAAATATTTTTAATATACGGTATTTTAATCAAAATCGTTAAGAGCCATTTTTCAGAAGATCAAAATTTTAGAAATGTTTTCCATGTAAACGGTAGTTTGGGGTGGGGGAATTTCTCTCAAAAATCTTCGTGTCACATTCCTGGAAGAATTTTGGGTAGAATGCAATACCTTCTCTATACATTATGTACTTAGTGCGTGTAGAGAAAGTAACAATCGGTGCGGGATGGAGCTTTGTAGAAAGTTTTATTCACTTCGAGATCAGAATGAATTCTTATGATTTCTGAGATCCGGTAAAAGGCATGGGCTAAATAGGAGGCGTATAGAATGTCAACTTCAAGTAGAATGTTTCCAGAAGAACGTGGTTTCTTTGCAGAGAAGTAGAACTCCACATTTTATTTTCTCTACTACGTACATAGTAGGTGGAGAAGATATTGAGTATTAATAAAAAGCTCTGCAATCACCATAAGTATGTCTGTAATCACCATAGCTCAAAATCTAATGGACGATTGAACACCGTAATACTTAAGTTACCAAGGATGAAACACATAGATTTTTAAGAAATTCACCACCATCCCAAACTACTCTACTTGATATTCTCAAACATAGCTCTACTGATTTTGACTAAAATACCAATTGCTTAATATATTTTCATGGAAAATAAAATGAACATCTTAAATTTTTTGGGGTTAGCTCCTAAAGTCGTGTTTATTGTGGAAGAAGTGTAACCGTAAGAGATAGACAAAATCGTACTATACAAAAAATCTAGATCTCGTTAAAACACGCAATATTTTGTACCTTTTCTTTATGAAGTTAACCATATCCGAGAAATAAGTTGCTATTGATTTAAATTCTCCAACAGTTACACTTTTCTCAAATGGGTATCGTCATTCGTCATTCTCTTATTTTCACGTTATTTTCGTTCTTTTTTATTCCTGGCCATGCAAAGAGAAGGGAATTTTAATATAATCACACTATTTCTGTTAATATTTATCTGGATTAGTATGAAGTAAATGTAAAAAGATAGCTTTTGTAAGAGTAATTTGTTGTAGAATAGATAGAGAAATAATGAGACTGGAACACCTCAAATGCTTTCAACAGCACCAGGAAATAACAACGGCTGTAAGGTTTTATTTATATCAAAAAAATGAATGGGCTATTGACAGAAAGCTGCATCGTCGAATTTACCAACAATTTCATTATTTTGAATGTATCTATTGAGAGCATTCTTTGTCGATGCCCTCTCAAATCTTTAACGCCCTTTCTAATTACAACAAATGTTTCCGATTTGCAATACCCAAATTTGTCTTCCTGAATGTGGGGCTCATACGGCATTTTGGCAGTATTTTTATCTCAGAATTATAAAATATCTAATTAGTAACGTGTTCCATGGAACATTAATTACCATCGCCCCCTGAAAATGTCTGAAAGAAAATCAGTTGTAAAACAGGTGGAAGTTTAAAGCAGTAGAGTTTGTTTCGGCAAATTCTTTCCCTTAGCTTTTCCTGTGTGTCCTGCGGCATCTATGTGCTGCTTAATGTGATATTCTCTCTCGCCGGAAATATGAATGAATGGTTGGTTTTAGTAAATAGGATTTGATATGAATAGTTTTAATTGATTTCA
Organism: Hymenopus coronatus; assembly: GCA_030762935.1. Classification (NCBI taxonomy): domain Eukaryota; kingdom Metazoa; phylum Arthropoda; class Insecta; order Mantodea; family Hymenopodidae; genus Hymenopus; species Hymenopus coronatus. Next base: position 100,304,772 of record CM060888.1, on the reverse strand, counting down.
TTCTCCATCAAATTAATGCGAAATGATTGAGTACCACTCGACTGTACTCAAGCATCATGTAAATCCCAACATGAATCAAGAATTCACTCACAGTGCATTAATTAACAGCTGGCGTCAAAGAGAGTTAAGAGGGAATGTCCGATCCAACACCAAAAATCTGATGTGTTTCATTCACATGACTTTCTCTACATCTACTCAACAAATTATTGTTAAATGGCTTATGATTCTATTTACTTCATGCTAATCGAAAAAAATATCAGAAATAGTGTTATTACTTGCTTCCTTGTAAGTAGCAACGAAATAGGGAGTACCAAAGGCTAAAGAGATAGCCAAAAGCTGGTTGCTATGTGACTGAAGTTCCTTTGTTTGTATGGACAAATTCCTGTATGAGAAAAGTATAAGTTTCTTTAAAGCTGAAACCAAAAACAAACAATATCTTTTTTTTTTTTTTTTTTTTTAATGATTTATTGATCGATCAGCGTATGTGCGCTCTACAATCATTGAGGCAATATCTTAAAAACGATCAACTCCACGAAAAAAATATATATAACATTTTTGTGGACAAGTTTTTGTCCATATCTTACGGTTTAGCAGTTAAGCAAAATTCCGTAAAATTCATCCAGAATAAAATAGTGTTCAGAAACTATTCCCAGAAAAAGCAAGATATACATTTTATTTTTCAGGTAAATATATTTAATATACGAAATTTTAATCAAAATCGTTAGAGCCATTTTTGAGAAAATCAAAATTTTCGAAACAAGTTCCATGTAAAGGGTAGTTTGGTGTGGGGGGATTTTTCTCAAAATTTTCGTGTCGTATCCCTGGAATATGTTAAATTTAAATACCAAGTTTGGTATTTTACCGACTTTTTGTTTTTGAGTTATCGTGTTCGCAGACACACGGACACACACACACAAACACGGACCTTTTTCAGAAAATGCTTTTTTTGGATACAGGGGACCCTAAACATATATTCCCGGTGAAATCTCGGTATAAAATTTTTGGGTAGAGTGCAATACCTTCTCTATACAATATGTATATAGTACGTATAGAGAAAGTAAAAAGTGTCTCTTGCTCAATATAATGTCAAAACAGAATAGAATAGAAAGGCTACTCCAATTAATTACTGGTTATCATAAGTAATAAAAACATCATTGATATAGCTTGAATGTTACCAAGCCATCATCATTAGAATACCATCAAATTCCCGATCTTTGCTGTATTTTGTAAATAAACAATTTACTTAGCATTAAATGAACGTCAACTCGTGGGATAAATTAAGCAAGGCTATCCATTCCAGTCACCAAATATCGCTTCGAACACACCCCTTCGAATGAATTTGACCGTGCCATTAATAGTTTTGGGATTGCATATGCAACAAGACTCATGTTGCCTCGACTTGGTTTCCCATCTCAAATTCAAACATTGCACGACACTAGTACCCACTGCAATTCTATATATGCAAAATTTTCAGCTGAGAATTTCACGGTGCTATGATTTTATTTCTTAGTTTTACAGAGGGGGTTCTCTTCGCCATTACATACTCAAGTTCTGAAAGCAACTTGGGCTTATCTGAAGTTTGTGTCCTCTCAATGCTGCCTCCATCTAGTGGCAGGGTTAATCACTAAGGACAGTTAGGACATAACACCACAAATGGAGAGAACATTGTCTTCAGTAGTTTGCTATCCAAGCTGTGTAACATGTAATACTTGAAGCCGCAACATCTGCTTTCCAATAGCGTAGTAGTGAAGTAACAGCTGTAGCAAGGAACGCGGGAAACCTCATCACATCCACCACCACCCTGCACACCACCACGGTTAGACCTCCAAAATACTGCAGTGTCTTGAACAAACTGCTTTCAAAGATGTTTGATTAATTTTTTTACTTTCTTTACACGTATATGTACATAGTGTACAGAGAAGGTATTGTAATGCACCCAAAAATTCGATACCGAGATTTCACCGGAAATATATGTTTTGAGAACCCTGCATCTAAAAAAGTAATTTTTAGAAAAATGTCCGTGTGTGTCTTCAGTATCTTCCAAGGCTGCGACACGAAGATTTTCAAGAAAATCCCCCCACTATTCACTATCCTTTACATGGACAAATTTTCGAAAACTTTTATGTTCTAAAAATGGCTCTAATAATTTTTATTAAAATCTCTTATATTTAAGATATTTACATGTCAAATAAAATGTATATCTTGAATTTTTTGGGAATAGCCTCTAAGGACCTCTTTAATAATGGATAATTTTTATTGAATTTTGCATAACTGGTAAATCGTAAGAGATAGACAAACTTACTACACAAAAAATGTAGATTGCAATAAAACACACAATTTATGTCATATGCATTTTTTTCGTGGAGTTGATCGTTTTTGAGATATTTCTTGTTATTGGTTTCACTTTAAAAGACCCATACTTTTCGCATACAGGAATTTGTCAACTCACATAGCAACTAGCTTTTACTATCGTTTTAACCTATGGTACTCTCTTATTTCGCTTCTACTTACAATAAAGCAAGAAATAAGACTATTACTGCTAATTTTTCTCAATTAGCATGAGGTAAATAGAAGATAGGCTTTTTTACAATAATTTGTTGCAGAGATGTAAAGTCATGTGATTCAGATCATCACATCAGATTTTTAAACAATTCTGATACATTTTAATCGAAGTCTGGTATAAATGAAAGCGGAATGAATAAGGCATTAACGTCTGTGGCCCGACTAGGGAGGCCTTTGGTTCAAATCCCGAAGAACGACCAATCTAGCTGAGGCTTTTTCGTTGTTTCGTCAGTCCCTAAGGCAAATACCGAATTGGATATTTAATATCACGACCCAATTGCCCATGTTCAGTCTAAAACAATACAAAAACTGAAAAATAGATGCCAATTGTGATTACCTATCCATAAAGAGAGAAACCAGACCAGCGCCACCTGCTTGTCTCGAAGAAAAATAGTATAGTATATAAGGCATGAAACCTAAAAGGCTGGCCGTATACGGCCTGAGCACAAATAGAATTATATGACCACGATTAAAAAGTGGCCAGAATAAATGGCTTCCTTGCTCCGTCTGCTTGGCGCGAAAAGTGGTACAGTGCACTGGGAAAAGACCTCGAAGGCTACTGTCCACCATACAGATCCAATGACTATCATGCAAGGATATTAAAGAGACGTAGAATAAATATAATTAATAATCCTATCTTCATTATAAACAAAATGATGTGTTCCATTCACACGACTTTCTCTACATCTCTGCAGCAAATTATTGTTAAAATTCCTGTATGAGAAAAGTATAAGTTTTTAAAAGTGAAATAAAAATCAAGGAATAACTGAAAAACGATCAACTCAACGAAAAAATGTATATAGCATAAATTGTGAGTTTTAATGTGCTCTGAATTTTTTGTGTGGCAAGTTTTTGTACATCTCTTAGCAGTTATGCAAAATTCCGTACAATTCATCCAGAATAAAATAGACTTCAGAGGCTATTCCCAGAAAATTAAAGATCTACATTTTATTTTTCAGGTAAATATCTTTAAAATACGATATTTTATTCAAAATCGTTAGAGCCATTTTTTAGAAAATCAAAATTTTCGAAAAAAATTCCATATAAAAGGTAGTTTGAGGTGGGGGATTTTTCACAAAATCTTTGTGTCGCATCCCTGGAAGATATTAAACTTAAATACCAAGTTTGGTATTTTTTCGTTTTGAGTTATCGTGTTCACAGACACACGGACACACACACACACACACACACACACACACACTGATCCTTTTCTGAAAATGCTTCTTTTTTTTCTTTTTTTTTTTTTTGGATATAGGGAACCCCAAAACATATTTCCGGTGAAATCGCGGTATTGAATTTTTGGGTGGAGTGCAATACCTACTCCATACAATATGTACATAGTACGTGTAGAGAAAGTAAAATTAGATCAGTGAGCTTAGAGGGTATTAATCCAATCTTGGCACCTTGTGTTTTGCATACATTTTTACTTTCTCTACACGGACTATGCACATAGAGTATAGAGAAGGAATTGCACTCCACCAAAAAATTCGATACCGAGATTTCACCGGAAATATATGTTTTAGGGTCCCCTGTATCCAAAAAAAGTATTTTCAAAAAAAGGCCCGTGTGTGTGTGTGTGAGTGTGTCCGTGTGTCTGTGAACACGATAATTCTAAAAACGAAAAGTCGGTAAAACACCGAACTTGGTATTTAAGTTTAGTATCTTCCAGGGATGCGACACGAAGATTTTGAGAAAAATCCCCCCACCCCAAACTAACCTTAACATGGAACTTTTTTCGAAAAT